>OX411332.1:21081341-22473530 GCA_948150665.1 Conistra vaccinii
GGGGTCAGCTTGTATAAGATAAAAGGTATCAGAGAAGTTTTTTTTAGATTATTCAAACGATGACTTACTTAAAGTTTTGCGTAGTTTTACGGCCGAGCCCAATAACCTATGTATCACCAGCATATTGGAGATAGAAAAACCTTTTTATCTAAGGTTTAAAGTCCCAATAATTTGTCAGAGACTAGGAATCCTATGGAATGTGACAAAATGACAGATAGAATTATACTGTCTACCATCAATAGCGTTAACAATAGGTTATTGGGTTCGGCCGTTAATAGGTAGCTACCATGACTGTAGGCAAGTTTCATTTACTAGATGGCCCGCCGGCTCACACGGAATTAAAATTATGGCCCGCCTTCATAATTAGTAGGGCAGCCTTGAACTATAGTATCGATAAGGACGATAATCGTTAATCACCTTGCTTGATTGGTGAAGAGAATAATACCGCGCTTGGGTCTTATTAGGACTATTATCACTTTATCACTATGATTGGATCATAATTACTGAGAGGGGCTTGTGGCTAAGTAATAACAGCCACACGGGTCGATCGATCAGGTTAAGCTACGCTTGCCGCGGTTGGTCCGTAGATGGGTGATCATCTTTATATACCAAGACCCCCGTGCCTCGGATAGCACGTTAAACCGTTGGTCTCGGCTGTCATTCGTCGAGTGGATCTTTGACAGTCGTTACGGGTCGTCAGAAGCTAAAAAAATGACAACCAGTCTTACCAAAGGTTATCGTATTTCCCAGTAACTGGGTTGTGGAGGTCAGATGGTCAGAACGATTTCTAAAAGTTTGTCCATCTATTTTAATAGGACCTTATATAGTTACCTTTTGACTTCAATATTTTACGATAGGAACCTATAATACAATGTAGCAGTCATTTTATGAGTTAAGTGCCGTACCTTCGCGCCTTTCACTGGTAGAATGGGCTTTCAACCTGACACTACCCTCCGATTTTATGACTGAGCACTATCCCTATTATGACTCTGACTTTCATGTGGAAATTGGTTTTCATGGTCTGGGGAAAATGAGGAAGCTTTTCGATTTGAGTTGTTATTTTGCAACATTCTTGCTTTTTCTTGCTTGTTAGGGTTCGTATCCATCCAAAGGGTAAAGACGGGACCAGATTACAAAACTTACGCCGTTTCTCTGTGATCTCTGTCGATCTGTTACTGGTCTAGGTATAATTAAAAAAAAAATGCCTATGGCATTAAGTCCGCCTCTGTACATTTCTGTGCTTTAATTATTATTATTATATAAATAAATAAATATTTTTTATAAACACAATGTTTCACAAAATTTTTCAAACGTTTTATAGAGTACACTATGTTGTAAATGTTGTAATAGTTATTTAGGTATAAGTAAATACATGAAGACGAGGGTATTTTTATATCATTTATCTGTAGTTGGATATTAGCGTCAGGTGGTAGTAACCTAGTGCAGTCTGAGCGACGCGACACCGGTAATTGTTCTACCGTGAAGTTTTCTTAGAAATTGTTTTGTTAAGGTGAAACAATTTGATATTTTTTCCATACAAACTTCGGAGGGGTTTTACTCCACTGTTTGACATCGTACATTCAAAGTTAAACATGATATCGTTAGGTCTCATTATTAAAATTGTCTGTACGGAAGCAGAATAGTAAAATAAAAAGCCATTAAAAAGTTATGAGCCAACAAAGATTCGTTTTTCTTGCTAATTTTAACGCAACTTTGGGCGTAAATAAGTAATACAAGAGGTGTGAAATCTCGAAAACAAAATCCGTACCGACACAGAAAAAATATCGAAGATTTCAATAAATTTTATTTGTAATTGATTTATGCAGTGGTTTTTTCAGAAAAACCTTTTTTCCAAAGGCCTTCTCGTAATTTTTGACGCGCTCGTTTTACTAAAACTGTTCGGTACGGTGTTTCTGTGCGTGCGAACTTTACGTTGTCCATGTAGACCAGCTTCTAACTGCTCATCACTGATACTATCTCTGTCAGACACGATGCCAGGTGAGACAGTGTGGTTTTTGGCCATGCCCACCATTGAGTTCGAGCCCGCGACTAGTTGCACCTTAATCGCGTCGCGAAGTCTGCATGAAGCTTTTTGCTGAGCTGGGGCTCTACTAGAATAATTATTTATTTTATTGTAGTTATGACAATAAGCAATCTTAAGCCGGGTCTGCTGCGCCAATGTTCTTAACAAAACACGTTAGTAAAACATGTTAAATAAACGTGTTTAGTAAACAGCCAGTCCGCTGCGACATGTTATGTTAAATGTTTGTGTTTAATATTAAGGCCACGCCCACAAATCGCTCATTTCAAAAATCGTCGAAAGAGTATGACGTATGTACGTCTATTTCTTTGGCACGCTCTGACAAAAAAAGGAGGGAAGGTTTTTTTGTAAAATAAATTACAACAATATTGGATTTAAATTCCAAACTATATTTAAAACTAAACAACTTGAAATAAAGAAAAAAAAAAAAGTTTTTTTAACAATTTGTGCATTATTCATGTTATTAATTAAAAATAATCATCACAGTATACGTACACACGGCTACACATCAAGCTATACATTTCCAGTATAAGCTGACCTCGCATTGTTCGGAAATCCTGTACAATGCAAGATCACCATAAACTGGAAATGTATAGCTTGATGTGTAGCCGTGTGTACACGTTAGTTATAAAAAAATTGCAGGTATTGAAAAGCTTGTTTTTTTTTCTGCATCAGTGTCATGTGTGGTTTAAATTTGAGTAGATGTAGTTGCAGCAGGGCTTACTATGGTTTCATTTTGTAATATAATCACTCTTTGTGAATCTGGCAGATCAGAAGAATCAGTGGATGTAACATCATTTGTTTTTTTGTTGTTTTTACCGAACGCGGGTGATGTTATCCGTTCGTCGCGGCAAACACGTTAATGTTTCATGTTTCATGTTTTATCAAGTTTCATGTTAAACCACGCCCCCAAATCGGTTCAATTTTGATGTTTCATGATAATAAAACATTAAAACATGGCGCACCAGACCTGGCTATGTTTCATGTTGCATGTTTTATGTTAAACCACGCCCCCAAATCGGTAAAATTTTGGTGTTTCATGTTAGTAAAACACTAAAACATGGCGCAGCAGACCCGGCTTTAAGCTCTATCACCTCCGTTATGACAAATAATAAAAACAAGGTAAACTATAATAGTTTGACAGTACGGAATCCGTGACGCTCGCGTCCGGCTCGCACTTAACCGGCTTTTTTATTATTGTTTTTTTTATGTTTGGGTGGCTTACAGCTATCAATGCAAAAGTAACAGTGAAGTAATTACCGACAAGCCATTTACAAGCCTTCATAGTTAGCCATAGACTATTGTTGTACCTACATATTTTACACCTTGAAAATGATTACATAATAAGCCTATTAATAATGTTCCCACTGCTGGGACACAGGCCTCCTCTCTGTGAGAGGGAGTGGGCTGTAATCTACCATGCGGGCCCAGTGTGGGTTGCTAGATGTCACATGTCTTCGAATTGTTTGGTTCTAAGACATGCCGGTTTCCTCACGATGTTTTCCGTCACCGTTTTGAGAGTAGTGGTGATGAAATTATTTACACAAAGTAAAACGCCTGCTTGGGTTCGAACCCACGACCTACAACTTGTAAGTCAGGGCCGTTACCACTGGGCCACCACTGTTCTAATTGATTAACTATTCGTAAACTATAACACTAACTAATTATAACTTTAAATTAACTATTAAATTCAGTATTAGTTAATGTTTTATTATCTTTGTTGTTATTGTGCATTTATATGTTTCGAGGTTACGTTGCTAGTTTCGGGCAAGATCACGCGACTTGGTTTAGAGTTAAACGAGGGGTTAATTAAAATCACCGAGAACTTGAACTCGCGACCTCGTTGCGTGATTAGCGCGTAGTCGGGCAATACCGAAACATACCTAATAATCTACACAAACTATAAATTAAAGTCGCTATTCGTGTGTGTCTGTGTGACCGCGTTGTCCTTCTATTTACTACGCAACAGATTTTGATGCAGTTTTCACTATGCTTTAGAGAATTTATTACCCGACTTCGGTAACGCCAAAGAAGGGTTATGATTTTGACAGGCTATGTATGTATATAAATGTTCATCTGTTCCTTCATAACTCTTAAACTACTCGTTGTATTTTATAAACAAGGTATCGTTGGAAGTATAATTAATATCTATACTAATGTAAAATTCGTTTGTTTGTTTGTTTATAAGTTGGAGTGTAGGGGGTAATCTCCGGAACTACTAGTCGGATTTGAAAAATTCTTGTTGCATTGGATAGCCCAATTCTTGAGAAAGGTTATAGGCTCGCGGACGAAGTCGCGGGCAGAAGTTACTAACGAAATATTTTACGAAACTTTATACTGCCATGAAATTCCGCGCATGATTCGATTACTTAAAACACAGCGTAAATGTGAGTTATAGTGTGGCCATTAGTGCTGTGCACTCCCTGAGGTATGCGCACGGCGAGACGGGGGGAGAATCGGTCCCTGAGGTATGCGCGCGGCGAGACGGGGGGAGAATCGGTATGCGCGCGGCGAGACGGGGGGAGAATCGGCTGCTGCGCTTTGCCTCCCACCTCGCCGCGCATACTTCAGGGAGTGCACAGCACTAATGGCCACACTATTGTTAACCTTTAGTTATAACTGTGGGACACAATCCACTTGTGTTTAGCAATATTTATTTAAGTTTATCACTTTATGCTTATATTGCACGATATATCAAAAACAAAACAGCTCATTATTGTAGTTTTATAGCACGTATAAAAAAACTTGAGTAGGATCAATGTAGTGCCAATAACAATAGTTCTATAGTGCACCGACTCATATAACAAACTCTAATTAATCCATCGTAAGGCGAAGGTTAAATAAAGAAGAAAATTGCTATTATTACTATGTAAAGATCGTTAGCAAATGGCATTCTATAATTTATTCCTACTCGCGTGGGTAAAAGGCGTGAGTTTCTGTATGGGTATGTGCACTATGCCTAACTAGGAAAAACATAAACTGGCATTTTGGCTATTTCAAATAATTTATGAATGAAACAATAACGAGCGACCGTTACAGCAGTCGTATATGATGTGTTACATTTGACATCTTGGCGGAAAATGGGTTGGTACTATCTGACGGACAATATTCTAGCACCACGCGCGCTCATTGGTCAAATAAAATAGCGCGCGCATCCCCGGCTTCCTGTTACACACTTCCGTCCCTTTTCACGAAACCACTCCCAGATTGCAGGAAAGCGAGAGGAAAGGTATATGTATATCATTATATTTAAATAAATATTTATTCCTCAACTCTCGCTATTGCACCAACCACTGTTTGTCTCTGCATCACCCAAAGGTTGATTGGTTTTGCGACTTAGGTATTTTGAGATTTAGACATTGTGAGATGTGGACTAAAAGCGATGTAGTCATTTTGCGACTTAGGTATTTTGAGATTTAGACATTTTGAGACTTGGACTAAGAGCGACGAGGTCAATTTGCGATTCAGTCATTCTGATACCAACCCTTTTATTCAGATCCATATTACAATTATATGATTAAAATACCTATGATTAAATTAAAATACATTTAAAAAAACTTAATGTAAACCTTAATCTAGTCTCTTATTTGAATTTTACTTAATTTCTGTAGATCTGATCTGTAGCCTGAAGTATTAAATAAATAAATATTATAAAGATGATGTTACACATAAAAAAAACCTCATGTATGATGCTTTCTTTTACAACTAAGCCTGATTTACACTATGCGATTTAATTGTGTGTGGCATAGATACCATAAGTTGAAGCAACAAGAAAAGTTACGCCATCTTTTGTTGCTTCAATTTTATTGTATGCCGTAAGCCAGAAGCTTGCATCGTGCATAATGAGGCTTAAGTCAGTGGTGTAGAGTCTATGATGAAACAATATATACGTATACGTACCTACTACATACTTCATACTTGGTTTTTAAGCCTTGGTACTTGAGTTGCAGTCCTTTAACCCCACCACAACATCATAGTTTACGGACAAAACAAGGGAGAGAACAAGAACTAAAAGAATGGACACGAATTAAATCAGTCTGTTATTTTGTCTAACAGACTAATTTAATTCATGTCCATTCTTTTAGTTCCTAGAATAAAATGATAATGTAGCTCCAAGAAAGAAATGATTCATTAAAGGCATCTCTCGATATCGTGATAAAATAAATCATTGATATGATTTAATATTATCAAGACATCGAGAAAAGCGATAGCTATCGATGTTAGCCATATATCTAACGTGTTCTTATCTGACTCATTGTTTATTAATATGACGAGGAAAAGCAACTACTCGTACGAGTATAGTTTATCCTGTTAGAATTTAACTGGTTGTTCAGTCAGAATCTTATAACAGTGATTGCAATCAGCCGATCTATTTCGTTTAAAATTTTTCGATGAAAACTAAGGTAAAGTGAACTGTTATTCCACGATGCTAGGGATCACTATTGATTAATACTATTAACAGTCCACTTCAAGCTCATCATTTCAGGCGAAAAGCTTTGGCATAAGGTAATAGATGGATTTTGAAGTATTTTAAGTAACTTTGGCCTTGTTCTTGAACCATCAAATCGAAACAAGTACTATACGCTATTTAATTGTGTGCGTCAACTGGAGTGAAATGTTAACCGACACCAAAAAAAGGAAGTTGTTACCTTTGTTACCCAGTTACCTTTTGCAAAAGCCAATCGTTACAGGATACATCGACAATATTAGGGAATAAAATCGGTCGGTTGTAGGCTGATATCAAGGCTGGTATCAGTAATATCAATATGTGTAGGAACTTATCACTTATCTACATGTGTAGGTAATCTGTTGTTATGATGACGTATTTTATATTATAGTTTGGAACGAATGCTACCCGACCTTTGTAACCTTTGTAGATTTTCCATTTACGTTGGACGTACTAATTTTGCTTGACACAACTTAGCTACCTACGTAGATATTGGCGACGGAGTATGGCGTCATAGGATTTTCATAGTACCTATCCAAGCAGTTTCTTGCCGGCTCGTACTTAGGTTTAAGTACTTTACAACATATGATCGTAGTTTTACACTATGTATCTAAGTACGTAGGCACCCATCAAAAGTGCTGGGCAATTGTCGGTATAGCAATTTGCATTCTGCTCGATTTAATGCTAATTTATTTGTTAGTTGATTACAAATTTGTTGTTTGTTGTTACTTCAGTTGGAACATTACATTCTTTTTAGTTTTCTTTTTTCAATTGGGTTACATAAATAAAAATATTGTTCGTCAGTAACACTTGAGAACGGCTGAACCGATTTGACTATTTTTTGTTTTAAAATGTTTGTAATAGCCCGAAGGTAAAGTTTCTATAGAAAGAATAATTAGAAAGTTTCCCGGAACTATTACTACTAATATGTACTTTTTCTATGGGATTGCTGCATGTGTGTGTATGTATAGTATACCTATGCGAAACCGCACTGCTATCTTTCTGCTCTGTACTTTCTTTTGTAACCGACTTAAAAACAGGAGGAGTTTGTTTGTTCGTCTTTATGTATTTAAAATTGTTTTATGTTTTACGTGGAACATTCAAAATCAGAAATACTTATATTCCTTCCTTACAGTGTTCTAAAAAAACCCGCCACAGCAACCACATGTCATATGCATAATTCTATACTATAAATATTTTGATATATGGTCGCCGGGGACCGTTCTCTGTTAATGATTCTAATAAGTCGTAAAATACAATTGAATGAATGATTCCTTGTAGGTACCTTCATATCTATCTATTTTATAACTACGTGCAATGCATAACTCATTTTAAAAAACTAACACTATGGCGCAAGAGTAATTTCTTTATTAACTTGAATCATATACCAACCTTTTATTTGTACATTGTACAATTGTTTGTTTTCCCTAAACAAACAATTGTAAGTAAGTAAGTAAGTAAGTAAATTTTATTGTGTAATGTGTTTTGCTTGTGCTCCCGATACGTTCAAAAATTTTAATAAATAGGCTGACTGGTAATTAGTGACCGATACTTAAACACATGACTTTACTCATCATTACAAACAACTTTTACTTTGGGACCAAACCTGCAATCGCGAAAAAGAAATCTGGTTCGCAAAACTCGTCATAATGTATGGAACAGCTGATTTTTGTTTGGTCCCATTGTAAAAGTTGTTCACTAATTACCAGTCACCCTATATACTCAACTGCTTCTTTGAAATTATTTTTATTTGTGTGTGATTTTTTTTTACATTTATATCTAAATGATATAAGTATACTAAACATATTAAATACGAGTACGTTAGGTAAGCAAAAAAAAAACCTTGTATATAATCCTATATAACGATTATTTTCATAGTTATGTATCCTGTAGCTAATCTTGTGGGGTGCAATATTGTTTATAATTTTTATGTATTCCTTGTTTCCATGTTATATATTGTAGCTGTTTGTTGTTCCTTTTGAATAAAAATAAAATTATAAAAAATAAGGAAGCTGTGCACAAGGATGACGAATTGTTACACTTTACCTCGTTCATGTTTTTGGAGCACCATAATTATTCAGAATACATCAGTTCTTCCTGGTTATTAATTTAATGTCTTCAAGACCTTGTGACGTGTAAGGTCAAAATCCTTGTCTAAAATCGTAAACCAAGTTCTTTGTCACGGACATAACTAACAAGAATATGTTTATGACCATAATTTTCCTTTTGTATGACCAAATGTAGGCCTAATTTATGTAGATGTACGGTAGACCGCACGCGAGTTGTAACAAAACTAGAATAATTCAGCCTCTTAGCAGGTTTGCATGGACGTTTTTTTATCGCGGCCATTTTTTTTTTAATACACTGGATTTTCAACTTTCGGTATTGAGCCGAGCATTGAGAATCTAACAGAGCGCATTCAGCGTGTATCCCAGTGCGTCAAGAAAACACACTGTTGAATATCGAGCGTCGAAAAGAAAATACGCGAAAAAAAATCGCCGCGATAATAACACGATATTGCGAACCTGGGCTTGCTCTAGTGAAATTCTGTACTACGCTCTGCCAGCTCAAGGTCAAAGTGTTACCATTGACATGCGGCCTAAGGTACCCGTGTTTAAGGTCAAGATCCTAATGATTATAAAGACCAAGTTCTCTGTCACGGCCATGTCCCCATGTCGGCCATATCTTTAAATCTAAAGAGGCAGCAACAATGAGACCATTCCTTTGGTTTAATTGTGTTATTCCGCCATTTAAGGCACTATTATGTAGTCTACAACTATGTTGCGAGGTTCCGTTTCTAAAGCAAAAGGAAACTTAGTAAGTTTTAGTATTTTTTTTTTATATTGACGTAACGTAGTTTTTTTTATGACGACGTTTTATGACGACGCTCCAGGGGCAAACCTTGGGGTTCATTGGAATCGAGTATGGTTAAACCACGCTGGGGTCGCTGCATTTCATTCGTTCATCCAAAATTCAAAATTCAAAATTCAAAATTCAAAAGTCATTTATTCAAATTAGGCTGAGAATCAGCACTTTTCGAACGTCAAAATTACATAAGACAGTCCCCCAAAAACGCCCGCCCTTCACCACTTCCTAGTGCCTTTGCTGGAGAGAAGAAGTGGCGCAACAAACTCCCCAGCAGCACAGCTGTCTGTTCAGTTAGAAAAAAATAACTTGATTCTATACAATAGTATGCAAATAATTTACATTACTCAACACAAAACATTCAATAAAATATATGCCATAATGACAGCTAGCACGCGCCAATGTACCAACAAAAAAAAAATAAAAAAATATCGAAATCTAAACTCAAGCAAAAATAAAAACTAAAAACGTAAACAGAACTTAATACCCGAATTATAAAGCCTCCAGGCATAAAGGGCGTGCCCGCTTACATATAGCTAATAAAGCTGTAACTCGAAGTCACATAATTAGATATGATAAACTAGGACCATTGAAGTAAAAATAAATCAAAAATAGATCAACAGTTAGTCAAGAATAATATATAATCTACTGTCGAGGTCGCTAGCTAATCACATATTGCAATACAACTCATACGAAAACATTGTAATGAGTAGATCATGTCAACAATAAATAAAAATAAAAAAAATTGTATAATAAAGTCAAATAAATTAAACATTCTATAAACATATAACCTGTCAGTAGGTAAGCTAAAACTGGAGAAAGAACATAAACATTGTCTTGAGTTAATCACAGCGACCAACTATTTTTATCGCTTAAGTAGTCATTGATAGAATAGTATGCCTTTGAACAAAGGTTGGACTTTACTTTAGCTTTAAACGCATTAAAAGGCAAATCTAGCAGAGAAGTGGGTAGCTTGTTATAAAAGGTTATACCAAGCCCAACAAATGAGTTATGAACCTTATGAAGCCGGTGAAAAGGAGCTCGTAATTTGTCTTTATTTCTGGTGTTGATATTGTGGATATCACTGTTTTTAGTGTATACGTGTATATTTTGCCTAATATATAAGATATTGGCGAAGATGAATTGTGATGCCACTGTAAGAATACCAATATCTTTAAAAAAATCTCTCAGAGAGACTCTGGTACCTAGTTGGTAAATTGCTCGGACAGCTCGTTTTTGAATCCATTCACTTAAAACCTAACGCAACTTGTAAAACGTAACGGACTCGTTGGTCGCAACTGCTATCGCTGAGCATGAGGTCCTGGGTGCTACTCCCAGGTCGGGCAAAGTTTAATTTCTCCATTAGGAATATCTCAGTAGCAACCCGGAGTTTCGATTTGTGCCCGGTTGATAGCAATTATAGGCTCGCCTCCTGTTACATGGGAGTTAAACATAACTGGCAAAATTTGGGTGGACTGGTGGGACGGTACACCTCTGTCTAACCTTTCGAAGATTATAGGCGTTATGTTATATTATGTGGAACTGCGGTAATGCTCACATAAGTTAAAATCTTTTGGTTGGAAGGAAGAAGTGAAAAGGGTCGGGATTCAACCGGGGTAGTTCAACCAAGTGTAAAGAATGAGTTTAAGGAGATCATCAAAAAGGTTTTTGGTAGAAATGTGTTTCAAAATGGTTTAACATGTTCGCAACCCTTTTTAGATTTCCTCAAGTGTGGTCTGTTCTGTTCCAAAACAATCTGATTTTTTTTTAACAAATGGATCAGAAAGAACCTGTGAATGCTAATTTGTAGTAGGTACCTACCACCGCGAGTGCAACTTACAATAATGTTTTGAGTGCTTTGATTCGAAAAAATAAATAATATTTAAACCCCAATTTTTAATTTTTAATCACCATAAAGATGATTTTCATTTGAAAATTGAGGTTAATTTTATAACCGCAATTTTCATTGATGATTTTTCGGGTGTTTCCTCGTGGACCTACTTTTTTGTCCTACCAGTAGGTCCACGAGGGTATGTTATTTCTGTTGGTCCTACTGAACTGTTGCAACCAACATGAACCTCCTGTGTATAGAAATTAGACTAAGTGTGGTTTCAGTTGTCCTACTGCTTTCATTGAAAATAATACAAAATTACAATATTGCTTTATTATAATATAAAAAATAGTTTGGAAAATCCAAAAGTGCACGCCTCATACTTATCACTCATTCATAAACGAAAAAGAAATTCAAAACATAGTTTAAAAATGAACAATTTATCACTTTTCATGAAGTCGTAATGTCAACGACTGACAAAGATATTTACTTGGCGGTTGCTAGGCAACTTCAAGTCAAGAGTTCGAAATATTTAGTTAAAGATATTATATTTTAGTTAGGTTTTTATTAATTATAATAAAACTACTTTGAATAAAAGAGCCATTTTCAATAGGGTTCCTTCTACGGCTGAAACAAATGTATAAAAAAAAATTGACTCAATTAATTGATTTTATCGCAAGCTACAATGTTTTCAGGGTTCATAAATTGACGGACAGGAATTTTTTTTCAACTATTTTTATGCTTTTTCTATTTCTGCTGCATTAAATCAATTGTTAAAAAGTACAGTATTAATCTCCATTTAATCATCTATACAATGGTATATAAATTAAGTAGGTTCTGTGTACTAGCAGGAGTGTAACAATAAAAACAGTTGCAGAAATGGGGCAAAAAATATTTTTCGATCGTAGAGCACACTCTAATGCTTCGCATTATGAGTCGTGCAAAAACAAACTTAACATTTCATTAATATTTTAACTGTGTCATAATGTAGATAAAACTTAAGTTAATATTTTATTAATATTCTAAATGTATATAATCACTCATAACAGCACCGCTTCGACACAGCAGACCGTTCTCCGGCGAAGAAACGTCTACAAGCCACCTAGTCACACCTAGTGACTCCTAAAATTATTTTTATAGGAGGTTCATTTTGGGTTCAACACTTCAGTAGGACCAACAGAAATAACATACCCTCGTGGACCTACTGGTAGGACAAAAAAGTAGGTCCACGAGAAAACACCCGATTTTTCTTTACTATTTAATATTTTATCATTTGCATCCTATATATTTTATTTATTTAAACATTGCAAAATAAAGTTTATTTCCATTCTATTTTATGAAAGAACGTGACAATACAAGAAGAATACGGACGATCTAAAACTTCGACATAATATATATTTTACAATGTAAAATTGTGATACGTGTTTAGAATGTTTTATATCCGCAACGAATACTTAATAAGGAATTCTATTGGAAATGATTTTATTTCTATATGTTGGTACAAACACTTATACACGTCAATCATAATAATATATTTAAATAAAAACTAGATGAGGTCAATTTCCTATCGGACTACTCTGAGAAGAAAGGCAGAACCAAACTCAGATGTCACAGTCCAGCCATAATTTTGATCAGATCATTGAGGACCATGTAGATTGGTGTCTGAAATGGTTTTTTGAGTAAAGAACCACACAGGTTTGAGTGAACCTGTTCAGTCAGTGCACGCATTTGTCAGTAATCATATAGCTCAACTCAGAATTGCATATTGTGCTCTATGCAAACATTGTGCCACGGTTTATTGTTTTAATCAATTGCATTGGATTACGCACTCAGTTAATATAAATAATGTTCAAGTGAACGATGGAAGTACATCGTGAGAAAATTGCAGAAACACTTCATTCAATTTATATGAGGTAACATGTTTTATACAAAATTGAAATAGTTTAGTAACTGCAGTGTTGTTAACAGTATTTTACCACAAAGAAACGTTTTTACTCGTAGAAGTAAGTATATGTCAACTTTGTGAAGGATATAAAATGTATCTTAGAAATTGATAAAGAAAGTACAGAAGAAATAATAGTTTGGAAAATCCAAAAGTGCAAGCCTCATACATAACACTCATTCATTAACGAAAAAGAAATTCAAAACATAGTTTCTAACAAAAATTAACCCCCTAACACCCAACGTCATGCGAAAGACGCGGATTTTGCGAAATCCGTCAACACCCATTGTGCTGCGAAAGACGCAGTCCGCGCATGCTGATTCAAGCTCTATTTGTACTATGGATAGGGGCTAATATGGTCTGTGGTTAATTTTATTCTATGGAATTGGTAATATACTTGTCAAATAAATCGACTAAAACATCAAAATATGCAGGAACAACTCTAAAAAAAAGTAAAAATTGAACATTTTGGCACGACAAAATGGCGTCCGCGCAGGCGTGCAGCGCACTGCACTCCGCGTTCTATTTATTTGTTTTCTATTGTTTTTTAAGTGTTAATCGACGGGAAATGTTGTTTTTTAAATAATTAAGTAGTGTCGTCATCGTATATAGATAATATTTGCACTAAATAACATCGTAATTACCTATTACGGACCCATCAAAAAATGTAAACAAACTCGGTAATGAAAAAACGTGTTGTTGTGTAATTTTGAGTTTTGTGTGTGTTTTGTGTATGTAATCGCTGGTAAGTCATTTATTTTATATTCTATATTAGTTATTGCATAATAAAAATGCCATTTTTCAGAAAAAAATAAGAGTTCAATATTTTTTATCAACTAAGTAATGTTACGTAATGATACGGATACCTATTATTGAACTTTTTTAATTATTGGTGTTTTTATTTATTGTGTTTGTTCGTAAATAATGGTTTTGACCGATAGTATATGTATTCATAATGTATCCTGCGAAATTTCATGTGAATCGAACCAGTAGTTTTATTATAAATAATCAAAACAATGAACAAAGGAATTTCTGATAAGAATGTTTATTTATCAATACTAGCGTTCGCTTACAAAGATTCTAAGTATTATAAAAAATCCTTTGTCTAATCAGGTACCCAAAACCATTAACGATAAGACTATTTACGTAACAAAAAGCTCTCAGATTTTGTTTATGTTAGCGCGCTCTTATCTCTGACGCGCCGCGGGCGATCTCCGGTACTTAATGGTTTTTGCGGGCGGGAACGTTCGATGCTAGGGGGTTAACAATTAATCACTTTTCATGAAGTCGTAATGTCAAAGACTATTTACAAAGATATTTACTTGGCTTTTGCTAGGAAACTTACGGACGTCAAGGCAAAGGTTGGAAATATTTAGATCAAGATATTATATTTTAGTTAGTATTTTATTAATTATAATTAAACTGCTTTGAAGAAACGAGCCATTTTCAATAGGGTTCCTTCTATGGCTGAAACGAATCTATAAAAAAAAATTGACTCAATTAATTGATTTTATCGCAAGCTACAATGTTTTCAGGGTTCATAAATTGACGGACAGGATTTTTTTTTCAACTATTTTGATGCTTTTTCCATTTCTGCTGCATTAAATCAATTCTTAAAAAGTATAGTATTAATCTCTATTTAATCATCTATACAATGGTATATAAATTAAGTAGGTTCTGTGTACTAGCAGGAGTGTAACAATAAAAACAGTTACAGAAATGGGGCAAACATTTTTTTTCCATCGTAGAGCACACTCTAATGCTTCACATTATAAGGCGTGCAAAAAAATAATGTGAAAGAGCTTGTCTAGTGCCACTTGTCAAATTCAAATTCAAAATATTTTATTTCACATAAACCAACAAGGGCACTTATGAAACGTCAGAAGCTAGGTGCACGGTTCCAAATGGTCGTTCCCTATGGAGAAGAGCCGGCAAGAAACTCCACGGTTACTTTTTTTTTAATAAATGTTTTTTTTAAATTACAGTGAAACTAGGTATGAGAGGACAGTGTAGGCCTATCAAAAAGTACCAGATACTTAGCAAAATAGAAAATGGACCACAGATATACAGTTTGTTAAGCCTACAAGGTTCTCACATTCACAAAATCTAAAGGAAAATAATCTACCCATATAAAAGAGAAATAAAATAATAAAAATCTATTTAAACCAAATGCATGATTATAGCTACAGCTGTAAAAAATACAATTGAAAAAAAAAGACGTGTGGCACTCGGGGACTGCCCCGGCGAAGCTATTGCATTGCATTTTTTATCAACTTACGCAATAGTAAAATATTAACCCGAATACAAGAAATAGCAATGATGACATTGACAGGAACTGTTATTCACATTTATAGTTTTTAAAACTTGACACAACGTAATGGCCGGGAACATCAAACTAATAAAAAGGTTTTAATTTAACTATTAATAGTCAAGGATCATTCGTCTAAGTAAATTTGAACTTTATTGTCAAACAGTTAAACATAATTTTCAATACAACACTCTCGTATCATTCGTCTAAGTAAATTTGAACTTTGTTGTCAAACAGTTAAACATAATTTTCAATACAACACTCGTATCATTCGTTTAAGTAAATTTGAACTTTGTTGTTAAGCAGTTAAACATAATTTTCAATACAAAACACTCTTTTATTAGGTAGTATTTTCGTTACGAAATTTCTGGATTAGGTCTCCACGCTCAAGGCCCGCGATAGAAGCTATGCAATAGCTTAAAAATCTGTATATTGAACGTATAATTATAATGTCAAATAATAAAAAGATTATGTCAAGGAAGTATGCAAGATAAAATAAAATAATCATCGTAATTTGGGAGCTTTTCTCTTTAAATGTTTATATCTGGTCAACCGAGCTCTGCTCTGGGTGAAAATATAAACATAATAATATCATCCAGGTACACTAACGCTCTATCAGATTTCCGAGGCTATGAAAATAAAGAAAACGATGTTTCCTAGATATGAGACCTAGCTAGATCGATATTTCACCCTCGTAAAACCCAATATTGCAACTATCATCGAAATCGTTGAAACCGTTTCCAAGATTCAGATTTACATTTATACAAGAATTGCTCGTTTAAAGGTTTAACTTTTTGTGTATTAGCAGTAATACCTTTCTTAAGTAATAGTATTGTACACTATTGTTTAATGTATATACTGTTGGTGTTTTTTATTAAATTTAAAATCAAACTATTTTTGCCATCAGATAGCTTGATCTGCTCCCATTGTAAAGGCGTTGATGACCTGTGTATGACAATAAGCATTGTAATTTATCATTGCAGCAACGTATCAACAAATTCCTATGACGAGAGGACTTTCACCCTGTTTTCCAAATATAGCAACATAAGCTTCCTGCTACTGGATTGTCTTCACTCCGTCTCTGAAAATCCTCTAAAAACGTTTCTAAAATCACTAATCACAGTCTCTCGATCGCTCAAAGGCACTTGAAATCTGACTTACAGCAACTTGTGATCGATGTTATCTCGAAAGATCGTGTGATAGTGAAGAATGTAATACTACTAAATCGATGTCAAACAGCGTTCGTGATTCGCCTCTATCGAGAGGTGGCGGACAGTTTTATCGATAGTAATCGATTGAGCGATCGCCTTGTCGACGATATTGAGATGTCAGGACGAGACAGTCTTTGACGTGTGACGCTGTTATGGGTATCTGTGTTAATAATTTTTCACGCCAGTTGGCTGTCGGAACTTATAGGTTTTTTTCACTGCTAGATTATCTTGTGAAAGTCTAGACTAGAATGTCTGATTTATCGTAGGTTACTAATCTTTTTGGTAAAGTGATTGAGTTTCACCATCTGGATTGAAATAATTGATGACCATCTTTGGCTATATCTTTCTGTTGAATATCGTAATCGTTGGTATATTGGCGTGTGCATTGTGGCAAATATATTTTATTTTAGGTTTTGTGTTAAGTAATGTAAATTATTTTGCATATTGTTGTAGAGTCGAGTTTTCCTAACTGAACAGGTGAGGATCTGCTGGGGAGTTTGTTGCACCATTTCTTCTTCTCAGCTAAAGCACTAGGAAGTGGTGAAGGGCGGGCGTTTTGGGGGGACTGTCTTATGTAATTTTTGACGTTCGAAAAGTGCTGTTTCTCAGTCTAGTTGAATAGAGAGACGTGATCGGTTAAATATATCCGATTACCCTAACATTTTCACGCTAGTGATAATAACAATAACTATAAACGGAACAGCTGATAATTTGATGACGAACATCAGACGATAATACAGCAATGTCATGGTAATGATACGGACATCAAGCCGTAACGCGTTAATTAGCAATGTGCTAATGAGCCGCCACAGTCGCCGAATGGAGGTGATTAGCACGACATATATGTCAGACAGAATCTAATGGGGATAGTCTGGGTAGTAACAAGGGTAGATTTGGTACTTTTGTTTTGGTAATCCTGTTTCACTAACTTATAGGCCGATTTTGTTTTGTTTTGTTCATCTTTATGTGTTTGTTATCCAATTTTTCCCAGATGAATGATATAATTTTTCGCTTATGGGTGTTTTAAATATCGTCATGTTGATTGGCATTAATTGGCAGAGATGATCAAATTATTTGATACATTCAGGCAGTACCTATTAGATACTATAGTTTATTTCTTTTCAAGTACATTCAGTATGTCAAGTACATACTGAATGTACTTGAAAAGAAATAAACTAAAATAATAAAATACGTTAAAATAAATAATTAAAAAATAGCCATCAAGTAGATAATGGAACAATGAAATTGAAAAAAAAAAATTGTGATGTTATTTATTATTAGTTCGGTACAATGAAATAAAATAATATTTAAACCACTAAAGGCAATGTTTTCATAATAAGCCAAACGTAAAAAAATATAAAACCAAAATTAATCCAAAATCATAATTAAAGTTGTACCAGTGCTTGAGATCCAATGCTAATGTGGACTACTCGTCGTTTGTTTTGTCCAGCCCGTTCCGCCATCTTTTAACTTCTCTTTATTGGAAGTTGAATGGAAGAAAAAGGCCTTTGGCCAGTACTGCGATGATAGATAGGCTAATAGCAAAAGTGATAAGACTGTGCCTAAGTAAATGAGGCTCCGTCCAAGCATTTAGTTTTTACATAATGTGTACTGGGTGTGATAGTGGCTAAGTAACAACAGCCGCACGGGTCGATCCATCAGGTTAAGCTACGCTTGCCAGCGTTGGTCAGTGGATGAGTGACCATTTTTACATACCGAGACTCCTCCGTGCCTCGTTTGGTCCCGTCTGTCATTCGTGTATCTTTGACAGTCGCGAGTCGTTACAAATCGTCCGAAGCCCGAAAGTCTGACACCAGTCTTACCAAGGGGTATCTTGTTACTGGGTTGTGGAGGTTAGATAGACAGTCGCTTCATGTAGAATACGGGTATTCAGGTACATCCAGTTTGACTGGAAGTCGACTCCAACAAAGTTGGGAAAAGGCTAGGCAGATTGATGTGCTCTGTGAAGAAGATAACAAGTCACTTTCTAGTATTCTGCCTGTATTATTAGTAGTAGTTTGCCTGTTCCTCTAATAAACAGGAATGTACTCGTAGCAGCAACGTTTCGTTGTGGTTTACTTCACGTTTTTTTTAAACTTTCATCGTTGATAAAATACCAACAATAATTCTGAAACTACGTGTTTATGTTAGTTTCGTTTGTAGTTTACTTAACTTAATATAATTAATTGAAAAGTTGGTTTAGTACGTACGTTTAGTGTTATTGATTGAAGTTCATTCAGACTGATTGATTCATGTTTCAACTATTAGTTTTATGTTTCTTTTACTACCATTCCTAAAAAAAACTGATCGCTATCGAAGGTGATTTATGTAATTGGATTGTTTTTTTTTTAATATTTACTTTTGAGCTTGTGATGCGGAGGAATGAGGGACGCTCTCGCGACGTGACTCTGAAAGAACGAAATTATTCCACTAGAGTCATGTCGTGTGGATGGGGAGTATAAATGGCTACAAGTCTTCCACCAAAGTGTCGATGCTTGGGTTGGAGAGTACTGAGATGAGGGCTAATAGAGAAGTATGGAAGAAGACAGCAGCAAATTAATACCCTATACGGGCAAGGGGTTGATGACCTTATTTTTTACCTGACTTGCCTGGATGTGACCCATATTTTTCCCCACCTTTTTCTTTTTTTGTTTGTGTTTTCTTTGCATCACGTTTACCGCAAATAAACGTATTTTGTATCGTTATTTTTTCTTTTCTTCTTTCTTAACTATCCCATATAAAACTTCAATACCTACTCGAGCTAAATGTATGGGAATGGCTGATAATTTTTTAGTTAGATAATTTTGTGTTGGTCCCATGAAGAAAGTTGATCAGTTTGATGGTCTGGTCCACATATCCTTAAAATAACCACACCTTTCAGATAAACGCCGTAAAGGTAGAATGTATGTCTATGGTCGTAGGCTATTTTTAACCCCCGACGCAAAAAGAGGGGTGTTATAAGTTTGACCGCTATGTGTGTGAGTCTGTCTGTGGCTCCGTAGCTCTTAAACGGGTGAACTGACTTGAATGCGGTTTTTTTTATTTAAAAGCGGGTTTTCTAGCGATGGTTTTTAGACATGATTCATTAAAATCGGTTAAGCCGTTTGAAGATTATCAGCTCTTTTCTAGTTGATGAGAGCGTCTTCCACAGGTCTGATCGATTTGAAATTTGGTATTCTTCAATGATATTAGAAGAACAGTAACCTTGAACCGATGCTGCAGCATCACCTGCAATTTGCAGGATACACAAATCCCTTACCAACTTACAGCACAGGTGTCGTGTTTGGGGTCATTGGAATGCTAGATAGATGTTGAACAGGGTCTAGTGATGGAGAGGGAAAGAGAAATGAGGAAATGTCTGTGTCGGGGGTTTTATAAATTTTAAATTAATTTAATTATAAACGTTTTTAATTAATGGAAAACATTTATAGATACAAGTGAAATTATAGCTAGCTAGCTTGCCTAATCTATGAAGAACCACGTTGATATTAATTAAGAACTTTAACTGATAATGCTCGGGCGCGAGATGTTTATAAACAATTATATTGGCAATCTTGGTATTATGTATGTTAATTATAATAGTCAATAGTCAATTGCACTGTTTAATATTATTGAGTGCAGTTTATAATGGTCATTGCCAAGACTGTTATGTAAACGATCATACAATTTGTGTTAGTGTTATGTTCTTGTTTATAATATTGTATACTTAATTTTTAAGCTATTGCATAGCTTCTATCGCGGGCCTTGAGCGTGGAGACCTAATGTAGAAATTCCGTAACGAAAATACCTAAGGAGAGTGGAATTGAAAATTATGTTTAACTGTTTGACAACAAAGTTCAAATTTACTTAGACGAATGATCTAAGGAGAGTGCTGTATTGAAAATTATGTTTAACTGTTTGACAAAAAAGTTCAAATTTACTTAGACGAATGATACGAGAGTGTTGTATTGAAAATTATGTTTAACTGTTTGACAATAAAGTTCAAATTTACTTAGACGAATGATCCTTGACTATTAATAATTAAATTAAAACCTTTTTATTAGTTTGATGTTCCCATTACGTTGTGTCAAGTTTTAAAAACTATAAATGTGAGTAACAGTTCCTGTTAATGTCACCATTGCTATTTGTTGTATTCGGGTTAATATTTTACAATTGCATAAGTTGATAAAAAATGCTATGCAATAGCTTTGCCGCGGCAGTCCCCGAGTGCCACACGTCTTTTTTTTTTTTTTCGATAATAACGAAGTTTATTATTAATAAATCATATTTAGCACATTAATTATTTACACTAGGTACTAAATTATATACTAACTAATTAACTATGCAAATAAAAATATAAAAACAAAAATAGGCGTCGAACCTATTCGTCCGCATCGCTGTCATCCGGAAACGAGCCGAGAAGACTGGCTATGTTGTTAGATATAATATGTGTGGATCCAAGACAGTGATAATTATGCATACCTACCATGAAATATTAATAATTGCTAGACGCGCTCAGGGATTAAGTATAAAAAGCATAATTCAAAAGTCATTTTTATTCAAACTAGGCAGAGAACTAGGCAGCACTTTTCGAACGTCAAAATTTCATAAGACAGTCCCCCCAAAACGCCTGCCCTTCACCACTTCCTAGTACTTTAGCTGGGGAGAAGAAGTGGCGCAACAAACTGTCCAGCAGCACAGCTGTCTGTTCCGTTAGAAAAAAATGATTTTACATAATAGCCATATGTCAAAAACTCTTAAGGACTCTTCATCCTAAGGAACAATAATAATCTTCTAAATTGCTTCATCTTCAGTACTTTATGGTTTTTTTCTATAAGTCAGTTATGTCACGGAACTGTTTTATAAGTACCAGCAAACGTTTTTAAATTATATGAGTACCTAGTGAGGTATTGATTAATATTCACAATCGTGTTAAAAGTAGTTTTACCTGTTAGTTTGTTATGTGAATATTAAATATTGATGAGCCAGTTACCACAGGCAGTGTTCCGGCTGATGCCACTGTGAGTCTTCGAAAATAATGAACATTGTATGAATCTGTATTTTTTTCTGAACGATCTGAAAAGCGATACGTCCGCCATGCGATTTCTGTTCTAGACTTCTTTTTTCAAAAACTTGCGGCGCCCCTGACGGCGCGAAAAGCACAGGCTAGTGCAGCGGCATGGCTACAGTAAGTCCCGCCGTGTGCTGGCGGCGGCGGGGCCGTAACACACAGATAAATATCAAAGATGCTGTCCTATGAATTGTTTTCACCTCCTTATTTTACTTATTGATTTGAGCAATATCTGAACGTCCGACTTATCAAAGGAATAATTTTGAGTTTATTATTAGTATACAAGGTATTTGGTAAAAGAATCGACACAATTTTCTTAAGTATAGGGAGCGTCATATCCTAGTTTTTAAGTGTCTTTGATGTCACTGAGTAGGTAATTGATATATTAATTTTTGCTACTGCATATATCATAATAATAATCAGCCTATTAATGTTCCCACTGCTGGGACACAGGCCTCCTCTCTGTGAGTGGAAGAGGGCTGTAATCTACCACGCGGGCCCAGTGCGGGTTGGTAGATGTCACATGTTTTCCAATTTTTGGTTCTAAGACATACCGGTTTCCTCACGATGTTTTTCTTTACCGTTTTGAGAGCAGTGTTAATTAAATTATTTACACAAAGTAAAGCGCCTGCTTGGGTTCGAACCCATGACCTACAACTCGTAAGTCGGGGCCGTTACCACTGGACCACCACTGCTCTACTTATATTATAACGTAATAATTTTTTATGTTATCAGCAATGGCATATTGTTTTAGAAAATTAGTTTTCTGCTTCTTAAGTCTTACAATTGTGTTGAGGTACAAACAAGTTCAACTTTTAATTAATATTATAAACGAAAAATAAAACAATGTTGTGGTTGCAAATTACACCACCAATCCCTCAAAAATACTTGTCGGTCCTTCTACCAAACATCCTGTTTATTAAAGGTAATCTAAATAAAAATCAAAGTGCTTGGTACAGGCGTCTATTAAGGCGCTACAGTTCAGTAATTACAAAAATATCGCGAAACTAAGCGGACGCAATCAAATTTAGGAAACGCGGTGAATTCAATATAGAATGGCAAAGGGAATCTCTCGCAAAGGCGTCTCGACCAAAGAAGTACGTTCTATCCGCTCTGACGTCACCTCTTCAGATTCCGAAACATCAAAAATCATAATGTCAACCGACAATTTGTCATCCGTCAACCCAGTGTTGCCGTTTTAAATCCAATGTTGCCACTTCCTATATTACCCTCACCCAAGTAGGTCCTCTACTTGACGTTTCCAGACCAGTGTTGACTCTCCAACAATATTTTTAATACTAGCTTTTGACCGTGACTTCGTCCGGGTGAAATTTCAATCGCCCGCCCGCGCTATACTTCGTTTTCGCTTAACGTTCTTTAAATTGTTTTCTTATTTATCGGTACTTAACCATCACGTACCGTGATGTTACATAGCCTATAACCTTCCTCAAGAATTGGGCAATCCAATACAAAAATAACTTTTCAAATCCGACTGGTCGTTCCGGAGATTACCCCCTACATACAAAGTTACAAACATACAAACAAATAAACAAACAAATACCTCTTTATAATATTAGTATAGAAAACGTTCATAAAAACTGTACCTACATTTAGCCAACAGTAATTTTCCTATACAATTATAGCGCCTAATAATAAAGTAAAGAATTAGTTTTTTTCACTTAGAACTGCCTCCATTTAAAAACTAGGTTCTAACGGAAAAAATAAAGTACTGTCAATCCTTTATTGTGTTAATTTGAATACGATAACAGAACACTGTTTCAAGTTAATTGAAAGTAAATAGAAAAACAATTTTATAATAGGATTGGTTGTCTAGGGGAACGGTGAAAAGCTTTAATTTAAATTAACTTCCTATTGTTATGTAAATTATACGAATAAATAAGTTCTTTGAAGTATAATCTTATGCTCGGGTAGATTTATACTTTGAATAAGCCGATTATTGTACGAACGCAATGAATTTAAAAAAATCCTGTTTTTTTTTTGTGTCATGGTATTAGCCCTTATTAGCCCTTTTTAGCTGTTTTTTTGCAATTTGCAGGTCAGTGTCGGGTTGTATTTTTATGAAAATATAATTCGCGACAGTAACAAATATGTATTTACAGAATTATAATAATTAGAATCATCAATAAAATTCCTTAAGTTAGAATTGGCCTCAAACGTCATAATTTCATGAAATAGTCATTGGATCTGTTAAGGAGACTGTTCAGATTCGTATGGGAACTGGTCTAAATCAAATCAATCAAATCAAATCAATTTATTTGCCATAAGTATTGGTACAATTTAGGTCTTAACATAAATATTACAGATCCATAACACTTAGTCATAATAATGTGACATGCAAACATTTGGGTTTATAATTACATACCTACTATTATAGTCATTCTTCTAATATGAATAAAATTTAGTAGCAAAGTTGTTATAATATTAGATACATTTTCCAGAATACTATTAATGTCAGAGGGTAAATGATTATCAATCATTATGAACCATACAGTTTTAATATATTTTGTGTAGCGATACTTCATCTATACCCTTGTGCAAAGGGGCATCAAAATCATACCCGGCAATTTCGAGAAAAATATACTTTTAGAATTTAAACGATTTTCAAGGGCAGGAAACAGAAACTGCATCGATTGGCACCATTAAAATAAAACGTAAGAATTGTCATTTTGTTAGTTGACTACCATTTTTACAAAATCTGTGAATGCGGTCAACAATTACTCAAACAACCTCCTGTAGCTACAACGATTAAGGTACCTACCCCTCCGAATATAGACCCATCTAAATATTCACCCTGTATATTAGAAAAGTGTATTTTTCTCAAAATTGCCGGGTAATATTTTGATACCACTTTGCACAAGGGAAAGACACACGCGGCGTGCCTCGTGCCTTTGTGTCAGCGCTTTCCTAACTAGTGATGCGCGTAACACCTCCCCCCTCAGATCGACGACTATTTCAAATTTTGAGATGAAATATCGTCGAGAGTTTAGATTGATCTTGAGATGCTGGCTGGTTCTGGCGGGTTTCAGATGTTTCAGGTTCGGCGTACGTGGGTTCATCTCGAGTTGTCATCTGCTTCTTCTTATGTGCCATGCGGATACGGATTCTGTATAATAGTATTGCTCCCAGTATGAATGAAGCAATTAGTGTACCATAAAATGGGATTGTCGTATGGTAAATAGTTGAGGTTGGTTCAATGTGGATTGTCTTCTGTGAGTCTATTCTGTCTTGAATATCGTGCAGCTTCTTTAGGTTAATAGCACTAATTTGAAGGGGTGGCATGGTTGATCCTTCGATGTTATCTGGCACGTTGCTTATCTTCATGGGTTGTCCTCTGATGTGGTCGTTAAGGTTGACGATGGTGAATTCGTCTGTTCGCAGCTTGCAATTATGGGGAATAGTGGCTAGAAAGCTTCCGGCTAAGGTTATAGATTCTTCTTGTTCGCAGATTAGCTGGACTTGTGTTGGTTTCGGGAACACGACGGCGTAGCGGCGGTCATCCAACTTTTCCATTGAGGGCTTCGTCAGGCTAATAGTAATCGTGTTGCATGTTTTGTGCGGTGTTTCACCTCCAATGATGTCGCAAATGCAGTCTGGATGGGTCCTCATTTGGTGGTTGAGTTTTTCTTCGCAGAGATACTCTGAAGTTAGCTTCGGGCATTCTGCCTCTATGTACGCATGAATGTTTCCAGTGATTGCTAGGAACGGGTAGGACGGGATGATGGCTTGCTTATTTTTATTTGGTACAATTACTAGTTTATACAACAGGAATTTTAGTGGAGAGGTTATGGGAAATTTAAATGCGAAAACTATCTGAGTTCCACGATAATAAGCTAATGGTTTAATGATGTCATAATATTCTCTGATTTCTAATTCCAGTAATTGGTCTTTGTTATAAAGCGCACTTAGTTTGCGTATCATATCGCTTAGTATTTCTGTCCCTAACATGGAATGATGAGTATGCAGTTGACCGGAAAATGCTATCGCGTTCTCTAACCTACTTAATTCGCTTAATAAACTATCTACGTTATTGCTAATTATTTGTAGTACTTGCGAAAACTTTGCAAATTTTATAAGATTGTGTTGTTTATACTTATCGGCGTCAAGTAAAATATGCAGACTTTCATTTAACTGTACTTGATTCTCTATTAGTTTCGTAATGATTTTTGTATGCTCGCTCATCAAACCTTTGCTCAGACTTATATGATGATTTTGCTCAATAGCAATTTGTTGCTGGTTATCATTGAGGGCTTTAAGGGCGTTATCATATTTAATGGCATCTGTGTGATCTAGGTTTCCTGTAATACTCTTAATTACGGATCCGAGACTATCTACTAGACCTCTCTTGAATCGATTGGGCTTTAGGCTTTGTAGGTGGGATGAGGCTTTATTTAATTTCGCGTTCAAACTATCTATTTGAAACTCATATAAAGTGCTAGTGTAATTGTCTAGTCTGTTTGTGGCTTTAGTAAGTTGAATTCGTATCTCGTTAATGTTGCTGTCTATGTCTGTTAGTTCTATGGTTTGAAGGAATGTATGATAATGAGTGATGAGTTTCATGGGCCCTAGTTTGAAGGGCAGTAGTCCAGGTCCATTCTCAAGTCGTTCTAGATTAATCTCCTGCGCCCATGTTAGGCTAAACGTCAGCATCAGGGGTATCCTGCAACAATTTCGCAGTTTTAGGGACACGCTTTAGTCTAGATTTAGCTATAGGTCCCTTTTTCTTGGAAGTGTAAATATGGATAGGTAAGTTAGCTAGGACTGTGTCCTGGTTATATCTGGGTGCTAGTTTAGATCTACTTGCAGAGGGATTACTAATGAATATTTGCTGGTCGGGCTCATAGTCGACCTCATCCTCACGGGTTTTATTACGACTCTCTATAAGCGCTGTTCGATTAGCGAGAGACGTTTCATTGATTAGTTCATATACTTTTTGCATGCGTTCTCTATGTGTTTCGGTATATTGTTGTAGTAAGTGTCCGGTCAGATCTATGTCAATCGGGTCTCGTGGGTCAGTGTGTCCTAGTATAAGGTCGTATGGTTTACATCGTGTGAAGGAATGGATCGAACTATTGTACGCTATGATAGCATATGGCATCAGGTGTACGACTGGCTCATCCTTGTATTTTAGTTTCAAAATACGAAGATGTTCCAATATAGTGGAGTGGAAGCGTTCGATGTTACCGTTAGCGTTTGGTGAATATGCCAATGTTTGGTGATGAATTATTTTATGCAGCTTGCAGAACTCGGAGAACATCTGGTTGGTGAACTCGGTCCCTTGATCTGTAATAATGGTTAGTGGTAGGCCATGATGCGTGCTGAAAGTTAGTAAAGCCTGTATGACACTGACTGCAGTCCCGTCTCGAAGGAGGTAAGCTTGACCATACTTTGAGAAGGCGTCTATGAATGTTACATATTTTTCGTTCTGTGCTGAGAAGCTATCCATGTGTACTATTTCGAACGGCCTGGTGGCAGGCGGTGCTATATTGAACTTTTGCTTTATGGGGCTCCTTTCGTACTTTGCTTGCCCACATACTGTGCAGTCATTTATGAATTTGGTTATGTGTTCTCGCATCTTAGGCCAATAATATTTAACAGATAAAGCTAGGAAGCACTCGTTAATGCCACGGTGGTTAGTTTTGCCTTCGTGGTAGTGACGAATTATTTCCTGTTGCCTCAGGTATTCTTTTACGTTTTCAAGTTCCTTTTTTGCCAATACCAATTTCATAGATGAACTTTTAAAATATTTCTGTAACAAAGGGATTATGTTGTACATTGCAAGGGGTGGATTTATCAACAGGGCAGTTTTGATTTTAGGATTGACGTATTCCTTAATGGCGTTAACCAGATCCTCTTCTAGGTTAGATTCAGATAGCTGAACGGATGTTCGAGTGTGGGTGTCAAATGGCTTCGTTGCCGTAGGCCGTTTTTTAAAGTCACCTACAACGGTCAAGCACAGCTGTCGGTGGAATTTGTTTAGTGGTTCGTCGGTAATGGGTATTTCGAGTATAGGGTTTTCTTCACAGGTATGTGCCGTCAGGGTGTTGGAGTTAGCAAGGGATGGTGGTCTGTCAGTTGCGTTTGCAATCATCGAACTAACCTCTTCGTTGTAGATCTCAACACGAGAGAGGGCATCGGCATTGGTGTTATATTTGCCTTTTTTGTAGATGACGGTAAAATCGTATTCACTTAACTTTAACCGCCACCTGGTTAACCGTGAGTTTGGTTCCTTGAGGCTCATGACCCATTGTAATGGTTTGTGGTCTGTTACTATTTTGAACTTGCGTCCAAAAAGGTAAGGCCGAAAATATTTTGTCGCCCATACAATCGCTAGTAATTCCTTTTCTATTGTGCTGTAATTCACTTCACTTTCATTAAGTGTCCGTGAAGCGAAAGCTACGGGTTTGTCCGAGCCAATAGGTCCTTGTGAGAGTACCGCACCGATTGCAAAATTGGATGCGTCTGTGGTTAAGATGAACTCTTTGTCAAAGTCGGGATATTTAAGGATAGGGTCGTTGGTCAGTAGAGTCTTACATTTCTCGAAACAGTTAATATAATCTGAATCTAAGGTTACTTTCTTTCCTTTCTTTAAGCATTGTGTCAGGGGTTTGGTAATACGGGAAAAGTCTGGAATGAATTTTCGGTAGTAGCCGAGGAGTCCGAGAAACTGTTTAATTTCTTTAGGTGTTCTAGGTATGGGATAATTTTGAATAGCTTTGATTTTGTCTGGGTTAGGCTTTATTCCTTCGGTACTGATGATATGACCTAGGTATGCGGTCTCGAGTTTTAGGAACTCTGATTTATCTAACTGAATTTTGAAGTTAGATTCTCTTAATCTTTGGAACACCTTCTCCAAGTTGTTCATGTGTTCCTGGAGAGAGGTGCTGAATATAATTATGTCATCCAAATATACCAGACATATAACGTTTTGGAGTCCTCTGAGTACGTTATCCATTACTCGTTGGAACGTGGAAGGGGAATTTTTAAGTCCCATGGGCATTCTCAAAAATTCGAAGTGCCCATGTTCGACATTGAAGGCGGTCTTGGGGATGTCGCTAGGGTTCATCTCAACCTGGTAAAATCCAGATGCTAGGTCGAGGGTGCTGAAATATTGGCATTTGCCAAGTTTGTCCAGTACGTCTGTAATATTCGGGATAGGGTATTTGTCATCAATCGTTTTTTCATTTAGCTTCCGAAAGTCAACGACTAGACGCCATTTTTGTTTTCCAGAGGCGTCAACCTTCTTTGGGACGACCCAAATCGGTGAGCTCCATGCAGATTCAGACGGCCTAATTATTCCCTGATCCAACATTTTCCCTATTTGATCACTAACTTCTTGACGGTGTATAAACGGATACCTATAACTTTTAGTGTAGGTCGGAATCTCGTCCGTAGTTTTAATACTGTGCTTTATTTTGTTAGTGAAGGTTAATGCCTCGCCTTCAATGTAGAAGACGTCGGCGTACTTTGAACATAGTGCTAATAAGTTTGCCTTTTCCTCCTCATTTAAGTGCTCGGTGCGTATCCGGGATGTAACATCTTTAGCGCGAGGTGACATTTGTTCTGTGGCTTCAACATTGAATATCGTTGCCTGAGTAGCCTGGTCCAGTGAAAATATTAAATCGTTGTTGGTTGGGTTAGTTACTTCAACCATACCGCGGCTATTAGAAACGGTGGTCAGGCATTCGGATATAATGCAATTGCAAATAATCTGTTCCTCTACAAAAACCTCACCATCCGGTGCATTAATGGGTAACCGTATTAATTTAGAACTTTCCGCTGGTACGATTTCCTCGTACAGATTTAGGTTTCGAGAGTTATAAATTTGAATGGGATTAATTGCGAACTTAGTTATTAGTGTAAGATCTTTCAAGTCTAATTTAGCTTCCCACTTGGTAAGTAAATCCATTCCAATCAGACCATCAAAACGATCGTGGAATCTGTATATGAATAATTTAATTGGTTCTTTGTCACCAAATTCGGGAAAGCAGGGTAAGTTGATAGAGTAGTCGTTCCTGCTTGTGGCATGAACGTTAGTAACCTCGAATGGATCGTAGTTAAGAGGTATGTTCGGGAAATAATTCTGGACTGCTTCCGGGCTGATGAATGATTGGTTTGCACCGGTATCTATTAGAAAGTTAAGTGCGGGGTTATGGATACGGACGTACGGTAATTGCCTTTGGGTTTGCAGATTTAGTTCTATCCTAAGCTGTTTGACTTCGGAGCTTTCTGAAAATCCTGACTGGTTGAGGGTTGCTGTTGGTCCGCAGTACCTAGTTTGTCCTTGTCGTTAGTCCCGTCAGTCTGTTGCGGTGTGACATGGTCGTATGTACAATCGTTGAAATAAAAGTCATCATTGCTGTAGTCGCCATAGTTATAGGGGTCAATGTAATAGGAGTCAGATAAGTCGGGGTAATAATAATCCTGCCCATAGTCTGAACATTCGTTCACATTAACATCGCGGGTATTAATATAGTTGGAAGGTGGTGGATTGCCTTGCAGTGCCCAATTCCATCTGTTAGTAGCAGGCATGGGCCTAGACACAAAGTGGCTAACGCCGCTCATCGGCCTGGGGCCGTTATTCGGCGGATAGGAATTCCCTGGGGGCATTCTGAATCCAGAACCGCCCTGATTGTTATTATGCGGTGGTGCGCCAAATATTTGTTGCGTACGGGTCGGGCCACGTGGTTGCATGTTAGATGGATTAAACGGCATTCTAAATTGATTCTGAGACGGCAAAGGCCGTAACATAAATTGCGGTCCCTGCGGTCTGAACGGACCGGGCATGTTAAAAGCATTAGGTCTTAACGGAACAAGCATATTATTCGGATGAACTGGCATTTTATTATTGAATTCGTTATGTTGATTAGGTGGCATTCGAGCCGAGGTTTTCTTATCCGGCAAGTTGTCATTTCTGCTCTGCAAATACATGGTGTTAGACTCCTCATGCACAAACTCTAGAGCCTTCTCAATAGTCTCAGGTCTCATACACCTAATACGTGCACCTAAAGGATCTTTCAAACCGCGGAGATAGGCCTGCAAAGTCAGTTTACGATATAAGTCGCGTTTGGCCGCAATGGTTGATTCTAGGGTATCGTGCAATGAAACGTATGTCATGACGGTGCTGAAAAGATTCTGGCAACGCTCGTAAAATTCCTGCGGCGTCCCGTGACCTTGTGTAAGTAAAGCCAAATCGTTGTAGAGAGCAGTCTCATCTCGCTGGTCGGCAAAGTTATTAATGAGAGCGCTACGTATGCCTACCCAATCATTAGGTACACCGTTAGCATTGATCAGACGGGCGGCGGGCCCCGTAACTTTATTCAATATGCCATTTAAAAGCGCTAACTGATTTATATCCGGTTGCCCCTCCTGAATGAACTGAAGTGCTAACTGGTCACACAATTTAATGAACCTGGTGAGTACATTCGGATTCCCATCAAAATCGGGAACTAAGCGGAGGGCTTTAAGTATAGTGTCAAAATCAGCCATCTCGGGCTCAATTTCGGGACTGATATTACGTCTGGAATCTACACTACTATTCCTACTACTAACTAACCTAGGTATACTCAATCTACGTGGATAAAAAATGTTGGACAGGGTATATAGGACTTACACACAAAAAGGAAGCAAGCAACCACTAAGAAAATTCAGCGGACTTACATGAACATTCTGGTCTTCGTTGAGCGGTATCGATAGCTGGATCTCCGGCGTAGTCTCGTTGTTCAGGATCTCCCGGTGCGACGTTGAAAGTCTATCGTAGCGAACGCGGTGCGATATACCGATAATCGCAAGAACGACCCGGGAATCCTACCGACTGCGCCAATTACGTAGGCTACTGCCGGAGGACTCAAAAAAAACCGAATTAATTATTAACTAATTTATTTTAATAGAAAAATTACAATTAAATGGAATTCAAAAGAATCAAATTGACCCGATCGATGTTGGATACGAAGTGCGCGGGCTCGGTCACGTAGACGGTGTCTTCGGGCCTCGTGTCCTGTGTCAGCAGTTTCGCCCTTAGCAGCAACTAGGTCGACGATGACGATGACGACACACGCGGCGTGCCTCGTGCCTTTGTGTCAGCGCTTTCCTAACTAGTGATGCGCGTAACAAGGGTAAGGATGAGGTACCCTTACATAAATATTATAACGTTATCCATTGATGTATTGAAAGCGGAACACTATTCGTTCATAGACCACTTTCGAGCAGTCTCCTTAGTGATTCCGCAACCGTTCTCCTAAGACCGATTCGCCACTGGACTGTTCGTCGACAGGACGATTCGTTAGAGTGTCATATTGATAATTTTATTATTATTCTGTAAATACATACTTGTTACGATCACGCATCATATTTTTAACATACAACCTAATACTGATCCGCAAATTGTAAAAAAAACGCCTTAAACGCATTTAACGTATTTAAACAACAGAATTACTCTGTACTCAACATTGTGTTGCATTATGCCACGAAGCATTTAGAATTTCAGCGACGTTTTCTCCCACAACACCCATTGCGTGTTTATTGGTGACGAATTTCGACAAAGTTGCGAGAATCACATTTAAACAATGTGGCGTTTGTCAACAGTTCTACGAGTACTGCAATTAAATACGTTCGTAACTACAATTACCTACTTTGATACGAATCTACGTTAGGTATTTACTGAATTATTAAAATAAGGCCAATTTTACGCCACCGATATTACTGCTGTTAAACGGTTGTCGGGAATTCCAGGCCAATTCCTAGCCACCGTAGGCGCGAGCATGCAGACGGTGAGCTATGGGTAGCTCGTCGTCCGATAAGGACCAGGCCCGGGTCGACGGCGCGTTGTGTTCCTCGCGCGTCTCAAAGAGATGTCAGCACAACTGACGGGGTCCGCTAGGGCCGATGCCTACCAGGGTAGCGGGAAAGTCCGAAAGGAATACCGTGGCCCCTGGCAACACACAGGCAACTGAAGGAACACGGGTGGGTTTTAGTCAGCAAGAGTCTGACACGGCCTCCCGTCTACAGTGGGAGAATTTAATATTTGATAAATTACCACTCAAAAAAAAAAAAAATCTGGTTGGTTAATTATTCCTTGAAACTTAACGATGTTTTCACGATGTTTTCCTTCACCGTTTTTGAAGCAAGTGATAATTATACAATACGCACATGAATCCGAAAAGTCAGAGGTGCGTGCCTTGGGTTCGAACTCAAAACCGATCACACCACTAGGCTATCACTGCTCTTAATCTGCTGTTGTTAAGCTATTTAACCACAATCCTTCCTTATAAACCGGGATGTACCATACAGCCAGGATACAAGTCTAACTTATTCTCCAACATGTTAACCTCAACACAGGAGCATATAGAGTTTTTATATCATGCCACGTGCGCCACTTCATCAATAAAACAATAACAGACCGCTAGTACTCTTTGCATCTGTTATTTGATGAGTCACCCTGTTTATCTGCTCATAAAAATTGCATCATGTCTTGATTGACGTCCACTATTGCACTGATAGTGATCATAAAACTTAATCGATATTGCAATGCAGTGATAATAATATGTGCAGTAGTTACCTATAGGTAGGCACTACGCCTAAATATGATATTTCGTAAGAGTTATGCAAAGAAATAGCTTTTAATTTTTTTTATTTGCTTATATTGTGTTCCACTGCTGGGCCAAGGTCTCCCCTTGTTCCTTCAATCTCTGTTTTGTGCAATTTCTGGCCATGTTGGCCCCGCAAACATGATTATATCGTCACACTACATTCGCCGCAGTCTACCTTGACGGTGATGTCCTCCTTTAGGCGTCCAGTGAGTGACGATCTTTGCCCATCTCTCCGGGTGCATTCGTGCGACGTGGCCAGCCCACTCCCGATTCAGCCTTGAGTTATGAACGCAGGTGACTTTTCCTTAACTTGTCCTTGAATGTTCTCTCATACTGTTCCCGACATTCATAATAAAGATATTTTTATAGATTTCCATCAACTACAGCAGTGTTTATCAAAGTGTGGGTCGCGAACCCCTGGGGGGTTGCAAAGCCTCTATAAGGGAGTCGAGAGGATATAGTAAAAAAAAAAAACTTTGTATTTTTGCTTTAGATTTAGATAATTCCAGTAGATTTTCTTTTAGGTTGGCTCCCAAACTTCCTCATCTATAGCTGCATTTAAAAACGTAATTACTCTACCGGGAATCCAATAATTATACAATATAAAATTAAATTAAAATATACGTAAGATTTAAATATTCTTTATTAAATTGACCTTTACCTTACTATCCATAACTATCGACTATAACTATAACTATTGTGAAACGGAGAACACACTCTCGAAGAATGTGCACGAATGTAACGTTTAATCTCGGTCAGCGCACCCTTATCTCCCAGACCGCCCGTCTGTTCAGCCGTTTAGCTACAATTTCCTTAACATCTAATAGATAGGACAATGGCCCAGTTTATCGCATAGAAACCACCTCATTGGTCCAAGCTGAGTGCTAGCTCGTTCCAGAATCCCATTTCTATTCAAAAGTATTAGAACATAACGACCCGTAGATCGTTGCGTAGATTAAGAATTTGTAGAAGTGACTCTTCTATGAATACATTCTAAATGGTTTCAAAGTCTTTGAAAACAATCATCACAATATATATAATTGCGTAACACATTCGGAGTGATAGTACATAGTAAAAAAATGCATATTGATACAAGAAATACTTCGCTTGACAACCAAAATAACGCAATGAATGAAGTCTTTCAGTCCCAGATGCAGCTGAATGACAGCAGTATTTTACATGAAGCGACTGCTAATATGACGTAATTACTGCATATCACGATACTCTTCATCTCTGCATTACTTTGTTTAAATAATTTCATCACCACTGCTCTCAAAAACGGCGAAGGAAAACTTCGTGAGGAAACCGGCATACATATCTTAGAACCAAAAATTCGAAGACATGTGACATCTACCAACCCGCACTGGGCCCGCGTGGTAGATTACAGCCCACTCCCTCGCACAAAGAGGAGGCCTGTGTCCCAGCAGTGGGAACATTAATAGGCTGATGATGATGATGATGACGATACTCTTTGGTAAGAAATACTGTGTCTAGAACGCAATCAGGGTGCAGCCGGTCTATGCAGTAGGTCTATTCTATGAAAACTTCACAGTGACCATGTAGGTGATTAAGTGAGCTTGAACCTTTCATTGTGCGTGGTCCAATACACATATGGCCCGTTTTTGAAGTGAAAACTTCTTTAGGCGCGAAGCACTTTTTGGGTGAACAAAAATCAGGGAACTCACGTCAACGTCACCTAACGCTCGATTGAAAGACGTCAACGCGAGAATCAAAAAGTTACTTAACGAACGACATTAAGAACGCGGCGACCTTTGAATTATCCATACAAACGTAATACCTAAATCATTTCCAATTCGAGCATATTTCCACCAAATAAATTTGATATTCGGATTGAGACAATAATTATCTAGGCTTCCAATTCTTTTTTTTTTCAAAAACCTACCTCTACATGAAGTTTAAGCGAATTGCATTTCGTACATTTTTACAGCGTAAATGACTTGTTTTCATATTGTGTTTTCTTTATTATAAACAACAATATTTGTAATATTGTTTCATCACAAGCATAGCTTATATTATCAAGTTACAAATTATAGAAAAAAAATTGGAAAAACATTAAGTTTTCATTCATCATTTTTGGTATTACGGAACACATCCAAATTTCTCATAATTTCAGATAGCTAGTAGTGCTATCGCGTCAAGCAATAATTGTCAATGTGTGTGTGCTCCCTGTAGGTGTTTATCGCTCCGACAGGCACAAGGCACACTAACGCAACGTGCTTGGTTGGAGTTCGTTCATAGTATTTTTTGTCAACTTTAGACGATTAGGTACTTTACAGTGTGCTGTACCTGTACGCGCGTACTTATTTGTTTGCTAAATTGTATTGTATGTAATATTTCTGACACTCCTCTTGACTTGACCTATTTTTAACCGACTTCAAAAAAAGGAGGAGGTTCTCAGTTCGTCCGATTTTTTTTTAAATGTTTGTTCCCGGAATACTCGAAGACGGCCGGACCGATTTAGAAAATTATTTTTTTGTCAGAAAGGGTATACTTCACAGGTGGTCCCATTGTCATCAAGTCAGGATTGGATGATGGAATCCTGGAGAAGTCGAGGGAACTTTTGAAATATTACAGGCGCACCTATAGCGATTTAGGTATTTTTTATAGTCACTCTTGAATTTGATCTCGGAAAGCACCATTTAGTGAAGTGGAAGTGATGATGAAGACCACAGATGGCCACCGGAACTTATCAATAATACGTATTTCACGGGTTGCGATTAGAGAAGATTACTTTAATATGGTTGCCAAGCCATTTATGCCCGTCACAATACATAGGGTGAAGTGGAGCTAATGGTGAAGTACCAGGAGAACTCCTCAACAATGAACGTCCCTGCATCGGGAAAAGCAATATTTTGTAAAAGGTGATGAGCAGTTGACATTAGGCTATTGTAACTTAGATAAATTACAAACCGACCCACGAAAAAGGAAGAAATAAAAACTTTTTCACTCTTCTTGCTCAAAAAATCCGTCATTGTAGCGTACCAAAGCGGAGATAAATAAAATAGCATATCATCCTCTAGGGGAAAAAGTTTTTTTTTTTAATTTTTGTCTGTTTCCAACGAGCCTACCACCCATAAACGAAAAAGTCTTTGTTTGATCTATATATATTATATAAAAAAGAATCCCTATTTCCTTGATCACGGCATCACGCGTGAACGGCTGGACCAATTTCGCTAATTCTTTTTACCCGACTGCCCCAGAAGGAGGGTATTACCCGACTGCCCCAGAAGGAGGGTATTACCCGACTGCCCCAGAAGGAGGGTAATGTTTTTCGAGAGTATGTATGTATGTATGTATGTATGTATGTCTATTTCTTTGGCACGCTCTGTAGCCTAAACGGCTTGATGGATTTTGACATATGAGGTGTCGTAGATTCGTCTTAATTGTAGAAGTGTCATAGGCTATATAATATTTTTATATTGCATCTGCAAATACAAAAAAAAAGGGACGGGAAGGTTTAAAAAAAAAATTATAACAATATTGGTATCAAATAAAAGCTAGTAACGAGTCAATGCCAAATTTTGATTTTTATTAATAAAACTAAAAAGCTTGAAATAAAGAAAATTATTCAAAAAACAAAAAACCCGACTGCAAAAACACATAACTGAAAAGAGAAAAACAAGCATTATAATCTATAGAATTTTGGTATCACAGGCGGGGCAAACAAAACTTACACCATACGTATATCCGGTTATTAGTTTGCCCCGCCTGCGATACCAAAATTCTATAGATATAATGCTTGTTTTTCTCTTTTCAGTTAGATGTTTTTGCAGTCGGGTTTTTTGTTTTTTGAATAATTTTCTTTATTTTGTTGTGTTTGTTATCTAGTAAGGAGATGGTTCTTAGGATAGGTTGGTGAAAGTAGGGTAGGTAGGTAGGTAGGTAGGTAGGTATGCAAGTAGGTAGGTATGTATCTTGGTAAAGTGGGTATGTAGGTAAGGTAGGTAGGTATGTATGTATGTATGTAGGTAAGTAGGTACCTACCTACTTACCTACATACATACATACATACATACCTACCTACCTTCCTACTTACCTACCTAGGTAGGTAAGTAGGAAGGTAGGTAGGTAGGTATGTATGTAGGTATGTGTAATTAGGGTAGGTAGGCAAACCGTAGATGAGTGCATACCCGTGCGAAGCCAGGGCGGGCAGCTAGTTACTACTATTATTCGATACGTACCTACTTACGTGTCTAAAGAGCCTCAGCTATGGCCTCAGCGAGTATTTTGTAGTTTGTAAGTTACACAATTGACATAAAGTTCATTATGCTTTGACCCAATTTCGTGCCAAAAACTCGCTTCCATTCCGTTCTGCGCCAACGAGGTGAGTTCTGGTGAGTATTGGCCGAGACGGTATAAGCTAGTTGCTCTCCGTACGCGACGAAGCCATAGCCACCACCAAGTTGTAGTATTGTAAGTACCTACCTATCATAACGCGGTTGTACGAAGTTTTGTCATGTCATGTCACTGTTCCTTTTCTTTACTTATGTGACCGAGCGGGCGTAATTATTGTCTCAAGGACACTATTGAAAACACTGCTCGCTCTAAATTGAGTTCGCAATGTATTTGCCAAACATGTAAACAAACACGAGTTTTCCACTTAGACGAATATGAACTTTATGCTAGTGTAAATAAAGTTGATTTTAGACTGACTGGTAATGTTGAAAAAGTCATAAAAAAAATATGAAGTTGTAGCGCAAACTGAACCTTATGTGTAGTCCATTACAGTTATTTTTCCAAAAACTCGTGTTTGTTTAGATGTTTGGCAAATGAACTGCGAACGCAGATTTTTATTTGTCGGTGCAGCAGCGGTGCGACATCAGTATGTTCGGATGATAAAAATATAGGTACCGCCACCACGTGTCGCTTGCACTTACGCACATGTCGGTAAAAAATTATGCAGAGCTGCTTGTGCCGTCGTCGCAAAATAATGTCGAGTTCGCCCAGGTTCGCACCGCACGGGCTGTTATTTTCCGCGGGATTTTTTTTTCGCACACTGGATTTTCAACGCGTGTTTTTTCAACTCGCTAGGACGAGAGTGTCCCAGCGCGTTGGATTTTCAACGCTCGGCTCAACACGGAGAGTTTAAAATCCAGTGCGAGACCACCAATAAGAAGTGGAGACCACTCTAAAGGAAATAAATAAACACAAACAGACTTAAAATAAATAATGACAATAATAATACTCGTAGATACTTATCCCAATAATTTATATTTACGCGACGTGCGTATGACTACTCTAGCGTCGTCCGTCGGTCCGCCGATTTACCCACAAGTCCATGCTCGATAACGAAGTATAGGTACCTACACTTCGCGTCAAATAACTTTGGCCGCTCTGAAGTAAGGTTGCGCATGCGTACCTACTGGCATGCGCGCTACAGATTGACTACTCCGCAGTCATATAGAGTCTACTTCAGAGCGGCAAAGTTATTTGACGCGAACTGTTGGTACCTACCTACCTTATTTGTATGACGTATCTACTAGCTAGGTTTTCTCTACAAGGCCTTCTATCTTGAGATTAGTCGAGATATCCTAAAATATTGAGACATCGGCATGGTAAAGAAATTTCCAAAAAACGCATTACTAGTCTGTACATTCACTAGCGATTCCCCAAATTAGTCAACAAAAATAAAGCAAATAATGAACATACCTAATTATTACTCATAATAAGTATTTATGCTGTCGACTCGCTATGAATGAATGGCATACAGTACCTACATCTAGTATTATCCGCTCACACACACTGCGAAGCGCGCCCGTAATCTGTGGCCCCGCCTTCTTTTGTCGAACAGAGATAGCGATATTCCAAACGCATTTTGCTCACGTCTCGAGTTTTCATTTCGTGCCGTAGTACGTCGGCCTCTTAACGCGATAATCAAAAAGTTACTTAGTTTTCTATCGGCAGTCCCCAAAGACTGCCCGATTTTTTTTCTGCTTGTTAACTTGTTATTATACCTACATGAGTTTATCTAAGTTCTTCTATAACCTATCTATCTAACAGGTAATGTCACACTGTTGGGCAAAAGCCCCCCTTTTCCTTTTCCACGCACGTCTGTCCTGCCGTTTCTACATTTTCTTAATCTTTGTTCGTAGTTACTGGACCTAAATCGCTTGCACCGCAATCCGTGTCGCATGAGCATCGTATAAAGCAATTTGTACGGTATCTATGCTGAGCGGTTGTCACGGCTCCCGATCGACTGATAAGAGTTGCATGCTCTCGTTGTTGTGCAGTGATAACTGTTGTTTGTTTAAACTGTATCGATTAATTTAAAACTGTATCTGTTATTTTTATAAATAACGCTTAGTTAAGCTCTGGTTAAACTAAGGTGGACCCCCACGCAGGACGAAATTCGCTCGCGCCGAGTATGTAACTTGTATTAGGTGTTCGATCAATCAATCAGGCTATTAATGTTCCCACTGCTAGGACACAGGCCTCCTCTCTGTGAGAGGGAGTGGGCTGTAATCTACCACGCGGGCCCAGTGCGGGTTGGTAGATGTCACATATCTTCGAACTTTTGGTTCTAAGACATGCCGGTTTCCTCACGATGTTTTCCTTCACCGTTTTGAGAGCTGTGGTGATGGAATTATTTACATAAAGTAAAGCGCCTTGCTTTGGGTTCGAACCTACAACTCGTAAGTCGGGGCCGTTACCATTGGGCCACCACTGCTCTCAGGTGTTCAAATTGGCGCGAATTGTGGCGTGACTTCCTAATTATCAAAACAATTGAAGCGCGACTGCGCGCGGGATTCGCTTGAGTTTCATCTGTCCGTCTGTTGATAGTCTCAGGGATTGATGATGGAATAATGTCAAAAGGATGGCTCTCATGCTACCATAATTATTTCCGAAAAACAACACCAAGTAAAGGTAGTATTACTATGACCGCAGGCGGCAGCAGCAGGCGACACGATTGGTTTGTGCGGTCGGCTTCGGAATTGTACCTTAACTTACGTGCATAGTGATGGCACGGTTGGCGCAGTGACTGCTGCTGCGTGTCACGGCCTCACGGGTTCTATTCCCGCACGGAAACAACTACTTTTAGGTCATACTAATATATTATATTAGTATGACCTAAAAGTAGTTGTTCCGGATCTGGCTGTTTGTGTATGTGAGTTTAAATGTTTGTAAACGCATCCACAACAGAAAAATTCCTAGTGCGGTGTGGTAAAAACGCGTAATGATTTAGTGCGAATTTCACTGATGAAACGGAACGCGATCAACGCGTCTGAACCGCGTTGTCTTACCGTGAAATGTTGACTAAAATGAAATCATAATAATAATTCTTAAATAGAAATACTTACCTAAATAACCTTTAAACCTACTTTTAGTTGGTTTTAACAAGAAACAACGTTATTAAATAACATAAGAAGCGCAGATGTGTCCGTCCTCGTTCACTCGGGGACCTTTTAAAAGAGGTCAATTGGTGGACTAACTCAATATTGACTTAGCGGTCAATTTGAGACGATTTGAGTTTATCTTAAATACAAGGAGTTATATTTGCTAGTACCTAGATTTTTTAGGATAGTTTTGAAAGATAATAGGAAAGCTCATAACATAACACACCTATATTTATGAAAATCAAAGTAATAGTCAAATCCAATTTCGCCAGTTATGTTTAAGTCCCATGTAAAAGGGGGTGAGCCTGTGGCAGCATCTACATCGTCACATGCGAACTACGCATCAAAGACCTGACGTCACACAAATAATGCATCGCGCAATTAGAGTTTACCGCGCGAACGACATAAATATGTAGACCATCCGACTTCAACCAGGTTTCTGCAGGCGCTTAAAGCCGCAAATTATGAGGGGCTCATATTTATGAGCCTACGTATTGCCTCCGCGGGCGAGGGGCTAAGCCCTGACACCGCCTGCCAGGCCCCCTTGCGGGGGCGTCTCTTCGGTACCATCGGGCGGTTGCCCGCCAGACACAACACCCGTCTGGTCAGAGGATCCTCTCTTTTCTATAGAGAATGAGTGAACTTTTACACCTTGTTCCTCATACCTCTAAAAGCCCATTGCCATCAACCGGGCACAAATCCAGGCTCCGGGCTGCTACTAAGAAATTCATCCGTATAGACTTAGGGCTAATTTCACCAATAAAATTTAACGCGATTGGCACATCTGAACCGTTCAAGTGCTGTCAGTGTCATCATTATTTCACAATAATAATTTCACTGAAAGCTCTTGAACGCGGTTTAGATACAGTGCTGATTGCGTTCAGTTTCATTTATGAAATTCGCCTTAAGTGGAAAAAATAAGTATTATTGTTGGAGCTTTAACTCAAAAAGTACCCAAACAAAGTTATTAAAATTTATATGGGACCTCTGAAGTATGACAAAAAAGAATCATCAAAATCAATTCATAAAGAGTAATCGCTAAACAAACATAATTGTAATAAAAAAAAAACATACATTCGAATTGAGAACCTCTTCTTTTTTGTAGTCTTTTAAAAATGGGCACTATAGTGCCTACTTTATGTGCAACAGACTCCGTTTTAGATCGTAAGGAACCGGACATTTTACACTGCTTTGTTACCTGTATCCTAATTACGTAATACATGATCAACCAGAATCTGAATCGTTTTGAAACAGATTGCAAAACCATTGCTTCAAAAGTTCGAAAATAAATTCTGCTCAGCAACGTAAATAACGCAATGAATGTTGTTGAACTGTCACAATGAAACAAATTAATCGGAATCGTTTACGAAAATGTGTTGCGTAATTAGATAGCTGATCTTTTTAATATGATCTTCTCTTCTGACTTATTTTATTATAGTTGTACCTACCTAATATTATTAGAACCATGTAGTTATACATCGTACATTACATAAGGATGCTCAAGCCTAAAACAATAAAGGAAAGGAGGGCATAATTGAGCATCTTATCCCTTTCGTACTGTATATTTGTGTGTAACGTAAACATTTCCCTTACAATATTATCCTATCCTACACTATTAAATTAGCAATATTTGTACGTGTATATATTATTATACATTCAGGGTAAATTTTTGAGATGGGGCAGCAAGGACAGCTACCTTATCCGTTGTACCTATACAATCCTTAACCGTTTGACCGTTACAGTGGACATCAGGTGCGCATAACAATTAAAATTCTATTGTATCTCGTTAATGACAGCTGAAGGTACGTTTTGAAACATTTTGATCTGCTTTCACAGATTTTGAAAAAAAATTACCGTCAGCAAGAAAATGGGCAGTTTTCACAAACACTTTTTTGATGCTTATCGATCCTGTTTCATATCAATCTTCCTACCCAAAAACATTGAAAACTATACTCAAGTAGAAAAAAAAATAGAAACAGAACTTAATACCTAAACAAAAGCCTCCAGGGTTAAAGGGCGTTCGATTTAGAGTAATAATGACCTTTACTTTGTAAAAGTTCGATGCAAAAGGAATAAAGGGACCAATCTATCAAAGTCAAGTCAAATATCGGTCAACTTCGGGGGCTCGACAGCTTGATAGAAAGGGGTTGTAAATACTTAAAACCGATCCCGACATAGTAAATAATATCCATAGAGTTTCCGCAAATATTGGGGCAGATTTGTACTTCGTTTTACTTACCTACTACTTAGTTACTTTGTCACTTGCTATATTACTTAGTAGGGGACGCAAATACACTACGACAATGTGCCTATATCTATACAACGTGCCGCTACAATGGCGACATTAATTTAACACACGGGTGCCGCTAGTGGCCAGTAATCATAAAAATGTAATAAGAAAAAAAAAAACACTAAAAGAAAAATTAAAATTTTCAAACGCTCGCCGACATAGGGCTCTCCCATTCCTTCAATTCGCCTTCTCTTTGCATGTTATTTGTTTTATTTTCATTGATGCAATATAATGATCCGTGACCCTGGTAAATGACCTATGCGCTACAGTTGTTAAGTACAGGTTGCTTCAAGATCCTATTTTAGAAATTTTTAAATAAATCAATAAATTAAAACGTTTAATGAAATTAAAATATTTTCTTAAAAAGAAAACGCTATTCCGTATAAGTGTGTTAAATTAATGTCGCCATTAAAGCGCCACGCTGTATATATAAAAATGAATCCCTATTTCCTTGGTCACGGCATCACGCGTAAACGGTTGGACCAATTTCGCTAATTCTTTTTTTGTTGTGTTTTTTATAGTAAGGAGATGGTTCTTATGATAGGTAGGTGAAGGTAGGGTAGGTAGGTAGGTAGGTATGCAAGTAGGTAGGTATGTATGTTGGTAAAGTGGGTATGTAGGTAGGTAGGTAGGTATGGATGTATGTATGTAGGTAAATAGGTAGGTAGGTAGGTAGGTAAGTAGGTAGGTAGGTATGTATGTAGGTAGGTGTAGGTAAGTAGATAGGTAGGTATGTATGTATGTATGTATGTAGGTAGGTAGGTAGGTAGTTAGGTAGGTATGTATGTATGTATGTATGTAGGTAGATGTTATATATATGTGTATTTATTGAAACTTATATGTGGATGTCATATCTGGAAATAAAAGATTTCATTTCATTTCATTTCATTTCATAGGTAGGTAGTTAGTTAGGGTAGGTAGGTGCGCCTTTGATAAGTGCTTACCCGTGAGAAGCCAGAGCGGGCAGCTAGTAAAAAAATAAAATTGACTAATGTGTTCATTTCAATCATTATTACTACATAATCAGCCTATTAATGTTCCCACTGCTGGAGCACAGGCCTCTCTGTGAGAGGGAGGGGGCCGTAATCCACCACGCGGGCCCAGTGCAGGTTCGTGGATGTCACATTTCTTCGAATTGTTGGTTCTAGGACATGCCGGTTTCCTCACGATGTTTTCCTTCACCGTTTTGTAAGCAGTGGTGATGAAATTATTTTACACAAAGTAAAGCGCCTGCCTGGCTTCGGACCCACGACTTGTAAGTCGGGGCCGTTACCACTGGGCCACCACTGCTCATTACTAATATTATTATAAATGGGTGTTTGAACGAAAGTGAGTTTGTTGTTTGTTTGTTACGCTTTCAAGCTAAAACGCCTGCACAGATTTAGATGTTTGGCACATGGGTAAACCATGACCCGAATTAGGACATATTATACTTTTTATCCCGATATTCCCACGGGATCGAGACTTACGGGCGTGAAACCGCGGGGCGCAGCTAGTGCCTCTATAATTTCCTAAAATAAAAGGCATTTAAAACTCACTATATTATATTACAAAGGTTTGCACTTATTGCTTAAAAACCAGCCACTTTTTTACCAACAAAATAAATGATTTCTAGTTAATATGATCGGCCCTGGAGTGGGACAACTCAGGTTGGATAAATAAAAAATAGGTTTGAAATTAAAAATAAACCGTAAGAAAAGTTTTATAGTAAAGAAAAGTTTTATGCAAACTATTTTGCATAAAAAAGGAAACTGTTGACGGTACCAACGACGGCACAATAAGAAAATCAGCACGACCCACGAATAACTCTACCCTCATTATTAGTAAAGTTCAAATTGTCTCGAGGAGGGTAGGGTCAGTAATAAAATATTCTGACAACTTTACAATACGTCCCCTTCTAAGGGTTGAACGGTGGCAAAAAACACGCTTGACCTTTTTGTGTTGAATGTATGTAGTTTGTAGGACACTATGAAGTGTTGGACTTATAGTTGCCGTACTATAGATAAGAAAGAAAGAAGAATTCGTTTATTGGCATTACAATAGAAAATAAAACACCATATAACTAGAAAAAAAAACAGAAAACAATGATTATAATGCCAAAAGGGCCTCAGCTCAGCATACACACACAGTGTGCCACCTGACGCTGATTTTCAGCAGTAACCCACAAGTGCCATACTCTTGAATATGAAAGACAGGGAAGTGTGTGTCCGATTGAATAACTTAACAGAATAAATTAATTGTAGTAAAATTTAAATGGAGGAAAAGAAAAAAAATATATATTGATAAAGCCAAAATAGTTTTAGGAATTTAAGTTATTCTTTTCAAAGACAGCTCTGATGCGCATCATTTTAGACAAACTTTGGCCGGGAGGTCAAGCACCGCCACTTCGACTGGTTCTTTGCTTCCCGCATCCAGCGGATTCCTGCGGCTTACACAAGGTCATCGGTCTACCTTGTGAGAGGCCTTCCAAGGCTACGTCTTCCGGTACGCGGTCGCCACTCCAGAACCTTTCGGCCCCATCGGCCATCTGTTCGGCGAGCAATGCGCCCTGGCCACTGCCACTTAAGTTTGGAAATTCTTCGTAATCCATTGGAAGGGAAATCTTCATCGCTTTCTCTCGTTAAAATTTACTAGAAAACTTTTTAAAATATAAATTCTGTAAATTTTCCAGCTTTTAAAATATGAATTTTGTCAATACTCCAGATGTTAGTGCATGCAATGTCTCATCATTGCATTCACAAACTGGAAAATTTTCTCGTCTTAGACACAAAAAATAATTATGATAACTTCATTGACGAACCGCAGTAAACTTGCCTGTAGTCTGTCAGTCTGAGTACAAGAGCAAAATAACATAAATGAAAACAGTTTAAAGGCGCTAACAGACTAGCGACACTTGTTTAGACGGTTGTTAACAGTTGTGAGCTGTCTTCACCAGTCGTATTCTAAAAGAATTGACGATAGTCAGGCATTCTTCGAGTCTGTATCGTTTTAATTAGACCGATCAACATGCTACGGAGCTGTTACAGTAGAATAAGAATATTTTTTGCCTGTAAAGTAAGAGCAATGGAGAGGGCTATGCTTGGAGTTTCCCTACGTGATCGAATCAGAAATGAAGTGATCCGCAGGAGAACCAAGGTAACCGACATAGCCCGAAGATTGCCAAACTTAAGTGGCAATGGGTAGGACATATTGCTCTCAGAACAAATGGCCGATGTGGCCGAAAGGTTCTGGAGTGGCGACCACGTACCGGAAGACAGCGTTGGAAGGCCTCCCACAAGATGGACCGATGACCTAGTAAAAGCCGCAGGAATCCGCTGGATGCGGGAAGCACAGAATAGTCGAAGTATCGGTGCTTGGGGGAGGCCTATGTCCAGCAGTGGACGTCTTTCGGCTGATATGATGTAAAGTATGATACATACGAGTACATGGGGGTAGGCAGAAACTACAGAACGCCACTTGCTTCGGTCCTCACATACTCCTTTCACATTCATACATCTGGTCATACACTCTCGCCGGTTGCGAGTACTACGCACCTGACCTTTCTGAAGAACATCACCAATAAGGTCACTATAATAATGTCCTCCTAGGGCGTCCCCTCCCTTAAAGTATGATAATTCTTGACAAAATAAAAGGACAACGATTTTTCTAGTTAATTCCCGTAATTATGACTTTGGATCTCTTAACCCGACACAGCTAAAGGGAAGCTGACCCAATTTTACTCGCACAAAGAATTTACGACTTTCATTTTTTTAAGTCTGGCTTCAAATTCGGACAAATTGGGCTAATTGATGTCAAACAACTTTTTCGACCCGAATACCTTTTAATATTATAAGTGTTGCTTAATCTGGTCAATTGTCTGTACAAATGGGAGTTCTTGAAAGCGATTTAAACTTATACAATGTAGAGACAGCGATACGACAATAAAACTTTTACACGACTCATAATGCGAAGCATTAGAGTGTGCTCTACGACCGAAAAATTTTTTTTTGCCCCATTTCTGCAACTGTTTTTATTGTTACACTCCTGCTAGTACACAGAACCTACTCAATTTATATACCATTGTATAGATGATTAAATACTGTATACAATGGTATATATGAGATTAATACTGTACTTTTTAATAATTGATTTAATGCAGCGGAAATGAAACAAGCATCAAAACAGTTGAAAAAAAAAATCTTGTCCGTCAATGTATGAAACCTGAAAACATTGTAGCTTGCGATAAAATAAATTAATTGAGTCTATATTTTTTTAATACATTCCTTTCAGCCGTAGAAGGAACCCTATTGAAAATGGCTCTTTTATTCAAAATGGATAAATTATAATTAATAAAATAAATACTAACTAAAATATAATATCTCTAACTAAATATTTCCAATCTTGACTTGACGTCCCGTCCGTTGCCTAGGAACCATCAAAGTAAATATCTAAATAAATAGTCTTTGACATTACGTAAGGATTGTGAGGTTAGAAATTTTACCCATATTGATGGGTAAAATAGCAGTCAAAACATACTTCATGAAAAGTGATAAATTGTTCATGTTTGTTAGAAACTATGTTTTGAATTTCTTTATCGTTTATGAATGAGTGTTAAGAGGCATGCACTTTTGGATTTTCCAAACTATTTATATCTACCGACATTCCTAGCCTGGAAACAAAAATTTAATCAAATATATCCAATAGTTTAGTCACTATAGCCAGTTGGTTGCAAGGGAAAACCCATGGTCAGCCCATCACTACGACTGAGTTTGTTTTTTTTCTTTTTTATTTCAATGTTTTAGTTTAAAAAACCTGTACTATGCGCTATAGTTTGGCCAGGACCACTGCTTAGGTATGTGCGCGACGAGACAGGGGTAGTGCAGGCCGCTCATTCATCAATGCTCACGGCGCGTGGCGTCCCGCCTGCAGCGTAGTCCTAAGGCCAGAATTTTTATTTATTGTCATATTGTTATCTCCAAATTCTATAATCTACTATTATATTATATACCAAGGGTCGCTCGATATGGCTAGCTCAAATATTTGTATGCTAAAGATTTAATTGTGGCCTGAAAATAATTAACATAGTCTGTGGTAAAGACAATTTACTGCTACTAAGAAATTCAAAGATATTTGTATGTATTTATTCATGTTGGGTTTCTTGTGGTTTTGGAATGTTTCATTAGCAATTCGAAAAGCTAATGGCAGAATTAAATTGGTTTTATTTGCGTCGATGATGGAATTGATGAAGCAAAGAGAGTATACTTAAGGATCGTAGCAGGTGGCGTTCTGTAGTCTGTGCCTACCTGCCCATGGGAAAAAGGCAAGAGTTACATGAGCTACGCGCTGGCGCTTTTTCGCGCGGCGTATTTTTTTCGCACACTGGATTTTCGACACTCTGGTTAATGCCGACAGTTGAAAATCCAACCGTGTGTCTTTTTGACGCGCTGGGATGCACTATGTCAGATTCAGTGCGTGATAAAATCCCGCCGCGATATTTTTACGTCCGTGTGAACGTGGGCTTAGAGTTAATTGTACCTATAATTCAATTTACTGGGCTTCAAAACTTAGAACCACACATTTGAAATTGCAATATTAAAGTACACAAGATATTTAGAGTTCACTGATGAGTCTCGATTCTTACTATTCACTTCCGATGGAAGGCGAAGAGTGTACAGGCGACCTGGTGAGCGATACATTCAAGCCTGCTTCACATAAAGAGTCTGAGATACGGTGAAGCTATAGGCTGGCATCTCTTCAGAAGGTCGCACAGAGCTAGTGGCCATAGAAAATGGCACCCTGACTGGGGAAAAATATGCTCAAGAGATCCATAATGAGTATGCAGATCCATATTTAGTCAATGTGGGTGATGGATCGCTCGGGTCATACAACAGTACATTCCGGAGGTTGGTATCAACTTGATGGCTTGGATATCAAGAAGTCCTGATCTCAGCCCGATCCAGCATACCTGGGATTCGCTTGGGAGTCTGGTCAGAAGCCACAGACCACCTCCTATCACACTAAAACAGGCCCTGATAGAAGGATGGGACAATATTCCCCAACATCGCCTCCGAAACCTCCTCAGTATGCCAAACCGGCTTGAAGTTGTAATCAGAGCCTGCGGTGGCAATACCAGTTATTAAAATGTAAATAAGGCGTAAAACATACTTAAAAATGTTGTTTGAGTTTTTGCCATTTTTTTGCAAACTATTTTCAACAAAAGGCTATACAACATTTTTTATTTCAAAACTCAGACTTCTATAGTTTAGGAGAAAATGTAATTTTAAAAGTGTGGTACTAAGTTTTGAAGGCCAGTGTAGTTGTAGTGGCACGTACCACATAACTAAACGTTATAGTTCATCCATAACTACTAACACCCACCATTGCATTTTCCAGCGATTAAACATTAAAATGAAGTATCACATTATATCAAATAAAGCCTCAGGCAACAACTAACCTTTAGAAGTAAGACAGTCGTTTGTAGTCAACCTGTCACTGACATCTTGTAAACTCCAGTAGTCAACAACCTTTTAATAAATTCTGAAATTAAATTGTTTTTCCGTTTGTATGATTCTCTGAAGATGTTTGTGTTACAAATCATTAAGCTTCAGGGGTTTGGTTGGTATATTTCAGGAAATTATGTGTGTTTTCATGTATAGTATAAGTTCATATTGTCAAACTCAAACAAACCTTTTAGAGGTACTTTTGAATTGGTCAAGGAGTCGGTCAGTCAGAAATATGAAGCTGGTTGCTATTGAGTTCTTAATATTATTTGTAGGATGTGAAGTAGCGTCATTTGTAGGAAGGAATATTGTATAATATGGTATTTAAATTGCATTAACATATTAAAAATACACTGTAGTTTACAAAAATCTGAAACTCCTTTTATCATTCTGAATAACAATATCAGCAAAGAGGATAATTAAGTAATTAATTTTCATTTAAAATCTCACAGAAACTAATATCCACCATAAGCATAACGTAATTCTGTTATACCATAACATTACCAAAATTCCTAATTTCCCTTTCATCTTTTGAGTTCATAGGCATGAAATTACAACCGCGAACCATGTTTCGCGTAACCAATTTAGTGAAAATTATAGTTCGGTGGTGCAAAACCTTTGTGTTGCGGTGTACATTGTCAAATGAATTTAAATTACGCGCTGGAGTGTGTTTCCTATTGCGGTTTAATTAGCACTATTGTGCTAATGAAAGAGAACGTATTAGTGACTAATTAAGCTTAGTTTTGTATGGCGTTATTATTTACGGGATTCAATGCATTCTGCACACACCACACTCCACACACACTAACAATCGTTTTTTTTATATTTATTTTTGTACAAAATGGTGTTTTTTTTAAGCTATTCTGCAGCTTCTATCGCGGGCCTTAAGCGTGGAGACCTAATCCAGAAATTTCGTAACGAAAATACTACCTAAGAAAAGAGTGTTTTGTATTGAAAATTATGTTTAACTGCTTGACAACAAAGTTCAAATTTACTTAAACGAATGATACGAGAGTGTTGTATTGAAAATTATGTTTAACTGCTTCACAACAAAGTTAAAATTTACTCAAACGAATGATACGAGAGTGTTGTACTTATTGAAAATTATGTGTAACAACAAAGTTCAAATTTACTTAGACGAATGATACGAGAGTGTTGTATTGAAAATTATGTTTAACTGTTTGACAATAAAGTTCAAATTTACTTAGACGAATGATCCTTGACTATTAATAGTTAAATTAAAACCTTTTTATTAGTTTGATGTTCCCGGCCATTACGTTGTGTCAAGTTTAAAAAACTATAAATGTGAATAACAGTTCCTGTCAATGTCATCATTGCTATTTCTTGTATTCGGGTTAATATTTTACAATTGCGTAAGTTGATAAAAAATGCTATGCAATAGCTTCGCCGGGGCAGTCCCCGAGTGCCACACTTTTTTTTTTTAAATTATTTTAGTTATTCTTTCTTTTCATTATTATTTCTTTTGTTTTTGTATCTTTTCCAAATTAATTAATTCTCCTATTTTTGCCTTACTTGGGAAGAGACCCCACGGGAATCCTAGTGTAGGGTCCAGGGAATTTGTAATAATCTAGCACCTAAGGCTCATAAGTGATCTAATACTCATTTTTTTTTAATATTGTACCGTGTTTTTCTGAACTGAATAAAGCTTTTTTTACTTTTAATGGTTTTTGTTACACGACCTCACTGTAAATATTTTGTTGTAGATACTAAATTTATTTACCTCACTCTATCCGTGAAATTCTGCTCATTTTCTGCCTAGTCTTTTCTCAACTATTTTGGGGTCGGCTTCCAGTCCAACCGGATGCAGCTGAATACCGGTATTTTACATGGAACGACTGCCTATTCCACAACTCAGTTACACGATACCCCTTGGTAAGACTGGTTGTCAGACTTTCGGGCTTCTGACTACCCGTAACTACTGTCAAAGATCTACAAATGACAGCCGTACAATTCTGATGATCATAATCAGCCTAGTTAATTGACTCAGGCGTGACCTTGCGGAAATCCATCATAAAATACAATAGACGATGTATATCTAGTAACTTAATCCGCTTAACCGTTCTTAAAGAGTTAGAGAACCCTGTAAGAAATCGACACGTGTTTCGCCTCTCAACGAGGCATCCTCAGGACGACGATTGACCTGTTGCGAACTCGGACACGAAGTGTTATCAACGCGAGCCGAACGCAAAGTGCTTTGCGTTCGGCGTGAGGATGCCTCGTTGAGAGGCGAAACACGTGTCGATTTCTTACAGGGTTCTCTAACTCTTTAAGAACGGTTAAGCGGATTAAGTTACTAGATATACATCGTCTATTGTATTTTATAATCAGCCTAATTAATGTTCCCACTGCTGGGACACAGGCCTCCTCTCTGTGAGAGGGAGTGAGCTGTAATCTACCACGCGGGCCCAGTGCGGGTTGGTAGATGTCACATGTCTTTGAATTTTTTGGTTTCCTCACGATGTTTTCCTCCACCGTTTTGATGATACTATATTATTTTGATATCATGGTGGATTCGAAAGGCTTTTAATTAATTAATGTAGGTACAAGGATTTCATTAATGTAAAGATCAACGTTTAACTCAAAACGTAACTTTTTATGTAATTTTGTTGCATCATACCATATTTTTTACTTTAATTTATTATGTTACGGTAAAAAATATGTTATGATGCAACAATATCAAATGATTTATCAGAGATGCACTAAAAACTGATTAACATAACATTATCTAAATATCTGCTATCGTAAACTAGCCTTCCTTCTTAGTAAAAGAACAAAGCTAAACGATCTACCATATGCCGATAAAAACATCTGCAGTCTACGAGTAATGGACAGTTGTTTAGAGAACGGACAGTAAGCTTTTGAAGTAGACCGAGTTAAAAGAGCGCTGGAACAAGCAAGCGCTGTTTCGCTGCAACTCGGTGAAGCTGTCAAGCTGTCACTGCCAGCTATTGCTTTAAGCTGTTCGAAGAGAAGTTTTTGTTAAACGGAAATTTAAGTGGATGATTCTTATAACACTTCTGTTATTGACACAGATTTTTGAAGTGGGAAGTTCACACGATATGGGTAAAAAATGTTAAACTCGCGGACACAGGACACGTGACCTGATCGAAAATTCGTAAGACAGCGCACTCACAGCGCACTCTGTTTAATTTTTTTGGATTTTTTTAAATGGAGCTACAGCTTTCGTTCTTATAAGTACTGACAGCAAGCCACATAAATTCCTGACATTTTCGTTAGATGGCGTTACTTAGTTTTCACTTATACCGGCAGTCTCCGTGTTTTTTTGAAGTGAAAACTTCTTTAGCGGCATTGTGCACTTTTTTTGGGATGGGTAAAAAAAATGTTAAACTCGCGTCAGGACGTGACCGTAAGATCCGTTGCCTAGCAACCGACAAAGTAAACATTAAAATAAATAGTCTTTGACATTACGTAAAGATTACGAGCTAAGAAGTTTTACACATATTGATGGGTAAAAAAAAGCAGTCAAAACATACTTCATGAAAAGTGTTTATTCAAAAATGCACAACGTTAATGTTCAAGTTTTCACTTCTGTTGGTACTCCCGGAGTGCAACCCTTTGTTTTTTTTGAATAGGTGAAATCAGAGCTGGGCAAAATACAAGCTTTGCTTTAATTAAAATACAAATTACAAAATACTATCTCGCACTTATTTAAAATACAAATTACAAAATATTTTTAAGTCGTGTATTTGAAATATAAAATACAAAATACAGTATTTTGACTATTTTAAAATACAAAATACAAATTACAAAATACAGTCTGGTGTTAGGTTAGGTATATAAATAGAATAGAACTAATCCAGCCCAGCCTAAGGCAAAGGGAATATATTCTTACCATCATATTTTACAAAATGGCGACCGCTAAATATGTCACAGCATTCACTCCAGACACAGGATTCACTCCATCGCCGAATGAAAATTACAATTGACAAGTTATGTAATTGACAATTTGACGTATGTGCCTGCAGTACAGACTGCAGTACAGTTTAAGTGCAGTGTTGCCAACTTTAAAGATATTACATTTAGCGGTCGCCATTTTGCTTACGAAAGCTATCGAGCGCTATTTTCTGCAGATCGCACCCATTCATAAGATCGCTAAATGTACTCGTATTTATGTTCAAATGTATTTTGGTGCCATAAGTATTTGAAATACTAACTACAAAATACCTCAGCGTCAGGTATTTGAAATACTAATTACAAATTACATTTATATGAAGTAATTGAACTACAAATACCAATTACGTATTTGTATTTCAATTACGTATTTCAATTACAAGTAATTCAAATACTGCCCAACCCTGGGTGAAATACTAACTTAATAATGACCAGTTCATGTGATTCAGTCCAAAATTTGACCACATATTGGCATTTAATAGAAATATTTTTTCACAAATCTATTTGGAAAGCAATTTCAATACAGGTCGCATTCCTATCTGTGGGAATTTTTATCAACATAGTTGTAACAACATGTTTGTAGCAGTCGAATTTTTGCGGTCCGGACCGAATTTTTCCACTCTTTATCGGAAAATACCAGTTTTCTGGAAAGTTTACGTGTTTGACCACAAGCTACATTTATTTATCCCGTGTCTGAAGTATCCTGGAAATGTTTCTTTCGAATAAGTTAGTCTTGATTCTAACCGCTCTTCTGTGCTCTAGTGGTTAGACCACCTGTGTCAGACACAGAGGTACCGGGTTCGGCATTTTCTGCTCAGTTTGGTTGGTAGTAGGGCTTGTTCTAAGTCCGCCTGGCTAGCTATCACCATCTTATCTTAGTCTGTCGCCATAACATCAATGTTAATAGCATTGTTGTGTTTCGGCAGTTAAAAGATAAGATAGCCAGTTCCTCTGTGGTTGAGGATTCCGGGTGAAGCTTGCTTCCACTTTCGGCCTGATCATCACTTACCATCAGGTGAGATGCAGGCAAAGAGCTTCCACTTTGTGGTTAAAAAATAAAGTATACTGTGATATTTGTAATTGCTTAAGCAAATCATGGCATTTAAAGGACTGGCCGGCGAGTCCTATGCCATGATTTGCAGCAGGGGTTAATTTTAAGCAAAAGTCATCTGACTTACAACGTTCGATGGTGGACACCTTTAAACAGAAATAATTTCCTTCTAAAAAAGTTATTTTAAGAAAGTTGTTGAATACGATAGGCAAACTTAATCCAAACCCAAAAAGTCATTTGCGTAAGTCGAAAATCCAATACGCGAAAAAAAATCGTCGCGATTTTATTACGTCCGTGTGAACGTTGGCAAAAAATCTAGCTTTCTATCTGATCGGTCGCTTAGAAGTCATTACCAAATTATATTACCAATCCATTTTTTTTTACTACTCTTCCAGAACTCATCAGTGTTTTTAGTTGTTTAAATTATTAAACCATTCCCTCCTTATCCATCATTTTCCTATAAATTGGCGTACCTAGCGTCATTCACATACCGATTGCATACAAAATAGATGCGAGTCCAATCAAAGGCCATCGAATGCATAGCAGTTTGTGTGCCATTCCATGTGGAGTCAAACAATGCGCTTTGTTAGTCGTTACCATGGCGAGGCCATTCATGTTTACTGTAACCCTGATTAAAATGTGAATATAAGCTGTGTTTACTGTGAAATACTTTACAGTGAACGTGAATTTTTATTTCAAAACTTTAGGTATAATGTGGAATTCGCTCATGCTTGTTATCAATTTTATCAAGTGGCCTCGTGCAAACAGACGCCAAGCGACAACGCGACGCGATTCTCATAAAACAATTTCTAAGAAAACTTCGCGGTAGATCGGTGTCGCGTCGCGCTGTCGAGTCGTAGCAGTCTGCACGAGGCTTTAAAACTCAAAATCATAAAAATCATTTATTGCAATTAGATTAAGAGTAGCAGCAGTTTTTGTACAGCTAAATTACATCAAACAGCCCTCCAAACGCCCGCTCTACACCACTTTTTAAATTGCACAGTTTTACCTACATTTTTATCATGCCCGCTACCACATGGTCCAAAAGAACTCATCTTCGCTTTATTACCCGACTGTTTACCAAGTCAATTATCTTTTTTTAACAACACGTAGTATTGTGTTTTTTCTCATTACTGATGGAACTATTTTCCTTTGTCGACAGAGGAGGAGGGCACAGAGCTAGAACTAGAGGCTCTCTACAGAAGATACTGCGTCAGATTGAAACACGCGCTGTTTGTGTCTGCACTGTGTGTCACGCTGTTCTGCAGCGTCCTGTTGCTGTGTGCAGTCTGCGTATTGCATTCAAATGTAAGTAAGCTGTAGCTATGTGTTATTATCACAGATATAAATCTATCTAGATGACGCGATTGTACGTACTTCGCGTGTCAAAAAAGGAGTAAAACTACGATCAATGATCATCTGAGCTTTTCATTAATGTCTGCACCGGAAATCCACCGAAATCTAGCAAATGCCTTTTTATGCCATCTTGAGCTTTAAAGACTGTATAGAAAAAGTTGGCCGACGTATTGGAAATGTTTTATTTCATTGGTAAGTTTTGTTTTTAAATTGTGTGGTTTTCATACAGATGGAGTGGAGTACCTTGCGTTATCTAGTTAGATTTATATCTGTGGTTATTATGATACTGTGTCAGATTAAAACACGCACCATTCATGTCAGCATTGTGTGTCACGTCGTTCTGCAGAGTCCTGTTGCTGTGTGCAGTCTGCATATTACATTGAAATTTTATCGTAATTTTCACTATGAAGGACCTCAAAAACTGTTATACAAGGACATTAAAAGCATTGCATTGTCTTTATCAAACGTCTTCGTTAAACAGTAGCTTGATAGGGCCATTCAAACTTAAATTTTGCCAAAAAAAATACTTGGTAGATTTTTTACCTAAATTAAGTAGTGAAATAAAAGAGTACTTAGGTAGGATAATTTTCGAGTCTGAAAGTGTTTAGTTAGCTAAGCACTTTCAAACCCGAGAATATCCACAAACTGTTCTCACTACAAAAATAGATACCTATTATCATTTGTAGATCGAATTTAAAAGAAATAAAGTAGTTATCTACAATCAGATTTGCCTTGTCATGATTACATTAGTAAATGCGAGAGGCACAGAGTAGTTAATTAATCCAATACGGAGCACTCTCCTGGCTATGGGATTCGCTATAAACTGATCTGCGCAGGCCACGGCCTGATTCAAATGAATGCTCTGGTGAGTCAGGGCAGGGTGGCATTTCCCTACTCCTTTGTGTATAACAATTTGCAGAATTATACCTATGTTCTCTTTTCAAATACAAAAAACTGAGAGGTGTCAAGGGACACCCGGATGGAACGAAGTTATGGAATGAACCTCACAAAGGCATGCCACTAATTAGTACCAGTGGTCGCTCACAGATGGCGTTATAATAAAACATTCAAAAGTGTCGTTACAACTTTTGGTCTTAATTTTTTCCGTCTAAACCCCTTTCGCAACGCGCGAAAGGGAACTTCGTTCCAAAAACAGATGGTTTCACCAACCAATAACTTTCGAAAGAGCGAAGTTTCTATATATTTCTTGCTAAGAGCTTTAGGTAATCAGTACTTTGTGTAGTACCTACTAGCTTTTGCCCGCGGCTTCACCGGCATGAAAGTTGGAAAATATCCCACGGGAACGTACTACCGGGATTAAAAGGATGAGGGCGATGATCCCATACCTAATAACCGAGGAAAAGGTCATTGTATCTTATTCTAGCGCTGTGCCGCCATCAACCATAATTATTTTGTTACGCGAAAAGTAGTCATTTTAATGATATGATGTCAATTTCTGGGCCTATTTTATATGCCAAATAACATGATTTGGACAAGGATTAATAGCTTCGGAAATAACAATGACATTTTTATCAAATTCTGTCAGATAATAATTGTTACTGCTGGTCATCCTTAGAAAATAGAAATACGCTACTGCGGACCTTTTTGTAAAAAAATTTAAGATGTACAATCCTGTAGAACACCGGTCAAGTCCTGCAGGCACTAAATAGAGCCGGTTTCCACGCCCTTCCTTTTAGCGTGTGTCAAATAATATCGCGACAAGCCGCGCGTAGCGGTACTCTAGGGAATTTTCCGCGCATTATTTGCGGGACTTGACCGGTACCGCTTCTTAATGGATCTCCTACGCTGAACTATAAAGATTACACTGTAGTATTCACTAATGCTAGTTTGAACCGATAATATTGCATGCATCGGACAACTATGACTGAATTTATTCCCCAAATAACCCCCGGTATTTGTTCAATTTAAAAAGCAGTTTTCAAATCCTCAAAGTGATTTTGTTAGTCGATGTTAATTGCTCAAACAAATATGAGATTCGGTGATCATAGACATAGCCTTTAGGCTTTCAGAGAACGGGTGTTAGTACCATATCAAAATAAAATATAGCCTTCAGAGTTTCAGAGAATGGGTATTAGTACTGTATCAAAACAAAATTGTAGCTAATATTAAATTAAATTTTTGATAGCCTCGTTGGTCTAGTGGTCACAAGCGGTAAACTGCTGAGCATGAGGTTCTGGGTTCGATTCCCGGGACGGGCAAAATGTTATTGGACTTTGTTGACCATCTGGCATTTGTTAGTAGCAGCCGTGCAGCCGTGTTTGTTTTTTCAGCCCGGAGACAGGATTTGTGCCCGGTTGATAGCGGCAGGCTCGTCCCTCTATTAAAAAGAAAGAAAATATGTATATTTGAAAAAAGAACACAAAACAAAAAAATACAAATTGGGGGAAAATATGCGTCGCATCCACGCAAAGCGGCCATCGCTCAGCTTAATGCTGCGACCCTATTATATGCGACACAGAGCTCCAGCGTTGGTTTTCAGCGACGGCTGGCGTTGACGTTACGACGTAAAAAAAAAACATCGCAACGTCGACCGCACCGGTCGACGTTGCGATGTTTTTTTTCTGCATATTATTATAATGATATAAATAAGATATTACATAGGACTTAAACATAACTGGCGAAATGTGGGTGTACTATAGGTACACCTCTGCCCTGCCCTTCGGGGAATACAGGCGTGATGTTGTGTTATTTAATAAAATGTACCTACCGTGTAATGATGTGATTTAGAAACAAAGTAAGATAAAAGTAAGCTCATTTTCTTAAACGTAATAAAAATCTCTTTCCTCGCTTTATTTTCACTTATTTAAATAATTAAGCTATCATCATTTCGCGTGACAGAAACTTGAGCACGTTGAAGAAATTACTTTACTCTGTTTCAAAACAATTTGATTAAAAGGTAAACAAATGGTTCAGTACCTGTAGATTAAGCCTTTGTAGTACTATTATAACATTACACCTAGATTCCACGAAAGATAGTAGATGTATATGTTTAAGATCCATGTAAAAGGATTCCAGAATTTCCATGATTGATTATTTGAATAATTAAACCCCATAATTCTTATTTTGAATGACGTTAAAGATGTGTTTTATTTGACAATGGAGGCAATTTTTATAACCTCTATTTTTGTCGACGATATTTCAATTACAATTTTATAATTTTATAAACTAATTATTTAAGGTAAATGTGGTGAGAAACAAAAAGTAAAAAAAAAATAGAGATAAATGAATGACTAATTCTGTTAAGTGAATGATTGCGTAAGAATATAACCAGAACGGGTTTGTTTAGGTACCTACACGTTCATCAAAAAGTTTTGGAACAGATTATAGATCCTATTTTCATTTACCTTTCTAGAAACTTCTGGGGCCTAATCCTGTGTTATTGTTGTGTAAACTTGTTTACACACATTTTGTATATTACGTAAATGCGGTGTCGGCGTTTCTTTGATGTTTGCAAAACGTTGTCTTTTAGCTTTAGGAGTTGTATAATAGGGGAGTATGCTTCGGAAAGTTGATGTTTTCTTGGTGTCGTGTTATCTCATCTGAGACGCTATATGAGACAAAAATGGTAGATAAACAAAATTATATCGATCCGGAACAACTGACTAAGGGAATCGAACACAGGATCCGTAGATAGTGCGGAAGCTCAGCCACTGCGCCCAGCTTAAAGCTTTGTGCAGACCAGCGCAATGCCGGTTATTGTTATACCGTGAAGTTTTCTTAGAAATTGTATTGTTTGTGTCGCGTCGCGCGACAAGTCACGCTGATCTGCAAAAGCCTTAAAGTAGCTGGCGTGTTATGGTTATTGTAATAAAAACTCACGCGTCCTTACGATGGGGTTAGGCAGAAACTACAGAATGCCACCTGCACGTTTAACGTAGACAATAGATAAATCAATGAGGTTATACAATACTAGAGGAGTAGCGTCCTACAAACAATTTCTGAAAAACGTCACCACTTACGAGTTTAAAGACGTAGCTTTGAAACGGATACATAAAATGTCAATCTGTCAAAATAATCTATGTTTGTCTCATTTCTTCTACCGCCAAACTAATGACGTTGGAATGAGACAAGACATTGCTATCGGAAAAACGACCAGAGTTGCCAATTATCAACATAATTTGCCCAGAATGAATGAAGGTTTTATTGAATCAATTAGTTATGTACTATGAAAGGTTGTGTTATGGAACTTTCAATAGATAATAGATACATTTCAATAGATAATGTTATTAGAACAATAACATCAATTAAAAAATAGTTAGTAGTAGTTTATGAAACTGTTGGAGGGGTAGTAAAACACGAGCGTTTTAATACCTAGTTATGTGCAGTAGATGTAGTAGTGTGTATAAAACACACTACTACATCTATCCCTACTAAATAAATGATAAAAGTTAAAAGAGTACGAAATATTTTTACATGTCGTCATTCACTAAACTCCCAACAGTCTGGCAAAATCAACATCGTTTTTCCTGGTAACATTGATCGCAAAAACAATGTTTGCTATATTTATTTCGTTTTGTAATGTTTTTTTGGATAATCTGAAGAAAATTTAGCAAACTTGATTGTGAAATGTAACACCACATGCTTTATTAATCCTTTCAGACCGTGACATACTAATTTTAACCGCAAATTCCACCATTTTTTATTTTTTATCGCTAAGCAATTGCTCACTTGACGTCAAGCTGACAACTGAATTCAGATATGCCTGCGGACACCTAAGTGGTGGTGACGCTTATGTGCCGTCCACTACTTCTCTAGTATTGTATAACCTCATTGAGATAAATAGTTTGGAAAATCCAAAAGTGCACGCCTCATACTTATCACTCATTCATAAACGAAAAAGAAATTCAAAACATAGTTTAAAAATGAACAATTTATCACTTTTCATGAAGTCGTAATGTCAACGACTGACAAAGATATTTACTTGGCGGTTGCTAGGCAACTTACGGACAAAGGTTGAAAATAGTTTGGAAATCCAAAAGTGCACGCCTCATACATAACACTCATTCATAAACGAAAAAGAATTTCAAAACCATTTCAAAACATAGTTTCTAACAAAAATGAACAATTCATAACTTTTCATGAAGTCGTAATGTCAAAGACTGACAAAGATATTTACTTGGCGTTGCTAGGCAACATCAAGTCGAAGGTTAGAAATATTTAGATAAAGATATTATATTTTAGTTAGTATTTTAAATTATAATTAAACTACTTTGAATAAAAGAGCCATTTTCAATAGGGTTCCTTCTACGGCTGAAACAAATGTATAAAAAAAAAATTGACTCAATTAATTGATTTTATCGCAAGCTACAATGTTTTCAGGGTTCATAAATTGACGGACAGGAATTTTTTTTCAACTATTTTGATGCTTTTTCCATTTCTGCTGCATTAAATCAATTGTTAAAAAGTACAGTATTAATCTCCATTTAATCATCTATATAATGATATATAAATTAAGTAGGTTCTGTGTACTAGCAGCAGTGTAACAATAAAAACAGTTACAGAAATGGGGCAAAAAAAATTTTTCGATCGTAGAGCACACTCTAATGCTTCGCATTAAGAGTCGTGCAATATTTAGATAAAGATATTATATTTTAGTTAGTATTTTATTAATTATAATAAAACTACTTTGAATAAAAGAGCCATTTTCAATAGGGTTCCTTCTACGGCTGAAACGAATGTATAAAAAAAAAATTGACTCAATTAATTGATTTTATCGCAAGCTACAATGTTTTCAGGGTTCATAAATTGACGGACAGGAATTTATTTTCAACTATTTTTATGCTTTTTCCATTTCTGCTGCATTAAATCCATTGTTAAAAAGTACAGTATTAATCTCCATTTAATCATCTATACAATGGTATATAAATTAAGTAGGTTCTGTGTACTAGCAGGAGTGTAACAATAAAACCAGTTACAGAAATGGGGCAAAAATTTTTTTTGCCCCATTTCTGGGGCATTCCATTTTTGAGTCGTGCAAAACCGATTTGGTCGACCGAAGAATAGACAAAATGACGGATAAACAATCACAACACACATTTTGTCTATTTTTCCGTAAAACCCGTAGAAAACCCGTTTCTTGGCTGTCTTGCTAGACTTGCAGCTAGTAAATAATAAATAGATTATTTTATTAATAATTAGTATCCAAAATCCATATTCCCACTGCTGAGGCACAGGCCTCCTCTATGTGAGAGGGAGTGGGCTGTAATCTACCACGCGAGCCCAGTGCGGTTTGGTAGATGTCACATGTCTTCGAATTTTTAGTTCTAAGGACATGCCGGTTTCCTCGCGATGTTTTCCTTCACCATTTTAAGACCAGTGGTGATGAAATTATTTACACAAAGTAAAGAGCCTGCTTAGGTTCGAACTCACGACTCGTAAGTCTCCCGTTACCACTGGGCTACTACTGCTCTGAATAAATAAATAGTAATAAAAAGTAATCTATTTTATTCAATAAATAGTAATAAGTTAAATTCAAAATAACGAAAACCTTTGAATTATCACTAAAACCACAGACATTTTTGATTCTTATGTAATTAGAAGTAGTTAGGACTACTTGTAATTACATAAGTATATAAAATGTCTGCCAGCTAGGGCTATACTGCTCCCACTTACCTACTATAAATCTCAGTACATTTTGAATTGCTCTCTTTGCTTGTGAATGAATGAAACAATACCACAGACGGAATAGTGAATGATAGACTGAAGAATGAAATAATAAGAAGGCACGGAACTTTTGTGGTTTAATCTTTCATTCACTAAATACGAACGGATTCCAAAGAGGTTTTCAGTTTGAGGTTTATAGTTAGAAAGGATAAAAAAGCTTTATGAATTAACACTTTGGTTGGAATAATTTCATTTGATTGAATGTGAAAAGGACAATGTCCAGTTTCTGCCCTCTGGTCGTGGTCTGATTCGATAAAAATGATCGTGGTTTAAGATTTAACAGTAAGATTTAAAAATTTAGTTTTAAATAATCATGGATTTATAATTTCAGTATAACTTGAGTATGCGTGCTTGCTTCTCAAAAAAACAATGCTCTATTATAGCTTCCGCCCCGCCATTTTCGCAAGCTCCTGACTCCTGAAACTTATTAATTGATAAACTATAAAATATGACGATTATAATAATATAATAATCATTACTGAACATTGGTTTTAACTACCTAGGCAATCGTCCATTGCCCCACAAGATATGACGTTTGGATTTGGATTAAGCCTTTGGGTATATTAGTTAGACAGTAACAGCCGCACGGGTCAATCGAAGGTTAAGCTACGCTTGCCGAGGCCGATCCGTGGATGGGTGACCATCCATTACATGGTGGATGTTATTATATTCACTACTTCCTAGTGCTTTAGCTGGGAAGAAGAAGTGGCGTAACAAACTGCTGTCTGTTCAGTTAGAAAAAACTTGATTCTACACACATCAAAAGTGTCTAGGGATCAACATATATTTTTGCAATAACTTTTCTCCTGATTGATATTAATTAAAATTTTCTTTAAGGATTCATCAAATAAAGTGTTTTCGTTTGTCACAGTAACGATAAACCAAGTCACCTTTGCATTAATAAAGAAATTTGCCATTTTCCTAATAAAGGGATTTTTGACATTTGAACCACTAACATTAAAGTTCGAAAAAAAGACTGAAATAACAGTTTTCTTTAAAATTTTATTGGGTAACTTAAACAATTAATAATCCGTGTTTCTACCGCGAACACTAACAACACAAGAACATCGGTTTGGCATACTCAAAATGAGTTCATCCAAATCACGCTGTGGAATGGCCGCCCATGTTCGTTGCAACAACAAAAAAAGGTCTTCTTGCGACTGGATACCCTCCATATTCGGCAGAGCTCTTCTCTGTAGCATATCCCATGCATGCTCAATCGGGTTCAAGTCTGGCGACTGAGCAGGCCAGGGCAGGACATTGATGTTAGCTGCGGCGAGAGTCTGTCTTACAACTCTTGCGGTGTGCGGTCGTGCATTATCATGCATTAACTGAAATAAGGGACCGATTTGCACTTGTAGAGGAACGATGACGTCTGATACAATCGTCTCAGCATAAATTTGAGCGTTGAGGTTGCCTCTAATCCAAATCAACTCAGTTCTTCCGCCGATCCAAATACCCGCCCATACCATGATGGTTCCACCACTATAAGGATGGACTTCCTGGCAGGATTTTAATCGCTGTTGGCGTCCAGGGGTTCTCTAGTGTCGTATACGTCTTGTATCCGGTCTCATACCAAAACGAGACTCATCAGAAAAGCACACGAAACGCCATTGTTCTTCTGCCCAATTTCTGTGTTCAAGAGCCCATTGATATCGAATCCTACGATTGTGCATTGCTATAGGTGGTACCCGTAGCGGTCTTCGGGAATGAAGGTTCACTTCATGCAAGCGGTTTCTGACTGTTTGGTCGCTAATTAAGTTCCCTGAAGAGTGATGACGCCTCACGGCTAACATCATGGCGGTTATTGTTGGAGCTCTTCGAGCTAAGATTTGAATGTATCGGTCTTGTCTCCGTGTGGTGCAGCGATACCGTCCTCCATGGCGCTCAGCCACGGTACCAGTGCTTCGGTAACGTGTCCAAAGTCGACTGATAACACTCTGACTTGTATTCAGAGCTAAAGCCACAGTACGTTGCCGGGAACCAGCTTCTATCATTCCCACGGCTCTGAGCATTTCTTCCCTGCTTAAATGACGTCGCTGCTCCATAATAACGTTGGTTTTAATCAGTAGTAGGGAAACAGTAGCACTAATAATGTCTTCAATGCGTTGTATGTTTTTATAGGGAAAATATTGACAGCTGATTTTCATCTTTTACTCGATTTGATTCACAGTTCCTGATTCAAATTATGAAATGCACCAAAAAGGATCCATATAAATTTATAAAATCATAAATTTATTACAAAGCCACATCTCAATCTCAAGAAATCCGCATAAAAATGCTTGATCCCTAGACACTTTTGATGTGTGTATAATATTATAATATTCTTTAATATAAGATTCTATAATGTGAAAAAACTTGCTCCCACAATGATCTCCTAAAACAGGGCTTCCTCTCTCCTACCCTTTTGCTGTGCCCTACAGGGTCCAGTACACATTATGGTAAAGCAATAAAGATATTGAGTATTGAGAGTATTGAGTATATATATTTTCCATAATCACAGCTAGCACACGCCAATCTGCATCCGGTTAGACTGGTAGCCGACCCTAACATAGTTGGGTAAAGGCATAGGCAGGTGATGGGCTGATGGACGTAAGCCCTAGTTACACGCTGTATATCGTTTTAAATAACTTCTCGAGAATTTTTATTCTGTATTTACTGAAAATAGAAATTATTTTCTATTTAGGACTTAGATGCGACCTCATTACTCCCACGCGCTAATGAGAAGCGACTGCCACGTGACGAAATCGTAGAAAAGACACGATAAAAAAATTATTCAAAGAAAATAATAATGTTTTCTACGCAGTGCACAGACTTTTATTGTGACCCTGCAGTCGGGTGCACAAAAAGTTCATACTTTGTTTATCTGACTTTTTGTATTTATTTATTTATTTAATACTCCAAGCATAGAGATGTACTGTTTTTTTTATTTATTTTTATTTGTTTATAGGGTCTTTTACGCATAGCGTATTCAGTCCCATCGTATCCTAAACAATTGTACTTTCACAAGACATGGGCCATGAATATGAACAAACCTTTCGCATCGTCGCCATTTGGTTGGGACAGGATTGTATGGAACATGCCTACATCAATTCTGTTCAAATTCAGGGACCTTACTAACTTATTTCTACTAGACTCATATTGAACACATTCCATCAATAAATGTTGTAGGTCCTCGACAATTCCACATTCCTTACAATTGGGTGATGCGATTTTTTTCCACATTCCTCACAATTGGGTGATGCGATTTTTTTCATCATACGAGTATGTCCTGATCTGAGTCTTAAAGCAGCAACAATCAGCTTTCTGCTCACATCACTATTCATGAACACGGGCACGCGAAGAGGTTCACACTGTATAGTTTTATAACATAGACCCTTCTCTAATGACCGTTTATTATAATATTCTTTCCAATAATCGTAGCAAACATTTTTTAATTTTGGTAAAAATTCGGAATAATCTAATATATAAAATTCTCGTGTCACGGTGTTTGTTGCCAAACTCCTCCGAAACGGCTTGACCGATTTTTATGAAATTTTTTGTGTATATTCGGTAGGTATGAGAATAGGACGTAAACTATTTTTCGTACCCCTAAGTGATAAGGGTGGTCCACCCCAAGTTTTTTTTTCTCTTTTTTTGGACAAATCTTTTTATTGTAATTTTTTTATGATTTGGCATTAAAAAATACATACGACCCTAAATTTTCACCCTTCTACCACCAACCCCTATTTTTTAATAGCGATATTAGTACTTTAATAATTTTCTTCTCTTGGCGGTCGATAATTCTGTACCCTCAGTGAAAAGTGATTTATCTCGACTTGTAGCAGTTTTGAGTTGTGTATACAATCTTGAAACTTATTTTTTTTTCTATTTTTCTATCTAATCGGTATAACTCTATCTATTATAGAACGGGAAATAAGTTTCGTGCTGAATGATACAAGTTGCATTCTAGATGAATTATTGATCAGTTACCACTCGATCAGTTATTCCCGTCAGGCCTCTACCGGTGTCACTTCTCATCCCGTAAACAGCACAGAGTAAGGATGAGAACGAAGCCGGTCTCCTGTCGTTCTCACACAATAAGCTTTCTCTCTCTCACTCACTAAAGTTTAAAGTGTGCCTAATATAAAGTGAATCCCTATTTGAACACGCGTGAACGGCTGGACCGATTTCACTCATTCTTTTTTCGTTATTGTAAGGAGAAGGTTCTTAGGATAGGTAGGTGAGGGTAGCGTGTAAAGTAAAGGTACGGTAGATAGGTAGGTAGGTAGGTAGGTAGGGCAGGGTAGGTAGCTAGGAAGATAGGTGAAGGTAGGTAGGTAGGGTAGATAGATAGGTAGGTAGGGTAGGTAGGTCGGGCAGGGTAGGATAGGTAGGTTGGGCAGGGTATGGTAGATAGGCCGGGCAGGGTAGGGTAGATAGGCCGTGCAGGGTGGGTAGGTAGGTAGGGCAGGATAGGTAGATAGGAAGATAGGTGAAGGTAGGTAGGTAGGGTAGATAGGTAGGTAGGGCAGGGTAAGATAGGTAGGTAGTTAGGGCAGGGTAGGTAGGTAGGTCGGGCCGTGTAGGGTAGGTAGGTAGGGCAGGGTAGGTAGGTAGGTCGGGCAGTGTAGGGTAGGTAGGGCAGGGTAGGTAGGTAGGTCAGGCAGTGTAGGGTAGGTGGGTAGGGCAGGGTATGTAGATAGGTAGGTGCGCCGTAGATAAGTACTTACTGCTACCCGTGCGAAGCCGGGGAGGGCAGCTAGTCTAATATAATATTTATTTATTTTCCATTTCTAGCCGCTAATTTCGCCAACGTGTCAGTCTCTTCGTTGCCCCGCAACCCAATATGCGATGGAACCCACTGCAGACATGTACTGTTACAGAGGCCGACTTACTGCCATAGGCATTTTCTACCAGTCAACCTTAGGGTGATGCAGATTTCTCAGATTCCTTAGGATGACTGGGTGATTGGTGATTGTTTTTTGTTGTACTGTCGATTTCAAGTAGCTGGCGAAAGTAACTTTGGTAGGTACAATGGTTTGTACCTACTAATTACCTCTGCCTACATATTCTGGAAAACATACGTGATCTTATGTAGTAGTTTTTTACCAAAAAATAAGTGCCAGATGGATTGTCTGTCATCAACGCATCAACGTAAGAATTTTCAACGAAATTTATGCCGCAATTCGGTCTCACGGAGCAGGATAGCCTTTCAAAATCAAAATCAAAATCAAAATATTTTATTTCACATAAACCTACATGGGCACTTATGAAACGTCAGAAGCTACGCACGGTTCCAATTGGTCGTTTCCTATGGAGAAGAGCCGGCAAGAAACTCCACGGTTCTCACACTCCTAATCTTTAACAGATTAGGTCATCGTATAAGAGGTTCTGCAGCTTTAATACCATCAGGATTGTACCGGAATATAGCAGTTCGTCGTGGACGTGGTACGACAGTGACTCACCCGATATCATATGACAGCCGCCATGCAACCGTCGTTGCGACGCTCCGCTAGAGTGACTAGTCCAGCCAGTGTCACGCATATGTCCGACCTTTGGTGATTCCAGAAACTTTGTCAGAAAACTAGACGCGCTACTTGCTGCGCCATAAAATATATATTTGTAGTAAGCAACGAGGAGCTCGTGGCTAAGTAATATCACCTACACGGGTCGACCTATCAGGTTAAGCTACGCTTGCCGGGGTTGGTCAATGAATACTACGTACCGACACTCCTCCGTGCCTCAAAAACCATTTTAAGTCGTTGGTCCCGGTTTTCATTCGTGAATCTTTGACAGTCGTTACGAATCGTCGGAAGCCCGAAAGTCTGACATCAGTCTTACCAAGGGGTATCGTATTACTCAGAGACTGGGTTGTGGATGTCAGATGTACAGTCGCTCCATGTAACATACTGGTATTCTGCTGCATCCGGTTGGACTGGAAGCCGACCCCAACATAGTTGGGAAAAGCTGTTGGCTAGGCAGATAATATAGAAAGCAACGAGAAAAGCCAATTAGTACTGCTTCACCAGCCTGTGTCTCTGCTTTCCCTCATCTTGAGGAGAACTTGAAGCGATCAGCCTTACTTATTTGCCAAGCTATCGCTCAAGCATAGATCCTATAACTAGATTACCTATCAACTGCGCTACTACCTACTTCAATAAAGTGCCCACCACCTTAATGTATGCACGGAATTGCATTAACTGTGCCACTCGGGCACTAACTCGATTGAGGGTCAAGAGATTAGACCTTAGCGTCCGATCCATTATGGTTTCGCACGTGTAGGTACGCCTTTAACCTTGCTTGTGAACTGTGTACTTTACTTTGTATGATGAAGAGTGCAAGATAAGGTGCTATGTTAGTATGTTTTACACAAACGACGATAACCCTAAAAGTTAGCAACGTCGTACTCATTATTAATATTGTAGTTCGCTAGTGTAGGGTTAGCTTAGTCGTCAGGTGCAGGGTTAAGTTTATTTATTTTTATTTTGTCTATGTGTAGAGGCGGCTGCGCCCGTCACTTTCTCTATGAGATGAAAATAAATGAAGATTTTTCCTTAGTGACATTCTTTAATTATATTATTTAATAATATTTGGAATATCTTCTAAACTGGTGACCCCGACCGAGCAAGTCAGTAACATTCTGTGTTAAAAAACAGTCGGTGTTAAGATTTTTCGGAACCATGTCTCTTCAGGGCGTAGGTCCATCGGCAAAACTCGAACAGCGAGTGGACGACGACTTTGCGTTGGCCAGCATAACAGTTTCTGCCAGAATACCAGAGTTTTGGGTTGACCAACCGAGACTGTGGTTTGTCCAATTTGAAGCAGTGGTGGACAGTCAAAAACTCAGTGATGCTGCGAAGTCAAACTTGGTCGTTACGAAGCTAAACAAAAGTGCTATACAACAAATCAGTGATTTACTGTTAGCCCCACAAGAAACACGGAAATACCAGACCATGAAAGACAGATTGCTCCAAGTTTTTGAAGAATCGGAGACTCGACAGTTTCAAAAGTTGTTGGGGGAGATGGAACTAGGTACCCAGAAGCCTTCGCATCTTTTAAGGCGGATGAGGGACCTGGCGCGAGGAAAGATACCCGACGCAACTTTACAAATTATGTGGAGTGGACATCTTCCAACGGCTGTGCAGGCTGTTTTGGCAGTTACTGAAGTGAAGGAGCTAGATAATTTGGCAGTCGTAGCAGACAAAATAATGGAGGCAACTCGACCAACGGAGATAGCGATGGTGACAACTAACCCCGCCATCAAGGACGTCAATAAGGATTCCAGTTCATTGACGGAGTTGGCTGCCACCGTACAGAAGTTGAGCATTGAAGTCGCAGAATTACGTCGCTCGCGTCAAAAGAAGAGATATGGAGGTAGTACAAATCGATATCGCCAATCAAGGTCACGTACGCGAGATGGGAGTACAGGTCGTAAAAATCCCGAATGGTTATGTTTCTATCATCATAGGTACGGATCCAAAGCTGCTAAATGTGTCGACCCTTGCAATTGGAAAACATCCAAAAACACCTCAACGACGGAAAACTAAGCGTGATACAACCTGAGGCGGAGGTATGTATCCTTAACTCAAATAATCGCCTTTGTGTGTTGGACAAAAACAGTGGATTAAGATTTTTAATTGACACAGGAGCCAATGTGTCGGTAATTCCGGTTAGTAGGTCAAAAAATATCCCGTGTGATAAATATAAACTTTACGCCGCAAACGGTTCAGAAATAAGAACATTTGGTGTACGTTCATTAGTTTTAGATCTTAATTTAAGAAGAGCTTTCAGATGGACATTCATCGTAGCGGATGTTAAGCAGCCTATTATAGGGGCAGATTTCTTAACTCATAATAGGTTGTTGATTGATTTAAGCACGCGGAGACTTATTGATCAAACTACGCGCTTAAATGTTATCGCTTCAGTTGTTTGTCATAGAGATTGCGAATCATCCATTAAAACGATAGTTGATAATAACGTATGGCACAGGATATTATGTAATTATCCAGACGTGACTAAACCTGTATCTTTTAAAGAAATAGCTAAGCACTCGGTATGTCATTACATAGAAACTTCAGGACCACCGTTATACGCTAAGGCGAGACCACTTCCTCCAGACCGATATAAGAAAGTTAAGGCAGAATTTCAAAATATGATAGAGTTAGGCATTTGCAGACCATCCAAAAGCCCTTGGGCAAGCCCACTACACGTGGTGCCCAAGAAAAATGGAGAACTTCGCCCGTGCGGAGACTATAGACGGCTAAATGCAGTAACGAAACCGGATCGCTATCCAATTCCACGCATAAACGATTTTAAGTACTTATTGGCAGGTAAGAAAACCGTATTCAGTAAACTTGATTTAATTAGAGCATATCATTTTATACCGGTTGCTCCGGAGGACGTCGAAAAAACTGCAATCATAACGCCTTTTGGGCTGTTTGAATTTCCGCGCATGACATTTGGTCTGCGCAACGCAGCGCAATCTTTTCAACGATTCATGGATTCGGTAGTGCTGCGTGGTTTAGATTTTGTATACAGTTATATCGATGACGTATGCATAGCTAGCCAGACAGAAGCTCAGCACAAAGAGCATTTGAATGCCGTTTTCCAAAGATTTAATGAATTTGGTATTACAATAAATATCTCTAAATGTGTATTCGGAGTATCGCAAATGGAATTTTTAGGTTTTGACGTATCGATGGATGGAGTTCGTCCACTAGACGATAAAGTGCAAGCGATTGTAAATTTCCCGAAACCCGAGACGGTCGAGCAATTGCGTCGTTTTCTCGGTATGGTTAATTTTTACCGTGCACACATCCCTAGAGCAGTCGATTGCCAATCGGAATTAAATAGTTATTTACATAATAGCAAAAAGCGTGATAAAACAATTATAGAGTGGACTGATAAGGCCAACGAGGCATTTGAGAAATGTAAGTTAAGCTTAAAAAACGCTGCCACATTATCTTATCCGTTGCCCGATGCAAATTTATCACTCATGTGTGATGCTTCAAATGTTAGTATTGGTGCCGTTTTACAACAGCAAATTAATAACATTTGGCAACCACTGGGCTACTTTTCAAAAAAATTAACGCAAACAGAAGCTAAGTACTCTACTTACGACAGGGAGTTGTTAGCAATATATATGGCTATTAAACATTTTAGGAGTTTAGTAGAAGGTCGAAAGTTAACGATTTTTACGGACCATAAACCACTTACATATGCGTTTACTAAACTAAATAGTAATAACGAAAGTCCCAGGCGAATTCGTCAACTTTCCTTTATTTCCGAATTTACTACGGCTATATCCTATATTAGTGGTAACCAAAACGTGGTAGCAGACACTCTTTCTCGCATAGAAACGATAAGCGGTCCCACAGTGCTAAATTATGAGGAGTTAGCAGAAAAACAATCCGGTGACGAATACCTACAGCAAGCGTTGCGAGCATCCGATAGCAACTTGCAGTTTAAACAGTTTTATGTACCGGACTGTGGAAAGCAAGTCTATTGCGAAGTGTCACATAATAAAATCAGACCTTATTTAACGGAAGATTTTAGGGTGACAGCTTTCCATTCAGTTCACGACCTTAGCCACCCTGGCATTAAATGTAGTAAGCAAATGATTAAACAGAAGTTTTTTTGGCCAAATATGGATAAGGATATTACTAAGTGGGTTAGAGCTTGCCCACACTGTCAAAAAGTCAAAATTACAAGGCACACTATCTCAGGCGTAGGAAAATTTGAACGGGTTGATCGTTTTCAACATTTGCATATCGATATAGTCGGACCTTTAACGACTACAGCTGATGGGTATAGATATTGCGTGACTATGATAGACCGTTCCACAGGCTGGCCGGAGGCCGTGCCTGTCCAAAATATCACAGCGGAGACCGTAGCGAGAGTAGTTTTTGAGTCTTGGATATCTCGTTTTGGATGCCCTTCGAAGCTTACAAGCGACCAAGGCAGACAATTTGAGAGCAATTTATTTATTAATCTCTTGAAGTATTTGGGCATACACAAATTTCGCACGACACCTTACCATCCGCAAAGTAATGGCATGATTGAACGTTGGCATAGAGCACTGAAAGTGGCTCTCATGGCACGTTTACATTGCAATACTTCCTGGGTTGAAGAACTTCCAGTCGCGCTATTAGGTCTGCGTGCAGCTATCAGGAGTGACAGCGGAATAAGTGCAGCGGAATTAACCTACGGTAAAACGATTAGGTTACCTGGTGATTTCTATGACGAATCAAAAATAGATACTTCGGACTCGGAATATTTACAGTCGCTCAGAGATGCTATTAATCATTTAAAGCCACGACCACCGAGTCATGAGAATTCAAAGGCATTGTTCGTATCCAACGATCTTAATACATGTCAAAGTGTGTTCGTTAGGAATGATTTAATGCGAAAATCACTTCAACCACCCTATGATGGCCCGTATAGTGTCATTAAAAGAATAGGAAAGACATTTATTATAAAAATAGGTGACAAAGAAAATACTATTTCTATAGATAGGCTCAAACCTGCCTATGTAATAGAAGATGATGATAACGGTAGTAGTGCTAGTTCTAAATTAGATTTTACAGATAAAGACTTCGGTGTAAATAAAAACAAAGACACTTCTAACCAAGTTTTACATTCGAAAACAACGCGAAGCGGCCGAATAATCAAAACACCGCTACGTTTCGCATAAAACGAATTAAGACACGTTAGTTATCATAAATATTATTTTCTCACCATCCATTGCAACTTCATTACGATCACCTTATTATACCCTTAGAATAAGATCCTTGGTTATGTCAGAAGATGTTTTTGATTGTAAATAATGTATTATAAAATTGTGTAACATTTTTGTAGCTAGTAACTAATTATAAATAAGTATTAGATATTTTGGGCAATTTTTTTTTATTAAAGGGGGAATGGTGTAGGGTTAGCTTAGTCGTCAGGTGCAGGGTTAAGTTTATTTATTTTTATTTTGTCTATGTGTAGAGGCGGCTGCGCCCGTCACTTTCTCTATGAGATGAAAATAAATGAAGATTTTTCCTTAGTGACATTCTTTAATTATATTATTTAATAATATTTGGAATATCTTCTAAAGCTAGTTAGCCACATTTTTTAATTCCATACTGAAATATTATCAAAATAATCAAAACAACGAAATATTTGCGACGTTGCTAACTTTCAGAATAAATCCTCCTCCCTCTTAATAAAAAATACATATCAAGAAAAAAAAAAAAAACTCGTTTCAGCTGCGTTGTTGCATGTCATTTTTTAATTCAATTCTATGGTAGCCATCTTGTTCTAAACTTTGGGCGACCGAGCAATACTGAGAAAACGAATTTTACCAGATATGAGAACTAGATAAATCGATTTTTCTCCCCAGTAAACCCGTATATTGCAACTTTCATCGAAATCGTTAGAGCCGTTTTCGAGAACCTTATTACAAAATTATGTTTTTATACAAATACATCTTTTTCATTTAATATTATAGGATACACGACTGGTTATTACTTTTTTTTTGTTTAAACGTTGGTATAAATAAACTGCAACTCTGTTAGTATAATCAAAAGTTCCGATTACCACGATTCCGGATGAAAACAAACAGCATGCATCGTTAATCGTTAAATATCCATTTTTTTTGGCTATTCTTCTAACATTTTCTTCTCTGTCTATTAACATTTCTTTATTAAGACAAGTAAAATCATCAACATAATTATATTTGTCTCTGGAAAAACAGGAAAAGGGTATATCTACGTAAAAGAACCTAGAAAAATAATTAGACAGCCCAATATTCAAACAGTTTTCCTTCAGTAAGTAGGTACAGTTCGTCTTATAAATAACTGAGCACCTAACTTTGTTCAGACTCGTCCATTTAGCTGAGTGCTCGTGAACTTGACAGTGGCCGACTTATTACTTATGACGGATTACTGTCACATTTATGTGACATTCCCGTCCGACTGATGGGGATTTATTCGGCGAAATAATTCGACAGCGATTCGGATGTATATTTTCCGACGCCATATTTTTGAAACTGAGTTTGTTTGTTACGTTTTCACGCTAAAAAGACTGAACGGATTTGGATGAAATTTGGCACACGCGTAGACCATGACCTGCAATAGGACATAGGGCATTTTTATCCCGATATTCCCACGGGATCGAGACTTATGCGGGTGAAACCGCGGGGCGCAGCTAGTAACAATTAATATTATAAAAAGGTACAATTTGTTTGTTTGTTTATAAGTTTGTCATCATCATCATCATCATCAGCCTATTAATGTTCCCACTGCTGGGACACAGGCCTCCTCTCAGTGAGAGGGAGTGGGCCGCAATCCACCACGCGGGCCCAGTGCGGGTTGGTGGATGTCACATGTCTTCGAATTTTTGGTTCTAAGACATGCCGGTTTCCTCACGATGTTTTCCTTCACCGTTTTGAGAGCAGTGGTGATGAAATTATTTACACAAAGTAAAGCGCCTGCTTGGGTTCGAACCCACGACTCACAACTCGTAAGTCGGGGCCGTTACCACTGGGCCACCACTGCTCCCTCACTGCTCACTGCTATAAGTTTGTATGTAGGGGGTATTCTCCGGAACCAGTCGGACTTGAAAATAATTTTTTTCATTGGAAACCCCAATTCTTGAGGAAAGTTATAGGTGGACGAAGTCGCAGGCAGAAGCGATAAGTTATAAGTTGTTATTTAAGTACGTATTAGTTTAATTCTGAATAACTCCCAGTTGTTTATTGTTACGATAGAAATAATTTGTTAAAATCTGCGTTTTAGATGGGCCATAAATATTATAAATGACGTTTATCACTTTGGTGTTTTAGAATTTGTATTTTTCATTTATTTATTTTAAAATATACATGCATATCATAACTCTATATGAGACTAGCTGTGCCCGCGGCTTGGCTTACAAATGTAAAACTCAGAGAAAAGAAATTCTTTGAGACATTTTCAGTTTTCATTTGTCATTTCTCGATAAATCCGATATTCCGGAAAAATTATAAATCCATAATAGTTAGAAGTGATGGTAATAAATATTACTTTCTCGAACCGTAAATAGACCTGGAACTTTCAAAGTTCTTCCCCTTGAAATTACAACTCAAGATTTATTTTAAACCGAGACCGCAAGAATATTTAATTGAAGCACCTTATTACGCCCCCGAGGTAATAATTTCATCAAGTTCATTAAGAGAATCTTGCCGCAAGCGAATTATTAAGAGCTTTAATTCTAGTTTCGTTTCAGTGAGGGTTTTTAACTGAAAATGGCCGCAAAACCTGCCAAATATGGGCAGTTGTTGATAGAATGGATATCAAAATTAACTTCAAAATCTGAATTCAAACTGTAAACTGTAAAGGCTATTTACTATTTAGAAATAGGTACTTAGACACTGGAAGGGACTTTTAGTTAAGTAATAGCAGCCACACGGGTCGATCGATTAGGTTAAGCTACGCTTGCCGCGGTTGGTCCGTGGATGGGTGACCATCTTTACATACGATATTTACTCTTTATTACAAAATATTAGCTACAGCTTAAAATCCGGCTCCACATAACTAAGATGATGCAAAGGGAATTAGAACTCTAAGTGCTTTTGATTTTAAAGTTGAATATTTATGTTGGACCAATATCCAAAACTCCACCAAATCAGAACACGTGAATCTTGTTTTAAGGCTGCTGTCGCAAGGGAATTCAATGAGACTCGGCTCCTCTTTACTCTCTACGGCAGGGCGCCGCGGCGCTCGCTTTGGGAAACCCTGATATATAGCATAAGAGAGGCCTCTTCGAGGGCCGTAAACTACCAGCGCGGGTTGGAGAGGGGATAATAAACACTAATTACGGTAAAACTGTTGTCAAACATTTCTCTTTGTACCTCAAACTAGCTCGGTCTCGTTTTCTGCGGGTGTAATCTCTGGTCTAGATTAAATTTCAAACTGTGAGCCCCATTTCACACCCTTTTAAGCATAAATACCGGGTAACCATGTTAGTAGGTACATGTGAAAGCGTTCATAATTAACGACGGATGTTCACGGAGTGATATGAAAATCCTTCTGCAAAGACCGGTTACGAAAAAGTTCACATACATCACATTATCAACCTATAATGTTCCCATTGCTGGGACATAGGCCTCCTCCCTGTGAAAGGAAGTGGGCCGTAATCCACCACGTGGGCCCAGTGCAGGTTGGTGGATGTCACACACAGGTCTTCGAATTTTTTTTCTAAGACATTTTCCTCACGATGTTTCCCTTCACTGTTTTGAGAGCAGTGGTGATGAAATAATGTACACAAAGTAAAGCGCCTGCCTGGATAGGGATGTTGCCAAAATTTTTGTTGGTTCGTCAGATTATTAAAAAATATTGGTCACATCTTTTTTCTTTTTTTACGTAATCAAAAGATTACGGCAATACATTGAGTAGACCATGACGTCACTCCCCGGTAGATTTTATACTAACTTGTGACGTAGCGAGCCCCCACTCTCCAACTTTAATGCGTTTTATTTAATCCATTTTTTATTAATATTATGATAAAGAAAAAAAAAAAACGTGTCTATTACTTTTGCACGACTCATAATGCGAAGCATTAGAGTGTGCTCTACGATCGAAAAATTTTTTTTGCCCCATTTCAGCAACTGTTTTTATTGTTACACTCCTGTTAGTACACAGAACTTACTTCATATAAATACCATTGTATAGATTATTAAATGGAGATTAATACTGTACTTTTTAACTATTGATTTAATGCAGCAGAAATGGAAAACGCATCAAAATAGTTAAAAAAAAAATCCTGTCCGTCAATTTATGAACCCTGAAAACATTGTAGCTTGCGATAAAATCAATTGAGAATTTTTTTTTATACATTCGTTCCAGCCATAAAAGGAACCCTATTGAAAATGGCTCTTTTATTCAAAGTAGTTTCATTATAATTAATAAAAAACACTAACTAAAATATAATATCTGTAACTAAATATTTCCAACCTTGATTTGACGTTGTTGCCTAGCAACCCACAACGTAAATATCGAAATAAATAGTCTTTGACATTACGTAAGGATTGCGAGGTTAGCAATTTTACCCATACAAAACAGAAGTCAAAACATACTTCATGAAAAGTGATAAATTGTTAATTTTTGTTAGAAACTATGTATTGAATTTATTTTTCGTTTATGAATGAGTGATATGAGGCGTGCACTTTTGGATTTTCCAAGCTTATTTTATTATCTGACTGACGGACTTGACAGTTTTTTTTTTTCCACAGTCAACATCCCTAGTCGAACCTACGACCTACAACTCGTAGGTCGCGGTCATTTCTACTGCACTCACAAAAATGTATCAGTGATTAATTGCCCAGGAAGTCGCTACAGGCAGTCATTCGTCACAGTAGACAACAAAAGGTCCGGAAACATACATAAACAACACAAACCGATTTGTTTTTTAAACATAACGTATGTATCCAATTTATTACCTTCAAAGGGATAACATTGTAGACCCTAATGTTTATTGTAATGTCTGGTATGTTTAATGTTTTGCGTACGTGTGTTGTCCCTAGGTAAGAACGGGCCACATATTTACTTTGGCTAACACGCAAGTAGCGTTACCTTATATGTGTAGGTGGAAAATTAAGGTATTTATGTGATAGAATAGAAATTGGGAAAAAATATTTACATCATATTTATAAGTTAACAGACTTAAAGTACCTACATAATAATAATATTATGTAGGTGTATGTAAAAAAGAGGGAAAAGAATTATAGGGCATCAATAAATTCATCCGCATCGCTGTGAACTGTAAAAGCGGCCAAAGGCTGGCAGCATTGCCACGTTTTATGCCGATGGTTTTTTTCTTATTTTATTGTGTTTGGGTATCTGTGGTTTGGGTGACTTACACCCAAACACAATAAAAGCAGCAGCAGCATATGAGAGCAGTGGTGGCCCAGTGGTAACGGCCCGGATTTACGAGTTGTAGGTCGTGGGTTCGAACCCAAGCAGGCGCTTTACTTTGTGTAAATAATTTCATCACCACTGCTCTCATAACGGTGAAGGAAAACATCGTGAGGAAACCGGCATGTCTTAGAACCAAAAATTCGAAGACATGTGACATCTACCAACCCGCACTGGGCCCGCGTGGTAGATTATAGCCCACTCCCTCTTACAGAGAGGAGGCCTGTGTCCCAGCAGTGGGAACATTAATAGGCTGATGATGATGATGATGATGGGTGACTTACATAAAAAAATACAAAAGTAATAATGAGGTCATTCAAGCCTCTACAGTTGGCAATAGAGTAATGTTGTTTTATCTGACCTCCACAACCGAATTACTGGGTAATACGATACCGCTTGGTAAGACTGGTTGTCATACTTTCGACCACAGACTAAGTAGTAGTCTCAGACGGTAATCTCCCATAGTAGAAAAATCGCTGTACGATTTGCTATTCTTGATTGTGACGTTTAATTTTTTTTTTAATTTTAACCATATTTTCGTCGCTCGTGTTGTCACGAAACTGGGTCTTTTTGCCAAGGTTTGCCGAGTCCAGAATATTTTGGAAAAGAGCCTTTTAAGCCTTTAACCGACTTTCAAAAAAGAGGTTTTGCTTTAATTCAACCCGAGGTTGTTATTGTGTGTGTAGACAGGTGTACCTATAGCTTACCTGAGGTGTTTGTGTATTAGAAAAGGAATATTGGTTTTCTGATGAAAATGAAAAACATTCAATATTATTTATTAATATTTTTATTTTTTAATTTTGTTTTATATTTCATTAATGCTTTCTTTTGCATCGGTGGCAAACTTTTGTTTTCCAACCTAATCACATCTGTGCCCTTTATTATTTTATTGATTACATTGCACCAATTAAATACTGCTAATCGAAGACTTAATTCTAAAAAGAATTCCTCAACAGCATCCCTGTGTATCACACAATCCAGAAAATCAAAGGAATACTTGGATCTCATTTTATTTTTAATTTCTTTTATAATACCCGTTTGATGTGGTGTGATCTCCAAGTATTCGTTTGCTTCCTGAATTATATAGCCAAAAGTTCTCACAGCATTTTCGGAAGGGTAGGTCAATTTTCTAAGGTTACTCGTGTTTGTGTATTCTCTACCAGTTATCCAATTACTGGTAGTACTTGTTTCTTGAGAAGTAAGATTTTTTTCACATGACTTACAATAATTCATTTTGTTTAAAATTTTTCTTATAACCCACCCTGTGGTATAAGCCCGTGAATGAACTTTTAGCTTTTCTTGGATAGCAGTTGTGGGAATATTCTCTAGAACTGCACTCCTAAGGTTAGAGGATCCAGCTGAGCAGGCACTGTCGGCATTTGTTTCATTATTTTTAGTAGTTTCAAATAATGCCTTGAGTTTTACTAGTTGCTCACCTGAATCCTCTTCACAATTGTAACCATCAGAGTGAAATTTAATAAATCTTGTGATTAGAAGTGACTTAAAGGTGTTTTTGAAGGTGTGGCAATTTGGATCATTATTTCTAAAATTGTAGGCTCTGACTTGTCCAAAAAAGTTTTCTATTGGATCAGAGTTGAAATATCTTGGTCGCATGATCTTTATATTTTTATTTTTGAAAAATTGCCACAACCTTTGATAGCTTTTCAGCGTAACTACCCAGTTTTTTAGTGAGGGCACTGATGTTTCTCTGTTATTCTTATTTTCTATAAATTTGATACCTTGCAGTTTTTTTATAGCCTCGCTCCAAAAGCTGTGGTGCTGAGACGAGGCTGTTACTGCATTCCGCAAAGGTTTACATTTATTCTTCCGACTTGAAATACAGGCTCCATTCACCGAATCAAACAAATCGTCAAAAAATGTTACGATTTCTGCCGTATTCTTTAAAGTTGGGCTGACTTCTTTGCCATCGGCATAATGAGCTGCAACAAAAAAGTAACATGCTATATAATACACTTATTTTTATGTGACACAATTTGCAGTCGGTGAGAAAACTACATTGCATGCAAAATACTTACAAAACTGAGCAGTGTATGATAGAGTAGCTGCCACTGTTTTACTAAACACCCTCACACAATTCTTAACCTGCAACAAAATAGACTATTATAAGTACTCAGTTTTAAACACCTTGAAAAATTGATAAACACTATTCCCATGCTGTTTAAGCATGATTATTGTGATTAAAGCGAACAGACTGGGTATCCTTAAACAACCATCTTCAGTATCATTCTAAATTCAAAAAGAATAATTAAGTACCTTCATCTTTTTAATTTTATCTGGTATTACGTGTTCGTCGTTTAATTTGTGTAACAATCGCATTTGAGCATGATTACAATCAGTTTTATATACATCCACAATATCGTTCCATTTCGATATCTTGTTATCAAATTTAATATTTTTGGTTATGAAATTGTTTCTTAACCCCTTTATTAGGTGGGGTGGGTCATGTATCACGCTTAATGAGTGGCCATTTATGGTTATTATATCATCTGAAAATAAATACAAGAATGTAATAATGATAGCAACCTTTAACATAATATATTCAATTGCATTAGACTATCACAACAACATTTAAACATCACATCTGTATTCTCCACAGAGTTAGACAGAGTTCTACACACACATTTCACTAGTTATGTTTAAGTCAGGTTGTATGTGGTATATGTGATAAATATTATTCGGTTAAAGGAAAAGCGGTTAGTTAAAGCTGCATCCGGTTAGACTAGAAGCCTACCCCAACATAGTTCGGAAAAAAGGTAGGTAGATGATGATTAATCGGTTAAAGGACACAGGAACAAGATACAAATTAGTGTCCCGCAAAATGAATTAGGAAAATTATTCAATATACTCACCAATTCTACTGCAACCTAATCTTATTTGTTCCCTCCGTGTGTCCTCTTGAAGGCTTTTTAGGGCCGATTGAAAGGCTGTTCCTTGATCGCATGCTACAGCTATAGGTAACAAGCCAGTGTTTCCGACAGCAGTTACTACATCCCTTATTATTGTTTTCAGTTGAACCCCAGATGTTGCCCCCTTACAAAAATAGAAGGCTACAGGTTGTTGCCATTTGTAAAGGGCTCCTCTTAACATGAAGACAAGTGCATGGTCAGCAAAGTCAGTCATTTTTTCTGGAAGTTCAACAAATCCAGTGATGGAGTCTTTTTTTTTGTCGTAGGTCAAAGCTGCTTCTAATGCAACCTCATCAAATAGGACTGAACAATACTTTTTGTTTTCTTCCCACGTGTTTACCTGAAATTAGTTAAATATTATTACTATTGCAATATTAACACCATTATTAGATGATTAATGTAGCATTAATTTTCTAATCTACGAAACTAAGTTTCCTTGAGAATCAGGGTTAAAGTTAGCTATAGCCATCTAATACATACCTCTTGTTTAACTGCATCAAACACTTGAGCACTGATACCAGCTTCAATATTCAGTTCAGAAACCATTTTATTCAGAGTGTGTTTTGTGGGGAGAATAAATATTTTATGTAAGAATCTATAACACTTTGGACTTTGCTTTAATATAGATAAAGCAATAAGCTTCTCTTCAGTAGTGAAGCGTCGCCCTTTTGATTTTTTGGTGCATTGCTTAATTTGCATCCACATAATTTTTTTGGCCAATGGGTTCATTTTTTCAGTCAGTTTTTCAAAGGAACTTGTCTTTGAAAACTTTAGTGCTCTTCGTGCTCTTTGACTGAAATCTAACTGCTTCCGTGATTTTAAATATTCTCGGTAGAGCCTGGCACATTTAGGTGAAAGAGAGTTTTTGTTTAAAACAACACGCCGTCTTCGGAGACTAAGCCTCGGAGTAGAAGGAATAACTGCGTCTGTAAATAAAAATATGTGGGTGTGTAAATATGTGGGTGTATCTGCTACAGGCACACCTCTGCCCAACCCTTCGGGGAAACAAGGCGTGATGTTATGTGTGTAAACAAAAATGTATGATAGATAACGATAAGTCAACAAAATATGAGTGTGCTTTGCAGATAATAAAACAAAAAGTGCAAAACGGATTCGCACAGTATCTTAATTAGTATCACCAAAACATTTTGTTTAATGTTTTTTATTCATTGCCATGTGTTATTACTCAATTACTTCACTTTTGTACAAATATATTACCCAAGTTGTCCTACTAACTGTCCTATACCATCCAGAACAATATAGTTTACAATATTTAAACTATTTGCCATGATAGAGGACATTATTAGGTATGGTATGGGTCTCACTTGTGGTGAAATATAATTGTAATCATCAATTTTATTACCTCTTATGATCAGGTTTTGTGAAGCTTCATTTCCACAGCCTGAAGTGGAAGGTACGTCAATTAACGATGTTGTAGTGTGATCCACAATGTTAGCGTTATTAACAATAACATCAAAACCTAGAAAAAGAAAAAAAATGTAAAAACAAATATTATTTCAATCATGGAGTGATTAGTAAAAACATGTACAAGTGCTCAAAAATTTTAAAGTATTTATTATATTATTAATAACCAAAAACTACGATAAAAGCTGACTTACCAGTTTCAGTCATTCTATGTTTCTTTGTAGGTTCAAAGGTACAGTAAGTATGATCCTCATGCTGCCTTTTCTTAGCATAGGCGTGATCAGAAACAGCATTGTCTGTAAAGAAATATTTAAGCTTATCAACAAAACAAAATAATTACAATACGCAACTGCCCAAAATAACTTAATTAAATTAAACCTTTTTTTGTTTGGTGTGTGTATAGTGGCCATTGTAGTACATACTGAAGTCTACCTAATATGGTTCAAAAGATACAGCCCTGGCATAGACTGACGGACTGACAGCGGTGCCTTAGTAATAGGGTCCCGTTGGCACCCTTTGTGTATGGAACCCTAAATAATAACTATGTTTATGCTTTACAAAATATTATGTGATAGTATAAGCTATTGTCTTATTTTACTGGCTAGAATTTATCATTTTGCGGAGTTTTAAAGATTTAAGCATACATAGGGGCAGACAGTGGGAAGCGACTTTGTTTTATATTTTCGAAAAATTCTATTTTATTACATACAATTATTATCATATTATTGAAGTACTTACCAGTGGTGTGGTCAGTGTCCATAGTTTGAAACCGAGGAGTGCCACTGCTGATTTCGCTATCGGAAAACAGCGTGGGATAGGCGCCCAATCGAAGACGAGTCTGTGCGTTGGTCGAGACGATGAACTTCTGTTCAAAGTGCTTTTGACAGACATAACGCTTGCACAGATCCTCTGCCCTCATGTTTCGCAATTCTACACAGTTAATACACTCTAACCACTTGAGTCTTGTCTCACGTTTGGGAAATTGAAATAATCTAACGTCCTTTCGTTTACTAGCGCAATTCACAACACAGCAAGTACGGTACATACTGCACGTTATAATTACACTATTACAGCGAATTACAGGTTTAAATTTGAGAGGATAAGTTACGGAAATTAATCAACGTAAAACTTCACTCGATCAACTTTAAAACTGTAATGGCGGGCGGGATGTAGATAACCACAGACACAGACTGCGATAGACTTACAACCAACAAATATGGCGTCGATTGCAAGGGCGACAAAGGGGAAAGGGACGAGGGGCGGTTGTCACTTTGCAGAAAAGCTACCATAGACAAATACGTCTATTAATGCCAGGATTTTTTGTTCCGAGATTACCTGCCGTGCTTTCGACCTTCTGACGACCCGTAACGACTGTCAAAGATCCACTAATGACAGCCGGGACACAGATAATATAATACTATAGGCACGGAGGAGTCTCGGTATGTAAAGATGGGCATAAAGAGAAGAAGAATTTGTTTGTTTGTTTGTCTGTTTGTCTGGATGTATGTTCCGGATTGGTTTGGTTGAGCGCTCGTCTTCATAATAGGGTAAATCGGCTAATTGATATTTACACGTTGACCAAGTTTGCACTGAAAGCAAAGCTAACAAATTGGTTGCAGGATTTGTCTTACGACGATACAGAAAATATTTTAATAATCACCTCATGATTACGTTTCTCTAAACTGACCCCTGTAATTACCGAGTCCTTTCAACCTGATTGCATTTAGTTACCATAATTCAATATTTGTGAGGAACTTTGGCTCCTGTAATACAAGTATATTTTTACTTAGTTCGGGAGCCAGCTGTTCTACCTGTTTTTGATATCGACCTGTACAACCATGTTTAGTGTTTAACCTTATGTGTTTCTCTGTGTACAATAAATTATTTTTATTATTTATTTATTGGTGCAATAACGGCTGAACGGATTTGGATGAAACGCAGCACACAGATAGTTTATGACCTGGATTAACACATGGGTACTTTTAATCCCGGTAGTACGTTCCCGTGGGATCTTTTCCGACATCCACGCGGGCGAAATAACGGGGCAATACCTAGTTCACTAATAAATAGATCTATTTTGTTATTTATGAAACCCATCCAATCATTGATCCCAGGTAAGAATTGACTTTCTTGCCCACTCACTACATAATAATAGCAGGTCCCTTGGGCATTGACCAGTTGACCACTAAGCAATTGTGACGTTCAGAATTTTGTAGGTAGGTACATTTATTATAGATAATGCTATGAGATATTTTTTGGAGGATTTAGGTTATAGTTTTTTGTGACCGTCGAGAATGAATTGCAGCTTACTTTTAAATATTACTGTTTTCTTTCTATCGTCTCAAGCACGGATCATTATGCTACCTTATATCTGCAATCTCTTTGTATCTATACTCTATCCATACTAATATTATGGCTTGTGGCTAAGTAATAACAGCCGCACGGGTCGCTTGTTCAGGTTAAGCTACGCTTGCCGCGGTCTGTCTGTGGATGGGTCTTATCTTTACATAACAAGACCACCCGTGCCTCGGAAAGCACGTTACCGTATGCTACCATTCCGTCCGAGACACGGAGGAGTCTCGAGTATGTAAAGATCGTAACCCATCCACTGACCAACCCCGGCGTAGCGTACCCTCATGGATCGACCTGTGCGGCTGTTATTACTTAGCCACGAGCTCCTTGTAGTTATAAACGTACTCAAGGAAATTACTTTAAATGTAGGTATTGTGTAAACAATTGTTGGCTAACCTAAATAAATAAATAAAGGCAGTGTATAGAGTGCCACCAGTGGCACTCTATCCCTATCGGATAAAGTGCCACTACAGGCACCCTAGTAACACCGCCTCGGCCCGGCTAAAGTGCCGCAAGCATTGGATTGTCATTGTCACTGTCACTAAGTCACGTCACTTGGTATTTTGTTTGATTATCGAGGTTCGTTGACATGAAGTTATTTTGTCCTTAGTTTTGTTATTGAACTTCCACGTTTGGCAAGCATATGTTAAGCACGGCATAAGGCACGAGTTTAGTACCTTAGTTTTAATTTTAATTGGCATGCTGCTTTTGAATATGTCCTTCAGTGCCCAGTATTTGTTCCACGTTAACTGTGTCCTGCGCTCCACTTCTTGATCGTTACTTTTCTGGTCAAAGCTAATTTGTTTACCTAGATATATGTATTTGTCGGTATACTTGAGAGGCTCGCTACCAACATATAGTATTCTCTTTGTGCTGTTAGTCATCACCATTGTTTTGGATAGGTTCATTTCTAAGCCTACTACTTTACTGGCGTCATTGAGTGACTCTATCATGTACTGGATTTCCTGTCCTGTTTCTGATAAGAGGACCAAGTCGTCTGCAAATCTTAGGTGGCTCAGGTAGGCTTCTTTGATCTTAATACCCCGACTTTTCCAATTGAGTTGGCTAATAATCGACTCCAAGGTTGCTATAAACAGCAGTAATGAGAGAGGGTCGCCTTGTCTTACTCCTCTTTTGACCGGAAACCAAGGCCCAGCTGTTTCTAGTTCTACTCTACTCTTGCTATTATTGTATATACTATTGATTACACTAATGTATTATTTTTCTACCCCTTGGGTTGTTAGAGTTTCCCATATGCTGTTATGTGATACGCAGTCAAATGCTTTTTGGTAATCTATATATGCAATGTAGAGTGGTCTATTTTTCTCTCGGTATTTTTCAATGAGAAGTTCTATTGTGTGTATGTGATCAATCGTTGAGTATCCTTTTCTAAATCCCGCTTGCTCGATTGGTTGGCGCGTTTCTAGTGTAGAGTTTATTCTCTTATTTATTATTGAGGAGAAGAGCTTGTAAATGGTAGGTAGCAGGCTTATCGGTCTGTAGTTACCTATGTCATTTGGGTTGCCTTTTTTGTAAATAAGAATAATGTCAGATTCAGACCATTGGGTGGGTGTCTCTCCAGTTTCAATAATGAGGTTGAACAGTTCGGACAGGTGGGCGGTAAGAGTTGTTGAACCGGATTTTATTACTTCATTTGTGATGCCGTCAGAACCTGGGCTTTTTTCTGACTTTAGAGCTTTTATTGCTCTTGTTACTTCGCTTATTTCAATCTGAGGTACAGGTGAATTGCTGTCGTTGTAGCTTGGGTATTGATCTCCACTATCCGTAGTAATAGTTTCTCTAATACTGTATAGATTCTTATAAAAGTTTGTTGCTACGGTGATGATATCGCTACGATTGTTGTGCATTTTTTCGCCCTGTTTCAGTCCTTCGATCCATGTTTTATTCGTTCTCAGCTCTTTGTAAGCTTTCCTTGTACCTCCCGTTAGATTTATATGTTTTTCGATAGTTTTGTACCTGTGATTTGTGTAATCCTTCTTTATATACTTACTTATGAGCTTGTAAAGGGCAGAGCTCTCATTTTTCATTGTTCTAGATTTGTTTTTTGTCCTCTGAAGTTCCTTTCGTCTCTTCATTAGCTGTAGTGTGCGCTCTGACAGAATTTTATGGGATTTTTTTTTTTTGTTTTCATTTCCATTTTGGATCGCTTGCAGGCTTCTGGTAATGGCTTTGATAATGTTGTCGTAATACTTTTGGACTGATTTATCACTCATTTATCAACGAGGAATAGAGCGCAGTATGATGAATATTAGAAAAATTCAAAAAATAAGACACATCACCAGGGCAAGGGATGGATTGGTACACGCTCAATCATTGAAATGGAAGTGGGCCGGACATGTGGCGCGCTTACGAGACCAGAGATGGACCAAAAGGGTGACCACTTGGGCAGGTCCACAAGGAAAAAGAAAGAGAGGTAGACCTGTAGCTAGTTGGGATGATGAGCTCAAAAAAACAGCCGGCCACAACTGGATTAAAGTAGCCCAATCTAGAGAGGACTGGCTATCTTTGGAGGAGGCCTTTACCTGCAGAGGGGTTCTTGCAGATAACTAATTACGCAATTATATTAAAACTAATGTAAAATCTAAACTAACAACTAAATTTAAGTACTAAACTAAAACACTAACAAAAAATTTATAAACTAGCATAGAATTTAACTTGTATTTTTATATTTTTCTGTAATCTGCAACGAAATATAAGGCTTTTTATTTTTATTTTATTTTATTTTATTTATCGAGGTTAGATCGCTGTAAAACACCACATTCCCAAAACATTACATTCTCTTGTGCCTAAACGGACCCTGGCACTTCGCCGGCCGCTACCGCGGCACCGCTCGCTACGCTCGCTCGGCTCGTGCGTTGTCTGGTCACAGTTCTAACCTAACCTAACCTAAATAACAAGTGACAGTGACAATGCAACGCTCACGGCACCCTAGCCGGGCCGAGGCAGTGACACTAGAGTGCCACAAGAAACTCGCGGCACTCTATACACTTCGATAAATAAATTAAAGTCTTAGTAGTACCTAGCAATATGTCACAGTTAAAGCTCCATGCCCACGGAGGCGAGCCTATTACCATTCAGCGGGCACTGCTCCAAATCAAGAACTAAGCCTTATAATTACTTACCAATTTTTTTTCTCTGTTGGCACGGTAGTGTCTCGCCAAGCGAATTAAAAATTTTTTTGATGGCCTATTATTATTTCCCCTCCTTTTTTTGTAGACTTTTACATATTATTATTTTCACTTAGTCTAATAAATTATATTTTTTGGAATGAACATCAAGATGGCAACTATACGGATCATATTCGTGAGAAGTTGGCAGAATAATTCCAGCGCTGATATGCTGGATTTGTTTTCTCCTCTACTTATCGTTATTTCTCCTGACAAAGTTTATTCTGTTTATATGTATGTACGTATGTATCTATAATATTAGTCATTATTCTTTTTTGAGTTATCTTGCACCTGCCTGCCATAAGGTTGACTGGTAGAGAACGCCTCAAGCATTAAGTCCTCCTTTATACTGTATTGTTTAACTTGTGCATAAAGTTTTAATGAATTAAATTAAAATGTATAATCCATTTCCCAAGAGACCCTTAAACAATCAACATAATTATTCACCAGTACATTAAGTCAACAACTTTGCATGAAGCATTCAATTAACAAAATTGCAAAAGATAAAACAATTGTTTTCATTCCCTATGCAGACATGTGCCACAATGTCTTTCCTTTCATAAAAAGCACTATCATTAATTAGCAATTACGTTGATGACGTGTTGTTGATTTAAAATTGCGCGCTTGTTCTGGTTTACACTAGATTGAACCGGTTCGCACCGGCTGAGACTGGTAATAACCGGATTAGAGCGATGTTTGGCGGGCAAAACGGTGAAATTGTGTGGGATTCGCGGTGGTGTGAAAGCCAGTGGAGCTAACAAGCCGATTGGATTATTTCAGAGATTAGTATTTAACTCTCAAACTGCCAACAAAATACCAAATTCATCAGTCGGTTCAGCTTCGATAATTATTAAAAATCCTTAATTTGTTATAAACCAGCATTTTCATTATCCCACGGGAACGTACTACCGGAATTAAAAGTACCCTATTTGTTAATCCAGGTTATATACGTGTGCCATTTCATCCAAATCCAATCAGCCGTTTTTGCTCTAATCCGAAACATATACAGCCAGACAAACAGACAAAAATTGTAAAAACAATATTTTCGGCATTCGTTCCCATACCTCGTTACAATTATTACTATTTTTCAAAAATATTCAATGTTCAACTTTAACTTCGTTATATGTACAGATGCTGATCGAGATTTTAAAAGCTCCTAGACTTTAAATATTAAGTTATATGAATAAAAGGTAGTTAGCAGATAAATAATAAATATACTCTCGAAGCAAATACACCAGAATACGCCGCTCTTTTTATGTAGTCAAATATGCTGTCAAACCTTTGAAAAAAAGAAACGAAACGGAAAATCCTTAAACGTACAAACAATTAAGCACTAATCCAACGGCAATAAAAATCCGTGGCTCTTATACTGAAAGAAATTAGGCATAAAATCGTATGGCAGTAAGTTTATTGCCACTAAAGCCGTGCGGTCATGTCTGCATTTGATTAGACTACTAATTGCTAGGGATGGGACGATCCTTCTAAGAAAATGGCAATTGGCAAATTAGTTTCATTTGGACCTTGTTTTTTTTCTGTTTATCCTGGTATTGTTTAATTTTCTGATCTTTGGAAATCCTAAATCCTCCTTCCTCATTTATTATAGATGTTCATAGGGTTGTTTTAATCGGATCGAGAATGACATTTACTCTTCGATCTAATCAAATTCACACGAGAAACAAAAGTAACATTTAATTAAATGTAATGTGAACTTATAGGTACTCGCTGCCATGCTTTCACTCGTAGCGGTATAGCTCGTGCATTTACGCTCATAGTTGCGTAGCCACTCTCGTAGGCTTCGTAGCAAAGACGGCCGCGATGACGCGCCTACGTGCGTAGCAGCGGTTTGAGTAGTCACAGAAACCGAATGAATCGCATGAATACATACATACAGAATTAATTAAATGGGACGGCAATAAAAAATAGATATTTATTACTATTTTAAATATTATTATTTATATACTTAAATATACTTTTTCTCAAAAATGCTTGGAAATTCGAACATTATTTTGATAACCTTCTTCGAGATAAATTGAAATTGCTGTACTGGTCAAAAACAAGCGAGCATCAGGCCGGCAATCTGTCGTGTTTAGCGGCCAAATAAATTACTATGAAAACTCATAATTATCTGTCCTGTTATTTAAAAATGGAACTAACTTTTTACTTCCACATGGCAACCAAGGAGGTAACTTATCAAAGATTTTATTTAAATTTCGAATTGGCTTAGCAAATAGGGCTGTGAAGAAACAAATAACCATATTGGCGCGTCAAAATTTTTCTTTGTTCGTCATTGATTCTGGAATTTATAAATAATTAACTTGGTTTGAATTTCCGCGTTTTTTTTTAGAACAGTACTATAAAAGCCTTGGCCGCAACAAGGAATTGATGGACTCACGTATGTGTGCCTCGGTACCATATTACCCAGTAACTGGGTTGTGGAAGTCAGATAGTCGCTCCATGTAAAATACTGGTATTCAACTGAATCCGGTCCCGGTCCCATGTCTCTGGAAAGCAAACTACTACTATATAAATGCATTCTCAAGCCTATCTGGTGCTATGGTATCCAGCTTTGGGAACTGCAGCGAATTCTAACATCGAAATCCTTCAAAGGTTTCAATCAAAAACACTGCGATAGATAGTAAATGCTCCCTGGTACGTCACAAACGAGAGGATTCACAAGGATTTAAAGATAAAAACTGTCAAAGACGAGATCAAAGAAAATATTACCACAAACTCTACCAGATTAAAAGTTCACCCAAATCAATTGGCAATGAAACTGATGTCAAACCCAGTTACCTTTACAAGACTGAAAAGGAGGGCACCCCAAGACTTACTCGCAACCAGCATGAATGAGCTGTAGTTTGGATCGGATGAGGCAGTGGCTTCATACCGTGCAAGATCAGGAACCATCATCTACCTATTGCTGAATGTCCCAGGACTGATTGTATTAAATAGGAGACAAAAAAAAAAGCTGATTTCGGTTAGACTTGAAGCCGATCCCAACATAATGATGTAGGTGAGATTAAGAATGAAGCAGATGGCTACAACTGGCATCCACATATGCGGATTCACATATGGAACCATTCCGTTACTGTATTGAGCTTTCGAAACGCCAAAAAATCAGTGATCGTCGATCGCCGCAAAAAATGAATATGCAAAGGCTCTTACAAAAAATCTTTTTCCACACATTCTATCGAAAAAAATATTTACGTCCTAATGTCCCATTTCCGAAACCTGTCATTTACATCGCTAACCTACATAGACTTAGTCCTGACATCTGCCAAGCTCAGCACTTCATACGAGTATATTTCCAACAAAACGAAATAAAAACATGTAAAGGATGTTAAAATTCTGCGTGATTTGAAACATTCATTTAGGATTACATGGTAGGTTTGTTTTTTTTCTTTTTAACAAAAAACGTAATTAAAGCTTAGTTATTTCATGCCTTGCGGTGCATGGATACACACACGGAATAAACGCAGATTTAAACAACCATCAAGATTCCTAATGAGATTTAATATATTTAACCAAATTAACAAGACCTATTAAAATCGCAATATACAATGACCACTCTACACTACACACACACCCTCACCCACTCACTCAAACACGCACACATAACTCCTTTTTCACACTAGATTTAAGGAAGAAAGATAAATATTTTATTTGGGACACGCGCAGGAAATATAAACAGTAATAAAAAAAAATAAAAAAATAAAAAGGAGCATCTAAACTAACAAAAACAAAAATACTAACGACCTGTGCGAGTTCAAAAAGGCTCCTATATCAGCATTATGCTACGACATTTAAAAAATAAATACCGCAGCGTTGGTATTCTGATAGGGCCCGCTGTGATGCTACGGACACACCTACGTAATTTTTCCCCAAAAAAATAAGTACTACTTACTAACCTGTAATCTTGTAGAATGGACGGATGCATGAACCCTGTAATATGGTTTCACCACCTATCAAGCGGGTCATTGATCAAATCTCTGTGCACTTGTAAGTCCTACGCTGTCAATGCTGCGCATTCTACTTTGTACATTACTTTGGGAAATAAATTATTATTATTATTATATATTTTATTTCATGTATAAGTACATAAATAATTTACATTTTTTTTATTTCTATAAAAACGAGAAAAAAAAACAAAAACATTAAAAAATATAAAAAATAGTAGCCCACCGGTGCCGTGTCTAGGAGTACTGCTTTCTGAATCAAGCCCTTGACCCAGTCGTGCAATGAGAGCGTCCTGAGGTGTTGGTCGAGGCTCTCCGCTATTAGGCCATTAACTATTAAAATTATCGGTACAATGATTGCAGTCTATTATTACTATTATCACCTCTTGTTTTAGTCCTTTCGCAGATGGCAGATTTTTTGTAGGAGCTAAATGAAGCCGTAGAGATCAAATGTATCGACGCACACGTTCTACAAAACGTAGGTCATACAAAACATGCGTCTCTTTTTTCTTTATTTTTGGTGTGCTTAGTGACTAACCTGATGTCAGAGTTTTTAGGCCGCCCATGGGCCTCTGACTTGGATTCACATGCCGTCGAGAAATATCTTCCAGGCATGCCTATGCCGTTTCTTCATGATGTTTTCCTTCCATATACGCCTGGCAGATTGTAGAACCTACATGAGCACAAAAAATTGTTACTACCTATCTTATTTTTTATTTTAATCTGTGCTATTATCAGTAGTGGTCGTTGTAAGTTTATTTGGTTCATATGTATGTATGTATCTATGTATTAGTATTGTATTAATTTTCAAGTTTCCTATTCCTTATGTTGCACCTGCCATGTTTTTTCTGTGCATCACCCTGGTAGAAAATGCCTCCGCAAGGCACTCCGCAGCTTCACAGGCATGTCCAGCTTTGTACAGTATTTTTTTACTTGTGCATAAAGTTTTAATAAAGTCGAAAAAAATTAGTTATTTTTAAAAGGTACCCAGTGGTTTGGTTGAAAAGCCTGTCAGCAATTATATTTGCGGCTTTTTGAGAGATTAAATATAGCTGAACCACTTAATTCTTGTCTGAAGTTCTTTACTTTCCTCTTAACATTAAGTCTTCCCGGCCTTTTGTAAGATTTCATTGTATGAAGTGCAGTTATTATGAAACCGTAATTTTTCAGCTTGAGTGTCGGAAATCGTCCTGTGCAAAATAAAAAGCGGGATCATTACCTATTTAAACAAAGAATTTGTGAATTCAGTAAATACTTGGAATATCTTAGAGATATACTTAATTTATATTTAGAGGGCCCTTGAATGTTTTACCTTTTTACAAAAAAACCTTTTTTTATTCACTCAGGATTTTACGTTTTGCAAAAACGTAAAATATTTTGATGTTTTTTTATTCACTTATTTGACTTGTATAATGTTTATTTTTATTTTCTTAAGATCAGTAAACTCGTCTGAATACTTGAGTTATGATGTTGCTGACATCCTTAGGGCTCGTTTAGTTGACGTGCTAAATGCAAGATGCATATTAAAATAAAATAGCTATCTTCTAATACCCCAATTATTTAAGTTGTTCCGACAAACAAAGTAGCATCACTACTAATCATCATTGCACCAGTCTGCCCTATAAAACTGTAAGGGCTATTTGCGTCTAGGTTTCGAGTAGGGACAATGGCCGGCCTTGTCGACATCTGTGTCTTGACTGATATTGTTATTATCCACTGTTAAGCCTCATCTCGACTCGACCCTTTTGTTTGAGGGACTTGTTCGAGAAAATTATCATTTGTTTTTCTTTAGATCTTTCCTCGAACAATGTTTTTGTAGTCCAGAAGAGGTCCTTTTGAAAACTTAAAAGTGAGGATGTTATGGTTATTGAAGGCTACTTCTGTGTATGGGGCTATAATCAGTCTATAACGTTTCCAGTGCTGGGACGCAGGCCTCCTCTCTATGAGAGGGCGTGGGCCGTATTCCATCACGCCAGCCCAGTGCGGGTTGGTAGATGTCACATGTTTTCGAATTGTTACGCTTTTACGCGTTGAACGGATTTCGATGAGAACATAAGATACTTTTGTTCTAGTACATGCTGGTTTCCTCACGATGTTTTCCTTCACCGTTTTGAGAGCAGACACAGAAAGGCGTTTCGTTGTATAATAGGATATAATATAAGGAAGTAGGATCTTGTGAAAGGGTTTATCCGGGTTAGTACGGCACGAACCCACAGCTTAGGTGTCGTTGACATTAAATATTTAGGCTCATGAGGTTTACAAACTTTGTCTCCAAGTTTGACAATGAACCGGTAAACCTCTTGGGTTATAGTAGATAGACGTCTTTACCTAGGTATGTATGTATAGGTAGATATAGCTATGTTTCATCTCATAAACTTTATTGAGTTCAGAAAAAACACCTCATAATATTAAAAAAAAACTAGTAACAGAATACGTAGGAGCCCTAGGTGCTAGATTTTTACAAATTCCCTAGACTAGGATTCACTGTGTATACTTGAAACATTTTAATGTATCTAATATGTTTTCGTTTTATTATTTGCCCTCTGGCTATCTCATACCAACCTCATAATAGGATTTATAATAATTGGAAAAAGTACCCAATATCAAAATACCAAAGATATTAGAAATATTTTTATTATTTCATCATTTATTTTATGTGAATGGGTTGGAAATATGCACAATACGTTGGTGTATCTAAATTAATAACCAAAATGTTATAACATACTGTGCAGAGTATTTTCTTATGGCTGTTTAACCAATAAAACTCATGGGTTTTATGTAGAATAATTATATGAAACCCATGAATACATACACATTTGTTTTCCCTCTTACATCTATCATTACAAAGTAACTTAATGCGATACTGTACTTATTTAACTCTTATCTTAACTTAATCTACATCCTTCAATCAAATATTGATTTTGTAATCTTCTTCTTTTCATGTGGTTAGTGAATAACCTGGTGTCAGAGTTTTAAAGTCGTCCATCGGCCTGTGACTTGGCTTCACAAGCCGTCGAGAAATATGTCTCAGCGGCATGCCGGTTTCTAAAGTCCCGTCTTTGAGGAGTGGCTAGAGAGGCGCCATGGCATCCTTTCCTTCCGCCTGACGCTGGTCCTCCGGATACGGTTGCTTCGGGAGGTTCCTGTTCGGCATAAAGCGAGAGGAAACGCCCGAGTGTTACCATTGTTTGGACGGTGAGCAATGGGTAGCTCGCCGTCCGATAAGGACCAGGCCCGGGTCGACGGCGCGTTTTGTTCCACGCGCGCCTATTAGAGATGTCAGCTCAACTGACGGGGTCCGCTTCGGCCGATGCATGCCAGGGTCGCGGGAAATTCCGAAAGGGTTACCGTGGCCTCTGGCAACACACAGGCAACTGAAAGAACACGGGTGGGTTTGAGTCAGTAACAGTCTGACACGCCCGCCCTTCCACTTCGCCCAGAGCGGGAGAAATTATTTGACATCAAAAAAAAAAAACATGCCGGTTTCTTCACGATGTTTTCCTTCACCGTTTGTAATAAGAAGCAAAGCTTCCGCTACTTGCCATCCAAACAAAGCAAGTCTTGTGTCACTTAAATAATGTTCCCCGCTAGGGTTGTTTTTCGACACATTGTTGCGACATGTTGATGCGTAAATAACCAAAAAAAAGACCTGTGGCACTCGGGGACTGCCGCGGTAAAGCTATTGCATAGTTTTTATATTGTAATTGACCGAGCGAGCGTAGCGAGCGAAGCGTCTCTGCATCAACTGGCAAAATTTTCTTTCGTGTGTCAGTTTGTACGTACTCGTGTACAGGTCGTATTTTACAACCGATCTGGATGAAACTTGGCATACAGGTATTATGAATTTTTTGTAATTTTTTGTCGTCGGGGATTTTTGATTGGAGGGGTACTTCCTCCAAAATGGGGCAAAAAGGGGGCTACTGGATATCTCCGCCTTATGAAATCCGTTTTCGATGGTTCTTTTTTCATTTGAAAGAAAGTAACTTTAAGATAGTCTCAAAAAAAATTGGTAAAGATCTGATCAGGATCTTCGGCATGATGAGCAGAATACCTCCTCAAATGCAGTAAATTGCTCGCTATTTATTCAAACCTATTTGTTAATTTTTCTAGCTGGCCTACAAATTTTTTGCTCATAATTTGTCTGGTTTTTAGGGTTCTGTAGTACACAATAAACTGATTTAGTTTTGCCATGTCCGTCTGCCTGTCTTTCTGTCTGTCAGCGGCTTAGCTCAGAGAATCTTAGTACTAGAAAGCTGTAATTTGGTAGGTATAGGTCTATACTATCAATCACGCCGACAAAGTCGTAAAATAAAATCATGATTGTTTTTTAGGGTACCTCCTCACCCTACACGTATTTTTTTTTTCTCGTTTGTCCTGTGTTATGGGGTAGCGTGTGTGTGTGTGAAAACGTTTTTTCGAGTCATGGATACATTTGCTAAATTAAAAAGAAAACTAGCAAAGCTAAGTATGCTTTACAAGTTAACGAGTAATAATCGACTAACTTACATTTGCGGTTGGAATGTATGAGAGAACATGTTTTTTAACTACAATGTTAAAGTTTGTACTTGGGATAATTATTCATTCCAACTACGGACCCCTTATTTGTGCGTGGTCCACGCACTTGGCCAGTTTTTCAATTTATTTGACGTATTGATGTCATATTTTTTTGATAGGAAAAAATTATGTCATCGTGGTCAATTCAAAGTGCGTTGGTAATATTTTCGAACGCTAAAACTACAAGCTGTCGTTCATGGTTTGTTTCCTGCAGGTCAAAACCCTAAATACGAAGATTCGGCCGAAGTTACGTGTGATTTCTACTTCTTATCAGCTAGAGAGATAAGATTAGTTTGGGGCCCTATCTAAGAATGAATGCTAGTGTTCAGGTTTCTTATAATGGAGCCAGAAGGTGGCCATAGGAACTCCTCAACTTAACAAGGTAGAACCATCGCCATCGTTTTTGGACTCACTTGACAAGTGTTCTTACACTAGGTACTGTCCAGGTCCATAAAAACTGTTGTTTTTACGGTCGTCGGTTTTGTCAGGCCAGGTAGCCCAAGGTGTAGGGCCTCTTAATGGATCTGGAAGGTCACTATACTGAACTCCTTAATTAGACAAGATAGCACCGTTGTGTTTAGACCATTTCGATTTGTTTTGACAAGTAGGTACGTTAGCCCAAAGCGTCGTCTAGGGTCTGATAAAAGTGCCGGCAGGTAGCCACAGGAATACTTAAACTTTACACAGTGGCTCATATAAGGTGATAAGATGATAGAACTTAGTACAATAATACCTCAATGGATAGAACACATGTGAACTCCTTTTTTTTCCTGTAATATGCATTTTTATTATACAATAACTAATATAGAATATAAAATAAATGACTTACCAGCGATTACATACACAAAACACACACAAAACTCAAAATTACACAACAACACGTTTTTTCATTACCGAGTTTGTTTACATTTTTTGATGGGTCCGTAATAGGTAATTACGATGTTATTTAGTGCAAATATTATCTATATACGATGACGACACTACTTAGTTATTTAAAAAACAACATTTCCCGTCGATTAAATCACTGGTGTATACCTGTGTTCACAGAAATCAAACGAATTTAATATATTTCAATAAAACAAACAATCACTTCTGTGAAAATATGTCGATTGAGATTTATTATTAGCCTGCAATCTTAACTGAAAATAAGGAATAACTGAATAAGCAGTGTTGTAACTGATACATCCCCATATAGCCGAAATTTGTCCGGAACTAAAATTAGGCACTACAGGGTCTTCTGTATAGATACCTCGTACCGTTATATCTCCTTATATGTAGCCTCCCATGTTGGCTCGATTTGAAGCATTTTTCGTCGGTAAATATTGTCGTACTTCAATCGTCGTTCAAATGCATGCGTGCATATTCCAAGCGTGCTGGCTTATGAGCATCAGTCAATTTCGTTTGCGTGTTGTCTATAATGCAATCCCATTGAGTGTAAGGCGTTTCTTATTACTCTTGGACAAACTTCATATATTTCAGCATAATAATTGGTTGACACAAAATCGTTATCTTCATATTATCGTCTCATGTCAGCTCTTTGTGCAGCACTAAGGAAGGGGCGGCGACCAGAATTATGACGATGATCAATTAGTTCACGTTCTTTATTCACGAAACTATAGGTTTATGGTAACTGAAATAAGAAACATAAGTTTGAGACTTGATATCTTCTAAATATAACAGATCTATATTTTCTTTCACTATTTTTTCGTGACTTTCTTCATTAATAATAGCTGCTCTTTCTTGAATATTTAAATTTCTCGGCATTGTAAAATATTAACCCGAATACAAGAGTGACAATGGTGACATTGACAGGAACTGTTATTCACATTTACAGTTTTTAAAACTTGACACAACGTAATGGCCGGGAACATCAAACTAATAAAAAGGTTTAAATTTAACTATTAATAGTCAAGGATCATTCGTCTAAGTAAATTTGAACTTTATTGTCAAACAGTTAAACATAATTTTCAATACAACACTCTCGTATCATTCGTCTAAGTAAATTTGAACTTTGTTGTCAAACTGTAAAACATAATTTTCAATACAACACTCTCGTTGATCATTCGTCTAAGTAAATTTGAACTTTGTTGTCAAACACTAAAACATAATTTTCAATACAAAACACATTTAGAGTGTTTTGTTTCTTGATATTTCTTAGGTATTTTCGTTACGAAATTTCTGGATTAGGTCTTCATGCTCAAGGCCCGCGATAGAAGCTATGCAATAGCTTAAAAAAAAACAACGGGTTGCACTCCGGGAGTGCCAGCAGAGGTGAAAACTTGAACATTAACGTTGTGCATTTTTGAATATTTTGGAATGGTTAGGTAATAATTTCGCACGAATTCGAATTTTTTTTTATTTTTTTATTCATCAGTATAAAAGTACTATCATTTATGTGGTTAAGTACAATATTCATTAGTAGTAGCAGCATATTTATTTATTTTCAAAATATAGTCTAATAAAAATAAACAATTTATGACCCATCAATATGGGTAAAATTTTTTACCTCGCAATCTTTACGTAATGTCAAAGACTATTTATTTTGATATTTACTTTGTCGGTTGCTAGGCAACGGATCTTACGGTCACATTCTGATGCGAGTATAACATTTTTTACCCATCCCAAAAAAAGTACACAACGCCGCTAAAGAAGTATTCACTTCAAAAAAATCCGATTCCTCAAAATAAAACTAAAACGTCGTTTCTCTTGTTCCAGGAACTCGTCTTACAAACGAAAGCGATAGTATCACTATCCGTCATCACCCTCGTGCTATCAATAGTGTTGTGCCTCGCTCTCCTACCAGCGGCACCAGAATGGGAGGCGCTAGCGTTGGCTGGTTCACTGCTCGTCACTATCAGTCTTGGCATTGGTACGCTTATGGCTACTCATCATGCGCCGCTGCCACTTTTCGCACTTATTTTGGTAAGTACCTAAACTTATAATAAATAATTGTTTAGTTTCTACAGGGAAATAATTGGGCCATTTTATGTTAAAGTCAACTTGTAAATGATGTCTTACAATTGAAGGCAGTAATGCAGTATTATGTTACCATACTAACATACAGTATGTTAGTAGACGAAAGGGATGTTGAAAAAAAAAAAATTGTGTCCGTCAGGTGGATAATAAAATAGTTTGGAAAATCCAAAAGTGCACGCCTCATACTTATCACTCATTCTTATACGAAAAAGAAATTCGAAACATAGTTTAAAAATGAACAATTTATCACTTTTCATTAACCTCATTGAAGTCGTAATGTCAACGACTGACAAAGATATTTACGTTGGCAGTTGCTAGGCAACGGCACCGGATCAAGGTTGAAAATATTTAGATATTGATATTATATTTTAGTTAGTATTTTATTAATTATAATTAAACTACTATGAATAAAAGAGCCATTTTCAATAGGGTTCCTTCTACGGCTGAAACGAATGTATATAAAAAAAAAAAGTGACTCAATTAATTGATTTTATCGCAAGCTACAATGTTTTCAGGGATCATAAATTGACGGACAGGAAAATTTTTTCAACTATTTTGATGCTTTTTCCATTTCTGCTGCATTAAATCAATTGTTAAAAAATACAATATTAATCTCCATTTAATCATCTATACAATGGTATATAAATTAAGTAGGTTCTGTGTACTAGCAGGAGTGAAACAATAAAAACAGTTGCAGAAATGGGGCAAAAAATATTTTTCGATCGTAGAGCACACTCTAATGCGAAGCATTACGAGTCGTGCAATATTAGACACGTATTTTTACGTTATCAAAAGATTAGGGCAATACATTGAGTTAAATTGTGGCATGACGTCACTCCCGGTAGATATATGGACTTGTGACGTACTACCCATTTTTTATTTAATAATATAAAGCAAAATACACTACTAAACTAAATCGTTTTTTTTCCCAGTCAACATTAACGTAATGCTGCAGACATACACTATGTTAGTATTTTAGGCCTAAGGTAGACTGAGAAAAACTGAAAAGCTTCTGGAAAATATTCTGTCTGAATCTGTAGTTTCTGAAGATCACACACAAGATGCTACACATAAGTTATGCTGTACACGATTTTATAATCTTTCAGTATAAAAGACAGTTAAAATTCGGGCAAAATTAAATGCAAGCATTTATTTCGTCCTTACATCATTTTTATTAAGCTGTTAAAATGCGTGGTAAAAATAAAGGTGTCTTAAATGATCAGATTCTATCCCGGAAATGAACATAATCTCCTAAACATTTAATAAAACGACCATATTATAACAACAATAAAACTACTTTGAAACTAACATCAACCGTAACTGAATTCCTTCAGCAAAGCTCTCACTGTGGGATCATGAAACTTTATTATTTGTACAACCTCCTTAGGCCAGGACTCCATCAAAGCGGAGGCGACAGGAGATGTCAGCTAGCTCCTCCGCGTCGGTCGCACGCTAGCTCCCCCGCGTCACACAACCCGCCCGTCCGCTCTAGCCATAATAGACCGTTTGTGCACTATTCGGAATTTTACCGTCCGGCAGTTCGATTTTTTACGTTCCTATATGGCACGTCATAAATGTTTATACTAGTTTTGTCGGAATCGGACTGCCGGGTGGTAAAATTCCCTGTAGTGCACAAACGCCCATATAGTCGCCGGCACGTAACTTGGCAAGAATCGTAGGCACGCAGAATTCGTTTTCGCTTGTTTTTCTTAACAGACATGTTCAAAAATAAATTATGATAATAACCATAGAATAATGACATGCAATAAAAGTGTAAATTTTTTGTTGCACTAAGTGTACATGCGCTTAGTTACTCCCAATACGCCAAAACCTTGCCTAGTTACGTAACTACCGCCGGCGACTGTATCCATCTCTGCTCCGGTCTAGCCAATACGCATCTCCGCACAGCTTTGTTGAATACAGCCTAGCTGTTAAGCATCTCCTCTCCTCTCCGCCTCTCATAAATTCGCCCATCTCCGCTTTGGTGGATTCCGGGCTTTAAACTGGGCTCTCGGGAATGTTTCTTACATTTTTGATAGCATAACCTGTTGGTAGACTCGTTTAAGTAGCCTTCAGCAGTTCATTTATTTAGAGGCTGTTATGCTAGCTAGTTTGAATTTGGAAGCCCGTATTATTAGCTTGGCGTTATTGTATGTAAGAATTCATATACACGAGCGGCACGTTGCTAACGGTAGAGGCAACATGCCGTTGCACATGGAAAAACTTTGAAAAAAAAAATTTGCTACAAGTTGTTGGTCCTTTGTCTGGATTGACGCCAAATCGGCTAAACGGATTGGAATGAATTTTGGTACACAAATAGTTTATAACCTGGATTAACACATAGGATAGGTACCTTTACTCCTGGTAGTTCGTTCCCGTGGGATATTTTCCGATATCAAAAAGCTAATTGTCTTGTATAAAACACAAAGATTCAAGAGACATTGCGGTGTTTTTGTAAATTTCTGTAGAAAATTTTTCGTTCATAACGAGATAGTGCCTAGATTTCTTGTTCATTTTTTTTATTTTAGTCTGGTAATAAATAACATAATATATTATAAAAACATTATAAATTAAAATTCCTTGAAAATTTAATATCACCATTTACCAGGAATTTTAATTTACCTGTAAAAGATCACCTGCGCAGAAAATAATTTTCCTTTTCTGCGTACCTACCTATCCGGAATAATTCTGTCAGAAAATTTAAATTCTCAAACATGCTTGGAAATTCGAGCATTATTTTGACACCTTGTTCAAAATAAATCTAAAATGCTGTACTAGTTAAATGTACATGCGGCCGACAATGTTACTTTGGAAATCCTTAACAGTCGTGTAATTTAAAGCTTTGTGCAGACCAGCGCGACTCGTCGCGCGACGTGACACCGGTTATTGTTATACAGTGAAGTTTTCTTAGAAATTGTATTGTTAGTGTCGCGTCGCGCGACAGGTCGCGCTGGTTTGCAAAAGCCTTTAAATGGAACAAAGTTTTTACTTCGACAAATGGCTACCAAGGAGGTATCTCGTATCATAAAAATTCGATTTAGCTAGCAAATAGAGCTGTATAAAGTAAACAAGAAAAACAAGTGAACATATTGGCAAAAAATTTTCGTTGTTTGTCATTGATTCTGGAATTTATCTTGGGAAATTAAAACCTGCATAATTTGCGGAAGGTGTTACGTGTATATTTAATTTAGAGATATTCATAGTACTTACCTAAAGCATACAATAAAATGGTAAAAGGGTTTTTTTTTCTTGAATATTCAACGTAAAGCTCGCGTAGCGTAGTGTTTCGCGAACAATTTTGGAGTTTCAAGCACAAATATATGAGTTTCAATCCTCAATCAATATTTCCGATTGTATTTAACCTTTAAACTTACTTCATCAAAATCCCTCCATTTCTATTTATTTATCTTGTCTATGAATCTACAAGCAACGCTAATTTCTTATTTGTTTAAATCTATTGTATTTCCGATGATCACCACAAATTGTTGTAACAGTTTGTTTTCGACTTTTTTTTTTTTTTTTGGGTGGGAAATCATCCAATGACTTCTCCCGCTCTGGGCGGAGCGGAAGGGCGTGTCAGACTTTTACTGACTAAAACCCACCCGTGTTCCTTCCCTTGCCATGCCAGGGGCCACGGTTTCCCCTTGGGACTACCCGCAACCCCGGCAGGCATCGGCCCTAACGGACCCCGTCAGTTTTGCTGACATCTCTTTGAGGCGCGCGTGGAACACGACGCGCCGTCGACCCGGGCCTGGTCCTTATCGGACGGCGAGCTGCCCTCTGCTCTCCGTCCGCAGGCCCGCGCCTACGGTGGCCGGAAATCGGCTATCAATTCCCGACGCCCGGGAAGTCTCCTACGGCGGCGGCGGCTAGGGCTGGTAGGGCGCGGCCTCTGCCACTCCCTCGCGCGCTCCGCCTCCTCCTTCGCGAGCATTACTGCTTCGCAGAAGGAGGTGACGGCTTGCCATGCCCTCTCGCTCCGCACCATGGCCTGGACCAGGGCCGGACGCGAGAGGTCACTGCCGCCGATCGCCTCCACGAGGACACGGCGGTGGTCCACCCAAGCCGGGCAAACCTCCACCGTATGCTCCACCGTGTCCTCCGGACGATCCACACAATGGTGACACCCGGGCGTTTCCTCCCGCCTTATGCGAAACAGGTACCTCCCGAAACAACCGTGTCCGGTGAGGACCTGCGTCAGGCGGAAGGTGAGGACGCCGTGGCGCCTCTCAAGCCACTCCTCAAAGAGGGGACTTATCGCCGTAATTGTGGCGTGCCCAAATCTGGGTTGCGACAATCGCACACTCCAAGCCGCCATGAGATCCCGCCGGAGCTCTGTCCGCTGTACCGTGATTTCTCGCGGCAGCGGAGTTACACCCCGGCGCTTCATCTCCTCGCGCCACTCCCAAATGTGGGCGAGGACCTTCGCCTCCAGATCCCATGGCGGCGTTCCGGCAAGGAGGCTCGCCGCCTCGCCGGAGACCGTACGGTATCCCCGGACCATCCGGATAGCCATGACCCTTTGGACTGCATGCAACCGGCGGGCTGGGCGCAACCTTAAGGTTCGCGCCCACACCGGTGCCCCGTAAAGGGCCATGGACCGCACGAAGTTTGTTTTCGACTAAAGTGTGTTTCGACTATTTATGATTACGAAGTGTATAGAGTGCCGCGAGTGTCTTGTGGCACTCTAGTGTCACTGCCTCGGTCCGGTTAGGGTGCCGTGAGCGTTGCATTGTCACTGTCACTTGTTATTTAGGTTAGGTTAGGTTAGAACTGTGACCACACAACGCACGAGCCGAGCGAGCGTAGCGAGCGGTGCCGCGGTAGCGGCCGGCGAAGTGCCAGGGTCCGTTTAGGCACAAGAGAATGTAATGTTTTGGGAATGTGGTGTTTTACAGCGATCTAACCTCGACAATCAAACAAAATACCAAGTGACGTGACTTAGTGACAGTGACAATGACAATCCAATGCTTGCAGCACTTTAGCCGGGCCGAGGCGGTGTTACTAGGGTGCCTGTAGTGGCACTTTATCCGATAGGGATAGAGTGCCAATGGTGGCACTCTATACACTGCCTTATGATTATTGAACAATAACTTTATAGACTCCGGCAGACAGACGCTACGCGACACCTGTAGAACTATTTCCGTGAAGTTTTCATAGAAATTGTTCCACCAGAGACGCGCCTGTCTGCGGGAGCCTTGAAGTTTTTAACTCCTGAGAGAGTATCAACTTTAAGCTCTGATACAGAGAGACGAATCAACCGCTCGGAACACGAGATTCAACTGCGCGTGTCGATTGTTTTAATAATTAGAAAGTCACGTGACTGTTCGCGCCAGTATGCACACCTCCGTACAAGTTGGGTTGGCACAATGAGCGCGAGTGCATTTCGTACCGCATGTCACGTGGGTTTCACTTGTTTGGCCATATTTCACATAAAGCGGTGTTTTCACTGTCCTGCGAAGCTTTCCGTATTTCCATCTGACGTATCATCATTAGACGTGGACAATTTCTGAGCAGTACCTAACCTAAAATAAAGTACTAGGCTTGCATGAATTCACGATAGTATTCAGTCATTATAGGATTTGGATGAGGCAGACATATACTTTTCATCCCGGTAGTACGTTTCTATGGGATAATTTCCGACTACCACGCGAGCAGAGCCGCGGGAAAATCTAGTGCTGTATATGTCCAGCAACACGTCATGTTGAAAATCCTTCATCGTCTGTCTTTCAAAGACTTTGAGCTTTTTTAATCCAGTGTGATGGATTGCCCAGCTGTGTAGTGAATGGGAGACTTTAGTGTTTTTGTCAAAATATGTCAGCTGCGGCATTCACAACCCAGAGAGAGTGTTTCCGTGTAATCCCTGCGTTACTTTTTGTGTCATTTCCGTTTTTCACATGACTTTGGTGTCAAATAAGTTGGGATTATCCGTAAGTAAATGTTGTCAATTAACTTGATTTGTAGTGTTAAGCTAGGATTATTTGCGTTATTTTTGGTGATGATGCCGATCGATGTAAGCGGATTTATTGTGCTTTCGCACTGGGCTCTTGCCTCGTATCATCTCGTAGACCCTGCATAGAAGCTGTGTAGGCCCTGCGCAGCAGTTGCGTATACCCTACATAAACGCTGCGTAAACGTTATTACAAGATTCAGGCGACCGATAGTTGCAAAAAAAAAAACATAAAAACAATCAATTGTTTTTATGTTTTTTTAGTTCTAATTTCAAACAGAAAACAAACGACGTCAAAAGTTTAAATTAGTGTTAGGAGGAATGCAAAGTTGTAATTTTCACAAAGTTATTTTTAGGAATATTGGTAAGCAATTGTTACAGTGATAGAGTACCTCCTTAGGTATAGTCGATTTCTTCTAGGCTGAATGCACTTGCACGTCATAAAACAGCAAGGTCTATTATGTTTATGTGATAGTTTTAACCTTTTTGAAGTTTCAGTTTAATGGGAATCATTGTCTAAAGTGATACAATATATGTTATTTTTGTTAGTTGCCATTAAGTGCGATTGAAATTGCAGGCAATAGTAAGTTACAAGAAATAATCATAATTATTTCTATTAATTTTTACAAAAAAATAATATGACATCAAATACAAAAAAGACGTGTGGCACTCGGGGACTGCCCCGGCGAAGCTATTGCATAGCATTTTTTATCAACTTACGCAATTGTAAAATATTAACCCGAATACAAGAAATAGCAATGATGACATTGACAGGAACTGTTATTCACATTTATAGTTTTTAAAACTTGACACAACGTAATGGCCGGGAACATCAAACTAATAAAAAGGTTTTAATTTAACTATTAATAGTCAAGGATCATTCGTCTAAGTAAATTTGAACTTTATTGTCAAACAGTTAAACATAATTTTCAATACAACACTCTCGTATCATTCGTCTAAGTAAATTTGAACTTTATTGTCAAACAGTTAAACATAATTTTCAATACAACACTCTCGTATCATTCGTTTAAGTAAATTTGAACTTTGTTGTCAAGCAGTTAAACATAATTTTCAATACAACACTCTCGTATCATTCGTTTAAGTAAACTTGAACTTTGTTGTCAAGCAGTTAAACATAATTTTCAATATAAAACACTCTTTTCTTAGGTAGTATTTTCGTTACGAAATTTCTGGATTAGGTTTCCACGCTCAAGGCCCGCGATAGAAGCTATGCAATAGCTTAAAAAAAAAAAACTTACGTATAAACCACAGCATAACCTGACCTTTATACAATTCAAAATGTTCGCAAGAACGGTCTTGTTTAAACTAACCTGAGTCTTCTCTCAACTTAGGAACATGACCGACAATTACCGGAATATTATCCTAGCCGAACCTAAAACAATATCCTTACTAAGTATTTTGCTTAGTGTGGCAAGTCCATTAATCTCTACCGAGGTTTACCTTGGTTTCTGCCTACCCCCATTCGTGACAAAGCATAATTAATTACAAGTTCCCATTTAGATTGTACAGCGATCGATAAGACTTGAAGACAAGTTCTATCAACAGCTTTTGTGTAGTTTATTAATTGATTACCTTAATTTTTTCTAACCCCGCGTCCTATTTAAAAGCAATCGTCGTGCGAATACACGATCGTTCGAACTTTTTGTTCGGTGAATCTGAACGCGTGGTCGCGCCGACAGAGCGCGGAACAAAAGTGACATAATGATCGTGTATTCGCCCGACCATCGCTTTCAAATAGTACGCGGCCTAAGAATTTCCTACTGACTGTTTTAGGTCCACTAAATGTGTTTAACGTTAACGTCTCCGGCAAAAAAATAATGTTGTGGAGGGTTTAGGAGACCCCCTAGAAACCCTAAATAACCTCACATTCTTTCTAGCGAGGCGGCACGTTTCTAAACCCAACCCAAGCGATGCTTTAAACATGTTTAGCGCTGAACGTGAACACATTCAACAAATTGTGGTGCAAAATGAAAATGAGCTGTAATTTTTTAATTTTAGAATCCATAATTTTAGAAGCCATAATCCTGTTTTAAATATTACCTTTTCTATGTAGGTACCTATTTTAAACTTTTTTCTGAACTTTCTTTCTCGACCAGCACCTTAATTGCGTAACGCAAATTCATTCATTCATTCAGAGAGTTTTGAAGGATATTGCTTATCCATCGCTTCATAAGTTTGGAAAAATGGAACGCAAGGAACGTGGCTCAAAATCAATATGCCTAGCTTTTTCCCAATTATGTTGGGGTCGGCTTCCAGTCTAACCGAATGCAGCTGAATACCAGTATTTTACATGGAGTGACTGCCTATCTGACCTCCAAAACCCAGTAAATGGGTAATACGATAGTACGATACCCCTTGGTAAGACTGGTTGTCAGACTTTTGGGCTTCTGACGACCCGTAACGACTGTCAAAGATCCACGAATGACAGCCGGGACCAACGGCTTAACGTGCTTTCCGAAGCACGGAGGAGTCTCGGTATGTAAGGATGGTAACCCATCTATAGACCAACCCCGGCAAGCGTAGCTTAACCGGATGGATCTAACCGTGCTAAGAGCTCGTGGCTAAGTAATAAAAGCTTATTACTTAGCCACGAGCTCTTCACAATGAACTTGCCTGAACTGTCAAAATGGAACACATTGCGATCAAATTATCATTTTATGCGTGTTACGCAATTAACCTGCAGAACTCCAATGAATTTGAGGGGCAGTTCGCTTCGATCTCGTGTGCGGAGATAATTATATAAGGGATCGGTCAAAGGCGAGACGAAATTACCTACAAAATAGAGTTATAGGTACGCGCCGTTATTATGCTCGAGTTTTGGAAAAAGTTCGCCTTTGTAGACCGTTGTCTCTGTCATTATTTCCTGTGCGATGGTTTCCTTGAAAGTTGAGGAGTTAATTTTGAGTTCCCGGTACTGTTACAAAAGAAAACTGAGCCAAAATCAAAAAGTTCCAGTCACAACAGAAAGCAAAAAAGCGATTCATGACGTAGGAACAAAAAAGACAAAGGGATTGGGAATATGCGTCCTATAATCCAGACTAAAGGTAATCTGGAAAGTGTTTGCAGAACATATTTCCTCTAGCAACAATGTCCACAAATAAAACAAGGTAAATTATGTCGCAGCATAACAAAAGAACAATTTCCGTCATAACCGCATTACCTTTCTTAGCTTCCAAAATTACGTTGTATTTGCTCCACATCTGTTCAAGTTTTACCTCCGCATAGTCACTGACTGTGCATAATTGTGCAAAATTAACATATTTTAACAATCTCGCTTGTCCAGCTTTCATAAAATCTAGTGGTGTAGCTTTGTGGACTTTCATATCCAGGTCCCGGTACAAATTGCAAGTCTTTTGAGCAGTTTAGGGTTGAAATTCAGGTTTGTTATTATAATTTTTGGGTTGTCGGGTAAATATTTTTAGCTAGATTTTCAACTACAGCCAGACTTCGCGTGAATGGGGATTATTTTATTGGTACAATAATTAGATCATCAAAACCCATGTTTTCTGTTTAAATTGTAACATTCGTCCAAATGACCACGTAACCGTCCGCTACTAAACTATATCACAGATTAATACCGATGGGACACTACGCAAAACCATTTAAATTAAAAGCGATGTTTGCTCCGACACAATAAAGTTCAATGCAGGTCGCATAGCTAATTGCCTACAGTTATATTCACCTGAAAGTTTTCTCTCTTTCTGTCGCGTAACTTTTAGATCTTCTGACTAGGTTACACTCATTTAGAGGTATGTGGAACAGAGTGTAAAGTTCCTCTAAATAAAAGGGAGGATCCTCCGACCAGACGGGTGTCGTGTCTGGCAGGCAACTGCCCGAAAGTTGATGTCGGATAGTCTTATATTATGTCGTTAGTGCGGCAAACTCTAATTGCGAGATGCAGGATATGTGTGACGTCATGTCTTTGCTCCATAGTTCGTTCGTATATGGCGGTGTAACCGCTAAAACCTTAAGTTATCATAACATGACTCATATTGAGGGGTATTCACACTAAGTAGACCAGGTACAAATATTGCTGCGTAGTTCGTATGTGGCGATGTAACCGCTACAGGCCCAAGAAGTCGAGCCCGCCGTATACTTGTAACTTCGTACCTATGTAAACTGCGGAGTGTTCCATCTGATTTCATCTGTGACTATAGGCCTTGCATATAAACTGGTAAAACAGTCGTGAGACAATAACATTCACAACACAACATCATGCTTGTTGAATCGGAAGCTGGTGCTCTAGATAATTACAACATACTGCGTTTTTTTTTTTAACGGGGAAGTTCTTGGCCTGCGTCTCACCTGATGGTAAATGATGATCAGGCCGAACGCCGAAGGTAGAAGCGAGCTCCACCCGGAATCCTCAACCACAGAGGATCTGACTATCTTACCTCCAACTGCCGAAACGCAACCATGCTGTTAACAATGTTGTTATGGCGACAGACTTAGATAATATGGTAGTAGATAGCCAGGCGGACTTAGATCAAGCCCTACCACCAACTAAACCGACCAGAAAATTTTGCCTCTACTGGGAATCGAACCCGGGACCTCTGGGTCTGAGACAGGTGGTCTAACCATTAGACCACCAACATGTTTCAACAAACGCAATTAAAAAAAAAAATTGCCTTTGTTGAAACATGGTGCATACATAATTTTTTAATGGTGACAACAGCAACTCGACTTGATAAACTAACTATATGGTTTAATTTGTTAAAGTAGCATATCATTATTAATTAAAAAGTCACCATTCTATTGTAAATATTTTCTAACAGAAATCCAATCAAAGCTATGCATGGAAACCACAAACTCCAATAACGAGCTATCCCATTAAAACTTTATAAACCACAAAACGAAAAGGAATTTTTTTATCCATGTCATTGAAATGAAATAAAAAGGCTTGGCGTAGACCGGCCGACTCGACCATCATTCGAGTGGTTGAGGGGTCGCCCACTACGATCGCTGACCGATGCAATCTGTCTAACAACGGCTTTAAGAGAAAAAGAATGCGTCGTGTTAAATTCAATTTGCCAAGCAGGTCGAGTAGGCTTAGCTTCACACCAAGCAATTTGTGGCGACAAAATTAATTGAATTGTCGTTCTGTTTGATTTTTAATGCAACAATATAATATGCCTCTGAATATAAATATGTATACTCCTGTATGCCACCTACTTTATGAGGTCTTTCAATACATATGGATGAATCATAAGTACGTACCTGCAGCTTTAACAACCACCACTAAAGCAAGCGCTACTGGTGAGCATGATGTCTTGGGTTTGATTCCCGGGTCAGGCTAAGTGATAATTATTGGGTTTCTCTATCAGGGATTTCTCAGTAGTAGCCCGGAAACTAGACTGGTGCCCGGTTGATAGCAATAGGTTTGCCCCTATTACATGGAACTTAAACATAACTGGCGAAATGTAGGTATACTGCGTCACATTTCTGAATTTCGTACAAAGCTCAAGTGGCTTCCCATACGTCTTCGCCGGAATTCTCATATCTTATTTCAGCTCTACAGTATTCTGTTCAATCCTACAACCCCCTCTTATCTTAAAGAACGTTTCAAGTTCCTTCATGATATACATAATAGATATCTGAGGTCATCGGAAAACTTGAGACTAGAGATGCCGATGCATTCCACCAGCTTTTATGACAAGTCTTTTACAGTTCAAGCAGTACGGTTGTGGAACGCCTTGCCCGTGTCGATAAGGAGTGCTCAAACTTTGTCCACTTTTAAAATTTTGGTAAAAAAACACTTCCTCTCTCCTTAAATCATCATTACATATAGGTTGTTCCTTGCTCTTGTTCCTTGTTTATTATTGTATGTATATATACATATATATATATATATATATATATAGATAAGTATATGCTTTATGTATGTATGTATTTATTGTATAAGTACATAAATGGTACTAATACTGGTAATTTTACTTTAATCCATCCAAAGGTTGTCTGTAAAAGATCGCTTTTAGCGATAAGACCGCCCAGTGTGTCACCCTATGTAAAATTTCTACATTTATATCTGTACTTTTTATGGTGTACATAATAAAGAATATTCTATCTACCTATCTACACTGTAGGTACGTACACCTCTGCCCTACCCTTTGGGGAAACCAGGCATTATGTTATGTGTGTTTTCTCATAATAAATTAAATGAAATAGAAAGAAAGAAAGAAGAAAAAGTATTTATTGAGACAAGCACGGGAGATCACAAACTAAACTAAGACAGATTGAGACATACATAAAAATCAAAATAAAAACAATATAAAATTAAAATAGAAGCAAAGTCCTGTGCGAGGCCAAAAGACTCCTATCTCAGCACGATGCTGTGACATTTAATAGGAAATTAATAAGAAATGAATTTCAGGAATACCATAGGTACAACGAACTTCGAGTCGAAGGTCGAAGTCAAACAAACTGTAAGATTGTAAACAGTTCAGACGTATCTATTCATAAGGTTAGCTCTTACAAATGTCTTTGTACAGTTCTTTTCAATCTTTTAGTACCTATATTAGTTCTTTTAAGGGTCATCTACGCGCAAACTTCTAGACCCACCAACGCGCGTTTCAATGTTTCGAGTTTTCGACGGTTTAAACCGAACCATTTCCTCACTGGGGCTACAATCATGTGCTGCATTATTCATTGGAAATTGGAATAGTTTGCACATCGTGTGGGTGATGTGCGAAACCCACGGTGTAAGGGACATCCCCTTGTATTTCCCACACTGCCAACTGTTTACACCACAACCAATATGGCCACCGTGATTTAACCCCAGTCGTATCACTGATGGAATCTTAGCATGGATAGGCTGCGGAATTCAATTTCCTGTGCTCCCCACACGTGTTGCGCCATAGGCCGTTATGATATGGAACTTAGTCATACATCATGTTTATGCGAAAAATGTGCTAAACAAATGGGATTTTTGTTTCAATTGGAAACATTAGAGAATAGCTGTTGTATTTATTTGCGTTGTTTGATTACAGGGTTATGGTAATAAGTCATTTTGTGTTGTTAGGGCTGATTGGAATTCAGCACCAGTAGGTTAATATTTTTATAATTGTTTGTATAAAATATTTGCTGTCCTGATCTGGGTTAAATTTTTACCGATGTAACCAAAATAAGAAATAACACAGTGAGAAACTACCCACGTATGTAATAATATGTATATTCTCAATCCTGTCGTATTGATACTTCTGAACCACTACAAATACACAAATGTACAGTTAGAAAAGCCAATGCTGGCCAAAACGGACGAGGAAACAAGGGCCGACTTAAGGTCACAGAAATCCTTCTCTGCCTCATCAGGCCAGATAAAAGCAGTCCAGGAGCGGGTTTACGAGTGCTGGTTAGAGCATTTAAGACGCAAATACTAGTATATGCCAGTGACCTTGAGTGGTTAGCTTGCGTGTTCTGTACTAACGCGTCGTACGTCCAGCCAGTAATAGGACTCGCCCATCAAGGAGCGCTGTCCGAAATTAGACGCATTATTCATTTATTATACATAAAACAAAAGGTATTTTAATAAAACGCGTATACTAAAAGATCAATAATTAAATTATCTTTAAAATGGTCAAGATTTCAGCAAAATACGCTTGATAGATTTGGCGTGATTCTTATTTTTTTATCCGCGTTTAAACATAACTTTACAAATTAATTTCACCATGTAATATGACCAATCAATCAATCAGCCTTTTAATGTTCCCACTGCTGGGACACAGGCCTCCTCTCTGTGAGAGGGAGTGGGCCGTAATCTACCACGCGGGCCCAGTGCGGGTTGGTAGATGTCACATGTCTTCGAATTTTTGGTTCTAAGACATGCCGGTTTCCTCACGATGTTTTCTTTCACCGCGCACCGTTTTGAGAGTAGTGGTGATGAAATTATTTACACAAAGTATAAAGCGCCTGCTTGGGTTCGAACCCACAACCTACAACTCGTAAGTCGGGGCCCCGTTACCATTGGGCCACCACTGCTCTCATGTAATATGAACATAATCGAAAATGTCCCTATATTAAATTATTAAAAAAATGCTATTATAATGCTATAACGTAAAAATATATTTTTGTTCAATATCATTAACACGACCTACTCCTTTAGACGTGATCTTCCGTATAAAATCATTAAAAGTCGATTATTGTCGCCTTAACGAAGCATAAATAGAGTTAAAATCTTTAATAAATCTACGATAAGTACAGGCACATATTATTAGTACAGGTTCCGAGAAACTATAGATTAACCTTGGATGTGTCAGTATGCAAGCCTTTATGTCTACTACATTAATTTTATCCTAAGTATTTATTTAATCAATGTGTGTAAGAGATGTTGCATCAAAATTTTTTCTTCTTACATTAGACGAGACTGATCAATACCATACTTGACTATCACTACATTCGACTCAACAATTAGGTAGGTACTCTACGGGAACGTAGTTTTATTTATCGTTTAAATACCTGGTATCACGGATCACACAAATATAAACCGATTGATACAAGCTATTGAATAACAAGTAGATTAATAAAACCTTATATTATTATGTTGTATAACTATGTGCATAAATAATTTATATCTAGGAAATATTTATACTCGTTATCATTTGTCATGCATGAGTGTTAATTATTGCTCCGATTTACTTACGTAGACGCCCAACCATCAGCCGCATACAGTAACTACCTATTATTGACCGGGCCATAGACGATTCAATGAATAACATCACGCCCTGCCTCCCCAAAGGGTTGGGCAGAGGTGTATATGTAGCAGGTACACCTTTTCGCCAGTTTTGTTTAAGTCCCATGTAATAGGGGGCGAGCCTATTGCCATAAACGGGGCACAAATCTAGACTCCGGGCTGCTACTGAGAAATTCCAGAATCTAGAAAAACCCAATAACACTGCTCAACCCGGGAATCGAGCCCTGGACCTTATTCATGCACAGCAGTAGCGCTTGCTACCACTAGACCAACGAGGCAATCTTTGAAGTCAATTCAATGAAGTAAAGATGTTTTTTGAAATTCATATTAGGTAGTTCTCTATGGCCACAATCAGCCTATAATGTTCCCACTTGCTGGGACACAGGCGTCCTCTCTGTGAGAGAGTACTGGGCCGTGAAACCACCACGCGGGCCCAGTGCGGGTTGATGGATGTCACGTCTTCGAATTTTTGGTTCTAAGACATGCTGGTTTCCTCACGATGTTTTCCTTCACCGTTTTGAGAGCAGTGGTGATGAAATAATTTACACAAAGTAAAGTGTCTGGCTGGGTTCGAATTTACGACCTAGAACTCGTAAGTCGCGGCCGATTTCACTAGAGCACTACTTTACTGCCTGGACAGAAGGCTCACTACTTAAACTACTTGGATTAAGCACCGTGACTGATTAGACCAATTTTCTCAAGAACGCGTGGAGGTATCAAATTGAAATTAATATCAAAGTCGTAGATCTATGTTCCCTTGAAGCTCTAAAAAAATCAAGCTTCTTAGTCAACGCGATAAAAAAATACGGTCATTTAAGTGAAAAATTTTGATACTCGCAAATATATCAAAACCAGGGTACTTCCCGTTAACCTAGAATCAAGGTCTCACAGCACAAGTACTCGTAAAGGAAATAACAAAAATTGGTAGTTTTATCACCTTCTTTTTGCGATTTCAAACTTACATTTGCAGTTGAAGAATTGACCGTGATATACATCGATTTATAGCACATGTTTCTCAACTACTAAGTTAAGTTTATTCTTGGAATAAATTCATCTTAACTACGGAACCCTTCATTGTGCGTGGTTCGACACGCACTTGACCGGTTTTTGAAGTGGATTAAGTTACTAGATATACATCGTCTATTGTGTTTTATGATGGATTTCCGCAAGGTCACGCCTGAGTCAATTAACTAAGTGAAAACCTCTTTAGGCGCGTTCAGCACTTTTTGGGTGAACAAAAATCATGGAACTCGCGTCATCGTCACCTAACGCTCGAACGAAAGACTTCAACGCGAGAATCAAAAAGTTATTTAGTTTGCACTTCTATCGGCAGTCCCCAAAGACTGCCCGATTTTTTTTTTCACAGACTCTTTAACCCCAAAATAGGAACTGCCTTTAAAGTCTCATCGAACGCAACAGTTACCAGTATACCTACCGATCTATGGTTCCTAGCGCACCGAATAACAGAGAAAAAACAACATTTGACACAAAATAAAAGCGACCTTTAACCCTTTTCGAATAAATAAAACATTCCACAAACTTGCTTTTGGATTCAGTCCAATTCCTACTGTTTTTAGTGTCGCCGGCTACGAAGTCGCCAGCCACAAAGTAAATACAAACACAAAACAGACAAATAAACAAAAGTCGTAGCTCCCTATAAAAGTGTCGCATGAAACTAAATAATAGTGGACAATATAGATAATATTTCGACGACATTGTGGCAAGTTAAAATTAATTTTCTGGCGAAAGTTCAGTAAGTCTGTTCTGGACGCACGCTTTTGGAATGAATCAAAACTTTCTTATATTCTGACGTGGTATTGTCTTTGCGTTTTCTTTGTGCGATATACTGGTGAGATTAAAAGATCTCCTGTTTTTGTTGTTTGGGTAAAAAATTAAAGTTGATTTCGTCAAAGATAACAAAAATGATTTATTAAAATCTTTTACGAATGACAATACTTTTTGAGTGGGGCACGCTCCACGTGACGACTACCAAATTCCTTACTACCAAATTCGGCTGAACCAAGTTTGATTTTTTTACTACAATAGCCAGTATTAATAATTATTTTAAGGTTCCATTCCGTACCTGACCGCGTGCGGCAACTACAACAGTTAGACAAAATCTGTACCTACTAACCGTAATAAAAACCGGTCTAAGCCTCCGCTGCCGTCCGTCCGTCTCTCTGTCGGCGGGCAGACGGTCTCATGAACCGTAGGTAGACAGTTGAAATTTTCACATATCGTGTATTTCTGTTGCCGCTTTAACAAAAAATTAAAATTATATTAGGCCCCCGTTAAATTTAATTTAATTTTTATTTTAGAATAAAAGAAACGTGTTTTTCTCAGCGTTTATTGCTAAATATTGTACAGTGGTACGGAACCTTTCGTATGCCAGTCCGACTCGAACTTGGCCGCATTTTTTTCCAATTCATTTTGGACTTGTACTTTACAGAACTTAATAATTGAATGTTCACTCCCTTTCTTCTTCAGATGGTGCACACAATGATGCCAATAGCCCGGCCTATAGCTCTGGCCATGTCCGCCGTACTGACGCTGGCGTACGTCGGCCTGGCTTTGGGAGTCCGACCCGAAGGTGAAGAGACACAGTTCCATCAGCAGGTATGTAAAGTCATTCCGATCCATACAGAACGACAGACCTTATCACGGACTTGTAGATTTTCCCGACCGAGACCCCTTATTTAAGTACCTATTTTAGATACAAAATATATCGCAAATAGGTTGGCAAAAAATTCCTGGCCAGACTAGGATAAAAAAAATAAAAAAAAACTTTCGGATACAGTTCGGATCCTATGCTACAATGAACGTGGGTGAACTGTCAAAATGAAACCCATTGCGATCATAGTCATATATAGTAGAAATCATTGATTGCGATCAATTAATTATCAGTTTATTATACATATCTATACGCAATTATCCCGCTGACACTGCCATTTAAATAACCCAATTATAAACAGTTCAAATTAAATTTTAAAACTATTATGCATTTTTAATGGATATCGAATATCGATGCCGGTGAACACAATATAATTAGATAAATCAAAATATTAAACGGAATATTCACGTTACACCCTAATAACGTATGACGTAATAATTAATCCATCCTCTATTATATTATATCAACTGACATCCAACATGCAACATCTAACCCCTTACGTGAGGCACATCATAATTATGTCAAGTTCACTTAAATGACATAGGAAGCACGTTGTGTCGTCTCATCAGTAAAGCTCCATACAAAATTGGAGAGGAGACGAGATTAATAGGATTATGTAGTTGATGTTTGCCTTCGTTCGTAGAACTGATGAAATTGTGTGTAGGATATATAATATTATTTTCAAAGGAGCTCAACATCATTCTCCTGCCCATAACCCAATTTATTTGTGGTCGGCGCAACAAGTGTTTTTCTTCAATACTACTTCTCTGTTAGTCGTCATCTCGGTAGTCACCCCCTTTCTAGCCGTATCGTCATAAGAAAATTATGGTCTATGGATGATTAAACTAAGGAAAGAAGTCTTATTTTACTACGTTTTTCTTTGGTTGTTTTTGTCTCATGTTTCGTTTCGTTCAGCGTTTAACAAACCTAAGAGTTTATTATAAAGGAATTCGTCCTGGCAAATAGGTACCTACTGAAACCACAGAAACTGTTTTTGCCTTTAAGCAACATTGCTCTTTGAATTTGAAGGCAATTTCAGGCCAGTAATTTTTCACAAAAAATCCTTGATTTATTTTCTCTATCTTATGCAACACGCTTCACACACAAAGTCTGTTCCTACATATTCCTTCGCACTACATTCTCGATATTATCTTAAAGATATAGGTCGATATCTATCTACACAAACCGGTATTTTATGTCACAAATCTCACCCTATCATAGTTGCTAACTTATTACGAGTAACCTACTATTCAACTAGTTCATTATCAACACAAACAAAGTTATGTAACAAGTTGTATCAGTTGCCAACTGAATAGGCGCAAGTTTCAGTTCGTTCAATCTGATTACGTCGTAACGCTCGTAACCCACTGTTTCATAATATTGTTGTTCTTGGTGACAATATAGAATTAATAAAGTAAAATTTCTGGGGGATGAATAAAGGGAATTAATAAAGTAAAAGGGCCTTAACTTTGCTTATTAGAAACAGTTCTTCCTCTTCTTTTCGTGTGGTTAATGACTTACCTGTTGTCAGAGTTTTAATGCCTTCCATGGGTCTCTGACCTGGCTACCCATGCTATCGAGAAATAGGTATCTCATATCTCAGGCATGCCGGTTTCCTCAGGAGGAACAAAAATAAACAGAAAACAGAGAAACACAAGTCTAAGTACCTACCCAAGACTTCACGAAAATCAGACTTACCTACTGAAAAAGTCTGGAACTTACTTTGTAGGTTTATTTAGAGTTTGTGTAGAGTCAAAAAGTGAAAACTGCAGTACCTTTATCTACCTTATAATTAAGATTTTAGACCCTTGCAAAACGAATACACAACTTAAAACTAACTCCAAAAGACAATACATACAACTTCTTTTGTTTCATTCACCCATTCATTCCATTGAAGCGTGTTTCAAGGCATCATGTTCTTTTTACATAGTCGAGAGCGAAAGCGCCTGACAGTTTGTGATAAGCAATAACCCTGTTTGCTAATTGTGTGCATTGCTAGTAGTGTTATTGCAGGAGCTGGTTGCGAGTGAGTTTTATTTATTAAACTTAATTAATTAGTGTTCGTATTAATTTAATCATTTGGTAACAGTTCCGAGCGTGGTCATTTAAGGCTCTTAATTTTAAATGCATTGTATTTATTTTAGTAATTAAATATTTTCCTTTCTAGAGGTTTATATGTATAAGCTTAAAACCCTGCTTATAGAAAATTATATGCTGTGAGTTTTCATACTCGGGCGTTATTAAGGTATAATTTATAGATATTTGAAATTTTCGTGAAAGGCTTTCTGTCATGAAAGTTTACGAGAAAACTTGGCTCATTTTCAGCGTAGGGTGTAAAGTTCGGGTTTAAAATATAAGGTGTGAAGACACCTGTGAATAACAAACTGGACTGGTATCTACCTAAGTTGATTTTCAGGCTGTAGGTATTTGTCTAAGTATTAGTAAACTGAATCATCATCATCATTTCAGCCGAAAGACGTCCACTGCTGGACATGGGGCCTCCCCCAAGCACCGCTACTTCGACCAGTTCTGTGCTTCCCGCATCCAGCGGTTTCCTGCAGCCTTCACAAGGTCATCGGTTCACCTTGTGGGCGGCCTTCCAACGCAACGTCTTAAAGTAAACTGACTGTTGTAGTATTATTAAGTTATAGGTCAATGAGGTCAATTCAATAACAGACATTGCAATATTGTAATCAACAAGGACCTTTAGCTTCAATTATAACGAAATCTGCCCCTTAAAAATACATTTTAGCATTGGTACAGCAAACACAATTTCAGACAATATTTCAAATATCATTATTTTATTTATTGGTACAAAGCAAACTCCATAAAAATAAATAACCGTGTAACGACACAAATTTACTAAAAGAGGGTAAAGCAGTAACTAATAAAACCGTGAAAAAGTCTCCGAAATATTTTCACCAAAATTAATGGCTGCCCCCAACAAAAAGACATTGCTTTCCGTGTCTGTGGTCAATAAACGTGTATTATTTGTTTTCATGGACGTGACAACCTTGACACCAAGCGCCGTCTAATAAACTGGCTTTTTACCCTTGACTTTATGTCTGAAGTGTCAACCCTGGTGGATAAACATTGAGAGCTCGCTAAATGGGAAATTCTGTACTGTCAGAAGGAAATAACCTCAATACCTATTGTTCTATGGTAGTTCTGTGGGAAAGCTGAAAACTAACGCCTGTAATCCATCACGCGGGCCCAGTGCGGGTTGGTAGATGTCACATGGCTTCGAATTTTTTGGTTCTAAGACATGCCAGTTTCCTCACGATGTTTTCCTTCAGCGTTTTGAGAGCAGTGGTGATGAAATTATTTACACAACAACAATACTTTTATTAGGTAGGTATAACCACGAATTTATGATGTAAAATATGTAGGAAATTTAATTAATTATCTACCCAACACCGGCTTTACCAAAATACCGCCGTCGGAGGATATACAAAAAAATGTTTTCCTTATGGGTCTTATATTACAACAAATGTTACGTTAGAGGCACATTATCTTCTTTCCTCATCCCAAGATTAATTTGCTGAAAATGAGTAAATTTAACAGAATAAAGCTTTGTGCAGACCAGCGCGACACCGTTTATTGTCATACCGTGAAGTTTTTTTTAGAAATTGTATTGTTCGCGTCGCGCTGGTCCGCAAAAGCCTTAAATCTGCCTAAAAAAGCTTAAATAATATGACAGATTCTGTTAGGTAAAAAAAGTCGTTGATCTCTTTATTTATTTTTTCCATGGTCAATAAAATTCTTAATGGAACTTGAAGGGACCTAGTTATACCATGGTTATTTATAACTTCTAATTACGGTTTTTTATTGTTACCCTCGTGTGACTAAACGCTATTCAAGTAAGTTTGTAACAAGAAAGCATGTGCTCGGTAATATTACTGACTTCATTAACTTTTATTTTTCTTTGTTTTTTATTCTATTTATACTTTTAATGCTGATTTGCATCGGGCGCTTGTTAGTTAAGGCAATATGGGTTAATAAGGCCTATACTACATAGGTTTAGGGGTTTTAGTTAAATAAAGGTAAACAAAAAAAAAACACGTGACGAGACAGCTGTCAAATAACCGACTAAACGTACCTGTCACTTCAGTTGTCATGCTACGTTACAAACCTCAACGAATTATAACGTTGTTAAATTGAAGAGTGCAAGTCTTCAATTTAACAACGTTATAATTCGTTGACGTTTAGAGTTTGGGCTCATTACAATAGACAGATTACAAAATATTATATTATTATTAGAAATCTAACTTAAAAAATGTGCGCGAGAAGCTACATCTACGAAGAGTAGTGTAGAATAAATGATAAGGTTTACATACATTAAAAAAGAGGAAACTCTAAAATATTCATTTGGTTTTATGGTATTGTTTAACAAGAAAGAGTCATCTATAAAAACCCTTTCTACGATTTGTTTACCTTTATTTAACTACTACTGGAGTATAGTGAGTTGATTCTTCCTGTTTCCGACTAGTCTTTTAAAACTTGACCAATTTAAGGTCGGTACAGTTCATTGTCAATAATGTATTCTACTGGATTTTTCTAATATTATTTAATTATAAATATTCCACGTTTCCAAAAACGTGGAATATTTATTTAGTGTCTGCCACAACAGTATTAATGAAAAATCTAAACAACAAATACAACCTTTATAAAATATGGGAACGAAATATCTATTATTTGTATAGACTTTGGAGTCTATACAAATAATATATATTTCGTTCCCATATTTTATAAAGGTTGTATTTGTTTAGCTCATACTTCAGGGATTGTTATTTAAGTAAGACTCTTTCCAATAAATGTGAATCACACTTACACTCGAATAGCATAACTTTTACGATTCCACGACTGTTTCCCCCACATGAAAGCATAAACATTATACTTCTAAGGAAAAATGTTGCAGCTTATGATGATATAATTGAACATTTGTATGCCACGCTGAAATCTTCATGACTGAAACATACACACTTATATGCTTTACCCACAGAAGCATGAAAACGTGAATGAAGAATAAAAACGTTACTTTATTTTGGTAAAACATCGAAAATTAGGGTTTAGAGTGCATTAAAATTTGTGTACAAAAACGATATTACCGAGTAGAGGTACACAGTATGAGATTACAGCTACCATACAAACACAGTGCAAAAAACATTTATAAAAAAACCTTTAAAACTTAACATGTTCATTGTTCAACAATAACTAAATGATAATAATAATAGAATAAGATTATCCACCAGCAACTTGCCTTGCAATACAACCTTGTGGAGTCAGAAGTACCATACTACAGGTATGTGCCCGACCCAGTTCTCGAGAATGGTCACGCCACATTGTATTGGGATCGATCTATCATCACTGACAGGACTATTGTAGCTATGAAGCCTGATATTGTGGTGATAGATCGACGAGAACGCCGTGCAATGATTGTTGATATTGCTGTCCCTCATGACGAGAATCTCGTGAAAGTTGAGAAAGATAAAAAAAACAAGTATCTTGACTTAGCACACGAGGTTGTCGACATGTGGGACGTGGACTCTGCAATCATTGTACCGATAATCGTAACGGTTAATGGCCTAATAGCGGAGAGTTCAAGGGCTGGGTCAAGGGCTTGATTCAGAAAGCAGTGCTCCTAGACACGGCACGCATAGTGAGGAGGTTCCTCTCTCTAGAGCCCTGACCACCGGCAGCTTGGACCCTGTTCCTGATGCCGATGGGCGACTATTTTTTATATTTTTAAATGTTTTTTATACCTTTTTTTAAGAAATATTTAAAAATGTAATTTATATGTATTTAAATGAAATAAAGGAGAGAATAAAAAAAAAATTATTTTGCTAAGACTACATTCAACTTGATTGAATACCTAGACCTCACAAATACTATTCACTATTAACAGCTGCTAAAATGGCTTTGGAGGATACAAAGTCATTTCGGACGTGGCAAACGCCTAAGACCGCATACTCCGGAAGACCCAGGAATTACGAAATCGACGGAAGCACTCAGCGATTCAGGAGAGGACAGCCACCGTGTGGATTATTCAAAGCTTTCGCTTTTCAATGTTTCATTATGTAACATCTGCCCTTTCTAATATCAGAACAAAGATAAGCTTGTATGAAGTGATTTTACATTTCTTGTTTTATTTAGTGAAGGCTTCATTTTATGTAAAATATTGTTACTAGACTTATTCCCGTGAATGTTAGCAATGTGCAAGCAAACCTTTAATTTACACTTACACGCACTTTACACTTTTTATTTGTTATTTTTTTTTTTTTCTTTTACTTGTAGAACAATATGTTTTGTTGTGTGCCTTTGTCTGTGTCTGTGCTAAATAAATTTAATTTCTTTCTTTTCTTTTCTTTCTTTTAATTTCTCCCTTAAAATAAGGTGGATGTATTGTTATTTCGTGCGTTGGTTTAGTAATGTATTATAATCCTTCCCATTTTTGCGTCAACAAATGAAGCAAAAATGCGCGATGACCTAGACTCTTTCTTGACTGATTCCCGGAAAAAGCAGCAGGCAAAGATAAAATTGGCATAGTATGGGGAGACGTGTGCCCAGCAATGGGATAGGTTAATAAAAATAAAAACGCATTTTCAGATTCATTTATTTGACGCAAAAGTCAATTATATGAATCCTTTACATATTTAGATTACGAATGCGGTCTCATAGTCAGCGGCTCAGCGGTCGTAACCGAATGATTTTTCATAATCACTATGCTGTGCAAAAATATTGGCATAGCATGAACTTTTATTGCATCCTCCTTGCTTTCGATTATCTACCTGGCATCAGTATTTACTCAAACACTAATAGTAATGTCTAGACAAAGATTTATTGAGTTTTTCGATTACGAATTTTTCAGTAGCAGCCCTGAGTCTGGGTTTGTGCCCGGTTCATGGCAATCGGCTCGCCGTCTTTTACATGGGATTTAAAAAACATAACTGGCGAAATGTGGGTGTATTTCGGTACACCTCTGCCTTATTCTTCCAGAAACACAGCCGTAATGTTATGTTATGTCTTTGTTACATATGTACATTTTGCTTTTACCAGTCAATCGCTCCATCCATTCATCTTTACCAAAAGTCCACTAACCCACCTTTTCTTCCACAGCTGATCTGCGAGCTATCCCTCCTCATCTCTGCCAGCGGTATCGGCCTCTACTACAGAGCTCTCACAGAGAGGGCACATAGGAACACCTTCGCTGGTACCAGAACCTGCCTGGAGCAGAGAGTGAAGCTGGAGTGTGAGAGAGAGCAGCAAGAGAGGCTGCTCCTCTCTGTCATTCCTGCGTATATTGCTGCTGAGGTAAGTGGCATTTTGACTTATTGCGATCGTCGATCAAAGAATTAGCACCGGCAGCCCTCTCCGGGGATTAATAGGTGGCGGGAGTCCGAGCGCCGTAACCATACGATTTTGCCAATGAGTACTTTATCACGGAAAACAGGGTCTACATCTGTGAAAAACTACTGAAGTTTTGGGGGCTTCTTTATAAAAGTAGCTTAAAATTTTTGATGTTTAAACGGCAATGTTTATATATATGTCGTAGAATGATTTAATAATTCGAATTCTCGTGGATACCCTAGAGATATTGCGAAAACACGGATAACTAGACAGTGGTGAAAACACTTCTACGAGCAACTTAGAAGTAGCGCTCGCCGGCCGCTGCCGAGGCGCCGCTCGTTGCCTGCGACTAGATAATTAGACAATGGTGAAAATATTTCAGCGGCAGATTGTATGATTCGTCATTTTGAACTGGGTGAAATAAGCTAGGTTAGAACTATGACCAACCACGCGCGGGCCGAGCGAGCTGAGCGAGCGGTGCCACCGAGCGGCCGCGCGCGCTATTTCCAAGTTGCTCGCAGAAATGTTTTCACCATTGTCTATGTTTTCGTAATATCCCTAGGGTTTTCGCGAATTATCAAATCCTACGATATATTATATACACCCTTTGATTACTGTTCGGGCTTTCGTTGAGTGTAGTCATAAGGTAGGTATACGATTGTTTGCAGGTGGTGATTTAATTTAGAAAATAAATATTTTCTTTCTTCTCGTTACTGTAATTTTATACAGGTATCAATTTACGAAATAGTGAATTAAAATAACTTGGGTAAAATCCCTAATATCATCAAAGGCCGCTAAACGATTTCAAAAACGTTGCTACATAAACCCCTTCTAACGAAACCTACAAAAACCTCATTACAACTTTAAAAGACTCACCTCGGTGTCGGTCAGGTGCTGATGAAAGCCGAACTTCATTGATGTTCAATTGTGTGGAAAAGCAAATCTATCGATTATCGATAAGTGTGAGGCGAACGTTAAGGATCGTTCACATTGACGCGACAACAGCAGCACGTGCGATTTTGAACAGGCACAACATAAAACAGGCTTTTATTTTTTACAAAATACCTCTTTTTCCTGAATTTCTTACATTTGTAAAATTGCATTATTAAAAAAAAACAATAGACGACGTATATTTAGTAACCTAATCCGCTTAACTGTTCTTAAAGAATCATAAAGAACCCTGCAAGAAATCGACACGTGTTTCACCTCTCAACGAGGCATCCTCAGGATGACGATTGACTTGTTGCGAACCCGGACACGACGTTGCTTCGTCAACCGCCGAATGCTGAGTCAAAAACAACAATAAGCCAACAAGCACCAAGTCAATCGTTATCCTGCGAATGCCTCGTTAAGAGGGATCAATCCACACTTGTCGATCTCTCAGGGGTCTTTATGACTATTTAAGAGCAGTTAAGCGGATTAGGTTACTAAATATACGTCGTCAATTGTATTTTATAATGGATTTCCGCAAAGTCATGCCTGAGTGAATGAACTATGTAGATATTTTTTTACAACACTTTTTTTTTATACTTATAGGACAATGTACTTAGATAAGCCGTCTTTTGTTTTAGACTGTAGAAAAATTAAACATCACAAAAGTACACAGGCGTTTATATTCTCCAGGAAGTTTTAGGGAACGTAAAAGCAAAAAAGAAAGCATTTCAGAAGATAAATAAAACATCTTACAATTTTGGTATTTGCTTAATCACATAGGTACTTCATCTACCTACCTATCCAATTAATTTGCTTGTTCATTAAGCAGGCAAGCTTTTATGGTTTTACGCTGCAACGAGATAATTATGCCTTTAAGGGATTATTAATAAACTGTGTATTTTATTTTAACATGGAGACTGAGAACACCTCGAAAGTAATAATTAACCTGAATTAATAAAACATGTTGGTTTACTAAAAACTTAAATAATGAAAGGTAATTTTCTTGAAACATCTTTCTTAATAAGTAACATTAATTATTATTGGAAACTTGAAAGCTTTTAAAATGAAACTGTTTATAAATACAAGCTGCACGTGAAAACTTAGGTGAAATGGGTTTGAAGTGAGCTGTCATTCGGCCTGAAGCTACGGATTAACAATATTGACAGCTCATTTGATATTATATATCTACCTATAATCCATACTAATATTATAAATTCGAAAGTAACTCTGTCTGTCTGTCTGTCTGTCTGTCTGTCTGTCTGTATGTTACCTTTTCACGGCTAAACCACTGAACGGATTTCGATGAAATTTGGCAAGGAGATAGATGGCATCCTAGAGAAGGACATAGGGTACTTTTTGTCGCAAAAATAACCCCCAAGGGGGTGATATAAGGGATGAAAGTTTGTATGGGACACTCAATATTTCTAAGTTGGGGATATGGAAATTCAAATTTATGCTTTTGGTAAGAAATAAAGAATTACGCTTTTCAGCGTTTTTGTAAAATCATCCCCCAAAGGGGTAAAATAGGGGTTGATTTTAAAATTCACATGTATTATTGATTATTTTTGTTGTCTCTTATTTTTAAGAGATTTAAGGTGTGGTTCCAGTGAGTCGGAACCGGATGCGGCACAGTTCACAGTGAGTCGGAACTGTCTGCGGTGATTGTGGCGATTGTGGTGATTGTGGTTCCAGTGAGTCGGAACCGAGTGCCGCACAGTTCACAGTGAGTTGGAACTGTCTGCAGTGATTGCGGCGATTGTGGTGATTGTGTTGATTGTGGTGATTGCGGTGATTGAGCTGATTGAGGAGATTGCGGTGATTGAGCTGATTGTGGTGATTGAGGTGATTGTGGTGATTTCGGTGTTTTCGGTGATTGAGGTGATTGCGGTGATTTCGGTGATATCGGTGATTATTTTTGTTGTCTCTTATTTTTAAGAGATTTAAGGTGTGGTTCCAGTGAGTCGGAACCGGGTGCGGCACAGTTCACGGTGAGTCGGAACTGTCTGCGGTGATTGTGGCGATTGTGGTGATTGTGGTTCCAGTAAGTCGGAACCGGGTGCCGCACAGTTCACAGTGAGTTGGAACTGTCTGCGGTGATTGCGGCGATTTTGGTGAGTTTGGTGATTGCGGTGATTGAGCTGATTGAGGTGATTGCGGTGATTGAGGTGATTTCGGTGATTGCGGTGATTTCGGTGTTTTCGGTGATTGAGGTGATTGCGATGATTTCGGTGATTATTTTTGTTGTCTCTTATTTTTAAGAGATTTAAGGTGTGGTTCCAGTGAGTCGGAACCGGGTGCGGCACAGTTCACGGTGAGTCGGAACTGTATGCGGTGATTGTGGCGATTGTGGTGATTGTGCTACCAGTGAGTCGGAACCGGGTGCCGCACAGTTCACAGTGAGTTGGAACTGTCTGCGGTGATTGAGGTGATTGCGGTGATTGCGGTGATTGAGGTGATTTCTGTGATTCCTCAGTGAGTCGGGGTGATGAGTCTAAGGGTGTTGACCAGGAATGCGCGTTCGCTGCATGCTGGTGGTCAGGATACCCGCTGAGCCGTGGGTGCTGGCTGGCTGTGTAACTCGCCTCACGAAAGCTTGCGGGATTGATGATGATGACGTCACGCTGAAGTAGTTGCACGAAGGCTGCGTTGACGTTCAGTCTCAGGGTCACCAATTTAGTGGTATGAGGAACAGGGTGTAAAGTTCACTCATCCACCATAGAAAAGGGAGGATCCTCCGACAAGACGGGTGTTATGTCGGGCGGGCAACTGCTCATAAGTTGATTTCGGATAGTCTTATCTATGTCGTTCGCGTGGTAAATTCTAACTGCGCGATGCAGGATTTGTGTGACATCATGTCTTTCATGCGTAGTTCGTATGTGGCGGTGTAACCGCTACAAACATTACCTCCTTACTAATAAACGTTGTATAGCGTCTGTATAGTTAAACATATAGTATAGTTACAAAGCTTTGTCTTCTTCTTTCGAATGTCAAATTACTGACGACTGAAAGAGATCATTTTTTCATTTTGAGGTACGCAACCCTAAAATGTGCCTGTTACTTTTTCATGCCGTAAGGGCTGAACGGATTTAGTTGAAAGGCGTATGGTCTTTTAACTAAATCCGTATAGGCCATGATCTGGGTTAGGATAGAGGATAATCTGAATCCCGGTAGTACGGTCCTGTGGGATATTTTCCGACCTTTACGCGGGCGAAGCCGCGGGTAAAAGCTAGTATTCTATATTTTTGAAGTGACAACTTCTTTAGCGGCGTTGTGCACTTTTTTTTGGATGGGTTAAAATGTTAAACTCGCGTCAGGACACGTGACCTGATCGAAAATTCGTAAGACGAAGGGAGAGTAGAAATGTTGTTGACAGCGCACTCTCTTTTATTTATTTTTTATTGTTTGATGGAGCTACAGCTTTCGTTCTTGTACTGACAGTAAGCCACATAAACTCCTGACATTTCCGTTAGATGGCGTTACGTTGTATCAAAAAGTTACTTACGTTTCACTTCTATCGGCAGTCTCCAAAGACTGCCCGAAGTATTTTTTTAAATTAAATTACATTTGTAACAGCTGTAGCCGCAATCATGTCATTTAGTTTAAATAGGTCTTCATTTTTATTATTTTAGTTATCTTTTAAATAGATTCTTTTAGATTTTGTGAATGTGAGAACGTTGTAGGTTTAACAGACTGTAGATCTGTGGACCAGTGTCTATTTTGCTAAGTATCTGGTACTTTTTGATAGGCCTACACTGTCCTCTCATACCTATTAACACCTTAATTTGAAAACATTGTAAAAACCATTTATTTTTAAAAGAGTAACCGTGGAGTTTCTTGCCAGCTCTTCTCCATAGGAAACGACCATTTGGAACCGTGCACCTAGCTTTTGACGTTTCATAAGTGCCCTTGTAGGTTTATGTGAAATAAAATATTTTGAATTGAATTGACTTCAACTAAGTTTTTACGGTATCATTTTTATTACAGAACTAGCTACGCCTAGCGGTTTCACCCGCGTAAATCTCGATCCCGTGAGAATATTGGAATAAAAGTATCATAATATCCTAATTCATGTCATGGTCTACCCATGTGCCAAATTTCATCCAAATCTTTCCAGGAGTTTTAGCGTAAAAGCGTAATAAACAAACAAACAAACTCACTATCGTATTTATAATATAATATATTAGTTAGGATAGATCGGCAGGCTCTAGTTTCTCATCACGTTTGTTCTACCTTAAGGCGACGACAAGCTACTTTTAATGATTTTATACCGAAAATTACGCCTAAACGAGTGGTGTTTAATGATTTAGAAAAAATATATGTTAAATTAGAGCATTTTCTTATTAATTTAATATACGAATATTTTAGATTATGTTTACATTACATAGTGTAATTAATTTGTAAAGTTGTGTCTAACGCGGATAAAAAACTAAGAATTACTCAAAAGTTGTCAAGCGTATTTTTCTGAAACCTTCACCATTTTAAGAATTATTAAAATATTAATCTTTTAGTATACGAGTTTTATTAAAATACCTTCTGTTTTATGTATAATAAATTAATAATGTGTCAAATTGGTTACAGAGTTCCTTGATGCGCGTGTTCTATTACTGTCTGGATGTACGACGCGTTGCGTGAGCTCAGTACAGAACACGCATAATATCTGTCTCACATTAGCGTGCAATTGTGCACTCGTATCACGTCAATCCACATTATTTTCCGCTACAATTTAGAGTCGCTCCTATCAGTCCGAGTCTTTTTTGGACACGTCACGGCATGGTGAAGTGTGAAGAGACTTTATGGGTTAATTTGGGAAATGTGGTGGTAAATAATAATAGAGTAATTGTGGGGACCGTGATAAAAAAAAATGGCGTGAATGGGGTCTTGATAAGTTACTTTTAGGATTTAACCTGTCCATTGACGGCATATATTGTTATGTGGGGGCTTGTAAGAGGATTGAAGATTTTTATATGGAGCCTGGCATACTTCCTGTCCACGATTTTTTTTTTCAAAATGAAAACAGTATTGAGCAAGTTAAAAAAATATGGATCTCACGTGATCAACTTTGAACGTTAATATCTCGGAAACGCGACAGTTTACGGAGTTTGAACTCATTATGTTTTCTGTTTGTATTGATGTCAGGTATCGATTTATATAGGCTTAAGGCGCGGCCACCATTTTGAAAAAAAAGTAATGCCGGAACAGTAGGTAGGTAAAAATCCCTTTGTTTTTGTATTCATGTTTTTGGTACATGACGTCATCTTAACTTATGCTTGTGAGGGTATTTTAGTTAAATAGTATGCAACTATAAGGTAGACTGATGACTGTACTTTGGGGGTCAAGAGGAAACTAAAACTCGGCTTGAAAATAAAATCCACTCTCGACCCCCAAGGGTCGAGAATAAACTATAGTTAGGGATCTAGTGGACACATTAATTATTGGGGGTCGAGGGACCGAGAGTGGACTAAACGGAAATAAAATATTAGTAAAAATCTTTTTAAAACAAGCTTTTATTGAACTGAAAAAGTACAAAATAAACCTTACGTAAACAGATAACTTTAATGTTTTCTTAAAAGCTTGAGGCTTATCTTTATGTTTAAGAAGGACGTTCACGCCTCAAGCTTTTAAGAAAACATTAAAGTTATCTGTTTACGTAAGGTTTATTTTGTACTTTTTTAGTTCAATAAAAGCTTGTTTTAAAAAGATTTTTACTAATATTTTTTTTGTGTTTTTTAGCATTAGTATTTTGATAAAATATCTGTTCTGTCACTTTCACTTGTCTAAACAAATCCAACGAGTTCAACACAACAGGGCTACCTTGTAAAGTTGAGGTTTTCCTGTGGCTACCTTCCGGCACTATCATCACACCCTAGACTACACCTCGGGAAATAGTTTTTGACAAAAGATCTTATTTAGTTGAGGATTTTCTATGACCACTTTCTATGTGTCATCTCTTTTCAGCTCTATCATCAGACCCTGGATACTACTTTGGGCTATAGTTCTAGTCAAGACAAAACCAACCAGTTCAAACTCGATGGTAGTCTAGTTTTTTTTTGAAGTTTCTATGTTAATCTTCCGGCTCCATCATCAGACCCTGAATTCCATTGAAGTATAATAGCACAATACATATCCATGTATAAAATATCGTGTTTATTAATTATTGAGGAATCTCGTCGTCTGGAGCCAATCCCGGGTGCAGCAGCCAGGTCATGTTGGAATTTAGAACGGAATATCATAATTAAATGCGTATATAAAATTTCCTGCTTGTACTATTGACCGTTGAGGAGTTACCTCGTCTGGAGCCAATCCTGGGTGCAGCAGTCAGATCATGGTGGACTTTAGAATGGTCTATCATAATTATAGCGTATATAATGTTATGTGTCTATACTGTTGGCTGTTGAGAAGTTCCCTCATCTGGAGCCAATCCTGGGTGCAGCAGTGAGGTCATAATGGACTCTAGAAATGACCATCATAATTCAAGCGTATATTAAATTTTGTGTCTGTACTGTTGACCGTTCAGGACTTCCCTCGTCTGAAGTCAATCCTGGGTGCAGCAGTCAGATCATGGTGTAATTTAGAACGGACTATCATAATTGAAGGATATATAAAATTTCGTGTCTGCGCTGTTGATCGTTGAGGAGTTCCCTCGCCTGAAGCCAATCCTGGGTGCAACAGCCAAATCATGGTGGAATTTAGATCGGACCGTGATAATAAAATCGTATATAAAATTTCCTGTTTGTACTGTTAAACGTTGAGGAGTTCCCTCGTCTGGAGCCAATCCTGGGTAGCCAATCAGGTCATGTTTGTCATAAAAATGTATTGTCATCGGAATTGAACCAACATGTAAAATATCAACTCCATGGAGTTAGAGAAAGTGGTCTTAATTCAGCTTGCAAGAATCCACCTAAACAAACATACTAACTTACAAACAAACATTGCAAGTTGAATAAAAGCTTTTAAAAAAATAAGCATTACTTGTTTATTTTTTCTGACAAGATTTACTAACCTAAGTAACCTAACAATAACATGGTCAAATTAAACTTGTGTCTTCGCTTTGAAAATTTAACAAAAACGCGTTCCATAGTGGAACATACTTACGCTGTTTTATTTCAAAACGTTGGCTTCAGTCTAATGCCGTTAAAAATCTGCTTAGCCAGTCTTTAGGTCATACCCTACACGGCCTTGCATGGATCATGTTGCACAGTGTTAATAATGTATGACAAAGTCGTGACTGAAACTTTCAGTATCCAGTTCACTTGGTCACCTATTTAACTTAACAACTGAATCAACATTTTACAGCACGTGGAAATGTGGTTGTCACGACTTGCTAACACCCTGTATTTGACAACGTAAGACAAACGATTTGCACCTTTAAAATGTAGGCTTTGAGCTAATTAAACGAATTATTTCGTTTTTAGGGTTCCGTACCCGAAGGGTGACAAACGGAACCCTATTCATAAGCCTCCGCTGTCCGTCTGTCTGTAAGCGAGCTCTATCTCATGAACCGTAATAGGTAGGCAGTTGAAAATTTCACAGATTGAGCATTTCTATTGCCGCAAGAGCAACAAATAATAAAATTAAAAAATAAAGGGGGGTCGCCATACAATAAAATTAAATTTTGAAAAAAAAATTATCTGACCCTGGCATGTGGGGTATCATTTTCTAGAGCTCATCGAGTAGAGAATAAATATAATTTTTATTTGTTTTTATCTTCAAAAATGATGAATTAGGGGGCCGTAGAAGTTGTCTGTTTTAGACCATTTTTGTACGAGCTCTATCTCAACAACTAAACAAATTAGGAATTTGAAACTTGTGTGTATCATGTAACATATACTGTTTATAATCAACAAATACTAAAAACGCCGATTCATAACGTATTTTATATAATATGGGCGATTTTCTGCAACTTAAAGTAATAATTTTGTATTTCATGCTAATATTATGCGATATAAATTCCACAGATAACTATTTAATAGTCGGAGTAATGACATGGAATTAGTAAGTACCTACTATCATGGCAGCATATACTATTTCGATCATTTAAATTTCGATCATCCAAAAAGGTCTACAAAATAAACTTTCTTCACAAGATTTTAAAACCGGCCAGTATTTTTTGAGTTTAAGAACTTTATCGACTTTTTTCAAAGTATCCCTAGACGGTGTTGATGTGTGTACCTCGTGTTAAAACTACACTCCAATAGACAATATATTCAGTAACATTGAAATGAATGCTGGCACATACAGTGTACTATTCAGTTACCTAGCTTAAACCGTTGTGGATACAATTTCATATTGAGAAAAATTATTGGTGTAAAAATATTCGGTCATGGCGGCCAATCTGGAGACTGGCCTTCGGCGCGGGAGATATTATAGTGCATAAGTGTGTGCGCAGACACGAGTGCACTCTCTCTTCCCTCACTCTCATAGTCCGATGGGATGTGTAAAAATAATAAGTAAGAAATAATAGATTTCTGTATGACTATCAAAAATAACGTAAATAAATACCTGTATTGACCCGTGCGTTTGCACTGGCGAAACATCACGACAAAACATGTTGAAATCTCTAGTTCCTGTCAAACATTGTATGAAAAATTGACAGAAAATAGAGATTCCAACATGTTTTGTTGTGAATGTGTCGCCAGTGCAAACGCACAGTTATAATTAAAATTTGGCGTACTACTTACATTCTATTTTGTACAATATAGTCTGATGTAGCAAGAGAAATCCTTTTATTTATAAGTAACTAGCTTTACCCGGCCTGGCTTCGCACGGTTAGCACTAAGTACTTATCTACGGCGCGTCTACCTTTCCTAATTACCTATTTCTACCTAATTACCTACCCTACCTACCTACCCTACCCTTCTTACCAGGGTAGGTAGGTACTACATATCTACCTGCTTACCTACCATATATACCTATTTATATCTACTAATACTATGTAAGTAGCAAATAAATAACTTTGACTTTAGTTAATGCATGTTACTGGATAAAGTTAACTTAATATTTTTCTCTTAAAATAAATGAAATATACTCCTACACCTATATTTTAACACAACAACATTTTCTCATTAAAATTAGACAATTTCTTTACAAATCTTTGTTTTTTTATAGCGCCTCTGTTGTTACCTTTACGAAAGTATTACAAAAATTCATAGTGTTAAATCTTGTACGACATGGTATGGAACCCTTCGTGTGCGAGTCCGACTCGCACTTGACAGATTTTATTTTACCTTATCACGTCATGTGTCGAATGAATTTCTACTGAAAATTATACTGTTTAAGGTTTAAAATTCAAAATAGGAAATGTTAAAAGCTTTTTAATAAATTATGAAAAGGTTTTTGTTTTAAACAAATAATATGATCTCATGAAATTAACATGCAATGTTTTGTTACATACCGTAATGTTATGGTTCATACCATACTTGCTCCTATAATAATTTATTTATTAAAAATCAATCAATCTTCCTAGCCTTTTTCCCAACTATCTTGGGGTCGGCTTCCAGTCTTACCGGTTGCAGCTGAATACCAGTATTTTACATGGAGCGACTGCCTATCTGACCTCCACAACCCAGTTACTGGGTAATACGATACCCCTTGGTAAGACTGGTGTCAGACTTTCGGGCTTCTGACGACTCGTAACGACTGTCAAAGATCCACAAATGACAGCCGGGACCAACGGCTTAACGTGCTTTCCGAGGCACAGAGGAGTCTCGGTATGTGAAGATGGTCACCCATCCACTGACCAACCCTGGCAAGCGTAGCTTAACCTGATGGATCGATCCGTGCGGCTTGTTATTACTTAGCCACGAGCTCCTCCAATTTATTTATTAAAAATGTACAAGTAAAAAAATACTATACAAAGGCGGTAATGCCTGAGGCATTTTCTACCAGTCAACCTTAGGGTGATGCAGAGACAAAACATGGCAGGTGCAACATAAGGCATAGATAAATTGAAAATTAATACATACTAATACATTTGTTACTGAAAGAAAAAAGCGTTCCTCCTGATTTACTTATCCATCATAGAACACACCTTATCCACCTCTTCCCAAAGGCATCATGAAAGGCTGTTAATCCTACATGAACAGGAACCTCCACTTACTTCAGACACTGAAGAAATCCTTAAATTCCCTTGAGATTGCGAGGCTATAATATCGGAGGAACATGGAAAGGGAAGGGTCGAACCATAAGTGCTAAGAAACGCAAAGAAATGTTAGTGTAAAGAAAATAAACGGCCACTTAGTTTTATTTATGTGCGTAGTTTTAGTACTGTAATATTTTCGGGATTCCCCGACTAGTTGTGACTCAAATGGTGCCCTTTATCTTGTGGTCTTCATGACCCCTACGTGAAGTTACTATGTAGGTATATGCGTATGAAGAATAACATTCCTATGAGGTCGAAAAACGTATGCCATACACGCATGGACTCATTAGTCATAATCTATTTTTACCCGACTACTGCAAAGCAAAAAGGAGGGTTATGATTTTGACTGTTAATTATGTATGTTCATCTATTCCCTCATAACTTCTTAACTACTTATCATAATTTGACAAATGAGGTCATAGACTAAGTATGTGACGTAACATTAAAAAAAAATATTATGGCGCCCTCTAGAGCAGAGGTTCCCAAACTTATTTTTGTCGTAGACCACTTTCGCAATTTTCCTGGTTTCGGTACACCCCCTGCTGCTAACACGTAATGTGTTCGATTTATGCCCTAACAAGACGTGTGACTCCGGATTTTGAATTTGTCTGTGATGTTTTGTTTATTCCTTTTTAGTTCCAACTAAAAAGCAATAAAAAAGTCTTAACTACGACAAAAAGGCCAGTTTTCGTCGTACTTGGGCTTTAGTTTTTATAATTTTTATTTTTAACAACTTTAACAGAGCCACTGCTGGGCCGAGGGTTGCCCCACAGTTTTCCAAATCCCAATATGTTGTCTTCACGCGCCAATCTGAAGTAAATGAGTCTTAAACGTCTTTCTTAGCCATCACGCTAAGTTTATCTAGACTTGTCTCGATCTATAAGCCCTTACGCATCTATAAGCCTTCAAATAAAAAATGGTCCTGCTCCATAGGACAATAAGAGTACAAACAAAATCAAACTGGTTGCTTACTTAATTGTATTTATTTTTTATTATAGAATAGAATAGAATTTCTTTTTATTCTAGTAACCAAGACTCAAAAAATATTGTTAGTAAAACTTACGACTATGTTAGTCAGCACAGACACTAAACAAAAACAAGGAAAACAATACAAGCACAAACAACAAATAAAAAGAAATAACGGTAGGTCACCGCTGCGACATCCCATGAGAGACGGCACAACAGTGACCCACGTATGCACAGTCCAGGCGACTCGCAACCATGCTTAAGACACTGTTGGAGCTGCCCCACACCCTGCGCACCAGGGAAGCGCACCTCTTACGCATTGTTGCGTAAAAGCAATCTACATGCGCATCTGCGAACATCCCTGATGCACTACAGAAACGGGGCAGCCCCACCAGTATCCTAAACGCATTGTTATATTGAACGCGGAGAGCGCTATACGATCTTTGCGTATATCTAGCCCACAGGCTGCACGTGTAAAAAGTGGTACAGTAGGCTCGAAAGAGCGTGATTTTAACTGGAAGAGAGCATCGTGCAAACCTGCGAGCCAGCATGTTCGCTCTAACCGACAACGCTCTCCGCTCCCGTTCAATGTCGTCATCGTCTTTGAGATTGGGGGTTAATATATGACCTAAATACTTAAACTTATAGACCCTTCTTAAAGGCGTGCCATAAAGTAAAACAGGTGGTAGCTTGTTAGGGCTCTTACCCCCAGCCTCAAAAACCATGATCTCTGACTTCTTGACGTTATATGCCAGACCATGTAACTTAGCTCACACTGGGCAATCAGTTTTCTCAACCCACAGATTGACGCGCTCAGCAGCACCATGTCGTCCGCGTAACTGATATTATTAACGCAGATACCGTCCACGTAACATCCAACCCTGGTACTGCTGCTCGGCTGGAGCTCGGCAATCAGTTCGTTAATATAAAGGTTAAAGAGCGTAGGCGAGCGATTGCGATTTTTTTACTAGAATCGCCTATTTTTACAATGTTTGTGAATATGTGAACACCATGTATCTACCACATAATTAATTTATATGTCGTTTACTCCACTTTAAATTCTTTTTACTTTATACAGTAATTTTATTCTAGGTGCATCGTCTTCACATATAATTATATAAATAATGTACTTATACAAAATATTGTAAAACATTTAAAGAGTAACGGTGGAGTTTCTTGCCCAGTCTTCTCCATACGAAAACTACCTTTTGGAAGGGCGGTAGAATCAATACTATATTTTGTAAATATTGACGTTCAAAAGTGCCTTCAACGGCCTATTTGAAATAAATGCTTTGTCTTTGAAATACCTAGAAAAAAAGCTAACCAACTCTTAGCATGACATCTGGATCATTAATAACTGTCGAGAACTTTTAAATGGCACAGTATGAACACTCTTTTAATTTAATTTTACAGTTAAATTACAAGAAAAACACTATTATTAATTAAAAGGGTACCAATTACACTACAAATTACTTCATTAATACCTAATACTACAATTTGCTTATAGCCAACAATTATGTTTCTAATGACTCGAACCGTAACAGCCTTGGCTCCTAATTCTTCAAAGAATAACTTTGTTGTTTCGTAAAGAAAAAAAATATAATGGAGACCATTTTTCTTTTGTAAATATTCATTCTTGTGTTGGTTTCCGTGGTTGTGTGTGTACGTTACGATATTTTTAAGAGGTGAAAGTGTCGTGTATATGAGTCTTAAAGTGTGATATTATGCGGCTTATTGGTGACTCGTCCGAATTAACTCCTACGAATCCGGACGAATCGACCTTTTAATAAATACTAGTTTTTCTTGAGGCGATTCGTACGAATTCAATTAAAATGCCTGTTACTCGGTCGCCAACCGCGTCCCGACAGAGGTGACCTTGGTGGTTTACAACCGTGTAGATGATGGTTTACGACCAAACGTTGAAACAACTTTGCCGGTCGCCAACCAAGGTCACCTCTGTCAGGAACGCGGTTGGCAACCGTGTAGCAGGCACTTTATTTGTGGAAAATCGACAAATCCAGCAATACGTAGTAGTAAAGTACACTGGTGCACAGAAGTGGTTAGGGTTAAATATAAATGTCTGAAAATAGGGTGAAAATATAAACATATCGTCCAGGTACACCAACGTTTTATCACATTCCCGAGGCTGTGAAAATAGAGAAAACGACTTTTCCCAAATATGAGACCTAGCTAGATCGATTTTTCACCCCCGTAAACCCCTAAATTGCAACTTTCATCGAAATCGTTGGAGCCGTTTCCAAGATTCAGATTATATAACACTAGAGCTTCTGCCCGCGACTTCGTCCGCGTGGAATAGTTACTTTGGGCTAACGCTAAAAAAAAACCCCGATTTTGAAACATTCTTCATTGGTACTCCGCTCCTATTGGTCTTAGCGTGATGATATATATCCTATAGCCTTACTCAATAAATGGGCTATCTAACACTGAAAGAATTCTTCAAATCGGACCAATCTTTCCTCTTTTTAATATTAGTATAGATTATTATTCGTATCGTCCGCGTCCCAACAATGGACACCCACAGACCCACAGCTCCGTGTGTCGCATTACAAGCAAGTGACTGTTATTCCGTCTATATTAAGGCCGCCATGTTAATATCCTGGCCTACTCCACATACTTTTATTAGTTTAGAAAATGTCATGAGCAAGTGAAAGCTATTTGTTCATCTTGGACAAGGATGAGTTACAATTTGTTGGATCTTGATCGTGCGTTCTAGAGTCAGACTGTGACAGTTTCTTCCAGTTTAGTCTGTATTTTGGAGAGAAGTAAATATTTTCAGCTGAACATGATTATTTTCTCTATCAAACTGCCTCGTTGGTCTGGTTGAGCATAAGGTCCTGGGTTCGATTTCCAGGTCAGGCAAAGTGTTTTAGGATTAGGAATTTCTCAGTATCAGCTCGGAGTCTTGATTTGTACCTCGTTGATTGCGAAAGGCTCGCCTCTTATTACATGGAACTTAAACATAACTGGCGAAATGTTAAATAATGTTTCAAAATTCACTTGTCTCTTTAAATCTTCCAGAATCATCTCTGTGTTGTTAAACTGACGAACACAATACTTGTAGAATAATACATGATGTTATTCTTCACAAATCTAACCCACCTAATGACAAGTTGTTAGACCTTTGTTATGAACACTATAATGACGTGGTTCTCTCAATTGAATTGGATAACAAGCGTGAGAAAAGAGGAAATGGCTGTGTTTTGTTGATAAAGTTTCATTTCATTTTCTGATATTAAAAGAAGTAAATGATGATATATCTTTTGTGATAGTTAATTGACTCAGGCGTGACTGCGCAAATCCTTTATAAAATAAATAAAAAAATAAAATTAGTATCCTAATCAACCGCTTGATTAGGCTACTAACTTTATTTATTTAATAATAATAAATCGACACGTGTTTCACCTCTGATCGAAGCATCCTCAGGATAATGATTGACTTGTTGCGAACCCAGACACGACGTGCTTGACGTGGCAACGTCAAGCGCCGAACGCAGAGTGACTCTGCCACGTTGAGAGGTGAAACTCGTGTCGATTTCTTGCTGAGTTCTTCATGACTCTGAACAGTTAAGCCGATTAGGTTACTAATAAGTCGTCTATTGTATTTTATATCATTTGTGTTTTTGGTTTAGTGCTTGCAAGCGTAAATGCCGATTGTTTGAATTTCATCCATTATCATCCAATCAGCGAAGATTTATACTGTCATGATAACTCTACCAATACCTACTTCTCATTTTGGCTAGTTGGACTCTTTATGATAAACAGTTTAATTTTAAAATCACAAACCCCCTTACTAATAAACGTTGTATATCGCCTGTATAGTTACACAACGCTTTGTCTTCTTCTTTCGAATGTCAAATTACTGACGACTGAAAGAGAGAAATCGATGTGTAACTATACAGGCGATATACAACGTTTATTAGTAAGGGGGCTAGTCTGTTATTTTCATTGAGTTTTTTATTTACATGTGAATGGTTATTTCAAACGAAATTTTCCCAGATATTAGACCTAGCTAGATCGATATAGCTTGAACGAACTACTTAATTAAGTTGCGGTTCCACATGAGTAATCTGTTTTTAATTTTGTTTGCTAACTCGTCACTTTTAGGAAGCAAACATGGCTATCACCCCGTCCTTGGCAACTCATTTGCTTTGTCAATATTCATTAGCCTTTATAAAAGTCTTTTGTTTGGAAACTGTTGCAAGTTGAGTACCTATTACATAGGACGTCTCATTTGTGCGATAAGCTCAGACATTAGGAGTTAAATTATGTTAGAAAAAGAAAATTATTTCTAAATCGTTTTCTACTTTGCTTGTTTTAAGAATATTAGCAAGATGAAGTGGCAGTCAGCGTATTGTAGGAAAAAATACCTTGAAAGTAAAATACAATAACAGTTACAAAGAAAACGTATTGTAGTATACTTTTTTTTTGTTGCTGTATCAGGAATCACCCCTTTAAAGCAAACCAGTAAACACACACAACCAGTGAACACAGCAAAAAACGATTTAATGACTTTCAAAAGTATAATAATATCTATTCAGCATTCGACAAAAGCTGGTAAATCATTTCCTTTAAATGTAATTTCTTTTCATTAATCACCAGGGAAAACCAGAAATAAAAATGCAAAAATACAAAAATCTAGTGTTATATTTTATCTCACATATCCGTATTCTTAAATACTAAATTATTATAATATTAAGGCTACATCAGTCACAATTGGTGGTAATTCGCGAACTCAAGGATTTAGACTGGTCTAGCGAGGCAAATTATCTTTCATACATAATTATTTTGAAGGTAAGACTGAATGTCATATACTAAAAACACTAGTTATAACCAGTCTATCATATCCTAGAATAATTCTACATCACTTTTCTACTTTAATTATAATATTACTCAGAGCATTATTTACACAAATAATAGCCATAGCATTATCATCCAATTCAGCAAAATATTTTTGCGAACACAACTTTCCAATATTTTCATAATTTCGTTCTCACTTGACTTCGCGAATATCACCAACAGCATAACTTAATCCAAGCTTCTTAAACTCCACATCATCGTTAAATATAAATGAATCTATTTTACATTTAAATGCATATCTAATCGGAATGATAATTGTGAATTTTTAAAAATTGTCTGCACTGTATTGAGCACTATTTGCCACGATGTTTCGTACTCGATTTTCTCAGCATCTTTGCTTGCCTTTGGGCAGATGATACTGTTGGAAATTGAAGAACATCCCCAGTCTATATTTCATTCGTTGTTCAAGATTCCGCATAGTCTTTCCTCAACAAATCCGAGTCTGATTTGCCGATATTAACATGAATTGTGATAGCTTCATCATTTTCAGATTTCATCACCACATCATTCCATTGTACTTCGGCCTTCTTCCCGTAAGCTTCGTTTTCTATCAGAATAGCAGATTTTGTGCAGAGTGCTTTGCTTTGGAATTCTATCAAAGCGCTGTAATCGCTTCTTTTCGTCTCTGATTTAACATCGGCAATATATCCAAGTTTCCGCCTCATCACCTCTACTCTGACATGGTAGTTGTAGATGCATACTTTGATAATGAAAGCGCTTTTTTGGTGTAACAAGATAATCTTGTATTTTGTTCTGCAGCATGCTGTCTTCTTCAGCTTCGTTTGGAAGTTTTCTATTAAGATCTTTATCTTCTGTGAGTAGACCGCGATGATGTTGTGGTTGTTTTGTAAATGTGAGGCCAGTTCTTCGAAGGGTACTGAGCAGCAGTTGGCTGTGATTGGACAGATCATGGTGTCGTATTTGCAGTCTTCTTCATGCTTTACTCTGGTAACTGCTGTGAGAAGTTCTGTGCATCCGCGTCTGTGAACAAAGAAAAATAATGTTAGATTTCTAAAATAAAATGCTTGTTTTGGACAGTGGGTAACGTTTTTATTGTGATAATAATTTGCATATTAAATCTTTTCAATGTTAGTTTACGTTAAGTTTAATTGTTTGCCATTTATACTAATGATAATGTTGCAGAGTTTATTATGTAATTCAATATTTTATGTTTTTGTAAACTTGACATGATTCTTTCAATTCTCAACCATTAGTTTGTTATTTCAGCGGTGCTTGGTACTGCCTAGTAATTTCGTATTGCATATTCCGTTGAAAAAACTGCATGTTAATTAATAATAGCAAGGAATTTTAACGTCACGTTATTAAATCGACTACAAAAACTAAATAAATTAGCTAGAACACGATACACGTGTAATTTTTTTGCCCACTTTTTGTGTCACGTGCATTATCAAATTAATGCAGACTGTTATTCGTGCATGTTCATTTTAAATAAGTATCGTCATTTTTTGTGAACTACGTCTCTGTTAACTGTTAATAATAGCAATATTCCTGAAATATCTCATTACATTATTATGGAATTCACTATTAAATCAATGGAGTGCCCTGCCCACGCATTTTCTTGGAAAAATAATTATGAATAGGATAACTTTATGTACGAGAATAATTCATATTATAAATAGAATTTCAGTGAATATTCTACAATATTGTTGTAGTTCGAAACCCACAACCATGCGAGTGGGTGTGAAATCTTGGTTATTATTAATTAAATTAAAGTAGGTAGCTATTTTTGTACACTGAAAATTCATTATCATTGTGTCACTATTTTATGAAATCTACCAGTAAATGTTTAAAGGTTTTCTTTATTCACCGATTTCGGATTGAATTTGTGATTGTAGGAAAATTACATATTGGTATATTCCCACAAATATTTTTAGGAGACCATAATAATTATTACTTTTAGGTTAATTGATGTACATTTATATATTCTTCCAAAAATTTCCTTTTAAAGCTTCCAGGAAAATACAAAATAAAATAGGATAAAAAATAAAGTAGGTGCCACTGATATTAAGTGTTCTCGTAAACCTAGACCTAATAAAATAGATCTTAGGAAGGAAAGCATAAAGTGAACGTGACATCACAATAAAAATAGAGGCGGATCTTGTAAGGGCTTTTACAGACTTCACGTGTAACCACTGCGGTTATTTATCGCCTGAAATGAACGAATCAATAAACAACTTCATTCTTTAATGCTTTAGAGTTCGCGCCACCACTGAAGTCCTTTTGCGCGCAGCGCTAGTGTCTATGTCATTGCATCACATTGCATTAAAAAAATGTAGTTCCACAATTATCCGCTGGCCTTCTATGGTGGCGCGCACATTATAATTTTGTAGTTCGGTCCTTTTTTTTGTATTGAAATCCATATATTTATGTTATAAAACACTCGCGCAAGATTAAGTTTTATTTGTAAAACATAAGACAGAAAGATCGATCACTTGAAGAATGTTGTTTACCTAGACTGGGTGGGATAGCAAAAAGTTTAGATTCAGATGTTTGAAAAACTAGGCGAGATCGAGGACGAAAGATCGACTATGCAAGACGAACACGAATAATTAATTTGCTTTTTAACCTCAAGATGGCAAAAAAAACGTCTGGTCAGCGCAGCACCTAAGCAATAAAATCGTAACTTTAATCTATCAGTTACGGTTTATTGTCCGAAAGTTGCGGTTTATTCGGTAAACAAGTGTTCTTATTAGTTACGGTTATTGTCCACTTTTATGTGGCGTTTACGATTCTCGGTGGGAAAGTAATTGGATTAGTTATCGATTGGTACTTAGGTATTTGATTTTTAATGGATTGAGTTAGCTTCTGCTGAGCTTCAAAGGCCAATCAATCAAGTTAGTTTATTGCTACTCGGTTGTTACCTATTGCTACTTATTGTAACTTTGTTAGCCTATTGGAGATAGCATCTTTCAGGTAGTATTTAATTTTGGTTCCTTAGACCTCTGACCCAGTGGTAACGGCCCCGACTTACGAGTTGTAGGTCGTGGGTTCAAACCCAAGCAGGCGCTTTACTTTGCGTAAATAATTTCATCACCACTGCTCTCAAAAACGGCGAAGGAAAACATCGTGAGGAAACCGGCATGTCTAAGAACCAAAAAATTCGAAGACATGTGACATCTAACAACCCGCACTGGGCCTGCGTGGTGGATTACAGCCCACTCCCTGTCACAGAGAGGAGGACTGTGTCCCAGCAGTGGGAACATTAATAGGCTGATGATGAGACCTCTGTCCTTGTACGCATAATCATGCATAAACACCTTATAATGTTCCCACTGTTGGGACACAGGCCTCCTTTCTGTGAAAGGGAGAGGGCCGTAATCCACCAAGCAGGCTCAGTGCGGGTTGGTGGATGTCACATGTCTTCGAAGTTTTTGATTCTCGGACATGCCGGTTTCCTCAGCATGTTTTTCTTCACCGTTTTTGAGAGCAGTGATGATGAAATAATTTACACAAACTAAAGCGCCTGTCAGGGTTCGAACCTACGACCTACAACTCTTAAGCCGCGGCAGTTACCACTGGGCCACCACTGCTCTTCTTCAGCTGTTGTTGTTTGCTAAATAATAATTGTTTTTCTTTAAAATCCCTCTTAAAATCATTACTTTTTCCAAAGCTATTGACTTATGAATTTACTTTTATAATAACAGCATTTTAGCTACTTTTAAAGGTTGTAGAACAATACACACCTAAATGCTTCCGAATCTAAGAATCAAATGAAGGTATTCTACATACAGATCACTAATATCAAAAGTGATTATGCACTTCGATATCGAAATACTAGCAGATATTAGTTTCCAAGTAGAATCTTAACTTAGCAATCTCCTTTGAAACAGTATCGTCATCAAAACCAATGCGACATACCTAATCAACACGATTGCATGACAGGAAATACTATCAAGTGTCGAGTACATTAGCTACTTCCTAGTTATCGCTGTTAGTATTCCTAGACATTGACGTAACACTACTTCAAAGTGCAGTAGATGTCATATTGCTACTGTAATGTCATTTATTCTGGCTAAAGGTGTCAACCGGAAAATGATTCATTGTATTACTGGCAGCTGCAGGCATAAGGAGCTGTAATAGACATCCATTGCTATGGTGGACTTCCCCATATAATGCTACATAGATGGCTATATAAGGCCATCTTATTCAATATGATTCTGTCTGGGGACTGGAACGCATCATCTCCAATTAGATAGAATCGACTCTAGTCTATATATTCAACATGTTGGTTAGTAACCAACTGGTCCAGGCCATGGTGCGGAGCGAGAGGGCATGGCAGGCTGTCACCTCCTTCTGCGAAGCAGTAATGCTCGTGAAGGAGGAGGCGGGGCGCGAGAGGCAGAGACTAAGGTCGCTCCCTCGAGCCCCTAGCCGCCGCGGTAGTAGACGCCCCGGGCGTCGGGAATCCATCGCGGATTTCCGGCCACCGTAGGCGCGGGCTTGCGGACGGAAAGTGATGGGTAGCTCTCCGTCCGATCAGGACCAAGCCCGGGTCGACGGCGCGTAGTGTTCCACGCGCGCCTCAAAGAGTCGTCAGCGAAGCTGAAGGGGTCCGTTTGGGCCGATGCCTACCACTGGGGTTGCGGATAAGTCCTTAGGGGAAACCGTGGCCCTGGTCTAGGCAAGGGAAGGAACACGGGTGGGTTTTAGTCAGTAAAAGTCTGACACGCCCTTCCGCTCCGCCCAGAGCGGGAGAAGTCATTTGATGATTTCCCACCCAAAAAAAAAAAAAAAAAAAAAAAAAAAATTAAGATGTTGATACTTTTTTAATTCACATTTGTTTTTTATTTGTTGATCTTTTTTTTTTTGGTTTCGGGACTAATACGGATCATTCCCTTATGTCGATTCTTAAAGATGTCTAAAGAGGTTTAGGTCTGAGCTTGATACTCCAGCAAGACAAGAAGACACACCTATCTGTGAATCGGTCGTTGATTCACATGCTAGCGTGATTGATAGTCAGAATAAACAGAACCACATAATATCAAATATTTTAGTAGATCGAGTTGTATCAATAGCTTTTCAAAAGCCAGAGTGACCTAGACAAGTGGTAATCGGTTTCAAACCGTTTCTTATTTCTAAAAGGATTTTCAACACGTCGCTGATAGAACCTCACTTTGTCTAGACCCTCAGACCTAAAAATCTGAACTGTAAAGTGATAACCTACCTATAATTCCGACACGGCAGCATAAGATCGTTGATGAGCCGCTGTAACGCCAGGCAGGGAGCAGCCGGGGCTCTAAGGGCACCTCTACACCACGCACATCTCGACATGCGTCGAGAACACCGCCCGCACCAAACACCGCCGCACCACGGACATACGCAGGGGCCGCAACACTGAAAAAAGGGAGAATAAATCATTAGAAATGGCAAAATTTTATGAAAACATAGATCAGCCGGGGTACCAGTAGCAACCGTTCACAGAGAGCGCAGTACTGTACAATATTTTACAGTTAAGTGTTAGGATCACACGTCGATATCCCACTGATCATTCGGTAAAAAAAAAAAAAAATGAAATGGTCGTGTGGTCACAAAATTAAACCTAAAACTATATAGTAAAATATCGTACTGAACTGTGTGAACGTGAGAAGATTGGTACATTTACACTACCTACATATTCGTTGTTGCATTAATGAGTTATTTATTTGTATTTTATCTGGTATTAAACCACAACGACGTAGGTGTATTGAATAGTTTATGACACAGAGATGAAGATGTCTAGGTACTATCGAGGACGCTGGCACCTGACCACTTTTCGCCCTTATTGCTTAGACAATAAGGTAGGTATGGTAGGTTAGGGCTACTTTTGAGATTACTGACATAATTATGTCAAGCCGCGGTTAAAAGCCATAGTCTTGTATCTAACACTTTCTGTTATTTCAATAATAGTTTCTTACAGCGGTGTCGGTAAAACTAATACTAAAATATCTTTCAAAATTTGATGAACATTTCCTCATTAATTAGAATTTTACAAGATTTTGTAGCATGAAAAATGCTCAAAGAATTCAACATCCTTTGAACGAACAAACATTCCACTTCGCTAAGGAATTGCATAGCGTAGATTGTTTGAAAATCATGTTTTATACATGAAACATGGCGGTAATGTGTTTACTTAACTTAGACAAAATGAACTATTAGAACACCTAAGTTGTGCACGGTAGTCGTGAAAGCATCTCACACTAACTTGCGTTCAGTTGGGTAAGCGGTGCGGTCTGTGAGCGCCAAATTTCTTTCGAGGTGGAACGACTAAAGTGAGCTTTTCAAATAATTGTTGACGACCCCTGGTATTTTTGAGGTGACGGCCATATTAAGTAAAAGTCCATCATAATAATAATTATGAGTTCGTAATGACATCATGTATTATTATTTTTAGTGATATAATTAGGTATATCTCGTCTATGTTTTAAAATAAAATAAAGGGAGAACGAAAAACAATAAATAATCTTTTTTAAATATCTTCGTCTTACCTTACACGTGTATAATATCAATCAGTATTGTTCTATTGAATAGGTTTTTATTATTTTACAATATAATTATGCATAAACTTTACGAGATCCTCGAATTATGATATAAAAAATGCCAATCAATAGCTTCACTGATTTACTGATTTGCTTTACAAATCGTAAAATTATAAATCACGTCATTGAATTTATAGTTTACAAGAACTAATTAAATAATATTAATACTATAAAAATATTGATGGTAACAACTTTTGCACCCTTGAGTCCCTTGACTGACATATAAATATTATTTCAAATCAACTGCTTCTGTTTACAAGATATAAGTTTCATATTAAGATTCTGTAATGGTATCGTCATTCATTACTAACATCAGCACTACAAAAACTTCTACCTACTCGAAATATTCTCTTCATCACATTTAAATGCGTCATAGCGAGACGGCACTCAACAAGCCGGGCGCACGTGGTTTATATTGAACGTGATTAAGATTCTCGCCCTGGCTCCTTTGTCGTGATATTAACATAAGGTGCGTTGTAAGGGTACAATCTAGCTTTAAACTACATAGGTATAGTATTATAGCTCCTTAGTATATTTCTGAAGAAGGTGCTGTGCATATGTAGTATCCTAGGGGCAAAATCTCATATATTCGCCATTTACAGGCCTTAAAACGTAGAGTTTACGAAGCTGAATTTTGCTCATGAAACTACTAGACCTTAAAAGTTTAGAATTACTGAGCATGTTATAACTAACAGATAAAGCAAAAAGAGTATGTAAGGATCGTAGCAGGTGGGGTTCTGTAGTTTCTACCTACCCCCATGAGAAGAATGCGTGAGTTTATGTGTGTATGTTGTTTGCTAAAGAAGTGAATAATAATAAAAGACGAATAACAAAAAATACTGATAAGTAGAACGTACAAATTCAGTCAAATAAGTTCAAGGACAGATGACGGCTATTCTTCTAAGTTTGAGCTCTTGTTAAAGAGGAATCCGTAGCAACAAGCAAGAAGGGTTTAAATAAACAGAATCTTAGCTCATTTTCATAAAGAGTACGGTTAGTCTTATAATCTCTTTGATGAATATTAAATGATCCCGCATTAACTCAGATATAAGGATTCTAAAACTTTATATCTAAGTTCCGTGCATATTTTTCCTTTATAACCCTTCATTATTTAATTAACATAGGCTCTAACTTTTATTTCATGGATTTTAAGAAGATAGAATTAGTAGGGATCATTACAAAACCCAATATCATTCGCGTAGTACCGATAGTGAAGAGGCATATCGTGATCAAGAGTCTTCTAACGGCGGAACGAAGATCTTACCTTCGATTACGTTTTGACAGATCGAAACTGATTAAAACGTCAAAGATGGCGTATACCTTGAACTTTGCTCTGACAGCTTTAAGACCAACAATCTACTTATCATATTCTAGGTGTTTAAGTATAAATCCTTACCTGTAAAGGCTCCAAGCATATACTGCATTCTGAGAATCGTGACAGCAGTTCATCACAGTTGGGGCAGGTACACTGAGCTGCATGGCCTTCCTCTGGTGCTTCCAATGATGATGGCTGGACTAGCGACAATGATTTATCTGTTGACAAGGGAAAAGGATTTGTTACTATTTAAAACAAAGATGGATTTGATAGCGTATTAGCGTACTGTTTCAGAAGGTTTCAGCAGCATTGGATTTCAAGGAAAAAGTTCAAGGGGAAAAGAAATTAGTTTTTTGAGTAATTACATTTGGGATTCATTGACGGTTTCTTACAAGTTCTTGTGTGCGTGTCACTTGTCAGTTGTAACCATTAACGCAGATATTTGTCTATGCAAATCATTATATACACACGTTTTGTTGTTTGCCTAATTATAATTATTCTCTTTGTTGATCTTAGGTTCGATAATTATGTTGAAATTGATTATGTTTTTTAACGATGACTTCATGGTATATCTCGGATCTTTAAACAGTCACTGTTGTAGAAACTGTGGGTGTGACTATCTTGTCTGTGACGTCTCAGTTCTTAGAAAATGTATCATTTAATATTTTGTCATCAATGACCTCATAAGATGTAAGTAAAATTATTAAGAAAAGGTTTTATAATATCACTCTTTAAAACGACGCAAAGCGTTGGTTAAGTTTAAGGTGTTATGACTTATGATATTTATATTTTTTCACCTTATCAACGACCATTAAATATTGCAATTATCATGTAGTAATCATTCCATCTACAATCAGGTCAAAAACGCCTGCATAGTATTGTTACGCACATCGCTGGGTAATTTCCTAACGTGAACTTTGGCGATTATTGACCGTACAAACGATCAGTCACTATTATTATTTATATAACGATTAACAAGCAGAACAATCTTCCATTTGTCTGTACCGCTATCTTTATTATTGCAAGTCTAATAATAGAGTTATCGGCTTATATAATAACGTAACTGCTTTGTGTTGCACGCGTGCGAGCAAGTACTTGTATGGTGCAATGTTTTAGCTTGGAAACTTTATGTGATGGTATGAGGCAGTGGAACTATAAAGAGTTTTGTAAGGAAAGAGAGAAGTGTTTGGCCAGCCATGGGACTATAAATACTCTACAGTATGACTATATAAATTGACATCAAAGGATATTTTTTTTTGTAGTTAATCTATATTACGATTCTAATTTCCATAGCTAATCTAGCGTAATCTCTTTGCTTTATTTACCATTAAAAGAAACACTTGCCTATAATGAACTTCCAAATATAGACCTAAGATAGTAAGTCCATCAACTTTACTATCGTCTAGTATTTTATAATTACCCGATATTCTGATAAAATTCAAGTATTTGGATTACGTCAAGAATAGGAGTGTTGACGAGCTTATAAGTAACTAAGTTTAACTGAAGTGGTTGTTCTTTTATTGTAGTGGTTAATGATTCATCATATTGCAGATAATTTGTAGGTACCTGTAATTGCATTACGATTGGCATCGATAATAGCATTTTATGGATACGTTATTTAATTCGATTTGATGACGCAAATGAAATAAGTTGCAGTTGCGTTGTTATCGTTATGTGAGTGCAGGTACAGAAGATAATTTTAAGAGTATTGACTTTATCTCGAGTTAAATGTTAATGCAGACAGAGGCTACTGACACTAGATAGATTTTAATAAACATGAGACAATAAAAAATTCTGCTGTTTATAGTACTCCAAGTGTCAATATGATTTCGGTTTTTTTTTTTTTTGTGGACTTGGCTCTTAAGTACTTACTAACACAAACATGGATATTGACCGTAATGGATTTATGCTCTGAAATAAAGTTACAATATATTCTATGAACAAATTCTTCGGTTTTTTAAAATTTAAGTCTACAGTTGTAAGTAATACTAGAAAAGCAAGCCAAACAAGGATTTTTTCTCGAATAATCTACTTTTCAATAATGAATTCAACAGAACTGTTTATAAGATTGCTTAGTAAATAAATGATTGTGTCGTTTACATTAGCTAAATCCTTGCTCTTGTACTAATGACTGGTAGCTAGTTAACTTAAGTGGCCTATTAACTTAATTGAATTCAGAGCTAATGTAACATGTAGGTACAGAAAGTATTTTAAGTTATTTATTTATTTATTAGTTATAAAGTTAATGTCAACTAACAATATTGTTTTTATAGACAAAATAAAAGAAAAGGTACTGTTAAGAAATGTTAGGAATTAGGTAAATATGTATAATATAATGGGTCTAATATTAGAATTGTCTTAAGTTACAATAACATAACATGATCGAAATAAAACAATTTGTTTATTTTATTTTGATGTCTAAATAAAGAGATTTGAATCGATATATCGATGCTAATGACCATTGTACAGGAGCTGTTATAGAAAATGCTTTCAATTACTGTTGATGTATTGTGTTCCCAAGAACCTCGTAAAGAAATGATTCACAGTACTTGATGTCAATGAGCTCATAATCTGCGCTCACGCACTGTTGATGATAACATTCCGATGATATCAACGTCGTAAGGTCATTCTGTATTATATAATAGGGTTACATTGCGTAGCTGATAAGGTTTTAGTGTCTAACAAAGGTACTCTTCGACAAATATATTGGAAATATCACACTGCAATCACCAATCCAATAATATCAGGATTTTGATAGAAAGACTTGTGATCACCAGAGGTATTTGATAGTCTATGATCTAATCCTCAATTTTGACATACAATATTTAGCTTTAAAAATTATCACGAATTCCCAACACCAGCGGGTAAACGCAACGTTAAGGTATGAAGCAACAGTTAACTATGTCAGTCGAAAGAGAAAGGACGCTAACCGAGTCTCGATGAAAATCTAGGCGATTATGAAACCCACCGAAGGTCTGTCTGAGATATTTTGGTATTGAAATTAATAATCAAGGTTAGATTCTTCCTTCGAATTTTATGTATTCACGGAATCAATTTTGTAAAGTAACATTAGTCATAGACGTTACAATAGGGTTGTTAACTATGAAAGGTCACAAAAAAGTGTTTGTTTTTTTTCGTAACCTTTGATTCTAAACTTACAAATAAATTCAATTTACAATAAATCCAGCTATAACCAGATTTCTAGATAAACAACAGTTTCTTGACAACGTTAATTACGACCAGCTCAACGAAGTAACAGCTATAATCCGTAACAATATTGACATAACAAAACCGAACACAGAATTGAACAACTGTAACATAACGGGTGACGTAAAAGTACAATACAAGCAAAGTAACTCGAGGTAGTATTTAAGACTTAAGACATAATGTAATATAAATAATACCATCAATAAGGAAGAATCGACAATGATGTAAGATATAACTTAAACGATAATAAACAAATTCAAAGTACTGTTTCGGATGATTACAGAAGATAGAGAGCATTAAACAAGATCATTGTCATAATGCTGACAAATATTTAATTGAATTATTTTGGATGGCAAACACCATCTAGTTTATTTTGAATGGTTTTTGGTCTCATGCAAAGACATCGTTTACAAACGGACCTGTGGTATAAATTGCTATTAATAAATGCATAGCATCAATGGTGATAACAGTTACATTATGAGAATTTCTACAGATCGTTCATAGCCATCTGATTTTAGGTATTTTTTTTAATTCACTTCAGATAGATATTTTTAGTGTCAAAAAGTAATAAAAAAAACTATTTAAAATTCTGAACTTGTCTTTTATAGGATGTATAAAAACCAAACAAAATGTCCTTAGTTTTATATGCGTGTGTTAAACATGTAATGATGTAATAAAGTATTCATCTAACACGTGAAGGCTACAATAAATGTTGTAATAATAGTCATAATGCATAATGTAGAGAATGTGAATTATGTTAGAACCCTTTGGCCAAGAAACTTAAGGTAATTTACAAGGCTAAATATTAAAATTAACGCCTTGGCAGTTGGCGTTTATCGGTTAAGTTTTACATCCTAATTTTATTTTACCTAATGTTCAAAGGGGAGACGTGGTTTTTTCTTGGAATTGCATTTTAAGAAATGTCTTGAGAGCATTAATTAATTTGTGTTAAATTGCGTTAGATTCTACTTGGTAACATTTCATGCTATACGTTTATTTTAGTAAGATAAATGTGCAATATGCAACTGATTTGCAATAATAATGTGCTTGTTCATGTTACTTGTTAGGGGAAACCGAGGTAAAGTAAAAATTTGAACTAATGACTGACAGATAGCAAAAAATATTAGGGCCCAGTGACGTCCCCTGTGGAAATCCAGAATCTAACAACGACAGTGAACATCCTCAGCTTGATTTGATGACGAATAGCCGAGCCTAGACATCGGATGCTAAAAAAGCCAAGCAGATTAGCATTACCCTTAGTAATAAAAGCCATATACATTACATCATTTAATACCACAGTAGTCAATGCTAACTATCAATTACATCATAATGTATGAGCTACTAGGTCAAACGCTTATTCGCAATTTTTGCGCCATCTGAACGGAATTCGACCGGCTTACAAAAAAATTAACAGCTATCTTGGAATTATTTTTGAGGTGACAAAAAATATTGGAAACTGTTGCAAATTGTTCGATAACTGTAGTTTAATATGGTGCAAGATAACGTGATTAAGTGTTAACAAAAATTGTTGGAAGAATTCGAAAGATGGTTATTCTTTCTTGCGGTTGAAATATTTAATGTTGGGTATAAAGGCGGTTATGATACTGCACGCTTAGCATGACCACAGGTTTTGTCGACGGAAGAATAGACTAAATGATAGATAATCACAATCTGTCATTTTGTCTATTCACACGATTGTAATGCTACGCCTACGGGGTGGGTGAAAGAAAAACGAGCTCAGAGCGCGGCTGAGCACCGGCAAGATGGTCAGACGCGATTAAGAAGGCTGTTGGAGGCAGCATGTACTGAACGGTCCACACTGCAGAAGACCGCATAACTTGGAGACGCGTCGTATGTGCTCGCGATCCTCCCTCGAAGGCACTGAGCGCACGCCGCAGACGCTCCGATGTGTCAATGTTTTGGCCGTTTTAGTGGAAACTAACAAAGGTCATGACATGACGGTTTTAGATAACCGTGTTTAGAAACTTGGTGCGAATTTCTAAGTGATACTAATAATATAAAATTAGTTAGGGCCTTGCGTGATTTTTGTTATATGCTTTGAATAGTTTCAATAAAATTAATAGGTCTTTGCTTTTAGCTGTTTAGTTTCTTATTTTTTTTAGTAATGGCACTGTGATCATATTTATTGTGACAGTTCTGTTATGGGTTGAATGGTTCATGTGAAATAACGTAATTCAAAAGAGTAGTTGGATAGGAGCAAGGTCAAATAAGGCACCGCTTTTCTACATGTGAGAATGTGAATCAGCACCCAAGACTGAGATTAAAGTCATTACGTGAACGGGATTCACCAACGTCATTTTTATCTGTATATTATGTATTTATGTCAAGGGTATAGTCGTCACGAATGTGACTTATAAAATAAAATAATATGTTCGGTAGTGAAATTCAATTATATGGAATTATGAGAAGAATTATTAAAACTATAAGGATTGAAATAAAAGCTAGATGAATGTCAGGATTGTCATTTTTCTGGCAATTACTAACTCCTTGATTACCTTGATAGTTTTGACCTCAACTTGTTGAAATCAGAGGTCAAAGGCCCAGTTAATTCTATTGAACTTCTTAACAAAGAATCATTACAACCAATAATCATGCATGTTCTTACGAGTAATTATGTTGAGTTGAATATAAAAATAGAACCTTTGAATCATGCAATTGTTTGTTTGAAACAAGGTTTGAAAGAACAATCTTGATCATATAGGGCTCTAGGATCTTAGTCACAATGAGAACATAAAGACTTCCTGAAACTGACTGTGACATAACTTAACGTTTTTGATCAGTGCATAAACTGAGCCTCAGGATTCCCCAAGTCTGGTTGTTTGCCAGGATAACTCGCCCCTTATTACTGAGGACTTTTACATCACTGCAATGGCCTTCACCTTCGGGGAATCCAGGCATCATGTAAACTTTGCCTAACCCTGTTCACTGCAAGACATAGATTCAAGTTAGTTTCACCTCTGACTGATGGCGTTTGCCATCAGTAATTACTTTCCTTTTGAATAGGGATGTTGTCAAAGATTTTTTTTTGTCCCTCAGGTAGATTATTAAAAAAATATTAGACACTTTGATTCTTTTTTTACATAATCAAAAGATTACGGAAATACATTGAGTTAAATGTAGCATGACGTCACTCCCCGGTAGATTTTATACTGCCTTGTGACGTAGCGAGCCCCCACTCCCCAACTTTAATGCGTTTTATCTAAACCATTTTTTATTAATACGACAAAGCAAAAAAATACGTGTCTTATATTTTTTTATTATCTGACTGGAGAACTAAAAAGTTTTTAATTTTTCCGACGATACATCACTGACCAATTGACCATTACAGTACCTTGTTTGATTAGAATGCAATATAGTTGCATATTAATCAATGTTAACCTAATTTTTTAACCACGTTAACGTCATATATTGCGGTTTTATGAGTAAGTAAGAGTCATGTGTTAGGGAAAAGCGTCATATTTTGTATTTGCATAATACTAACAGGAAAAAATTGTTAAAAAATTTGTTTATTACTTTATTGTAGGTAATTAGGTAGGTGCGTAATTACGAAATGAAATTACGCTGAAGGAATTACAAGTTACGATGTTGGAAAACCAATGCTGATTAATTTTCCAAGGATTTCTGAGAAACCAGACTAGACTAAATGTATGAACATAAATGAAGAAAAAGGTGTACATATAATAAAGTTGTTTCTTTTTTTTGTTTTTTTTTTCTGACTTATAAATATACACACAGGTGACACTTGATTACACGTGGAAATAGCCTTTAGTATATAAGGATCGTAGCAGGAGGCATTCTGCCTACCCCAATGGGGTGCCCAATGAGTTTATGTGTGATTTTTGTGAAAATTGGAATTGTTTTCTGGAAACTGCACATAGTCGGAAGATGATTGTGATGATGATGATTTTGGTATTTGATGCAATTAAGTAGTTTGTATTAAGCTAAATATAATTACATAATAACGTTACCTATCGAGTTAAATATATTCTTTGAGGTTAACTTAAAGACGTAGCGGATATTTTTGATGTCCGAGCAGTGACCGAAAATCATCAAAAGAAAAAAACTAATTACAATTTTAACCAAAGTAAGATTTTAGGATGGCCCGCTATTGAAGTAGACCGGGAAAGGGGGAAAGAGGGGAGGCAGGACTTTGCGTTGCAGTGGGTCTACATGGACTTTTAATAAATATAATAAATAAATAAGGTTTTCAGTTTCTATTGTGATAGGTGGTACCATAAAAATTAACATTTAAATGGTGGGGGCCAATCTTGTCACCATGATCAAATTCTTATGACATCTTTATAATGAGCAATATTCCTAGTTATTTCCAGCATTCGTCATTATAATGTACGGAAAATGTAAGCCGAAAAGACAAAACGTTATCTTCTAATGTAAACAACAGGTAATTTACGCATTCAGACAACAATGAGACATTAAAGATCCGTATCTTCTCAGTATTATGACGTATTTTTCTTTGAACATAGATACAGATCATGACGTCACCGATAATGATCTAAACGTTGATTCACGAACCGGTATGAGATGACGTGACATGAGATTTGCATCTAATTTGTAATCTTATTAGAAAGGGGTAAGGTTGAAAATTTATATTTTTTTAGCGGTGCGAATAGAGGAATAACTGTACTGGTCTATGATAATTTAAGTCAAGAGGTGTGATTGTCCTTTCAAGAAAAATACTATTTGTATTGTGAAGGATTCCTAAAGACAATGTATGAGTAAGTAACTCTATCAAGAATTTTGCGTTGTATCATTAAATAAACAATAATTTTCTTCGTATTAATTTTAATAATAATATACGAGTAGGTATTATAAAAATAAAAGGATTCGATTTTTTGTACGAAGTGTATAGAGTGCCGCGAGTTTGTTGTGGCACTCTAGTGTCACTGCCTCGGCCCGGCTAGGGTGCCGTGAGCGTTGCATTGTCACTGTCACTTGTTATTTAGGTTAGGTTAGGTTAGAACTGTGACCAACCAACGCACGAGCCGAGCGAGCGTAGCGAGCGGTGCCGCGGTAGCGGCCGGCGAAGTGCCAGGGTCCGTTTAGGCACAAGAGAATGTAATGTTTTGGGAATGTGGTGTTCTACAGCGATTTAACCTCGACAATCAAACAAAATACCAAGTGACGTGACTTAGTGACAGTGACAATGACAATCCAATGCTTGCGGCACTTTGGTCGGGCCGAGGCGGTGTTACTAGGGTGCCTGTAGTGGCACTTTATCCGATAGCCTTTTTTGTATTGTGATGAAGAAACTCAAAAACTACTGCACTGGTGGGAAATCATCAAATAACTTCTCCCGCTCTGGGCGGACCGGACGGGCGTGTCAGACTCTTACTGACTAAAATCCACCAGTGTTCCTTCAGTTGCCTGTACGTTGCGAGGGTCCACGGTCTCCCCTTAGGACTTTCCCACGACCCCGGCAGTGCAATATAACTCCTTAAGTTAAAATTAACCTCAAATGTCAAATGATTTCATGAAATAATCATTCAATAGGATAATAATATGAACTCAGGGTCGTATTGAAAAGTTCGCGGGCTACCCTGATGGTTCTGGTTTTCTCAAGATGTTTTCCTTCACCGTATTTTCTAGAAATTGGATTCGGTTCCCAAATTGGATTCTGAGGTCAGATGGCATTTTCGTTGTTGGGTATATTGTTATTTATCCCTATAAAGGTCAGACAAATGACCTAGATACTGACCTAGGATTAGGAAAAGATGGAAAGTTAATGAAGGTAACTTGAACAGCCAAGCGAACAGTAGAATTATGTTGAAAATCACATGTTGGATGGAATATAGATATTTGAGCTCACGAAAGAAAATACTGCTGTCTAGATTATAAAATATATTTGTGTAGGGAACTTATCTTACATAGACTTAAGTAAGGTATTTTGAGTCATGCAATGCTTGATGTGGTGAGGTTTATGAACTACCAACGTAATTTCAACGGGTCGTCGAACTATTTTCAGTAATTTATCAATAGGCGTGCCAAACAATATATCACGCATATAATACTACTTTTAATTGACTTGTAACACGGTAAGCCGACGACATACAGTTGTTCAAAATAACGGTGTAACTGTATATACTTCTAATATCGTTCGTGTTTGAGTGAGATGATCGACTAGCCGCATGATGCGTCACGTCACCCTGAGAATGACAACGGACCTGTTAATAGGTAGGTAAACTTTATCTGAATTGAATCACGTTTTTACTTGACTACTCTTAATTTAATTTACACGTAAAATCACTTATGTCTATCAGCATCTCAATAAGTTATCCATATCTATTGCATGTCAGCCTTCGCTTGCGATAGAGCAGTGGTGGCCCAGTGGCAACGGCCGTGACCTACGCTTAGTAGGTCGTGGGTTGGAACCCAAGCAGGCACTTTACTTGGTGTAAATTATTTCATCACCACTGCTCTCAAAACGGTGAAGGAAATCATCGTAGGGGGGGAACCGGCATGTCCTAGAATTAAAATTTCGAAGACATGTGACTTCCACCAACCCGCACTGGATCCAAGTGGTGGATTACGGCCCAGTCTCTAACACAGAAAGGGGAGGCCCAGGTCCCAGCAGTGGGAACATTATAGGCAGATTATGCTTCGCTTGCAATCTGATTAAAAGTCAAAAACCAACTACATACAAAAAATTTTTGACTGCAAAACCACTATTTTCGGATCCCATCAAAACATGTATCTATTTCCCCTTGGTCATTGTCCAAAACATGATGGAGCCAATCCACACATAACATAACATCACGCGTACACCCATTCGCCAGTAAATAATATGTTTAAGTCCCATGTAATAGAGGGCGAGCCTACTGCCATCAACCGGGTACATGTCCAGGCCCCGGGCTGCTACTGAGAAAATCCTGATCTAAAACTCCAATAAAGCCAATCAATGGAGCCAATCTATCTAAATAAAAACAAGAGTGACATAGAAAACCTTCACAAAGTTACAGAACTGCAGTCGCCATTATGAATCAAGACACGAGCTGGCTGGTTTTAGTATTATTCCCCTGAGATCGTTATACCAATCTTTAAGGAAGGCCAGGTGATACGTGATACGTTTAATCAGATTATTACAAAATCTGGCCTCACACGAGAGCAACCGGTTGTGTTGTGATTTGTAATACAAAGTTGGTTTTGATATGAAAATAACGTAATGTTATATAACTTTTATAGGTAAATTAGTGCAGTACGTGTTTTTCTTTGGATGTATGGAATTAACTGCCATAATATAGAAATGTATAAGTAAATAAAGGAACGGCTAAATGTCGGTTCTGGGGCAGTTCAAGTTTCACTAAACGCTTAAATTAACATAAATTTAAAAAAATACTGAATTTCCGGTAGCGTTAACAAAAACATAACCAATATTTTATTTTATTAATGATTATGAATAATACAAAGAGTAGAAATATTTATAAAATAAATATATTAACGACCTCGTGGTTCCTAGGCCTTGCATTCAGGAATAGAAAATGGCAAAACGACGATAACAAAAACTGTCGAGGAATCTTTACATGGTTCATGGTTCCACTGCGTTTTGTACAAAACTGTCATAAAGTTAACAAAGGGATCTTTTGTTAAATTGTTTGCTCAGCGACATTTAAACGCAAGGAGGCTGTAGTCAGAAAGACTAGCTAAGTAAAGTTTTTAGCCAAAGCATTGCTCGCTTGAAAGAACGTGAATTCATCTGGAATGTTGATAATTTATTCTCTTACGTTGACAGTGAGATCTTTTTTTTGGCCTGAGTTTAGCTTCTTAAAATTATATTTTTGCAGTTTTATTTAAACCCAAAAGTGAGACATCTCTTGCGCCTGGGGAAATGAATGCGAACAAGTGACAATAGTTGGGAAGAGCCGTTATTTTGTAATTTTCCATGATTTTAATAAAACGATGCGGCAGAGTTAAATCCAATCTTGCTTATAAAAAAGTGGATGGCCTCAAACAAGCAGAATCATAAATTAATTTTATTAAAATTTCATCATGCGTCAATAAATTATATAAAATTATTTACAGCTGCGCTAAACGTTGTTTTTGCTAATATTTGGTGTAAAAAATTATAGATACTATTATTATAGTAGTTATTGACTCAGGCGTGACTTTGCAGAAATCGTTGAGAGGTAAAACACGTGTCGATTTTTTACACAGTTCTTTAGGACTCTTTAAGAACAGTTATGCGGATTGGGTTACTAAATATACGTCGTCAATTATAGTTTAGTATCTATTATTATGTCTAGATTATTGCCGTGTTTAATTTGAATCATGCTACTTGTTAACGTAACACAAAATTATGTACCTGTAGTTTAAAACATCGATCGTTTTGTGAATTTCAAATTATTCTTCTATTATACTATGTAGTAGGTAACTCATTATTATTTTCTCTTTCAATTAAAATAGGTTAATAGTATATCAGTTCTAAACTCAATATATGGATAGACACAAAACTAGAGCAATTTTTGTTATTCGGGCAACAAATAATTAATGAGAAAGAACTAAATAGCTAAAAGTTCCACTGACCCACAAAATTTAAAAATTACAGGAATTCATAATTTATTTTATTTAATTTAATTTTAAAAAACACGAAAGATTTCGATCAAAAATACGTTTTCATACCGTTATCCATCGAATTAATAGGTCATAAAAGTATTGCGCACGAATATCTGTGATCAATCTATGCGCGTACACGCAACTTCTTACCGTTACATAGAGTATTGAACTGTACCGAGCTTACATAGTTTTTTCGAAGTTTAAATTGTCTGTGGTTTGTTTATGTCTGTGCTTTCTGAACTTGAAATCTGTTGAACTTGGATTCATATGTATAAAAAGTGACTTTGCTAAATTGAGATTTTCAATTTTACTGTACTCTACCTGACCCTGGATTTATTTTTTATTGAAACATTATAATCTGCTTAGTCTTTTCCCAACTATGTCGAAGTCAGCTTCCAGTTTAACCACGGAAGTAGGTGGATACCAGTATTTTATCAGTTTCTTTTTTTATTAGTATGTCACTGAAATCGGGTAATGAATAAAATGACGAAGAATCACCTCCCTTATTAACTAAGAAATTCAAAGCCCAAGAGCATCATACATCAGCCAATAAAAACGCAATCGATCATTTGCTTGAACCTCAAGAACTTGCGTTCAACTCCAAGGCAAAAGAAAAGGTGTGATTCATTGCAATAACTTTCAATGCTATTTACTGACGTCATACAGTAGTATCGGAAACTCCTTATAAGGTATTGCTGTATTGCCAGGTCATACAGTTACATGAGCTTCAATAATGCTGACGGAAAAGGAAAAAAAAAGGACGGTGTTTTGATAGGCGACAAATATATGCTTAATAATGGTTCGTATGAATGAGTTCGGTAATATTTTTCCAGAATAATCAATAAATTTATAATTTCACCGAACATAATGAGTAATTTAGTATTCAAAATGAAGTTATTGTGTAAAGTTAGGTGCTCCACAAAAATGCACCATAAAATTGCTTGCCTATTTTCTTTTTTTGTTTTTGCATTTCCTTTTAACGTTGGATTTATTAATATTATTTACTTCACTTAATGCAATCGGTCGGTTCGTGGAAAGCACGTTAAGCCATTGGTCCAGGCTGTTATTCGTGGATCTTTGACAGTCGTTTCGGGTAGTCAGAAGCCAAAAATCCGACAACCACTTACCAAGGGGTATTTATGTTACCCAGTAACTGGATTGTGGAGGTCAGATAGCTAGTCACTCCATGTGAAATATTGGTATTCAGCTGCATTTGGTTAGACTGAAAGCCAACCCCAACATAGCTAGGAAATGGCTAGACAGTTTTTTTACAACAATACCTCAGGATACTTCATCGTTTTAATGAAGTTTGTATCTTTTCTTATTTAAAAAGAAATCTGACATACCTTCAATCTCCACATTCTCTCCACTCGAAGAGTCCGAGGAATCATCTTCAATCTTCTTCTCCGAGACTATTTTGAGGCTGTTCTCACCACACTCGTTGTTATGTGACCTCTTGTCAGTCACCGAGTGGAACTGTAGACAAAAAAAATATGACGTTAGTACAATGATGTACCAAAAATAAACAAGATTTTATCTATAACAAAATATTAGTAGTATAAAATGTTAATCGCGAATCAGTCAATGCGGATGTTATTGTATTATAGTTAAAATGATTTTGTATTGCTACAGTGCCTGTAAGGACAAGGAAGAGTAAATATCAAATCGATCTCTGCCAGTTAACGATTTATCAAAATAGTTGAAGGTTGATTTAAATTCATTTAGGGCTGATTTTGTTATCATCAGATAACTTCTATCTGAGGATTAAATATAACAGTTGGATAGCTATTGTAGAATATACAGCGTGAGGGATTACGATGTTGGTTCGGCACCCTTAAATATGACCACAATATTTTTGTTACTAGCTGTATATATGTCAAACAGAAAAGACTCTTTTATAAGCAACAAGTGTTTCGACTTTGAAATGTACTTTTACTGAAAGAAACTCCTATAAATATTGAGTTGGTAACTAGCAATCAAAACAGAGTAGTCTTATAGTTCCAGTCCTACATAATTGGATACGTACGTCAAGGTTTTAATTGAATTAGACTTGAAGATAATTTCCATGAGCACGCCTGTGTCATAATAGTTAATTTCCTTATTGTAGTGACAATATTAATTACGTTATCTCATGATAACATTACAAATGTTTACAAAGTTTATTACTACGTACTAAGACGTTTTTGTCTACAGGTTGTCTGTGTGTTGAACTTTGAATAACATGAGTTTAATCCTAATTTCATTCGCGTTTATTTGTAAGATGTACTTCATTAAAATTATTATTATCTTTGCCATCATCAACACCTTTATTTCAGGTAGATTACGGTTCTTTTTGTGGTGTCTGTCCTGTCTTGTACTTATCATATTCAGGTTTTTTGCCCAAATCCTTATTTGTTCAAAAATTCTTCCTTCTTTTACCGTCCCTTTTTCTAAAGCATTTACAAAACCAACCAATCGAATGCATGATTTACAAAATTTACCCGATAACCTATTCGTTACGAATTATTACACCAGTTTAAACAATCGACGTGGAACATGTTTTGAAAATAATCGGTGGAATATTCCGTGAAACCAGTTTTGTTACAATCGTAGGAGGCTTTTGCACCTGCACAGTGAGTACCCACTGTTTTAATAGAGTGATACTGGATTGGTAGTTTAATATTGCTTCTGGATCAAAAAAGGATTCTGCGTTTTATTTTGTTTATACACCGTCAATTGTCTTTTGAATGAAACTGTAGCACTTTGAAAGTAAATGAAAATATTTAAGCTGCAGCTAAACGATTATTATACACTTTCATATATTCATTTATTTAACCATTTATGTACACACATTTAAAACAGACAAGAAGAAAAGAACAGAAAAATACGTACAAAGGTGATTTATCTAAAAATCATTTTCCCCTTATTCAAAGCGTTTCCTTTCTTGTTTTTAATTGAATAGTTGGCTTATGTGAAGAATTTTGACTAAAGATTTATCGTATATGCAAGCATTTAAGAAAAAGTTCCTCAGTAGCCCCTTAGTCACTACGACCTACAAATGTCTATTGTGAGAGGTCATGCCCCAGACCTAAAAATGCCACAGTTCATACCAATGAATAAATGGCTCACTTGTGCCAAGCTTTAAAAGTCGATGTTATGTCATGAACGTTTTTACAATAAGACAAGTTTCTCACAGTGCAGTGTTGTCACTAAACCGGCAACTTTACTTGAAACCAGTCGGCCATGACACACATTACAAAAAGGTTTAACCACTTCAGTTTAACACAGTTAAAGTTGTGTATCAAAAACGTTTTCCTTACTACTCGAATCGGGAATTGAACCTCGATCGGTTGCCATTTACAGCAGTCATTGAACTGTTGCGAAGCGAGGGTAAAGATGGCTGCCTACTTTGAGAGATGCTATTAATATGGTTAAGATATTTTATGACAACTTGACGTACTGTATGTTTGGTCCTTCATTCCATAGGGAGCAAAAAAAAAATTGCCGAATTTTTTCCCAACTATGTTGGGGTCGGCTTCCAGTCTAACCGGATGCAGCTGAATACCAGTATTGTACATGAAGTGACTGCCTATTTGACCTCCACAAATCAGTAACTGGGTAACAGGATACCCCTTGGTAACACGATTCTCTTTCAGTCCATAATCCATGATGCTAAACTCCTCAAAATAACTCAATGTTCTACACTAGTATTCAAAAGGCGATAATTGCATATCGTACAATATACCGGTTCCTTAGCTATAGATAACAAACATGACATAACATCTGTTATCTTAAGAAAACACGTTGAACATGCATAGCATTGGCTTTATTAATAATACGGAACATCTCACGACAGTTGACATCATCTCTTACGAGCTTGATTATGTTCATCTCATTAATAATTTACACTGGCGTGATTAATGAGTTATTGCATCTTATCTTTTTGTGATAGATAATCTATTAAGTTTTTTATTTTTATTTTTATTGCTAAAATGTCATTTTATCCGAATATTGCATAAATGCGTCAATGCCTACGTCAACTAATATTTATATACTAGAGCTACAATCATCATCATCATTCTCCTGCCCTTATCCCAATTTATTTGGGGTCAGCGTAACATGTCTCTTTCTTCCATACTTCCCTATTAGTCATCATCTCGGTAGTCACCCCCTTTCTAGCCATATCATCTTTCACACAGTCCATCCATCGTTTCTTTGGTCCTCCCCTACTCTTATAGCCATCGAAATGTATACTCAAAACTTTCTTCACGACATTTTCCTCATTCCTCCGCATCACATGCCCATACCATGACAACCGATTTCCGCACAACTTTTCGGTCACCAGTGCCACTGCCACTTTCAGACTTCCTTATCCCTATGTACTCATTTCCTATCCTCCACATATCCCTCTTAGCATTGATCTACAATATTACTGACAAATGCTTGCACTAATTGGACAGGTCCACTCAAATCTGTGTGATGCTTTCCTCAAAGGACCATTTCCGACACTAATATTTATGGTTCTCATATGATCTGACCAAGATTATGTCTGGACTTTAAAAGAGACTGTGACCTTTGAGTTGGTTTCGGTCTTTCTCGCTTCGTAACGCCTATCTTTCCCTGGAAGGTGCACCTTTCACTTTGTTTTGAAACATCTGAGTATGAAATGAGAACGGTTGAATAAGCTGGTGTTTTTTGCACCTCATGGAGTAACTTCTGTAATACTGTAGTTCTGTAGGAAACCTACGGTGCTTACATCCGCGTTTATTATGGTGGCATTATGATAAGTTACGGTATGTTGGTATTATGTGCGTGAGAGATTGAAGATGGTGGTCTAAGTTTTTGTTTGAGAGATGATGCGGATGACGGGAATTAAAGTTTTTTTCATTTTTATATAAAAGTATTATTCATAAACAATGCGTAGATATAACGGCATATTAAGTTTGTTGGTTTCATAAATAATATTAAATATTAATGAGGCATTTATGGTTAAACCAATAAAAACCTACAAACAACTATCAGTATGTCGCTAAAACTAATAGGTGTTGATGTTAACTAAGACTCTTCGGCAAAAAATAAATAATAGTCAAGTCATATAGTCAATAAACACAAAACGAGTTTAGGTACATCATCACACATAAAATCATCTGACACATTTTTTTTTTGTCCACACATGTTTGCAAAACGGGCATTTTAATATGTAGATTAGTTTTAATCCTATTTGATATATGCGACACTGGTATATACATATTTCGTTGCGGTTTTCGCAAAAAGAAAAGTATCATGTCAGACCGGTTTTCGTCAGATTTCATAAACGTAAGTAGGTAAATGATTATGGTATTTAAATAAGTGATAATTTCATACAGATTACTCTAATCTTGTAAGTCACGAACACATAGTTTTTTTTAAACATTTGGAAACTTTTTTCCCACTATGTTTAAGCGTGATTGCTGGGTTCGCGTGTTTAAATACTGGGTACGATAATTTTGACTGGTGATTTTCTTAATGTATGATTTATTGTTGAATTACTGTCACTTAGTCTTGGAGTCGCTAGTAAAGTGGGGTTCATTATTTCGATATCATTTTAAGTAAGCTCTGGTTGGGTGAAAAACTGAAAATACGGAGAAAGCGAATTTTCCCAGATATGAGACCTAACTAGATCGATTTTCCGCCCTCGTAAACCCCTAATATTGCAATTTTCATCGAAATCGTTATAGCCATTTTCGAGAACGTGTTTACAAATATATTTACAGGTATATAATATACAAATATTGTTCATTTAATAGATAGTAGATGAACTAATTCAGTTATCCTGTGACTGAAACAAATGAAAAGTGACGTATTTTGAATTCCAATTATTAGCATCATTACCGTGTCAATAAAGTTATAGACACTTTATATTCGTTTTTCTATCTTTCATAATATTAAGAGATATATAATATAACGCTTTCAAAGGACGAAAGAGATATGCTGAACCAAGGAACAAATTTTGATTTACTCTATGAATAACTGTTTATTGCAGGTGTAAATTGCGTTACAGTTCAACGAGTTATACACTTATGTTAAACTAGGTTGATTAAACAGGGTCAGGTATAATTTATAGGCTAAAAAAAATAGCATGAATTGACGTTTTCAAAGTACCAAAAAAACATGCGGAACCTAGGACCAAGTTTTGACTTAATCTAAGGCTACTCGTTTATTGTAGGTGCTAATTGCCTTACAGTTCAACGAGTTATTTATTACACTTATCTTTTATTAATATTTGATGTTATATACTAGTTTATAGTTTACATATACTTAGAGCACGCTGTTGGAGCATGACAGAACCTTCGAGACGTGTAGAGTTACTTAAGCTTTATGTAATGTATCAATTACAGTATAAGAGATAATATGGGTAACTATTATTGTATTATATTATATTTATTGCTGTTAATTTTTTCCCACTATGTGAGAAGGAGTAACTCGTTGCTAAGTAAAAACAGCTACACGGATCGATCTGTCAGGTTAAACTACGCTTGCCGGGGTTGGTCTGTGGATGGGTCACCATCTTTACATACCGAGACTCCTCCGTGCCTCGGAAAGCACGTTAAGCCGTTGGTCCCGGCTGTCATTCGTGGATCTTTGACAGTAGTTACGGGTCGTCAGAAACCCGAAAGTTTGACAACCAGTCTTTCTAAAGCGTATCGTACTACCCAGTTACTGGGTTGTGGAGGCCAGATAGGCAGTCGCTCCATGTAAAATTCTGGTATTCAGCTGCATCTGGTCAGATTGGAAACCGAACCCAACATAGTTGGGAAAAGTTTAGGCAGATTTTCATTCTGTTCGTGCATAAATAGACAGTAGGAGATAAAATAATAACCGACACGACATTTTTGTAAAACAAATAAAAGTATAAGTGCCTCATATTTATTGTACTACGTTTCTACTTATATGTATAATAGAAGATACTTTGTTTAGCAAAAAAGATTAGATAGTGTTTAAAGTTCAATAAAACTAATAACTTTTAAATAATCTTTAAAAAAGAAACTGCTATTTATGTTAACACTCAATAGTGTTCTTAAATATATTTATGATTTAAGAAAAACTTTAACACACTCATGTTTAATTCGACAAATTTACCTACTCTAATTTTAATATTATTTCAGTGCAAATATTTAGCACCTAATAATGACTAAGAATTAATTGTTGATACAGACCTAATTTAGGCTTTGTGTATAGCTTACCCAGTGTAATTAGTCAGATGACTAAATTAAACGAGTTCATTTAAGTGAATTCAATTTTTGATCAGATTTTTTTTCAAGAACATCTTCAGCATCTACCTAGTCTTTTCCAACTATGTTGGGATCGGCTTCCAGTCTAACTGGACGCCGCTGAATACTAGTATTTTACATGGAGCGACTGCCTATCTGACCTCCACAACCCAGTTACTGGTTAATACGATACCCCTCTGTAAGACAAAAACTATAACCTCATCTTCTTCGCTACTATTTCTTTTATTAACAAATCGACCGATTCTTATCCAATGTTACGCCAATCTTACGTCTGCCTTCTTCAATATAAGAGGCTCATAAAATTTCACGTCATGTACAGTGACGTTACAAAATAAGAAAACAATATCGTAAGCGGCTGTATCAGACGCAAGGTCAGTTGTGTACATTCACTTTAAGGCAGGTTGTTACTGACCGCGTCACCTGTCCGGTCTGGCACATGATATTAAGTTGACCATGTTTTGGTGAACAGAGTAGATAGCTAAGCGATTTTGTGCATGATTTCGGATTTAGATTTTATAACATAACATTACATTTTTAATCGCCGGAAAGTTAACGGAGGTGTTCCCTAGAGTTATGCTGCATCTTAAATGGGTTAAGTCGCGTCTTATTTAAGGCGACGATAACCGACTTTTAATGATTTTATACTGAAGATCACGTCTAAACGAGTAGTGTTAATGATTTGGACAAAATATAAGTTAAATTAGAGCATTTTTTTAATAACTTAATATAGAAATATTTTGAGATTATGTTTATATTACATAGTGAAATTAATTTGTAAAGTTATGTCTAACGCAGATAAAACACTGAGAATCACGTAAAAACTAACAAGCGTATTTTTCTGAACCCTTCTCCATTTCAAAGATAATTTAATTACTGACTTTTTAGTATACGTGTTTTATTAAAATACTTTTTGTTTTATGTATAATAAATTACTACTAATGCGTCTAGTTTGGGACAGAGCTCCTTGATGGGCCAGTCCTATTACTGGCTGAAAATACGACGCGTTGGGTGAGCTCAGTACAGTACATGCAAGCTAACCACTGAAGGGCACTGGCATAATCTGGAGTCTTAAAAAGTGATCTTTCCGCGAATATGCGATCACCGCGCTTAAATGTCACTTTTTGTTTGGTGATCCTGAATGCGTGGTCGCACCGAAAGAGGACATTTTTCTGATTTCCGAACAAAAAACGACATAAGCAGTAAGCACGCGATGATCGCGCATTCACGCAGCGATCACTTTTAAATAGTACGCGGGGTTGGGCTACAAAATCGGTGACTCTATTAATTAAATGTTATATTTGTTTTTCATTTCAATCATTATAAACAAAAAGTAAATTGGTTCTAGATCCAAACTGTAAAAACCGTTTTATTAAAAAAAATATCTGTTGTTATTGTAATAATTAATTTAACTGTTTTTTATAAAATATGATTAACAAAAAAAAACTTAACAAAGTTCACGTACAATGAAACCAGTACAACTGGTTAATTACAAGGAAAACAAAAATAATAGGCTCATAATAACACAAAGGAAATAGATATGCCTAAATGTTTTATTTTGATTATGTTACGCTGAAAACGAGTTATGGCCGTAAGGCTCAAATGTTAGCCAAACAATTTGACTCAAATGCTTTTCCATTATAAATTCTGATGAAGATAAGCTTGACGTATTGGGTTTAATTCTGTAAAGTGTCCCTTCAGTAAATTTGATGAATGGTAGCTTTATCAATAAAATGAAGGATTACTTCAATTATTACAAAAAACAACTCTTCATAGAGAAGTCCTTTTATTTGGATGAATACTTCAGCAAACACACAAACAAATCCGTCTGTGGTACAATATTCTGTCAACTATATTTAATTTCCAATCGCCTGTCTATTTGTTTGACAGATTCTGTGACACTGACAGCTGTCACTCACATTATATCTACAAATTCTCAGAAAATGAAGTACACAAAAATAAAAGTGCCTAACATTATTCCAGTTCGGTGACGTTGTCATCTTTGATCATATCATTAACTGTTCCACATTATTTTCGTCTTATTATTTTACCTCAAATATTATTTTTCTATTAGCCATCACGTCAAGTTCACTATTTTTCACCTATCCTCAAGGCTCGTGTGTGTTTTTTTTAGATCGTTTTTGTTTACCAAAAGTCTGTCATTAATATTTCATGTCGAATATTAATATCAATGTTATTGAACTTAAACAAAACTGATATCCATTAATTTATGTTTTTGTTCATTTTGTTTTTCTCTAGCCATCTATTAATTTAAATTTATTGACGGTTGATTTTTTTATACTTAACCGTTTATTTAGAGATTCTTGTTATGTCTAATAATGTGCGACACGAGGCAACAGATATGATACAATAGGTAGGTTTGTACAACAAAAATACCATACCATAACCAGGTCATATTAAAATTGGTTCTAAAGAACTTATAACTATTTTTATTAGATACAAAAGACATTTTTAAGTATTTACTCAAAATGTCAACCCTGTGTAAATTTTCTATATTTATATCTGTAATTTTATGGTGTAGAGAATAAAGAGTCATATTTTATTCAATTTTTATTTATTTTTAATAGGCTTTATACACGTTTTGCAGTGATAATAATGAATAAAATTCTAAAATTTTATTATGCTAATCATCCGATGCACACAAAAAAACAGAATTATAAAATCTATTATTTCGTAAATGTATTTTTAAACATGATTAAGTTATTCTCACGTGTGGCCTTTATTACCAAACTAAGTTTTAAAAACAAAAGCGTACATAAAACTTACCGAACGGCTAAGAAATACAATTTTTGATTCCCGCCTAAGTCGTCTATAGTTTCTGACATCGTAAAAACAATCGTCTTCTTCGTCTGAACACGTCGTGTGGTAAATGTGTCGGCGCATTTTAATCACAATTATGTCTTAAGCCACTTCACCTTCGAACGGGAACAACCGAGGTTTGTAAAACAGGGGTAACTGGTTTTATTTTTTTGCTTTTTGGATCGATTAATATGATTTAGAATGTCATATAATTATTGTTTTTTTACAAAAAATAGAATTTGATTTTAGAACGCGTCAATTTCAGCCTGTATTCCCTAAGAATTAAATCTAGAAAGTTATTTTAGTCACGAAAAATCGAATTCAAACGTCTAACCAATTGTCACAATCGCAGTGAACTGAGAAGCGGTTGTAAAAAGTGTCTCAAGCGACTTTGTTAACGTTTTTTGTTTCCTTCTTAGTTTAGTTTATTTAGGCTGTTGACACCACGTGGTTGGTTCAGGAAACTCGAAACAATAAAACGGCGCTTCCTGAGATTTTCATTCAACAATTTGAATGTGAGTTAGTAAATATGGAGTGTGTGATGTGTACACTTCTGCAGCCACTGCCCCAGTAGAAAGATAATATTTATTATTTAACAGTTTTTGTACACACAAATGAACAGACAAAAAGAAATGAGCAGAAAAATGCGCTAGTATTATTAATTTTAGGTTTTCGACTATTTCAAATACTGAACTGTTCAGACTGCTCAAATAGGCAAGATTAGTGTTATCAGGCATTTTCTGTCTAAATATTAAGTTATGCTAATTATAGTTTTCTTTATCACCTAAAACATGCCTTGTTAATCCACAGCAATGCGGTACAATGAGCTTTATTTATTCTATTAATTAACGAGTTTAATCCTCTATTTTCCTTTAATTAATCTTCTGCGTTACATGAAAACTGTCGCAGTTTTTAAGACCGCAAGTCTCAAAAATCTTAACCCAAAAAAAGAAAAAAGACAACGTGATCAAAAAAGGTTCGTGAGAAAAAAGAAACCCGTTATTACATTATTGACGTCACTAGAGTGCATTGACACAAGTTCTCGAAAGAAATTTTTATTAAAATAGTCAACTTTCAAAGGTATGTTTTATCACCTTGGACAGAACTCGGCGTTATGCTGTAATTGATATTATAAACATGATTATTAATATTATTCACGATCGAAATAATCTAATTCCTACTTACTACATAAATAATTATAAAGAGGTAAAATTTGTGAGTTTGTGTGCAGATATCTTCGGAACTACTGATCCAATACCGAAACTTCTATCACTAATGGAATGCTACAGTATGCCCAAGTGTCATAGAATATATTTTAAAAAAGAAATTTCATGTGGACAAAGTCGCGGGCAGAAGCTAGTCTTTCTATAAAGTAGCAAAGTTGGCCCGATAGTTTTTCCTACTTTAAGACATAGGTATTTCCTGTGGTATCTTCGAATAAGTCTTCAAAATACCCACATTTCTTACTTTTTTATTTGAGATTTGGTTATTTACATATTATTAAACCTACCAATGACGCAATTCCCACGGAAAATAATTAATGCGTGCCAAAACCTTTTATTGCTTTTTCAATAAAACGAAATCGGTTATAAATCGATTAGATACGAGATAATAACAATTGATATTCTTTGGCTGGCTGGCTTTATTCAAGTATAAATAATACTTATTTATATAAAAACTGTAGTTTAAGTTATTTAGTATGTCAGTAGTTTTTAATTGTTGCGATTTTAGGTTCCAATTAATTTAATGAAAAACAATAATTTGCGCGCTCATTTCTTCAATATACAAAACTACATTATTTCCTCTTCCTGTAAACAATTTTACTAATTTAATCGAAATAATAATTCCGTTCTTAAAATGCGTTTTAATACTTTTGCACATATTTTTGCACCGTACGTGTACCACATATTTATTTACACAGTAAACTGTAACAAAATATTACAAAAGACAATATTTAATTAATTTAAATTATAAAATGATGTCCTACACATAGAACATTTTGATGTCTGAGCCTTTCCTTAAATAAAACAATCACTGTAATGCACACTCTGTAAATATATTTTTTTACACTGGCAATAAAAGGTAACGCTTACTATCAAAGAAGAGTGATAGACAGTGAGTTGAATGACCTCAATGCATAAAAATAACACTGTATGATGTTATTTTAGTCAATATTTTGTTACTTTATCAGTAATGTTACGACAATTTTGTACGGTAGCAAATCTCACTATTATAATCTTTTTTTAAATGAGACCTCTCCAAAGTTATTATGTAGGTACAAACAATTGATCTATTTTCTCACTTTTTAGATACTTACTTAACATTATTTCAGCCTACACTTTCGTGAAGATATGCTTACAGAAAACTTACTTATAAATCGATTAAAAAAGAGAAACTTCTTTTCGTCACGATTTAACTAAATTGTACCTAACCTCAAACCTCAAAATCTTGGCCTTTCCTAAGCCTGTACAATATTTTAGATAATGAATAAAAAAAGTTTAGAAATGAAATAGTTTGTTCATGTTGTTGTTGTTGTTGTTATAAGATTGTTGTTGTTGTTGTTTTTTGCTGTTATGTTGTTGTTGTTTTTTGTTTATTATTTTACTTAATAATATTATAAAGAGGTATTTGTAAGTTTTTAAGTAGTAATTATAGGGGTTAATCTCCGAAATTTCATTAAGCTACAGTATTACTGAGTATCATAGGATATTATATGTTAAAACAAGAAATTTCACGGAGACGAAGTCGCAGACAGAAGCTAGTTTTACATAAATTAAGTACATTCACACAAACCTATTTACCTTCGCACAAGAAACTCTAAGTGCATGATAAATTGATAATACAGCGTCACTTATCGATAAAAGTCGTTAACCCCTATATCTATATCGTTATCACTAAGAAGTGTGTCAATATGCAACTAGCATTTATTCCATGTTTACACTCTGATATTTTAGGCTATCAGCATCATGTGGACTTGTGATAAGATTAGCCATGTAAACTATGTTGTATTATATATTGGTAATACACATAATGTTGGTACCTAAGTTAGTTTGTGTATATTAAATAGAGCTTAGTTAGGTATTTAGCATTTACTTTTTTCTATAAGATTTCACATTTTACATAATTTTGGGTCCAATATTTTTTAATCTCTTTTCAGTCAGACTGATACTATAAGTTCTTCTTCCTTTACACTGAAAAAATAAATGGCTAGCAAAGTACCAATTTGGCTTGGCTAAAAATTATACCAATTATACGGCTACAAATAACCAAGACTTATTTAAAACGTGCAATACAGCTTTGTTAACACCAAACAAGCAAGTAATATTAACCAAGTTCACTTGTTCAATTCTAGCAACAAACTTTGCAGGCTCTCTCAGAACCGAGTCGCTTGGTTGTAAATAACAATAACTTGTTTATTTCTAGCCGTTACGTTTTTTTCGTGTAGTTCTTCCCTAGTATCAGAGTTTTAAAGCCGCCCATGGACCTCTGACTTGGATTCACATGCCGTCGAGAAATATCTCTCAGGCATGCCGGTTTCCTCACGTTGTTTTCCTTTACCTTTTTTGAAGCAAGTGATAATTATACAACACGCACATGAATCCGAAAAGTCATAGGTGCGTGCCTTGGGTTCGAACTCGACACCTTTGACTTTGCAGTCTGACGATTACACCACTAGGCTATCACTGCCAATCTGCCATACTATTAGGTATTCTCAGTTCTTGAGTGCAGGTTGCTAACCCTAAGATCTGAGACTGTCTATCAGCAAAATGTTTAAATCTAGACTAGATTTTTTCAGATAATAATCTGAATACATGAAGGTAGGTACCTCATACCTTTTAATACATTCATGATCAACGATAAGGTGTTGTATTTCCACTTGTTTTTGGTATTTATATCCAACTGCTAAATCATTAAGTTTTACAAGTTACATTGCGAATAAAGAGGACGCCAGTGATTGCGTCGAAAACATGGCATTTAAATATTTCGCAAAAGTTCGAGAGAGAGTTCCAATACGTATGGCAACACTATTGTAACATGTTGCCTAATTACTTAGCTAATATCAATCTTGGCAAAGGGATTTGAACTTTTATCGTTTGAGGTTTAGTGATAATACGGATGTTGTTTGGGAAAAAAAATACAATTTAGTCCGTCAGTCAGATAATAAAAAAATATTAGACACTTATTTTTTGCTTTAAGTATATTAATAAAAAAGTATTGATGATCGGCAGTTTTAGCTAAACATTAGTATGAATTCGTAGCACCAAGTTCTTGAAATTGCAGCAATCATTTTCAAAAATGATTAACTCACTTCTATATTGAATAATTTGATCAATAGTAATGTACCTACTGATATTAATCTTTTATTTCACAAGAATCGGACCATATTTGTTAACCATACAGGAAAAACAAAAACGACAATCAATAATATTATCAGCACGATCAAATCGCGATTACGATCATCGCAAATTCACAAGCTATCCGTCCTCTTTCTTTATCAAAAACTTAATCTGTCTTGCTAAAGTAGGTTAATAAGATAACAATATGTCTGACAGACGCAGCAGACAATGTAGAACGAGAGAATCGAGCATGATAACAAGAACAAATATTAAATACTACCTTAGATAAAGTTGCTTATAATCTAAGTATTTATCGTGGGAACTGAACTGCGCATTATAAAGAGCGGTTAGGAATGAACTAGAATCCTGCTAGATATTTGTGGGTTGAACATGAAAAGTGCTGAGTAGAAGTTCAAGTAAAGTAGGTACACCTCTTTTAAAATAGTTAAACTGGCAACCAAGGAGCAACATCTGGCTGAATTTGACTATTGTCATAAAGAGCATAAAGCAGTTTTTTCAAAAATAAAACGAAAGAAAAGCATTTTCTTTGTAAGTGAGAGTGACAGATGGGAATGTCCGTAAACAAGGACGTGTTGGCACACTCTTCATATCGCTGATGTCCTTAAGGAAGGTCATTTACGTAGTAGCGCAAAACTTACGTATTGTTGTCAATGATGCATATTACGAAAATAATCCATTATTGACGATAAGAAAAATGTAGAGATTTGCACGAGGTTTGCACGAATCTATTGCGTGTCTATATAATGCTCAATAGGTTGGCAATGCACTCGACTTCCCTCTTGCATGTTATGCAATGTCTATAAGCATTGACGTGCATTTACGTCAGTATTTCATAAGTTGTCTATTTTTATGATAAAGAATAAAATGTTATAATGAGGTGTTCTTATTACACTGGCATCATTAGTGATGTTCTTTTTAAAGGTCATTGTTTGTGGCTAGATTTTTAAAGTACTAGAAGGTATCGAAGTCACGGGAAACACTTGGATGAGGAACGCACGGATTCGGGAAGTATGGCAGAAGAAAAAGGGAGGCTTTTATCCAGCAGTGGGTGTTTCTGGGCTGAAATGATGATGATAATGACGAGAAGGTATACAAAAATTGCAGCCAGTGACCTTTTATCATTTTCGTCTGTCTTTGTCAAAAATTCATTATCCTCCCAATCACTCATTGAATTTTTTATCTTCATGTCCGTTTTAAAGAGTGAATGAGTATCTACCGGTATTAGTAGTAGTAAGTTTAAATAATGTCTACCAGTCTGTCCGCCACTGCGTACCCATACTGCTCGATATGCTCCCACAAGCCAGGCGATCAATCTGCTGAACGCCCTGATTGTTCAGGAGCCCGATGTTGACATATTTATGCATAGCAGTAAATCGATGTTAAATATTTTCATGAAGTTTTTTAGCTAAATGTTGTTGTTGGCTTGCTGCGCGCTTTGGTGTTTACTGTAAGTGCAGCAAGCAATTGATATAAATAAATAATCAAAAATGTCAATACGATTGTAGAGATTTGTGAAATATACCTATTATTACAATTATCCCCGCGAAAACTGCCACTGACTTGAACTATGATAGAGTTGGAAATAAGATTCCTCCCGAAAAATGGTCCCACAGGATTGCAGGAATATCTGTATACCTATGAGATCCCTATTGTTAGACATTTTATGTTTCATTCATGTTAAGAATAGTCTTGTCGAATGTGTCATGTCTGCAATCAACGAGAAAATTGACAGTATAGATGATGGTTGGTCGGTCTTTGTTTTTTTTTTATTAGAAGAAAAATGGTCTTTCTATTTGATTTTACATTTAGTTGCTCTACAAACCTCTCTCCTAGACTATACTATGCCTGGGATTTATAGGACACCATATTTTACGTAGTTGTTATTTAAAAAGTAGGTACATATGCGCATTTCTTTGTTAATTCCAAGAAAAAGAGCCTGCCCATATTTCAGAGAATAATTGAGTTGAATTAGCAAATACTTCAGTATAAATAATTAAATATTGTACGGTGACAACTTTAAATGCGTTCTTGTATAATTTTCTGTAATTCCCCCAATGACACGGAAGCAAGTTTTTTTATCAGATCCGTTTTACGTACTTTGAAAAACTAGTATGACTGTAATACTGGAATATCAAGTTACACCCTAATTAATTGTTTTTTTTTGTTTTTTTTTTTAATGGGTCTTGTCGACATTTTCCGTTTTGGAAGTCGGTACTTTTTCTGTAGGTTTTTATAAGTGATTTTTTGTTGTATTAAGTCGGTATGTCCATATGAACACCGCATTTTATATTATTTAAACTCCCGATTTTTTCTTCAACTACTTCTTCTTTGAACATCACGGATAACTTATCAATAAATCAAACGCATGGAGAGCATCACAAAAAGAAGATAATTAGTCATAAAATCGTAATAAACCCCAGTTCTGTATATAGCAACGCACAGACAGACGGACTATTTCGGGAACAAACGCCCGACGCGTGAGTCACTCCGGATGACTGTGTCATCACGCGAGTTTACCTATAATAACATATTTTAAATGTTACGTAGCTCCCGGACTACGGGACTAACTATTGGGTTAATCGCATTTTTGAAAGTATCAACTATCTCATCTTATTATTTTGATTGTCCATAAGAAATTCTTGTTATCTTGCAAATAGTCATTTGGAATGTGCAGTTTGTAAGAAACTGAAAACCTCTTGGCATCAGAATCTCTGGATGTGGATAGGTCAAAGTTTCATCAATTATGTAGATGTTTAAGTAGGAACTATACATTGACATAGTTAAACAACATATAATTAATAAATAAGAAAAGATACACAAAAGCAGTTTATAAAATCGTGGAACTTTTTTATCTTTGTATTTTTTTAACTAGCCAGCAAGTATTCACGAGCCTTTACTTTTGTCTAGTTTAAATAATCGGAATGACGGAAGAAAGGTCAGTTACAGGTATAAAGTACATTACAAAAGAATCAGTACCCCACAGGATGCTTCAAGTACAGAAGCCATACAAATTTTGCACCTCGCCAAACAGGTGTCATTCAAAAGCAAATTACCTGGACCTTTACAAAAAGTAATCCGATCTTTAGTCATAGAAACATGAGGAAAAAAACAACAGGTAAGCACCATGTACAAGAAGACATGACAATCATTGTTACATTCAGTGGAGATGCGCAGTATTGCAATAAGTTCATAAACAAAAGTTACTGTCTTGTAGAATATCTGTATGAGTCAGTTGTAAGGAATTTCTCTCCATTTCTTTGTCATTTTATAGAGTGGTATGTTAATTTCTTGCTTATTAATTTACTGCACTTGACTCATAAATATTTATTATTATCTCATTTTTCGAGTTATTTTTTTGTGGTTAAAAATACCCACCCCATGCCTTGTGAAGACTATTATTTATAGCAATATTATGTAGTTGTAGATCGGCATAAATTCATATTTACTATTCTTGTGTTTTGCTTTAAAGACTTTTTGTCGAAGATAGAAATCAAGTATTGCAATATTACTGAGGATATAGAGTACAAAACTAAAATTGTATACAGGGTGTCAGGGACATCGACGCGAAACCGGTTACCATGGATTCAGTACATGATTCTGAACCCCCTTGCGTTGAAATTTTTTGTCAGTTATTAAAAAAAAATCTGCTGTTCCATACATTTTGACCGCGTAGGTATTGCACTTTTCTATGAAACAGCAGATTTTTTTAAAATAACCGACGAAAAATTTCAGCGCAGGGTAACCGGCTTCGCGTCGATGTCCCTGCCACCCTGTATAATACGTTCATATAATCTGATTCTATAATAACTATCGTGTTTAAATTTCGCAATGCATTAAGGTTAGTGAATGCGATATTCCGATTGCTTAAGTCCATAATCAGTCAGTCTGCTGTAAACACATCAGTTAAAGTGAATGGTTGATGAACACAAACGACACGACAGCATCCAGCATCGTATATAAGTTGACACGAGGTTAAATAGATAAGACTTTCTAACCCAATTAAAAACTTTTAACATAATTCGACGAAGAAAAAAGTTGAAGACTTAGATAAGAAGGAGAATAAACCGTTTTCTTTTCTATCCTTTCTAAATACTGCAATTATAAAACTAGTCTGCTACAATACCTAGGCTATCTATGACGCAAAACGTAATGAAACAAGTTTTGCAGAAACTTGTTAATACGAACTAATGACGCAAATACATGGAGCGAGCGACACCTGACACAATTTTATATCCTTTTAGTTGCATTTTTATGAACAAATTAGCTGTCGACGGCAACTACCTACTTCTGCGTGTATTTTGTATTTCATCATTTTGAATATCTGGGAAGAAAAGTAACCTATGCCTTTCTTCAGGTTCCAAGGCTACCAATCTATTAAATTTCATAACGATCGGGTCAGTTGTTCAGGCGTGAAAAGCTTGTTTACACAGAGTTAATTTTGCATTTTTATTATTAGTTTACATATAAACCAATAGTAATTATCTATACTAATTTTTTATATATAAAGCTGAAGAGTTTGTTTGTTTATTTGCTTGAACGCGGTAATCTCAGGTCCGATTTGAAAAATTATTTCAATGTTAGATAGCCCATTTACCGAGGAAGGCTATAATCATCGCTCACGCTAAGACCAATAGGAGCCGAGTAAAAAGAAAAAAGGCAGAAATAATGCTAAGCGAAAATGAAGTAATAGTGTAGGCAGGCGATGGGATGCGACGCGATGTGTCGGGGACCGCAATTTCACGCGAACGAAGTCGCGCGCAGAAGCTAGTAGTATCATATGGATGTCATACGTTTTTTCCTATCGCATGGAACAGTGAGGGAAGTGATAATAATATTATTCATAGTTACATATATTTTTTTTTGTCAATTGTTACGAAATTGTGAATGTTATCGTATTTTATTTTAGTGTCTGGTTCATTTCCGCGATGTTCCAGAAATATGACATGTGATTATAATGTTGTAAAATTGAGTTTTTGGGTGAAAGATGATAACGGATTTTTTTAGGTTAGGTTAAGCATAAATTGAATATTTTGTTGGAATTTAGTGTTAAAAGATGTTTTTGAGTTTATACGACCCATGAAATCTTTAGCCAAATCAGCTTTGACTAAGTAATCTGCTAGTTGTCAAATTACCAAAAGGCTACAGTAATCCCCCATATAACACTTTTGTTTTTACCTAGACGACTGTCGTAAAAACAGTCCTAAAAAAATAACCCATTAAATAGTGAACAATTTGCACGGACGAACAGAACACAAAAACCTTCGGCTAATATTACCCTGCCATTCATCTGTAACAACTATTTAATTTCAAGGCGTAAACTTTCGACTATCACTTTGACTTGACTTGCCTTCAACCCGGTTTTATTGCCAAGGTTTATTTAGATTGTTTTATTTTAGGAGAATTACCAGTTAAATGTCAGTTGAATTAAATTTAATAAATAAATTTATTACCAGCCAATCTATTTATCATGACTATTTGTAAGTATACGAATTTTAGGTGGGGTGTGTGTGTAGAGGATTATCCAGTTGCAATAATTAATCGGAAAACGCTCAGTTGCTGTCACAATATTAGGTGTTACATCAACAACAATAGAGTTTTTAGGGATAAATTTAGCGACTACTGTATTTATATGCTTATTTCCTCGCAGTTTAACAAAATTGACAAAATGAAGTTTAAAACTGTCAATGTCATAGCCGTTGATCTACTGGGACTCGGTGAATACTCTGTGGTCGTACTGTTCTTTATATTGCAGTAGGAACACCTTTGTAAACACCAAGAGGTCTCATGCTTAACAGTTATGTTTTAAACAAATATACCTAATTAACGTACACGTAAATAATATATAACCGTAATATAACATCACCAATTTTCTGCATACATTTGAAAGATAGCCGACTGCAAATACCATGAAGGTTTCTTTGTTTGATTGTTATGTACACTGTTATAAGTTGTGTGAACCCAATGCCACTGACAAGGTCTTCTCTGTTAGATTCAAGTCGCGAAGAAGGAAGTGTGTTACGAAACAGAACTGTGTACATGCATTCGTCGCTTATCGAATGACAATTAATTGCTTTGCGATGAGTAATGGAATTGTTGGATTGGTTTTGTTAGTCTGAGCAGCAATGATAGATTTATCAGTTTTGTAGTTAAGTGCAACCTATATTTTGTAACCAAAATAATGCCTGTTCATAGTATTTTGTAACTTGGACGAAATAATATAAATGATGGAGGACATAGAAAGTTTAGCCAATCAAATAGTTTTACATAATTTAATAATATTTTAAACGAATGATTAATATTGATTGAAGGAATTTTTAATATTATTAAAATAGTAATATAAGCCTTTCTAATTCAATTAAAATATTTTATCAACGCTTTCGCTTTTGTTCTGTAAGTAGGTATAACTATAACTAATGTAAGAAGTATGAGTTATTACCAAGCATTAAAATAAATAAGAAGCCAAACATAAATTAATAAAATGGCTATAGGTACCTACTCACGACTGTTAGTATAATTGGATCACTGAAAGAATTTCGTCTAAAGTGGTTCAGCACAAAAGTAGGAATTATGCGAAATTTTTTTTAGTGGTATTCATGATAATCCAATAAATATGTTTCTTCTAAGTTGTTTTAGATTTTCTTTTGATATTTAGATCCTGTTTATGAAAAGGAAAAATAAAAAAAAAAGAATTCAGGTACTTTTCTATCCTTATTTAAATAATATTATTATGTTTTCGTTACTCGGTCGCCATCTTCAAAAGGCAAGCCAAGGCCGCTTCAGTCCATTTTGTTTCTCGTCAAATTACATAATTGCTTGCCTTTTGAGGTCTTGAGCAAACAGTATTATTTATTGTGACAAATAAGAATATTTAAGTGATGTCAACATTTTTGGGTACTTGGTATCAACTGGGTATTTTGCGTTATGATGAAATAAGGTCGACACAAGCATGTCTTAAAACTATGATACCTTTAGATTTGATATGTTTGCATCATATATCATAGCTTATTATAACGTTATAGTTAACGAGAATATTTCTATTAGTTTGTAAAATACTGTATCATTGAAGTTAGTTATATTAACGTCCTAAGCGATTTCCGTGTTCCATAAAATAATATTATGATCGTGGTTTTATCAAAATCGTTTTATTGTCATTTTATTCTATACCTTTAAAAATTTTTGTATAACCATAATCAGTAACACAAGATTTTGAAAGGTTTCAAATATATATTGATTTTATCGACCATAAACAACAACACATGGTAAGCCATGCTGCATGTACTATAAAAAAATGTTACCTTGGTTAGGTTTTTTGTCATCTAAAGCTAACAACCCTGTGATCATATGCCATCTGTCCCGGTATCTCATAACTTCATAAGAAATGAGTAATTAACAATGCACGATGCATCCCCCTCGCATATGGATAACTAATAAAAAGTTCAGATCAGCTGTTCTATACTCGTTTATACACGAAGGACAGTAAGGTTTCATAGATTTCTTTTGAAGATATATAAACAACCAGTATCAAATTATGTTAAAAACGATGTTTAAGTCTTATAAAGGTCACGGATAAATTAATGATGAGTCAATTTTGATATGAGACTAATTAATTACTTTAATGACTGAAAGATTAATTTATATCACAATTTTATCTGTTATTATTAACCTATCAATTGTACCAATAATATTCTGAAATCTTTAGAATGCAACAGATTTTAATTAAATAATAACAATAATTTCATGCATGCAGTGCTATATTATGAAAATGATTTTCTCGACCATACAGCAAGAAACGCAATTAGGTGATTCTGAAAACCCCTGAGTTCGGGACATATCAGTAAAAACTCATCAAACTTATGCACATAATAGGACACTTTACTTCAAAAAATTCAACCATCCAATCAATTTCTTGTATACACTTAAGAGTGTTTATTCTGAAAGTTGGCAACGTCGCAAATAGATGTCAAATATTTCGCTGTTTTAATTAATTTGATAATATTTCTGTATGGAAATAAAAAATGTGGCTAACTAGCGAACTAGAATATTGATTATGAAATGCAATAATTAATATCGTAACACCGAATAGTTAGTTTTAGATGTAAAAAAAGTATTTGGAAACTTTCCAAATGCCTTTTTTTCACCTAAAACGGGTACAACATCAAATTCAATGTTATAATTGCAATTCATTATTAATATTCTAGTCAATTGGTTAGCCACATTTCTTATTTCCATACAGTATTATTTCCAAATTAATCGAAACAGGTAAATATTTGACAGCTATTTACGACGTTGCCAACTTTTAGGATGCACCCTCTTAAGACCAGTTTAACGCTGCAAAAACAAATGAACACATTGAAAAAGGTATAAGATCAATTAAAAACATGTGTCATTCACAATTGATAAGTCCAATGTAATTGCATAAACTTGTTTACTGGTTTAAATTACAGAAAATGTACTGTTGATGTTGGTAGTGATGTACAATTTAAATTAAATGCAATTGAGACGATTTTAAGCGAATATTTTGGTTGGTAACATTTGTATTAAGTGAATAGAAAATGTTACCAATCAAGTTGTTTGTTGTTAAGTTGGTAGTCATTTTGAATGTTTAAAAGGTTTTAAATATATAACCCAACATATAGGTACAGTTCCCAAAATAGTTGGGAAACGGCTAGGCAGATTATTTAATTTAATTTTTTTAGCAAAATCGTTGAGGACTATTATATAGTAGATTCTGAAGTATCCGTAGAAGAAGTTTTTGGGACTGAAAGTTTAGATAACTCAGTAGATGTAAGTGATATTCTTAAAGCATCACTATGTCAACATTATCAAATAAGTCAGGTATTTCAAAAGTAGGTAGTAAAATAAATATAATATTGAAACATAATTTAAATATTTTGAATATTGATCGAATGTTTAACAACAGGATGCGATGTTTAAAATTAATGGCATACTAACAATGTTACGTTTTATTTCGAATATTTTTGTTTGGTTAAAACTTTAAAAGGTATTTAGTAAAGACATTGAAGCCATAACTGTCAGGATGCTGTTACCACACTTCCTTTGCAATGCGATATTAGTTACCGGTAAAGGTAGAGTTACACTGTGGGATCCGAATGAGACAAAAAAAACAATAGGAAACATGCGCTGGTATATTACTTCTTTTTTCTTTTTTCAACAACCTAGTAGAACCGAGGATTTAAAAAAATGTACAATGCTAACTGACTGATTTTACTACTCCTACTACCTAGATACATTTTTAGGTTAATTGAACCCTGTAAACCAAAAATTTGAAGAGCAAATTACATTTTTGCTCATAATAATAATCATTTAAAAACAGGAAATAAGGTGAAATAATTATAAAATAATTAATGCTCTTAATGATAACGATGACATTGATGTATTTAAACAAGGTGATTCTTTATCGATTTCAAATTGATTCTTACGATGCATGCAGTAATTGGATACATAATGAACATTTGCTAAAGACTAAATTAGTGAAATATTCAAGGAAGCTATTTTATATTCCGAATCAAAGGAAGTATTAATAACGGAAATCGATTGAATATAATTTTAGGATATATACAAAATATTAACAAATTTTCATCGTCATGACGTTTAAAATTCAATGGACGATAATAAGCTTAATATCAACCTAATAAATTTAAATAATAAGACTTTACAAAACTTTATTTTTCTAGTTAACAGCATTTTGTATTCAAACAACGATTTTTGTGGATAAAATCAAAACTCGATTGGCATAGACGAGATGCAAATAATAATGAGTTTCTTACTCTCGGCTCAGTGTTTGGAAACTTATGTGTTTTTAATTTAAAGTTTTGCTTCACATCTACGTGAATCGGGAAGATTTTTTGAAGTTCTGAATTCGGGACGAGAATTACTTGAGCAATTTTTCTATAAAGTGTATTTAGCAGCAACATTTTTTGAACTGTTTCTCAGAAAAAGATATAAGTATCGCATTTTATTATTATGTAAGTATATTATGCTTTAGGAGAAATAGAACCACCTAAGCATTAACCAACTAAAGCTTTTGGTCTCGTTCAACTTTTACTTGGTTTATTAAATTCAAAACATAAAACCTCTTACAATTTCTGGTTGTAAATTATATATTTAAATATACAGAGGTGGACTTAATGCCATAGGCATTTCAAATATTATTCTTGAATTTTCCGACATCTTCACAATTTGAAGAATTCCCTAGTTTCTTCTTCCATCACATCCTTCACTGTTTGTATTATTTCAATACCGTTTACGTTAGTTACGTCAGTAACGTAGTATCAAGCATTTTTAGGGTTCCGTACCTTAAAAGGAAAAAACGGAACCCTTATAGGATCACTCGCAATTTGCTCCAAATATACAGGACCAAATTAGTGTTTAGTTTAAATTCGTTACACATATGATTTTTTGTGAACCAAACACGGACGTGTAACGTAAATAAATGAATTTTGAATATGGGGTCACATTACGGCATATGGAAAATAAAAAAAAAGATTTTTGCAAACTGTATCGTGTCATCGTGTGACAAATTGAATGCAAGGGCTTGTTTTGAAGATCTCAGAGAATGGTTCTTTACTCATAGATAACAGGAAAACGTATAAAAGCAGTCTATGGTTTTAAAATAACATGGTAAATCTCTTAATATTTTGCGAACAAACTTACATTTGCAGTTGAAATGTATGGGAGAACATGTTTTTCATCTACAATTAAATTTGTTCTTGGGATAAATGCATACCAACTACGGAACTCCATTGTGCGTGGTCCGACACGCACATGGCCGGTTTTTTTTTGTAAAAAAACAACATGCTTAGTTATCCAATTACCATTCCAAGGACAGCGATGACGCACGAATGCATTCACACGACTCGCGTTTTTATTATTTATCCGTTCCTAGATTTATTATGGTTTATTTTATTTTGTTTTTATGATTTTATGGAGCGAGTTCTAATGGCGAGTAAATCATTTTTTATGGTTTAGAGACTGATTGCGGTAGAAGTTGGTTCTGTATAGATATGATGCCCTAGTATTGAAAATATCTATGGGAAAAGTTATAATTTGGTTTTTACTGGCTGGTTTGGTTTTCGCACGATATAACCTGGTTTACCTATCACGCTATGCTTTTTGTTAATATAATAAAAAAAAAAATAATAATAAAAAAAATAAAAATAAACTTTGTGTTAATCCATAGATAGTTAATACCTATAGCATAAGTAAATGTTTAGTTTTTAATTTTTAGTTTGTAACTTTTTTTGTTGTAGATCGGAAATAAATGGGCTTTATTATTATTATTTCTTTTATTCCATTTAAATACATATTATTTACATTTTTAAATATTTCTTAAAAAACAGATATAAAAAAACATTTAAAAATATAAAAAATAGTCGCCCATCGGCGACTTTATTATTATTATTTTATCAATGACATAACCAATAACAAACACCAATAACCTGTAAATAACTATATACAACAAAAAAATTAAATAACCTGTGATAATAATATATTTAGTGGCTTGACCACAAAAACTATAAGGCATGACACTATTAGACCCTCATCTTGCTTTTACTATTGATACTGTCAATAGGATAGAAGACTATTGTAATAATAATTCAATCATCTTTTTCCTCTTAACAAATTAATACTTTGATTTTATTGACTATTTCAGTATAGGTACATATGTATGTACATATCCGTCACTAACATTTTGTGACGAATTTATGCAGAGAATCTTTTGGATATGTATCACGCGATGCTAATGGAAAACTGTGATTTGTTATCAAAATATATACCAATGCACTAAGTTCTGTATATCCATATTATTAAACATTACATTGATCTTGTAGGTAAACATATGAATAATATGAGTAAAGATGGTTTGTCTGATAGATGGCTACGACGGAGGTGAATTTCTGAAATGACGGTTAATGAAAAATAATTGTATGAATGAACAAGATGGATGTGGTTGTGTGTGCCTAAGGGCAGGAGAATAATGATGAATCCAAAATCACAAGCACGACAATAGAAAGCAAGCACAGCTAACTATAGCAAAGAGTTTTTGTAAAAGTTCTCAGCAGCGGTAGGTACAGAGTTGGGAGTTGAGAGCAATTAGTTCGTCCCGATGATAAAATAAATTTTGAATTAGATTTTAACATCTAGAAATGAAATAGTGAGTATCATCTTCAGTGACATGTAGTTACACAAAATGTACTCTGTCTATTTCCGATTAGTAAACATTTATTAACCATTTACGTCATAAAATCTTCAGAGACTTTATCAAACGCAATAACTCCGCTCACTTGATCCTATGCATCTTTAATGTCAATTACACACTTTATAATTACTATGGCGTAAACTGAACCAGTTTATATAATGCACAGCTGATTTTACTTATTGCTGGTACTTCGTTCACATAGATTATGTAACGTGATCTTACTTGCGTATGTCGTATTTAAAGTACGTCGATTAATTACTGGCTTATATTGCATTGATTGTAACTTGTATGGGCGTGTTATGAAATAGGTTATTTCTTTGGCTGATCTTCTAAGTGTTTGAGTCTTGTGGCTCACTGAAGTACTTGTGAAATATACTGTTATTTCAAGTTGATTTTAAAAGCGCAGTAGTATTTTTTATATATATTTTTTTATAATTAACTATAACATTTACAATTTTATTCATATTTATACTCTAATAAATGTGATGTTATATGATGTTTTCAACTTTGCAACGACTAGTAAACTAGTAAGATTCTTTTTTTATAAAAATACTAGCTGATGCCCGGCATGCGTTGCAACATTGCACTCAACAACTCGCCAAAGTTTTATCACAGTCGGTGAAGTTATTTTCGATTTTTTGCGAGAAAACGTGTGCGTTAGTCACGCAAAAAATAATATATTTATATATAGATGTGTATAACAATAACAAACTCGTAAAGTAAATACAAGTAAAAAGGACTGCTTGCAACTGCGTTGTTCGTGACATTGTCAGCAATAAAAAATATATTGACAATTATAATATTATTTTCTTTTGTAAGAGTCAGACATTGTATAAAAATCATTCATTGCATACATTTTTGTAATACCTTGTAGAAAACTGATTATACACAGCACAGAAAACGATTTGATTGAATCATATTTATGAAGAAAAGAAAAATATGCCTTCTAAAAGCCAATTAAATATCAGCCATTAACTACTACACTAGGTAAGTTAGCTTCACTAATTTACATTTAATAGCTAATAAAGATCAACAAGAAACGCATAAAACGACAGTTTGCCGTAGAAGTCCGTATCAAGAACATTTCCCGAATATTAACATAACATAGCGTTTCTTTATTAAAACAGAAGGAATCATTATACGACTGATTGCCTTTTTCTAATAAAGAATTGTAATCGCTATTAGAGTTAATTTATTCTGAAACGTAATTATCAACTCGAATGGATTTCCTTACAGGAAATTGCTTGTTTTGGATATACGATATCGATCGATAATGTTTGTGGTGGCACCTAATGACGTAGAATTTAAGGGAGGTGGCTCTAATGTAATTTCCCACCTTCAAAAACTGGTGACAACTACGCATTTTGTATGAAAAACAAACACAAACAGGTCTCCGATCAAACTTTGTATCATCAAAACATCCTTCCGTCATTGTAATTTTTAACCTTCACGTATATTTTTTATAAAACATAAACAGCTGTTTTCTGTTGGTGTACAAATAATTGCGTCGCTGTTCCGGCTGAATCTTGTTTCAATGCAAATATTTAACAAAGAAACTACTCAACAAATACTTAAAACATATGCGTAGGTTTGAAAATACTTCTATCTATTTCCTATTGTCGATGTTTTGCTTAAAATATTGCTTTGTTGCTCCTTTTTCCAAGCGCAAGTTTGACAGTTTGAGACATCACTATTTTGGATCCTTTTAGCAGTGACGAATGTAGGTTCTATAAACACATCATTGTCTTCATTTTCACTAGTACTTACAGCTCAAGTAGTTTCAACATTTTCTTTGTCATTTTTATCATTTAGAACAACACACGGCTTAATAAAAGCTAGAGCCATCTTTATCATAAACACAAAGAGCAACAGTTCTTTGTGATGTTTTCCTCTGACTAGTGACCTACATACTGAATTGACATGGATCTAGATTTCTGTGTGACGAGACATAAGAAATGAGTGTCAGGCGTAACAAAAATTATCTTCAAACACAAACAGTAAAAATAGTTAGATAATAATGAAAACATGACAGATGAAAATATATGAGAATAGTTATAGGAATGCAGACACAAAATTATCAAACAACGTTGAAAAAATTTCTGCCAGACATTCGGTTTGCAAGATTTTTCCCTAAAATTGGTCCAGAAGATCACAATCATTTAAATGTGAAATGGTTATTGGATCCTAATTTTGGCTTTGGAACAATTTCATGAGATTTCATATCATTAGAGGCATATAGAATTCTTGTTTCTGGTAGTTTCAATCAGGGATTCTACAATTACAATGATATCAACTTACATTGATATCAAAGCAAGGTTAAATCTTATAGATTGATCACATGAAATCACATCATAAAGCTAAGTAGGTCCCGTCGAGCAAATTCCGACGACATCCGATTAATAACGTTTTCTCATAAAACATTTAGAAGATATTTGAGTCACTCAAGCACTGACTCAGTGCTTTGTGACTAAGTGGCCAGCTATCCCTAAGTTGTCAGGGGTTATTAAAGATTCCTTTGAACTTCTTATAAGGGTTGGGATACGTTCGTATTTATACATGATTGGAGGACTCGTATTATTTGATTCCGTTTTCTACATGAGGTGTTCTATGTTCCCTTTTATCTGAATTAAAATCTTATAACTTTACTTTTTTTAAAGGTTACGAAAAGCGTAAGAACGCGGGACATTACTTAAAAAAAAAATTTTGTCAAATTGCTAAACATAGCTTTTCAATTAATAAGAAATCCCACAAATACCTTGGATATCGTGTATTTTGGGCGTCACAAAATGATTATTTCTGTATATTTTTGAGGGTAAGCATCTTTGCCTTAATGGATCAAATAAATTCTACAGATTATCGCACAAAGAATAAACAATTGAAGACTGAACGACTAATTATTATTATAAGAAGACAAAACATTGCATTGATCCGTTGCTACGAGTATATCTTGTTCTTTAACTTGATTTACGTTGGGATTTTCTAATTAAACAAGAAGACAAAGGAATCGAATAATGTTATGTGGACTAATTAGCCATTACATTGTCTTGTATGTAATCATCATCGGATTCAAATCGGAAGTCACTAGATAATTTTTTATAATGTCAATGTCAGGTTCGACGGTTTCACGTTGTTTGCCTTGGTAAGTTTAGTTCTAGGTCACCTCCTGTCGGAACTTCAAATCATTTAAATAATTTTGTTACTGAGTGACCAATGAAAGATATATTTTATAATTTTATTAATTGCTTTGCTAATTGAATTCTCGGCTGAAATAATATAATCATTGATAACCACTAACCTGTAATATTATCTCAACTGTAACAATGTAAAGTTCCTCTTACATAATTATTACAGCATCAAAATTGACCTAACTCTGTACAGCCCTATCAGTTTCATTTAAATTATCGGTCTTAACCGCTATTGTTACGATTCTCATCACGCCTGCTTTAATGAACACATTTCCTCATTAGTTACCTATCATGTATAATATTTATATCTAGAGTAAATGCGATATTATTGTGAATATCTGCCTACGTGCTCAGCGCACGTGGTGTTTCGTTCAACGTTTATTAAGGTGAAATCGTCAGGACGTGATCGACATTCCTAGACGCTAATTTGCAATATCGATGTTATTAAATAGGTCAAACTCATACGATAATTTATAATCTATATATATTACTATGATTCATTTGGGGTTTAACTTTCTAGTTGACTTATTTGGTGCATCCTTTCCTTTTAATGAGGTCGGTTATGACAATGGATAGGAAAATGGCTTCAACGAAGACATTAATGAGCTTTGTGTCATTATTTTTCGGGGAATTTTGGAACAAAAGCTGTTTTTAACTAGTAACTGCAGCTTCATTAAGCTATCTGTTAGTACCTGATTGTTTTTTCCTAAAAGCGTTTTTCGGGGTACTACTTAATCCTGCTTAAATATTTTATGCATTTATCTTTACTTAAACATCTACCATATTTTTTTAAATACCACGAAGTACCGACTGCCTTCCACGTCAGAATAAAAATAAAAATATCATCTCCTCCATTACCATAAAAAGTACAATTTACAGTCTGGCCACTTAAACCTTGTTTAATCGACCATATGGATTGCATGTGCATTGTGCATCCCGTTGGCCATATGGCCATGGCTTGACATGCATCTTTCATCTGGTTCAAAGACCTTGGTTTAATTAAACCTAGTCAATTTTCGTTGAATAAATAAGAACTCTTAATATTGACAGACATGTGAAAGAAACTCAAACCCGTTCTGGAGAAGGTAAAGTTGTCTGAACTTGTTTAGGGTCTCCGGACGTCACACGTGGTATTAAAATGGTTTTTGGTAATTATCCTGAGTATGACTGAACTTCTCATGTTGTCTTAATTTTTATTTTTATAATCAATAGTTAGCAACAGGTTTTAATAATGGTTTCAGGTTTTGAATTTATGAATGTAGAGTTAAAATAACAATAAGATTAAATTAATAGGGAGTAACACAATGATACTGCAATCGGTTCAAATTAAAAACACGTTAGAAAACTACTTTTTACTAAAACTTAAAAAGTATAAATCTATCCTCAACCCGAAAAAGTTTAAAAAAAACTTACAATATTACTCACCAAGCCTTGAATCCTAGGAAACATTTTTGTAACTGAAAAACCACAGCACTTTAACACAAAGCACTATCAATAACACTCACTATCACAAACAGAATGCTTGCAATAACATCATACGGAAAAGTTGAAAAAAAAAATATACCGGAGTTTGTCACCCTGTATGTATATTAAAACTTGCGCGCGAGTGGATTCGTCGAGCGTCCGCGAGTTAGTGAAGCCGACCCACTCCTGCGTACGGTACGATGATTCATACATGTGTGTGTTACGGAGAGGGGGCAGTTATCTTTGTTTACCTGTTCATGTTAATTGAAGTTATTTTTTTCAATAAATTTTCGGCTCCACTTACGGTTCTCGATTTTTTCTTTGTTTAAGAGGATTTATTTATGTTTAGACGTTTGGTTTGAAAGTTATTGGTTTGGAGTTAAATCGGTGTTGGTTGCTCATCAGCTGATTAAGTGCAAGTTAAGGTCAAAAACCGGAACTGGGTTTTTTTTAAGAGTCGGTCTGTGTCTGTTTTTTACTCGAATAAATGAGAGAAAGGGTTTTTCCTGGAGTATACTTTAATTTTTTTGATGATTTGAGAACGATTTGTTGGTTGTGGTTAATATTTTTATTATAATTAGTGCTGGGTTCTAAAGGTTAGAAGGTAGTAACCATGTAATTGTGATCCCGATTTTGGAAAGTTAAGGTCATTCAAGCCAGTACATTAGATACATAATAATATTTTACTGCATCGCAAGGTTTTTACGACTTGTCAAAACACCGAGATTTCTTAGGTAAACGTAACTGTAACACTAACGTAATATACACATAAACCTTCCGGAATAAATCCTCTAAACCATGGTGAAAACCCCATCAAAATCTGTTGCGTGGTTTAGAAGAACAATGCGGACATACAGACAAAAGCAAAAAACAAAAAACAAAAGCAAAAAACCGTCTTTGTTTTATAATATGTATAGATTATTCAATAATTTAGTTAAACATATCAGCAATTAATAATGATTTTCATTTCCCGAATGGTGAAATTATTTCCAATTAATTTCTCACCGTAATTAAAGAGAATGTTCACGACACTCTTAACAAAAACAAGCGTCCGTCAAAACACTGAAGGCCTTTCCAAACAAAACGATATCAATAATGATTGATTTGTAAATATCTGTCCATTGACAGCTGATAATGATAATAATATGCAAAGAGCTGTGTATATGCAGTTTTCTATAGGTCATCTCTGATAGTCTGATGTTGTTTGAGTATTATTTTACCGAAGAATCTAGAACTTAAAATTTATGGTCTTGTTGTTATGACGTCATCATCATCATCGTCATTCATCTGAAGGACGTCCACTGCTAGACATAGTGTTCTTCCAATCATCGTCACAACGACCGGTCTTGTGAAAATTCCGCTGGATGCGCGCGGAATTTTACGACCTTTACCAGACGAGGAATTCCCGTATTCTATCATTTTAATTCCAGTCTCAATCTTTCAAAAAATCCTCTAATTTTCCTTCATTTTTATTTAATATAAGAGTTCCGTTTTTTCCTTTTGAGGTACGGAACCCTTATTTATAGGATCACTTCGTTGTCTGTCCGTCAGTCTGTCAATACCCTTTTTCTCAGGAACGCGTGGAGGTATCAAGTTGAAATTTATATCAAATACATTTGTCTACGGTCCCTCGGACCTCTAAGAAAAACAAGCTTCTAAGTCAACACAATAAAAATAAAATCAGCCATTTATACGACATATATTTTGGTACTCGCAAATAAATGAAAACCTGTACCTCCCGTCGACCTAGAATCATGAAATTTGGTAAGAAGCAAGGTCTCACGGTACAAGTAGAGGAAAAATTCCGAAAATCGTTCATTTGTAGTTTCATCACATCTAAATAAAAAAGAAAGCGATTACAAACTTACTTTGCAGTTGGAGAATTGATCGTGACGTATATCGACGCGTCGATAGACGTATGGGAGAACATGTCTTTACAACAACTTTGTTTTTGGGATAATTCATTGTGCGTGGTCCGACACGCACTTGGCCGGTTTTTGACATTAGTGTCTCCACGATGAAATTGCGGCTATATTTTGAACGTTTTTATTTAGGTACGGGAATTGGCCTTCTAGCCGTTCATTCGGTCCACCTTGTAGAGGGCCTACCAACGCTGCACGATTTCAATGTAAAGTCTATAAATGAGTCAGTAGGTGAGCCCGTCACCATCCACTGCTAATTATTATAGCTAATTACGGGTCTTTATATAATGAGGGTAGTATCTATGGGTACTATAAACAGTTATTATGACGGATAATTAGGTAGTTACCATTATCGTCCTTCTTTGTATCGTAAATGAACTGGTAATTATCGTATGATGTTGATACATAATAAAATTATGTTCTCGAAGAGACTATCATGATTCTCCTGTCTTTATCCCAATTTTATTTGGGGTCGACGTAACATGTCCCTTTTTTCCATACTTCTCTATTAGTCGTCATCACGGTAGTCACCCCCTTTCTACCCATATCATCTTTCACACAGTCCATCCATTGTTTCTTTAGTCATTCTTCTTATACTAAAGCCAGGTCTATACAGCCACACCTGGCAGGAAAAGTCAAGATCAGTCAAGATTTTATGGTTTTCCTTTCATTTAATTTATCATGTTTGTTAAAAAGATTTGATCCTTTGATTGACTCTATCGATTGATCCCATAAAAATACAGGCTGTTATTTTTTCGGATTTTAGACGTTTTGATTCTCGAGTGTGGAAAGCGAATTTTTGAAAATCTTTGAATGCATATTTGTTTCTTTAAAAAATAAAGGAATGTTTCCTTTGAGTAAAATTTGCTATAACCAATATTTAGTACTTTGATACTTTCCCTCCAGGTGAGGTTCAAAAATTCCACCCTTTATACATAATTATATTCAAAAATTCCTAGTTATGACTCTATCTATGTATATCTTCTGAATATGTATATTTTATGTCTAACCAAACGATTGCTGCGCCTACGTGACTGTAGGCAGCGCCGTTGAATGTTAGAATTTTGATCAAGTTCTCCAACCAAGTCTGTTTGAAATGGAAACAGCGATACTTTTATGTGTCATAGGTGAAAAAAATATTAGAAATATCTTTTAACACATTACTGTCAATAAACCGAAATGAAGAGGAATGCATGTGTACAATAGGTACACCTCTGCCTAACCCTTTGAGAATTACAGGCGTGATATTATATGTTGTAAGTAAAGGAAGAATTTTTTTATGGATCCTATGATTTAAAAAACGATAAGCTAGGAAATCTGTTAATTTGAAAAGAGGTAAGTCCTTCAGTGCCTATTTTGTCTAACACAAAAAACATGCAGTCTTTCGAGACTGCCGATAGAAGTTAAAACTAAGTAAATAATGTATATAATATATACTTTGTTACTACAGCTACAATATTTATTAAGCCTCTAACAACGTAACGCCATCTAACGAAAATGTCAAGAATTTATGTGGCTTGCTGTCAGTACAAGAACGAAAAAAACAGAGTTTTTTAAGAAATTTATCATGGGAAGCGTGCGGTGACAATGTCGCGAGTTCCATGATTTTTGTTCACCCAAAAAGTGCTCAACGCGCTTAAAGAAGTTTTCACTTCAAAAATTAAAGCGAAAAATAATCTATGGACAAGTCTCAAAAGGCAAGTTACTTGAAATTTTCTGTCGAATGTGCTTGATCAGGCCATAAATATTCATTATTCTTGTCTGTACGACTTCCGCTGTTTTTAATATCTTCGAACTCATAAAGGGTTCCATAAAAGTAGCCTTAAAACTTCTAATTTGCTGTTTAATATTCACTGCGCAGCTTTTAGGTGGGAGCAAATTACTAATTATTAAGGAGGGTATAATTAATAGTCTTCTACGTAAATGTAATAATAAGTGTCGGTGAGGCAATAAGTGTCGCAACTAATTGCAACGTTGTCAGCCTTTAGATTAATTCTCTTGTTATTTTTCTTACCAAAGGCCACTTTTGTTCATGACAATGGAATATGTTGATCACCACGCTTGCTGGCTTGTTGAAGAAAACATAAAACATCATAGGTATAAACTGGTGTTTATACAGATCCAGGTTTCCTCATAAAGTTTTCCTTTACCTAATTGGTGAAGAGTGCAACTTTAGTATAGATTTATGACGACATTACATGACGTAGGTACTTTGGAAGATTGGCAAATAAAATAACCCAAAACTTGGTGCGTCCGAAAGAATCCGAATCACCACGACTGCTTTCCTACATATCATGGACGCTATCCGGATTTTTGGAATCCGTAACAACTTCATCTATCCCTGTCTCAATCATAAGACCTATATTACGTCGCCATTCGCATCTGTTTATTCATATTTACGTCATTCCGTATCAGCTGTTTACAATAGCAATAACAACTTCCTCAATGCGAAACCATTGCATTTCTTACCGCAAAATTTCGCTAGTCAGTTCTGCGAATAGCGTTAGTCATAACATCATTATGCTTTACAGCATCAATCTAGTCATTAAGTAAACATACATTTTATCTTCGACGTAACCTGAATTTGAATTCGTGAAATGAGATAAAGGTAGTTGTATCTTTAGGTCGCCGTCATTGTATATAATTATGAAGATAAAATATACAGCGAGTGAGGTATTTCCTTTGGAATCTGTTACGTGGTTTTTGTGAAAATGTAGGCATATTACATCGAGATATAAGTACTAACGTACTAGAGAAGACACCGTGAATTCCTACTTTGTCTCGTTCAACTGCGGCGCGGTCGCCGCAGTTGAACGAGACAAAGTAGGAATTTATTATTTATTATTATTTATTTATTATATATTTATTATTTATATATATTTATTAAGACCTTTTTGCCGAGAATAAATACACTTCCGCAGCAAATCTAGCGCTGTGGTAAATTAGTTATCAAGTAGGCAGAAGAAGCAGACTGTGTCTCATCTGCGGGTACGGATACCTATGAGAATTTCCTTGCACCGCGCATGCACCGCAGTTGTCAAACTTGACATCCGAGGGACACATTTTTTGTTCACGGTGTCTTCTCTAGTTTACATTGATCTCAATGGCATATTATTATCTTTTAAAATAATGGTGTTGTAATAGATTAGTAAGGTGTTAATTCAGGTCGGAATGAAGTATATTCTAAATCACAAGAATCTGCTTCTTTCCCACTTATGCTACCAATGCAGATAATGCTGAAAAAATCTATTGTTTTTACTCGAGAAGGCTCTATACATCAGTAGAAGAAACTTCTCAGTCAATATTAAATTCGGATTTCAGAAATGATTCTGGGTGTACTTTATTTGATTTTACATCATAAATAACATAATACGTTTAGTTAAAAAAGTAGAGCAGCGTTGGCCCAGAGGTAACAGCACCGAATTACGAGTACTAGGTCGTGGATTCGAACCCAGGCATGCGCTTTACTAGCTGTAAAGGCTGAGGATCACTTTTCAGCGATCGTGTGGCAGTGATCCATTTTAATTTTAACTCCTTGGTGTTGCAGGTAAGAATAGACAGTGGGACCCATTTTTCAGCACTTTTGAACAGGGGTTTGATTCTCAAGGTCAAGCAAAGTATTATTGGGTTCTTCCATCTGGAATTTCTCAGTAACAGCCGCCGCGTCTGGAATTTGTGCCCGATGGTGGCCATAGGGTCACCCCGTATAATAATAATATAGGACTTAAACTTTACTGGCGAACTGTGGGTCTACTATGGGTACACCTCTGCCTAACACTTCGGGAAAACAAGGCGTGAGGATGCTATGTTATTATGTAGCATCAGTCTGTCTAACAATAAGGCCTTCAATGAGCTCAAATTTAATAATATTTATTAATTTATTTGATCATTTTAATTAATATTTATATAACTGAATCCACTGAATGGTCCATTGGATGATTTATATGATCTTGTATTTTTATAAATTAATATTTAAACAATAACCAGGAAAATATTTATTGGTATGAGCCATTGAAGTCTTGTTCAATTTCCTTTGTGTTTCAATTACATCTAGAAAATTGCAAATACGTATGAATTATAACTTAACTACTTACATTAATATTGATTACTAGCAGCGCCCTGCGGTTTCAACCGTATAAGATCTCGATTCCGTAAGAATATCAAGTCAAAAAGTATTCTATGTTCTTCTCCATTTCATGGTCTACTCATGTGCCAAATTTCATTTAAATCCGTTCAGCCGTTTTAGTGTGAAAGCGTAACAAATAACCAAACTAACTCACTTTCGCATTAATCATATTAGTTAGGAAAGGTATTACTGCTACTATACACAACATACTCGTATAGGTGTACTTAACATTTAAAGAAAAAAGACATAGAACAGAAGCTGCTTATAATCTAAAAGTAAAATATAAACAAAGTTAAATAAAAATAACTTGAATAAAAATAAAATACAACAGAACAAAATACACACATAAATCAAATATCTAATTTTACTGTATCATAAATTATGACTTTGTAAGACTAAAAAGATAATTGTCACGTTTTTTTTTCGTATACCAAACCTCATGAAATATGTCCGTTTGAATTTAAGTTTAATTTACTTAATAGTTCTTATTAGCGGACCATGGGCACCGGTATTATAGTACCAATACTTAGTACGTTTTATTGCCATATCAATAAATAAATAATTTACAAAATCTACGCCTTTCGGATCTGACAAAATTCATCGGACCGCATCTTTGACGACCGACCAATGACGCAAATTGCCTCTGAACTTATTATTGCCTAACTTAAATATTTTCCTTGATGCGTCAAACGAATTTTAAGATTATGTTTTAATATACTGGGTGGAATATTATAAGTAGTCCCTTGAGTAGGTTTTTCTTGTGAGTTTTTCATGAATCTCATGTCATACGAATGCAATGACTGTCGTCAGTTTTTGCGCTATACTTTCTGTTTGTAGAGTAGTCGCAATATATTTGTGGTTAATTCATAGGTATAACAATACTTATGGTTTCAATAAAGTTTATTGAAGCAGCTTTATGAAAATGCCTAATTATGAGAAAAGGAATGATGCCCTTTGAAATGAAATGAAATTGAAATGAAAAGAAATGTAATGTAATGAAATGAAATGAAATGAAATGAAATGAAATGAAATGAAATTGAATATAATGAAATTAAATTGAATATAATGAAATTAAATTGAAATTAAATAAAATGAAATTTTATTTGCAAGAATTGTAGTACATTACAGATAGTCGGGTTTTTTAACAGTTTCTAAAACAATTCACTAAAACTAGCATGCAAAAGAAATTGAAAAGGTATAACGCCAGTTCTTTTTTCCTTTTGCAGCAATATAGAAACCTGGTTTTCGGCTGCATCTGGTTATGCTATAAGCCGACCCCAATAAAGAAAAGTTATGACGAGTAGTTTAGAAGTTATGAGGGAACAACCGACATACATACATACTGGTCAAAATCATAACCCTCCTTTTTACTTCGCCGTAGGAGTTGAATAAAAAAAGTAGAAATGTCTCGAACAATCGCTAGGTCTGCGTTATTTTCACATTTCTCCGAAAAGTAAACAATAATTGGTTGTTGACTAGACATCATTTCTCTCTGTTGTACCGTTGTGGAAACAAGACCAAATTCAATAATGAAAATGTTTTTTTTTTCAAAAAATGTTTTTTATTTTTATTATTTTTATTTTTCCCTTTTTTTTCTGGCGAAATTTTGGTGTGCTATAAGGTACACCTCTGCCAAACCCTTCGGGGAATACATGCGTGATGTAATGTTATATTATGCTTTTTTTTCAAATTTTCGTAGATAAGTCTGTCATCGCAGGTTGAAAAACACCTATCTATCACCCCCAGCGTATTGAGGCAATATTTTATGATACCTAGAATAACTAGCGTAACACGGTCAGAGTAATACATACTTATCTCAAAGATAACGTTAATATATCAGCCTAATGTGAGTAAGATATTCATAATGTTGCAGACATGTAGCTAATCAGCTATTAAGAAAACGTCTAGGTTCCTAAAGCTACGGTTTCCTAGAAAAGCGGTGGCCGTCACATAGCGTCCGTAATTTGCTGGCGAATGACGTCACTGAAACGTTCTTTATGAAAGTAAGTTGGTGTGTACTTAGAGAGTGTTTTTCAGCACCGTAAAGTCAAATCCTTTTGATAACAGCCGTCACTGTGACCATTCTATGTTCTATGTTAAAGGGTTTAGTTTCCGCACTTAGTCCTTCTAGTGGACCATTGTGCGTGGGCCATGGCGGCCGTTTAGGGGCTTATTAAAACCAGCCCACCTCCCTCCAGAAGTTAATTAAAACTCCTGGTCTGCGCCTGGTTTAGAACGTCTGTGAAAGATCTGGGTGACTCGAGGGTTTGTCTTCTAATCTGGGTGACGCCACTGTGACCGTTATGTGGCCGCCATCGCTCTTCTAGGAAAACGTAGGTTAAGACGCAGATATATACCAGTGACCTTGAGTGGTTAGCTTGTGTGTTCTGTACTGAGCTCACGCAACGCGTCGTACGTCCACCCAGTAATAGGACTCGCCCATCAAGGAGCGCTGTACCAAATTAGTCGAATTATTAATGTAGTAACAAAATATATTTTAATAAATCATATACTAAAAGATCAATAGTTAAATTATCTTTAAAATGGTGAAGGTTTTATAAAAATACACTTGATAGATTTTGGATGATTCTCAGTTTTTTATCCGCGTTAGACATTACTTTATAGATAAATTTCACAATGTTATATTAACATAATCTAAAATATTTATACATTAAATAATAATATATTCTTTATTCCGGACAACACATACAAGTACACACAATCCATAAAGTGTTAGTAACAATGACTTAAAAACTATGTGTGGCCACGTCAGTTTTAGTTTGTAAAAGTTTACTAAAACTTTTACAAACTAAAACTGACGTGGCCACACGTTAGCACGTGCCTCCGTACCCAGTGCCTTATAAAGGGACTATTAACTTTATCGAATAATTATTTTAAATTATTAGGAAAATGCTCTAATTTAACATAATTATATTTTTTCGAAATCATTAACACTACTCGTTTAGACGTGATCTTCAGTATAAAATCATTAAAAGTCGGTTATCGTCGCCTTAAATGGTGCCATGTCCCTGATCTATCAAATTATCCTGTTTACGACAACAAGTTTAGTTTATGTTAAAACCATTAATTTGTCGTTAAGGAAAATTTACTTATTAATAAACGAAGTGACTTTTAATCATCGATTCAATTAGTTGGACATTTATGATTAAATGTCGTTTAGTTAACTGGTTCAGATAAACCATTAGGATGGATTGTCGATAATTAATAAATCTAGTTCGTTGTGAAAGAGCTCTTACGAAGCAACCTTGAATGTTTGCAAAAATAAGTACGATTGCTGTGATTTGGTCAGGTACATTTTGACAGCTACATAAATAACTTTACTTTCATCATCATCATCATTTCAGCCGAAAGACGTCCACTGCTGGACATAGGCCTCCCCCAAGCACTTTACCAACTTTGCCTCTTGATAACTTGTGTAAAACAAGCTTGTGTGCAAAAAACAACAGGTTGCACTCCAGGAGTGCCGCCAGAAGTGAAAACTTGAACATTAACGTTGTGCATTTTTGAATATTTTGGAATGGTTAGGGAATAATTTCGCACGAATTGCTTTATTTATCAGTATAAAAGTACTATAATTTAAGTGGTTAAACACAATATTCATTAGTAGTAGTAGGTAGTATATTTATTTATTTTCAAAATATTGTCTAACAAAAATAAACAATTTACTACCCATCACTATGGGTAAAATTTCTCACCTCGCAATCTTTACGTAATGTCAAAGACTATTTATTTTGATATTTACTTTGTCGGTTGCTAGGCAACGGATCTTATGGTCACGTCCTGACGCGAGTTTAACATTTTTTACCCATCCCAAAAAAAGTGCACAACGCCGCTAAAGAAGTTTTCACTTCAAAAATAATTTCAAACATTCGTGCAAACAGTTGGTTTATTCCAGTATTGCATAATCTCTAATTTTCCTGGATGCCTACAACATACATCTGACACACTTGCACCGGTAATTTGTCCTGGTTATCATTATCTTTCTATCTTTTATTGTGAACGGCGTTTATACAAACAATCGGATTCTCCGCAGTTTTGATGACTAGGTATGAGGGTTTTGTAATTTTTTTTTCCGCATATTGAAATTTTAATTAAACATTATTGTGTGTATGTGTTCATATTTTAATTAGAAAGGAAAACCTACCATAATTTTTCCTAGTAAAGATTAAATTTAAATGGAATACAAGTAATTAAATTGCAAAAAAAACCCCGGTCAACACACATGTACCTTATACCATGCAATTATACCATGAAAAAAAAAATTATATGATCTAATCTAAACTAATATTCTAAACAGAAAATATTTGATTTTTTGTATGTTTGTAATGAATGAACTCAAAAACTACTGGACCGATTTAAAAAATTATTTCACTAATGTAATGCTATTGAATAACATATGCTATAATAATTTTTAAAGATAGAGGATCAGGCGGGCGAAGCCACTGTGGGAAGCTAGTTGCATATAATTTTACTATTGAATATATATATTATAACAATGATTTTTGATGACTGGCGATGATCGCCAACAGACAGGATTGCCCTTATATCCGGCAATGCTGCTGTCGACATATTGTTACCTTGTGAGTGTTCGTTTTTGTCTGTGCTTGTTATCCTGTCTGTATCATTTTATAATTATTATGTTTTTGTATAATAATATGAGTTGAGTTGCTTGAATTAAATTTATTTTATTTTTTTATTGTGAAAACCATACCTTGCCTTCTCAGAAGTATGGGTCTACGATAATCTGTTTTGTTTCTGGTCGCAATCACAGACCACGAGGAGGAACCTTGACGCAAAAACTTAATGCAAACATTTAGCAGCCGACACAAAGATCATCAACTTATTAGCTACAATAACCTTTAAGCATACTCATGGACACTTAATTATGACATAATTTAAAACCCGTTTTCTCCTTATCTTGTTTATGTTGCTAACAGCATGGTTCGGACCTGCATCGCGTCATGCAGTAGACTTATGACGTCTGTAGACGATTTATGATCGAATTAAGTTTTCAATTTGGAAGTGCCTTAGTCTTGGGTGCGTTTGATGCACCGGTTTTTGCCGGAAGATTCTTAATGGTAGTCCATCGATTGGAATAAGGACAAAGAATGGCATTAAAACTCCATTTTATGCGTCCAGAACATCACTGTCCATTCCCAAGGTTGCCTGGAGGAGACCGCAGTAAGCGGATGGTTTGTAGTATATAATTTATTTTTATATAATCTATAATTTGGTGTAAAATAAAGTATTTAGTAATTTGTATCATATTAAGAATTTTTTTCTTGATTAAGTACGTAAGTATAGTTTAGTTTCATTTAAGTTTATGTTTACCGGTTATGCAACAATCACTGTATCCCATCTTATCTCTGAAAATGCCACAATTCCGACCCCCAGGGGGCAAATGCCTAGTTTGGGGGTCACCGTCCAATCTGTTCTTGTACAACCTGATTATTAATAAATAAATTTGAATTTGAAATCTATACATTATTATTATTATAAATTAAAGTCGCTTTTTGTGTTTGTCTTTACGTCCGCGTTGTTCTTCTAAAATTCTAAATGATGCAACAAATTATGATAAGATTTTCACCATCGATCGTTTAGAGAATTTATTCCGGAATATTTAGGTGTACTTTACTATTAAAGTTACTAAGAAATCTCAATATTTTGTCAAGACATAAAACCGAGTGAAGCAGCAGCGAATCGCTAGTAATAAATAATAATCATGACTTTTTATATGAATCTTAATATTAATATCATCGTCGATTTGAGTTAGCAACAGCACAAGTTTACCTTGCTTGTTCTCTTCCTTCTTGAATCCTCACTTTTCTGCGTCAAATAAGTTGTTTGGTCTTGGGTTTCCGGTTCTGGCAATGATATCGGGATTAATTGAGATCTCTTTTGAAAAAAATCAACACAATAGGCGAAGATATATTTAGTAACCTTTTCCGCTTAACTTAAAGAGTCGCAGAGCGCGTCTCTGCATCCAGCGGTCATCGTGGCAACACGCCGTGTTCGGGTTCGCAACAAGTCAATCGTCATCCTGAGGATGCCTCGTTAAGAGGTGAAACCACAACCGGAATAGGTTACTAAACATATCTACGTCTATTGTATTTTAAAATGGACTTCCGGAAGGTCACGCCTGAGTCAATTAACTATCTCTTTTGACTTATCTTAAACCATCTGGTCTATGGTGAACGAACACTAGACGGAAAATTTTTGTGTACAATATTATATAGATTATTCTATCTAAATAATCTTTATTGTACACAAAAATTGCTCTACCTCTGTTTTTAAGGACACGTCCACCCACATACCCTCAATTCAATACTCTAGTGTAAAAGTTAGAAGACAGTTAACGGATAAACGAAATGTGTCTAGAGATTCAACTAGTTACTAGTTATTCTAAACCAATAGTCCCGTCGATGATCCCTAGTGGCTTAGACTGAGGTCCAACTTATGTCACATCAATCCATTGTTCGCTTATAAAGGCAGTATAAAGTCTCCCAATAGACTAAAGATTGAGAGCTAAATTACAAGTTTAAAAAATCTTGCTATTGGATTTCTAAAACTAAAAAAAAAAGCTACAAGCAATACTAACCAGCGTAACTGGTAAATGCGTAGAGTGGTGTGACTATCGCTAAAATAAGGTTATCTTAGCACTCAACCAAATAAAAATACAAACACATAATCTATGACTTAACATAATCTTACAGCAATCTAAATAACATACTTGACACACAATCTTATCAATACATTGTATTGTACGAAAATAAACGCCTTATCAACAAAACAAAATAATTTCAAAAATGGAATTCACAACACAATACTGAACAAAACCTGCCAGTTTTTCTTTTAAAAGCGTTCCAAATTTTTTTCAAAAATGGAAGAACAAACATAATAATTATCATATTCTTATCTGTTGACCTTAAATTCTATAATTTCTCTTACACAAACATAACGTCCCCGTAGAGCGAAAAGTCACTAAGTCGAAAAATGGCCAAAATGACTTATCAATGTCACTAAAATCAACATTTTTTTCTCTAAATATCTGTCTAACCGTCATTTTTGTAGCTGCCCACGCTTTTGTTTTACGAAATGTGAAAAGTAACTAAGTCTACCCTTTGGACCCCGTAGCGTAATGGGAGAAATAACTAATTTAGTAAATTATTATACATTTATCGAACATTTTACATCACCAGAAATTAAAACGACGTAATTACTTTTTCTCTTGAATTATCAATGCATACATACGCCTTTAGGTAGTCTAAAAATCACTAAAATTATTTAGTGAATTTTTAAAGTCAGTACTTTGATAAAAAACACAAAAGCGTAAATTAACTAACTCGACTTAGTGACTACTCACTATTTATTTTTAAATGATTGGTACAATACTACAAAAGCGAAAAATCATCAACCCATTTTAATGTTTTTTTTTATTTTAAAAGCTGAACATAAGATCTATTGCGAACAATAATTAAAGTCTTTTAATTATTATTTATACAACTTTGACGTACATTGTTACAATTAAGGTACATTTCGCCCGCGAGTTAGTGAGTTTGTCGCGGGTAGAGTGACGAGCGCGGCGCGTGGTGACTCATTCCCGGAGTCGAAGTCGACCGATTAACACGCGTTTTACTGTTGTTAAAATTACGTAAACATTAGGCACTGTGTAACAATGAGTCGTGCTAAGTTTATTATTGATTTATTAAATCAAAACGAAAAAACTGTTATAGAGGTAAGTGTGTTAAGTATTTATTTTTATTTAGTTTGTATGTATCTTTTAGATGTGTATTGTATTTTAAAAGTTGTTCACTTTTATTGATACCTACCTACATTATTTAATAACATACACAAATAATAATGTTATTTTATAGGAATCTTCTCAGTTGATGACTTCACGAGATCTATAGTAAAAGTAAAGTAGTTATTATGATACATAATTATCATTTGGGTTTTGCTTACCTATTCATTTGACGCTTGGAATATTAGCCTTGTGCGGTTTTTCTTAATGCTTGACTTAAAAGCAATGAGTAAACTCAGTGACATAGAAATTATTAATTAATTATTATTTTCTCTCGCACCACCGTAATGGAGGTGCAAGTTGTGTCACTAGGTGTACCTATTGTATTTATAAAGATGCTTTGTGGCATGTTTGTATAAATCTAAGATATAAAATAATTACGATCGACAGGGTTGCTCTGCTTGGAATAACACATTACTTAGTGGTTAAATGGTTTTGTTTTATAATTCATTACTTACATAGTGCTCACACAATCATGTGCTATCTTTTCTGATTTTTTATCTATTTTGATTTGGTTGGCGACGGTAACATTATTGTTAACACATTTAATATTTCTCGCTGTCTTTATGAATTTCCTTGATAAATAAAATGAACCAAAAATGCCTTAGGTATGGAAGCTATAAACAGTGACTTTTGTAATATTGTTTAATTTCTGACTAATACACTAGTTCAATGGACTGTCATTTTCTCACTGCACCTTTTACCATTAATATTATTCCAAAACTTTACAAAATGCTTCATGAGGTGGTTTGGATGTGTGAATCGTATAATATTGCACGTATACCTAATAGCTCTAGCTAGACTGCATCCTTTTTAGTTCTGTATTTATCATCCTAACGTGCTCCTAATTGTTTATTTCAGGAAACTGAGCTGCTCGACGAGAGGAAATTTGATCTGTTCCAAAACAATAATCTTTATGAATCTGCTCCACCATCCGCAGCATTAGTAAGTCCGAAAAGAGATCTACCAACTATCAATCCACCATACTCTGCTCCTTTGTTGGCTGAAACCTACCATGATGTTGGTTCCGTTGAGAATTCGATCAGAGAAGAAAATGTGTCATGTAAAACACAACTTAACTACACCGAAGTCCAAAAGTCTCGTGAAAGTCCACATTCAGAAATAAGCGGTATTGAAGAGATGAGTTCTTCTCCTATTCGAGTTTTCTCTGATTCAAGCGTTTCATGGTTGCCAGATAGTGAAGAGGATAGATAGACTGTTCAAAAAGAAAAGACGAGTGTATGTTGCAAAATCTTCTAGTGAGAGCGATAGTGAAGAAAGTACATCTACTGTGTGGCACTCGAAGGCAGCAAATAGCCGGGAGCTTTTTAATTAATGTTTTCAGGATATTAACATTAACAATGACTTTGAATCAAGGAATCAACAAAATTCCGTGCCTCAATAATCTACTTTACCATCTTCCAACTCAGATTCAACTGGTAATGTCACTGTTGACAGTCAAGAATCAACTGAACAGTCAGCTCCAACCGTTGTTACTTCAAACAATATCGTTGAATCTACGCGTTGGAAAAAAAGCGAACCAAACAAGTGGAAAAAAAACATAGCTAAATCTAATAAACAAAACGGTTTGCCTTATTTGGGTAAAAAGGGCCATCTCATGCCTGCAAAGAAACCTAAGCCCGTAAAGTGCTATGTAAAATGCCGGTATCACTGTCAGAATAATTTTACGGAGGATGAAAGACTAAAAATTTTTGAAGCCTACTGGAAAATTACTAATTTCAATACACAAAAGCAGTTTTTACTAGAAAAAGTGGTGGCCCAGCCTATAAAAACCATGAAAGTTGGAATCCCTACAGAAAAACATCGGAGTGCTACTTATTCCTATTATTTCAATAAAAATGATAACAAAATACGAGTCTGCAAAGACTTTTTTCTAAAAACTCTAAGCATTTCAAATGGACCGGTAAATGAAGCATTGAAATATAGAGATGAGGTGGGTAACTATACAGGGAAAGATGAGCGTGGTTCTCGAGTCCCAATAAACAAAACCAGTTCAGAGTCTGAACAGAAAGTCATTGACCACATCAACTCTTTTCCCCGGCTCGAATCACACTACTGCAGGAAGAAAAGTAAGAGACAGTACCTAGAGAGCAAACTGACTATCGCTTGTGGTACCAGTCTTTACCAACAAGTAAAGACGTAGTAGATAGAATTTTGGAGCCAGACGTCACAGAGGAGGGACAAGAAGAAGTAGTGGACTGAAATTTGTTTTTTTTAATAACAATGTTCTATTCGTTTTATAATTTTTTAGTTTGTGTGCATGAGGTTGTTGCACTTTTTTTATTTTTGTTTAATACTAATAGTATTTTATTGTTTTTTTTCGAATAATACCTTCAATAAAACTGGATTGAATTTATTACAATAGTTTCACTACTTATTCATGTCATATTTAAAACAAAACTTACCACACAAGCTTCGAATATTCAGTTAAGTAGTATTTACAATATACATTTCGTACATCTATCAGTTAGTTTCACTTTACTTAAGTCTAGTTATTTTTCTTCAAAATAATTTAGAACTGAGAGAAAAATCTCTAACTACGTTCGACAATTAACTAATTCATAACTAAGTCAGAAATTTTATAGAGAACAATTAATCAGTTTGATCTTTTTAACTTTTCTCAATTATTTGAGGTTTTTCACGTGTTTTAGCTCTTAAAATATAAATTTTATTTTATTTCCTTCTAATTAAAGCTATAAACATAAAGTTATGTAAAGGCAGTAAAACGTTATAACGATTTTTATTTTGAAAAACTTCAACTGTCATTATCTCAAAACACGATTTTTCGACTTAATGACTTTTCGCTGTATGGGGACGATAATGCTCTCACAAATGCTGTGATACTGTTATCGTAAGTAGGTCAGCGACGTGACAAGCCTACATTTGAGGATATGACAACTCTGTGCAGTATTTTTGCAATGCTTTTTGAATCTAGTGTTGTATCTTGTGTTGGAAAAGTTTGAGATAAAATCAAATTGTATTGCAATATTGGAAGCTTGCCCAATTTTTACTAAAATCATTTTAATATTGTAGAAAAGCTTATTCTACGAATCCGTGTCATAAGTAGATAGATATATCGTTTATTTGGTACACAAAAAAAAAAAATAGCACAACATACAAAAACATGATTATATAATAACTAAATACCTACATGAACATAGATACAAGCTGTGAATATACAAAAAATAATAAAGAAGAAAACAAGTAAACAGGTCTTAGATACACCACCTGCCGGCTGTCGCTGAAAACCAGCGCTGTGGCTCTGTCTCGCATAGGGTCTGAGCGATGGCCGTTTTACGTGAATGTGACGCATTAGTATTTTTCCCCAACTTGTTCTTTTTGTGTTTTTGTTTAATCTTTGCGTCATGTGCTAACGCAAATAAATGTATTTTCTTTTTTTAATCGTCTTAGTTTCTGGAACTTCTCGCTGAGTGTGGTTCTTCGCCATCATCATCATCAGCCTATTAATGTTCCCACTGCTGGGACACAGGCCTCCTCTCTGTGAGAGGGAGTGGGCCGTAATCCACCACGCGGGCCCAGTGCGGGTTGGTGGATGTCACATGTCTTCGAATTTTTGGTTCTAAGACATGCCGGTTTCCTCACGATGTTTTCCTTCACCGTTTTGAGAGCAGTGGTGATGAAATTATTTACACAAAGTAAAGCGACTACTTGGGTTCGAACCCACGACTCACAACTCGTAAGTCGGGGCCGTTACCACTGGGCCAATCGCCATCAGCTGAGCTTAAAATAATCTGCAAAAATGTCATTGTGATTGGTAGTTTGAAAAAAGAATAACCAATCATATTCGAGTAAGTTGACATAAGACTTGACATTAGCGAAAAATTTAAGGTTAGGATCAAGATCACTTTAGCCATTTTCCTCTATTTATATTATAAGATCGTTTCGGGGATCTACCAATCATTGGCATATTATTATATCAATGTAAGTTTTTATGTGACACTAGGGTGCGATACAAGAACCACTAATATTAAAAATAACTTGCACTATACATTGTTAAACAAAAATAATTTTTAAGCTATTGCATAGCTTCTATCGCGGGCCTTGAGCGTGGAGACCTAATCCAGAAATTTCGTAACGAAAATACATAAGAAACAAAACACTCTTTGTGTTTTGTATTGAAAATTATGTTTTACTGTTTGACAACAAAGTTCAAATTTACTTAGACGAATGATCAACGAGAGTTGTATTGAAAATTATGTTTTACTGTTTGACAACAAAGTTCAAATTTACTTAGACGAATGATACGAGAGTGTTGTATTGAAAATTATGTTTAACTGTTTGATAATAAAGTTCAAATTTACTTAGACGAATGATCCTTGACTATTAATAGTTAAATTAAAACCTTTTTATTAGTTTGATGTTCCCGGCCATTACGTTGTGTCAAGTTTAAAAAACTATAAAATGTGAATAACAGTTCCTGTCAATGTCACCATTGATATTTGTATTCGGGTTAATATTTTACAATGCCGAGAAATTAAAATCATATTAAAATCGATGAATCTTTTTTTACCGGCAATGAACGTACTTCGCAATTGAATATGGATGAAATAAGTGAACATGTGCCAATTGAAGACAATTTAGTTGCGCAGCAGCAAACTCTTTTGTGGAATGATGATTATTTTTTGAGTCTAGCACCCGGTGAATATAACAGGCCAGTCAGTATTTTAATGGATGAACATGCGGAAGAACTATCTTTTGCGACAATCTACGGCGGTTATTTTCGAATATACAGAGATGGTGTTATTGTTACTCCATTTATGCAAGCTACCAGCGAACTTCGGCGTACTGATAGACGTGCTACTGAAAACAACTTTTATACATCGCTGCTAAAATTATGAGGTTGCGAGTTAGTAAATGTGTAAATGTTGCGTTTAAGCATGTTGGACAAGGTACTTCAATCAAATAAATATTGCACACGTTAGCGATGTTAATATTAGGAGCTCATTTGTTGGAGATATTTGTGCGTGCTTATGCAAACTTAGAAATGGCCTACACATAGTCATGGTAGCAATTTACATTTCACCGAATCCAAAATTAGACGAGGTAGAGCATTTTATTCATCGCACTTTACTGGAGTACACTAAAGAAGGGTCGAAAATACTTGGTACAAATGGTAATAAATTACCACTTATCTTGGCTGGCGATTTCAACATCAACTTCGCTGATAAAAAATCAGAGCGGTTGACAACTTTTCTTTCGAAAATATTGAATTTGAAAATGAATAATGATCCACAAGAATTCACAACAAAATATGGGACCACCATTGACGCGGTATTTTCCAGATATTTTTAGAAGATATCAAGTTTCTTATTTCAGTTACCATAAACCTATAGTTTCAATGATAAATATTCCTAAATAACCTACATCTATTGTAAGATAATAAAAATATTTTGAACAATATTAACTTCTCATTTATTTAATAAAAGAAAAAAAAAATGTTTTCTTATCGGTCACCACGCTCAAAAAGTGTAACTTGAATTAATATCAAAGAAAAAAAAAACAAAGGAAAAAAAATACTGCACAAATAAATAAATAATTATAATTGCATATAATAAAAAATTATAATTGCATAAGTTGATAAAAAATGCTATGCAATAGCTTTACCGCGGCAGTCCCCGAGTGCCACACGTCTTTTTTTTAATCATGACTGTAGTGTAGATATCTAAACACTGTCTCATGCACGTCAGCAGTGAAGTCGCTGTCACTAATTTCAAATGTCAGTTCACCCCGAATGGCGGGAAACGGTTGAAAGCGGGGCATTGCACGAGAAGCTTGATGTGGTGATGAGTCAGTGTAGTGATACAACTTAATTACAGAATCAACAGGATTCTACAATGACAATTGACATGACTCATTTTGTATACTTCGTGACGAAACAAGACCAGTAGTAGTTGTTGATGGTATTCATCAAAAATTTACCGAGTCTTGTTTATAATTGCCTATTAAAAAATACTGTGACGATTCGTAAAATCCCTTAAAATCTTTCCAGTAAACTTAAAACTCAGCTGCCATACAGCCTAAACCTATGACGTTTTCCACCACAAAACACAATGGTGACCTCACAGCTGTTCATTGAAAATTCTTGGCACTCGATATATTCTACGTTTGAACGTCAGCGATCCGAATTTGATCGTCAACTGTTTTGAGAACATTACGCACTTGTAAAGGCGTCACATGTTTGAAGGCACGTAGTAGGTTATCAAAGACCTTGTACACTAAAAATAAAAATCAGTTAACTTACTTCTAATGAAAACAATCTGCTTAGCCTTTTCCTAACTATGTTGGGGTCAGCTTCCGGTCTAACTGGATTTGCCGGATGCAGTTTACCAGTCCTTTACATGGAGCGACTGCATATCGGACCTCCACAACCCAGTTACTGAGTACCTTGGTATGACTGGTTGTCAGACTTTTGGGCTTCTAACTACCTGTAACGACTGTCAAATATTTACGAATGACAGCTGAAACCAACGGCTTAACGTGCTTTCCGAGGCACGGAAGGGTCTTGATTTGTGATGGATGGTCACCCATCCTCGATCCAACTACGGCAAGTGTAGCTTAACCTTCGCACGAACCTTGCGGCTGTTATTTTTTTGCCTCGTTAGCTTACTTCTAATGAACTAGGTGTAAATCCTCAAGGTTCTTTTATTTTGCTAAAGGATACTCTAAGTATGTCATAATTCGAGTGTCAATGTCATAACATTTTTCCTTGTTCTGTGTGGTAATATTTGGGGACTATTTTTGTTGGAGCCTAAATACAGCAAACGGTATTTATTTGTTTTCTGTATTTAAGCTCTAAGGACTACCACATGATAAGCCTGATTTTCGTTTGAATTAATCTAATTCATTTTTCTTTTTAATGTTTTTGGATTTTTCGCCAATTTTAGGTAATTGACATAGTCCTTTCGTCTCATTTGTAATTCAGAACTGCGCCACTATTACATAATTAAATGACAAGAACTTGTAGTCATACATAATATGCCCAAAAATAGTCATGATAAAATGCCAATATTACCGCACAGAACAAGGAAAAATGACATGACATTGACACTCAAATTATGACATACTTAGGAGTATTCATAGTAGGAGTATAGAAGAACATTTTGGATTTACACCGAGTTCATTACAAGTAAGTCAACTACTTAACAATTAGAACAATTTCCATTAATTTCACCATGAAAGGAACACAACACTCATAAAATGAATACATTTTACAAGTACAAGTAAAAACATGTCCTTCAGTCTAAATTCGAAATATATTCCAATTATGACTTGTAAGTCATAAGGATGTGAAAGTGGAACATGTCGCGATGACCTATAGATGTGACGTCATGGCGATACCGATAATATAGTTCGGTATAAGTGGGTGCCGGAATTCAATAGTTATCCTTAATTGTTTAAGTAGAGTACATGGAATAATAATTATTATTAAAGATAATTATCCGAATATCCTTGTTACATATGTTACGCAAAGAAATCATGAATGAAATTCACGATATTAAAGGAAAGAAAGGAATCTTGAAGGGTTTTCCAGATAATTTCTCGGAGTTGCTTTTTGGATTGTCAGAGGGTTTTTTGATAAGCATTATAATTAGTCAGCAAAAGGTAAAATCTGTAAAATATTTAAGGTTAATTTATGTTTTCTTATGGACGAATTGTACAATGAACATGTGTACCTAAAGGATTTTTTTGCACATCAATAACCGCAAACGTATATTTCCAGCAAAAAAATTACAGTTAGTTCCATTACCGTTTACTTTTATGAACGTCATCATGACGTTTTTCTTAGAGCGTCATTAACCTCAATAAGTCATTCATCATCATCGCTTTAACCCATAAACTTCCAGGGCTGGACACTTTTCCTACCAGTGACGGCTACAGAGGACATTGTCAAAATCGTTACCCTTGGCGGTAAATCGGTGCTGGTAGTTTGTTTTCATTAACAGAAAAAAGGATGCTAATGTTCATCTTCACGACGTTCACGAGAGTGTTGATGTCTTGTGGTGCAACTTGTGAATTCGCAAAAGTTACATTATACAGTATGTTAACTAACAGAGGGCGTTCCCGTTAACCCGCAATAGTATAGCGTCCATACATGCTAGAAAAAATATTAACATTGAAAAAAAAAGTAAAAATAAAAATAAATATATAAAAAAAAAAATGATACTTAATGTAACACTCTGTACACGCGCACTTGTCTTTCAACGTGGAAAGACAAGTGCGACAAGAGCGCGTGTACAGAGTGTTTGTTTTACGTATGAAATATTAATGTTTTTTGTGAATATTTTATGATAAAAAAATAAAAAAAGTTTTTTCTTTTTCGATTTTAATATCTTTACTAGCATGTATGGACGCTATACTATTGCGGGTTAGCGGGAATACCCTCTGTTAGTTAACATATTGTATAATTTGTTATTTAGATGTTGGTTAAGATTTAGACTATGTATAAGTAGTATGTAATTTTATATGATGTAGATTAAAGATTTAGCATGTAAGGCCACTCTATCGCATTTGATCGCAGATCTGTAATGATAGATAAGAGAGATAGTAGATAAGATTTGCGGGAATAAATTAATAATAAATAAATAATGTTCTTGCCTCCTTTAAAGCTTTTACCTGTGCTTTAACGACACTTTAGACGGTTGACAAAGAACCACGTAAAAAACACAAAGCTCAAATTAAACTCATTATTGATTCACTATAACAGAAACGACAAACTACTTGTCAGTTTCGTTGCCTATCCCTTTCTCTCTCATATTCCCCTCTCTTTCATATTCCTTTCTTCATAAACAAAACATTTTACCTCAAAACATTCGTCTGATTGCCCCATTCATAATGACAAGTGACGTCATTCCTCCGTCATAATCTAGGTATTGAGAAACACCACGCCCACTTGGTGATTCCCTGCTTATTCATTACTCTTCTTAGAAAACAACGTTTCATGCATTTCCATGAATCAGTGGTTATTTGTTTATTTTTCAGTTTTCTTCTTTATTTGCTTTTTTTATTTTTACGTGGTCATCTTCACAGATAATTATAAAGAGAAGAGAGACTAGCTTTCGGCCACGGCTTCGGCCGCGTGAAGGTTGAAAATTATCCCATGGAAACGAACTATCGGGATAAAAAGTATCCTATATGATTTTCCAGGTTAAAAACTATCTGTGCGCCAAATTTTATCCAAATCCGTTCAGCCGCTTAGGCGTGATTGAGTAACAAACATCCAAACACACAAACATACAAAGTTTCATAATTATAATATATATTTATATAGTAGCACTGGGTTGAAACAAAACTCCTTTCACTGTATAATATTATGCGCTAGCTACGCCCCGTGGTTTCACCCGCATAATTCTCGATCGCGTAAGAAACTAGTGATTAAATATATACTTTGTCCTAATCCAGGTCATGGTCTACCCATATGCCAAATTTCATCTAAATCTGTTCAGCCGTTTTAGCGTGAAAGTGTAACAAACATACAAACGAATAAACTCACTTTTGCATTTATAACATTAGTTAGAATTAAATAATAGCCACAATAGAATAGAACAGAATTTTTATTTATTGGAGTAACCAAGACTCAACAACAAAACTACAACAATGAAACAAATGAAAAAAAACAAAAAAGACTCTCAACAATGAAATAAATTAACAATGTTTGAAAGAAAATTAGCGAAAATCAAAACGCACATACCTACTATAGCAAAAGTGGCTAAATGTTACACTTTTGTCGGTCAAGCTGTCATTCCCCAACTGTGCAGAGTATACTGTGCGATTAGGGACTTCGTTTCAATAATATACCTCTGCTGAGTTTTCCCTATGTCTGGCACATGCATATCACACACACGCGAAGGAAATTCTAAAATTGAGGAAAAATACTTATAAAATGTTCTCTTCTATTATTGTTTTGGTATTTATCTAGTCATCGTGTCGATTACGTGGTAAAATATACAGAATTTTCACTACTTTATTCAAGTTGTGTAGTCTCCTGCAAAAATAAAATTCATGCAACATGTCGTGTATTCCAGCGATATCTAATGATTCAGTATTATATTACCGATGTTATCCTCCTATGAAATAAATGGTTATTAGATTACAATATTCGATATACTGTTGAACTGTTGAATAATATTCAGATAAGTGTAATTTATTAAGCATTAGAGATAGCAAATACGTAGAATATTATAGCGTTAGTAAAAAAATCATACCTATCTAGGTCACATTTTTCCGTTAATTCGTAATTTTCTTGGTCATTGCAAAAACCCTGGCTGACTATCTAACCCGAGTGTCGGCCAATGTCACCTGTGTCATGACCTCTTACAGTCATGACCAATGAGTACCTGAGTGACTATGAGCTATGAATCTGTGACCCTGTCTGTGTTCTAGAAAACTCAGTCATGTTGACACATTAGTAATGTATTTGTTACCTCCTTATAAGGAATCATTTCATGTACTAAGTGAAAAAGCACAAAAAACAAAAGATATTAAATAAATCGAATCGGGGGAGTCGGCCACAGGTGCCTCGACCACTGGGGGCCTAAGCCACCGACCCAGGAATACAACAACGAAATGGTGTGATACTTTGAATTTGGAAGCTTCTCCGTCAGGCAATCACATTGTTTTGATTATTTAGTTTCACGAGTAGACCAGCTGGCCGACTGAGCTCAGCTCGGGTAAAATAGAGAATGCTTAGGGTAGTTCATACTAATTCCATACGTTATTTTTTATTCATTACAAACCTCTTAAGGGGTCATTGTACTCATCATTATGAACAACTTTTACTTTGGGACCAAATCTGAAATCGCGAAAAAAAAATCAGCTGTTCCCTACATTTTGACGAGAATATGCGAACATAAATGTATGGAACAGCTGATTTTTTTTTCGAGATTTCAGATTTGTTCCCATTGTAAAAGTTGTTCATAATGATGAGTACAATGACCCCTTAAGGGGTTTGTAATTAATAAAAAATAACGTTGTATAGGTACATGGAACTAGTATGAACTACCCTGTACTATTAAATAAGCATTCTCTATTTTTACCCGAGCTGAGCTCAGTCGGCCAGCTGGTCTACTCGTGAAACTAAATAATCAAAACAATGTGATTGCCTGACGGAGAAGCTTCCACATTCAAAGTATAACACCATTTCGTTGTTGTATTCAAAGTTGTTCATAATGATGAGTACAATGACCCCTTAAGGGGTTTGTAATTAATAAAAAATAACGTTGTATAGTACTTAATTAATTCCTTGCTGCCATGTCATTATTTTAAGTTAGCCATCTTGGTCTAAACTTTGGGCGACCGAGCTGTGCTCGGGTGAAAATAAGAAACTGAACATTTCCAGATATGAGACCTGGCTTGCTAGAGTTTTCAACCACGTGTTTACGTGGGTGAAAACTCTAGCAAGCCACTCGAACGATATCAATGTTAGTTGCAATAAAGGGGTTTCCCTATATTGCAACTAACATTGATATCGTTCGAGTTGTTTGCGAGAACGTGATTACTTAATAATATAATAATATGTAGTATATAATTAAGTAAATATAGAAATATTGCAATAATATAGAATTATGTCAAAACCGCGGTTTGAATGTCAATTCAGAAAACTTTAAATAGATTTCTCTTTTTTAAGTACCTACTGAAACGCCTTGTAAGATTATGTGTTGTGCTCAGAAAATGTATTGCTATGATAATTATGTCAGGAGCTGCAAAGTGAAATAATTACGAGTAACAGTTTCCGAATGGTGTAACCGACCGGGAAAATCCCAGAATATAGAAAGAATGAGTTGGAAGGGACATGTTATACCTACGATAAATCTCAATAATAAATAGGTAACAGCTTAATCAGTATATAAAACTTACTACCTATTAGGATACTACATAAAGGGGCATAACCTTATAGTGTTTCACTTTATTTCTGCGGTGTTTAATAACATAAGCCAAGATGATTCCTACTACCTAAAGGTAATTAACTCTTTATTTTTTATCCAACTAGAGTAATTAATGAATAAGTTATGTATCTGACAGCTCAGCGCTTTTATTTTGCTTCCTACTTCATATAAATCTGTTTAACTTGTGCTAGGAATGGGTTTACGTCAATTCTGCAACAAGTAAGGCTCGAACGTCTTATGCCCACTTACTCTACCACTAATCGTTGGGCAGTTGTAGCTTTTGCTAAGTCGCCTGTTTCTATGTAATTTTTTTATTTTTTATTAAACCTTTATGCTCAAGTAAAAAATACTGTACAAAGGCGGACTTAATACCTGAGGCATTTTCTACCAGTCAACCTTAGGGTGATGCAGAGACCAACACTATCTATTCTGTCTGTAATTAGTAGGTACAGCCCAAACAAGTGATCTAATTTTCTAGAACCACACTGGGTTTTAGGTCATCAGGTTTAGGAAATTCAATATGGACGCTGGATGTAGATACAGTCGGGTGTGTATTTGTTCAACCAGAAAAACCTAATTTGAAGACCCGATTACTGAACTGGATATAATAGATTCGTTTTCTGTGTTACATTCGAGGCACTGATAAGATTTTCTTACGGAATCTATGTAATATGTAGCATATTATTGTATTGCCTACCCTTGTTAGATATTGAAACTGGGTATTAAAATTTGTATCTGCGTAAAGTATCTACCCGAAATAAATAAATTAACGTACAGACGCCAGCACATCAACCTACACCAATCTGTAAAACTTGCCAATCAACATTGAACCTTATTCTTTAGCGATAAAGTTGAAAATCTATTAAAGAAATTTGACAGATTGTAGTAACTTGATGTGCTGGCGTCTGTACATAACATAACATAACATCACGCCTGTATTCCCCGAAGGGTTAGGCAGAGGTGTACCTATAGTACACCCACATTTCGCCAGTTATGTTTAAGTCCCATGTAATAAGGGGCGAGCCTATTGCCATCAACCGGGCACAAATCCAGACTTCGGTCTGCTATTGAGCAACTCCAGATGGAAAAGCTCATTAACACTATGCCCTACTCGGGAATCGAAGCTAGGACTTCATGTTCAGCAGTAGCGCTTGCGACCACTAGACCGAGGCAGTCTTAAAATAAATTAGACCCTAATAAATAAATGACGGCTGCAAATAAATGTTACGTGCTGTTACATTTTGTCATTTTATCTACGTGATTTACGATACAGAAAAGTTTTCATATTAGTAAGTAAGGCCAGTAAGGTATCCATTATATGGTATCTGTTTGACACGCAAGTCTAAAATTAGCCAACACGTTACTCAACTAATCAATCATTTTCATTGAAAGTTATAAAATACCTACATGATTTCCACCACAGATATAAATCTAACTAGATAACGCAAGTCCCTCAATCTGTATGAAAACCAAGCGTGCCACTTTTTCACACACAATTACTTACCATTGAAAGAAAACATTTCCAATGTCTCGGCAAAATTTTTCTATACAGTCTTTATAGTTCAGCATAAAAATGGTATTCTTCTAGATTTTGGTGGATTTCCGGTGCCGATAATGCTAACTGAAAAGCTCAGCTTACGATTATTGATCGTAATTTTATTCCGTTTATTGACACGCGAAGTACATGCAATCGGGTCATCTAGTTAGATTTCTACCTGTGATCACATCATTGCAGAATAGACGATTCTGTAATAAAACTATCTCCCCTTTTGATTCAGAGGAGGCAGATAGGCAAACCCAACGCTCTGTGGTGGATTTATATACAGGGTTAAATAAAATTAGCAAGCATAACTCCGTAGAGGTTATGGAAATTGATATCTAAACATAATAAAACAAAATATAAAAATTTTATCTAAATATTTCCACCCTTTGACTTAAGTTGCCTAGCAACCGCCAAGTAAATATTTTTGTCAGTCTGTGACATTACGACTTCATGAAAAGTTATAAATTGTTCATTTTTGTTAGAAACTATGTTTTGAAATTCTTTTTCGTTTATGAATGAGTGTTATGTATGAGGCGTGCACTTTTGGATTTTCCAAACTATTTTATTAATTATAATTAAACTACTTTGAATAAAAGAGCCATTTTCAATAGGGTTCCTTCTACGGCTGAAACGAATGTACAAAAAAAAAATTGACTCGATTAATTGATTTTATCGCAAGCTACAATGTTTTCAGGGTTCATAAATTGACGGACAGGAATTTTTTTTCAACTATTTTTATGCTTTTTCCATTTCTGCTGCATAAAATCAATTGTTAAAAAGTATAGTATTAATCTCCATTTAATCATCTATACAATGGTATATAAATTAAGTAGGTTCTGTGTACTAGCAGGAGTGTAACAATAAAAACAGTTACAGAAATGGGGCAAAAAAATTTTTTCGATCGTAGAGCACACTCTAATGCTTCGCATTAAGAGTCGTGCAAAAAAACAATTTAGATTTTTTTTTTGGGTCGTCGACGTATCGCAGTGTAGTTGAAATATCAGTTTAAAAAAAATCAGAATCCGATCTGGACGAAACTTAGTGTACAGGTTTTACGACTGAATTGAATTTTGTTGTCTTAGAGAATTTTTATTGGAGGCGTACTTCCTCCAAAAAGGGGGCTACTGGATATCTCCGCTTTATAAGATCCGATTACCATGGTTCTTTTTTCATTTGACACTTTAAATAGGTCTCATAAAAAATTGGTGAAGATCTGATGAGGATCTTCGGCGTGATGAGCAGAATAGCTCCTCAAAATGCACTTAATTGCTCACTTTTAGATTTCTTCCAGTAGAATCGGCCCTTTAACTTTAATTACTTGGTAGAGATTTAAATAGAGCACCTGGACCTTCACATCACAAAACTAGAGAATTTTGAAAAGAATTTTCTGAATTAGTGGTATATTATTTGTTGCAAAAAAAGGTTGTGCTCGAAAGATCTACTGTTCGCAAAACTACTAGTTAATAGCAGTACCGATAAGATTCACCTTCTGATCACCATAGCTCGCAGACCTGAATATTAATTTTCCCAAAGAAATAATGAGCTGAAAATCTTGCCTGATAATTTCCGAGCCTAAAATAAACGGCCCAAAATAACTATGTATTTATTAGAACAGTGTTAATACCTAAATAATTGTTTGAGGATGTTAAGCTTAATTAAGTTTTCTATTTGTAGAAGTTCAATTTGTTTTGGTGTTTAATTGAATTTTGTGGTTACTACGGTGGTTCTATTTACATCTTGGTGATTAAAAAAATAAAATACCTTGTAATTATTCTTTCTAAATAACCTGAACGACTAGGCCCTCAAAATTTTATATATGCCTTATACGTCACAGCTTCCTTCGTTTATGATTTGTAATTTTTTCCTCACGTGAAGAAGGAAAATCGTGTGGTAAAATTAATGAATTGTAGGTACATTTTGAACAAACGGATTGTCAAGATGAGCAATCCCCTTACCACAACGTCACTTTTTGTAAAATTCTACTACGACCCTTTTGAACTCAAGCTCAAGCATCTTTGGCTCTCATAACCAATAACCTTTATTAATACCTTTATTAATCACTCATAACCTTTATTTTCTTGTTTCAGGTAAAACGCTCGATAATGCTCAAAATGGCGGACGCTTGCGCCGACGCATCAAAGCAGACTCGTTTCCATGAGATGCACGTGCAGAGACACAACAACGTCAGCATCCTGTACGCTGACATCGTCAACTTCACGCCGTTGTCTGAGCGGCTCAGCGCTTCTGATCTGGTCAAGACGCTCAATGAACTGTTTGGGCGCTTCGATCAGATTGCTCAGGTATGTGTTAAGTTTAAAGAGATTTCTGTGAAATGACAAGAGTAAAGTTAGTTAGAAATGTATTGTCTATGTGGAATCTTACACTATAAAAAAACGATTGAGCTTTCAAAGTCAAAGAATTGCTTTACAACACGTGAAAATCATCTGCCTAGCCTTTTCTCAATTATGTTGGGGTCAGCTTCCAGTCTAACCGGATACAGCTGAATACCAGTATTTTACTTGGAGCGACTGCCTTTCTGAGCTCCACAACCCAGTTTCTGAGTAATACGATACCCCTTGGTAAGACTGGTTGTCACACTTTTTGTTTGCCAGATTTATTTTACAAAGACGCGAGTATGCAAAGACTATCTTGAATGTCCCGCATATTTGATAATAATCCTCAGGGAAAATCGCGTATTCTCTCTTTCATTAGGCGCTGCCTTTCAAAAGCGAAGCAAGATTAGTATTCTTTAAAACAATAAGGTAAACAAACATAGACGTCACTACTCCTTGCAGTTTTCCTTATTAATAACAAAGTTGAACTGAGTAACACAACAACGATGTAAGAACTTGGGAAATATTATTTGTTTATAAGAAAAGAAGATGTGAATACATAATCGTTAGAAGCATTCATGATAATTATGACTTTACTGCTTTGCTAAAAATATAATAGTTAATTAGTATACATTAGTCACAACAGAAATCCTAGAAATAATTTGAGAGTAAGTAATATCGCTATCGTGAAATTAGTAAATGACCCAAATCCATCACAATGCACAATTATTATTAAACATACGGTGATAGGATTACCTTGGGACAGTGAAAGGGATAAAAAAAAACAACGGGTTGCACTCCGGGAGTGCCGGCAGAAGTGAAAACTTGAACATTAACGTTGTGCATTTTTGAATATTTTGGAATGGTTAGGGAATAATTTCACTCGAATTGCTTTATTTATCAGTATAAAAGTACTATAATTTATGTGGTTAAATACAATATTCATTAGTAGTGGTAGTATATTTATTTATTTTCAAAATATAGTCTAACAAAAATAAACAATTTATTTAAACACTTTTCATGAAGTATGTTTTGACTGCTGTTTTTACCCATCAATATGCGTAAAATTTCTTACCTCGCAATCTTTACGTAATGTCAAAGACTATTTATTTTGATATTTACTTTGTCGGTTGCTAGGCAACAGATCTTACGGTCACGTGTCCTGGCGCGAGTTTTACATTTTTCACCCATCCCGAAAAAAGTGCACAACGTCGCTAAAGAAGTTTTCACTTTAATAACTCGTTTCGAAACTGACAGCACCGTGCTAACGAAACCGCCATGCATGCCAACTAGTTCTGCTACCTGACACGTCGGAAATTTAACAAGTTTCATGCATAAAGAATGCAGGTGTTGTTCTCTGGCTACCTTGTTTGATCCAACCTAGTACTCTGTAACGGTTTTATGCTTTTATGAAGCTGCTAGATTGATGAAGGTTTCTGAAAGCATGAATAAGTTTTTGATTGGTGAATCTGAATCTGTGTCAGGATCTGTTGTTTTTTTATGGTCTTAAAAGTAATTTAAGGTTTATACATTAATTAATTCTCATTAAAAAATCTTAACTAGCGGGATGGTCAAATTGTCGAAGATACAACTAAGTATAGTAAGATCCATCACACCTGTAAACTCTGAGGGGTAAGACAAAGGTGTATCCATAGTACACCCACATTTCACCAGTTATGTTCAAGTCCCTTGTAACCACTTGTAACCTAGGGCGAGCCTATTACCGTAAACCGGACACGAATCTATACACTCAGACTACCCAATAAAACTTTGCCCGACCCGGGAATCGAGCCCTCGTGCTCAATCAGTAGCGCTAATCGATGTTTCGATTACTCGAGACAGTATTTTAAAACTTTGCAGTAGGTACCCGCTGTATCTAAATATTAATTTGGGGATGGGGGAATTCAGAATATTCAAATTAAAAACTTTGTTATCTCTGAAACTTTCCGTATCCCAAATATTGTCATACAAGCAATGCTTAATTGCATATTGCATACTGTGTAGATTTTGTCGCGCATACATGAGCTTCATTAAAAAAGCGAACACTAATTTATCAACTTCCCGTTATCATAAACAACATCGCAAAAATATTGTCCATTTAGTTCTACAACCCAGTTAGTCAGTTCCTAACTAGTTTGTTAGTAGTAGTTGTTTTACTTTTTTAATTAAGTTTTTAAAATTTTCTGCAACCTCGTTGTAGAGGGAAATTGTGGATTAATAAATCGATTGCCGCCCAGTTTTACATTTCAATCGGAAATAGCCAAGTATAAAATATCTGGGTATTTATTTTAAAAAAAAATTCAACATTGTGCACCTAAATCAGTTTTAAAATTTTAATTTTGGAGAAAATGATCTGCTACCGGAAGTTAGCAGAGCATATTTTCATTTGACTTTTTTCAGGCAAATAAGCCAGAACTATTTTTTTTAAGTATAAGGAACTCTAGAACTCACCCGCATGCCAATAGAACTCACAATTTTTTGTGCTCTGCTGGGAAATGATCTGCCAAGTTCACCCACATTCTTTCTTATACCTACACTTATTTTTGTAATAAATCCGACATACAGTTATCACGATTAAGTTTAGTGAAATTGTCAACCTAATCACCTAAAATGTTTTATTTATAAAGATTTTTTTTTATGTTAGGTGCGTCCTGGACAATGTTGCATTATTTCACATTACTATTTCACTATTTCACATATACCTACATGGGCACATAAAAAACGTCAATCTATAGAAAAGAAAGATAAATAAAATAATAAAAATAAAAACCTATTTAAACCAAATGACATGATTGCCAATACAACTGTAAGATCTGATCTGAATAAATATCATGTCTACAAAAGCAACGAATAAAGACTTGATTAAATAATGAATAATCTCAAATAAAGATGTAAAAAAAAATAAACATCGTAATTTGGCAGCAGTTATTAAACACTTACTTAATGTGCCATATACAGAAGGAAATATTGCCAAACTTCCTTATTTTCAACGTAGTCTTTTATTTTATAATAAATGCTTTTTTGCTAAGGACAAAACCAGGTAAGTGAGAGCTCCTAACAATGTTATTTACCAAACGCGGAATGGCGATCACAATTCTAGAGCACTGCTAACACTCTGTAGAAAATTCAATCTACACACGCGAACAAAACAAATATTTTATGTAGTATAGTGAGAATTTCGCTTACTTTGTAATAATACAATTTTGTCACATTTCTTTTGTAAGTTAAAGAGGAATAAGTGATAAGCCCCCGCAGGGTATTGTCTTTTGCAAGAAACGTTATAGCTGTGAATTTTGCTTTATTCAATCCTAAATGTTTGGGAATATCGTTGTCGTAACTTTATTTGATATTCCGGCCTTTTTTCGGAGTTCGTGATACCAATACCTAACCATAACCTCACACTTTCTTCCTATGGAGGTAGGCAAAAACTATTTGGTCATACACGCACGCCCGCGCCGGTTGCGAGGACTACGCACCTGACCTCTTTGAAGAACATCATCAATAAGGTATATATATTAGGTAGGTAGGTAGGTATACACTATATTATTATTTCCTCCCAGGGCGACCCCTCCCGGCGTTTTCACTCACATGTATCTTGTAAATACCAAACATGTAAGCAGTATTTGGTAATCAATACATGAACAAGTTCCATCCTCTATTGCTTGGCTTTGGATCCAACGGGGGCTGCAAGGCTGCCGTGCATGTTCTTTCCAGTTGTTTAAAATCCAGATGAGACGACACCATTGACGTCACCTTTCTTTTTTCCTTTTGTTGGCCAGGGACACTTTGTTGCCTGTAGTAAAAAAGGAGTTACGAAAGTAGAAATGAGTTAAACATATAAGTTCTATGACGGAGAGATTAGTGTCACCAAGATTAGTGTGGGTAGGGTGAACTCGAGTATCGTCACTTATGGAAGCTCTTTGAGTGCTCTCCATTGTAACTTGTGCACAAAAAAATATAATTATTCAAAATGTTTTTACACCTGGGTTCACAATGTAGGTAACAATAGTCTATTATATCGAGTTTATAAGAAGTTATCGCAGTCTACCCACACGAAGTCATATAACAAGGCGTTTCCAACCTCCACCACAATCATTAGCTCCAGAGCATTAAGAGAACTTCAAACATTTTAAAACAATCTCATAAAAGTTCGCTGGAGTGTAAACCATTTGTAATATATCGAGATAAAGGAGCCTAGAGACAGTTGAGACTTAACAAAAAGCGCAGAAGATAAAGTTAACACAATAGCCGAGCAATTCATTAAACAAGAAAGATAAATTAGCAAGCAAAATTGTTATATCTGTAGAAATTGGAAACTTATATTTTAGCTAATTATTATTATTACCTGTACAGAACTAACAATAGCAAGTTTTCATAGGGGTAAGGCATTCTTTGCTGAGGCTGTAAATACCATGGATGATCGAATATGCTTGCTATGCAGCTCAAAGAGGAGGCACTGAATCTCAAAATCGAATTCAACTCTTGGTTTGATTCAGAAGATATTAGAAATCAACACTTTGAACATCCACATTGCAACACATATACAGCTTTCTAAAAGCCTTTTCTACACTGACAGGGACAAAGCAAATCTAATAATCATTACAAACGCTGGTTTGTACTGGTGCTGCGCTTAGAAAACTAGTCTTTGTAATAGGTATTCTGCATATTCCTACTCTGTGGCCATGAAACTGAATTCAATTTATCCCCATAGAGTGGCAGGGTACGCCAGGGAAACACAATCGCTGTCGAACCCTGGCAGAAAACGTTCCTTCTCGTGTTGTACACAAATATTTAAACGTGCTTTCATTTGGTCTTGGGGATGCAATCCGTTGGCGGAACATGTCTGCTACTAGATATTTATTTGTGGATATGTATCTAACAATGTCGGTCGCACGTAGTCTGAGGAAGGTTGGGTGGATCCTTGTGATGCAATTTATTGATCGTCAGTATGTCTACCAAAGGGAAAAATAAATGTTGGTTCGGGGGTGTTACGTGTTCGTTTTTGCAGAATTTATTGGACAACAAAGCCAATCCGAAGCAATCATTCGGCTTTCATTCGGCTCCTCACTCCAAATAAAAAACCAAGTTATAGCACTGTCAACAGTGACATGAGGCCGGTTTCGTAAACATGTGTGCACCCGATGAGGTGTAGTTTGGTTATAAATGTGTGCGTGTGAGCGTGTATGCACAAAGCGAGCTGTAGTTTTGCATTCTTCACTGAATTGTTCGCAGCGCTGTCTTGGTTTTTATTTGACTATGATACGGAGTCGCGTTCGGCTCGTGCCGATCGGCAAATTTCGTTCGGGCATCTCTCGCTTAATCATATTATTATTCGGGTCGGCTCGGCATAACGCGAGCTAAGCTGAACGGCTTTTGTTCGAACATATTTTCTATGCATTTTAAAAAGCGCACTACCACCTCACACTTTGGCTTCTGTTGGTTATCAAAACACAAAGGTTTGTTACAGGAATTTGCGTGTCGTTTGAAAGGACGCTCTGGCTACTAACTAGATGCAGTCACTCTCCGGCTTTCAGTTTCCAATATTGGTCAGTAACTAACTGTATAGGTACCAGTCTGTGGTACCCTTGTATTTCAGGAAACGAAGGAAATCGAGTTTTGGCAGGGTAGTAAAAGGAATAGCCAGTAAAGAACTGAAAGAGAGTGAGTTGAACTTTGATTTTGAGAGTAGGTTTTGTATGTATTCAGAAAGTTTCGTGGGAACGTTGAATTGTTTGTTTCAGTATGGAATATTACTGTAAAACTTGTTACTTTTATTTGTTGTCTATTGTTTTATGTGTACATTTACAGCCTTATTTATAAAAATCTCGCTAATCACTGATTAGCGACTGCTTAGCTAAGCAATTGGTTAGCTCTTAATGAATGCTTAAATTTTCTTTATTTATAAACGCTAATTAGCAAGTGATTAGTTGCGAAACGGAATAGAGGTAAAATTATGCCTTCGGCACAGGTTATAATCAAATTAGTCGACTAAAAAACAGAATTTTAAGAATAAAGTTGTCAATACCACGATTTTTGTATCTGTCGTGACTTTGACAGACAAAAGTCAACAATTTCATTGGAAAATATGAATTAGAATAAAATCATTTAATTAAGTTTATTTCATTGTGTTTGCGATGTTAGCAATGAAAATAATAAGCTCCAATAAATTGGAGTAAACAGGAAAAGGTATTTATCTCTGAATTTATATCTACTTACTTAAACCAATGTAGTCTGACCAAATAAATGTTAAAGCAGAAGATATGTATTTTCATGTCCTTTATGCTTGATAATACGATTACTCTGTTTTAGAAATGTTTGCAGATACTTGTGTCTGCTTTATATTTCTTCCTATTGCTTTTGCACCAGGGTTTCAGTATATTTTAAAACAGTTCTTATACTTATTTACAGGTTCAAGTTTAACTGCTGCTATGAAACCCACTAGCGCCTAGCACAATACTATTCAACCTCGTAAAGATGAGGGAGGACCATGCTACATGTAAAAGATGAGGACTACGACTTACGAGTGGCATGAGAAAAGAAAGGCACCCATGTCTTTTGAGAAAGAATATTGGAAATCAAAAATAATGAATTCATAACGAAAATATAGCTTTATTATGTATCAAAATAAATTGTTTTCTATAAAATTCTCTTCTTATTTATGTGCGATTGCCACAACGTGGCTTTTCTTTAGTTATGGGCCTTAGAGCTAGCGCCATAAGATGAGGGGCACATGGGAAAACACATTGGTTCACAATCACTATCTCCGATGAGCCTCACGAACTCATTCTCCTCAAACCACCACCTGAGCACCTATTGAGCCTCCTCCTGATTGAGCTTTCTCTATAAATCCTTGTATCATGTGTACTTCGAAAGAGGAATATTATCCAATAGGTAATCATTAGACTCGTAGCGTTTGTAGGTCTTCCTCCGTCTACTTCGCGCCGGTATTTCAAAATTATTTAATTCTTGTAAGTAGATCATTCTGAATTCCCGTAAAAGATTGTCGAAATCCATATTTACTAAGGCACAACTCGATATTAGGAACAAAATAACCTCGAAGCACACAATAATCCCATTGAATCGATCAGCTGATTCAAATAAAATCCGTCATTTTGCCTCTTAGCATCCTCTTAGCAGTGGACCGGTGGTGTTTAATTTTGACAGCTACTAATCAATTGCTTAGCGACCTCTTAGCGCTAAATAGCGTTTATGAATGAGAATTTTGCTAATCAATTGCTTAGTAATTGATTAAAATTTAAGAGGCGTTTATAAATAAGACTGTAAGTTATTAACAAAACAAGTACTTACTAACTAAATAGTACGTTGTACAGCGTTCATAATATCAAAACTAAAACAGTTTATTTATTGTTGGCACAAGTACCTACTGTTTAAATACATACGCACAGCCTTATTTATAAAAATCTCGCTAATCACTGATTAGCGACTGCTTAGCTAAGCAATTGGTTAGCTCTTAATGAATGCTTAAATTTTCTTTATTTATAAACGCTAATTAGGAAGTGATTAGTTGCGAAACGGAATAGAGGTGAAATTATGCCTTCGGCACAGGTTATAATCAAATTAGTCGACTAAAAAACAGAATTTTAAGAATAAAGTTGTCAACACCACGATTTTTGTATCTGTCGTGACTTTGACAGACAAAAGTCAACAATTTCATTGGAAAATATGAATTAGAATAAAATCATTTAATTAAGTTTATTTCATTGTGTTTGCGATGTTAGCAATGAAAATAATAAGCTCCAATAAATTGGAGTAAACAGGAAAAGGTATTTATCTCTGAATTTATATCTACTTACTTAAACCAATGTAGTCTGACCAAATAAATGTTAAAGCAGAAGATATGTATTTTCATGTCCTATATGCTTGATAATACGATTACACTGTTTTAGAAATGTTTGCAGATACTTGTGTCTGCTTTATATTTCTTCCTATTGCTTTTGCACCAGGGTTTCAGTATCTTTTAAAACAGTTCTTATACTTATTTACAGGTTCAAGTTTAACTGCTGCTATGAAACCCACTAGCGCCTAGCACAATACTATTCAACCTCGTAAAGATGAGGGAGGACCATGCTACGTGTAAAGATGAGGACTACGAGTGGCATGAGAAAAGAAAGACACCCATGTCTTTTGAGAAAGAATATTGGAAATCAAAAATAATGAATTCATAACAAAAATGTAGCTTTATTATGTATCAAAATAAATTGTTTTCTATAAAATTCTCTTCTTATTTATGTGCGACTGCCACAACGTGGCTTTTCTTTAGTTATGGGCCTTAGAGCTAGCGCCATAAGATGAGGGGCACATGGGAAAACACATTGGTTCACAATCACTATCTCCGATGAGCCTCACGAACTCATTCTCCTCAAAGGCTCAAACCACCACCTGAGCACCTACTGAGCCACCTCCTGATTGAGCTTTCCCTATAAATCCTTGTATCATGTACTTCGAAAGAGGAATATTATCCAATAGGTAATCATTAGACTCGTAGCGTTTGTAGGTCTTCCTCCGTCTACTTCGCGCCGGTATTTCAAAATTATTTAATTCTTGTAAGTAGATCATTCTGAATTCCCGTAAAAGATTGTCGAAATCCATATTTACTAAGGCACAACTCGATATTAGGAACAAAATAACCTCGAAGCACACAATAATCCCATTGAATCGATCAGCTGATTCAAATAAAATCCGTCATCTTGCCTCTTAACATCCTCTTAGCAGTGGACCGGTGGTGTTTAATTTTGACAGCTACTAATCAATTGCCTAGCGACCTCTTAGCGCTAAATAGCGTTTATGAATGAGAATTTTGCTAATCAATTGCTTAGTAATTGATTAAAATTTAAGAGGCGTTTATAAATAAGACTGGCAATGGCGACGAGCGATCATGCGTACGCTTGGTCACAGATTAGTACAGATAGTTCAGTCCGGAAAATCATATGAATAAAAAGCGACTCTTGCTACGACACAATAAACTGCAATTCAGGTCGCAAAAATCTTTCTATGTCTAATATACAGGGTGGACGGCAGACGGTTGAACATACGAACATACCATCTGCTACGTGTTTAGGCCCAATAATAAGACCCAAGCCGCACGGATTTTCGAAATTCGTCGCTGCTCAAACTTCAAACGTCAATAATGTCATTTAAAATTAACAAAACCGAATTTTTGTTTTTTTTTTAAAGTGACGCAGTAGAAAAAATTTTGCTTGTGTATTATTAATTTCACTTTTCGCAAATGTAGAGTTCCGTGAAAATAGACCCAGGCAGTTAAAATGCCGAATTGTACTAGTTGTTTTAAAATAAATTGTGCTTATTGCATACCATTAGAACGAGCATGAACCAAAGATGTTTTTTTCTAAAATTAGAACTGCTCTATCACTCTTAGTTATTTTTTTACGCAGTTCAAAATCGGGCTTTCGGTATAAGTCGTTTAAGGGCTCGTATTTAATTTTCTAGCAATCATCTGAATCAAATACAAAAATTATATGATTCTGTTACATTAGATGAAATTAAAAATAAAATGCTGCTAGTTTTGTTATTTTTAAATGAAATTATTGACGTTTTAAGTTTGAGCATCGACAAATAATAATTACGAATAAAATAAAATAAAATATCATTTAAAAATATCCTTGTGGCCTGGGTCTTGTTATTAGGCCGAAACACGTAGCAGACGGATCCGCCATTTTCGTATGTTCAACCGTCTGTCGAACACCTTGTATACAACTAAACAATGCTTTTGGAAAATTATTACAAAACTGTTAATGTTATATTATAATCAGCTCCCACTAAAATTCAGGTTCAACGTACTCCCCACCTCTAGCTGTCGATATCTATTTCACAACATTGCATAAAATAACACAAGTTATGCGCATATCAATGCTGCCAATCAGTAAATTGCACTTTGTCTAATCAGTGGATGTTACTTTGTTTATCTTTAATTTTTACGTATCTCAATTATTTTTATTATCTCTTGCTGAACCGTTGTGAGGACTTTCAAATTAGTTATGTTGGGCTTTGAGCTCGGGATTGAAATTATTGGATAGATGATTGGATTGACTTTTTGCAGTCAGATGTAGATTCAGTGTGAGAGAATTGCTTGTGCATTATTTTGTAAGAATAGGCAATAGTCTGTTTCCATTTTCACCATAGATTCAGGATGGAATGATTATAGAAATTTCCTGACTTCGGATTATGAGCGGTCATTCTTTTTGTCATGAGGAAATGCTACTGAATATTCTCGGAGTCGGAAGAGCGGTGGGGTAGTTGTATTCCTACTATCCAGCTATACTAATGTAGCTATCCTCAGCATTATATTAAGAATGGGATGCTCTGGTATAGTGGAAAGTACCAGTGCAGTTCCGTAGGTAAGTACTTTGCGTTTCATATACATCACTTTTGAAGGAATTGGCTAAACCAATAGATATAACTGCGCAGAATAGTCTTTACCAGAATTGGTCATCGTATTTAGTGTTAAAGCAGCTTCAATATCATCAAGATTGAGCCGGAATATAGTAGTTCGTCGTGGACGTGGTATGACATCATCTCTGTCATCAGAAGATAGCCGCCATGCGACCTTAGAATAATAACTAAAGCATGCGACCATCGCTGCGACGCTCTGTCAGAGTGACAGTCACCAGCCAGTGGCACTCTTATCCGAACTTTTCGGCGATTTCAGTAACAGTAACAAAATTTGTCGGTGGTGGCGCCACTTGCTACGCCGTCTTGTTTAAAAGAAACCACAAACTAATAATATGATTTTAAATACCCATTTATCATACAAATTTCCATGAAAATAAGCTAAGCTACGAGGAAAATACAATTTTCATTTCATTATTATACTGTGAGAGGTGATTGTACTCGTAAAAATAAACAACTTTTAGTTTTACAATATTCATAGTGCAGACTGTGAAACCAATTTTCATTTTGCTCATTCGTTATTAGATAGGTACGGAGAAACATATTTAAAAAAAAAATAAAAGATTATTTTGTTTTTGCTTGTTTGCTAGACTGAAAGGGCAAAGATATTAAGTTTTATAAGTAGTTGGAAATGTTATTGTTTTTAGAATTTATAAATTATATTTACGGACGAATGTGTTTTCGTGGACTTTTCAAAGATATTTGATATTATAAGTTAATTGTCACATCTTTAAAGCAGAAGACGGAATCATTATTTATTTTGGAACTCTTTCTCAAATGAACATAACATGCAGGTGAAAGCTCCTCTCAGAATTCTGGGTGCTTTGAGATCTAGTTTTGGGAGTTGGTTGACGTCATGTTGACGCCACGTGGACACAGGTGCACTCTCTCTTCTTCTTCTTCCTCACTCTCATAGTCCAATGAAATTATGAAACCGCAATCAGACACGACAAGTGGAAGATCAGGCGGCACACTACAAAGTAAACAAAATTAATTATAGTATCACAGTACCTAATAAAACAAAGTACTCTTAGTGGTGCGCATGCTTATGTGTGTTTATGTTTACCTGTTTGCTTATGTTGTTGTTTGTTTCAAGTTTTAACCCTTGCGTCTACTTCAAGTTTCACTGAGTAGTTTGCATGCGGGTGGGCGTGGTTTAGGCCTGTTTGTTTATAGATAGAAGTACGAAGCAACGTAGCAGTTTTGCTACGACCCTTAAATATATAAAAATAAAAAATAAAATGAAATATTCGTGTATCCTACGTAATCCTTTGGATGTCCCATTATCTCTAAAGTTACTTGCTATAAGTAAAACTAATGAAAAAGTCCTAGAACAAGTGTTCCAAAAATACATAGTTTCGAAGATAAAATAACACTAGATATATAGTTAATAGTTTCATTGATAAGTACGAGTAAATCATTTTCATTCAAACCAATCATTCTTATTTAAAGCAGAGAAAACGCCACGTTGTAATTTTTTTTTTATGGATAAAAATAGTAAATTATTTATTTATTTATTTCTAAAACACTTAACCTATACACTGTGGTTTTAGCCACACAACGAAAACCTCTCAGGATTTATCTGTGTGCCGGCGAGCCGTTCATTTCAATTTTACAAAAAAAAATATTTACGTACTACAATGATACGCAATATATTACTTTTCAAATGATGATAATATTTTGTAGGTACATTAATACATACATTAGGAGAAATTTTGAGTAGACTCTCAACTACTCTCGTATTAGGTCCATAAAATTCCTAATTTTACCAATTTCTTCGTCTCGTTCATCTCATTCTCACCATTTCTAAATAGCTTTTTGGAATTTCCATAAGTTTCAGTCTTTCATACCAATATTTTCCCTATAACTTCAATACTTAACAAGCGGAAAACATTACCAGTCATACATCTTGTTTAAAACAATAACTTTAAGTGACGCCAAATAGGAATTTTCAGTTATATTTAGCTCACTTTGGACGTAAAGTTCTCTATTTGTAGTTCAGCTCGTAAAGCTTAGTAGTTTGCATACGTAATCAGTGTGGTTGGTACATGCATATGTATGTATGATAATAATTCATAGCTGCTGATGTATGGAACGTTAAAGAGTTATAGCCCATAATAGTCTGAATATAGATATTGTTTATCAGACGTAAAAGCGTGTTTTATTATTGCTGAATGATGGCAAAAATGGCTTCCGGAATTTTTATGTTTTAGGAGCCATTTACCCGTTAAGCATTTTAACGTAGGTACTGTGACAAAAAGTCCGTTAAAATGCCTAACATGATATTTAGAAATTAAAATAAGTTTGGAAAATCCAAAAGTGCACGCCTCATATCACTCATTCATAAACGAAAAAGAAATTCAATACATAGAAAATTTACAATTTATCACTTTTCAAGAAGTATGTTTTGACTGCTGTTTTATATCAATATGGGTAAAATTGCTAACCTTGCAATCCTTACGTAATGTCAAAGACTATTTATTTCGATATTTACGTTGTGGGTTGCTAGGCAACAACGTCACATCAAGGTTGAAAATATTTAGTTACAGATAATAATATTATATTTTAGTTAGTATTTTATTAAATTATAATTATAATTTATAATTATAATTAAACTACTTTCAATAAAAGAGCCATTTTCAATAGGGTTCTTTTTATGGCTGAAACGAATGTATATAAAAATAAAATTACTCAATTAATTGATTTTATCGCAAGCTACAATGTTTTCAGGGTTCATAAATTGACGGACAGGAATTTTTTTTTCAACTATTTTGATGCTTTTTCCATTTCTGCTGCATTCAATCAATTGTTAAAAAGTACAGTATTAATCTCCATTTAATCATCTATACAATGGTATATAAATTAAGTACGTTCTGTGTACTAGCAGGAGTGTAACAATAAAAACAGTTGCAGAAATGGGGCAAAAAATTTTTTTCGATCGTAGAGCACACTCTAAGTGCTTGTTTACGGACACGCGGGGCGTTGGGCGGGGCGTGCGGCGGGGCGGCCCGCACAAAATTCAAACATATGGCGTTGTATGAGAGCGTTTACGGAGAAGCGTTTTTATAGGCGTTTGCTTGAAATCCAGGTGGTGCCCGCGGCGTCGCACGCCGCGTCGCACGCGGCGTTGCCCGCGGCGGGGCACGCGGCGGGTAACGCTGCGTTCAACGCCGCGGGCAACGCCGCGGGGCACGCGGCGGGGCCCGCGGCGTCGTATGTACGCTCAATACTTACGAACTACGAACATCGGCGATATCCACATATAACATCAAATAAGTAAATCTATGTTCCGTTGGAGCTCTAAACAATTACAGCTTCTAAGTGAACGAACGAACGAAAAATATGGCCATTTATATGAAATATTTTGATACTCGCACATGAATCAAAACCTACCGGGTACCTACTTTCCGTTGACCTATGACATGACATTTGGCAGGAAGCAAGGTCTTACAGCACTATAGTAAAGGAAAAAGTCCGAACTTTTTTAATTATTCGTTTTATCACAAAAAAAAAAAAAATGTGATTACAAACTTACATTTGCAGTTGGAGAATTGACCGTGACGTATATCGATGTATGAGAGAACATGTTTGTCAACTACTAAATTAAGTTTGTTCTTGGGATACATTTTATTTATCCCAAGCACGGAAACCTTCATTGTGCGTCGTCCGACACGCACTTGGCCGGTTTTTTAATGCCTCGTTGGTCTAGTGGTCGCAAGCACTACTGCTGAGCATAAGTTCCGGGTTCGATACCCGGGTCGGTCAAAATATTATTGGTATTTTCCATCTGGTATTTCTCAGTAAGTAGCCCGGAGTCTGGATTTGTGCCCGGTTGATGGCATTAGGCTCGCCCCCTATTACATGGGACTTAAACATAACTGGCGAAATGTGGGTGTAGGTACTATAGGAACACCTCTGCCTAACTTTTCGGAGAAAATAGGCGTGATGTTATGCATCCTATGCATTTCTTTATTTATTATTAAATATTTCGGTCGCGCTTGAATATAAGCTCCCGCCTTCCGCTCCCGATGCACGCCGCGTCCACCGCCGCGTGCAACGCCGCGTGCAACGCCGCGGACACCGCTACATTTCACGCCACGCCGCACGCCCCGCAGCACGCCCCTCGCTTCCATAAACAACATCGTACATCGCCATATGTTTGTGTTTGCGCGTGTGATGACGCGGGCCGCTGCACGCCCCGCCTCTCTGTAAACAGAAAAAACGTCCGACGCACCGCCGAACGCCACGCTGCACGCCACGCTCAACGCCCCGCATCTCCGTAAACAAGCACTAATGCTTCGCATTACGAGTCGTGCAAAAGTTTGCTAAAATTTGGCCTCATTGTTTCTCTATCTTAACTGATAGGAAGGATATGGATTTTGATGAAATCTGGCACATGGGTAGCCCATGTCCTGGATTAGAACATATACTTTTTAATACACTACAAATACATATTATTATAAACAGGAGACAATAGCGTAGAAATAAAACGCACTTAGATTTAATTTTGTTTTTCACAAAGGGAATATTATTATCTCAACAAACGTAATAGTGGATAGTTTTTGTTTATGAGATAAACTTTGAAAGCACAAAGGGCCGTTTATGGAAAAAATATGATCGTCATATACTTTGAAAACTCGAAATGGCGGGTAGTATGTTACCTTTATTGTCACTTACATACTTTGAGCTAGAGATTTTACTATGAGGACGGTTATTTTCCAAATTATATTCTTGTTTTATATTGTTCATACGTAATATAAACGGGAGGACATAGTCAAAGGATATTTTTTCATTTGTTTTTTGAAGATTTTTTTTTCAAAATATACGAGTAGTGTAGATGATACCTTTATTTATTATATTGTCATCAGGACTGAACTGCTGTTCAAAGTTTCAACTCAATTTGATTATGAGAAGTGAATGAGAAATTGATCACAATATTTGACTGTAAGTTATAGTAAAACAGGTGTAAAATAGTTCTTTAACGCCGCTTGCGGTAGGAGTTAACTGGTAGAAATCGTCACGTAATGAAAAGCGTTATACCCGAAAAAGTTAGTTTCAAGTGTCAAAAGCTTTTGAAACTTGAGACCATAATAGATGGTTATTTAATACATAATCAGCAAAAGTAAATATGTTTCAACCGGGTATCCCACGACAACTCATGACTATAAAAAATACATCCTACTTTTTGATATGTATAAATATTATAACTCGCTTTGTCTGAAGCGGTGTAAGCTGAAACTGTTAGCACATAATTTTTCACTTCAGTGAAAGGAATATTATCTTTCGTGTAAGGCTTGTCCTCGTTCAAAGAGATTGATGTCGTGGTGTTGTGGCTCTCAACCTTTCAGCGGATAACCGTGAATAAAACTATCAATAAACGCTCAGCTAACGTAACATAACAGTACTTTATCCGATAGAGAAAGAGTGCCGCTAGTGGCACTCTATTCCCTGCCTAAATCAAAACCAATAGGGTTCTTCCCGTTGACCTAGCATCATGAGAATTGGCCAGAAGCAAGGTCTCACAGCAGCAGCAGTGGTGGCCCAGTGGTAACGGCCCCGACTTACGAGTTGTGAGTCGTGGGTTCGAACCCAAGCAGGCGCTTTACTTTGTGTAAATAATTTCATCACCACTGCTCTCAAAACGGTGAAGGAAAACATCGTGAGGAAACCGGCATGTCTTAGAACCAAAAATTCGAAGACATGTGACATCCACCAACCCGCACTGGGCCCTCGTGGTGGATTACGGCCCACTCCCTCTCACAGAGAGGAGGCCTGTGTCCCAGCAGTGGGAACATTAATAGGCTGATGATGATGATGATGATGAAGGTCTCACAGAACAAGTAAAGGAAAACGACCCCAATTCGGTCATTTGTAGTTTTATCACAAAAAAAATATTACAAAACAAAATATTTATTAAATTCTACAGATTACAAATTCATCCCAACTACGGAATCAAACACACACTTGGCCGATTTTATCTTTCATTCGGCATCTTTCACTCGTCACAGTAAAACGTCAGAACACAAAAAAATCAAAATTGAAAAATTATTTTATTAGTGAATCGATCAAACGATATTAGAAGCACCCCCATGGGAAGAAGACTTGAGCTACTCTTCGTAAAGATTTTTCTGGTATCATTATTTAATCTTCTCAGATTGAACTTTGAGAAACGTCAGCTTAAATAATCGATGGATAGTTTTAAACTTAGTTGAAGTGGCTTAGTGATTGATGGAGCACTGCCAAGGTCCTTATCGATTACTGTCGACATGATAAAGTGCATTATATTGTAAGCTACTATAAGAAAGGATCAATCAATCTGCCTAGCCTTTTTCCAAATATGTTAGGGTTAGCTTCCAGTCTAACCGCAGTGGAATACCAGTATTTTACATGGAGCGACTGCCTGTCTGACCTCCACAACCCAGTTACTGGATAACACCGACGCCTCTTGATAAGACTGGTTGTCAGACTTTCGGGCTTCTGACGACCCGTAACGACTGTCAAAGATCCACGAATGACAGCCGGGACCAACAGTTTAGCGAGCTTTGTGTAGCACGGAGGGGTTTCGAATTCTCGATATGTAATGGATGGTCACCCATCCACGCACCAACCGCGGCAAGAGTAGCTTAACCTTCGATCGACCCGTGCGGCTGTTATTATTTTGCCACGAGCTCCTAATTATGAGCGGCATATTTTACGGACAAAAGATGGAATCTAAAAACAAAAATGCAGTATACTGCATTTCAATAGAACAGTTGGCAATTGGCAGTTCTATAGAACTGCCACATGATCCCAAATTATACGGGAAAGTATAAGCCGCAGTAAATTCCTCAACTGTATTCAACTGCCTCAGTTTTTTCAACACAAAGTTAAGATTCATCAGAACTACGGAACCTTTCATTTAGCGACGTCCAACACGCACTTGGTCGGGTTTAATTCTAAAGTCATTTACTAAGAATTCTTAGAAGTACGTACGCTTAAATGTTTTGTGCAAAACTCTGTACTTTCTGCTGTCAACGTTAAAGCTGGTGAACAAAGTCAGTTCATTCCTTTGAAAGAAAAAGGTTTGGAAATTAAAATTCTACTGCAGCTCTGCTCCAGAGGAACGTAACGTAATAATGCCCTTAAAACGTCGCTTCTACTGATTTTAATCTTACTATGCTGACTTCTTTTCTGCTAATTAATTTCGTTGAGAATTTAATTATTTCTCCAGATTACAGTGCATTCCATTATTTCGAAAGATTTTTAATTTATCATTGTGTGTTATAAAAGTTGCTGTGGTTAACAAAATGTGATAAACTTTAAGCTATAAGAATATTTTAAAACATTTCAGCATTTTGAATGTTTTACGTGCGGTATTATGAATCCGCCAAATTTAAATTTCCGCTTAAGTTAATTAATTATTCGAAGTGTATAGAGTGCCGCGAGTTTCTTGTGGCACTCTAGTGTCACTGCCTCGGCCCGGCTAGGGTGCCGTGAGCGTTGCATTGTCACTGTCACTTGTTATTTAGGTTAGGTTAGGTTAGGTTAGAACTGTGACCACACAACGCACGAGCCGAGCGAGCGTAGCGAACGGTGCCGCGGTAGCGGCCGGCGAAGTGCCAGGGTCCGTTTAGGCACAAGAGAATGTAATGTTTTGGGAATATGGTGTTTTACAGCGATTTAACCTCGACAATCAAACAAAATACCAAATGACGTGACTTAGTGACAGTGACAGTGACAATCCAATGCTTGCGGCACTTTGGCCGGGCCGAGGCGGTGTTACTAGGGTGCCTGTAGTGGCACTTTATCCGATAGGGATAGAGTGCCACTGGTGGCACTCTATACACTGCCTTAATTATTTAATTCTTTTTACCGACTCTGATGTAGTAATTTTATTCTAGTTCTTCACATATAATTGTATTATTAATGTATACTGCACAATACTCGTATTGTAAAACATTTTTAAAAGAGTAACAGTAGAGTTTCTTGCCCATTCTTCTCCATACGATACTACCTTTTGGAAGAGGCGACTAGAATCAAATAATATTATTCTGTAAATTTTGACGTTCAAAAGTGCGTTTTATGTGCCTATGTGACCTTGTCCTGACCTTGTGAGAGTGTATTATTTTATTTTCTTTCATTTTTTTACAGGAGAACCAGTGCATGCGCATCAAGATCCTAGGTGACTGCTACTACTGCGTGTCTGGTCTGCCAGTGTCCAGGCCCAACCATGCCTACAACTGTGTCAATATGGGCCTGCAGATGATCGATGCTATACGGTAAGGATTCAAACCTACTATCCTACCTATGAATGTTTGTACGTTTGTAACTCAATCACGAAATTGGATGAAATTTTGCACAAAGGTAGTTTAAAACCCGGATTCACACATAAAATTACATAGGTTATTTTAACGTAGTCTATACTAGCTGCTGTAAAATTCAGCTTTTTGTTAATAAATTCAACTATTAAATAACTTCGCCACATTCGTTTTTCCTGTATTCAAGTGATTACTCCGTAAAAAGCTCTTTGTATTTTCAAAGTTTGCATTTTTTTATAAACACAACACAATAAATAAAACTTATTCCTAAAAATTATATAATACAAATAATAACAGCTATAAATAAAGTCTCTTTCTTATCAGGTTCGTCCGTGAAGCAACGGGTTTCAACGTCGACATGCGCATAGGCATCCACACTGGTAACGTGTTGTGTGGAGTGCTCGGACTACGCAAGTGGCAGTTCGATGTCTGGAGTGATGACGTCACGCTGGCCAACCACATGGAGTCGGGTGGTATTGCTGGGTGAGTTGATCGTAGAATTAGCTAAAAACTGTTATAAGAAATACATTGTAATCTAGTCCACGCCCGGGCCGCAGTGTCTTGAATCAGCAGTGCTTCGGCGCTGAAATTGGCGAAATGGCTTCGGCGCACACACATTCTTTTACGGACTGCCTTCAAAGCCGTCAGCTTTTTTACTGTGTCACGCTTGAAGTGAGTGAGTAAAAGTGTTGACAATGCCACCTCTGGCAGCGGCTGCCGAGGAGTCTTCGTGGCTTGTGATCTAGTCAATCGATGCATAATAGATCGGCTACGACAGCGTAGATAATAGTGACTCAACGCTACGCGGCTTGGATATTATCTACGTAGCTGTCGTAGCTTTGCTACGTCGTAGCACACTTCGTCTACGAATGTGACACTTACAGTAACGAAAAGTCAGATAGGACTGTCGATGCGCATGACTATTTGATTGTTGGTTCAAAATTTTAAACAAATTCGTAACTCGTATCTCTACGTTTCGATATTTTAAACCTTTTCCCGTTAGAAACCTCCAGTAGAATGAATCGATGTTTTGAAGAAGTGATTACCATTTTTCTGAATCCTCGTTTATTTAAAACTGAACAGAATTCAATTGTATCCCGAGCTTTAAACTACTTTCCATGTTCCTTTTCTAGGAACCACTGAATCCATTTAAGCTTTTACCGGCTTGCAAACAAAGCAAGTCTCTTTTATAATAAAATGGCAGCACTACCCACTAATTACGCTTTCAGCACTAATTTTTTCCAACGTTTTTCATAAAATTTTCAACGAAGTTAAGCATGCACATTGCACAATGTAATTTTTAAGTTAAATGTTATTTACAAACGGACTTTAAAAAATGGTATTTAGCTTGTGTGTTTCTTTGCCAAAAGCCAGGGTAATTTGAAATGTATGTAGAAGAAACGCTAGAAAGACTACTACTCTGTGTAAAAAGTACTGGGAATGTTATGCTGGTAGTTTTCTTCGATTACCGTGGTGTAGTGCACTACGTATTTCTTCCAGAGGGACTAACGGTGAACAAAGAGTATTATTTAGGCATCATGAGGTGTTTACGAGAGAACATCCGCCAAAAACAGCCAGATGTGTGGAACGAAAATTCATGGATTTTGCACCATGATAATGCACGATCGCACAAAGACATCATTGTGCCAGAATTTTTTGCCAAAAACTCGATAAATGTCATCGACCAGGTGCTGTCGGAGGGGATATGAGCGCAACGATTTACACTATACTGTACTACACTATACTTTTTATATATAAGTTATCTTAATAAGACAACGATACACAATAATTATACACTTTCTTTTGAAGTCAGTTAAAAAACTAAACGTAACTGGTATCAAAAAACCAGCAATTAAACTTATAAAAAGTTCAAACTAACCCAAAAGTCGACAAGAAAGATCTATTGGAACAAAGTTTAAATAAAATTAAAGTATTATGTAACTTTTGGGCCAATATTCCACTTTATAGGTATAACTTAAAATTGGATGGCGACCTTATAAAACGTTAGAAAAAATACAATTTTGAACAGCTTAATATTTGGCGACGAAATATGGAGGAGGAAGTCTGAATGTGTGCGAAACCCCTCGTTACAGTTTGACGAGTTTTGCAAACGTGAACAGCAGAAATCTTATTCGCCATTTCAGGTTTGGTTCCATAGTAAAAGTTGTTCATAATGATAAGTAAAGTCACGTGTTTAAGTATCGGTCACTAATTACCAGTCACTCTATATATACGTAGGTACTAGTGTAGCGCTACTGCTAAGCTTGAGATCCCGGGTTCGATTCCCGGGTCGAGCAAAGTTTTATTTGGTTATCCTTCTGGACTTTCTCGGTTGCAGTCCGGAGTTTGGATTTGTGTCCGATTGATGACAATAGGGTCGCCCCTTATTACATGGGACTTAAACTTAACTGGCGGAATACAGTCATGATGAGTTATGTTTATAATTATGTAGGTTTAGGAAGGTGTTACAACACGTGCATAATTAGCCTATAATGTTCCCCCACTGCTGGGACACAGCCCTTTAAGGAGTGGGCCGTAATCCACCACGTGGGCCCAGTAAAAGCTCCTAAAATGCTGATAATTTTCGTTAGGGTGAAGCAACGATTTTCAGCACCTAAAATAAATGCTTTAAAGAGCCTTTGTAGCAGAGGTTTTGTAGTAATTTCTTAGATTTTGATACAACGCTATCACACAACATAACCACACGCCTGTATGGAAGGGTTAGGCAGAGGTGTACCTCTCTAGAGAATTGTACCAGTTAAGGTACGATTCCGTAGTTGACTACAGACAGCAGCAGCAGGCGACGTGTCGCCGCGACTGTACTGGTTTCTATTTACATAACATACATAATCAGCCTATTACCTACTGTTCCAACTGCTGGGACACAGGCCTCCTCTCTATGAGAGGGAGTGGGCTGTAATCCACCACGCGGGCCCAGTGCGGGTTGGTAGATGTCGCATGTCTTCGAAGTTTTGGTTCTAAGGCCTCTGCCTCGAATCTTGCGGGCAGCGGGGCGGCGGCGGCAGCGGCGCGGGCGCGGCAGAATCTAATGCGTGAAATCAAATGGACCGACCCTCGAAAACAGCGGCGCAGTAGCGGCGCGAGGGCGGGCAACGAGCGGTGCACTCCAGTCAAGCGGTGACCGCCCGCGCGTCTGCATTGCAGTGTTGTGCAATTTATTTTTGTGGCGTTAGGAATAAATTTGAATCAAAAGATGCTGTCGCCGTTGTTCAGACATTTCGTTCGCGAATAAAAACAAATATCTCGAAGAAACAACCACGAACACAACACTACGCTGCTATAGTGCCGCGCGATCTGCCCGCTGGTTTCGAGAACGGGTCTGCGTTGCCCGCCCCGCTCCCGCGCCGCCGGCGCTGCCGCCCCGCTGCCCGCAAGATTCGAGGCAGAGGCCTTAGGCATACCGGTTTCCTCACGATGTTTTCCTTCACCGTTTTGAGAGCAGTGGTGATGAAATTATTTACACAAAGTAAAGCGCCTGCTGGGGTTCGAACCCACGACCTACAACTCGTAAGTCGGGGCCGATACCACTGGACCACCACTGCTCCTATTTATTTGTATGAAATTGACATGTCGCTAGCTACGGAAGGTACAGAAACCATTAGTGTGATGTGTGTCTTGTGGTGAAACCTCGCCTACTGCTGCCCTTGTACTTTTTTTTTAAGTGAAAATTTATTTAGCGGCGTTCTGCACTTTTTTTGGAATGGGTAAAAATGTTAAACTCGCGTCAGGACGTGACCGTAAGATCCGTTGCCTAGCCACCGACAACGTACCTTTAACGTAATGTCAAAGACTATTATTTTTGATATTTGCTATATCAAAATAAATTGTCTATGACATTACGTAAAGATTGCGAGGTAAGAAATTTTACCCATATTGATGGGTAAAAAAAAGCAGTCAAAACATACTTCATGAAAAGTGTTTAAATTATTTACGAAATGTATAGAGTGCCGCGAGTTTCTTGTGGCACTCTAGTGTCACTGCCTCGGCCCGGCTAGGGTGCCGTGAGCGTTGCATTGTCACTGTCACTTGTTATTTAGGTTAGGTTAGGTTAGGTTAGAACTGTGACCACACAACGCACGAGCCGAGCGAGCGTAGCGAGCGGTGCCACGGTAGCGGCCGGGCCAGGGTCTGTTTAGGCACAAGAGAATGTAATGTTTTGGGAATGTGGTGTTTTACAGCGATTAAGTGACGTGACTTAGTGACAGTGACAATGACAATCCAATGCTTGCGGCACTTTAGCCGGGCCGCGGCGGTGTTACTAGGGTGCCTGTAGTGGCACTTTATCCGATAGGGATAGAGTGCCACTGGTGGCACTCTATACACTGCCAATTATTTATTTTTGTTAGACTATATTTTGAAAATAAATAAATAGACTAATGAATATTGCATCTAACCACATAAATTATAGTACTTTATTCTGATAAATAAAGCAATTCGTGTGAAATTATTCCTTAACCATTCCAAAATATTAAAAAATGCACAACGTTCATGTTCAAGTTTTCACTTCTGCCGGCACTCCCGGAGTGCAACCCGTTTTTTTTTTGTTTTTTGTGGATGGAAATCATCAAATAACTTCTCCCGCTCTGGGCGGAGGGCGTGTCAAACTCTTACTGACTAAAACCCACCCGTGTTCCTTCCGTTGCCTGTACGTTGTCAGGGGCCACGGTATCTCCCTTTTGGACTTTCCCGCAACCCCGGCTGCCCTTGTACCTTAATGTTTAAGTCCCATGTAACGCTCTAAAACAGGGCAAGATTCACCAGTTAATTATAATTTCTTCTATATTTGTCTTGTCCCACTGCTGAGCAAAGCTTCCTTATAATAAGTCCTGTAAACTAATATTTTCAGACGGGTACACATCACCAAACCTACGTTACTGCAACTGGGTGGAAGATTCGATGTGGAACCAGGTGACGGTGCTTCGAGGGAAGGGTACTTGGCTGATCACAAAGTGGAGACCTACCTTATAGTGCCACCGAGGGTATGTTATTAATTTTTTCTTACTTACTGTTTTTGTTGTTGTTGCTGAGCTGTACAACGCGCAAACCTGTGGGCAAACATCCCACATCAAACAGCGAGTGACCTGCGCTCCCGCTCTATATCAACATTATCTTTCAAAACGTCTGAGACCCAATGACCCAGATATTTTAGCAACTCTTTTTAGAGATCTGCCACCCAGCGTAACTGGTGGAATTGTACTATAGCATTTACTGTCTGCTTTAAATATCATGAATTCGCTCTTCGGTGCATTATATTTGAGCCCATGGGTCTCACCAGAGTCAGAGTTTCCTGTTTTATTTTAACCACGCGCCTAAAAGATCCTTGTACAGTTGTAGTTGCATTTTTGGTTTGTTTTTCAATCAAATCTTGGAAACCAACACAAAAAGAATAGTTAGGTGACTCGTTTCAATAAAAGTTGTCTCTCTATATAAAAACTCCATTTGATTCGTTACGCGTCACGTTAGATACGTCACGCCCACTGGCTGTCGAGTCAAGACCGACGCGGCGACGTCTTCATTACATGTAGGAAACATCGAGACTTACTTACAGAAATAGTATCTTGAAAAACCTGCATTTCTCAAGATAAAAGTTTACTTACTTTAAATATTCAAAAGCGGTAGGATGGAGTAGGTGATGCTGATGACTCAAAAGTCGTTGGATAGTAATGATTGTTGTCCAATCGATAATTGCCTTTGGGAATCAATAAATAAAGTTCAATGGAACCTTAGAACGATTAGTTTGTTGAAGTTTCTGATTAGGATGATAGAAAATAGAAGAAAAAAATATTGACGCAAAACTATTTTTACAGCCAAATATAGCATTTTCTGACTCCTGCACTAGGTATAACTGTGTTGCAGGAGCCAGTGCTCTCCCGTAATAAAAAGACACACATTTTTTGTTGTTTTATGGCAACAAAAAAAAAATGTGGTAATGATATCAGAAGGCCAATTCTCGTACTTAAAAAAACGTTCACATTCAAGACGAAATCTGTCAAACTTGTCTTGTGTGGTAAATTGATTGTATTTTTGACAGATTTCGAATGAATGCGAACGTTCTTAAAAATTACGGGAATTGCCCCTCTGATATCTGCACACGATTATATTGCTAAGCTTGTTTGCTTGAGATACCTAATGTCGCAAAAATAGTCTTCGATTCAGCAGATGTGAAAAAGACAATCATCTGGCTCCTGCATTGATAGATTGCAGTACAGAACTTGTCAAAATCTTATGGTGATTTGGTTAATGTAGCTTACGTAGGTATATTCCCATACAACTATTTCTTAACTTCTAATTATCAATTTTAAAATTAGGTAATTATGAATTAACTAATATATTTACATTTATAAACCTATCCTTAACCCTTCAGTGTTGTTCATCAGCTATTCAGCAAGTACTATTATCATGACATAGCGAAACATGTAGAAATAGCACATGTTCTACCCTCCTTGTTAATCCAGGGTAAGCAGCGCTCATAATGATAGAAATAATCCTCATAGAACGTTCATGCTTCACAAACACATTACTGAAAACGTCTTCAGCATCCCTGAAAGGTGTCTTTGTCAAAGATTGATGATAACATTGAACAATGCTCTTGAGTCTAGTGCTAAGTGTTAGAGCCTTTATGAAGGATGATGAATCGCTTCTTTTCAGCGCAATGATTGTTATAATTTGAAACTAAGTGTGGATCATTTTTCTGAGTGTTTTTTTGCGGGATTGGGTTTTACTTTTTATTTTTAAATATCAACTTGCTTCCGCCCTGCGGTTTCACCCGCATAATAGTCTCGATCCCGAGGAAATATCAGGATTAAAAGTATCCTCTGTCCTAACCCAGATCGTGGTGTACCCATGTGCCAAATTTCATCTAAATCCGTTTAGCCGTGTTAGCGTAAAAGCGCAATAAACAGACAAACTCAGTTTCGCATTTTTAATATTAATAAGTCAGGATTAAGATTATTATAGTACCTCGAAGTTATGTCACCTGCGCCAAACCCTTCGGAAAATTATGTGGGTAAAAGGAACTCGGTCTCTTATAAAATCCATGACGAATACTTATTTGGTATTTTGGAGGAGGAGCTCGTGGCTAAGTAATAACAGCCGCTCGGGTCGATCCATTAAGTTAAGCTACGCTTACCGGGGTTGGGCTGTGGTGGATGGGTGACCATCTTTACATAACGAGACTCCTCCGTACCTCGGAAAGTACGGTAATCCGTTGAACCCGGCTTTCATTCGTGGATCTTTGACAGTCGTTACGGGTCGTCAGAAGCCCGAAAGTCTGGCAACCAGTATTACCAAGGGGTATCGTATTACCCAGTACTGGATTGTGGAGATCAGATAGGCAGTCGCTCCATGTAAAATACTGGTATTCAGCTGCATTCGGTTAGAGTGGAAGCCGGCCACAACATAGTTAGAAAAAGGCTAGGCAGATATTGGTATAAATTGTAAAATGCCAAAGAAAACATTGTTTTACATTTTTTTAAGTGCGTAGTCGCCTGAATAGCTCGACATGATGTTTTGTGGAAAAAAGAGAAACTATTCTTATCCAGGTCTAAAAAGTAGTTCCAGCAAACAAAACAACGTCAAAATGCCAGCTTTAATAAAATAGTTTGAACCTCGACCTTTCAATTGGTTCTAGCTGCTCATCAACGTCAAGATTTGAGTAATCTATTTATCATTATAGCGACTTTCCCAATTTTTACTTTCCAACTCACTGGTTTAATCTCTTAGAAGATATTTTTTCTTCCTTATATTCGTTAAAAATTAACAAGAAACCGCCACGACAGCGTCAGATATCTGAGATTTTCCGCTTTACCAAAATATGTTGAATTTGATCGACTGTCTGAATCATTCTTGCTCGGATATCGAGCATGACATTTTAACTCGGTTTCGTGTTTACAAAGTATTTTTATATAAAATATTTTAGTAACATGAAATTAAGAAATACGGCTATTAAAAGGCTAGGAATTACAAATGTGTTACAATGGGAAAAAAATAGCGATAGAAATTCGTCATGGTGAATTTTTTGCATGCATCAAAGCTTCAGTTTCCCTCTCTAAGATCAGCAAAATTACTGAAATGAATGACCAGACAAAACGACCCTTGATTATGAATAATATCTAACAAATTTTCTTTTATCTGAAATCGTTTCCGTCTTTCATCAAAAAGAAAATTGTCACAATTCTCACACAAATCAATCAGGCGTAAATTCCGTTCCAATTGATTGATTCTCGTCATTCGATCTCTCCAATTAAGGTTCAAATTCATCCTTCATAAAAAAGTTTGAAAAATGATTGCTTCCCAAACGAACTATTCATGACGGAACTCAATCATGCAAACCCAACTAGTCGCAATTTCATTGAATTGTAAATCAGTCGCTTTCAGTTCAGTGGGTAACATAAAATGAAGATGATCTTGTATTGAAAATAAATTGCTTTGGAGAATGAGTGCATCTTTCTCGTTTCAGTTGTAATAAAAATTAATAAAAACATTAGAGTTCGAGAGATTTTTTATTACGTTTAAATGTTATGAACGAATGATCACAAAACCTATTTCATTTTATAGTTTCTATACCGTAGGGATTTAGTTTGCGTTTCATTTATTATTTAAGGTCTGTGGTTTCCTGGTTTTGCTTTATTCAACGCACCATATTATTCGATTTCATGATGATGATTTTAGACAAGAATTACTACTATCGGTACTGTCTTTATTTTTACCCATATAGTACACCAACACCGCTCTCCTGACATCTTCTTTCAAGCCACAAAAGATACTCACGCACTCCATAATGCGCTCTCTACGACATTTTGCAGTTTAGTTTCAATACTTATAGAGTTCAAAATGGCGACTGACAGAACAGTACTACCAATCACATGACTGCAATGCTACCAATCCTATACAGGGTTATTGGTAAAACACCAACAACCTCTTAAGGGGTCATTATACTCATCATTATGAACAAGTTTTACTATGGGACCAAAGCTGAAATCGCGAAAAAACAATCGGCTGTTCCCTTCATTTAAGGCGCGATTCCATTAGGCAAGTTACTTGTATGCAAGTTGCAAATTGCATACAACTTGAACAAACCTGCATACAAGCTACAACTTGTGTGAGGTAGTTTGAATTTTGTACATTTTTTATTTCATTTGACGTGCAAATTGAACGCTCAAACGTTAGTTGCACATTTCGGATTTCGAACGAGTGACGTGTACGCGCCTTTTATCTCTCGCTGTACAATTGTTGAACAACTCCACTTGTATGCAAGTAAAACCTGTATGCAATTTGCACACTCTGGAAAACATGTTTTCAATGCAAGCAACTTGTACGCAAATGTGACGTCATACTTGCATGCAAGACTTGCCTAATGGAATCGCGGCTTTATGTTCGCATATTATGTCTTCAAAATGTATGGAACAGCAGATTTTTTTCATGTCAACAACCGCTTTATATTCTTCAAAAAACAAGAAGTGCAACTGCTACAAATCGCTGTCACAAATCCTACTTAATCAAGTTACACGATAAGTCCCATATCGTGTGCATATAGTTCAATCAGGCGTGGTGCGATGTCATTGGTGTCGAATATTGCCAATATCCGTGTAAGTATCACTGCAAATGGGATCGTGTATATCGAGTCAATGTTATTGTATCATGTTATATGCATGTGAAATTGGATATGAATACTATAATTGGGGCTGGTATATTAGGAATAATCGATACAGGAATAATGAATAATTCTCTGTGGAGATAGGCATGATGACTTAGAAAGGTTTTGAGTTGTGAAAAATTGTGAGGAAACCTTTGCCAAGCACTTTTAAAATATGGTGAATGTAATGACAAGTTCTATTAAAGCGACTAGGGTTACGGCTATCGAAACATCCCGGGAAAGTGGTTTGAAGATTTTTGTATGGAGGGTGGGTGGCCCTAACGTGAGGCCGCCATTTTGATTTTTTTTCAGACTCGCGGTGAAATCGAATGTTATATATTTAGATAGAGGACACTTATACAAACAAAAAATGTCATATAACATAATATCATAAAGTGTCAGATTTCGGAGTTATTCACCGAAATATAAGTCGAAAACTGAACCCTGAAACAAGGATTATTTTGTATTTTTTCCGTTCAGGTTGAACTATGAAAACATAATTGCATCATGTGTAGGTAATATTTTAGATAAGAGCGAAAGAGAAAAAAAAATGTATACCCCACGCCGAATGAGGACGTGTGTTATATGGTATATGTTTTATAATGGTGCATGGCATGAGTGCGACACCAAAAAAATCCTATTCAGCCTCCCGCTGCCTTCTTGGATGATATTATTTATACCGAATATGATTCAAAAATCTTATTTTTTATTCACTAGGTATAGTCAATTAATTCATGTGTAAATAACTTAATCAACATGAAGTGTAGTTACTTCATGGTGATTGACCATAAATAAATAAATTCGGTATGACAATTGTTATTTTTATTTTTGAATATCTCAGAAACGTGACGCTTTATGATATTATGTTACATAAAGTTTTATGGTTGTATAAGTGTCCCCTATCCAAATATGTGACCTTTATTGTGCACCTCGATTTTGCAAAGAAATCAAAATGGTGGCTGATTTTAGGGCCAAAATCTTCAAACCCACCATTTCTGGAAATCGAATATCATATTGTATTGTCACGCTCCGTTTAATAAATCAGTAAGGCGTGACAAATTATTATCCTCAGTGGGGATGTTGACTAAATAATATTTTTTTGTATAAAAAATATAAATTTTGTAGATTATTAAAAAAATTGGACACGTATTTCTTCTTTTTATACGTTATCAAAAGATTACGGCAATACATTGAAATAAAATGTGGCATGACGTTACTCCCCGGTACATTTTATACTGACTTGTGACGTAGCGAGACCCCACTCCATCTAAACTATTTTTTATTAACATGATAAAGCAAAAAACTTGTGTCTAATATTTTTTTATTATCTGACTGACGGACTAAAATATAAATAGATTTTTTTTTTCCAGTCAATTCAACCGTATTGCAAAGGTGACATTAATTTAAGCCGCAGATATATGATTTTTGTGACTTTTAAATCTGTTATTACGCCTTCAAATAATGTAAGTAAGATATACAAAAAAAATATGTTAAACTAGAACGTGTACACATCAATTCTCTACGTGAATATTTAATGTATTGCAATAAAATACTTTCTAAATAAATTCAGCAAGTAATGTCTACCCAAAACATAAAAACGATATTACTTTCAAACTACGTCAGATATTTTCATGATTTTTATATTTTCGTTACTAAAAATTAATATTCCCTATGAAACCGAACTGTAGCGCGACGTGAGCGTGACGCGCATTTGTATGGCCTAATGTCAACGGCGTTATGCAAAACCTTAGGGCATTCATACACTAATAATTAATCTTTAAATGTTACATTAATTGTTACTATCATTAATTATTATTTTTACCGATTCATGAAGCTCACTTTTCAGACTACCGATTTAATTATTTTCTACAATTTCGAGTAAATGCTGTCGTTTTTACTTACCAAATTACTGAATACTTCTGAGAAATCTGTGGTCGTATTTACTGTTGACTGTTGGTTCAACCAATGTTAGCCAAAGGCGCGTGGCCGGGATTTGGTTTTGTTTTCCAAGTAATAACGTTCACGCCCTTATTTTGTTGATTTTATAATTAAGGTAGGTACCGTTTTTGGTCTGTTTACAATTTATATCTATCTAAATAATATTATTGTTCAACTTGCATTTTTGTTTAATGAAACAACGTATATTATGCCTACTAAAACAGTTATCCGCATCGCTTTTGTAGTATATTAGGTATCATTATTTCATCAAAGTTCTTTTGAGTTTCTGGAGTCAATAGTAGTTTATTTCTTATGTAATATTAAAACAATAGCTTTCACCTTTTTGTGATGTCAGTGTCTTGAGTTTCTTTACAGGTAATTTCTCTCTGTTTTTAAGTTTGAAAATTATTATGTCGCAGGCGATTTGTATGATTCCGTTTTTTACAGGTGGCATCGTCCATTTACAAACGCACGAAGTTATGAAATAAGCCGAAGGCAAAATGTAAATTGCCTTGTCCCTTTATAACTTGCCACAACATTAAATTTGATGGACAATTCAAACACCGTGTAAAAAATTGAAGTATTTAATTAACCGGCACGTAAAAAACGCTAATGTATCATGGAATCTGATGCTTAGCATGCATGCTTTGCATGGAGTAATCCTGCAGAACATAAATAGTAATTAAATTAAAATTCATTTATTACAGATAACAGAGATCCATATTATGTTAGTATTACAAACAACTTATATTCTAGTGTTAGTAGTAGTTAAGGGTAGCCTGTATAAAATAAAATAAAATACAAAAAATGCACACTCGACGCAGAGGACGAGCAGGCAAGAAAACATGTTTTCTACCTGAGCAACCTCCGGATAAAATGCCGAATATTTGGAGTATAGCTCTCCGCCACAGCTCTCAGGATATAGTTGCGACTACCCCGCACTCTGCTCAGCAGCGACGCGGTTTTTTTACGGATTATAGCATGAAAACCATCTGTGTGGGTCTCAGCAAACATTTCCGAAGCGCTGCAGAAACGGGGCAGTCGCAACAACATCCTGAATGCATTATTATATTGTACGCGCAGGGCATCCAGCGATCTCTTGGTGTAATTGACCCATAGATTGCTCGTATAAAAGCTCTGACAGTAGGCCTTAAAAAGCGTAATTTTTACTTGGTCAGAGCACCGAGCAAATCTACGGGCCAACATGTTACCTCTGACCGCTAAAGCCCTACGCTCCCTCTCTATGTCTATATCATCCTTAAGGTCGTCGGTGATGAAATGTCCAAGATATTTAAATTTGGACACCCTGTTTAACGGGAGCCCATTCAGTCTTATTATTTCCGGAACAGAGTCCGGACACCTACCCGCGGCCTTAAAAATCATATATTCACTCTTGGTGACATTATAAATCAGTCCGTGTGAGGCAGCATAATTCTCACACACTCTGAGCAATTCTCTGATTGCCCCAGCAGTTGGGCCCAGCAGCACCATATCGTCCGCGTAGTTGATGTTATTGACGCTTACTCCATTTATTCGACATCCAATACTCATGCTGCTGAGCTCAGTGATGAGGCCATCAACATACAGATTGAAAAGCCTGGGGGATGTTAAACCCCCTTGTCTCACACCGCATTCCAATCTATATGCTGAAGAGAGAGTGTTAGACCACTTTACCTGGTTCTTTTGATTGGCATACCAGTACTGGAAAATTTTCAGTATTTCAGCAGGGGCACCCCTGTCCCTCAACTTGTCCCAAAGCACATCATAGGAAACAAGATCGAAGGCCTTTGAGAGGTCAAGGAAACAGGCGTACACCGGCGTCTTACGATCAGTATAGTATTGAACAGTATGCTTGAGACTCAAGATAGCAGTTTCAGTAGATAGTCCAGGCTGAAACCCGAACTGTGCTTCATGAAGATTTAAGATATTTTTCAAACATGAGTCAAGCATACTGTCCAACACCTTCGCCATGACCGTTGCCAGGGAAATCGGGCGATAATTCCCTTCACTGGATATGTCCCCTACCCTGTTCTTAACAATGGGAACCACAATAGTTTTCATTAAGCTTTCCGGCAGGTATGAATGGCTAACACACATCGCATAGAACAGTGACAAGACCCTTGGCACGTGGACCCCTGCATATTTCAAGTGCTCGATGCTGAGTCCATCATGACCGGGAGACTTGCCTCTGCTCATGCGTTGTATGACTCCTTTGACTTGCTTGGCTGAGAAGTACATAGGTTTTTCCTCTTCCTGACTATAATACTCCGCGCCTGTGGAAGGAGCTGAGGGACCAAGAGGAGATTGCACCTGGAAATGTTTCATAAACAGGTTTGCAATATCCCCGTGATCACTCTCCCCCCCCACACTCACCGCGAGGCCAGGCTTAGTATCCAACTTACCTGTGGATTTCCAGAATTTGCCAAAATTCTTAGCAGCTCGTTGTTCAGTTAATATGTCCATTTTAATTTGTTCTTGACTCTTTTGGCACCATTTCAAGCGACTTTTGAATATTTTACGAGCCTCTCGCATTTGCTCACAAATGTAACCCTGAGTCGGTCGCTTATATTCGATCCAGGTTTTAAGTTTAAGCCTAGCCTCGCTGTGAGCATCCCGTACATGCTTATTCCAGCCATGCAAACACCGATATTGTCTGTGAGGCCTATAGTCTCTCGACTCCTTAGATTGTTCAGCCGCCTCACACAGAATGTTCACAATCCGATCATACAACTTATCTAGTATAACTTTATGTTCAGCCAGGCTGCATGACCCATGACTGCACTCCGTAAATTCTTGGGGGAAATCAATGTCACGCAATTTACTATTGCACAAAAACCGGTACCTGTCAATTTCAGAACAGTTTCTTTCACCCCATATAATCGCACTACGGTGCACTGTCTGAGTCACCAGTTTTGACCTTACTATACTCAAATCACATACAATATAGATGGGTAAATGGTCAGAATTATATACATCCTCTTTAATACCTACATCTACAACAGTGTGCCACGCCGATAAAGATACCACACAGTGGTCGAGCCATCTCCTACACCCATGCGCATCACTAATATATGTGTAGTGATTACGCTCAGCACCTAGTTTTTCAATATCAGCACAAACCCATGACTGGTCCGTACAGAAGTTCATCAATTCATTGTAAAAGTTTTCTTTGGGGTGCGCGTTAAAGTCTCCCAATATAAACACGTTTTCAACATCATAACTCGCTACAATAGCACTTATCTCACTTAAAACATCACTAAACATAGTTAAATTCTCCAGCGAGTCTGTAGGCATATAGACAGAGAAAACAATAACGGAGCGTTCCCCAGTCACTGCCTTAATGGCCACAATCCGTTTACTACTACAGTCCAAAACAGAAACTGACTCAAACAAACCTTTCCTCCAGAGAATGGCCACTCCCCCATACGGTCTTCCTTTTAACGGCCCGACAGATGTGTCAACCGCTGACTTACCAGTAAATTCAAAGTCTTGACTTATGGTCCCTAACATCAATATGTCATGCGGTAGAAGCCATGTCTCTTGGAGGGCTACAAGATCTGACCAGGCACAGATTGCTCGAATGTTATCAACAGAGCGTTTAGCTGACTGACAATTAAAACTAGTAAATTTTGAGTACTTATTGGTGTTACTATACATTATGAAAATATTTAACTAACTATAACTTTAGACTCAGCGTTGGTTCGATACATGAAGTGCACAAACCGCCTAAAAGTAATGCCATCCGGCCACAACTGGTCATTTAGAAATACATCAACTTTACGTTTTGAAACAAATACTTTGTACGCATTGTACTTTTTAAATGACTTAATGTTCATCTTTTTTAAAGACACACTCTCATTTGTTTTAGCCATAATGTAACCAATAATATCACTTTCTTCTGTTTCAGTACTAACGTTTGAAATTAACAATGGCACTTTTACATCGGCCGCCCGAAATTTAACATCAGGCTCAGTGGAAGCACGACCCCTCTGACTAACTAACCTATTTTGTTTCGATGATTTATTTTGTACTAACTTCCATTCATTGTTATGGACCGCTACCATTGGCTCACTATTCACGTTCGAAATTTACTATTCACGTAATGAAACCATTCGTTTGAAAATGTAGAAACCGTACCACAACTTTATATATTGTTAATTTAACTCAAATGAATAATTATTATTATTTATGTGAGGGTTTCTATTTTAAATCAGTTATCTCATCTAAGTTACAAATACAAATTGAACAGATACCTATAAGTTATTCGGTTGTCAGCAATCACTTCAAATGTCTCTGGAGATAATATTAATAACCCGGAACGTGAACTTGATCCAATAACTAAGTTATTGGAAACGCTTCATACCCGGAGGCATCGCTTCATCGTAATAAATTATTAGTGATACGCGTACGTACGTAACTACACATTTTCAATAAGAGGTTATGAAATAAAAGGTCTCTTTAATTCATGATTTACGAAGTAGGTAATTGACCGTATTTAACAAACTTTCAAATTGTTTTATTCCAAATGAATCAAAATAGGTGTTTTATTATGAACGACAGCTTTAAAGGCATTTCATCCCTTCATTTATTTGAAGCTACCCCAACAGACGTTATCCTGACAACATTAAAAATTTTCACACACACACATTTAAAAAAAAAATCCCTAGAAAGAAGCACTTTCTGATTTTTCCGAATTTTCCGGGCAACTTTTCCAATTTTTATTTCCATAAAAACCTAATTCGGCCTATTACAAATATTTTAAAACAAAAAATAACCAAATCTGTCGAGCCGTTGTCACGTAATACGCTTATCAACAGCATTCCATTTTAATTTTAATATTTTTTTAAATTATTTTGCCCATATTGATGGGTAAAAAAAAGCAGTCCAAACATACTTCATGAAAAGTGTTTAAGTAAATTGTTTATTTTTGTTAGACTATATTTTGAAAATACAAATAGTTTGGAAAATCCAAAAGTGCACGCCTCATACTTATCACTCATTCATAAACGAAAAAGAAATTCAAAACATAGTTTAATAAAATCTGTCAAGTGCGAGTCGGACTCGCACACGAAGGGTTCCATACCATGTCGTACAAGATTTAACACTATGAATTTTTGTAATACTTTGTAAAGGTAACAACAGAGGCGCTATAAAAAAACAAAGATTTGTAAAGAAATTGTCTAATTTTAATGAAAAAATGTTATTGTGTTAAAATATATGTGTAGGAGTATATTTCATTTATTTTAAGAGAAAAATATTAAGTTAACTTTATCCAGTAACATGCATTAACTAAAGTCAAAGTTATTTATTTGCTACTAACATAGTATTAGTAGGTATAAATAGGTATATATGGTAGGTAAGCAGGTAGATATGTAGGGTAGGTAGGTAGGGTAGGTAATTAGGTAGAAATAGGTAATTAGGAAAGGTAGATGCGCCGTAGATAAGTACTTAGTGCTAACCGTGCGATGCCAGGCCGTGTAAAGCTAGTTACTTATAAATAAAAGGATTTCTCTTGCTACATCAGACTATACTGTACAAAATATAATGTAAGTAGTACGCCAAATTTTAATTTTAACTGTGCGTTTGCACTGGCGAAACATTCACAACAAAACATGTTGGAATCTCTACTGTCTGTCAATTTTTCATGCATAATGTTTGACAGAAACTACAGATTTCAACATGTTTTGTCGTGGTGTCGCCAGTGCAAACGCACGGGTCAATACAGGTATTTATTTACGTCATACAGAAATCTATTATTTCTTACTTATAATTTTTACACATCCCATCGGACTATGAGAGTGAGGGAAGAGAGAGTGCAGTCGTGTCTGCGCACACACTTGTGCACTATAATATCTCCCGCGCCGAAGGCCAGTCTCCGTTGAGATTGGCCGCCGTGACCGAATATTTTTACACCAATAATTTTTCTCAATATGAAATTGTGTCCACAACGGTTTAAGGTAACTGAATAGTACACTGTATGTGCCAGCATTCATTTCAATGTTACAGAATATATTGTTTATTGGAGTGTAGTTTTAACATAAGGTACACACATCAACACCGTCCAGGGATACTTTGAAAAAAGTCTATAAAGTTCTTAAACTCAAAAAATACTGGCCGGTTTTAAAATCTTGTGAAGAAAGTTTATTTTGTAGACCTTTTTGGATGATCGAAATAGTATATGCTGCCATGATAGTAGGTACTTACTAATTCCATGTCATTACTCCGACTATTAAATAGTTATCTGTGGAATTTATATCGCATACCTCTCAACGGTCAAGCCCCCCTCAGCGCCATCACGCGGATCTGTCAAAGCGCATCTGTTACCCCTCAGGGGACCACCCAGAAGCGTGACCACTTGAGATTAAAACTACGATATCTCTAAAGTTTTGTATGGGAGCTGATTATACCACTTACACCGTTGGAATCAGTATAAAAAAAGCTAACACAATAGAAATGGATAGCTAAATGTTTTTTTTCGTAATATATTGTTAATTTTAATGTAAAGTCGCGAGAAGGGGGTTTTTTCCCCATTAGCGTCAAAAAGATTTTTTTTGAAAAAAAGTGAAAACGAAAATTGCAATAATTATTTTTTTTTTTAATTGATACACTATTGTACATTAATAAATTAAATAAAACCCCACACCTCTGCATACATTACTTTTAAACTAAAAATAAAACAAATGCTTACCAATCATGACGTCACCGCGCCGTAACCCGACACCTCGATAACAAAGGGCTCTTATCTTTTTTGTTTCGGAGAACTCGTAACAAAAAAACCCACTTGTATCGTAGCTTATCTATTGTTTTGTCGTGGACACGTGCACACACAGTCTCAACTGATAAAATTACATGTTTTTTAACGAATTTCACAACACCATATTTACAAGTGAACGGCGAAAAAAGTTCGCTTAAACTTTGGATCACAGTTTTTATTACGATGCACTTTATTCAAATCTGAATATACATTCAGTCGTAGGATGTTATTTACTGATGGAAAAACACCAGACAAAGGCTTGTTGCCTCAAAAAACAATATCGAAATCACAAAAACAAAATGTAAACAAGAGACGTCAGCCATTTTGCAGACACTTCCCCACAGACTAAAAGAATAAATCATTCCGGCGCGAAACATTTAGTCGATGTTTAGCATGTGATGTTCTATACCTTTCCTGTTTTTTCCTCTACACTCTGTATAAGTTAGAATAAGATCGGTATAGTGTCCACAGGCAATATATGTCAGGAAAAAACAGGCGTCAGAACGCGGTTGACCGTTGTTGACCGACACGCGAAATTTGACAATCGACTCCTGGAGTTTGCTTGACCGACGAGAGGATATTAGCATGAAATACAAAATTATTATTTTAAGTTGCAGAAAATCGCCCATATTATATAAAATACGTTATGAATCGGCGTTTTTAGTATTTGTTGATTATAAACAGTATATGTTACATGATACACACAAGTTTCAAATTCCTAATTTGTTTAGTTGTTGAGATAGAGCTCGTACAAAAATGGTCTAAAACAGACAACTTCTGCAGCCCCCTAATTCATCATTTTTGAAGATAAAAACAAATAAAAATGATATTTATTTTCTATTCAATGAGCTCTAGAAAATGATACCCCACATGCCAAGGTAAGATTTTTTTTTTTTTAAATTTAATTTTATTGTATGGCGACCCCCTTTAATTTTTAATTTTATTATTTGTTGCTCTTGCGGCAATAGAAATGCTCAATCTGTGAAATTTTCAACTGCCTACCTATTACGGTTCATGAGATAGAGCTCGCTGACAGACAGACGGACAGCGGAGGCTTATGAATAGGGTTCCGTTTGTCACCCTTCGGGTACGGAACCCTAAAAATGAACAATTTATCACTTTTCATGAAGTCGTAATGTCAACGACTGACAAAGATATTTACGTTGGCAGTTGCTAGGCAACGGCACCGGATCAAGGTTGAAAATATTTAGATATTGATATTATATTTTAGTTAGTATTTTATTAATTATAATTAAACTACTATGAATAAAAGAGCCATTTTCAATAGGGTTCCTTCTACGGCTGAAACGAATGTATAAAAAAAATATTGACTCAATTAATTGATTTTATCGCAAGCTACAATGTTTTCAGGGATCATAAATTGACGGACAGGAAATTTTTTTCAACTATTTTGATGCTTTTTCCATTTCTGCTGCATTAAATCAATTGTTAAAAAATACAATATTAATCTCCATTTAATCATCTATACAATGGTATATAAATTAAGTAGGTTCTGTGTACTAGCAGGAGTGAAACAATAAAAACAGTTGCAGAAATGGGGCAAAAAATATTTTTCGATCGTAGAGCACACTCTAATGCGAAGCATTACGAGTCGTGCAATAAATAAATATACTACTACTACTAATGAATATTGTATTTAATCACATATATGATAGTTTTTTTATTCTGATAAATAAAGCAATTCGTGCGAAATTATTCCCTAATCATTCCAAAATATTCAAACGTTAATGTTCAAGTGTTCACTTCTGCCGGCACTCCCGGAGTGCAACCCGTTGTTTTTTTGTATTTATTTCTATTTTGTCGTATTTAAATAACGATACACACCACGTCTGCAGAGTTTTGCTAGCTAATTTTATTTGACCTTGTAAATACCTGAATATAGCCGTAGAATTACCTATATTAACATTACGAGATACTACATACAAAAGACTATTTAATTAACAACAAAGAACAAAATTACGTCTTGCTAATCAAATCTTGCCAACTTGTAACTAAGTGACACAAACTGAAATTGTTTTATTACCATCAATTACTTGAAAGTTTCAGCGTCTGGGGACAATAGTTACTGAAACTAGTCAACTTCAGTGATAAACTTAATTACTGGACACTTGCTCCACTTTCAGGTTAATATAATTTTCAAAGTTACGACTCGATTCAGACTGAAATTGAAACTTGTATCAGCCTGAGGCTAATAGCTGTTTACAGGGATAACACGCCAAGTTATTAACAAAATGTTGGATAAAACATATTATTTTCTATTTCAATATGATTTACAAACTGGGCAGTTATTGTCCAGTTGCTGTGACTGCCCCATATCAATATTGTTTTGTATTTTTTTTAAATCAAAAACAGTAATTTTTGGTTCAAACAAAATTTTCCAGGAGAACGCAAAAAACAGCTTACTGGCTTGGTTTTGAAATGGTCAAAGTGAATTATTATCTTTTTTTGCTGGTTTTTAGATAGTAAATGTACTTACTAGGTTTAACGGTACTAAAATCTCTGTTATTGCTAAGATTTTTACGCAGGTGTTTTTATAATTTGGTGGGACTTATATGAAATAAAAAAATATGTGAGAAAACTCTGTTTATTTTTGTCCCTTACTGAGTTTTGATGGTGCAGCTGAATAGTATCCAAGTTCAGGAATCGCATTTATCGCGTTTTAAAGCGGCACATAATACATAACATAATCAGCCTATTACTGTTCCCACTGCTGGGACACAGGCCTCCTCTCTATGAGAGGGAGTGGGCCGTAATCCACCACGCGGGCCCAGTGCGGGTTGGTAGATGTCGCATGTCTTCGAATTTTTGGTTCTAAGACATGCCGGTTTCCTCACGATGTTTTCCGTCACCGTTTTGAGAGCAGTGGTGATGAAATTATTTACACAAAATAAAGCGCCTGCTGGGGTTCGAACCCATGACCTACAACTCGTAAGTCGGGGTTTATACCACTGGGCCACCACTGCTCCTTAAAGGCTTTTGCAGACCAGCACGACTTGTCGCGCGACGCGACACGAACAATACAATTTCTAAGAAAACTTCACGGTATAACAATAACCGGTGTCGCGTCGCGCGACAAGTCGCGCTGGTCTGCACAAAGCTTAAAGCGGTAACTAAATAGAAATAACTCGTCTAGGGACCAAACTTAGATCAATGCTACTTCCTGAGACGTTAACATGAATAATATTCAACCGTGCGCAATATTATAAGCCACTTGACTGCGACCCACAGCTGGTAACACAAAAGCAATTGTCAAATCACTGAAGCAGGTTCTGGACCAGAGAACTCATCTGCAACATATGCTACCATCCTCCACTAGGGGCTAGCCAACCCAATGCAGCATGATTACTAGACAGCACCCTAATTACGAAACGCAAACTCAATTTTAAATTGAAACCAATTGAAAAAGATTGCCAGTCCATTGCTTCATAAGTTCGACAAAAAAAATTAAGCAGATTCTTTTTGTCGAACTTATGAAGCAATGGACTGACAATCTTTTTCAATTGGTTTCAATTTAAAATTGAGTTTGCGTTTCGTAATTAGGGTGCAGGTCTGCTGGCACCACAATTCACTAAAATGCGTTAAACATTATTGAAATCATAAACGGAGCAGCTTAAAAAGATACCAAGTTTTAACTAAAATTTTTAAATTTTATTGTTGAATTGATTTTAGTTTTCCCATAATTACTTAATTTGTTTGTTTATTTAGTTTTGTAGTCTTGATGAGGATAGCTTAACTATAGCCATTTTCAACTTTAATATTATTTAAAAATTACCAAAATGTTGTAGGTACTTATTTAGTGCCCAAGATCCAGGCTGTGTCTAGTTTGGAACCAACGAGACCGCCAAATTGTAATTTTGAATGTTGAAATAACCGATTTTAACTTTTTTTTTTATCACCTTTCTGTCTCTGTCATCCACAAAAAATGGACAGACGTCACAATGGTCTCTCGATGGTTGTTTTTGACTCACCATCGAGAGACCATTGTGACGTTTGTAAATTAGTAGACTTGGCCCCCAGGACGATGCATGATGTCCAGGACGAATTCAAACCCTTCGATTACACTCTATATAGGGTTATTGGTACCTCTTAAGGGGTAATTGTTGTCATCATTATGAACAATTTTTATTATGGGACCAACGATTAAATCGCGAAAAAAAAATCAGCTGTTTCCCTACATTATTTACATTCGCATATCTCGTCAGAATTTCAGTGTTGGTCCCATAGTGAAAGTGGCTCATAATGACGAGTATAATGACCCCTTTAGAGGTTGTTGGTGTTTTACCAATAACCCTGTACACAAGTTGTGATACTTGATGTCGACTTGTCAAAAACATTGGTGTACATTGTACATGTATTCTATTTTTTGTTAAGTTTTCTTCATGTTTTGTATACAAGTAGGTAGTCTTTACTTACAACTTGTTTTAGGTATTAACGATAAACGAAGACAACATACATACAAACATGTTTTAAACCAAGTGTAAATGCAAGATAAACACTGATCTTACAGTCAAATTGACAACTGACGTAACTTATCGACGTAAATGAATTATAATTATTATAGTTATTTAAATACCGGCTCTAGATAGATATCATACTTGGAAAATAAAGTGGATGCGACAGATTAGCAAGAACAAACTCACAACTTTAAATGAAAAAATGAGTGATGAAACGAAAGAAGTAAGTCGATAATCCGACAATTTTCAAACAGTCGCACAGTCGAGTCGTGGCGACTAATCGGAAAATTCTCAGCCGACTTGAGATAGGTACACTAGATAACGTCGCAAGTTGAATTGAAGGATTACTGTTGATTGCACTTCTAATCTCACTCGTATTCTGACTAATGAGAGTCGGGATTGCTTTTGTCTTTATCTTCCTTCATCTTTGTTGTTTTTACGACTGGGTTTAATTTAAAAAGGACTTGGACGCGACTGTACACGTCGATTGTTTTAATGAGAAGTCTCGCGCCTGTTCGCGCCAGTTTCAACTCCTCCCTACAAGTGAGTTGACACAAATGGAGCAAAATTTCATCAAATCCCGCGCGGGATTCGCCTCGGTTTGGCCAGTGTTTGAATCTTTATAAAGCTATGTACAAAAGTGGAATAAATAATCTAATGTTCTTTTTAGTTCTTAACGAAACTGCTGAATTAATTAGTGATTGTAAGATGTTTGGTGGAGCTCGTTGCTAAGTAATAACAGCGGGTCGATCTGTCAGGCAAAACCACGCTTGCCGGGGTATCTTTACATACCGAGACTCCTCCGTGCCTCGGAAAGCACGTTAAGCCGTTGGTCCCGGCTGTCATTCGTGGATGTTTGACATTCGTTACGGGTCGTCAGATGCCCGAAAGTCTGACAACCAGTCCTACCAAGGGGTATCGTATTACCCAGTTACTGAGTTGTGGAGGTCCGATTGGTAGTCGCTCCATGTAAAATACTGGTATTCAGCTGCATCCTGTTAGACTGGAAGCCGACCCCAACATAGTTGGGAAATAGCTTGGAATATTGAAAATGTTTACTAGTTGTTAGTGACTCAACAACAACGAAATAAATAAAAATTTTTTTTGCAATAACGTTATGGTGGTTAACACAACAGTGAACTTTAAAAAAAGTTTGTCAATTTTGTTTGATCGTTAACAAATTATATTATTTATAATGAATTTGTTCATTGTCAAGTAATCGTCTGTTTGAGCTGCTTGGATTCTATGTTTTCTCATTACATTGAAACAAATAGTAATGTTCTTTTAGACGGAATGTTATTTTTGATTCTCATCCCGGTGTTATATTAGTGTTATTCTAGGTCTCGTGTTAGTAATATTGGTTATCTATAGGATGGAGATAGTGAGACCTAATTCTGTTTGTCCTTACTTCATATTGGTTCTTACATAAATATTCGTTTGGAATGGGATCTTGGAATGGTTGAAAAGACTATTATTTGAAAGCAGATCATTCACCGTCCATAAATTTTTGGGCTAAGTCTATTTCCTATAAAGCCTATTTCAATTAGCTAGTCCTGTAGAAAAACAGCTTTATTTCGCATCATCATCAGCCTATTAATGTTCCCACTGCTGGGACACAGGCCTCCTGTCGGTGAGAGGGAGTGGGCTGTAATCAACCACGCGGGCCCAGTGCGGGTTGGTAGATGTCACATGTCTTCGAATACTGCAGTTATTTTGTTTTTATTCTATTCGGGAAACTTACAGCTAACTTACACAGTGGTCTTAAACAATACAAAACTGATGGTAGTCAGCATGTAAAGGTGGTCACCTACACACGGACCAACCCCGGCAAGCGTAGCTTAACCTGTTGGATCGACCCGTGCGGCTGTTATTACTTAGCCCCGAGCTTCTCATTTTCCATCGTCATTCACAATGTCAATATCAATTTGTGGTAACCGTTCCGTTGTTAAGTTGGGACGTTACGACATGTTAGATTATTTTGACCTTGTTCAGATCGTTGACATACATTTTTTGTTCTGAGTTCCCGGTTCAGGTATTCTGATTTTACTAAGTAATTTTTATTTGCTCCGTTAAGTTCCATTCGAAAATAATGATTTAATTTTGATCGCAGAAACCTTCAGAAAATGGCCGTCTCTCAGTCTGCACAGTGGACCGGAAAGCAAGCATCGCATCTTCACTATACCAGGACATATCTCCTACCAAGCCAAGAGATAACATCAGCCCTGCACCGTCACAGAACAGCTTTAATGAAATGGAAACCTTCCCTAGCAAAGTGCTGAGGACTGAGTCTCTAAGGACTACTGGAGGTAAGTTCCAAAACATTTTGAAGACAAGACATTAGTCTTACATACATAAACTCAAGAGAGGTCAATCGTCGAAATCGACTCGGCTGGGTAGCGTTCGGGAAGCTACGCAATATCTTCTCGTCCTACACATACCGCGGTGTCTCAAGACGAAAGTCTTTGACCAGTGCGTGTTGCCAGTGATGACTTAACTGCAACGTGGTCGCTCACAATGGGTCTTATCAGAAGGCTAAAAGTCACCCAAAGGCTATTTAGAGGGCTATGCTTGGAGTTTCCCTACGTGATCGAATCAGAAATGAAGAGATCCGTAGGAGAACCAAGGTAACCGACATAGCTCGAAGAATTGACAAACTTAAGTGGCAATGGGCAGGGCACATTGCTCGTAGAACAGATGGCCGATGGGGCCGACAATAACAACAACAACATCATTGGTCTTGTGGATGCAACATTCAGAGTTGATGGCCAACCTTCATTACTTGGAGAGGCACCAAAAAGAGAAGACGTCATTGCAATTGGGGTTGTTGAGAATATAATAATATTAAGGGGCGTCGGTTCGATCCCCAGATTGGCAAAAAAACTTGTAGTAGGTAGCTACGTAGGCTGATTACGTAGTTCTTCGTGTAGCCGTTTAGGTTTCACTACAGTTAGTAGTAGTGTTTTTCTATCAAGAAACTTGGCTTTGACTTTGACTTTGAATATATATACCTACTCCCTTTAGTACATCCACACTTGAGTGAACATTACGAATTTTAAAATAATAACTTATAAAAATCTTTAAAAAATGTTTTTCCAGATCTAAGTAGAAGAACATCAATGAAAGTAGTTGCTTTCGACAACAATCAGGCGACAAGTCCTGGTGAAGGACTTGGCAATGGAACAGTGGTCACTGCTAAACCTAAGAGTCGCAGTGGATCTATCATTGGAGCCATCAGTCCTATTATGGGTACAGGTAAGTGGTTCCTTAACGATGATAAAGAAAAGAAAGAAAATATATTTATTTAGCACAGACGAAAAGGCACACGACATAATCTGCAAAATAAAAATAATACATTACTTACTCATTACTATAGTAAAAGTCTAATCCAGGATATATACATATAAAATGTAAATAAGCATTGCTAAATCAAAAATACACATTTTATGGGATAGTGATAAAACAAAATTCTTTAAGTTTTACTAAAGGCATAAAAAAAATATTAAGAATCAGGCATCGTATTCATGATTTCAATATTAAGTTATCGATAAAGTTCACAAATTAACCCCTCTACTTTTTTATCCAGAAGATTCTAGTAGCCACAGTGATCAAGCAACTCCCACTAGGGCTTCAACTTCATCTGGGCCTTTGACACCTTCTAGAGATATGACGCCAATGCGGGCAATGATGCTTGCTGGGGGTTTGACGCCAACTGGGGGATTAACGCCGTCTGGGGCATTAACGCCAACAGAGCCGTTGACACCCACTGATCTATTGACGCCGACTGAGCTATTAGCGCCCTTATTTCTTAGGTTGATAAGTACAATGTCGACGGAATCACTATGTTAGTGTCTTTAGATTTTTGATCTTTGTCGTCGTTGCTAACAGTTTTGAGTCGCATTCTAACATGGTCATAGGTTTAGTCTGTTTTTCTGTCCATAGTTCGTGTGTAAAAGGAGTCTTAGTTTATTGGTCGTCACGATAATTTTGGCATTATCTTCGACCTGCCATCAATTTATATATAACTCATCAAAATACAATTTCAATCATCTATCAGCGTATATGATCTAAAGCCATCACTGTCATTTGTTCTAAAGTGCATAGTGCTCACAAAAGTAGGTCTATTCAAAGGTCCCCAGTTCCCATTAGACAACCACGCATGAAAATACAGAATTTGTTTTATTGTAATTTAACCAGGTGTTGATACGTCATAATAATGGAATGATCTATTTAGTCTAGAACCATACAGCAGGATTCAAAAGTGTAAAAAGTCTTGTTCCATAATGCATCATCTAATATTGATTTTTTATCAATAACACTGTTATATTTTCCAGCGACTCCTGGCGTACCATCGCGATCACGTCCTTCAAGCAAGATGACTAAATACGTGGAGTGTTGGGGCGCGGACAAACCTTTTGCTAACATTACTGACTCAACTCTTGCCAAGAATATTGGAATTTCTGTATGTTTATTAGCAATTTACTTTCTCTTAGCTATTTTCTTTTTTATCTTCTTTAGTTTTTCTTCATTCTTTTTTTACATGTATGATTGTTTTGCCACCTTATTATTTTCTAACTAAATTTTAATGTTTGTTTGTTTCAGAGTTTAGCAATGATAGAACAGAATCTTCTTCCACAAAGGACGACTTGTTGTGACTGCAGGTTAGTCATTATTTAATTTATCTCGGAAGTGTCCCAAAGGCCAACATTATTCAACAAAATTTATCTATCTAGCCTGTATTGTCCAACTACTCCGTAACTTTACCACACACTTCTGTACTTTGCCATAGTGGGTAATTTTTTTCAAATTAGTGATTTAAATCATGTTTTCTATGGTTTCCAGTACCAATTCTGAAGGCATGAACCGCGTCACACTCTGGTTCAAGAGCAGTACTCAGGAGCGTCAGTACCGCAACCAGGCTGACGCACAGTTCAAGTATAACGTCGCCTGTGCAGCGGCGTTGTTCGCTTTATTGGCGTTTATACAGCTCCTGACTGTTCCCAAGTAAGTATGCTTAAATCGTGCTCACCGTTTAACCTACTGTGTTTGCGTTCTTCAGGGGAGCATTTTCTGTTGTCAACTCTCTTGTCTCTGGTAATTTGTTGTAGAATGTTTTAGATAATTTCGTTTTTAATTAGTTTGTATTATCTAAAGTGAGGTTCTACAACACATTCCTTGGCAGCCGTATATAATCAGCCTATAATGTTCCCACTGCTGGGACACAGGCAGACTCTGTGACAGGGAGTGGGCCGTAATCCACCACCATCCGCGGGCCCAGTGTGGGTTGGTAGATGTCACATGTCTTCGAATTTTTGGTTCTAAGACATGTCGGTTTCCTCACGATGTTTTCCTTCACCGTTTTGAGAGCAGTGGTGATGAAACAATTTACACAAAATAAAGTGCTTGTCTGGGTTCGAACCTACGACCTACAACTCGTAAGTCACGGCCGATGCCACTGGGTTACCACTGCTCCTTAGTTGAACTAATTAATTCCTTCTTCGTGATGTCTACACAAATATTTACAGCATACGTGCTTCACAGACTAATCTATCACCCACTTTCTGTTTCAGAGGCGTAGTTGTATACGCGTCCTTCGGTCCCACACTCTTTACATTGCTAGTATTCGTATACCTGTCCTGGTACGATGGCAGCATGATGTCGCGAGGACTGCGGCCGATATCTGATGTGCCTGATGACTTGTATGCTGATAACTGCACTAAGCCTGGACAGGTTTGTTTTACCATATCTATTAGGTTTTTTTTTATCTAAGGCTGACCCCACATTAGGCGTGCGCGTGTCTCGGGCGTTCCTCGGGCGTGTGAGTAAAGAGAGCCCGCACCCCGCCCGCGCCCGTCACTCGCCCCGCTGCGCCCGCGTCGTTCACACGCCAGAGGAACGCGCGCGCCTCATGTGGCTCCCCCACATGAGGCGCGCGCGTTCCTCGGGCCTAAAAACTACGATACTTACTTTTACACGTCATGTGTATCTGCCCCTTTTTCATCCTGCAAACAGAATTTGAGTTTGAAAATAAGTTGAACAGAATAAGTTTTACAGAAACCGGAAATAAAAAATTAAGTAAAATCAGATATGGATAGAAATACATCACTTTTATCCATCATCTCAGTAGTGAGGACGACAATAAATAGTGGTGCAAAAAAAAATTAACCGAAAAGACAGGCTTCACTGACCTGGGGCCTAAAAGTAATTAATTTTCGAAATTCCCAGTAATTCCTCTATGGTGACATATATTTTAGCTGAATCATATTCAATTCAATTCATATCGGAATCATATTTGGTGTAAATATTACCGCATGAAAAATATGAAGACCGTAATTTTACCGGATAATTTTTCTTTACAGTTTTTATTAATGAAATGAGATTACTATATGTTATTTCTACAGTTTAAATGTTAATTCATTATAATATAAAACTGTCAAACAGATGAATTGCGTAATAAGAATTGAACGCTGATAATGTTCTGAATTTTATTGTCAGTTTGTGACAGTTTGTGTGATTCATACTATTATCATTATGATTCTGCCAAAGCCGTTTTAAGCCTCCTGAAATAAATTGTGATGTGGTAAAAATAATGAATAAAATTAAAATGATCAAAGCTAATACTTTAGTCAATATTTTTTCAGGTGGTGGCCAATAATCGGTTTATAAGGCTAACGATGTTCACCGTGTCTGTGCTACTAATAGGTGCATGTGCAGTTATTAATTTGGTGAGATATTTCATGATAATTATTAATTGAGTATACGAGTACAATATTTGACATTCCCCGGTAAGCTGTCAACTATGACCGCGTGAGTGTCTATCACGGCAGTGTCTGAAACTCCGTGAGTGTCTAACGTAAGCCCAGGTTCGCACGGGCGTATTTTTATCACGGCGATTTTTTTCGCGTATTGGTATTTCGACGCTCTGCTTGGCGCCGAGAGTTGAATATCCAAAAATGTGTTTTCTTGACGCGCTGGGATACACGCTGGATGCGTTCTGATGGATTCTCAATGCTCGGCTCAATATCGAGAGTTGAAAATCAAGTGTACGAAAAAAAATCGCTGCGATTAAAATACGCCCGTGCAAACCTGGGCTTACGTTAGACACTCACTTAGTTTCAGACACTGACGTGATAGACACTCACGCGGTCATAGTTGACAACTTACTTCCATCCTGGGCTTAATGTCTGAGATCGCGTGAGTGTCTATATGACTATAATCATAATTTTATTGTAATTCAGGATTTTTCTTGTATATACAAGTACCATAATTATGTATATTATGCTTTCAGCAGAAATTGCAGAATATAGACCATAGATTAGAACCATTTCCTTGAAAAGAATTCTTAGTCAGTAAAAAACAAAGATTTTCTCCTCTTTGACATTACGAACATTAATATTTTTTTCTTTTTCAGTTTCAGTCGTTCGTAATAATAGACTACCCGATGTACCTGCGCAGTAACGGCAGCTTGAACTTGACTGAGTACAACTACACCGAAGACACTGACAACGATGTCGATTCTGCTCCAGTAAGTTCTTTTGTAAGTGAGGCAGTTTAGATCAAAGTTAATGCTAACAAGAAGAATTAATCGTATATTACGGTGACTAACCTATGGGAGTTTGGGCACTGCATCTTATCTGAATCTGAAAAATGTCGGTCCGAATCGGTTGTAGACGGTACATAAAGTCAGGAAAATTAATAGTGTTTATCAAATTGACTAACGACTTAAGCCAATAAATGTTATTATATTCTATTCTATTCTTAAATCGTCCGTATATTTAAATAATAACTGTCATTTCTTGACAAGCTATAAATGGTCGCGCGGGCCGGAGTCCGCACGCTTTAGTATTTAGAGGTATGAGGAACAGGGTGTAAAGTTCACTCATCTTCATTAGAAAAGGGAGGATCCTCCGACCAGATGGGTGTCGTGTCTGGTGGGCAACTGCCCGAAAGTTGATGTCGGGAATTTGTATATTATGTCGATCGTGCGGTAAACTATAATTGCGCGATTCAGGATTTGTGTGACGTCATGTCTTTGATGCGTAGTTCGTATGTGACGGTGTAACCGCTACAAAAATAACACGATAAATGGACGTAGTGTGTTAATTTGATAAAAACAAACACTTAATTTTCCTGACCGTATTATTTGCACATTATTTGTGTGAACTGTGTATTTGGGACTGTGAACAAAATCCAAATTCTTTCCGTAAGGATTTAGAACATTAACATTATTTAAATCGAGCTTGGATGTCGAATTCTGATTTGGACCGGATGCAGTGCGTAAATGCATTGACTGAGTGTAGATCAAACGACATTTTCATAGCAAAGGTCTAGCAAAGGCTGAAAATACTGCTAAATTGAAAAATAAATTACAATGAGCGGTCTTATAGCTAAAAGCGATATTTTTAAAGACAACCAGGTCAAATATAGACAACAATATAAAAGCCAAGAAAAAGAGACTAGTTCAAAATTAAACTAAAAGTCTTAAATATTTTCATCGTGTTTTAATTTTAATATTTCCAGAGTTACCTCTACAGCTCAGTCCTGACTTTAGCCTCAATATCAGTGTTTCTTCGAGTCGGCTTCGTACTAAAACTGGTACTGATGCTGGTCACGTTAGTGTCACATATCACGCTGTTTGCATCCGCTGAGCTGTTCTATGACTACCAGAAGAAGGATTTGGAGAATGAGTAAGTAAAACTTTAAAGCTCAAAACACACACACAGCGGGTGCGTGTCGGGCGCGGGTCGGGACGGGAGTACGGCGGGCTTGTATATAATGGGTTGGGTGTATGTGTGTGTGTGTGTGTGCATGATTGAGTTTGCATGGCCAAATTGTTTGTAGATTTACAAACAATTTGGACACACACGATTTGGATAGGATTTGGATTTGGATTTGGATTTTTACACTAACAAACATACTTTCGCGCAATAGGTATATATTTTTTTTATTTTTTTATTTTTTTTTTCTTTCTGTTTGGTTATTTTCATTTAAATTCAATATTTTTTTTTTTTGTTAAAGTCTCTTTTTATTAGTTTTTTACTATAAAACAAAAATTGTGTCTTTTTTTTACGGGAGGACACTGGCTCCTGCAACACAGTTATTACTAGCGCAGGAGTCAGGGAATTCTTATAATGCCTGGTAAATTGTTTTATGTCAATAAATATTTTTTCATTCATTTTCATATTGTAATTCCTTGTATCATTTGGATGTCAGCACACTATAAACATGCGCGGCTCCCGCTCCCGACCCGTCCCGCGCCCGACCCGCGCACGTTTTTGGTAGTAACCGAACGACGAAGACTGCTCTTCCTGCTACGAAATAAAAGCACTGTCAATGCCAAGCCGATACGATGTAACGTACGTTGACGGTACCTATAAGGCGGTTTACACACGGCACCGCGCACCGCCGCGGCAGGCGGTGCAGCGGATCTCAATTCGCATTGGCCTCTAATAAATCCGTTGATGCCTAACACACGTACAGCGCCCGACCGCGCGGTCGAGCGGTGCTAATCCCTTTGCTACCACCGCCCTCCGCGGCGGAGCGCGGTGCCGTGTGTGAACCGCCTAAGAAGGAGAGTAGATTCTGACTGCTTTAAATTTTGATCCAATTAGGTATTTTTATGGTTTGCTTTTATCAAAAGCAACTCTGTAAAGCCTTATAATGACAACCTGTTGCGTGAATTGAGTTCAAAATGTTTTATTTTTTTCTTTCAGAATGCATCAACCTATGTACGTCAAATAGAAGTGTTTTATTTTTATTTTGGTAGTTTATAGAAAAAACACTAGAATGTCTCTAATATTATAATAATAATCAAAATATTATCATCATTCTCTGGCCCATATCCCCATTTATATGTAGTCGGCGCAACATGTCTCTTTCTTCCATACTTCTCTATTAGTCGTCATCTCGTGAGTCACTCAGTTTCTAGCCATATCATCTTTCACAAGTCCATCCATCGTTTCTTTAGTCTACTCTTATAGCCATCGACATTCATACTCAAAATTTTCCTCACAACATTTTCCTCATTCCTCCGCATCACATGCGGACCACGACAACCGATTTACACACAACTTTTCAGTCACCGGTGCCACTTTCAGACTTCCTGTTGTATCTCATTTCTTTATGTATTCAATACAATTTTAGCAACATTAATTTATTAACTTCAACTTCAAATTCTTCCAGATTCACAATGCTTGCCTACGCCACAAAAGCCGGCATGGTGCTGGTATTCCTGGCTGCATTACTGCACATCCTGGACAGACAGATAGAGTTCACATCACGAACAGACTTCTTATGGAAAGACAAGCTCAAGTTTGAACAGGAAGAGGTGGAGACTATGCGGGGGATCAATAAAGTTAGTTGAATTTTGTCACAGTTTTAAAATACGGCCCTGTCCTGGAACATGAACGAAAGCCTAATAATAAATGCTTAAAGGAGTAGAGCATAGGATTGGTCCTGATAACTTTCACCCATGTTAGGTTTCGATTCCAAAAACTCTTGTGTTTGGAACGACCACTTTCAGGATCAGGGTTTCCCATAAAAAGCGAGAATGCAGCGTTTTCACAACAAAAAAAAGGTTCAGTACTGCTTACTAAGTCCATATTTTTGTTCATTAACCCGTTACGCAAAAAAAAAGGGTGTTCTAAGTTTGACTACTATGTATGTGTCTGTCTGTGGCACCGTAGCTCTTAAACGGGTGAACCGATTTGAAAGCAGGTTTTCCAGCGTTGGTTCTTAGACATATTTTATGAAAATCGATTCAGCCGTTTAAAGATTATCAGCTCTTTTCTAGATGATGAATGGATGGGAGCGTCTTCCACAGGTCTGATCGATTTGAAAGGTATTCTGGTTTTCAATGATATTAAAAGAACAATAGAACCTTGAACTGATGCTGCAGCATTACCTGGAATTTGCAGGTTTTCTTACCAACTTACAGCACAGGTGTATCGTGTTTGAGCTCATTGGAATGGTCTCAATGAACAGGTTATAGATAGATGATGAACAGGGTCTCGTGATGGAGTAGGAAAGAGAAATGAGGAAATCTTTAGGTCGGCGGTATTTTTAATTTTAATACATATAATTTCACTTGTTTTACGAATCATTTTCATCACTATATTGACACTGTATTTTCTAGGGACTTACATGAAACTAGACCAATTTTTTCTTCGTTACAGATTCTTCTAGAAAACATACTACCAGCTCACGTTGCAGAACATTTCCTGACAAATGTGGCATCTGAGGTTAGTCAAATTATTTAAATCAAATCAGTAACCAATAAAGTAATTTACAGTTTATTGCTAACTTTTTGTAAACCCATGAAATTCTTCTTTCGTTTTTTGCAATTTGCAAGTCAGTGTCAGGTTGTAGGTTGATATAAATATGATTTGCGACCGTAACAAATATGGCTTTTCAGAATTATAATCATTAGAATCAGCAATACAACCTCCAATCTCCAAATGTTATGATTTCATGAAATAGTCATTCAATAGGATTACATGAATTTATAGAGTTGTATTGATGATTTCTATGATTATAATTGTATAAATAAACATTTAATACGGTCGTGAATCATATTTAGATCAACATACAACCTGATACTGACATAAAGATGGCAGAAAACGTAAGAAAATTTAAATTTCGCGGGTTACCCTGACGCTTTCGCCTTAATATCTCCCATTTTACCAGGGAGTATTTAAAATCCTTCATCCTAAATTATTTCTACTTTCAGGCAGAGTTGTACCACGAGAGATACTCAACCATAGCAGTGATGTTCGCGTCCATACCGAACTATAAAGAGTTCTACGATGAGACTGACGTCAACAAGCAAGGCTTGGAGTGTTTGCGACTGCTCAATGAAATTATATGTGATTTTGATAAGGTAAGCGTTGAAACATCGTGAGGTATTCTGGACTTATAGATAATATAAGTCTGAGTTATGAGCAAGCCTTCTCTATATGAGAAGAAGCCTTTGTCCTGCAGACATTATTAGGCTGATAATATTATTTTAATCCTTCGATTTATAAACCTTAGCGAGGTAGGTTAATAGGAGAGTTTAGTCCGTAAAGTCAGGTTTTTTTTTCAATCTAATTGCCTACCAACTTATATGGTAATAGTAGGTAATATTAATAATTTATTTCCAAACTTCAGTATAGGTACGTCTCGACCCTTGAACTAGGACATCCTTTATGACAGGGATCGAGGTGAGACTAAATACGTCTAAGTCCGTGGGTGTGTCCGTGACATCACAGTGGGCCCTATCAGAATACCATCGCTGCGATGTTTATTATTTTTTTAAATATCACCGCATTATGCTGAGATGGGTGCCTTTTTGGACTCCGTATCAAAGTTGCGACAAACGCTGGAGCGACAGTACGATAGGTCGACCATCAGCGGTGCGACAGCACATCAGCTCGACGAACGTTAGCGCGACAGATTGTTTTCACGACAAACGATGGCACGACGAAACTTTTGATCGACTAACGTTATTGCGACTGATTGTTTTCACGACTATCGATGGGACGACGAAACTTTTGATCGACGAACGATAGCGCGACACAACTTTTACTCGACAAACAAAAGCACGACAAACATTTCTATAATATTTCGTTGCTAATAGCAGATAAGAAAAAAAATGTAATACCTTGCTCGTAACTGCACTCGCGCGCTGCAGTCATTTAACATTGACAATAAAGAATATTGCCAATAAAAACATTAAAAACGAAAGTACTTAGTACTTCACATTTTTTTGTTATCTGCTATTAGCAACAAAATAGTATAGAAATGTTGGTCGTGCGGTTTGTCGAGCGAAAATTGTGTTGCGCTATCGTTCGTCGATCAAAAGTTTCATCGTCCCATCGATGGTCGTGAAAACAATCAGTCGCACTAACGTTCGTCGATCAAAAGTTTCGTCGTGCCATCGTTTGTCGTGAAAACAATCTGTCGCGCTAACGTTCGTCGAGCTGATGTACTATCGCACCGCTGATGGTCGACCTATCGTACTGTCGCTCCAGCATTTGTCGCGCCTTTGTTTGTCGCAACTTTGATACGGAGTCGCCTTTTTGGCCACGCACAGGTCGTAATTATTTTGTTAGTTTTTAATGCTCCTTTTTGATTTTATTATTACTGTTTGTATTTCCTGTGCGTGTCCCAAATAAATAAGTTTTCGTTCTTTCTTTCTTTCTTTAAATACATTTTACACAAAAATTGCAAAAACTTATTGAACAAAAATTATTTTATTTTAAAACATATTATTCTGTATACATATTTTAAATTAAAATAGGAATAGCATGTGTGTGGTTTGTATTATTTGTCGAGGCCAGATCTTAAAATTGATGATTTCATACTGATGAAATGTGCATAAATGGCAAGGAACAAAATTATTATCTACTACTTCGGAAACTTCGTAAAGCTATACTATTGTGAAACAACTTTTAGGTCATTAGAAGTACTTATTGCCATAAAAATCATGTCTATAATATTCCCACTGCTGGGACACAGGTCTCCTCTCTGTGAGAGTGGACCAATAACAAACACGCGAGCCCAGTGCGGGTATTATCAAATTTTCTGCTAAGACATGCCGATTTCCTCACGATGTTCTCCAAGTATTGTACAAATGAAAAAAATATTGGTGCAATAACAGTTTATATTTCGTCTTTTTCAGCTACTTCTAAAGCCCAAGTTCAGCTGTATAGAGAAAATAAAGACAATAGGAAGCACATACATGATTGCTTCAGGACTGCGGCCAGGAAAGGAGGAACAAAACGTAAGTTACCGATATACTAAAGTGTGCGTGCAAAAGGTAATCAACTGAGAAATATGGCATTACGCTGTATTACCAGCAACCAATAAACGTTAAAACACTGACCTGACTATGGACTATGGATATTATGTCCGCCAGACAGAAAATATCGCAATAGAATGACGAAATATGTCCAGCAGTATTTATATCAGTCCTACGTGTGTGTTATTGCATAGATTTTCATTATGTTCTATATTGTCACGGACAAATTAATCATTTACAAATTGTCCGTCGACTGCTCGAGAGTAAAAGAGACATCAAGTGAACCTTTTGAAATTGCTTATAGTGAAATATGAGCTTCTGTAATTATTAATAATTTATTTTCAGAATAAAAACCTTACATTGTTAGTAAATAGTACTTATTAAGTTAATAACGGACGGAGTATATATAATAATTAATGTACGGACGCTTTTATTTTCAGGATGCGACAAGCAAAGAGGAGCATACGGTAGCTATCCTAGTGGAGTTCGCGATCGCTTTGATGACAATACTGGACCAGATCAACAGGGAATCCTTCCAGAGGTTCAAGCTTAGGATAGGTAAGGAAATATTGGTCTACAAATATTGGCTACAAGGTTACAAGGTTTGTTACAACCAACAAGGTTGGGGTGGTTACAAGGTTTTAGAAAAATCGTATCGCATTGCCCAGTAACAAGCGTATCGAGTGCCTTGTTACTGGGCAATGCGATACGATATATAGGCAATCGTTCCATTTAAAATTCTAGTATCATCAGTTGTATCCGGTTAGACTGGAATCCGACCTCTACATAGTCGGGACAAGGCTAGGCAGATGATGATAAAGTTTTAGAAAACAACGCATTTGTTTCATGTTTAACTCAGTGCGACATCTCGTAGAGCTTCTAGTAAATAAGTAATTTTTCAGTCCACAACGTGCTTATAACTAGCCTTGCTTAATAAAACTTTTAATTAAAATGTAAGATATTTATGGCTGAAAGGTTTGTTTGCGAAAGAAAGTTCCACAAAAGTAAATAAGTTCTTAACAATAAGCGCCAAAACGCTATACTACGTTATATTTTCGAACTTTTAAGACGGGAGCTTTTCTCGGTTTGTTCCCGTTTCTTCTCGGCCGCAACAGATGGCACTAGCGCTTACACGCAAAGCACACAACCTTCTTCAGCAAATACATTAACAACGCATAGATGGCGTTTAATAACAATGGGAATCGTTAATCTGCGTTCGCAATTTATATTGCCAAAGATGTAATCAAACACAAGTTTTAGGAAAAACAGTAGTAATGCCTATAAATAAGGTTCAGTTTGCGTTACAATTTGATATTTTTTATGATAGTCAGTCTAAAATCAACTTTATCTACACTTTCATAAAGTTGATGTTTCAACTGTTGTTGTATTGTTGTTTCATGTTGTTGTTTCATGTTGTTGTTGTTGTTGTTGTTTTGTGTTGTGTTTTCTATCTATGTTTGTTAAAGTGAAAATAACATCAATAGGAAACATGGTTCGACCTACACCTTAGACCTACACCTTAGACATAGACCTTTTTTTTTTTTGGTGTGTAATCATCAAATGACTTCTCCCGCTCTGGGTGGAGCGGAAGGGCGTGTCATACTCTTAGTGACTAAATCCCACCCGTGTTCCTTCCATTATCTGTTCGTTATAATTTTTCTTTCAGACACGAATTTGTTTTTTTTTTACAAATGATTTTGTCTTTGACACTTTAGGACTGAACCACGGTCCCGTGATAGCTGGCGTGGTTGGTGCTCAAAAGCCTCAGTACGACATTTGGGGTAACACCGTCAATGTGGCGTCGAGAATGGACTCTACCGGGATCATGGGCAGGATACAGGTTACTGAAGATACTGCTAAGTAAGTACATTGTGACTTTTTTCTACTAATGTGTAAATAGCCTTCGAGTGAAAGAACTAAAATAAATAGCATCCGTCTCGAAGGACCGAAATAAATAGTATCCGTTTCGAAGGACCAAAATAAATAGTATCTAACTCGAAGGACCAAAATAAATAGTATCCGTCTCAAAGGACCAAATTAAAGTGTTCGATATAACCTACATGAAATGGAGGGGTGTGTAATTTTAAATTAGACGATCCATGCAGTTTATGTTAGGCTTAGATACCAAATCAATGCCTATTCCTCCCTTGGCTAAAAGGAACTTATTTAATTATTTACCGCAATTGCCACAGTATATTATGATGAATAACAAATATTTTCTTTTACAGGGTACTAATGAATGCGGGCTACACTTGCGAATGTCGGGGTCCTACTTACGTCAAAGGCAAGGGCACACTAACAACATATTTTGTGAAAACACCCAACGTTGGTGGAGGAAATTAAGATGGGTCAGTTGACCTGTGACCTCAGTGACCTCATGGCAGATTGAATACCTGGAAACGTCACTGGGGAGAGCAAAGGTCAAAAACAGAGAGTCGAGGAAGTGGATGGAACGGCAGTTAATGAGAAAGAGAACATCGAAAATCAGGGTTTTTAAGAAAGTTCAAGGGAAAAGAAACCAAGATTAATGGAGTTATTTGATCAGGGAAAGTTTTTATAGAAATGATAAAGATAATATTTTATAACAATAAAAAATGAATCTTATTTGAAATTTTTGAAATATCAAAGAAATCCCAATAAAATATGAAATAAGTAATTGCGATAGATTTATAAATGAAGTATTAAAATTTACGACCGGAATAGTTATGCTGTAGAATGATAATGATAAACAATAAAATATTTTTTTATTTTATTAGAAAGAATTTGATCAGGTTGGTGAGACTTATGTATGGATAAGACCACATCATTTTTATAATATTTCTGTACTATAAAGCCTAACTGATTTGTATACAGAGCAGCATTACCAAAAACACCTTGATTAATAAATACCTACGTTTTTAAAAGTCAAGAAGATTTATAAAATATCATAATAAATGAAATTAATCAGTAAGCGAGACGGTACTGTTGTAAATGTTAGGCCTAAATCAATAATTATGTAAAACTTACTGTTGGAAATAAGTGTAGAAAAAACATGTTTTATAATATATAATCAATAGCTGAATAGTCTGTCTTTTCTGTATATTTTGTCAATAAACATTAGTAGGGTATTGAACGTAAACATAATGCTTTTTTGTATGTCAAAATATTTTTACTTCACAATAGATTCTAATAAAAGAATACAATCATCTTATCGCAGAACAAATGAAACGCCTGATAAAATAAGCAATGTTGAACACGTGTGGTTTGCTTATGTTTTCCCACAGTTGTTATTTTTATTCAACTTAAATATCTCTAAAAAGCAAAATATTAACTATTTATTTATTTCATTTTGACATAGGATATTTTATTTTTCAAATTATTTATTCTTATACTTAGTAACCCGTACGTAGAAAATGCATTACATATTTCTAAGAGAAATATTACATAAATTTATTAATAGGTAGTTTTTTGTAAATATTTAAGTAGGTACATAAATTATAATTTATGTTTGAAACATAATTTATTGTTAGTGTTGTGTAGTTTAAAGTGTGATAAACCAGAGAATTATTATTATTTAACATGACACAAATGCGTGACTCCTAATAATTACTTAGTTTTTAATTTGCATTTAATAAGAATACCATAATTTTAAGTTCCATAATTTATTGCTGTTGATTTGAATACTCTTTAGTGTTATGGTGCTAAATCTATGTTAGACTAAAAATAGAAAAAAAAAATGCATAAGTATCCCACCAATTTAGGCGACTGTAATTTTGGTAATTATTTATAATATTGTAAAAAATATTTTCAAATATCAATATTTTTTGTATTTTTTTTGTAAACCTATAACATTTTTTTGTATTTTTAATAAAAACAGTTTTCGACGGCCTCTTTAAATGAATTAGACTTATTTATAATCCTATATAAAATCCTAGATATAGTTAATATGCTCATTAATAAGTTAAATATTTTCTACAGCGCGAAATCTTATAAAAAATATTTTATGAAGTATTTATAATCTGTGTGTACCATTTAGGTACTTAAATGTTGCTGTTAGCGGGCGTTTACACTTGCAACAAATCTCGAATCGCCATCGCGATACGACTCACATTACTGTACCCACTATCAAATAGCTATCTTACAGTATTAGATGTTTATCAAGATTTCTAGCTCGTGGAAACATGGTCTTAGATACACAGAAATATAAGACCTGAATTATTAAACCATATTGTATGTCTAGTTATATTAGATAACGTGGAAATCGAGCCTAAATGTAATTTATGGATATCGTTTTAGAAAATATTATGTAGTATTGTAAATTTATTTTTAGGTCTGAGATTTTATTTTGAAAAATTAACGATTTTAATAAAAACTATCGTTGGATTATCATCGTGTTTTACTTCGTGAATTTTGAATATTGAAACTTGCACGACCGTACCAATCTGAAATTAATACTACGAAAAAAATGGCGCACCGATTTCACGCCACCATTTAAGACGTGTGTCTCGTTCGACGGGGTATGACCGAATGAATTTGAATTTTGAATTTCGAACATGAATATAACGCGAGGTTAATTGGTAATTGCGGGTTGCGCCTGCGCTGGCCACCTACGCACAGAGTTTGATTTATATCGAGTGAACCGCCCAGGAATATAGAGTATTGTTTATCTATATGTTTTGTATTAATCATTATGTTCATACAGTACATTCGCTTAATTGAGGTGCGATAAGAAAAATGGTGAACATTTTTCAAGGGCAGTTTCTTTACTAACTAAATAACTGTAAAATACTGAATGTGAATTTGTAGTGAAAGTTCATAATTATTATAAAGATATTGATTGAGAGGCGTTAATACGATCCAAATATTTGCAATGAATATTATTTTGGGCTTCAGAGTACATTAATTACTACGCCTTGCTATATTTTCTTAGCAACATTTTACGGTGAGATACTTGCTATGAACTTTTGGACTTGAATTTTTGTAGCGTCCACAATATAAATTTTAGGTACTTCTTTTAGTAGTTATGGCATAAATAAATCCTGACGCAGTACAAATATTTTACAACTGAATACTAAAACATACTGATAAAATTGTGTTATGAATTTTTGTCAGTATCCTAAGTCAAAAATCTTCGTGTGATCTTGGACTAGGTACATGAAGAAAAATCATGAGAATACTTGGTTGGAATTTACTTATTGGGTCTACAACCTCTTACTTTCAATGCTTTGCACCATAAGGACCAAAATAATTCTCAGGAAGGATGCACCATTTCTTATAGCATAGCAAATAGTTATAAGCTTTCTCCCTCTTCATCTAGCCAGTCTCTCGCTCATATCTCACAAAATAGTCTACCTGTCAAAATATAGATTAATCATACCAATTAAAACTCTAACGTGAGAACGTTCACATTGATTCTAATCATAGCCTTATGGTTATTAATTAGATCAAAGTTAATTATTGGTTCAGTGCCAGTTAGATTTGATATACAAGTTGTTGTGATACTGTCAGAGAAACCTATAATTTGTAATCGGTACCAGAAAATATATAGTTTACCGTTGGCGCTATACTATAAGGCAAACAAAAGGACCAGATCGATTTCGTTAAAGACATTGAATACTCTACTCATAGAATAGTCGGGGTTACAAGGTAGTAAATACAGTAGGTATAAGGCGAACCCTTAATATAGATTAAAAAAAAGAATGGTAACAAATGGAACTCTTTTCTTTTAAACTGTATCGTTTATCATTTTATTCCGAACATGATTGTTAGTTTTTTTTATGGTTGTCATTCATGGATCTTTGTCAGTCATTACGTGTCGTCAGAAGCCTGAAAGTCTGACCACCAGTCTAACCCCCCTTGGTTAGACTGGTTGTCAGACTTTCGGACTATCGCGTTACTCAGTAACTGGGTTGGGAGGTCAGATAACTAGACGCTCCATGTAAAATACTGGTATTCAGCTGCATCCGGTCAGACTGGAAGCCGACCCCAACATAGTTGGGAAAAGGCTAGGCTGTTTTACTTTTTTTGTTTTTTCAATTTTGGTTCTTGCACTGATATTAAATACGGTACTTTGAGCAGTGATAACAGTTTGAGACGGCATCGCAATAAAATTATTACAACCGAGCACTATAAGTGAAAAACAACCTCGAGAAGATCAAGTTTTAATGGTATATCTTCATTTCATATGATAATCAGTACAGCAGGAGGCTACAATGACCTCCAATCCACTAAAAACTACATAACTCATTCACAAGACCAACTGATATTATTGGCATTAGGTTGAGTCGCGCACTTCATATAGACAACACTAATGAGAATCCAAATCACAATGAAAAACCACTATATTATAACTTGATACTGTCAATCACTACTTACAGCAGGAGGCGGCAAAGACCTCCAGTTCGCAAGAAATGAGGTGACCCATACAAGGACCAACCGACATATTTCACTCCTCACGATACAAATCCTCATTCCAGAGCGTTCTAAATATTCCCACAGTAAACCCAAGATAACAATAGTAATATCTCATCTTAAGATAAGCCACATGACAGAGTTGCCGCCGTTGACCGGAAGTCGTAAGTTTAGCGACACAATACACGGTATAAAATATTACCAACTACTTATTCGGTTAAGATAAATCGTCTCATATATTATTTAGCGTAATAATGGACAGAGATTATTTTTTTATGTGGTTTATGTAGATGCGACAGTTTGAAGATGCGGTTCACTATCGAAAACGGCACACAACGGCACAAATCTGCTAAACCAGATCATGAAAAACTTCAACTTTGTGTTATTTTGTACCCAATAACACCTTTAGCACTACAACGAATCCTGACAAGATTTTAATACTCATTTCATTTATTGTTTTTCACTATGTCAACCTAAGTGTTAGGTTTACAGAAATATTTAACGCCATGTTTGACGAGACTAGGTAGACAAAAGATTGCGCTCACATTATTGCAACAGACATAAAAATGGAGAGGCTGAAGGGAGGCCTTTGCCCTGCAGTGGGAGAGAACAGGCTTATAATAATAATGATTGGACAAGTCAATACTAGTTCAGTGAGCACTATGAATTTATTTTGGCCCTTGAATAACTTTAATATCGACAGCACACGAACTGTTCTTCACTAAAAAACATGCATCGTCCCCTATGCTCATAACACTCTATACAACAACCTCTTATCCTCCACGAAAAGCTTCGCAAATAGGCACAAACCTTTCTCAAAACGTCCTTCTCTACTCTTTATCCCTCCTTGGGAGTTCAGGACAAAGAGATAGTGCATCTAAGCGCGCAGTAATCTGTGATTAATGTAGCGCCCTACCGGCTACCAGTGTTGCTTATGACTTTATTATACGCTGCTACTACTGCCAGCTACCGTGACTTGCTAATTGGATTATATAGTTTACTGCTTTAGGCTTAGAAGTTGGTAGCAGGAGGCAATATGCCATTTTTTTATATCTGAAATTCGTACAAGTGAGCTTAAGATCACAGTTTTGCCAATTAGGACCAAATGCTTATGGAAAGACCAATTGGTTGATTCATGGAATTGTTTTGAATTTTAATAGCCTATTTACAAAAAAATTACTGTAAGTTATAGTTATTTATTTTGATGTTATTATTAAGGCAAGAGGATATGGCATAATAATTTGGAGCGAGATGTTTCTTCTGGGATCTTCATCATCATCAGCCTATTAATGTTCCCACTGCTGGGACACAGGCCTCCTCTCTGTGAGAGGGAGTGGGCTGTAATCTACCACGAGGGCCCAGTGCGGGTTGGTAGATGTCACATGTCTTCGAATTTTTGGTTCTAAGACATGCCGGTTTCCTCGCGATGTTTTCCTTCACCGTCTTGAGAGCAATGGTGATGAAATTATTTACACAAAGTAAAGCACCTGCTTGGGTCGAACCCACGACCCACAAGTCGTAAGTCGGGGCCGTTACCATTGGGCCACCACTGCTATTCTGGGATCTTAGTAAAACTTAATTATCTTGAAGGACAACGAGATAAATGGTAACTCAGCAACATATTACGTGTTTGGTTTGAGTGAGTTACGTCAAAAAGGCCATCTGTAATTGCTGATGGGAGCCGAATTAGGCATGACAAGCGCAGTCAGTAGGCAGATACAGTCAGCCCCGTTCCCTTCAGTTACCAAGAAAAGAGAGAGTTGAACGATGAAGCTGAAGTACGTAAGGCTTTGCAGTCCGATATGCTTGTAAAACAAATATTATCTCATCAGTTTCTCCTCAAAAAGCGTGGGTATTAAAACAACATCCCAGAATTCCTGGTAGTAACCTCAATGGTATTACTTCGCCAATAATTTGTGGGCGTTTCCGAAAATTCAATTATGAACGTTTTGGTACGGTCATAAATACAATTTGCGAGGTTATCAATATTATTTATTATTTTCGTGTCGCGAGGAGTGTCCGTCTATATGATATGTGGGGTGAGGTGATGTATAATGTCTTGCTTAAGAGATGTGTTATGGGACGAAAAATTGGTTGTTAAATAGTTTATTTTGCTTTTGTCTTTGCACTCTGAATTTAGGGTTAGAACGTTAGAACTCAGCCACTAGATCTAATCTTCACAGTTTTTGACGAGTTTTGGGAATATTGTAGAAATGTAGCAGCAGGGGGGTCCACCGAACTGACGGGGTCCGCTAGGGCCGATTCCTGCCGGGGTTGCGGGTAGTCCCAAGGGGAAAGCGTGGCCCCTGGCAAGGCAAGGGAAGGAACACAGGTGGGTTTTTTAGTCAGTAAGAGTCTGACACGCCCTTCCGCTCCGCCCAGAGCGGGAGAAGTCATTGGATGATTTCCCACCCAAAAAAAAAAAGAAAGAAGAAGGGGGGTCCACCGAAACCAGGAAAATTTTAAAAGTTAGACACTTTTAAAATTTTCCTGGTTTCGGTGGACCCCCCTTCTTCTTTCTTTTTTTTTTGAAAAAAAGAAAAAAAGTTTGGAAAAATCTGGACCATATCGACACCAAACCCCTAGGGTCCGCACAATGCCAAAAAAGGCGTTTCTGACATGACAGATACGACATATTGCTATAATAGGTATATTCTCACACAAGATTAACAAGAGCGAAAATGCATCATGATGCAATTCATGCAAGATACTTACATCCTTTCCTTTATCAAAACTGAAGCTAAAAGAACCTCAAGCTCGTGTCTCTAAATAGGTAGAGACTAAACAATCAATAAAAATGTAACTCAAGTAGAATATTATCATTCAACTCCAGTTAATATCTACCGCATTGAAACACAAATTATTTCAGGGAACCGTTTCAACCAGATCAACCGTTTATAATTTTATTGCTGGCATCAATTTTTTACCGTTTAAGAGGTCTTTAGGTGGTCGAGTTTACTGCCCTTTTCGGGAGTAAGTATGATCAATGGGAATTTAAGCCTTTATAGACACCGTGAATGGGATTCTTATTAGTTTTTGGGGAAATACCTACGAGTATTGCTACTGATGTGGTTTTTTTAAACTATAGGTTCGGTAGCTACCTACAAACAGCCTGAAAGTTTCCTTAATGACAGCTTTTTGCTAGTGTACCTATTACCATTACCTGCAATGTTTTTTAGTCGCTACTACTACTAAGGAATAAAAAAATAAAAGATTAAGGACCTGTTTCACCACCAACGATTAAGTTCCTATTAACTTACTTGACAGATAATTTCATACAAATTCTGTTCCATTTTTGAATTTATTCGGTAAGTAGAGGCTATTCGGACATCGTGAAATAGGCCCTAAGTGCTGATATGGATCAGCAATAAAAGACATTGACCAAATCTAGTATCGCTATTTACTCTGCTGTGACTTAAGTTTATAATGTTGATAAATCTTGTTTTTAATTATAATAATTTTATCTGGTAATGCGAATCCTTAAATTCTCCAGATAAAAAAACACCATAAAAGTATTAGTTTTTATTTCGATTTCCTATTTTACCCATACATAGTTTTTTTTTCACGTAAGTAATGTCACATGTCATTGGCTTCAAAGAGTATGTAAACAATAAAACCTTCTTGACTTACGCAAAATAATTTATTTACGCATCGAACTATTGAAATTATAGTTCAATAATTAGTAACAAAAGATATTAATAACAACTAATTATTATTATGACATTTTAATAATAATCTGTAGGTGTTAAAAGTACCTTATGGTTATGACAAAGGCAGAATGTATTGAGATACCTTTGCCTGTTTCATTCATCAATAGAAACTCTTTCAAAATAGAACAAACGCGCGCCATAAGATTCTATGCGCGCGCATCCTGAGCAAAATATGCTGGCGTCCGGCGAGTTTTCTCTTTCTAGCATGTATGCACGTCCCATTCGTTTAGTTTTGAGTACAGTCTCGAACGGTAGGTCTTTAATAATAGTTTATTTTTATTGTATAATTAATTTAATGATTTCATTTTATGTTTTGAATGACATAGGCCATTATTATTTTGCAATTTCGATTTAATTTAATAACTTATGTTATGTTTCTATGTCGCATAGATTATTTTTTAAGTGAAGACTGAAATTGTCCCAACACTTACTTACGGCAAATATAAATGTAGGTACCTATATACCTATATATAAAAAATAAAAAAAATAAAGTTAAAGTGAATAAGAATATTCTGATACACTTTAACTTTTTGCTTGTCTCGATAGACAAGTAAATATTGTAAACCCATCCGGGTTTAATTAACCACTTAAAGAAATAACTAACGTGAACACATTTTGCATAAAGATAAGGTCTGGTCTGGATTATAGTATATTTACATAAGCGTAAACAAGTACCCATATCAATTAAAATAAAATGGGTGCGGGTGAATCTGCGGGCAGAAACCAATATGTGGTAGAAAAACATCCATTGCGCTTTTTATGCGACTGTACGTGCGCCAATTATTGGCGCCAATTTTTGAATGCGCAGGTTCTACTCTGTGACTAACTTCTTGTATTCTTTCCACCGATTGTGCATTTGTTTGTTTTTGTGAATATTTGAATTTTTTGATTAATTTCATTTGTTGAGCAATAAATAATCATTATAATTGCGTTACATTTGAAAGTTGCTCACTATAGGAGACTCAGTTCGTCGGTGTATTAACTGTTCGATTCTTCTGCGGTATTTACGTTAGCAGTCATTGAGAGAAGTTAGTGAAAATGTCTACAATACTCTGGCTTTTTGGATTTCTCCAACAGCGGTAAGTCGACAATTCTCAAGGTTTTACTTACTTCTAAAGTTCCTAAATCAAACTTGATCTGTCGGAATTGAGGTCGCAATTGACGATCATTCAAAATACTAAAACGTCATTTTGTCAAATTCGTATTTTGAATTTACCAGCATACAATGACCAAAAGTCAGTAAGAGATTCGATACTAAACCTAGATTTTGAGACCTAATTACCGTGTAATGCCGAGATTTTATGATAAAATGGTAAATTACATTTGAAAGCCCTCAGATCATTCTCTAAATTAAACCATAAATCTTTGAGTCACAGCATGTTTCGTAGCGATACTAGGTTCCTTAGTCGCTTGGTCAATCTCTTTTATTTTTTCTTATAACTTTTGACTCCTTATAAGCAAATATTTAATCAATAATATCATAAAAATTCTTTATCATTTGTTTCAGTTTTATCATTTGAACCTTTACCACAGTCTGTAATACACATTCTAAAATAAATAAAAAACCGTCAAATAACTCGGAAGCGAGTTAAGACGTACGATTGCCGTTTCCTAGCAATCTGCATTTTGACACGATTTAACTCCTTCTGCGAAACTACCGATAAAGATGTATGTATTCGTATGGGTTAGACTGCTAACACTGTGGACTATGGAGGCAAGGGAAATTCGTGTATGTGATGAATACTGGCATACCTATAGCTGCATCCATTCAGACTGCAAGCCGACCCCAATATAATCGGAATCAACGTGGGCTTGGAGTTCACGTTATAGAATTAGTTAGTGTTTTTTTTTTCAAATTGAAATTCAAATCTTTTTATTGTGGGCATCGGTTATACAGACAGATGTTAGGTAAATTACAGTTTCAATATGTCCTGCCTAATAGGCATACATTTTTGTATTTTATGCGATGATCAATAATCTGGTTTGAAATGTCTTAGTGACAGTGTGGCGGCATCTACATCGTCACATGCGAACTAAGTCACACAAAATCCTGACGTCACACGAATCCTGAATCGCGCAAGCACAGTTTACTGCGCGATCAAAATAATATATATTTTATCTTATTGACGTCAATCGTCGGGCAGTTGCCCGCCAGGCACGACAATGTCTGGTCGGAGGATCCTCCCTTTTCTATAGAGGATTCTTACATCTTGTTCCTCATACTTTTAAAACACTAAAAAGCTAGCATTTCCATTCTCGCAACGATGTCTATAGGTCATAATAGGGACAAAACCTGGGAATTTGTGATGGGCTCTAGCTACGTTTTTGTAAAACAGTTGTTTTCAAAGTTTTGTTTCTTCAAGTCTATTTTCAAAGATTGTGAATTTTAGCTTGGCTTGTGGTGTGCGAAATGAGCTTCCTGGATAAATAGGAAGCGTCACAGTATGCTTATTTCTAATATTGAAATTAAGGAATTCAGCAATGCTATTAAACCATATAACAGTCATGCAATAAGAGCATCTTGCAAACTCAAGTATATTTTTGCAGAAATCTCCAGTTTCAGTGGCCACCATAATACTGATATGTTATCACCCTTGGTACAATTATTACAAATTAGCACGACGATATTGTTGCACTCGTAAATAAGGCTTGAAATATTATAATTCGTATCTATATATGTAGGGGGCGATGTAATCGTTCCGTGATATACGACATGTGAGAGTTTGGGTTCATTTCCAGTTTGAGAAATGAAGTTACAATGGCTGCTTTTAATGCATTCTTCATTCTCCGGTTTTATCATCTTAAATTTTACCAAATTGTATGTTGAGGCACTAGTTCTTTATTCTAAATTAACTACCATTATTTAAATCACACACATACCATCTCACACAGTGGTTACTCCGGGAGGGGACGGCCTGCACCAATTTTAAATTGAAACCGATTGAAAAAGATTGCCAGTCCATTGCTTCATAAGTTCGACAAAAAAAATCTGCTCAATGTTTTTTGTCGAGCTTATGAAGCAATGGACTGGCAATCTTTTTCAATTGGTTTCAATTTAAAATTGATCTTGCATTGCGTAATTGGGGGACTGGAAGGTGATGTTCCTCAGAAAGGTCAGGTGCGTAGTACTCGCAACCGGCGTGCGTATATGACCGGCGGTACCCTAATTACGTAAAACACAATCAATTTGTTTTGAAACAGATTACTAATCCATTGCTTCATAAGTTCGAAATTTAATTCTGCTCTGCAACGTAATTATCGCATTGAATGTTGTTGAACTGTCAAAATGAAACAAATGATCGCTATCGCGTTGCTTCTGCAAGATAGGTAATAGCCCTGAACGTAAACGAAGCAAAGGAAATGTGATAGCATAGTAGCAGGTGGCGTTCTGTAGTTTCTGCCTACCCTTAGGGAAAAAAGGCGTAAGTGTATAATGTATTTAAATCAATCCGTGAATTCACTGGGTGATGAGAAACATAGGGCCGATTGATGTGACGATGCTTCGGGGAGGGTTCCAGCAGTTGACTTCTGAATAATGGTGATTTAAAACAAAAATATTATATGGATAGCAAGTTGGAAGCTGAAGCACGCTTCCACCTTGCAATTGAGTTAAGTATGAGATTTACATATTTTTATTTAAAAAAACTAGCTTCAGACCGCGACTTTATCCGTGTGCCTTTAATCTTCCTCAAGAATTGGGATATACAATACAAAAATTATTTTTCAATTCCGACTGGCAGTTTCGGAGATCTACTCTACATACAAACACACAAACAAACAAACTAATGTAACCTTTTTATAACATGAGTATAGATACGATTTTTGCTAGGAATGGAATCCGGAAACTGATGTTTTCGAAGTGGGTCGTTAAACTGGGCCACCTCAAAAATGACACAGAAACCTCTCTACGGGTCCATTTACACTACAACAATACTTATCAGGCCACTTTGTCGGCAATACTACGCGTTACATCTGTGAAGGCGTCAATTTGTACATGATAAATGCCGGTAACAAGAATAATAAATAACAATAACTTTAACTTTTAACGCTCCAATACGTGGTCGCACCTTACTGTACTGTTATGTAGGTGCCTTTAAAATGATTTATGTTGAAATGAGAATGTAGGGATATCACTGGTACATACTGGGACTGGGTCCTTCTCATACTGGCAGAGTTCTGGGCTCTATGGAGTCTTACAGCATAAAACCTCTAGCTTTCCTACCTATTAGCATAATCATAATCAGCCTACAATGTTCCCACTGCTGGGACACTGGCTTCCTCTCGGTTAGAGATAGTGGGCCGTAATCCACCACGCAGACCCAGTGCGGGTTGGTAGATGTCACATGTTTTCGAGTTTCTAGTTCTAGGATGTGTGGGTTGCCTCGGGTTGTTTTCCTTCGCCGTTTTGAGAGCAGCGGTGATGAAATAATTTACACAAAGTAAAGCGCCTGATAAGGTTCGAACCTACAACCTACAACTCGTAAGTCGCGGCTCTATCCTCCTATTAGCTAGGCAATCATATTTAAAATAGATATTGGTCAGATGTTTTAGTGACAGATTTTTTTAATAGTTACTATGTGTAACTAATTTTTGTCTCGAACGGCGACCTTTTAATTCTATCAAGAATTCAGGACCTATCAATTCCGCTTAATAAGAATGGATCCTTCTAAAACACTTTTTACTGTTGTCTATGGCATTAGAGATTTGCTCAGTAAAAGGTATTCTTTTTCCAACCTTTATGTATCTGAATAAGTATAACTACATTTTAACTCTTCTCTGAGATTTAGTGTCACCGAGATCACAAAATAAAATCAATGAAAGTAAATCAAAATTAACATTAAATTAATGAAAGTAAATCATTGAAGTTATACATTACAAGCTACACTATTTATAATAATTATAGTGTCAGATATATTCATGAAACGTCATTTCTGATTGTCTCGATTTCCGATCACGGATATAAAGAATCTCAAGAAATTAAACAGCGACCCTCAGTTTCATATCACGCATATTTTGGGACTTATTTAAAAGTACAAAAGAAGAATTAAAATATTATTTATTGGATACGTTATGTCACTAGACTGTATAAATCATTACAAAGGTCGGACGGTATCGAGAGAACTTGAATAAAAACCATTTTTGTTTTAATTCTTAAGGTGGGTGCAGACGATCGATAAACGCATCTTCTTTCGTTTCATTGAGGTTTTTGTTGCTTATCATATTTGGTGAGGAATAAGTTAAAGCATGTCTATGAAAGCAGCCATCTATGAAATCAATGAAATTGTAAAGACCAACTACGTAGGTACCTCTTGAATAACTATCGTGTGTAATAATAAAAGTGTATCGGCGTGGCTGTCAGATTTATTACAGATTTTTTCTAATTTTACTGTTTGACTATGTATTACTTCTTATTAGACAAATCACTTCTTCAATACAGGCTCCCTCACTCATGATGCGTTCAGTGTCCCACTGTTGTGTACCTACCAAATATTTTATTTTTGTGTTCTATGTGTAATCTTAATCATATTTTTTGTAACAAATCTCTGTGTAACTATTGTATGGCCTCAGGGCGGGACATAGCTGATCTCAATTTAATTATTTTAGACCTGTAATATGTACCTACCTATGATCCACAATAAAGATAATGATTGATTGATTGATAACTTTATTTTTACTATGCTTTGCTACCATAGAATTAAATAAAAATGTATGTCAAAGTCATTGAATGCAATGTTATTTCTTATTTAAAACTTTTCTCATGTTTTTATCTAATTAGATATTAGCACCTGACATGTAACTCTAACAAAAAAAGAACATAATCCTCTGCCTTCACAAATGACCTCACGTGTACTACCAACCCAACTTTAAAAAGTACAATTGTACCTGCAATATATTGTTGTTTCCACAATTTAAACAAGACACGTTATTATCTCGTATGAGGTTCGACTTAACTGAATTTATTTGTCCATTCAGTTATAAAGTTGAACGCTCTCTTCGTTTTTCTTTATTCTAAAATATTGGGTCGAGTTTCGTAAGTGTAGCGTCAAAGATTCGTTGTACAGGATAAGAAAGTTACCAAAAGGAAGATTAGTCATAGTAAGTTAAAAAATAAAGTAAGTACCATTATTAAATTTCTTTGTCTAAGATACAGTAAAAATAACTACTATATGCATCCAGGATTTAAAAAAAATCACGAATTAATGCTTTTTTACAAATTTCCCTTTCAATTGAATTAACTTTCTTAGTTTAAGGACGTGTATCCACAGTCATCCACGGGGCGTTAACGAGAAACGAGATTATTCAATCCGAACGTAACGTCCCGGCGACGGCGATGTTTTGTCTACCGTAACCGAACTTGGCAGTTTAGTATGTTATGATAGATAAAACAAAAACCAACACACAAGATCAAACGTGTTTTGTATTCTGGCACATCGTGCCGAGTTTCAATGGTCGCGCCGAACTACTCGAAACTTTGGCGGCCGGAATGACAACGGTCGTTCAGCGGCCAGGTGACGGCGCTCGGGTGACGGATGTTAGGTGAATCGCGGCCAGAGCAAATGTACGTATCGTTACTTCGGAGCATCATCATCTCGTTCTCGGGTCGTCACAGAGACCAGGTGACGGCTGCGGCGGACATTATTTTATCCTTAACTTCATACTCCATGCCTGTGTATCTTACCTAAAAAACAAATGAGTCAAGGTTTACGCGTTGATGGCTTTGGTTTTTGATACTCTACTAGGACCTTAACATTTAAAAACCAAAGGTACTCTTCCTCAAACAAACAACTTTAAGGTCAACAACTTTGCACAATCATCTACACAAAAATAGTTCGCAGATTACTATACAATTTCCGTGCATATCCACCCACGCTTAATCCTTTAAGGGTAGGGTTGATCTCGTTCCGTCCTTAACATAATGCAGCTGATCACGATCATATTTACGATGTTCGATGCTTACGCGCACTTAAAACCGCCGCAACTTATCTGTTTCGACGCTACAAATAATTGGGCGAAAAAATGTTGCTGGAAAATTATTATGCGTGTTTCTTTTGTTTTTTGGGTGTAAATTTTTTTGGGGTTTTCGGTGTTTTGACATAGTTACTTTTTTATATTTTTTATTTTGCCATGTTATATTTTGTGACAGAACTGGCAGACGAAACCTGCGCCCTTTTATTAGTCATACACAAATTCTAGATAAATGACGCGGAAGTGCAACAATTTTTTAGAGTGTGTGCTTTTTACTATACATAATCTATTTATATAAAAATCAATTGCTGTGTGTGTCTCGCAAAAAATCGAAAATGTCTCGACCGATATGAATATTTTGTTTTTTTTTTGTATTGTTTGCATCAATACAGGGGTGGTTTAGGAAAAAAAATATGGAAAACTAACAGGACAGGAAAATATTGACAGGACAACGTCTGACGGGTCAACTAGTTTATGTTAAAAAGTACAAAAATAATACCTTCCCAAATTATAATTTAAGAAATAGTAAATTTTATTTAACATAATCTGCCTGTTGTTACAGCAGCGAGTCCTAGTTAGTTAAAAACAAATCCTACTAGAATACAACACCATATTTATCCATCATAAAAATCCACAACTACCTTCCATTTTATGGCCAAATAATATTAGCCTCAAACCTCTAAAGGATGCCTTAGTTTAGTTACACAGTCCATAAATTTGGCAAAACCTTGCACAATGCTATTGCCCAAAATATTGGCACTTTCATATACATCATGTTCCAAAACTTAAAAAAAAACATGTCATGTTGTTATAAATCATTTGGAACGAGGTCCAAAAATTGAGACATCGATATTTTATGGCCGACAGAATGGGACTGGTTGGTTTATATCTACTAATAATAAGGGCATCTGTGTTCTTTTATTTTTTAACAATATGTTTTTGGAGATTTATTTATTTTTTCTTATCTGGGTTGGGTGTTGGCCTTTTGGGATATATTGTTTGGGTGACGGGATTGAAGAATTTTAATCAGTAGGTACCAGTTTGTCTTTTCGAATCGACAGAAGTTTGTTACTTATACCTTCATTGATTAGCAAGTTTTCTGTTTCAGTTTATTATATTTCGACAATAGGTACTGATATTTTATTTGTCATAGATATCGACAATTTCAACTCCATTCAACATACGAAAATGCAGCCTACTGGAAAATATACATACTATAGTATTTTTTTTTAATGTTTTGTTTACTGATTTTATTCGTTGATACATTTTACACACATAGACATATTTTAGAAACTAACAGACTTAAAATAATAATAACAATATGTACAAGTTTATAAAAAGGGAGGGGGGGGGGAAATAATGATAGGGCAACAATAATAAAGTATATTATAGTAAATTGTGTCAAAAAAGAGTTCTATTTATGAATGAACTAATAACAAGGCACATCCACAGACAAACATTAGTATAAATAATAAGACTATGATTTATGATTTAAACCTGTATTTTAAGAAATGATAACTAGCCCACAAGTCAAATGGACCAATAATAAAATTGTACCAAAACAGTGATTATTAAGGACGGACGGTTGTAAATCAATCCCTTATAATCGGATTTGGTGCGGCAGGTTGTTGGTGTAAACTAAAGACTACACTGAGACGCTGCTACAGTTTCTCTTTTATTTATTTTTTAATGTCATCTCTCAGGTCGACCTAATAGGCTGTCGGGTGCTTAACTGGACTTTCCTGTGGCCGTCTCAATAAATTAAGGCCTCCAGCCAGGGCATAAAATTTAGAAACTATACGACTATATGGGCACCCCCTGTGGGGTACGGACCTCGGCTTAGGGCGTTTCTGGGGGAGGACAGCAAGAGACAGGCTTGATCGGATTAATATTATTATTATTAGGGGAATTTAAAGCTCAGCTCAGCTCAGCTTCAGGCTCAGCGGCGCGGGCTGGCTCGAGCAAGGGCCCGACCCTATTGCTACAGAGGCTACAGGGCGGCGGGACTACAGTTTCGCTCAATGTCATCTTGATATATTTTGTTCCATTACAAAGACTACGATGAGACGACGATAATATGGTTCCGAAAACCAAGACTGGCACAACGAAAAGGCGGCGGAGGTATCGTGGGTCTCACTTCCGCACGCGGTCGGAACTTAGTTCCTTTCGCTGTAGGTATATTATGTATTAATATAGAGCCATCTAGTGGTTTGAAGTTTCCAAGTGCCAAATTTTATTGTTTTCTAATACAGAGCCATCTAGTACAAGTTTTTAGATTGGTAAAACAAACATTTTTGTCACTTAAAACAGATTTTTTCAAACATAATGCTTATTCATTATGTGACGATTTCTACCAGTTTACTCCTACGGTAAGCCGCGTTAAAGAACCGCGCGTTAATCAAACCATTTATTTGCTTAAGATGTATGTTTTTAAAATAAATAGTCCAGATACATTTTATCTTACGGCATGCAAAATTTGCAAACTAAAATAAACACTCCAAAAATATATAGATTTCTCTAGGAAAAATGGGCAATCATAGTTACAGTTCTTAGAAAAAGCCGAAATAGTCAAGGTTTTATAAAAGGAATTGTCACAGGAAGTAGGTAATAGCAATTCCTGCTCTCAAGCAACAGCCATTCTGTGGGATGAAAGGTGATAAAATGGAGAAACACTTGTTTTTTTTTCGTTCTGTTCCTCGAGAAATTTATACTTACCAATTCTAGTTCACGACAAAACCTAACATCACGCTGTTTTCCCCGAAGGATTAGTAGATAGGAGGTTGTACCTACTTATTGGGATAAGCATATTTTTACCTACTTGGTAATGATATCAAAAATCTACTTCGTACTTCGCTTGTGTGTGCTAGGCCTTACTTATACTAATGAGATTAGTGATGTGAATAAATTAATCGATTTATTGAAGAGCCCGATTAGGAGCGCGTGTAATTTGTAACGATTTGTTGATGTTTATTTTTATTTGGACTTCGCTCCGTATCGACGGTCCATTGTTAGTATAACCGTTGATAAATGGGCTGAGATTTGGAACCTAATCTAAAAAATGAAAAAATCATAAAACTAAAAAAACCTACCTATTTTGATTGATAAAATTTGCTTTTTTTTGTTCAGGGCATCTAAACGAAAAATGCATCCCGTCACTAAAATATTCGTGCTAACTAAAATATAGTGGTAATGGCCGCGACTTACGAGTTGCAGGTCGTAGGTTCAAACCCAGACAGGCGCTTTACTTTGTGTAAAGCGCCTGTCGTCACTATTGCTTTCAAAATGGTGAAGAGAAAACATTGTGAGGAAACCGGCATTTCCTAGAACCAAAAATTCGAAGACATGTGACATCTACCAATCCACACTGGGCCCGCATGGTGGATTACGGCCCACTCCCTCTCACAAGAGAGGAGGCCTGTGTCCCAGCAGTGGGAACATTATAGGCTGATTATGATGATGAACGGGTTTAGTCAAAAGAGGGATTAAAATATGAAGCCATTCTTATAGGCCTATTGCATCCTGAGTGACAATGACAAACTAGACTGCGTAGATAAATATGTAGTACAGAAAATGGATAGCAAGAGCTGAATTACGTTATAAAGCCTACACGAATGGTGATCCACCCGTTGGTGAGCCCAGCTACTGACCCAGCTGACTGACGAAACTCTTGAACAAGACCACACGAGTAAAGAAGTCTAAATACCTTTTAATTAGTTCATCTTTCCCATAAACAGTCTGTTACAATATTATTGCCGTTAACATCGGAAATTGGTAGTAACACGCCTTTTGTAAATAACGATATAATGCAGGATACTGCCCAACATCCTGATACATACTAATTAATAATCTTATTGCATCATGTCATCTATTTAACAGGAAATTAAAGGCTAAGTTTCGTCCTCATTAAGAAAGATTAAATTTAATGGCAACACAATTTTACCGTGGGTACAATAATAATTCAGGATCAGCCTTTAATTGTCCTATTATTTACTTTACATAAAATAGTAATTTAATACTAACAGTAAGCCATCAGTCTATTCAGATAAGTTCAGGGTGGGTTGTATTGCTTGTAATGTTCCCACTGCTACCCTGGGACTCAGTGGTGAATTACGGCCCACTCCACATTCACCACGCTGCTGGTCGACATTTTAGTGGGTACCTATGTTTTTTATAGCACCACTATTGATATTTAAGATAAAACTCTGTTCTAAAATGTAGATGGAGAGAATGCTGGTTAGTGGTTTCTAATGTTTTATTTTGTCTATCTTCTCCTACAGCTAAATCGTCCGGTCGGGCTAGAAATATCAACAATACTTAAACAAACTGTCAAATTATAGTGAACACTAAGCGCAGTTTACACGCCCAGTGATCGCATTTTGCAAGCTTTGTATAAGACGATTATACCAAGAGACACTACATAATAATTATAGAAGGTCCAAAAAATTACGTTCTAGGACGTAAAGTGGCTCGTTACATGTATAAAAGTACCATAGAAATTTAATATATCTATGAAAAGGACACTATAGAGATTTTTACGAAACGTCATTCCGTGATATTATTATGTTTATTATAGCAATGATAGCCTAATGATGTGACCGTCAGACTACCAAGTCATAGGTCTCGAGTCCAAGGCACGAACCTCTGACTTTTCGGATTCATATGCGTATTGTATAATTATCACTTGCTTCAAAAACGGTGAAGGAAAACATCGTAAGGAAACCGGCATGCGTGAGAGATATTTCTTGACGGCATGTGAAACCGGTATGCCTGAGAGATATTTCTTGACGGCATGTGAAGATATTTCTTGACGGCATGTGAAACCTGGTATGCCTGAGAGATATTTCTTGACGGCATGTGAAGATATTTCTTGACGGCATGTGAAACCGGCATGGCTGAGAGATATTTCTTGACGGCATGTGAAGATATTTCTTGACGGCATGTGAAACCGGCATGGCTGAGAGATATTTCTTGACGGCATGTGAAGATATTTCTTGACGGCATGTGAAACCGACATGGCTGAGAGATATTTCTTGACGGCATGTGAAGATATTTCTTGACGGCATGTGAAACCAGCCTGAGAGATATTTCTTGACGGCATGTGAAGATATTTCTTGACGGCATGTGAAACCAGCCTGAGAGATATTTCTTGACGGCATGTGAAGCGAAGTCAGAGACCCATGGGCACTTGGGCAGCTTTAAAACTCTGACACCAGGTTAGTCACTAACCACACGAAAAAGAAGAAGATTATGTTTATGTCCAATGAGTATATTATAATTTTCATCAAACAGCACCTGTCGTGAAAATGTGACAATTGTGTTACCTGTGGTAATAATTTTACTTTGTTTTTGAGATGACAATGTTGTATTTTATTTGACATGTTATTGTAATCTATTTTATTTTTTTATTTATTTTTTATTAGACTTGTAATTTTTAATGACAGTTATATATATATTTTTTTTATTTTTATTGACCAATTTATATAATGACTACTTTGACATTGAATTGTATAAAAAAATATGTTTATTGTAATTTTTAAGTTTATGGCGTTTAGACAAAAGTGGGGGGGTTGTTTTATAATATTAGTAGTTTTATAGTAGTAGATAGTGACCACCGAATTCAAAGTAAGAAGGGTAAAAAAAAAATGTGTTGTAGGTCCGCTAGTTTATAAAAACCACTGTGCCAACTTTATTATTATTAATTTACTAAACATAATAAAAACTATTCCATAGTTCACCGTTTTTATAGTTAGCAAAAGTTTAAAAAAAATCAGTGATGACCAGTGAAGCCTTAATGTGGCAAAAAACAAATAGTAATAAACATTAAGATTTATAAGGCACTTTAAAATGAATTTCACACCAAAATTACATCACAGAAACAGTAATCAATCAGTTTTTGCGAACCATTTTATTGCATAAACCGTATTAAGGTGTGGTCCCATTAAAACTGACGAGCGGACATTAAAACGAGAGTTTCGCGTCTATCGCGCCAATGGGATCGCCCTTTATTCTTTTTTAAACTGAACCCATAAATATAAAACCTTTTTAGTAAAACTGAAAGTTGTAAGGGAAATTCAGAGCTTAAGGTGTTGATGCATTGATGTGGATAGAAGGTGATTTCGAAATTGCATTTTTATTTCTGAAATGATCTGGAATTGACGCTCAATAAAACTATTAATACAATATTTTTATAAACTCTTATTCAGAACCTTACGGGGCGGTACCTTACCTTTATGCGTGACCATCTTAACGTACCGAGACCCTTCCGTGACTCGGAAAGCACGCCGTTGGTCCTGGCTGTCATTTTTGGATCTTTGACAGTCGTTATAGGTCGTCAGAAGCCCGAAAGTCTATCAACGAGTGACAACCAAGGGGGGTCAGATAGGCAGTCGCTCCATGTAAAATACTGATATTCAGCTGCATCCGGTTAGGCGGAAAGCCGACCCCAACAAAGTTGGGAAAAAAATTGGCAGATTGACTGATTCTAAACTTTACAGAAGTGTTTAAATGATTGTAAAAGCCTTCATAAGCATGAACAGATAACTAATCAACAAAGTCGTTCTGTACCTCATACATATTTATAAGAAATAACTCAAAGGGTTTACAAAATTCTGTCACTGTTTTCAATAATTTTGTAATTTAAAAATCTATTCCCTGGCATAGGGAACAGATTTTTGTTAAGAAGAGTTTGAAGGTGATTTTATTAAGAAGAGACCTAAAGAATAAAATCAATCTGGACCTGGGAATGGAGACCTGGAATATCATAAACACCATAATTAATAAACAAATCTGTAGATCTCCTCCTTTGGAGTTATTGTCTATGTCAAATCTAGACTGCAAGTCCTCATTAAATTTAGTAAACAATTATTTTGCGAATATTGGCAAGGAACTTGCAGGTAAGCATACAAATGCTGGTACGTTACATGAGTCATATGCTAGGGACGACGCCCAGATGAACTCAATTGTTCTTCTCCCTCCGGATCACGCAGTAATTGAAAATATTATAATGGGTCTTCGCTCCGATTCTGCCTCAGGATGGGATGGAATCAGTTCTCGTCTTCTAAAAATGAGCAAACAGACTATTGTGCCCCTCGTCGCTCACATATGCGGTCTTTGTATATCTCAGGGTGTATTTCCAATAGTTTTAAAGAGAGCGGTCGTTCACCCTATTCACAAGGGTAGTGTCAACAGAGGTAGTGTCAACAATTACAGACCAATTTCGGTCCTTCCGGCACTGTCGAAGGTTCTTGAGAGGGTCCTAAACAATCGTCTTGTGTCTTTCCTGGAAAACCACAATATTCTTTCCAACAATCAATTTGGCTTTCGGAGGGGGAAGTCATGTGAAGACGCTTTCTCGGCCCTGATAGACGAAGTTGTTGAGACTCTTGATAAAAAGTCTAAGTGCCTGGGTATTTTCTTAGACTTATCTAAGGCATTTGACACTGTCTCTGTCCCCATCCTACTCAAAAAATTGGAGAGAATTGGAATTAGAGGCACTGCACTTGCTATCTTTGCGAGCTATCTATCTGAGCGAACGCAGTGTGTTAAAGTCACTGCATATGTTAGTGATGAGTGTGGATTGTCCTTCGGAGTGCCTCAAGGTTCCATCTTGGGGCCTACACTTTTTTTAGTGTATGTAAACAGCCTATGTGATTTATTACTACCAAATTGTTCCATCTATACATATGCCGATGATACGGCCCTTCTAGTTCATGCTGAAAGCTGGAACGAAGCCCGAGAGAGAGCAGAATCTGTACTTGGGATTGTTATGTCTTGGCTGTCGGCGAATAGTTTAACTTTAAATGTGGATAAAACCAACTTCATCACTTTCTCTCTTAAATCTACTACGCAACCTGACAACACATTTTCAGTCAAAGCTCATTCTAATTGTAATGCTTACCCAAACCTATGCTCTTGCCTTCCTCTGACAAGAAAAACCAGTGTGAAATACCTTGGTGTACAAATAGACTACCTCTTATCTTGGAATACTCAGATTGGGGCATTGTCTGGCAGAGTTAGAAAACTAATTGCCGTGTTTAGGGGCTTGCGGTATAGTGCTGACGTAGATACCTTGCGCATGGTTTATTTCTCCCTTTGCCAGTCAATATTAACATTTGGCATAACGGTCTGGGGCGGTGCTTCGAAGACAAGTATGATACAACTGGAAAGGGCGCAGAGAGCTGTCCTCAAGGTCATGACCTTTAAACATTATCGGCATAGTACGACCCTATTGTACAAAGAATGTCAGGTCTTGACCGTGAGGCAGCTCTTTGTGCTAGGCTGTACGTTGCGCAGACATGCTTCTTTACAGCTGGATCTCAATCGCTTGACAAAACGTAGGGCCACAAACGTGTGTACCATAGAGAGGCACAGAACGAAACTTGCAGAACGTCATTTCAGAATCCTTGGTAGTCGTATATACAACTTTGTGAACAAACAATGTAACATCTACACGCTCAATAAATTTGATAGTAAAGGTAAAGTCTGTAAATGGATAATGACCCTTAGCTATGACGAAGTTGAAAAAATTCTCCATACGTAAATTTCACTCACATCCAGACAGTACCTAGTTTACACACCCTCGAAAACACCCACCTTCCAAGACAGCACAACACTACACAACATAACCTAACACAACTCAACACTACATAACACAACAAAACACTACACTTCACAACTCACAGCAAAAAAACACACACGAACAAACAGACACACACACTTACAACACACACTAGATACAAATGGTTTTTATCTTTAAGTACTTAATTATTTTATTTATTTTTTAAGTTCATATAAAATCTTTATTTTCTGTCGAGTACCTACATAGAAATTCCGAAATTCTTTATTTGTCTAAATGGTGTTAACTTGAGAGCCCTGACACCCATAACACAAGTTTAATCTTAGCTTGGGTGTCAGAGGTGTATAACTCTGCATGAACCTACAATTTATATGTAAAAAAAATTTATTATGTTATACTAAGTGGCATTTATGTAAATTGTAAACTAGAAATAAAGATATTTTATTATTTTATTATTATTATTTATTATCTGCCTAGCCTAGCTTCTAGCCTAAACGGATGCTGCTGAATAGGTACCAGTATTTCACATGATGCGAGTACTATCTCTCCTACCTCCACAACCCAGTAACTGGGTAATACGATACCCCTTGGTAAGACTGGTTGTCAGACGGGGCTACTGACAGGCTACTTTCCGGCTACAGACGACCCGTTACGTCTGTCAAAGATCCACGAAATAATGAAAGCCAAGACCAACGGCTTACCATACTTTCCGAGGTACAGAGGAGTCTCGGTACCTTTGTAAAGATGGTCACCCATCCACGGTCCAACCCCGACAAACATAGCTGAACCTGATTGATCGACTCGTGCGACTGTTATTACTTAGCCACGAGCTCATCAAAGACCTAACAAATACTGTGGTTAAAAATACTTAGCATACAATTAACGAGTCTAGTGGACACAGAGCACAGTGCTCTGATTTTTCAAAACAATTAGTACCTAAATGAGATTATTATGTAGTAACATGCGAACTATGTACATTGGGCGCAACGTTATAATTTTTGGACTGGAATTTTGTCGGAGATCCGTATAAAATTCGAGGACTAAAAACCTTTTTGCTGACCAAAAAGGTATTTATTCCTCGAATTTTATACGGATCTCCGACAAAATTCAATCAATCTGTCTAGCCTTGCAACTATGTTGGAGTCGGCTTCCAGTAATATGATACCCCTTGGTAACACTGGTTGTCACACTTTCGGGCCTCTGACGACTCGTAACAACTGTCAAAGATCCACGAATGACAGCCAGCCAGCATCAAACTCGAAAATTAGCTTATTAATATGGAATTTTTATTCAACATGACCACCACACCTCGTAAATTTTAAAATTATATCTATATAATTTTAAAATTATTATATATTATTATTATTTTTTAATTTTAAAATTATATAGATGGACATGTCAATCTCATCGGTCATCATTTTTAACATAGCAATGTATTCTTAATGGCCTCCGATTATGAATAATAATGCGAGGAATTGAATGAGTACCTAAATGTATAATGATTAAATAAAGATTTTTATTATAGATTTCGTTTATTTATTTATATACATATTCATTTACATTTTTAAATATTTCTTAAAAAAAAAGATATAAAAACATTTAAAAATATAAAAAATAGTAGCCCACCGGTATCGGGAACAGGGTCCAGGCTACCGGCGGTCAGGGCTCCTGAGAGAGGAATCTCCTAACGATACGCGCCGTGTCCAGAAGTACCGCTTTCTGGATCAAGCCCTTGATCCAGCTGCCTAACGAGAGCCTCCTCAGGTGTTGATCGAGGCTCTTGGCTATTATGCCATTGGCTGTCACGACTATCGGCACAATGACTGCTGTATCCACATCCCACATGTCGACAACCTCGTGAGCCAGATCAAGATACTTAATCTGCTTATCTTTTTCAGCTTTCACGAGGTTTTCGTCATGCGGGACCGTAATATCAATAATCATTGTGCGACGCTCTAATCGATCTATCACCACTATATCTGGCTTATTGGCCACAATAGTCCTGTCAGTGATGATAGATCGATCCCAATACAATGTGATATGGCCATTTTCGAGAACTGGGTCGGGCACATACCTATAGTACGGTACCTCCGATTCCACAAGACTGTATTTCAGAGCAAGTTGCTGGTGGATAATCCTGGCTACAAGGTTGTGCCTATGCAAGTAGTCTCCGTTAGCCAGACGAGAACAGCCGGAAATAATGTGTCGGATTGATTCCCCCGGACGGTGGCATGCCCGACAGATGTCAACCGTGCCGTCCTTCACAATATATTTTCGGTAGTTGTTCGTCATCATAACTTCGTCCATAATCGCAAAGACAAAACCTTCGGTTTCTCCAAAGAGATCACCGAATCGCAACCAGGATACGGACGCTAACAAGTCTACATCGGGCCCATGCAAGGCCCGGTAAAAGCGCCCGTGAAGCTCTTTGCTCTGCCATACCTTCCTGCGGTCATTAGTTTCTAATACTATAGGTTTGCGCCAGTTCTCGTTAGCCAAGGATAGCGGAGTGAGGCCCTTGTCCACTGAGACCACATCTCGGTGCATCCCCACGTCGGTCTCTAGGAAGTATTCCCTGAGACTGCATACCTCACGGTTGTGCAGGGTCTTAGCATTTAAGAAGCCTCGACCTCCGCACTTCCGCGGGATATACAGTCTCATCACCGATGAGCGTGGGTGATGCATCCGATTTGCGGTCAGCAGTGTGCGGACCCTCCTATCCAGGGCGTCAAGTTCCGTCTGAGTCCATTTGAGTATGCCGAAAGAGTACATCAAAACCGGCATGACCCAACCGTTGAAGGCGCGCACCTTGTTTCCGCCTGACAAAAGACTATTCAAAACTTTATTTAGGCGGCCAAAGAAGCGCTCCTTCAACGATTGCTTCATGTCAGTAACATTGATGCCCAACGCTTCCGACATACCCAAATACTTGTAGGTTTCGGTTGAGGAGAGGGATCTTAGGTGTATGGAATCCGAGAGTTGGGTTCCTTCGGATTCCACAATCTCCCCTCGCTTTACATGCATGACCGCACATTTGTCCACACCAAATTCCATCCTGATGGCGCTACTGAAAGTTTCAGTTACCTTCAGTAGCTCCATTAGTTGCAAGTTGGTGGGGGCAAAGAGTTTCAAGTCATCCATGTAAAGGAGGTGAGATATAACCTGACCTCCTCTTCTCAATCGATAGCCCAGCCCTGAATCCTCCAGCAGTGTGCTTAGAGGGTTCAAGGCTAGGCAGAACCAAAGTGGACTCAAACTGTCGCCCTGAAATATACCTCGCTCGATCCTTATCGGCTCGCTATTCCTCTGGATATGTCGACATCCTGGATAGCGAAGAACCGTCCTCCATTGCCCCATACACGACATCAGGAAGGTGCATAGAGTTGCATCTATTTTATACAACTCCAGCACCCTCATGAGCCATGTATGTGGCACCGAGTCATACGCTTTATTATTATTATTAATGCATTTAAAAAAAGTAATTGCGGAGTTTCTTGCCCATTTTTCTCCATAAGAAATACCTTCTGAAAGGGGCAACTATAATCAAGTCTATTTTCTTGTAATTTTTGACATTCAAAAGTCCCATATGTGCCTAAATTAAATATTATAAAAATAAATAATATATAGTACAAAAAAATAAAAATCTGTGGTAGGATACTTACCTACGCTACAACCTATATTTAAAGCTCAAATTATTTAAAAAAGCTTTTCAAAATAATTGCTTCCCTATACGGAACACCCTAGCAACATAGAGTGCACAACTCACGGTAACCAAAAATAAAGTCGGGCGCACATTGTCGTTTATTCGCAAGAGAAATGTCGTAATTAGTCGACATAATTGTTTTTCAGAATTGACGGGTTTGTTTCGTCGCTATGTTGATGTTCACGCCGCTCCACTTAGTGGATAAGCTGGGTTAATAGTGGCTTGTTTTGTTTTTTGTGTACCCAGTTTATAGTCTACCTCTGTATCCCAATTTCCAACTGAACGGTAAAAAGCTTCTTGCACAAAAACAAATGACGAACGAGCGTTGATCACCGCACCAGCACAATGTGATTGGTGATGACGGTGATTTCAGAGTAAAGGAAACTTACAAGCCAGCGATGATCTATCACCTTAAATATTGGTTTTAGCTTCCTACTGTTAAATTTTTCATGTTATGATAAATAATTGATGTCATGATAAGATAAGATAATTATCATTAATCAAACATGAGTACATACAACACAAAGTCATATTATAATGGAAGAGATGTTAAAATTAGAAATATAAACAGAGATCACTACGTTTGCCTTTAACAATGGCATGCAAATATTAATAAAACGAGGTATAATGTCACTCAGAGTCAAATTAATTCAAAATAAATTAGTTAAACATGATCAAAATCTCACATCAAAAAACTGATTTTAATTATAATAAGCTTTATCTGCTAGAAAATTTATAACTTTCTTTTTGAATGCTACGTAACTTGACTGCATCTAACTTTTAGGCAGTTTACTATAAATTTTTTGGCGTGAGGTTAGTTTCAGTGAAAGACAGAAGGTTCATTGCACGAACACAGATTATAATTTACCAGATTATTACGAACAAACAACTTGTAACTGAGCAAAAACTGAGCGAGTTATTTTTAAATTATTAATTGTTTTAGTGTTAAAAAACATTATTTCCTCTTTTACCCGAATCCACTTGAACAAAATAATTTCTCCAAGATTTTTATGATAGACAATACCTAGCAAAGATAACTGAATATGGGCTTCCCCTATAGACTGCTATCGTGAAAAATCTCAGGATATAAAGGCATATTCACCATGCTGTCTGGACCAGCAGATTCCTACCCGTAGTAAGATATTATCAATACCGTTTAATCCTAGATTCCGTTGAAGAAATCCTCGGAACAGTGTAACTTGCCCATTCCATATTTTTTCCAAACCTTTTTGCGACATGTCTGCTGGCCCCCGATGAATGTAAGTGATATCATACAAAAACAATCCGGTAAATACATCGTTATTACTAATTATAATTACCCGGAAAATAGCAAAAAATATTAATCTGTATCGATACTAATATGCTTTGTAGGGTCATCACTTTTAGAAAGTTTTTTATTAAGATGTCTTTGTCATGTTTGCTCTGATATTTTCTAATTTTCTAAATCATGGAGGGGAAACCAAAAAAAACGATGGATGGACTGTGTTAAAGTTGATATGGCTAGAAAAGGGGTGACTACCGAGATGACGACTAATAGAGAAGTATGGAAGAAAGGGACATGTTGCGCCGACCCCAAATAAATTGGGATAAGGGCAGGACAGTGATGATGGATGAATCGGATTTCAAATTCGGGTCCAAGTTTCGGTAAAGGGGTTTGAAGATTTTGGCCCTAAAATCAGCCACCATTTTGATTTTTTTTCAAAATCGAGGTGCACAATAAATGTTATATATTTGGATAGCGGACACATAAACAAACATAAAACTTCATATACAATACCATCATAAAGCGTCACGTTTCTGAGATATTAAAAGATAAAAATAACAATTGTTATAACGAATTTATTTATTTATGTTGTAGTTACTTCATGTTGATTAAGTTATTTACACATGAATTAATTGACTACACCTAGTGGATAAAACATACGATTTTTTAATCATATTCAGTATAAATAATATCATCCAAGAAGGCAGCGGGAGGCTGAATAGGATTTTCTTGGTATCGCGCCCTTGCCATGCACCCTATAATACATATACCTTATAACACACGTCCTCATTCGGCGGAGGGTATACATATATTTTTGTCTCTTTCGCTCTTACCTAAAATATTACCTATACATGATGCAATTATGTTTTTATAGGTCAATACACTGAAGACCAATACCAGAAGGGAAAAAAAACAAAAATATCCTTGTTTCAGGATTCAGTTTTTGATTTATATTTCGGTGAATAACTCCGAAACCTGACGCTTTAGGATATTATGTCATATAACATTTTTTGTTTGTTTATGTGTCCTCTAACTAAATATATAACTTTCAATTTTCACTGCGATTCTGAAAAAAAATCAAAATGGCGGCATCATGTTAGGGCCACCCTCCATACAAAAATCTTCAAACCCCTTTATGCCGCATTTCTTGGGTGAATATTGCATTTCCAGAGACTGAAATTGGACTGAAATTAGGTAATTATTATGATATTTGGTGGTTTTAATTTCTTTATCATTCAGGGGTCATCTCTATTCTCATGTGGAATCACGCGATTAATTTCAAATTCGTCAGTACCTGGGCGAAGAGCTCTGCTCGGGTGAAAATAGAGAAAACAAATTTTCCCAGGTATGATACCTAGGTAAATCGATTTTTTGCCCCGTAAACTCCTATTATTGCAACTTTCATCGAAGTCTTTAGAGCTGTTTTCGAGAAAGTAATTACAAAATATATATATATTTGGTCATGTAGTTTCTTTCATTTAATTTATCATGCTTGTTAGAGAGATTTGATCCATATGATTGACCTTAACGATGGATGCTATAAAAGTACAGGCTATTATTTTCAGAGTTTTGCCGGTTCAATTCCCGAGTGTGGCAAGTGAATTTTCGAAAATCTTTGAATGCAGATTTGTTTGAAAAAAATAAAGGAATGATTCCTTTGAGTAAAATTTTCTATCTCCAGTATTTAGAGTACTTTCTCTCCAGGTTCAAAAATTCCAATTGCTCATATAATAGTATAGGATAGGATAATAGGTATCCACCATCACATACAACGAGCAGGTGTATTTCACAAAAAACCTTATTTAAAACAATACAGGTTTACAATTAAAATGTAAACCATCACATATTCAAAGAATGACAACAAGCGCCCCCTGTCACGTTTAACGTGAACTACAGCTGTAAAGTAGGTTGTATATATCAAATACCAATGATTCCTGACAGCCTATCAAAATCTCCAGGGGGTGATCTGCTTGTTATCTTAGTCCTAGGAGTGTCAGTTGGTAGACAGACCGAATAGCTTGTTCCTTGGTTGTAATAATTAAGCTTAAATCAAGGTTATCTAAGAATAAATTGTACGGAATTAAAGAAAAAATCATAATACAGCACAGGACTAGAAACAGGACAAGGCACTGACAGACTTGCCTTCTGATGAAAGCTTTAATCTTCACTAGAAGATTTGTACGATTCGCAGGTTTCTTTATAAAACTAGAACATTGAGTTATGGACTTTTGACAGAAAGATAAAAATATTTTTTTATACTAGGTGATAGGGTATAATAGGTTCAGCCATATTTTACCAGTAGGCATGCCAAACGTTATAAAATTATAAACTAATCCACTTAAATTTAACGAACAGAACAAAAATCCACACAAAACCAAACATTATTCTTATTATAAACATTAATCAAAATTAAAAAAAAACATCAAGAATTTTATTCTGTTATGCTGTAGTAAGCTTTGACTGACAAAAAGCTTCGAAGCCCATAATTAACTATTACCTAATTTAATCTATTTCTTGCACCCTGTACTGTCAGCGCCATTACAAACATCAAGTAGGTTAGCGACCTACATAATTTATTCGTCATGGCAGCTATGCTCGTTCAAGAAAATAAGGAAACCAACAAAAAGTCTTCCAAAATGAAGAAATCTTCACAGAATTTATATTAGAAATTCAATTGTATGAGTAAATCTCAAAACAATAATTTTGTACCGGCACCGACTTTTTATTCTTGTCGTTAAAGTTTTTTTTGTGTACTTATAAGCCTTTATTTAAGCGTTACGCACCAGTTGCCCGGTACTGCCTGGTAGCATATGACGGAAACTTACCTACTCAGTATATTTGTCAACATAACGTGCTCGCATTCTTGCAAACAAATATTATCCTAATTCTTATTTTTCCATTTATTTCCTCAAAGGTGCCAACCCTAACAACAAATACCATCACGACTAGTCATCTGGTCACTGCCAGTGTAATAGCCAACGTGCGCGCGCGCAGGACGCACTAATGAGCTGTTTACTTAGACGTCTGGCTAATAACTAGATAGCTTTAATATCTTTAATTTGATATAGAAACTATGATGATAAGGCTACTGGGATTGGAAGAATGAGGTACTGTTAGTTGAGTGTAGGTTAGATCAATCTTCTGGAACCGTGTCTGGAACAGATTATCACTTATACAATGTGGCCCAGGCGGGTACACTACATAAATACGAAAAACTTTATTCCGAAAGTCACAAATACGAATTTCAAAATACCGATTATCAGAATTCCGAATGATTCAAAATCCCTAATATAACAACTCCGATTTATCATTAATCCTATTTTTATAATTCCAAAATTTCAGTATTCCTAACGTTTATAATTACTATTCTTAAAATACCGAGTTTCAATAGATCGAATAACAAAAAGTCCGAATTAATGATAATTCGAAACATAAAAAATACGAATTCCGATTATTAAAGTACGGATTAATTAGAATTCCGAAATAAAAAGGCCTTGTAACTGAAAAGCAAGAAAACAAAACACACTGGTCACAGTTCCAACCTAACCCATATGATTCACCAACAATAAAGGGGATCTGGCGCTCGGCGACCGCTGCCGCGGCACGCTCCCTACGGTCGCTCGCCTTCACGCGTTAAGTTAATGCTCACTGATTTAACCTAACCTAACCGAAATGATTCACCAACAATAGAGGGGATCTGGCGCTCGGCGACCGCTGCCGCGGCACGCTCCCTACGGTCTCTCGACTCGCTCGCCTTCGCGCGTTAATGGTCACTAATCTAACCCAAATGATTCACCAACAATAGAGGGGATCTGGCGCTCGGCGGCCGCTACCGCGGCACGCTCCCTATGGTCGCTCGCCATCGCGCGTTAATGGTCACTAATCTAACCTAACCTAACCCAAATGATTTACCAACAATAGAGGGGATCTGGCACTCGGCGGCCGCTGCCGCGGCACGCTCCCTGCGGTCGCTCGCCTTCGCGCGTTAATGGTCACTGATCTAACCTAACCTAACCCAAATGATTCACCAACAATAGAGGGGACCAAAGTAGACGTTTTTAAATTAAAAACTCATAGATTTTGAATTTATAATGCGTAACTTAATACTCGAACTCGTATTATACTAATTGAATCAGAATCAGAATCCTAATCTTAGTAGTTTATTCGAAGTATTGAAAATCGGAATGTCGTTTTTCGGACTGAGAACCCATCGAGCATTTGATTCTTCGAACATATGAAAATCGGAAACCAAACAAATCGTATTTACGACTTTCAGTAAAATGAAATTCGTGATTTTTAATAATAGACATTATAATTCTTAGGGATTATGAAATTCGGACTTTTGAAAATCGGAACAACGAAATTCGGAATAAAATATTTCGGAGTATTTGGGTGTTCCCGGCCCAGGCATGTGTTTGTCCGTATTTTTACTAAATATTCATGAAAAATCCACTTTAAATCTTTAATATTTTTCAAGTTATTCAATTTTTTATTTTTTGCGTAGCGTTTGTGATATCTCCGATGTTATTGCCGCGATTTGGATTCTGTTTATTATTTCTAAAAGCTTATGAGTTATTTATTGGATTAAATACCATTTTTAGTTAAAATTTGTCGACTATGAAAAATGAAACGGAGGTGAAGACATTTATTTAAAAAAAAAAACCTTAAATGCTTAAATGTGTGTCCTTGGAGTTTCTTGCCCATTCTTCTCCATAATTACCTACTATGCTTTGGAATAGGCTTCATATTTCGGACTGACCGACTCCTTGACAATTCAAAAGTGCTTGTAAATGGTTTAATTGTAATAAATGCTTTGAGTTTGAGTTTGTTTAAGTTTGACAAGGACGAAAACAATAAAATAAATCAAAATACATTACACGAAAATCATAGAATGGAAAACAAAATTAAAAGCAAAAGATTATAATAATAAATTAATATAATATACATAACATCACGCTTGTAATCCCCGAAGGGTCAGGCAGAGACACTTCTGCCTAACCCTGGGACGAAATGGTCTGGGGTGAAATGTGGGTGTACCTATAGTAAATTTACATTTCACCAGTTATGTATATTATGTCTGAAAGGGAGTGACTACTGAGATGACGACTAATAGAGAACTATGGAAAAAAGGGACATGTTGCGCCGACCCCAAATAAAATTGGGATAAGGGCAGAAGAATGATGATGTATATTATGTCCCATGTTATAAGGGACAAATGGGGTGCTTACGCCTTATGAATTAAAAAACCATAGACAGCCCTGAACTCATAACCAACTAGATTTGTCGTAGAAATTAGATGAGATATATTAAGTTGGGTCACGGAACTGAAAAATCATGAATAAGTCGCCCATTGATCAAGTTCGAAATTAATTATTAGCAATAAATCAAATAAACACAAAATCAAATTATTTTAATTCCTTAAACCTACATGTGCACTTATGAAACGTCAGAACCTATGTCCATGGTTCCAATTGGTCGTTTCCTATGGAGAAGAGCCGGCAAGACACTACACGGTACCTTTTTTTTTAATAATTGAGTTTTACAATGTTTTCAAATTACATTGCAGATTTGATAGGTATGGGAGGACAGTGAAGGCCTGTCAACAAGAACCAGGTACTTAGCAAAAATTGTAGCGTGAGACCAGTCGATTCTATTCTGAGATACCTACACGCTTAATGCCTTTATCAGTCTTTCTGTGGCATCTTTACTCTCAAATGGATGAGCTCACTCTAATGCAACTTTTTACAGTTTTCACCAATCATACATACATCTTGAGAGAAATGAGACATAGCGTAGAAATTTCATATCCCAGCACGTACAATAAAAACCAAAAATACTGATAACTATCTCTGCTACACCTTTTTCCTCATGACGCATAGGTGTACCATCATGTACTAGGTTACCTTCCTACAGTCACGTATGTAAGACATTTTTTATTTGTGTGAGGAAACAATAAAGTTTGTGGTGAAATTGTGACTGATGTATTTTGATAGTCGTATATTGTGGTGAAGATGCGGGAAAAGAGGTATTTTTATGATTTTGTTACTTTTTGGGTCAGTGACTTCCTGTTCTCATTTTGTGTCGTGTCGCTTTCTATTGTTTAAATATTTCTACTTAAAATACTTTACACCTACATTAAATTATCAGCTCTAATATACACTTAGCTCTACTTTATAATCCAGGTCCAATAATGATCTTTAATCATCATCATCATCATATCAGCCGAAAGACGTCCACTGCTGGACATAGGCCTCCCCCAAGCACCGCCACTTCGACCGATTCTGTGCTTCCCGCATCCAGCGGATTCCTGCGGCCTTTACAAGGTCATCGGTCCATCTTGTGGGAGGCCTTCCAACGCTACGTCTTCCGGTACGCGGTCGCCACTCCAGAACCTTTCGGCCCCATCGGCCATCTGTTCTGCGGGCAATGTGTCCTGCCCATTGCCACTTAAGTTTGGCAATTCTTCGGGCTATGTCGGTTACCTTGGTTCTCCTGCGGATCTCTTCATTTCTGATTCGATCACGTAGGGAAACTCCAAGCATAGCCCTCTCCATTGCTCTTTGGGTGACTTTTAGCCTTCTAATAAGGCCCATTGTGAGCGACCACGATCGATGAGAGTTCATGATCTTTAATACGAGATTATTAGTTGAGAAATGCCCTTGTGCGATATTGTTTAGCCTTTTTTATTTATATCTATTATGTGATCTACAATAAAGTATCTCATAAGTAAATCGGTAAGAGCTGTTACTTTAATTAGGTAGGTCTTCTTCTTTTCGTGTGGTTTGTGATTAGGCTGGTGTCAGAGTTTTAAAGCCACCATGGGCCTCTGATTTGGCTTCACATGCTGACGAGAAATATCTCTCAGGCGTGCCGGTTTCATCACGATGTTTTACTTCACCGTTTTTGAAGCAAGTGATAATTAATTAATTATACAATACGCACATGAATCCGAAAAGTCGGAGGTGCGTGCCTTGGGTTCGAACTCGAGATCTATGACTTGGTAGTCTGACGGTCGCCCCACTAGGCTATCACTGCTGTGACTTTTTGGATTCGGTAGATATCTAATTCACAGAGAAAGAAATACTTTACGCCAGAATCAGCGAGATTGCTCGGACTAGAACATTCGTATCACACGACGAATTTCAAATCAATGTTGAATTGATCCAACATTCGCTGGCCCTATGTGGAAGATATCACTAAGGTACGATTCTGAACCACGCTGCACGCAGCAGTGCTGCCGCAGCAGTGCTGCCGCGACACTACTGGTCCCCGTACAATTTCTATTGGCTTATATGAGATTACATTCCGAGCTAGGCAGCAATGTCGCGGCAGCAATGTAGCGGCAGCACTGCTGCGCGTCAGTGTCGCCCTACCGCCGCGACAGACCAGTAGTCACGCGTATGCCGCCGCAGCAAGAGTACCTACTTGAATGTTGACACGTAAATTGTAGCGAACAGAGCGACACTGCCGCGTTGCTCGGAATCAGCGCGGCAGGCAGCACTGCTGGGCAGCACCTTAGTGGCAGCACTGCTGCGGCAGCACTGCTGCGTGCAGCGTGGTTCGGAATCATACCTACGATGCCTATTGCAAAAGAAGGGTTCATCTATTCAAGTCTATTGGATATCGGAAATCTCAAAGACAAACCAAGGTTAGCATTAGCATAGCTACTTTTAATAAATTAAAATCTAGTAGCTAACTGAATGCATATCATTGCATAACTATTGTTATACCGTCTACACATCGTATATCGCTGGTCAATACATTATTAAACATCTTCCTATCTGAAAGTTTAATGTGCGTGGGATCGGATACTGATCTCCCAGATAAACATCAGTCAGCATCCACCTGTTTCGTCAGTCATTTGTCGTCGTTTGTCAGACCATACCATGAAGTAAAAAAATTCTGACAAGTCAATGATTTTTAATGAATTGACCGTATCTGTGTTTGCTCAGTTTTTCCGTATGAAAACATGTTGCTGGGATTATAAATTGGAATTTATATTAGAGCTAGAATCCTTTTATTGGTGACCGATGCTTTAAATCATTCTTTCCAGGGCAGGCAGAGATGTTTCACAGTGTCATTCATAGTGATCGATGTTTAGATGTCGATTGAGTTACCGTGCGCGACTATGGTATGTGGATTTTAAAACAGGATTAAGCATACTAAACACTTCATGAATAACGTACAAATTGTAGAGAGGTAAAAAAGTTCTGCAGTATTTTAACTAGTTGAAAAAAAACATACTTAGTTCTGTTATATTCTTTTCGAAGTGTATAGAGTGCCGCGAGTTTCTTGTGGCACTCTAGTGTCACTGCCTCGGCCCGGCTAGGGTGCCGTGAGCGTTGCATTGTCACTGTCACTTGTTATTTAGGTTAGGTTAGGTTAGCGTACGAGCCGAGCGAGCGTAGCGAGCGGTGCCGCGGTAGCGGCCGGCGAAGTGCCAGGGTTCCGTTTAGGCACAAGAGAATGTAATCTTTTGGGAATGTGGTGTTTTACAGCGATTTAACCTCGACAATCAAACAAAATACCAAGTGAAGTGACTTAGTGACAGTGACAATGACAATCCAATGCTTGCAGCACTTTGGCCGGGCCGAGGCGGTGTTACTAGGGTGCCTGTAGTGGCACTTTATCCGATAGGGATAGAGTGCCACTGGTGGCACTCTATACACTGCCTATTCTTTTTCTTGAACTGCAAATGTCAACATTCCTATAATATTTCATGATCCCAGATTTGGACATTTAAAGCTAATCGAACAAATCTTGCATTATAATAAAAATCTGGTTATGCATACGCATTATCACAAAAATGAACATAACTAATCTATACTAGCGCCATTGACATACCAGTGTCGTAATTTGGAACTAAAGCTCTATATTTATTTGACGTAAAGAGGTACAGTGCGGGGCGCATCGATACGATTTAAATCGACAATCGAATGCGCTCGAATGAACTACTCGATTCTAGGTCGATCATAAACTACATTAGTGTGGCGGGTTACTGTGAGAATGCTTGGAAACTTGACTACTAGTACTACAAAGTAAGTGAGGTTTTTGTATGTAAATCTATTTTTAGTTCGGTCTGATGGTGGATTATATTTTTATAACATTTTTGTAGATTTGTATTGAAATAAGTTAATGAAAACTCTCTAAGGTATGGGGAAGTCAATTTGATCTTCTTACGTAATAAGGTCTTACATACCAAGTAACTTCCTATTGCTTCGAAAAGGTAAGATAAATTACCTACTTTTGTGCACACCTAGATTCGGCAATTCTATTATTTTTTATTTTGGACGATTTTCAAATCTTACTATAGTACAAGAAACTAGGAAAAGAAGCTAATGGTTTTAGAAAATGGTTCTAAAATCTGAATGTGTCGCAATAAAAAGTTATACATTATTATACTGCAGTGGTGGCTCAGTGGTAACGGCTGCGACTTTCGAGTTGTAGGTCCTGAGTTCGAACCCGAGCAGGCACTTTACTTTGTGTATTTAATTTCATCACCACTGTTCTCAAAACGGTAAAGGAAAACATCATGAGGAAACCGGCATGTCCTAGAATACCAAAAAATTCGAAGACATGTGACATCTTCCAACCCGCACTGGACTTGCGTGGTGGATTACGGCCGCATTCCCTCTCACAGAGAGGAGGCCTGTGTCCCAGCAGTGGGAACATTAAAGGCTGACTATGCTTATGCTAATTTATATACCCGTCCGTATTGAGCTATTATTGAGTCCCATTCTTCGCAGTCTCAACTAATATACCTACAACATTCTCCTGTGATTATAATGACGTGAAAACGTCTTTAGCTCGGTGTATCTGGTGGTAAGTTCAAAAATACTGACCAACAAAATAAATTGTAAGAGTCCTTTTTTATTTCTACACCAATATATCATCTGCTTAGATCGATCGGCTCGATCTTCGCGGTTAAGCAACGCTTGCCGAGGTCAGTCCTTGAATGGGTGGCCATCCATTATATACCGAGACTCCTCGCGGTGTTTTGGATAGAAAGTTAAGCCGTTGATACCGGTTGTCATTTTGTAGATCTTTGACTGTCGTTACGGGTCGTCAGAAGCAGGAAAGTCTAAAAACCAGTCTTACCAAGGGGTATCGTGATAACCAGTAACTGGGTTGTAGAGGTCAGAAAGGCAGTCACTCCATGTAAACTATTGGTATTATGGTAGTCAGCTGGATCCGATTGGAAACTGACCTTTACAGGTTACGCAGGCAAAGCAAAGCTACGCGGATGATGAGATGATGCCCCCAAAGTACCATCAAAAGAAAATCTTGCCCTGCTGTTTCAGAGTCGATGAAACCTAGAGCAATCAGCTCTTAGCTCTGAATATTTATAATTACCATCCGCATTCGCTCATTTACGATGTGACCATCATCGAGGACAGTAAGTATGTACAATACTATACATTAAGACCACTATTACCATATCAATAAGCGCACGGCAGCACTGACGTTGTTCGGATCGATTTATTTATGAATCGCATTCACACATTCCTGTCTAACGTGTATGGTGATTGTAGGGATGCTGGTTGATTTACGCGAACACGCGCGTGTTCGCTTGACTCCATTTTTGGTTTGAGATCCAAAAAAAAAAAAACACTTTTATAATTGTTAGGTTAGATTAATTAACTCGTCTGATCATTTGACAATAAAAGCACAAGACGATGTACACTAAGGAAACAAACATCCAATATTTGCTGCGCACGCTTGCAATTATCATCCTTGTCAGCCTATCATTTTTCTTTTGCTTATATTATCACTACACCATGTTCACTGTTTGTTGTCAAATGTAACCGTTATGAGAGCTCAAAAAAAATAGTATTGATTCTAGTGGCCCTTTTCAAAAAGTAGTTTTCGTATGGAGAAGCATAAAACTCCAACGTTACTCTTTTAAAATGTTTTGCAATATTTTATATAGGAACATTAGTCATACTTATATTTATATGTGAAGACGATGCACCTAGAATAAAATTACAATACCACAAGCGGTAAAAAGAATTAAAAATGAAGCAACGACTGATAAATTAATAATGCGATAGATACAATGGTGCTCACATATTTACAAACATTGTAAAAGTAGACAGATAGTTTTCCTACATGTTAGAAGTAGTAAGTCAATGTGTGAGGAAGTAATCACAGAATGTAAAATCAATGTCATATGAAATAAAATAAGAACCTTAGTATATTATCACAATAAAGTGCATACTCAAAGTGATGTAGATAATAAAAAATTGGTTTACCTTTTAAAATTCGTCATTGCGAAAAATGGATTACTATAATGATGACAAAATCATAGTAATGTCCAAAAATGAACATTTGACAAAAAAGACATAAAATTGTCCTTTACAATGCTCGCGTAAACCAAATCAGGCCCGAACAGTTTGGAGAAGCAACCCAACACTGCGGTCGGTGCTAGTACGTTTGAAATATGCCCTTATTTACATGCGCGAGCGCTCGAGGTGCCGAGAGTTATGCATTTGACCTCCTGACTGCTGGTCGCCAGTTTATGCGGGTTTGTAGCAACAGAATTGTCTGAGAAACGTTTTTGAGATGTTTTGTCTGACCCAAATTGAAAGAATAGGTGAACATATTTAATGGCACGATCTTCTGATTTTTGTTTGAAAATGGTCGATATTTTTGTGGGCACCTACTAGTATATTCTGCACATTTCACGCACATCACAGTAAACACTTGCACTAGAAAAACCGCCCCTATTTGTGCGACATAAAGGCGCTGTCAATGTTAATTTGTTTTCACTTATATACGCTTGACTGTATTAGAAATGTAAATTAAAGATAACTGTTAGATTATTAGAATTATCTGTTAAAATCCACCTGATAAAGTTCACGGGAATCTGTTGGATGCGAGAAGGACGGGGTCGGTCGATGTGGCAATGCTTGTGGGGGCCTATCCTATGCCCAATAGAGGACGTCTTTCAACTGTATGTTTATGATGCTGACCTGGAAACGGTAATACCTCACCCAAATAATCACTGAAAGAGAATCATAATTGCTCTACAACCTACCCACTAGTATTTAATTCAAGGATGAAGGCATAAAAAATTTCGCAGATGCATGATACGACGCCACGGGAACCGCATTAGCCTTGATTGTTAACATCATCAGCGCGGCGATGGTTTTAGGAGCCCGCTGGTAAAGGTCGCCGAGGGTCTGATTAAAGTTTATGCAAGTAATTTTTTGGTTGGAGTTGAAATTTGAGTATAACTGTATTGGAGTTTATTGGAGTGGATAGAATATTAATTCAGATTTGTTATAGTTGTAGTAGTGGTAATCATATCATTTGGTTTAATTAAATAGGTTTTTATTATTTTTATTTATCTTTTACATTTTGCTAATGTGAGAACGTTTTAGGTTTAATAGACTGTAGATTTGTAGACCATTTTCTATTTTGTTAAGTACGTAGTACTTGTTGACAGGCCTACACTGTCTTCTCATACCTATTAACACTGTAATTTGAAAACATTGTAAAAGCCATATTTGTTTTTAAAAGAGTAACCGTGGAGTTTCTTGCCGGCTCTTCTCCATAGGAAACGAACAATTGGAGCCGTGCACCTATGTAGCTTCTGACGTTTCATAATTGCCCATGTCGGTTTATGTGCAATAAAATATTTTGATTTTGGATTTTTTCATTGTGGTAAAGATTTTTAGATTGCTCGCTTAGAATAAACTGTAGTTATCTTATTTACTATATTAGACACTAGATTATGTCTTCTCTAAACGACTGTCGCTCGAATAACATACGGAACCCGTACCCATAAAAAAATCTCCAACACGCCGCCATTTTTAACATAATTTCCAACCATAACGGTTATTGCACCCGAAATCATAACGAGCATGTAAAATATTGTGTGGTATCCATCCGTATGATATATGACCGATATTAACCGAGGTACAAAATGTTATAGGGCGTTCTGCCCGCATACTTGTAAATGTTAAGGAATTAAGTTACGCACTTGTTTTCAAGAAATAATGTTTGCACATCACTCTTCTGGTTGAAGCACATTTGGGTCGAATTGTAAAGTTAAACGAGAGAAAGCGTAATTTGGTGAACTTTGTTAAAACGAACTAAATGTATTAAAAGATTTGGTGATTGACTGACTGACTACGCACGGTCTAATTTAAATAGCTGATAATTTCAACCTGATAGCATTGCTGGGAAGTTATCCTAATGCCACTTTCACGCTAGACAAAATATTGAATATTGGCCAAGAAATGTAATCTGTTTATTTATGCAATCTCAGAGCATTTATTTCAATTACAACCCTTTACGAGCACTTCTGGATTGTTAAGGAATTTGTCCACATTCGCCCCATGTTTATGATACTCCTTGTTTGCCCCACATTTTATTCCTTTTTGGCCCCGAAAATTATTTGTTTCAGTCAGAAAGCTGAAGCTAATTCAAAACCTTTAATCTTTACCAATAGTCGGAGTTGATGGTTTTTTGGTTCCAGAACGATTAAATTATCTCCGTAAATACAGAAAACAGTTCTAAAGAAAATAGTTGGACGTTTCTGAATCAATCTTGTGTGAATGTGCCAATTTATATGCAAAGTTAATTTCGTTCCTACACTTAGGGATGAGGAAAGGCATTAATCTTAATATAAATTCAAAAGGTTTGAAGTGAATGGTCTGAGTGAATTGGATTCTATCATTCTACGTTGGATTAGTTTGAATAGTTTAGTTGTGTGATGTGCTACGCTATGGGAAAATTTGTCTGTGGACGGTTTAGTGTTGATAGGCATATATATTTTGTGAAATGTGTTACTATGGATTTATGCCATATTACTTTATGTTTATGAATAAGTTACTATTATTAGAACAGTGGTGGCCCAGTGGTAATGCCTCGTTGAGAAGCGAAACACGTGTCGATTTCTTACAGGGTTCTCTAAGACTCTTTAAGAACAGTTAAGCGGATTAAGTTACTAAATATACATCGTCTATTGTATTTTTTACTCAGTATAGTCAATAGTTTAAACTTTGATGGAGTAATAGTAAAAATCTCGTCTTATCAGCTTCAATAAAAAGGCTTTTGGACAAAAAATTTCGAGAAAAAGACAGTAACGGATACATTTTAACCTTATTTGACACGTCTAGTTCTCTGGTTCCCGTTAAAAAGATGCAGTCCTTTCATTACACCTAACATTAACACTTTAATACACATACATTTGATTGATGACAAGACCTGGCTGTCTGCTCACCCCGCGAACTGTATCTGTCGTTAATATTAATGTCGGTTGATTCAATTTGCACAGCTTTTTGCATTAACTCGAGTATAATGCACGTTCCCATGAGAATGTAATCATTTATTTTTGTTTGATGCACATTTTGTTGGGTACCTACTAAGTTATTTTCCTGGCGATGCTTGTGGAGAAATTACGAATATTGTTATAACTTGCATTGAAGCAAGTAAAATCGATAGGAAAATGTTTAGTCTGTCTTGTCCAGGAATAAGTTTGTTACGTACCTGATATTGTTACAAGATTGTGACAGCTTATTTATTCCATTTCTTCCTCGTCTTTATAGGGTCATGCATGACGTACGCGGTCTTAACCTGTAACTTTGTGTAAACTCTGCAATAAATGAGTAAATAAAGAAATATTTTTTTAATACAATTATTCTTTTGTTGAGGATACCTACACCTTCAGCTGTCATTAACGAGACACAATAGAATTTTCGCAGTGTATAGAGTGCCACCATTGGCACTCTATCCCTATCGGATAAAGTGCCACTACAGGCACCCTAGTAACACCGCCTCGGCCCGGCTCAAGTGCCGCAAGCATTGGATTGTCATTGTCACTGTCACTAAGTCACGTCACTTGGTATTTTGTTTGATTGTCGAGGTTAGATCGCTGTAAAACACGATATTCCCAAAACATTACATTCTCTTGTGCCTAAACGGACCCTGGCACTTCGCCGGCCGCTACCGCGGCACCGCTCGCTACGCTCGCTCGGCTCGTGCGTTGTGTGGTCACAGTTCTAACCTAACCTAACCTAAATAACAAGTGACAGTGACAATGCAAATGCTCACGGCACCCTAGCCGGGCCGAGGCAGTGACACTAGAGTGCCACAAGAAACTCGCGGCACTCTATACACTTCGTAGAATTTTAATTGTTATGCCCACCTGATGTCCGCTGTAACGGTCAAGCGGATAAATTGTCTAAATTTTCTATTAGCGTTTACCAGCTGGACTGGCTACAAAAAAGTACGTAATTAAAAATACCCAAGCTCAACTGTCGATTTGCCTTGAGAAAGCGATAACAATAAAAATTCTATTGTGTTTCGTTAGGGACAGTTGAACTCATATTCTACAAAATATAGACAGACAACACTATAATAATACGATACAACAATAACAAATTACATAACGATAATAATTGATTACCGGTTATTACGCTCCAGTCTGGCCTTTGACTCGATTAGATCAGTCATCTAGAAATGAACTAGATTGCTCTACTATTATTCGATACCTGAGGCTTCTCTGTAATCTAATTAGCTATCTTTTTGACCTGGGTTTGTTCGTTGTTCGTGTGAACTTTGAAATTAATATTGTTTTTCTAAAGTTATCTTAAGGAGGATACAGACTCAATTTCAAGTTAGTTCGTTTTGCCAAATCAATATTTTGAAAGACTGTTGGGGGTTTCTTTATAGAGAGTGCATCCTAAAAGTTGGCAACGTCGTAAATAGCTGTCAAATATTTACCTGTTTTGATTAATTTGGAAAAAATATTTTATGGAAATAAGAAATGTGGTTATCTAGCGAACTAGAATATTGATTATGAAATGCAATAATTAATATCATAACACCGAATTAGTTTTAGACGTAAAAAAAGTATTTGGTAACTTTCCAAATGCCTCTTTTACACCTAAAACGGGTTCAACATCAAATTCAGTGTTATAATTTTATTGCAATTATTGATTATTAATATTCTAGTTCGCTAGATAGCCACATTTCTTATTTCCATACAGATTGCCAAATTAATCAAAACAGCGAAATATGTGACAGCTATTTGCGACGTTGCCCACTTTTAGAATGCACGCTTTTAAAGTTAAGTGACGTTCAAACATAAAAAAATGTATGGTTAAATCGTAACTTACTTTAAGCAACGTGTTTAAATAAACACCTGGATAAGCAGTAAGTAACTACTTAAATGGTAGTAGGTAACAGTAACATTTAAATGTGCTCATAAAGCTTTAAAGCTTTTACTAAGATGTGACAAATTTAGTTTTCCGTTAGCCTTAGCCCACAATAATTGGTGATTGCAAATTGAGTAAATCAATGTTCTTATTTGCGTCACAAAGAGCAATAATTGAATTTCTTATTCTTCTTTTCGTCTGGTTAGTGACTAACCTGGTGTCAGTTTTAAAGCCACCCATGGACCTCTGCCTTGACTTCACATTCATTCATTCATTCATTTATTGATTTTGTGCACATAGAGTAAAATTATACAGATGTTATAAATAAAAATGTTGGTCCATACTATGTCCCGCCAGAAGGCATACAAAATAGGTAACTAATTAAAATTAAAAATTAAAAACAGCATAGAGAATAAAGTCAGATGTCACAATTCCATGCCAAACACTAATAAATAGTTAATAATTCAATAATAATTATGTCAATAAAATTAAGACGGCACATAAACAAATGGTAGTATTTAGTCACAATTTCATAGACAATAAATAAAAAAATAAAATAAAAAATGTCAACATAGAATATCTTTATCATATGGGAGCAACATTTAAATTAGTTAGATACTTAGCTATAAAATTATATAGATATTATTTGAAATTATCATTAAGATATTCATTAACGGAATAATACGCCTTGTCATTCAAAAATTTAAAAAGCTTACGTTTATACTCATTCATGTTGCTGCTTGATACAATTTGATCAGGTAATTTGTTATTGCCGTCACACACATGCCGTCGAGAAATATCTCTCTAGTATGCCGTTTTCTCACTATATTTTCCTTCACTGTTTTTGAAGCAAGTGATAATTATACAATACGCACATGAATCCGAAAAGTCAGAGGTTTGTGGCTTGGACTCGAGACCTATGACTTGGAAGTCTGACGGTCACATCATTAGGCTATGACTGCTCATCAATTGAACTAAATTGACATGTTTACACCACTCATCACCACTGCTCTCAAAACGGTGAAGGAAAACATCGTGAGGAAACCGGCATGTCTTAGAACCAAAAATTCGAAGACATGTGACATCTACCTACCCGCACTGGGCCCGCGTGGTGGATTACGGCCTACTCCCTTTCACAGAGAGGAGGCCTGTGTCCCGGTAGTGGGAACATCAATAGGCTGATGATGATGACATGTTTACAATCAAAACTTTGTGAAAAAGACTCTTAACAAAGACTAAGCGATTAATTTTAACGGCTAGTATACGCGGCCTTTAACGCACCTTCTCTATATTTTTTACGGAAATGACAGTACTCTTTAACAAAGCAATGAACTCAAACAAATCTAAAATGTAAAACTCGTTCAATCTCACATGTATACCTACCTACGAGTACTCGTACATCTCAATAACCCAATAATGATTGGATGTCTTAAAAGAACGCCACAAAAACTGGACTAAAGGCACCGCAGAATGCACAGTCACGCTTCCTAACTGATTTAATTACGACGCTCTGATCTCTTTATAATATGGCGTCGCGTTGAAGCCTGAGATGAGGCGTGGACCTGTATTTTAATACTGCCACAGATGAATACAGATACACATATCAGCGTTGCCAGATTTTTTTTTCGGGGAAAGCGAGGTTTTTGAACCTTTTTGAGTAAAAAAGCGGGATTATTTTCTTTCGTCGAAAGCGGGATATAGGTAATAAGAAAACGTAGATAATCAGTATTTTTAATTTTTTACTGATTTTGTTTCAAATTAAGTATACAATGATTATCGATAGATATCGAAAAAGAAAATGTATTTTATTGAAAATACATTACTTAACATAACTATCACTGTCTGGTTTGACAGTTAAGTCTTCAGAGGGATATAAAACAAGTAATACATGCACACACACTTACAAATTGCTTATTTATTCATCTATCCCCGAAAAGCGAGACCGAACCTGTCCCGCGCGCGACGTATAATTTGAACAAAAAATCGGGACGTTCCGCCAATATTGGGACGTCTGGCAACGCTGGTACATATACGCGGCGGCCCCGTTTTACTGGGCCAATTCAGTGAGTGTAACGTAGTCGGAAGATCGAAGAGACACGAGATAGAAAGAGAGGCAACTTCTAGGTGAACATAACTGTCGGTGATTAGCGATAAGCGATTTGAATTACACTTTATTGTGTCGTAGCAATAGTCGTTTTTTATTTAAATGATTTTACGGAGTGTCCTATCTGTATTAATCTGTATTAATGCCTTCGTAAGGTATAACTGGGATACAATGTAGATTATTGTTATTGGAATATGGGGGTACTTGCTACGTAGGAATAACCAGATGAACGTGGATGAAAGCAAATGGGTATGTAAAGATCGTAGCATGTAGATCGTAGCAACTAAGCACAGGAGGTCTCCTGTACTTAGTTTCTGGCTCCCCAAAGTTTGTTGACGGCTCATTCAGAATATACCAATGTACGGAAAATTCCTAATCATGGGACATTCCATAAAATTACGTCTGCATTCTTGAGGGAGGGACAGAGTGTCTGTTGGCATCAACCGGTCACTAATCGTATATAAGTTTAACGTGAATTAACTTATTAGACTGATACGTTAGTCTAGTGGTCGCAAGCGCTTCTGCTGAGCATGTAGCCCTGGGTTCGATTCCCGGGTCGGGCAAAGTGTTATTGGGTTTTTCTATCTAGAAATTCTCAGTAACAGCCCGGAGTCTGGATTTGTGCCCGGTTGATGGCAATAGGCTCGCCCCTATTACATGGGACTCAAACATAACTGGCGGAATGTGGGTGTACCTATTACAGGTACTCCTCTGCCCAACCCTTCGGGGAAACTAGGCGTGATATTATGTTAGGTATGTAACTTATTAGAGTTACAACATTCATTAGCCAGATGGCAACACTTTGTATAGAACGTTAGTTCGCAAATAAATGCTATTCGCTCACGAACGTGTTTTAATGAATAATTATATCTAAGAACTTTTTATCTGTGAAGGGCGAATAAGTATGTTGGATCTAAAGACGAGTTCCCATAATTAAAAACGTCCATAATAGTCGCAATCTCATCTCAGTGACCAATGTCAAAAACTAGTAAAAAATATTATAGACAATTTATAATGGATATATGAATAGGTATATGGATTATATTATTATTTTTATTGTTCTAGATATTTTCGACAAATTAAATCTGAGATTAGAATGAAAACGTTCTTATAAATAATTATAGGATTTACCTGTCTGATGGGTGACCATCTTCACATACCGAGACTCCTTCGTGCCTCGGAAAGCACGGTAAGCCGTTGGTCCCGCCTGTCATTCTGGGATCTTTGACAGTCGTTACGGGTCGTCAGAAGCCCGAAAGTCTGACAACCAGTCTTACCAAGGGGTATCGTATTACCCAGTGACTGGGTTGTAGAGGTCAGATAGCCAGTCGCTCCATGTAAAATACTGGCATTCAGCTCCAGCTGGTTAGACTAGAAGCCGACCCCAACATAGTTGGAAAAAGGCTAGGCAGATTGATTTATCCATCTGATTAAATTCCCAGAACCGGCATCCTGAACACGCAAATTAAACAGTCTCCAAAAAACTCCTATGGAAACACCAGTGTCCCTTTAATTCTACGCTTTTAGGAACTCAAACAGAAGCTACACACAGTATTTCTGGATTAAGCTAAAATACTAACATTGTTACAAATAACAGCCCATACAAAGCAATCAGTTGACATATTATTTCCCTCTCAATATTTTACCCTAAACTTCGGGCAAAAAGCAGAAGCTTACCGAATCAAGTAGAATATTACCTTATTGAGTTCAGTAATGCGATTAATATTTTTTATCATGCTCCATTTAATTCCCGTGTAAGTAGAACGATAAATTTACTTGGATCACGTAGAAAACTAAAATGGGAGCGAGGCAATTCTCACCTTTATTTTATTCGCGTGATAAATTCTTTGCGTTAAGGTGAAGTTGACGACGAAGCATGTTATGAAAACCTACTCTTTCATCTAACTCAAACCCAAAGCATTTATTTCAAATAAACCAATTACAGGCACTTTTGAATTGTCAAGGGGTCGTTCAGTCAGAAAGATGGAGCTAGTTGCCCATTCCAAAGCGTAGTAGGTACCTACGGAGAAGAACGAGCAAGAAACTCAACGAAGACTCTTTTATATAATTTTCCGTGATATTAATGTAGTGGTTTAAGATACACTTTTCATCAAAATCCAAATATAGTTGACAAAATCTTGCTCTTGATTAATTTAGGTTTCTGAAATTAAGTAGAAATACAAGGTGTTTTGAATGAAACTTAGATAATATACACATCAAGAGTGTAGTGGTAAATTATCATTAAAAAAAAACAAAAAAATTGCTAGTTGATTCTTTGACATGGTCTCGTTAATACACTAGAGTTATGGGATATAAAAAAAACACCTTGGATAGTTCAATCTCTTGAGCAAAGCTAATTACAGAATTTATCAAGCTATCAGAAACAGAGCTCAAATTCAAATTCAAAATTCAAATTCAAAATATTTTATTTCACATAAACCTACATGGGCACTTATGAAACGTCAGAAGCTACGCACGGTTCCAATTGGTCGTTTCCTATGGAGAAGAGCCGGCAAGAAACTCCACGGTTACTCTTTTAAAAATAATTGGGTTTTACAATATTTACAACAAAAAAAATATAAAAAATACAGTATTATTAGGTATGCGAGGACAGTGTAGGTCTTTCAACAAGTACCAAGTATGTACTTAACAAAATAGAAGATGGTCAACAAGTGAACAGTCCACTAAGCCTACAGCGTTCTCACATTCACAAAATAGAAAATAATCTATATAAAAGATAAATAAATTAATAAAAATAAAAACTATTTTAAACGAAATGACATGATTGCTATTACAACTGTAACAAATCTGAATAATTAACATGTCCACAAAAGTCACTAATAAAGAGTTGAAAATTAAATAGTAGGTATATAATGTCAAATAAAATTATGATTATGTCAAGGAAGAATGTAAATAAAACAAAAATATAAACATGGTACCTAATTTGAGAGCAGTTAATAGAATCTTACATATTTTGCCGTTAATGAGGTACCAGGGAAGCCATATGTGCAGAGGGAATTATTGCCAAACTTCTTTGTCTTCAACGTAGTCTTTAATTTTATAATATGCTTTCCTGATAAGGACACGTTTGATGTGGGTTTTGAACTTCCCATCGCTAAGTTCTGTAACCGACTTTGGCAACTTGTTAGCTTTAAGCTTATAAAAATTATTTTTTTTAAGTTTGTAGGTAAAGCTAGGTAAAGTAGTTTGTGCTTACTGAACAATGCCCTAGAGATCTAGATAAAATAATGGTACCGTCCTCATCAAAGATCTAACAATCGATGAACAGTTTTTCATTCAAATATAACATTAATTAATTCATAGATGTTAAACAGTGGCAATTAAATGTGAAACTATTTCTGTCTAATGTTAATCATTCAATCAGGAATTAAAATGTTAATATTATTCAAATGTATGAAACTGTCCCTTAACTCTTGTGAAGTATTGTGTCCTATATCTATCGCTTTATGGTGGGTACCTAATTACGTAGAAATACTCGACACTTATTAGTTTAGAGGGCATTTCTCACCTTGCTCAGAAACCGACATTTTTACTAAAGAATTTACTACTAGAGAATTTACTTATACCTTTCTTAGAATAGGACGCGGATTTTCAGCATATGTTTCGATCCCGTGGGCATAACGAGATAAAAATATTTTGTGTGTTTAACCAGGTTTTAAACTATCTGTGTGCCAAATTTTATCTAAATCCGTTTAGTAGTTTTTGTGTGAAAAAGTAACAAACATCCATCCATTCTCACAAACTTTGGCACTTATAATATTACTAGCTGTTGCTCGCGACTTCGTAAAGTAACCTATGTCCTTCGTCAGGTTAAGGTCTACCCTGTGTCAAATTTCATCAAAATCCGTTCAGCCCTTTCAGCGCGAAAGCATAACAAATGAACAAACAAACAAACTCACTTTCGCATTTATGATATTAGTAAGGTTATGTTATTATGTAGGATTACATTAATTATTATTAATTCTACTAGTAGGCGGGGCAGAAAATAAGTAATTATATAGCTAGAAGGACTTAAGTTTGTAGTGTGTGTGTTTGTAGTAGAGATTTTTGCTCGAGCCCCCGAATAAGGCTTACCTATACCTATGTCCCACAAGTGGGAAGACGGCAGTGGGGCGAACGGGAATACATGCTCTCTTGGTACAAAATTAATTTAAATTAGGCATACTATAATATATCCCATTTTTTGTAAAAAATAATATATACAAAAATAGCTGTAAGACTTAGCAGTATCATTGCATTAGTTTACAAAAACAAAAACCTTATAACCATAGTGTTGTAAATGAGAATGTTAATAAAATAAACATTTAACCAGCATGAAGTACTGATTTATTTACCAGTAAATACATATTGACAGCACCAACTGTTCCGTTTACCCCGTAAGGCAAAACTGGCGTGAAGTGCCGATAAAACGTGACAAAATATGTTAATGTTGATACTTTAAGAGCTTGGCGGACAAATAAACATGTACGGAACCCGTATATGTAACGGAAGTGACTGTGATTTAGTTTAGTAGGGGATTTACCAAGGTTTGAAGTTACATAAATTATTATGTACATTACCAGCTTTCGCCCCCGGCTTCGCCCGCGTGGATGTCGGAAATTATCCCACTGGAATGTACCTACTACCGGGATAAAAAGTATCCTGTTCATCCAGGTTATAAACTATCTGTGTGCCATATTGCATCCAAATACCTACGTTCAGTGGTTATTGCGTAATTGAGTAACAAACATCCAAACATACATTAGTAGGACTAGCGACTCGCATGGGTGTAATGGCGACATATTAATAAAGTTTAAATATTTAGTGTATTAAAAATATTAACAAATTATAAAGTTTTCGAATAAATGCTCTAAATTATGATGAAAATCCATTGAGGTTCATGTGAATTAAAATTCACATTAAAATTCATTATGTACTTTAGAAGATTTAGCGGTAACACAGACACAAATGTAAAGTGACGTTGTTTTATACTATGTAAGTAAGTATATAACGACGAAGCATAGCTTCTACCAGAAGTGGACATCGTATTAGTGGTTCAGCAGCATCAATATCATCAGGATTGTGTCAGAATATAGCAGTTCGTCGAGGATTTTGGATTGCCATCATGGTGAAAGGATTAGCCAATCAGCGTGAGAACTCGCTGATTGCCCAGGGTGCGCCCGGCGTATACTGGATTTGTAGATACGTCACTCGGGGAGGCTCCTTTCATGCACCCCACGCTAAGAAAAAGTTCGTCGTGGACGTGGTACGACATCGGTTAGACCAGACAATAAAATCATCTCAGAAGACAACCGCCATGCAAAGAGAGAGAAGAAAGACCGAAACAAACTCAGAGGTCTCTTTTATAGTCCAGACATAATATTGGTCAGATCATGAGAAGACCTGTTGAAGTGTTGAATGATGTCTGAAATGGTCTTTTGCGGAAAGAATCACACAGATTGAGTTGACCTGGCCAGTCAGTGCACGCATTTGTCAGTAATCGTGCAGCTCAAAACATTGTGATATTAAGTCCACCTATGTACTACTACTGTATAGGTAGCTCACATAAATAAAAACCTTTGGAGAGACACCACAGACCTAATATCAATATTTTTGAGATCTCCCTTAAGAGCGTGCATTCTGAAAGTTGGCAACGTCGTAAATAGCTGTCAAATATTTACCAATAATAATGTATGGAAATAAGAAATGTGACTAACTAAATAACTAGAATATTAATAATGAATTGCAATAATTAATATCGTAACACCGAATATTGTTTTAGATGTAAAAAAAAGTATTTGGAAACTTTTCAAATGCCTTTTTTACACCTAAAACGGGTACAACATCAAATTCAATTTTATAATTATTGCAATTTATTATTAATATTCTAGTTAGTTAGCCACGTTTCTTATTTCCATACTTACAGTATTATTTCCAAATTAATCAAAACAGGTAAATATTTGACAGCTATTTACGACGTTGCCAACTTTCAGAATGCACGCTCTTAACAAAGACGACCAAATCAAGCAAGCATTGCACAACGTCCTTTCCTGTAACATTATTAAAGGAGGTTGCCCAACCATTGCCAAAATATTCTCTAGAATTATTGCAATGAAAGTGACGCCGAAAATTATGCACTCGAACAATAACATATCACAATCATGTCTCGATTGAATCGAATCGTTTTTGGTACCGATTCGATTCGGTACGATTTACGATATGAAATCGAATGATAAATATGTGTGGGTAAACGAATTTTTAATTTAATGTTTGTACTTGGAATTGCCAGCAGCCAGATGGGCGGTCGACCTCGAAATGTCTTAGGCAAATTGACTACCAAGGAGACCTGTACCTGTATGCTATGGTACACCTGTGCAGTAGGCAGGTCTACATAATCAACCTTTTCCCACTGTTGGGTCACAAGCCTTGTCTCTGTGAGAGGAAGTGGACCGTAATTCACCACGCGGTCCCAGTTAAGGTTGATGGATGGATGTCATATGTCTTCGAATTTTTGGTTCTATGATATGCCGGTTGCCTCATGATGGTTTTCTTCCCCGTTTTGAGAGCAGTGATGATGAAAATAATTCAAACAAAGTATAGAGCCTGTCTGGATTCAAACCTACAACCTTCAACTCGTAAGTCACGGTTGTCAGGCAGGCATGGCAAAAGAGAAATTAAAAGAGTTTTCAACAAAAGTCTTCTAATAATAACGATTATGAAATGGTTTTTCTTAAAAAAAAAAATTAACATAATCATATGGGTAAAAGTAAAATGTAATACCAAAATAGTTTTGTACCCCTGGTGGGACTCGAACCCACAATCCCCGGCTTAGGAGGCCGATGCCTTATCCATTAGGCCACAGGGGCTTAGTGACTTCGCTCCGAAAGTAACGGTCAAACTGAACTTGGGTATAGATAAGGAAAAAAAAAAGAAAATTCGGGAACAAACAGATAAAGGGTCAGAACCTAATGAAGAAAGCTATGTATAAGTGTAGTAGGTATACGAAGTCCCTCTGCATTTTAATATTTTGAAGATTTTAGACGCATGTTGGCCGAAAAAATATTAGTTCCTCTAAGAACCTTTGAGAATGGCCATTCTGCGCAATGCAATAATTTGCTCAAATTATAAATAAAAGAATCTTCTATAGAGATAAAAATCAATTGCCGTGCATTGCCGTGGGCCTGTTTCACCACCTACGTTTAAGTTCTTTTAACTTACTTGGCAGATCATTTCACACCGAATAAATTAAAAAATGGAACAGAATTTGTTTCTGTTCCATTTTTGAATTTATTCGGTAAGTAGTGGCTATTTGGACATCGTGAAATAGGCCCTTAGTATTGCAAAAATTCGAAAATGGGTCGACCAGTTTGAATAATTATATTTTCATTTTGATCGCCTCAATACAGGGGTCGTTTAAGAAAACATTTTTTTTGAAAAACCCGAAACAGTCAATAACAACCAAACAGCCGCAAAACCGAAAAATATATTTTGACAGGACATCGTCGTAGGACGGGTCAGCTAGTGTTTTTTATTTTTATTTTTTTTCTGGGCAAAATTTAATTCCAAAAACGGCAGAACATTACGAGTTAAAGTATACCGAGACCATCTCATTACCTTACAAACGTTTTCCCATATTCGCTCCACATAAAGAGGTCTTTACACGAGACCCGAGATTGATACGATAGTGAAATTAAGCAATAACACTTACAATGCACTGAAACGGCCAGTCCGATCATGGTTGAGAGCATAAAATTTTATATTTTTCGTGTGGTGTGTGGCCCAATTTGGAAGATGTAGCGTTTTACAGAGGACGTTGCCAAAGCAAGGGACAAATACCGAGGCCAGCAATAATGGCACTAAGGTAGTAAACCTATGAATAGAATCAGGAGGATTAGGAACTTTGGAATAACTCATAGCTTTTGTGGTGAGTTGGAGAGAGAATTTGAATGTTCATGCTCTCATTATCAAAACAGTATAACTGTAGGCAGAAATTGTAAGAAACGAATAATTAAATACAGACTGAGGCTGCCTGTTACTACATTTTCTTCGACATAATGTGTTTTCTCGTGGACCTACTTTTTTGTCCTACCAGTCGGTCGACGGTCTACTGAACTGACTGTTGGTCCTACTGAACTGTTTAAACCAAAATGAACCTCCTGTATAGGATACAAAGTAGGTGTGGCGGTATCACAGTTTCAGTTTATTGTCATATTGCTTTCATTGAAAATAATACAAAGAAAAATTGGGACTGTCGCAGCCTGTTCTTCCGCTCCGCTCTTCGCTTCCACGAATACCACACACCAACACCCCAAGCGTATCGTTACACGATTTTATTATTACGCTACCGATGTATCGCATAATATCCGACAAAATTAAGTGTCATAAAGGTTAACTGGAGCCGTAACATTTAAGGGGACATTATTCTCGGCCAAATAACCACTCGCGAACCCATATAGACTTTGGTAAACGAAGATATTGTTACTAATAATTGTCCGGGATCGTTACGTAGGGTACATTATACAAATTGAGTTAAGTTTTCAAGTGTAGTACTTAAGTTTATCGCTTTATTTTGAAATTGGGTTTGGCTGTAAGAGGTATTAATGTATTCGGAATTGTTATTGCTAGGATGTGATTACCATTTATTTTGCTTTGTGAAAGATTTTGCGACATGAGTGGAATTAAATTGTATGGTGTGATACAAACGAGTACTGAAAGTTGAATCAAACCAGAGTTACCACTCATAAGTCAGAACAGGAAGTACAGAAATAAGTAGGGTTATTAGTGATAGTAAATACGACAATTAAGAGTATTGGGCAGATGATGATGATGATGCCTTTCCCAACAATTTTTGGGCCAGCTTCCAGTCTATCCGGATGCAGCTGAATACTAGTTGCCTAGAAGATAACGATGTACAGTATTTTCGAGTAAAACTTTGACTTCCATGACCATGGTGGTCAAAAATACAATACAAAACCTAAAGTACATGAAAATGCACTAAATCTCGAAAAACAATGTCGTGCCGTAGAATCACGGGCTTCGTGAGACATTCGCGGCGATTGAGAATAAATCAGCGATCGGTCGATCGGCGATCATAAGCGTTTGAGCGATATCGCCCGATTCACTAAACTGGATGGGACGGACCACGAACGAGCTATTTCTCACGGCTGACACAAGGAGCTGAGAAATAGAGGATACGTCTACGGTTAAATAGCTTGCCAACTTACACCACACAATTTATCCTTTTATGTATGTGGAACAGGGTGTACTGTGTAGAGTTCATTCATCCTCCATAGAAAAGGGAGGATCCTCCGACCAGACGGGTGTTGTGTCTGGTGGGTTACTGCCCGACGATTGATGTCGGGACGTTGTATATATGCTATTCGCGCGATAAGCCCTGCTTGCGCGATGCAGAATTTTGCGTGATGCGTAGTTTGCATGTAGGTGTTGTAGGATTTTCGCGAAAACACTAGGGATTTGGCAAAAACACGGATTATTAGACAATGGTGAAAACATTTCTGTGAGCAACTTGCAAAAAGTAGCGCTCGCTCGGCTCGCGCGCGATTGGTCACAGTTCTAACCTCACCTAACCTATTTCACCCAGTTCAATATGATGACTCATACAATCTGCCGCAGAAATATTTTCACAATTGTCTGAAAGTTCACGTGACGTTACAGTCCTCTCGTTTTCTTGTTGAACAACACAGTACCACACTCTGACACGCGGTTTCCGAATTGAGAATTTGAAGTTTGAAACTGAATCTTAGTCATCATCAACTAAAATGATAAAGAAGTCACATCAGTTCCATTTCTTAGCTGCCAGTGCCATCCACTATCCTTTTGTATCGCTCAAAGGTTAAAGTCTAGATCAGGCCCCTCCGCTGACTGAAACTGACCTATATCTAATTTGTACCGTTTGAACCCAGCCTTATAAGGAACAGGAAGATTACATCGTCAGACCTTTGTGTAAAGGGACTGTAATATTGTGATAATGAGCCGATATTTATTATAAATAATATGATGAGGCTATTATTTTTTATGTTTATTATTTTTATAAGTATGTTGTTTACTGATCGTGTTGATAGCCTTCAAAATGATCAGATATCAATTAATGTGATAATATCGAGAAAATAGTTGAGGCACAGGTTGTTATTATTAACGAATCGATTGCTACTTCGAAGACTGAAGTTTGACACTGCAATATATAATTTCATTTGTGAAAAAAATACGGCATTTCAATTTTCGCCAACTATCTTACGAACAGTAACTGGGATTCCTCATGATAGTTCATGCAGCATGCATTTTTTTGTTAGCTTTCGAAATAATTTTGAGAAATGGTTCCGTGTGTCGTAGAAGCATATGAAACCGTCACTATAATGAACAATTCATAAACAGAAACATCACTAAAGACGCCATTTTTTTACTATTCGAAAACGTAGCCCATTTACCTATTTGTATTCATTGAGTTGTACGTAATACTACCGATGCAGATCGGGTGCAAGCAGTTAGACCTGAGTAAAAACCAGCTTGGATCCTAAACGGGCAGCGTAAAGCTATGCTCACACTATTCAATGAACGTCGCCGCGTCGCGAAACAGAATTTCGATCGTGAATAATCGTTGGATTTTCATAAATCATCTGTCTCGCAATTTTTGCAATTTTTTAACTTGAAACTTGCTTGAAACTAACTTTAACTTGTTGGAACAAATGTGGATACATACCATCAATCACTAATAAAGAACTTAAAAACCTATATTTTTCGTGAAGCTACTGTGGTAAAATGGCTGAAAGGCTGACAACTGGGGGCCAAGTCTACTAATTTACAAACGTCACAATGGTCTCTCGATTGTTAGTTTTTGACAGATTTGCCATACAAAATCTGTCAAAAACTTACCATCGTGAGACCATTGTGACGTTTGTAAATTAGTAGACTTGGCACCCTGGTTTGTTGGCAGGCTGGAATTGTAAGACTTTTGGGTTACTAGTATCCATATTACATTTTACAATGTATTTTTTTTTTATTACTTTAGAGGGTACGTAATTCTACCTGAGCTTTAATCCATTGTAACATCTTCAAACATTAAGGAATGCAAAATTTATGAGAATACATTAACGGTAGGTATGTCAAAATATTTGTGCTAGGATACAGAGAATTGATAAAATTGTAATATTCTCGGTAACCCATCGAATACTGTCCAACATCACAAAACAAAAACCATTGTCGAATCGGATTCAAACTCAAAGCCCAAAATGAAAGCACTTATTTCAATTAATTAAACCGTTATTTTATTCGCACTTTTGAATTTTCAAATAAGTCTGTGTTTAGAAAGATGAAGAATAATAATGTAGTTGCTCATTCCAATCAATCTCCCTAACCTTTTCATAACTATAGACATTGGGGTCGGTTTCCAGTCTTACCGGATGCAGCTGAATACCATTATTTTTCATCGAGTGACTGCCTATCTGACCTCCACAAACCTGTAAGTGGGTAATACGATACCCCTTGGCACAGATAATATAATACTAAGTACAGATACCCTATCCCATACCAAGAAATGACACCTCCCTAGTCGGGCTATTGACTGGCTAAATGTGCTACGGTTATGACAAATTGAGTAAAACGCCATCTATTGCAAAGAGCCCTAAACAAAAAGGTTTTATCTTTTTTTGTTGGAAATACGAGATTTATGAGTTACAATAGATAAATCAGCATTAAACAAGGAAGTTTTGATTTTTACTAATCTTCGTTCAGCCAAAATCTTCCGTTTATCGCTTACTAGTGACTGTTGATCTTTTTTTAAGACTAATTATAATTTGTTCGAATTGAGACCCCATGCCCTTGGTAAGTCTAATTGTCAGACTTTCGGTCATCTGACTACCCGTAACGATTGTCAAAGATCCACGAATGACAGCCGGGACCAACGGCTTAACGTGCTTTCCGAGGCAGGGAGGAGTCTCAGTATGTAAAGATGGTCACCGATTCACAAACCAACCCTGGCAAGCGTAGCATCGACCAATGCGGCAGTTATTACTTAGCCACGAGCGCCTCCACAAACAAAAAAAAAATGTTGGAGAAAAATATGCGTTTCAGTAGGTTCAAGAGACAAAATCAAGGCCAGACCTATGATCTGATTATGATTATTACAAAAACATACATCCCAATATGTAATTAGTTATGGTTCATTTGAGTCACAATAAAAAAGCAAATAGAGTAGTATCGTATCCGTGGTTTTATTACTTTTTAATTGACGGTAGCTTTGTACGTAATGGTGGCATAATAAGAAAAAATATAATAATTAACTTTTAAATAGAGCGTGTTCATATTGGGAGACTTGCCTTGCCTTTAGCGTTGGATGATATTGAGAATCAATAAATATTAAATATTATTATCCCACAAGGACAAGGACTTATAAACAGGGCAGGTATTTTAACTTATAATCAACACGCATCCTCACCACATTGAAAGCTCAGACAGGCGCGACGCCAACGAACCGACGACGCCAACAATTTCCATGAAGTTTTCATATAAATTGTTCTACTAGTAATTGTTTTCAATACAATAACACGAAATTGTCGATTTCTGCAAAATGATTGTTACGAAGCGAAGTAAGTGCTCAATGTGCGTTGTTTTATAAGACGCAAGTTGCACGTTTCAATGGAAATTCCCCTAAGACCTAATGTAACTGTATTTTTAAGTTATTGAAATAAATATTTTAATTTTTATTCAAATATTTTTTTTTTTTTTTTTTTTTTAAGTGTAAATTCATAATTAAGACACAGCTCAATCCATCTTTCAGCGCTGAGCTTATCGTAGAAAATCCAACAGTGCACTTTTATTTAGGGAGTCGTTTACGTGTCACTTAGTGAAGGTGAAACCGGGCATTACTTCTTCAGGTGAACCATTGTGCGTGGGGGGTCATGGCGGCCGTCGGCGGTTAGTATGTGACTCACTGGTACATAATTAATATTTTGTAACCTAGCTATATGTAATATTTTAAGCTATTCATGTCATCTCAAATGCTCACTATATTATCTGGACAATAAATTATTTTCTACATCTATTTCTATTGTAAGTGTGACTCCGGTTGTTTCTGTCTGAACACCAATTTTAAAAAGACCCTAAACGTGTGTCCATACATTGAGCACAATCAAGTGGCAAAATATTTGTATGAAACATTCGTCACTAATTGTGTCCGGACGTATTAAAGGCTAGGTAGATTGATATTGCCAACGGAAGTGCGCGGCGTATCTCGGATGTGCCGCGCAGTATGCCGTGCAAACATGACGAATGTTTGGTCCTAACTAGAGCGCGGCAGAAATGTGTCCTGCAAACGCCGCGTGTTGCTGCCGCACTCTTGTCCACATTTTTAGGCTTCCTGTACAGGACGCTGGAGCCGCACCGGTGCCGAAGTGGCAGTGTAGATTTGTCATTCATTCTCAGATATTCCGATTTTTTTTCTTCTAGCGGTCCGGCACCGCTCAGGCGGGGCGGTGAGGTGACAGTGCGGCGCATCGCTAATATTCATTCATATACACAACATGCGGTCCGCTGCCGATGCGGCTCCGGCGTCATGTACAGGAAGGCTAAGCCTGCTCTCACAATTAGAACATCTAATCTCAAATGATAATTCCATAATCATTCATCATCAAATCGTGTTCTAGCATCATCAATCACTATATAGAGCATTACGGAAGCTCCTGCGATATTTACTGCTTGGTAATCCATCATATGATTTTAATTGAATCTAAAATTATTGTTTTAATGAACATGACGGTTTTAGTCTTCACTGTAAATCTTGTGATTTATTATGAAGATAAGTTATGCTTGGTTGTCAGTTAGAAGCAGAACTTATGGACAAAGCAAATGATGGATATAAATGCCAATTTTATACTTCAAACTCATCGAATTTAATTTTCTGGTGCGTATAATAGAACTTGCTTATTTTATACTTAGCTTTTCAATATGGCGGTCAGGAAGTGATTGTGTTTCTGAACGTATTATAGCTTTTAAGAGGTATGAGGGTAACATGGTGTAAAGTTCACTCATCCTCCATAGAAAAGGGAGGATCCTCCGACCAGACGCAGACGGGTGTCTTATCTGGAAGGGAAACGGCCCAACGATTGCTGTCGGTAAGTCATGTTGATCGCGCGGTAAACTCTGCTTGCGGTGCAGTATTTGAGTGACAGTGTGATGCGTCGTTCGCATTTGGCGTTGTAGATGTCGCCACTCTTCTAATAGAATGCCACAAATCTATCATAACCATGCTAGATCTAAGTTCTATGTTAGAGAGTTTGGTTTCCGCGCTTAGTCCTTCAGATGGACTATTGTGCGTGGACCATGGTGGCCATCGGTGGTTATTCCAACCAGCCCACCTCCTTCCAGAAGTTGATCACGTCTCCTGGTCTGTATAAAACACCTGTGAAAGATTTGGGTGCTCAATGGGATTCTGTTCTAATCTGGCCGACATCTGTGCATTCAAAGAGTACATACACAACGGTTTCTCCAGCCTTCCTGCAATCCCTGTGGAGAGGACTGTCTGTTATGCCTTTTTTATTTATTTATTTATTTGCTAACATGTAAAAAAACTGGTTAGTAGGCATGCATTAAAACATGACACAGTATTAAGACATGAACCCTGCTATTGCTATTCACACGATTCGCCTACAAATAAATTAACTTCGTACAAATCGCCTTAAGGCAAAATAATATTATTTAAAAGTATCGATTCGCCCGCTTCAGGCGAGCAAATTCGGGCGAATCACCAATAAGCCAAAGAGGACAAAAAAAATACAGTAACGACTCTACATTTCTGTTTTCTGTAAATAGTTTCAGAACATAACTATGAACAAAACTATTTACAATTTTAACTATACTTTCATGAACTTTATAGCACCTGCTTTTTAGGTCTACTGAAAAAAAGGAATAAAAGATAAAAATAATGTCACATAAACACAAAAATAGTTGGGAGAAAATATCCGTCTCATCAACGCTTCAAATCCGCCTCATTTTGAAAATTGGAAACTAAACAGTACAAAGAGAACACTTTTCCTTTTCTGATTACTGTAAACATGCACGTGTTTCGCCACAAACACGTGTTGAATAAACAACAACTTAATCCAATTAGAAAACTCATTACGCAAAATTATTCCTACTACGAGTACCATAATTACGTCTCAAGACAAACAATTTGTCACAATTTATCATAGATATTTCTCCACAAAAAACAAAGAAATCTTTACCGCTTTTACCTCATCATTTTAATCAGTAATTACCGTCACTATTACATGCTATTACAAGCGTCATAATTAGTAATAAAAGCTAGTTAAAATGCTGTAATTATTGCATTTAGTCGCGTGCGGTCAGAAAAAAGCGGTTGTAAGCGGCTATTACCAGTTTTTACGACTTTTCACCGGTTCCCGTTTGATTTATTTATGAAGTGCAATGAATTATCTGTCGTTTATGTGGTTTAGTTTTAAAGTAAATTGCATCAAACATGTTTAATGTATCACGATAATATCCCTGCTTAGATTTAGTTTTAAATTGTGGTTTCATTAGCGTTAAAGTAAAACAGGCCCAATTATCGCGTAAAAACACCTTCTGTCGCAATAGAAAGGATTTTGAAGGTTTCTGATGCATTTCTTTATCTTTGGAAAATTTTCTCAATAACGTAGATAAATAACGCAAAGAATGTTGTTGAATAATGTCGAAATTAAAGGAATTTGTAACTACCTATGTTAGGTACGCAATTTAATTACTTGGCTCCCAAACTGGAGCGGGCCGGGGCTGCATTGAAGCGGCTTCTGCTCAATCTAGGGGGTCCAAACGCCTCCTGCCGGAGGCTCTACGCGAGGGTCGTGCGGTCCATAGCCCTTTACGGGGCACCGGTGTGGGTGCGAACCTTGATTCTTGAACCTTGAACCAATTTGTAAATCCAGTGAAAAGTGGTCCAGAACTTTATAAAATCTAAAAAGCATAAATCGAATGTATTTTTTTTTTATACCTCTATTTATGTTACCTTCTTTTTCTCTGCTACTAATCATTGCCGTGATTTGAATAATTTACTTACCTTCTCGTCTTTTGGGACGCAACTATATTTTAATGCTAATTGGTCTTTTAAAAGATTAATTACTTCTATGAAAAGTACCTACTTATATACTCTATAGGTTTAGTTAGTTAAATAAAAGACTTCAGTTGTCATGCTACGTCACAGTTGTAACCTTCAATTTAGCAACGTTATAATTCGTTGACGTTTAGAGTTTGGGGTCTTTACAATAGACAACTTACAAAATATTATACATATGACTATAGTATATCTAACAAAAAAAATGCGCTCAAGTAGTTACAACTACGGAGAGTAGTTTATGAATAAATGATAAGGTTTAGATTTTTACAATAGTTTCCTGTTTTATTAATGTTTATTACATTAAGAAGAAGAACACATTACCACGGTAGATTACATTACAGAAGAACTTGATTAATTCATCATTTTCAGCCGAAACACGTCCACTGCTGGACATAGGCCTCCCACAATCACCGCTACTTCGACCGGTTCTGTGCTTCTCGCATCCAGCGGTTTCCTAAGGCCTTCCCAAAGCCTAATTAATGACTTAAGAAAAAAAAAATTATAATCTTTCATTATAAAATATTTTTACTCAATTTAAATAATCATAAAAAAATATTTATATCCGTCAATTACTTTACTATTAGAAAGTGTTCAGTTATTTGGATCAATGAAATAATATATGATACGTGTATTTTGCATTATAAATATTTACGAATGTTCTGTTAACATCTGTAAAGGCATGTCTTGTCACTAAATGTTAATTGCTGGGAGAAATTTGTAAAATTATGTTAATCAGACCAATTAAAATGTTAAGTTGTGTTAAGTGGAAGGTCGTGTGGTGCTAAATTATTAGGGATTTTTAATTTCTATAACAATCAGAATCTTCAAAGTCAAAATCATTCATTTATTCAGTCATTTATACGAACGTCAAAATTAATAAGACAGTCCCCCAAAACGCCGGCCCTTCAGCAATTCCTAGTGCTTTAGCTGGGAAGAAGTAGCGCAACAAACTCCCCAGTAGCACAGCTGTCAGTTCAGTTAGAAGAACTTGATTCTTCTTGATTCAAAGTAAATAAAGAATGAAATAATAGGTACATAATAATAGGTAAAAATTAAATGAAATTACGAGTGATTATGAGTTTCTGTAGCGGGATTTACACTCGCAATTAAAGTATCTATCTGGTTGGAGTTTTGAAAGAACTGCTGTAAAAAGAAGTTACAAATACGTAACTGCTTTACTATGAATTATTTTATAATAGCCTTCATGTAAGTGATATTCTTGATTTGGATTTATCCGTGTACTTCTAGTCAAGATAATACGCCAAGAACGCGTAATGGGCAATTTTGCATCATATTTCCATGCCATATACTTAGACCATTTGGAACCGTTTGTCTATACTTTATCCATAGTCAAATCAAATCGAATCAAAAATATTTGTTAGAATAGGGTACAATTGAAAGCAATAATTTTAGTTTCAGCATATCCATATCAATCTTCCTAGCCTTTTTCCCAACTATCTTGGGGTCGGCTTCCAGTCTTACCGGTTGCAGCTGAATACCAGTATTTTACATGGAGCGACTGCCTATCTGACCTCCACAACCCAGTTACTGGGTAATACGATACCCCTTGGTAAGACTGGTGTCAGACTTTCGGGCTTCTGACGACTTGTAACGACTGTCAAAGATCCAGAAATGACAGCCGGGACCAACGGCTTAACGTGCTTTCCGAGGCACGGAGGAGTCTCGGTATGTGAAGATGGTCACCCATCCACTGACCAACCCTGGCAAGCGTAGCTTAACCTGATGGATCGATCCATGCGGCTTGTTATTACTTAGCCACGAGCTCCTCTTTCAGCATATCCATATATTATATATAAATATTTATCCATACATTATAGCATATATTATCAGGTGAAGACTTAGTCCCACAACATAGACTCTTAATAATGGAGGTAAAAGTCAGTGTTTCGTCCAGTAGGAACAAGGAACGGCCCCCACCCAAAACCAGATGGCGTATGATAGAAAAAGAGGAATGCGCCAGTATGTTTAAGAGTCAAGTGGTAGATAAAATGATTGAAATGAAGGATATGGAAGGAAAGTCTGTGAATGAATGTTGGAAAGAGATGGCGGATTGTATAAGGAGAGTAGCTAAAGATGTGTTTGGAGAATCGAAAGGGAAAGGTATAATAGAAAGGGATACATGGTGGTGGAATGAAGACGTGCAAAAGGTACTTACAGAAAAGAAAATTGCATTTAAAGAATGGCAGGGTGTAGAAAACGGGAATGAAAGATTAAAGGATGATAAGAAGAAGATTTATAAAGAATGGAAGAGAAAGGCAAAAAAGGCGGTAGCAGTTTCGAGGTCTAAGGCGCAGGAGAAGTTGTATGACTCACTGGAGAGCCCTAGAGGCCAGAAGGAGCTCTACCGGATCACAAAAGCAAGAGAAAGGAGAACGAGAGATATAATTCACATGAAATGTATAAAAGATGACGCCGGTAAGGTTTTGTGCAAAGATGACGAAATAAAAGAACGATGGAAGATTTATTTTGAAAAGTTAATGAACGAAGAGAATAAATGGAATGGTGTGCTTAAAGAGGTACATGTAAATATGGGTTTGATCAGGGAAATAAGCATGGATGAAGTGAGAAAGGCAGTTCAAAGTATGAAAAATGGTAAGGCTGTAGGCCCAGATGATATACCAGTAGAAGTATGGAAGTGTTTAAAAGAAGATGGATGTATGTGGCTGACTTTATTCTTTAATAAGTTGTTGCATGAAGGGGGGATCCCACAAGAATGGTGCAATAGTTCGTTAGTGCCCATCTTCAAGAATAAAGGTGATGTACAGGACTGCAACAACTATCGAGGGATAAAGCTCATGTCACATAGTATGAAGGTATGGGAGAAAGTAATAGAGAAAAGACTGAGAGAGGAGAGTGAGATTACCCCAAACCAGTTTGGGTTTATGCCAGGTCGAGGAACAATGGACGCCACCTTTGCACTCCGCCAATTGTGCGAGAAGTACAGACGTGTACACAAGAACTTGCACATGGTGTTCATTGATCTGGAGAAAGCGTATGATAGGGTACCTCGGGATGTGTTGTGGTGGGCCTTGAAAGAGAAATGTTTGCCCGGGAAGTATGTAGAGTTAATTCGTGCCATGTACAGCCAATCTCGTACGTACGTTCGGTCGGCTGCTGGCAATACTGATGAGTTCAGTGTGGCTGTAGGCTTGCACCAAGGGTCGGCTTTAAGTCCTTACCTCTTCTTGTTGATTATGGACGCCCTGACGTCGGACTTACAGGAAGAGGCACCCTGGTGCATGCTATTTGCCGATGACATTGTTCTTGTCGGTGAGGATGAACCTGAGATCCAGAGCAGATTGGAGAAATGGCAGCAGAAGCTGGAGAGTGTTGGCTTGAAAATCAGCAGAACCAAAACTGAACATATGTTCTGCGATTTCGGCGGTCTCTCTAGTTCTGGAGCCATAGCGCTTGATGGCACGCTTCTGCCAGTCTGCTCCGACTTTCGGTATCTCGGTTCACTCGTGCAAAGCGATGGCGAAATAGATCGGGCGGTTAAGCACAGAATTAACACTGGATGGATGAAATGGCAGCAGGTCACGGGAACAATCTGCGATTCCCGCATTCCCCTTAAACTTAAGGGGAAGATATATAAAACAATGGTTAGACCTGCTGTCTTGTATGGATCAGAATGTTGGGCCACCAAAGGGATGAATGAAAGGCAATTGCATGCAGCTGAGATGAGAATGCTAAGAGGGATGTGTGGTGTTACACGAATGGATAGAGTAGGAAATGAGTACATAAGAGGAAGTCTGAAAGTGGCACCGGTGACCGAAAAGTTGTGCGGTAATCGGTTGTCATGGTATGGGCATGTGATGCGGAGGAATGAGGAAAATGTCGTGAAGAAAGTTTTGAGTGTGAATGTCGATGGCTATAAGAGTAGGGGAAGACCAAAGAAACGATGGATGGACTGTGTGAAAGATGATATGGCTAGAAAGGGGGTAACTACTGAAATGACGACTAATAGAGAAGTATGGAAAAAAGGGACATGTTGCGCCGACTCCAAATAAAATTGGGATAAGGGCAGGAGAATGATGATGACATTATAGCATATATTATTATAATAAATATTTTGTGGTTTTTTATTTTCTAATCTAATAGAAAAATCCGAATAGTAACTTACACGAACTTCAGACAAATTCAAAAATTAAATTTCATTAATTTATAACATTTTTTAGGGGACAGGAATCAATTTATTTTATTTTATTTTCACTCATTGACATAATCTAACTCATTACAATGTTTTATTAATGAGTGATATACTTCTACTACTTCTTCGACTTCCTGTCCCCTAAAAAATGTTATAAATTATTGAAATTTAATTTTTGAATATGTCTGAAGTCCGTGTAAGTTACTATTCGCATTTTTCTAAAAGAGAGACGTCTCAGAGTTTTACACGATGAAAAAAGTCCGGTGAGATAATTAGCAATTTGTTTGTGCAAAATATTGCCCAATCAAAAAGGTACATGTTACACAAAATACATAAGTTTTTATTATTTTATTATTAGATATCTCTCTATAGATACTCCTCACCTCGGAAAGCACGTTAAGCCGTTCGTCCCGGCTGTATTCGAATCGTCATCTGTGACAGTGACAGTATATAAACGTAGGAACGGAACGTTATGTATGACAGGATAGTGAAACGAGACGTGGAAATGGATGACAGATGTGAAGCATAAACGAGCGACAGAGATGAATGTACGAAATAGTCAAGGAATAAAAAATATATAGAATGTGAAAATGAGATAGTGAATGAAATGAAAATGAGATAGTGAATGAAATGAAAATGAGATAGAGAATGAAATGAAAATGAAATAGTGAATGAAATGAAAATGAGATAGTGAATGAATGTTTAAAATGTAGAACAAGAAGAAGGTGAGATGCAATAGTAGAAGAAAAAGTGTTAGATGTTAGAGTAAAAGACAGAAAATAAAAATCAACAGTTTTATTCAAGTAATTTTGAGCTTATCCCACATAAAATATTGGTGTTCAACTGCATCCGGTTAGACTGGGAGTCGACCCCAACTGTAGTTAGGATTTTGGCTTGACTAGCAATTAGAAAGATTCCGGAAATCAAAAGATTGATTTGACTTCATTTGAAGCTTTGACCTTAACAACCTTGCCCTTAACGTATCATTGAACACAATCAAAACATCCCAACATGACCATCGTAAACCCAAACTGTCCCACAGATAAGATAACACGCACTTTATACTAGCTATAACTAGTTGAACTTAATTTGTACTATAAACATTAATATACCCACTATCTTGAGCTTAAACAATAGAAATACTTCTTAATTACTACTCAATCGAATACCAACTCTAAAGTCCAAATTTTAGAATCCAGTTTGGTAAGACAAAAGCTGTTTAAAAGGTCTTAAGATAATTGCAAGTGTAATGGAATCTAAACTATGTGCTAAGAAAATAAGGTTCTTAATCCTTCAATATTATTTTAAATTAGAAATGGTGTACTCAAATAAATCATGTACCAATGCTCGCCTTTTCATGTAATTGGCGAGCATTTTATTTAATTGATACAGTTTTATATTTTTTATTAGCTGTAAAATAAAACGTGTAATTAGTTTACAAGAGCAGGTCTTAAGTGTGAATTGTAGGTTGTAAATTTGTAAAAATAAATTGGCAGAAATAAAACGTTTCGAGACTTAGAGGGTGGTCCTTTTTATGACTCGAAGGACCAGAAACATAACGACGTGTTTATTGCTACGATATTTATAGAAGCCGGAGAAACTGTCACAATCAATCTGCCTAGCCTTTTCCCAACTATGTTGGGGTCGGCTTCCAGTCTAACCGAAAGCAGCTGAATACCAGTATTTTTCAAGGAGCGACTGCCTATCTGACTTCCACAACCCAGTAACTGGGTAATACGATACCCCTTGGTAGGACTGGTGGTCAGACTTTGAAGCTTCTGACGACTCGTAACGACTATCAAAGATCTACAAATGACAGCCGTGACCAACGGCTTAACGTGCTTTCCGAGGCACGGAGGGGTCTTGGTATGTAAAGATCCCATCCACGGACCAACCACGGCAAGCGTAGCTTAGCGTTTATTACTTAGCCACCGAGCTCATTCAATTACAGATTCTTAGGAAATATAAACAGGGAATGAACTACGAAATGAACGTCACCACTATTGAAACTATCTACACTAGTGATACATAAAAAAACTGAAAAATCAATACAGTCTTGTAACATCAATTTTAGAGAATTGATATTTCTGTAAATACTCACATGCCTAAATCCAACAGACTTATATTTAAGCCTGTTGGATTTCAACTTTCGGCGCTGAGCCGTTGAAAATCCAACAGCGTGCTTTAATTTAGACATACTGTGTGCCGTAGAAATATTTATTAGAAAGCAAAAACAACCATATTATAAAGTCTATATAGACATTTATTTTATCTAGAATACCATAGGAAGTCTATACATCTCCAAACGGAACATAATAATACTTTCAGGAGGCGTACCCAAGCGCCCAAAATCGTGCTTGCAATAATTTATTACTTTTTAAACGCGTCATTAAGTAAATTTCTTACGTAACCGTGGCCTTAAGGACATAATCGTTACGATTCGATACTTTCATCGATACATTTAAATCGATATTCATTCAAAATTTGATATTAACCTTAATGAGCCTTGATGACCGTCCTACGCGGCGATCAGGTAGGTTTGTTCTACTTGGATCTTTTTTATTGCGCTTGTGTTTTTTAAATTGGTTTTTCGAGCTAATTTTATCGATTTTGGTGAATTGGGGCCACCTTGAGATTTATTATGACGTGATAAAGTCATTTAGAAGGTATTAATAACTTCTAATGACGTTTGTTTAGTTCTGAACGTGATTAGAAGTTATCTACTCCAGAAGTTTAATTATTCCAGAGCGAGAGACAAAAGAACTTTATAAATTATAGGACGACTATCATCTCTTTTTACAAAACCATCACTTTTTTTTTCTGTTTGGTAATTTATCAGACAACTTCTTCCGCTCTGGGCGGAGTGGGAGGGGGTGTCAGACTCTTACTGACTAAAACCCACCAACCATCTTCACCACTGAAGTACTTATTGGTGATGGCTGCTTTTCTCATTCTGATTTTACGTCGATATCATCGGCTTAAAGCAGAACCCACCAGCGACCACTACTGTTTCCCCGACATTACACCCGAATCTGTATCGCCGTACAATGATGACGTGTTATTTTATCAGACCCGTTGAATATCGCGCTCATTACTATATTGCTGGGTATGAACGCCCCTTTAGTTTCAATTAGGTACCCACGCTTCGGCATCCGGCGGGTTGATAGCTGTACAGGTTGAGGTTTTTAGAGTAGGAAGAATTATTGGATTGACTGTTCTAGGTTGTATAGTGAAAGTGACAAGGATAATAAAAGAAAAAAATAACACATTTATTTGTGCTAAACGCATAACACATAGAAAAAAATTAACCAAAAAAAAAGTTTGGGATTTGTTATCTTGTGATTAATCTTGAATCAAAGTTTGAAATACCCACTTTGTGATTAAAACGCTAATCATAAAGTTACGTCTACGGCAATTCTAAAAAGTGATTTCATTTAGTTTAATTCAAAAAGTCTGTCATCGACAAAATGACATGGTTGGTTATGCCTATCATATATTATTTGATTATCAAATCAGAAAAAGTAAAGTGGCAACAAGCCAAAATTTGCATGAATTTAAAAGGAATTAATTTTCTGCAACAGTATCAAGTCACATTATGAAAATATTCATCATTCCCACAGGAATAATACGAACCTGCCTAAAATATAACAGATATTGAAAATTATATTATTTATTACTAGCTTCCGCCAGCGGCTTCGCCCGCATGATATCTTTACAAACCCTATGCCTATGCTACTCAGTGATAAATGTGATAATATAGCATTCTAGTGGTGAAAGAATTTTTGTAACAACGGTCCAGTAGTTTTAGAGATTATTCATTACAAACAAAAATACAAATCTTTTCTCTTTATAATATTAGTGTCGAAAAACGCTCGAAGACTACGTATATTAAAAAATAAATAAAAATACATAATAATGGCTTTATCGGAACACCCTATAAATGTGGACGTGAGGTGCTAAAGTCACGTTTCGGAATCGTATTAAAATTATGAAGTTTTTAAGTGAAATTTTCGTTGTATGCCGCCAATAATGACAGCTGTCAACGTACCACTGAATTTATGGCAAGAATTCGAAGTTTGATTTCTTTTTTACAGTTACAATTGCGGTGTTTTGAAGAGTGCCAGCAATGTTAGAATCAGAGCAACGAAACTACTTGTTTGTAAATAAATACGGGATTCCTGAGGTGTTAAAATAGAGGTTTGGAAAAAATATCGAGGCGCTGGCCAGCATGGGATGAAAATAGGGCTGCCTACAACATAATTTGACACGAACAATTTTGTTTAACTTGTTAAATCATTTTTTTTTGGCATTTTAATAACAAAATTAAATAATGAGCAGTAAGTAACAGTTATTATTAATCATTTGCTTAAACGAAAATGGCAATATAATTTATGCAAATAAAAGACGACATTCCAGTTCACATGTTTCTGATATAACCAGACGTGAAATTTTGAAATTGGAACAAAAGAAATTATGGCGGTCCTTTTGAACGTAGAACATGCGGTGACAATTTTATAAGACGGTTCGAAAAATAAAAATCTTTCTGAATCTTCTGTATTCCGAAGGAAACAGGATTCATATTCCAGTGACATTTTAGTAATTAGAGAGCAATAGTAAGTTAGGTTTTATGCAAAATAAACGCATCTGATTGGTCATCTGCGGTGACAGCGATTAATTTTTTTAATTTCCATGTTTCTTTTTTTTAAACGTCATTCGTAATTATGTTGTTCCTTGTCTGTGGCGACGGTTATCCGACATATCTCATATTCGATATTTTGAACTTTTTAAACCGATTAATTGGGAATCAATTAATTGGTTTAAAGGACCAAATTAAATTTTATGCCTCATTGAAAGCTTTCGAACATTTATTTTTATTTTAAAAGGTATTATCATTTGCTCACATTTTGATCGGCAAGTTTATTGATGTACTGTATACCAACATTTTATGAGTGTGAAATCTAAATTCATACCCAAGTTATACTCTTTTGGTTAGGTAGGTCATCATGAACTTATTGATACAAAAATTCATGAACTCATGACTTAAAAATCATCTAAGATGAAAGACCAGAAAATATTTTTCCACCCAAGATTCTTGAGACCAAAACTTGGTAAGATTTTTGCGCCTTTTATTTTACCCACTACTATTATCTCACCTGGATGGTTAGTGATGATCAGACCGAAGGTGGAAGCGAGCTTCACCTGGAATCCTCAACAGAGGAACTGGCTATCTTACCTCTAACTGCCGAAACACAACATTATTGTTGTTATGGCAGCAGACTTAGATAAAATGGTGGAAACTAACCATGCGCACTTAGAACAAGCCTTACCACCCACCAAACCGAGCAGAAAATTTTGCGCCGCGATATTAGTGATATTGCTGTTTTTTTTATTTTATTTGAATAAGATAGACATGGGATTTTTGCAATATTATAAGACAAATACTTAATTTGTAACTCAGGGGGATCGGGCGGCGTTGAGGGCTGATACAGGTTCTGCCTAGTTCGGCCCCAAATGCTAATACTTTTGTGTACTTTGAATTTAGATTAAGCATTTTAATTGTAAAAAATTTACATTTTTATTTGAATAAACACATCAATTGCTTTTATTTGAATAGGGCTTAAGTCAAATAAGTTACCTAAAAATCAATTTTAATGTAGGCTGTAGACCATAGAATCAAGTAACATGTTCATTTCTAAGCTAACATATGTAAGGTCACGGAACATACGCGTTTCCTTACACTGATGTTTCCGCACTACTTAACTTGAACTATACGACATAGTTTCACACTTAGCAGTCAATGGTACTATAAGTACCGTTATAGTTCACTGGTTTCACTTATTTTGTTGTGAGCTGAGTGATGTTTTGCGGTTATCGGTTAAGAAAACTGGTTAAAATATTAAAAAAGCCGGCTATTTGCGTGTCGGACCACGCACGGTTCCGTAGTTGCGATGAATTTATCTCAAGAACAAACAAACAAAGCCCTTTCATTAATTTTATATGTCACACGGTACAGTTAGCAAAATATTTTTTTTTTATTTCCTTGTTTGACCCCAAAAATTAACCCCCATATTCAGTATACATTTATTGACGTTACACGTCCGTATATGGGTCATAGTAATTATACAATGTCGCCCATACGCATGTGACCGCCCGTAATTTTCTGAATATTCATGAAAAAATATCGAAAATAAACTTCAAAAGGGGGGGTCTATCTATAACATTTTTCACTAGTTTTTTTAAAATAAATACACAATTTTTTACCGAAAAAATTACTTCGATTCCGTTTTTTTTTTCGTAGTCGATAATTTTTTGTAAAAATTTAAATTAACCTGTTAAAATAACTCATAAGCTTTTGGAAATAATAAACAGAATCCAAATCGACCCATAAACTTCGAAGATGTGTCAAAAAACAGAAAGCAAATCTTTAAAAAATTAAAAATTTAATAACATGAAAAATGTTATAGATAGACCTTTTGAAGTTTATTTTCGATATTTTTTCATGAATATTTAGAAAATTACGGGCGGTCACATGTGCATGGGTGACATTGTATATGTGTTTCAAATTTCAACTTAATCGGTCCATTAGATTTGGAGCAAATTGGCTGTGACAGATGGAAAGACAGCCAGCCAGCCAGACAGACACACGAGTGTGATAATTAATTGACTCACGCGTGACTTTGCAGAAATCCATCATAAATAAAATACAATAGACGATGTATATTTAGTAACTTAATCCGCTTAACTGTTCTTAAAGAGTCTTACAGAACCCTGTAAGAAATCGACACGTGTTTCGCCTCTCAACGAGGCATCCTCAGGATGACGACACGACACGAGTGTGGTCCTATAAGGGTTCTGTTTTTTTTCCATTATTTGAGAGGTACGGAACCCTATAAGTCATCGGGGTAATTACGTTACACTGCACTAACAGCAGCAATAAATTCAATTTTGATAGTTCAACAAAATGATTGCATTATTTACGTTAAAACTCTCATGGAGTGTTGAAGTTGAGGAAGCAAAATTAAAAGAGATTGACGATCGAGTTTGCAAGGAGCCATAAATACCACCCTGAAGTAAACCTCCCATAAATATACAATACCCACTAACTAGCTTAAAAACAACCCTATTACTTCACCATAATCATTATTTTTTGTAGTCCACCCAATAAGGTTAAATCACCCAGTTAATTTGCGAAAAATCAGACAAAAGAGAAAAAAAAAGCGCGCGATCAACACGACGTCCTTAAAAATCGAAATCTCGAAATTTAAAATCGTATTCGATTAACGTAACGGATCGAATGTTAACTTGACAATAATTTAGTTGGAGCAACAATGGAGTAATGTCTCCTACTTTTTGTCACCACCAACTTAACTTTACGAAGATAAACAACCTTATTTTTGGCACACTAAAGCTTAAAGTTCCTCAATTCAGGTGTAAAGGTTACGTTGTCGATGTCCGTATTTATAGTCTTTTGTGACTATAAGAGTGCCCGATAATGCTCAGTCAGTGTAAGTTATTTTGTATGGTGAAAAAAATCGCATCATATGAATAATGCTTTTGTCTCATTAAGCTTAAAAGGTGATCGAGGTGATTTAGTACCCCATCAGAGGTTACTGTGGGCGTTTTATGGGTTAACGTGCTGACGACAATTCATTAAGAAAAGAAACCTTTTATATATATCTAGTTAACGCTTCCCGCATGCGTTGGGTTGTCAGCTGGTGATTTACTTGTCAAGTGATGTATAGGGCTATCGTTATCAATAAAGAGTTCTATGGTTTGTGTGTGGGTAGCGTTTTAATTACTTACTCGAGTAGAAAGTAAGATATTTACTATGGATTTTAATAGTACGTATACATTTTTCTTTGTTCGGTTTGGTTTGTAAAATTCTGGTTTTCAGCTACTTCTGGTTAGACTGGAAGCCAACCAGAACTAGTTATCAAAAGGCTAGGCAGATGATGTTTTGGTTGCCACAGAGTTGATATTGATCAGACAAAAATGAAGATTGTATATATAGCACTGGGAATATTTTCTTTGTAGCTAAAAGTCTTTTCTCTTATAAATGAGGAACGACAATTGATCACCATGCCTGCATATTTATGTCACAGTAAAATGGTTGAAGCCGTGATATAGGTATACCCCTAGAGATATAGTTATATACATGAAAACGGTTCATAATAGTTGTCGAAGTGCCCTAGTTTGGTTACAGCAACCAATTTCGACGTAGCGCTTGCTCTGCTCACGCGTAGTTGGTCACAGTTCTAACCTAACCTATTTGGTTGGAGTGCCCTAATAGTTATATTACTAGATCGTCCTCGTATCATAGTTATATTCCTATTAAGCAGTTTGACCCGCTTTCATATACTTAACTGTATTACGGTAGATATGAGCTATATCCCTAGGGATATAACAAAATCACGGCTTCAACCATCTTACTGCGACATAGACACCACCACGCACAATCAACAAGAACAAACGTACCCACAGCAGTTATCAACCAGTAAACCGTCTCTACAACCTAACATACTATTATTTTGAACGCTAATTCCCTTGGTCATTACCAGACCTATTCGCAAGGCGATTTACCCCGTTATGTTAACCACCCATGGTCCGTCCATCAACTGCAACCAATTTACACATATCCAGAAAAGAGCAAGACATTAATAGGCAACAAAGTTACAAGCAACAATATAAATATCTCCCCATCTCCCCAAAAGGGGGTAAACAAACCGTTTAGAACAATCCTTGCCGCCATTAACACGTAATGTCAATCACTTGCAGGCAAAGTGACTCTTTTGCCCCATTTCATGTCAATCTCCAAGCCGTGGTATCTAGGTAGTGGGTAGGGCGTCGATCTAAGATGCTATCGGCCAATACAATTCTGTGAACTTTTGCTGATCGAGTGGATAAGGGTGAGATCCACTAACAATTTAAGGAAGTTTCAGTAAAAATTATCAGTTCCAACAATTTCACTACACAGAATACACCTTTTATTGATAAATTGCTAATTATAGTTTCCGAGTAAAATGACTGTGTGACATCCGAAGGGACAGACAGACGGACATGACGAAATTATAGGGGTATTAATTTGTTTATGGAACCATTAAAAAACTGGTCCCTGGGGCCATAAAAATGCACTGGGGATAAAGCCATAGCACTAGAAATACTACTACTATTCTTGGTCTATCTATAGACAGAAGATCCATCTTGCAAGCAAAAAATATGACGACAACCGTCTTTAGACCGTGCATTCTGAAAGTGGGCAACGTCGCAAATATTACACTGTTTTGAATAATTTGACAATATTACTGTATGAGAATCTGAAATATCGCTAACTAGTGAACTAAAATATTGATTATAAAATGCAATAATTAATATTGTAACACCGAATATTTAGTATTAGATGTAAAAACTGTATTTCGAAACTTTGCAAAGCCTTTTTTACAACTAAAACGGGTACAACATCAAATCCTGTGTTATAATTTGTAATTCATTATTAATATTTTAGGTCACTAGTTAGCGATACTCCATAGTTCCATACAGTAATATTGCCAAATTAATCAAAACAGGTAAATATTTGACAGCTATGTATTTGCGACGTTGCCAACTTTTAGAAGGAACGCTCTTAAACCATGTCTGAAGGAAAACAACAAAGGCACTTGTACAGTATTGGTCACCTGTCTTCGAATAACAAGAAATTACAATCACCAAGTCCATCTGCTATGCTTGTAGAAGCAATTTTCCTTTAAGAGTTTATCTCTAAAGCCCATATCCAACAAAAGACAGGGCAGTTATTAGGTTCATCCATGTTCAAACTAGTAAAACGTTGGTTCTACCAGCGATCGCACGCAGATTACTAACCTTGCTCTCCTCTTTAGGTATCTCAATCCAGTCCGTAATTACTTAACGAATTAATTAATCAGTAAGTAAATGCAGGCATGGCTTAATATGTTGAGTTGCAAAATAACTTTTAGCACTCAATTGATTGTAAAAAACATGAAACTGATAGCTTAGGTGAACGCTCATTGGATCTGCATTTCAAATTGAGTGGCTAGGTGTTTAGTTTTACCCGGCTCTGCTTGGATATTTTTTTGCATAGTAAATGGGAGCACCTTATCTCATTCCATAAATTGTTGCCTTTACAACATGTTCCTTTTGATGTCCCGTATCGCTATAAGCAAAAATAATACAAAAAGCAAAAATAATACAAAAACTCCTTGAACAAGAGTTCCAAAAATACATAGTTTCGAAGATGACACAACACTAGACTCTCGATGTTTGTACCTAAGTTCCTTTTTCAAATCATTTTTCATTTAAAAGCTATGAAAATACGACTAAAGTCCGTTTTTACCTTCACTAAGTGACACTAAATAAAAGTGCACTGTTGGATTTTCAACGCTAGGCTCAGAGCTCTCAGAGAGAGGCAGGGTAAGGGTATTATACTGTATATTCGTGATTTTGTCGAATTGCTTTGAATGAAAAATAAAAACGAAAAAAAAGAATTCATGCCAGTTGATTCTTTAAAAATGGTTTCATTAATACCTACCCTAGAGTTATGGGATAACAAAGGACACCTGTTTATACTATACTTACTGTTTAGCGTTTTTTGGATGAATCAGTGATAGTAAATGCAAATTTCCCACCAGTCTCAAGAGGGTATTATAACTACAATACTTGGTTGCTAAAGTTTTCCTACGAGGATCGTAATCTACCACCTGATACAATTGAACAATCTAATGTGTTTTTGTAATTTCTCCGGCACTTCTTTTTCTACTGTGCCACTTTTCCTGCTCAAACATTAAGAAACTAAAAGACTATTAAATTATAGTTTTATTAGTGCGAAATAGAGAGTTCATTTTAATTTTAATTTTATCATCGTGCTGTGCCCTTACAGGGTCCATATTTTTGTACCCAGCTTTAAGACTTATTTAAAACATCTTTTTTACATTATGGAATGCAATAAATTAATATGATTTACTTAACGCATCCTTTCCTTTTCTATCCATTTTGCAAATTATTTCTATGTATGGTGTGCGAATTATTTAAAATTTCAACAACCAAACAAACAAATATCCAACATTAACCCTATAAATTCCTAAAACCCACAACTATATGCATCGATCAATTAACCCGTTCGTATTTTTTATAACCCTCGCCTTAACCAGAATACTGGCGAGTCAGTACCTGCGTGGCTAACTCTTCTGTACACTAATTGTTTCTGAGGCAATAATTGCCTTTTCCAGTCCTAATGGGACTATTAAAGTTCCCTGTGAAGCTACCTTACCTTATAAGAAGGGAAGAAGTACGGACCTTGCTTTGCCACCTCATGACGATTAAAAAATAGAAAATTTATCGGCATTTTATGGTTTTATGGGATTTAGAGGGAATTGTAATGATACGTGGTACGGTAAGTAAATTTGTCGTATTGAAACGAAGTTTTATCGTTTATTATATATTTTTATCACAGTTAAATAAGAGTTTTTAGTAACACGCAATTCAGTTATATTTTCCTGACACATGCTAAGCTGTATTCCTTCCATTTGGTGCAAGCTTGACTTGAGATGCACATCACACTTTGTATGTTCTATAATTGAATTAAATATGACATAGAGTCACTTGTTTTTTATTGACTTTTTTTTTCCTTGCATTTCTATTCTCAAGCCTCCTTTAGCAGGACCGTCCTTCTTCTTGATGCTTGACTAGATTTATCTCAATTTTTTTTTTTGTTGTGTATACCTTGAAAGTATTTTCTTCATATTCTTGTACTTTGTTTTCATTTTGGTGCGCAATTTCTTTTGTGTGTACTAAATAAATGATTTATATCAATAGCCCACATAGATTTATCAATAATGGTGATAAAACAAATTAGCAATGTATAGGTAAACCATTCGGTTATGTAGTGCAGACGGCAGAAGATCACTGCTAATCTGGATTAAGGAAATACCTGTTCGTTAACTAATGAGTGAACGCGACGTATATGGAAAAGAAATCAATTAACCTGACTACCTTTATTGGGTTGGTAAATAGGTTTGCCTACCTGCTTTGTAGGTTTTTACTTATCTTTTAGGCTCGTCGTCGACGAAGTAATTCAAAAGTAACGTGTTATAAACTCAAATCTCCAATTTTGGAACATGTTATTTAGCTCTCTTCAAAATGTTTGAGGTGAATGGTGCTGATCCATGCGTCTTGTTTGTGAACGGGCGCCGTCAGTTGGGTCTGGTCATCTCATAACTGCCGAGGCAATTTTTCTTTGTTTGTTTCTTTTTTTCTTTGTGCAAAAAGACGTACACGTTAAAAGAGTCCAGAGTATTTTAACGTATTTTTTTACATCGTTCAATGTAACAATAGATATAATTTAAAAGACGGTCAAGAAACTCCATGGACACTTCCATGAAGTTTCTTGCCCGATCTTCTCCAATATGCTTCATATTTCTGACTGACTGACTGACTCCTTTGACAATTCAAAAGTGCTCGTAAATAGTCTAATTAAAATAAATGCTTTGAGTTTAAATGAGTAGCAAGAATCAACCGATCATAAACTAGTTACAAACGCTTTAGTAAGTCGCGTCAAGTACAAACTGTGTGAATTGAGTTTGTAATACATTACTTTTGACCAGCGTCATGGACGATGGGCCTAATGTGACTCAACTGAAGTTAATTTAACGGCTATGTGACAGTATAATTCTATCTGTCATTGTGTCACATTCCATCGGTCTATTTTCTATCTATCATTGTGTCATATTTCTAGTCTCTGTCAGACTATTGGGACGTTGAAACTGTAGCGGTTAGACCGCCACATACAAAAACTACGAAACAATAAGACATGACGTCACACAATTCCTACATCTCGCAGTTAGAGTTTACTGAGCGAATAACATAGATAAGACTATCCGAAATCAACATATGGGCAGTTGCTCGCCAGACATAACAACCCGTCTGGTTGGAGGATCCTCCCTTTTCTATGGTGGATGAGTGAACTTTACACCCTGTTCCTCATACCCCTAAATTGGTGACCCCGAGAATGAACGTCAACGCAGCCTTCGTGCAACTACTTCAGCGTGACGTCATCATCATCACTCCCGCAAGCTTTCGTGAGGCGAGTCACACAGCCAGCCAGCACCCACGGCTTCAACGGGTATCCTGACCACCAGCATGCAGCGAACGCGCATTCCTGGTCATCACCCTCAGCCACATCACCCCGACTCACTGGAGAATCACCGCAATCACCTCAATCACCGCAATCACCTCAATCACCGCAATCACCACAATCGCCGCAATCACCGCAAACAGTTCCGACCCACCGTGAACTGTGCGGCATTCGGTTCCGACTCACTGGAACCACAATCACCATCGCCGCAATCACTGCAGACAGTTCCGACCCACTGTGAACTGAGCGGCACCCGGTTCCGACTCACTGGAACCACAGCTGGCACTGTGAAGCATCGCAAGATCCAAGACTCAGCCCACTATCGACCTCCGGTCTCCGGAGGGGAGTGATGTAGCGATTAGACCGCCACATACAAAAACTACGAAACAATAAGACATGACGTCACACAATTCCTACATCTCGCAGTTAGAGTTTACTGAGCGAATAACATAGATAAGACTATCCGAAATCAACATATGGGCAGTTGCCCGCCAGACACAACAACCCGTCTGGTTGGAGGATCCTCCCTTTTCTATGGTGGATGAGTGAACTTTACACCCTGTTCCTCATACCCCTAAAAAACCATAGATAAATAGGTTTTTTATCTCCATTAAGCCAAAAATGGTGATGATAGGTTATTGACAGTTATTGGATTCGGCAGTTAAAGAGTAGACCCCCAGGGACGGGTCGCTAGTATTGTAATAAGTGGAGCACCAACTTTTTTTGATCTTAAAAAGAAAGCTCAGCCATCCTCCGAAATATTTCAGAAACCGGGGATATCAGATTGTCAGATCAATCTCCTCTCTTCTTTTTAACAAGAATTTATGTATTTCGCGAATTATTAACCAGTGATTGTACAAAGCGATTGTCCCCGGAGGTCAGAACAGCATAATATGCTCGTTGACAAGTATAATGAGCATCTAAATGTGAAGTAAACGACTATTGTGATGGTTTATTGTTACTGACACAGTTTTTACACCGATATTTTTGAGTTATCTAGATTTGCCGGTGAGGTCAGGAAAGGTTATAAAAGTTGTAAATTATTCAGAACTTAAAAATAAGATTAAGTTTTTTTATAGTGTTGTTCATGTAGTGGTTGCAATAACGGTTGTGGAATTGAGAGGCGAGGTTCGATACCAGGATAAAAAAAAAAAATATATCTAATACCTTTAAACGAGCAATAAAGTTGCCATTTAGGGGTTTCATATCTGGGAAAAGTCGTTTTCTCTATTTTCACAGCCTCGGGAATGTGATAAAACGTTGGTGTACCTGGACGATATTTTAATATTTTCACTCGAGCGGAGCTCGGCTTGTCCAGATATTATTAGTATTTAATTATCAATTTGTATGAATATAAATGAATGAATAACGATGCCTTGTGATCGTTGAGTAAATATAAATAACGCATAGATTTGCATTTATGTCATTATTAAATCAAGTCGATAAACACAATTACAACATAATTATCTTTTAACTAATAGAGGCATGATCATTGAAAATACTGTGTTAGACGTTAGTGTACCTAGTCCATTACGCCGTTTTGTATTTGGCTAAGCGGGGACATCACAGCTCCACCAAACATGACCACGTCACATCCGCAATGTCAACTATGTATATACACAACCGTGAGAAACAACAAAACGTGAAACAGTAAAATTCCCAGATATTTATCTATTCCTCACAGTCTCCGTTTATGAGCTATGATCCGTTCTACTGCCGATTTATTCATAAATACGGCGCGATATCGAGATCTCGCTGGGTCACGATCGATTGTTAAAATCGCTTAAATTGAATATGTATTGGGTGGATTGGCAGTTTCGTGTAGTCCCGGTTCAGAGTGACAATGTTTTGGATTTTGTGGACTTGTTGTGTTTGTGTAGGTGGCAGCTACTGGTAATGATCTATGAACGTCATAGTCATATAAATCATAAGGCTTATATATTATATCTTATCTAGACTTTGACGTTGTCTCCAATCTCTTTTTCAGATCAAACGAGATATCAACCAATGCAATGCAGTCGACAGCGATGCGGAGGAATTTTTCGACGCCATGTTTTAGTTTGTTAATAGTTTTAGTTAGGTTAAGATATTATATTATTCGTTGAGGTACAATTTTTTTCTTTACACGTACCGTATTATTAATAATTAAATCTTCCGAATTTAAAGATATTTTTTTCAATGCATAGTCAACTAATTAAAATTGTCAACAGCATGGACGGTTCTAAAATATTTAGCAACTCCAGAGCATGAAACTTAATGAATACTCGGAACCTATGGTATTAATGCTAACAGCTAACTCTGAGTTAACAGCTCACTTAGGGTTAATCCAAAAATTCTCTTTGAATTAATCCTGACTTAGCTTAACTCCGAATTATTTAGCTAACCCGAGCAAAGCGAATACGAACACCATACGAACACAGTTCATATGGTTTCGTGTTCGCTGTGTTTTGTGTTCATGCTAAACAATGAATTCGCCAATGGTCGCCAATGGTCGTTTTTGACGAACACTATGTTTGATGTTCGTTAGCGGTACGCACATGCGAACAAAGTGTTCGATGTTGGTGTTCACCATGTAATTTTTTGTTTGTGCGTTTACGCGCTATTGAACCAAAAATTTTACACAGTATAACATAACATTACGTTAGGCAGAGTTACCTATAATAGTACACTCACATTTCGCCAGTTATGTTTAAGTCATATATGTAATAGGAGGCGAGCCTATTGCCATCAACCGGGCACAAAATCTCATTCCGGACTACTACGGAGAAATTCTTTATTAAAAAACCTAATAACACTTTGCCCGACCTAGGCATCGAACCCAAGACCTCATGCGTAGCAGTAGCGCTTGCAACCACTACACCAACGAGGCACACTTAACATTTTATGGCAAATTAAATGAGAAGAGATGGCCAGGCTAGCCATCAAAGCCATACCACTGTCGACCAGCGATCAAAGCTTCAATCAATCAGAGCTAACCCCATAACTAACGTTAATAATCAAAATTAATTTAATCATTGTCCTTGAAACCCATCAATCGTCACACGAATCGTATATTTAGAACTAATCTCCCATCACCTGATGCATAAATCCGTTGGTGGACGCATTTGCATGCGTGCAGGTATGTATGTATGGGGCTACTAACTCAGAAACGTAACGAGACTGGCCTATCAGTCTAAATCTAACAGTGGACCGCTTCTAAACACACAATGCATAATTGTCCATTAAGTTGTTGTTGAGATGGGAAAGTATGTGTGCTTTTGGAGGTGGTATTTTGTACAGAAGATCTAGATATGAAGTACCTGGTTCTACAATATGAGAAAGACGAAAAGTAGAACGTCGGAGGTATTGAGCTAACTAAGAAAGAGAGCTGAGCTAGCTGGGAAATTCTTAATAATAGTCATCGAAAAAAAAAAAACTGCCTTTAAACGATTGTGTTGAATCTTCGTTTAAAGGCATTTTTTTCTAAACGCTTGTTGGTTTATTCAATAATTTAAAAGTTAACAGTATCTTACTGTAATGGAGAATTTTTTTTCAGAAGTCCTGTTATATTGAGTATTACCTACAGAGCTTACTTAGGTACTAAGTAGTAATCGTCAAATCGCTAATTTTGTTAATCGTGCAATACGATGAACTACAAGAAAACTCGAATCAATAATTTATTTTTCTTAGTTTAACAAAGTTCTTTTTTAATAATCTAGTCGAATTATTCCTGGGTTAGTTCCATTATTTTATCGTGCAAACTACCACATCTACTCGTATTCCTTCCAACATCAGCCCAATATTCCAATTGTTAAGGCCAACAATTTTATGGAGCCCCAGAGTCCCTTAATGATATGATTGTTTTCATTATAATTGGACCTTCCAGTCATACGTCCAAGGAAATTATTGGACATCCAACACCCTTGATTTGTTGGAGTATTTTTAATGAGTCCACTCAAACTGTCCATTGTTTGGCTAAGATTGATCTTACCCTAGACTGGAGAAAGTGTCTTTCCTTCAATCTGCTTGAAGTTAGTTTTTTTTGTTGGGGATTTATGAGATCTGCGTTGAGAGTTTATGGTTTTGTGAATTGTATTCTAGAGCTGTCGTGCGCTAGAATTGTACATTATTGCATTCTATTGTGTATTGTTTCTGTGCAACATTATGGGTTCTTAATATAAACTCTCAACAGGCATTTAAAAAAAAACTGTTGCTTAGTAATAGTGAAAGCTTTGTTTTGAGATAAAATAATTACAAACAGAGCAAAGAATTTGAATCTATTTACTATTTAAAAAAAAACTTTTTTTATGTTTTTACTATAAGTAGATATATGAACACACACACACACTACACTACGGAGCAAAAAACTCGAATCTATTTACGATAAAAATAAATCTTTTTTTTCTTTTTACTCTATGTAGGTATATGAATACACTACACCCACACACACACACACACACACAATACACTCTCTTTATCACCCTTCGTTGACTGGTCGAGTGTGTCGCCGTTGAACCTTAATATAGAATAGAATATTAATTTATTTCTTACCACAAATTACAGTGAAATTAATTACATAGTCTACAGACACAATTTTATAATTAATTTGGGGAAGACTGGTGCCTAAACTAAGTTTTTTACAAAACTTGTATTTCAGATCACCAGGCAAATTGTGTGCAAAAACTTATAAATAAATACAGAGATTGTAACATTTGTAACTGCTGCCATTTTAACTTATCATGTATTGACGTATTACACCTGTCATGAATCCATTGAAAAATTTAACGGTCCAGAAAACAAACTCGCATCGTCCACTCAAAATAAAAAAAAGGAATGGGAAAATATTCTGTTTTTTTTTTTATGATCAGGCGGAGGTGGAACCCATCTTAACCCGGAATCCTCAACCACAGAGGAATTGGCTTTCTTAATTCTTACTGCCGAAACACAACAATGCTGTTAACATTGTTGTTATGGCGACAGACTTAGATGAGATGGTGGTAGCTAGCCAGGCGGACTTAGAACAAGCGCTAGCTACCACCAACCAAACGGAGCAGATTTTTTTTACCCCACTGGAAATCGCACCCGGTACCTCTGGGTTGGAGACAGGTGGCCTAACCACTAGACCACAGAGGCGGCAAATATCACTGTGAAGATTTTGATGACGGGAGCTTGAAGGAAGCTTTCACACACTATTGACACATGGTCACGTCAAACTCGCTTCACTAATAGTTATCACGCTTTTTTGTTTTAAAGTATTTTAAACAATAGATCGGTTGAAAACAAATTTGCATCGCGTATTCGAAATCAAACTCGTTCATAATAAAAAAAAATATAGGTATATATTACAGCCAATTTCATCATTTGTCATTTTAATATTTTTGTCCGCCACTGCCGGTGGTCCCGCGCGTTAATATGAGGCGTTGCGATTCGTATCATGCGATTAAACGCGATTTATTCAGTTTTATAGATAAATCGCTCGTTGTGTGTGAATGGGTTGTTCTGATTAGGGGATTAGGTACACCTATTTCTTTAGTATGGTTCATCGTATTACGCACGTTTTTGTTTTGCGATTTACTGTCTCTATTGGAACCCTTGTTCATGAAGGCATAACTCGGTGAAGTTGCGAGTACCTATAACAACATAAGTTAGGTAGGTAGGTATATTAAATGATTCTCACAAAAGCTATAGCAGCACATTTAGGTAATCCGGGACATGCTTTTCAAAAGTAATTTATTCAAGCTGAGAATCAGCTTTACGAACTTCAAAATTACATAAAACAGAAGAAGAAGTGGCACAACAAAGACAAACTCCTTACATTTAGAAAAAAAAGGCCTGTTCTGATATCACTGTTGGACTCAGTTACGATACTGAGTCGGTACGCGATACCGAATCAGTACATGATACTGAATCGGTACGCAAATATCGCTGTCGCGCTCGGTAGGAGGGTCAGTATGGCGATCACGTCGGTATGGCGTACCAATTCGGTATCACGTACCGATTCAGTATCGCAACCGAGCGTGACAGCGATATCGCTTATATCTGAACAGCTTAATTTGGGCAATAGTTAGTAAATTAGTGCATTATTGGTCGAAGGTAAATTATTATTATCAGAACCAGTTTGTGAAATAAGTTTCATAGCCATACAAAACCATGAAACGCCAAAAGTAGGATAATTAATTTAAATTTATGATGAAGGATGTATAATGAAAATACTGATATTTATTCCAGTATCGCAATGAGAACATCGAAAACGGTGAGCCCTAAAATCGACTTTCAAAATGACCTGTCGAGTTCGTACCGATTAAAATATCGATCTCATTTATATAACTGATAGGTATTTATGCGTTCTGGTATTGTGTAACCTTGCCTTCATACAGGTGGGCAAGACCAGTAAAATTGTTTTTGTCTGTGCCCAGTTTAGTTTGACCTGTGGTGAAATAGGGAAGCTATTTTTATAAATGTGGTAGGTATTGATTTTGACATAATCGTTGACATTCAGTAAAATATTAGTAGCACTCTGATAACAAACCTGGTTCACGGTTGTGGAGGGTCACAGATGACTCCGCCCGTGTAAATGTGGTGCTGTCCACAAACAATGGGGGTATTTACATAATATTGTGTCCAGCGTGTTCTGTTGCCTGCAGGAACTGATGGATGCTACTGAAGGTGCCAAACTAGTAGCCAAATTCTGGGCTAACTATACAAATATTACCATCGACACGCTAACAATAATAAACACACAGAAAATACATAATATTTGTGACATGCCCTACGTTATATTATTTCACGTTTGACATTTAAATTGATTACGCTACGCGATTTTAAAATCTCCATTTCAGCAATTTTACTATGTACAGAAAATTCTTCGAATTTTAAACAGCGAATTTAAACGTTCATTTTCGTAAAACATGGCGGTATTTCAAGGCGTATTTTTTTAATTGCAGCCCCGCTGTCCCAAGGAATCAACTCGTACAGCCTACGGTCTTAACTGAAATAAATGTTTCCGTGAAGTTGTAAGGTTGTATTAACTCACGTAGGTTCTTTCAAAATCAATTTTCTTGTTTACACTGACCACTAAAAGGGGGTATTCGAGGGCCATTACTTAGACAGGATGGTTACTTGATAGGGTTGGCCGGCGGCCATTTTGTGAATTTATTGTCAGATTGATGATGAGTTTAAATAAACTTTTTATATTTTCATGCACTTACAAACAGGATAACTATGAGATATTTTGGTTACGAAAGTTATTCGATTTAATCATGAATAATGGTTTTTAGTAATTAATGAAACTGGATAACAATAATTCATAGAAATATGCTTTAAACATTTAAAATATTTTTTCTAGCATAAATACAATAAGGCTTAAATAAAATATCGTTTGTTGGTCAACCAACAAACGATAAAACTGGCCACAGTATTCATACACATCAGTAGGCTGTAAGCTTCCAAAAAAGTATTAAAATCTCAAAACGTCAACCCTGCATGCGCGCGGGTTTTTCTACGAAAGCACTTAAAACAGATCCCGATAACCGAATTTTTCAATTAAGTGTCATAATCGTACCAGACCTGGTTCTTCGCGGGAAATTTATTATTTTAACATACAATTTTGGACGTGCAATCCTTCATTACACACATTACGTTCCGGTAAGAGAAGCAATGGCGAATGTGCGTATTATAACTTTGGATTACCGAGAAAGTACTGCGAGTGTAATTTCGATGTAGCTTTTTTTTGTTATAATTTAGTGAAAATCAATGTCTTTGGTTTTTTAAAGGTTGACTTTTTTGTTGTTTTGTAAACTCATTATTGAAAAAGTGCTCCATATTTTTTAAACGCGATTTTCTTTTTTTATACATGTTTGTATATTTTAATTCTAGACTGCGCATTGTAGTGTGCAATGTTAAAACTGCGAAAAATGTTAATCAGTCTGCTAGAATCAAGATGAAATTATAATTTGTAGTAACATAATGAACCTTAATTTGTTTTTACTTGTTTTCCTATTTCGTTTTACCTAACTTAAACGTAGGGTAAGTGTTTTGAAAATTACGAAATAATTGAAAACTCATCGCAACAAGTTCTTGTTCGTTGAAAATGTACGTGCTCAGAATTAATAATAATAACCTTATTATCGTTAAATAAGATAATAAGCACACTACAATCATGATATCGTAATGAGAATCGACATATTTGCATACTTTGACACCAACAAAAATGTGAAGGCGAGAATTATAAATGGCTGCGGTAACACAGACGCGTAATTTAATCAAACTTGACCAAAAATTACAAATTTAAAAATAAATTGATAATTTTTGTTTTATTTACTAAATATTGAAAAAAATATAGGTATAGAATTTTTGTTTATTTGTATTGTGGAGGTCCAGAACTATTATTGGATAATTTTCTCGTTGCAAAATCACCGCAATTACATTAATTTTACTTGTTCGAATTAAATAATTATGACGACAGCTTTTTTAAATAGCCATGGACCTACAAAACAGTTTTCCTAATATTTATTTAATCGCAAGTATACACAGTCCGCAATCACCCTGACCCGGAACAAGACGAATATTATTTTTATTCCTATTACGAATCTTTTATTGTCTGTGTAGAGTAGAAGCTAATTATTAACTCCGACATCGATCTAGCCGACAAACGAGTCTAACCCTCTACGACTTCCACAAAAATCTATTAGAAAATACCAATTTTAGCCACGAGCATTAACACGATGTTAATGTACGGTGTGATAGAGGGCCTTAAGGAAGATGAGCAATAAAAAGTGTCCTCTCCTACCTCGTTAAACCATCGGCCAATTTGCCTACAATTATCCCCTTAAGGTGCCGACTACCGTCCCAATGTTTTGATTAAAACTTTTTAAAGCTAAAAGCGAAATTCTCTTTTTTAAACGCAATTATATTTTTGACGGATATTTATTGGGTTAACTGCTTTTGCTGTCAGTTTTCATGGTTGTCGGAAGTCTTTTGTTTTTTGTTGTCTAAATGGTGAAGGAAAGTGGCAGAGGTCGAGCAGAACTTGTATATTTGTAATCACGTTCTTGAAAACGGCTCTAACGATTTCGATGAAAGTTGTAATATCTGCCCTGCTAAGCACAAAGGCGGTATCTCAGAGATACCTTTAGTTTTTTTTATACCATTCAATAGCTATAATAATTTCGCATCTAATGGTTTAAGCCAAATATCGCTATCTAACTTAAAACATGTAAAAAAACCATTCAGAAGTTCTTTATTACCCGACTGCCCCAGAAGGAGGGTAATGTTTTTCGAGAGTATGTATGTATGTATGTATGTCTATTTCTTTGGCACGCTCTGTAGCCTAAACGGCTTGATGGATTTTAACATAGGAGGTGTCGTTAGATTCCTCTTAATCGTAGAAGTGACATAGGCTTTATAATATTTATGTATTGCATCTGCAAATACAAAAAAAAGGGAGGGGAAGGTTTTTTTAAAAATAAATTACAACAATATTGGTATCAAATAAAAGCTGGTAATGAGTCAATTCCAAATTAAGATTATGTTAATAAAACTAAAAAACTTGAAATATAGAAAATTGTTCAAAAAACAAAAAACCCGACTGCAAAAACACATTTAACTGAAAAGAGAAAAACAAGCATTATAATCTATAGAATTTTGGTATCGCAGGCGGGGACAATAATAATATAACAATAATAATCTAAAATATGGTGTACCTAACTTTTGTTTGTCCCCGCCTGCGATACCAAAATTCTATAGATTATAATGCTTGTTTTTCTCTTTTCAGTTAAATGTGTTTTTGCAGTCGGGTTTTTTGTTTTTTGAACAATTTTCTTTTTTCCTTGTGTTTCCTTAAATTACAATTTGGAAAAAGCCAATTTTCTCAAAACTTACTCCGATTGAGATACCGCCTTTGTGCTTAGCAGGACAAGGTGGCGAAAAATCGATCTAGCTAGGTCTCATATCTGGGAAAATTAGTATTTTCACAGCGCCGAGAATGTGATACATCGTTGGTATACCTGGACGATATGTTTTTCCCCCGAACAGAGCTCAATCGACCAGTCACTTAAAATAAAAACAGCAAATAATTTGACTGCCATTCAGTTAAATTAAATCAGAACTAGCCTCCCTTAACGTTGGGCACTTTCCTATGGGAACTGTGCCTAAGTCGGCATTGAACAACAATATGATGAGTTAATTGATGAAAAAGCTGAATAAATGTTAATGTTGTTGTTTTTGTTGTGTTATTGTTGTTGTTGTTTATTCAGCTAATAAAATGTTAATATTAAAATATTTTTTTTTTTTTATTCATTATTGTTATTATGTTGTTGTTGTTCTTGTTTGTTGTTTTGTGTTTGTTGTTGTGTCTTGTTATGTTGTTGTGATGTTTGTTTTGTTTATTATGTTTTTGTAGTGCTAATATTTTTCATTTTTTATTTAACCCAAAAAATCTATTATGCTAAGCCCTCATGACATAATTCAAAGGTACCATAATGCAAACATTTTTGAAGTGAAAACTTCTTTAGGCGCGTTGAACACTTTTTGGGTGAACCAAAATCATGGAACTCGCGTCATCGTCACCTATCGCTCGAACAAAAGACATCAACGCGTGAGCACTTTTTGGGTGAATAAAAATAATGGAACACGCTCGAACAAAAGACATCAACGCGTGAGCACTTTTTGGAAGAACAAAAAACATGGAACTCGCGTCATCGTCACTTAACGATCCAACAAAAGACATCAACGCCAGAATCAAAAAATTACTTATTTTTCACTTCTATCGGCAGTCCGCAAAGACTACCCTATATTTTTTCTAGTAGGTAATGTATCAAATTATACATAATAACTAGCTGCCCACCCCGGCTTCGCACAGGTAGCAGTAGCCTGCCCTATCTACCTACCCTACACTGCCCGACCTACCTACCTACCCTGCCCTAACTACCTACCCTACACTGCCTGACCTACCTACCTACCCTGCCCTACCTCCCTACCCTATCCTGCCCGAACTACCTACTTACCCTACCTACCTACCTTCCTATCTACCTACCTACCCTGACCTATCTACCTACCCTACCCTACACTGCCCGACCTACCTACCTACCCTACCTACCTATCTACCCTACACTGCCTGACCTACGTACCTACCCTACCTACCTATCTACCCTACTTACCTATCTACCCTACCTACCTTCCCCTATCTTCCTATCTACCTACCCTGCCCTACCTACCTACTCTACCTACCTACATACCTACCTACCTACCTTACACCCTACCTTCACCTACCTATCCTAAGATCCTTCTCCCTACAATAACGAATAAGGAATTAGTGAAATCGGTCCAGCCGGTCACGCGTGTTGAAATAGGGATTCATTTTAGGCCCTTAACTTTAGTGAGTGAGAGAGAGAAGGCTTATTGTGAGAGAACGACAGGAGACCGGCTTCGTTCTCATCCTTACTCTGTGCTGTTTACGGGATGAGAAATGACACTGGTAGACTCCTGACGGAAATAACTGATCGAGTGGTAACTGATTAATTATTTATCGACCGTCAAGAGTAAAAAATTATTCTACATCATCAGCCTATTAATGTTCCCACTGCATGGACACAGGCCTCCTCTCTATGAGAGGGAGTGTGCCGTAATCTACCACGCGAGCCCAGTGCGGGTTGGTAGATGTCACATGTCTTCGAATTTTTTGGTTCTAAGACATGCCGGTTTCCTCACGATGCGATGTTTTCCTTCACCGTTTTGAGAGCAGTTTTGATGAAATTGGAAAAAAAGTAAAGCGCCTGCCTGGGTTCGAACCCACGACCTACAACTCGTAAGTCATGGTCGTTACCACTGGGCCACCACTGCTCTTTAGAAAATTATAAAGTACTAATATACCTATTAAAAAATAGGGGTTGGTGGCAGAAGGGTGAAAATTTAGGGTTGTATGTATTTTTTAATGCCAAATCAAATAAAATCCAATAAAAAAAAATTGTCCAAAAAAAGAAAAAAAAACTTAGGGTGGACCACCCATACCACTTAGGGGTACGAAAAATAGTTTACATCGTATTCTCATACCTACCTAATATACACAAAAAATTTCATAAAAATCGGTCAAGCCGTTTCGGAGGAGTTTGGCAACAAACACCGTGACACGAGAATTTTATATATTAGATATTATTTCGTTTATTCATTTATATACATATTAATTTGCATTTTTAAATATTTCTTAAAAAAAAAGATATAAAAAACATTTAAAAATATAAAAAATAGTGTTCCGCCGGTGTCGGGAGCAGGGTCCAAGCTACCGGTGGTTAGGGTTGCAGAGACAGGAACCTCCTCACAATGCGAGCCGTGTCGAGGAGTACTGCCTTCTGAATCAGGCCTTTGATCCAACCGCCTAACGAGAGCCTCGAGAGATGTTGGTCGAGGCTTTCGGCCATCAGGCCGTTGGCCGTTACGACTATCGGCACAATGATAGCCGAGCTCACATTCCACATGTCGACAACCTCGTGCGCTAAGTCGAGATATTTTATTTGTTTCTCTTTCTCAGCTTTCACGAGGTTCCCGTCATGGGGAATGGTAACATCGATTAATTATCATTGCGCGGCGCGCTAATCGGTCTATCACCACTATATTAGATATTATTATTATTATATAATCTAATTCTATACATTCTAACAACGAATCAATTTTCACGCCTCCCCCTTAGCACTAGACTAAATATTTTTTGATATTCGAATAGCTCATGAGTTCATGACCTAAACAGGTGCAGTAAAGAATATCAATGAAAAATCTCAACTAATTAAAAACTTATGCTAAAGGCGAAATTTCGCGGGTATTACGTTGACTCACAATATTCACCAATAATTATGAAGTTTTTGGTCAAACCAATAAAACCCTAAACTTTTAAAAGATCGCTCACTTTCTTAAACTTCTATAATTTTGTATTAATTAATTTCTAAGCTTTATTATTAAAACAATCCTAGAAAATTTCTCAGCCATATTTCACTACAATCTCGGCCCGTTCATTCAAATTATTGTATACGCAGATGCGACTCAAGCATGTTCTGTTTAACTTAAGACCATTGTTAGCTACAGTGACAAATGTTTATATGCTATGAGCACGGAATGGTCTAAGAATGTTAGACTGCGTCGGAAACTGGGTGGTTTTACTATTAAAACTAGGTTCTGTTCGCGACTTCGTCCGCGTGTTCTTGTTTTAATATAAAATATTATGATACTCTACATTATTGTAGCTTCCCACTGTAAAAGAATTTTCAGAATCGGATCAGCAGTTTTAGTCTAGCCTAATAAAATAATTTTCTTTCTTCTTTCTTTCTTTCTTTCAGTTCCGAAGATTAACCCCTATTTACAAACTCACATCTATTTAAGAATATTAATATAGATAATATAGTGGTGGCCCAGTGGTAATGGCCCCAACTTACGAGTTGTAGGTCGTGGGTTCGAACCCAAGCAGGCGCTTTACTTTGTGTAAATAATTTCATCACCACTGCTCTCAAAACGGTGAAGGAAAACATCGTGAGGAAACCGGCATGTCTAAGAATAAAAAATTCGAAGACATGTGACATCTACTAACCCGCACTGGGCCCGCGTGGTAGATTATAGCCCACTCCCTCTCACAGAGAGACCTGTGTCCCAGCAGTGGGAACATTAATAGGCTGATTGATTGAATTGATAATTTCTATTGTGAGATGATCAGTTATACTAAATTGATGTTCATTGCAAGCTGTATCTGACTGGCATGTACATCTTATACTTCACACTTTTGTACTGTTACAAAAATAAATCGTTACTTGACAATTAGTCGCAAAAAACACGATAAGCAACATCCAGTTATACTCCATCCACATCCATATTAACACACGTAACAACATAAACAAACCAACCTTAAACCTAGACCTTGATAACATCCATATTCAACACGAACAAATGTTTGGAACCAACTTACATGTACGTACAGTTGACAAAAGAGATTGGTATTGAGGCAAGAAATAAATAAACATAATTTGCCCTGTGTTTGCAATATTGCGTCAGTTATATAACTTTTTAGCTATAAGAGTTGCAATGGCAATGGCATTGAGCAGGTCGTATAACGCAGGAACTTTAGAGCTCAAAGAAATGGCGACCACAAAATGAGAAGTGGAGTGTCGTACGCCCCTCCAACTCCAGAATTTCGTAACACACTTGATTACCACTGACAATCCGAAGGATTTTGAGGGAAACTCATAACTCATAGGTTCTAATGTTTGACAAAATTCGTTTGCTCAACGACGTAGATAACGCAATGAATACTGATGAATTGACAAAATGAATTTCATTGGGATTGCCTCGTATTTATTACCTTGTAAGTTTATAGAGGACCAGGTAGTTATGGAACCACAGCCCTTACAGATTTTGCGTATATAAGCACTTTTGCTCAGCACGATCTGTGTGGTCGCTGAGCTTGCATATTTGACAGATAATGATTGTTTAGTTTAAGTTTTAGTTAGTTAGACTTACTTCGTGACTTACATCCGAATCTGTAGCACGTCTCAATATAGAGTAATTAATTAATTCATTTTTTTATTTTTAAAAAGTCCTTTAAGGCGCTCCCAATCCTGACTGGCGCAGCCGGTAGGATCACTGAGGAAGCTGTCCCGCGTTAAGTGATTTTTCGCGATAAGACTTTTCCCGATTTTCACAACGGTACGCGTGGTGCGGCGAGGTGATCCAACGAACCAAACAAATATCGTCGGTGACGAGGAGTGCTGGGAGGCGAGCTGATGATGGGCGTGGCAGGCTGGTGAGTACGACTTTTCACCTCCTTTATATCCGTGTCCATATCCTTTCGTTAAACTTGGAATTGGAAGTTTTCCATTTTGACTGTTGATGGTTTTCTTAAATAATTAAGTAGTAAGTGTAAAGTAAGAATACTTAACATATAACTGTTTTGTATCATAAGTTTTTATCCCACTTTAAACATTATTACTATAAAAATATTGAGTTCAGAAACACTTAATAACTAGTAGTAATTATTGTAATAAGTTGTATTGGTAGAGTTCATAGAGTTAGTTATTACATAAGTACCAGAATGTCGGAAATAAAACTTATTCCAAATGAATTATACAAAATTCTACCCAGTTTTGATGGTAATAAACGCCATTTGAATTTATTCTTACGCAAATGCGAGTATATTATTGATAAGCTTAAGTCATCGGAATTGCAACAGGAATATTTAATGCATGCTGTGACTAGCCGCTTAACGGGTGAAGCAGCCGCGCTTATCAGCGAGCGTGCAGACATAATATCGTGGGCGGAATTCAAGGAATTGTTAGAGTTACACTTTGGCGATCCGCGAAGTGAAGAATGCTTGGCTATTGAATTAGAATGTTTAAAGATTAAAAATAATGAGAGTCACAGTGATTTTTGTGCACGAATTCAAACAGTAAAATCAGTTTTGTTGTCGAAGGTTAACCAAATTAGTGATCAAAATTTACGAGTAAGTAAGACTACTATTTATAACAACTTAGCCCTGCAGGTATTTTTATATAACTTAACGGAAAACATGGTACGCATTGTGCGTCTGAAAAATCCACGCACATTGGAAGAGGCCTTATCTGTAGTTTTAGAAGAAGTTAACTTCTATGATCAGTATCAGATGCGCGGTAAAATGTTAAATTCAAACCATAATACTAAACCGCAGCCCAGCGGCACAATTGCACCACAACCAATATTTAAATTTGGTTTACCCCCACAACCACTAGGTTTCAGACCGATGCCAATGATGCAACAAAATCAGCCATTTAAATATAATATTGGTGCAACACCTAAATTTAATTTCGGTATTCCACCTAATAGGCCAATTAGCATGCCAGGGCACAACCAAGGTCAATTCGGTATGAGTAAACAAAATTTGGTGCCACCGCAGTTTGGATACCGACCTAATTTTGGTTATAGACCCCCTTTTTATCAACAAAGGATGCCAATGCTTCCGCATCAGTTTGGTAGCAATAACCGTTTTCCGATTCCTCAACAAAACACACAAAACAAACCTCAACCAGACATTACCGATGCTACTATGAGAACTGCTCCGCAAAGAGCACCTCAGCATGGTTTCCCTGTAAACGAATTAGAACTCTACCCATCTTATGATGACTATTTTACTTACCCTGCGGAATACGAATATTGTTATGATTTATCCGAATATTTCCCTAGTGAAGAAAATGAGTTTCCAGTAGACTCAGTATCTGAAAACCCTACTCAAGTTATGGATAGAAACGAACAGATTAAAAATAAAGATAATACTACTGAACCAGAAAACGTCAAAAATTTTTACATGCGAGCCTCCAGCACACACCTGAAAGAATAATATTAAATCATAATACTGTAAAATTAAAATTACCACATATTTACATACCGGAAATAGACGGAAAATTCATGATCGACACTGGTAGTACTCGTTCATTTATACACCCTAGAATAGCGACTACCTATTTTCCTAACGACATATCATACGAACCATTTGAAGTAGTAAGTACGCACGCCTCGAGCAAACATAATCAGGTATTGAAAATTCCTTTGTTTCCTGTATTTCAGAGTAAAGATCACCATAAGTTCTACGTATACAATGTCGATTCATTATACGACGGGCTGATAGGAAATGATCTTTTAAAACAGTTAGAAGCCGTAATAGATTTAAAGAAACATGTACTACTAACGAAGTCAGCTAAAATACCTATATGCATAGATACGGATATTAATGTTATACATGTTGTATTACTTCCACCGAGATCAGAAACTAGAGCAAAATTACCAACCAATTTATTAAATGGGGTAGGAATATTAAATTACACAGAATTCGGTGAAGGAGTACGAATGCCTACTGCTCTTGTGAAATGTGTAAATGGTTTTGCAACAACCATCATACAAAACACTCTTGATAAACAAATAGAATTATGTGTCATCAAACCGTTCATAGTATCTAATTTCGAGGAAAACAAATGCCATGTAAATTCCATAGATGACAAAAATATTGAGACTGACCAATTATTACTTGACAATCTAACTAAATTACGACTAGACCATATGAATGATGAAGAACAAGCATCCATACGACAATTATGTGAAGAATATAAGGATATATTCTATTGTGAGCAAATACCTTTAAGCTTCACTAATCAGGTAAAACATTGCATTAGGACAAAAAATGAAGATCCGATTTATACCAAAGCATATAGACAAGCCCCTGCTCAAGCAGCAGAAATTAATAAACAAGTTGAAAAACTTTTGAAAGATAACGTGATCCAAGAATCCTTTTCCCCTTGGAGCTCACCAGTCCATCTCGTCCCCAAAAAACCAGATGCTTCTGGTGAAGTCAAATACAGAATGGTAATCGACTATAGGAGACTTAACGACATTACAGTTGACGACAAATACCCCCTTCCTAACATTACTGACCTTTTTGACAAACTGGGCAAAAGCATCTATTTTACAACCCTCGATTTAGCGAGTGGGTACCACCAAATTGAATTGAATAACGACGATATACCAAAAACTGCATTTAGCACACAAAACGGACATTATGAGTTCTTGAGAATGCCGTTTGGACTTAAAACAGCTCCGGCAACCTTTCAACGAGCCATGGACAACATTATGAGAGGTCTCCAAGGAATACATTGCCTCATTTATTTAGATGACGTCATCATCTACTCTTCTAGCCTTCAAGACCACCTACAGAAACTTAGAGCCGTCTTTGAAAGACTACGACAGACTAACTTAAAAATACAACTAGACAAATCTGAATTTTTACGAAAGGAAGTTTTATACCTAGGTCATACGATAACAAGAGACGGACTAAAACCAAACAATGATAAAATTGTAGCTGTTATAAATTATCCTCTTCCTAGAACAACAACAGAAATAAAAAGTTTCCTTGGGCTGGTCGGATACTATAGAAAATTCATTAAAGATTTCGCTAAAATCACCCATCCCTTAACGTCTTGCCTTAAGAAACGAAACAAAATTATCATAGACCAAAACTACATAGATGCCTTTGAAAAATGCAAAGAAGTACTGACTAATACTCCTCTGCTACAATACCCTGACTCGACTAAACCCTACATTTTGACAACTGACGCCTCTAACGTGGCACTCGGTGCTGTCCTATCTCAAGGACCTATCGGAGCAGACAGACCAGTCGCATATGCTAGTCGAACCCTTAGCGACACTGAAATGCGTTATAGCACAATAGAACGAGAGCTCTTAGCTATTATTTGGGCCGTGAAACACTTTAGACCCTACTTGTACGGACATAAATTCCAAATTTTTACAGATCACAGACCTCTTGCTTGGCTTTATTCCCTGAAAGAACCCAATAGTAAATTGACTCGTTGGCGCCTCCGCCTTCAAGAATATGACTTCACAATTATTTATAAAAATGGCAAACAAAATAGTAATGCAGATGCATTGTCACGCATAAAACTTAACGCTATAGATTCCGAAGATGACACATCAATGAATGTTAATGTAGATGAATCTGAAATACAAAAAGTAATAAAACAATTAAAGGAACTTGAAAAGTTTACAACTAAAGCTGAAATAGAAAATGAATCAGAAATAGTAACCATTTCAGATTCTGACTCTGACGTGACTACACCTGCAGACCTTTTTCAAGATAACTTCCCTATTCGTTCCATAACCAGTAGCAGTAAAACAGATACAGTAGCCTCCAACATAGAACCAGAATCATTAGGGATCCCAATCTTAAGAGAAGCAATCGACACCAAACCGAACCAAATATTAGTGTTTACCTGGTTTCAAAATAAAATACAAGTTCAAAATTTATCTAGAAAGAATCAAAAAGTTTTAGAAGTATTTCTTCCATTAGATAATGAAGAATTAATTAAACAATTTTTAAAAGAATATGTCATACCCAAGCGTAAATATTTTATTTACTTTGAGAATGACATACATAGACGGCTATTTACTAAAGTTATTATAGAAATTTTTAAGAAAGATTCAGTAGAGTTCTTTGAGTGTACAGATAGAGTCATATATATAGAAGATGAAAAAGAACAAAAGTCTGTTATACTAAAACATCACGAAGGAAAAACGTGCCATAGGGGAATTAAAGAAACTGTGGTTAGAATTCGCAGAAACTATTATTGGGAAAACATGCAAGATACGGTAGCAGCAATTATAAATATGTGTGAGCCTTGCAAACTAATGAAATATGATAGAAAGCCCATAAAACCAATGTTACAATTAACACAAACACAGGATGCCCCTTTCCAAGAAATATTCATTGACTTATTTAATATAGAAAGTAAATATTACCTAACACTGGTAGATGCATTCAGCAAATTAGGACAGGCTATTGAAATTTCAAGTAGGCAAACGACAGAAGTAGCACGAGCCTTATTAAAGTATTTTTCAATATACGGTGTTCCCAGGAAAATATCCTGTGACCCTGGCACTGAATTTAACAATGAACTTATGCGCGAACTTTTGTCTATGTATAAAATAGAAATTCACATAACAACGCCAAACAATCCTAACTCCACTGGTATCGTAGAGCGATTTCACTCCACCATAATAGAGATATATAGGCTTGCAAAATATGAACGTAAATGTACGGACGCCGCTTCCGTCATGACCTATTCCATAATGGCATACAATCATACAATACACTCCACTACTGGATTAACCCCTTTTGAAGTAGCATTTGGACACACCGACTCCAATAAAATATTTGATGTAGACTTAGAAAGGGCATATACACAGCAGTTAGTTAAAGATCATGCAAAACGAACAAAATATCTGTATAAGTACCTAGCCGAAAAGATTCTTAACACTAAACAAAAAGCCAGAGAGAAGAAAGGTGGTGAAATTGAGTTAAGCTTACAAGAGGAAGATAATATATTTGTAAAGGACATTAACATTAGGAAAAGTAAAGATAAACCTAGATATCATAAAGCAAAAGTAACAGGAAAAACAAATAGGAACGTAGTACCAGTACAGATAGGTAAAAGACAAACTAAAGTGCCTCTAAAGAACGTTAAACGTCCTTCACAGGTTGTGGCTGATCATCGTGATCTTGAAACTGACGGTCAAGACCCAAGGCCTTCAACTTCAAGAGATTAAAAATAACCCAGGCATATTACCTGTTAAACAAGGACAGGCGGTTATAGAGAAAGATAAGTGGACCATAGTTAAGATATTAGATTTTAAGGAGATAGATTATGATTTAGCGTTAAATATTAATAGATATAAAGAATTTAGTAATATAGTCGACATTCATAAGCCCTACGCAGATGAGTTCCAAAATATGAAATTACAGGTAGAATACTTACGCAATTCGACAGTCAGAAAATTCAGGCAGCTTATTCCATCAAAACGTTTCAAACGCGGCCTCATTAATCCTCTTGGCTCAATGATTAAAATACTTACCGGTAATCTACACCACGAAGACGCGATTAAGTACGATGCTCAAATTTCACAGCTAAAAATTGGTGAAACACACGTAAATAAGAAAATAACCATAATTTCAGAAATGCTTGACTCTATTATTAACAAATCTGCATCTGTACAGGACAATATTCTAATTATGGATGAACGCATGAAACGCATAGAAAGAATAGTAAAAAATATTGGTACTAAAGAAAATAACTCTATTTACTCTGTATATGTCTTAAGTATGTTTGATATGTTTATAAGTAATTTTAGGTCAATTTATATTGTTTTAAATGAGATTGAAACTGCATTATCATTTACAAAAGTGTCTGTTGTACATCAAGCCCTTGTTGAGCCATCTGAACTCTTAGCACTGTTAAGCAATATTTCTGAAACTGAAAGCCTAATATACCCTGTTACAGAGAAAACGTTATTAATGTTAGAAAGAACAATGTCTACTAAAGCTTATGTAAAAGAAAACCAAATAACATTCATTATGGAAATCCCATTAATAGATAAAAATAATTATAATTATTTCAAAATATATTCACTACCAATTTTCAATGGCAACGTAACTACCACCATTATCCCTAAATATCCGTTCCTTATGGTGAAAGGTCCTACATACTTACCGCTAGCCAACCCATGTGAAGAGATGGCAGCTAACCAGTTCCTGTGCAAGGAAAACGATGTTGTATTGTATCCTGAAAGTACGTGTATAGAACAATTAATGAATTTTGCTTCAAACCTCAGTTTATGTAAACCCCTTGCAGTTAACCTGGAAAATCTAAAAGTACAGCCTATTGACTTCTTCAACTGGATTATTTACACAAGGAATGAGATAATGCTTACCGAAACATGTGCCGGTGATGTTATCAGGAAACCGATCAAGGGCACATATTTATTGGAAGTTGACGAAAACTGCAGTGTCTATCTGAAAGACATTAAATTACACAAAATGCAACATTATTCAGGGAAAATACAATATCGAGTAACTCCAATCGCGGTTCTACCCAAATTAAAGGAAACATCTATTAATTGGAACAAAACAGTTAATCTAAACAACTTGGACTTTGACGATTTAAAACACCTATCCTACACATTAAAAAGTGAAATAGTGGAAAGTGATAGTGCAGTGAAAACAAATAGTGTTAGTTTAGCAACTGTATTACTCTATGTAATTTTAGTTATAGTATGTCTTAGTATAGTACTTTGGAGGAAATTGTCCTGTATGCGGAATCATCGGAATCCAAATATTACCGATAATTTCGCACTTGGTGAGGGAGGAGTTATGGAACCACAGCCCTTACAGATTTTGCGTATATAAGCACTTTTGCTCAGCACGATCTGTGTGGTCGCTGAGCTTGCATATTTGACAGATAATGATTGTTTAGTTTAAGTTTTAGTTAGTTAGACTTACTTCGTGACTTACATCCGAATCTGTAGCACGTCTCAATATAGAGTAATTAATTAATTCATTTTTTTATTTTTAAAAAGTCCTTTAAGGCGCTCCCAATCCTGACTTAAGGCAAAGGGTCGTCAATGGATGCAAATAACTCTAATCAAGTCATTGTGTATGACCAAGCTTTTGTTAATAGGTAGATTCGTAGATAGATATTTTGTCTACGAAGTCATTGCACTTTCGCAATACTGAAATTAAAAACACCAAGAATCGGGGAATCGGGTCGGCAACCCTAACGTCAACATCAGTTCCGTGTGTGAAAATTGTTTAAAAATATAAAACTCACATTTTAAGTCACAAGTTACCGAAAAGTGTAGACAAAATATCCCAATAAACAAGTTCTAATGTTATCTCCAAGTTGTTTACAAGAAAAGTGTAAATAAAGCGATAAAACATTAATTACCAAACAGTGTACAAACGTTCCTACAGTGGAAAAACTTCAAAAGTGAACAATATTTTACCTCGCAAAAACTAGTATTCAGTGCAAACAAAGTGTATTAACAGTTGTAATAATAAATGAATAATTAATAGTTTTCTAAAAAGTGAACGAAATAACGTTATTTAATATTGTGAGGGTTGCAGTAAATAAATTCAAAACCGATAATAACGGCGGCACGTCGAGCGTCGGCTACGTGTACATTGCGATAACCAATTTTGGCACTACTATCACATAGTCGAATTGGTCTAGTGGTCTTCGACGCAGGTTGAAAGTCGTTGCATGTGTCGCGAGTTCGATACCAAGCAAAACATTCTGTTCTTTTTGAGAATTTAAATAATTGGAAAAATGTCATCCTCATCCAGTTTAAAAAAAACGGTAAGCAGTGACCGCAAGACGTCAACACAAGTCACTTGTAATATTTGTAAAAAATATGTTAACATAAAAAGCACTGCTCTATGTTCAGTATGCAAAAAAAGATATGAATTTGATTGTGTGGGTTATCCAGAATCAACATATCGCTTAAAGGACATCGAAGCAAAAAAGAAATGGAGATGCAAAATGTGCATTCAAAACAAAACAGGGTCAAATAATGATCTACCTATTTCTAATATCACACTTAGGAAAAATCAAATCTCGTCTAAACCCTCTTCATCCTCGCAAATACTGGACACTCCAGTACATGCAGAGCGTACAAAAAAACATGAAGAATTCGAGGCAAATATATCTACCGAAAACTCTTTCGAATCTTTGCCACTGGATGAAGATATGGAAGTGTTATCCCATACTTTAATTAAAGATCCGCAACTATATAGAAGCTGCCCAAATATAAGATCCGACAATTTTGATTTAATAGAAGAATTGGAAAAGAAAGTTTCTGCACTAGCAGAGAAATTAGAAATTGCTGAAAACGAAATAACTAATTTATTATCGGAGAATTGTTCTCTTAAAAAACAATTATCGGTATATGGCACTCAAATTAATCAGCTGAAAGATATCTGTAAATCGACGCCTCAAAGAACATCTCAGAAGGATAGGAAATCCATTGAAACCAAATTGGATTTCTCAGAGCAACTAATCAGTGCAAACGTTCAATGCTCACAAACGCAAAACGACGCGCAGAGTCTACAACAGCTAGGAAAAACACAGGAAATTAATGATGACAAGACCGTAAAATCGATGGACTCACCGATTAAACAACGACATGGACACTTAGAATATTTAAACCAAATAAAACTCAAAAGAGAAAGAAATATTTACATAATCGGAGACGAAAAAGTTAGGGGATTAGCCGCACGCTTAATAGACGCTAAGGCTGGTAAATGGAATGACAACTACAACATTGAGGGAAGAGTTCAACCATATGCTTCATCGTGCGAGATCCTTCGTAATCCTGATAATCTATTACGTACCCTATCTAACAACGACGTCGTTATACTCTCAGTTGGAAAATATGATAAAAATCCCTACACGTTGTTAACCAATTTGTGTAGCACACTGTGTAGTCTGAGCTATTGTACATTTTTGATACTGAATGTTTCAGAAAGTAGGTACCTAAATGTTAGCAAACTGAACCATGAACTTAAAATGTTTACAAAAAACTTTAAAAATTGTAAGTTTGTCGAAGTTAGTAAATTAGATGTTAATTATACTAAGAAACTCTCAGACTTAGACTTAATTACCTACAAACTTAACATAGAAATTGACTTCATGGAATATGACAATTGTTTTATAAATCCAATACTAAGACAACGCAACTCACGTCATGAGACTAGTAATAATAGGAATAACAATGCATTTTTTCGTTCCTAACTCCCCCACTAATAAAACTACAATAAATATTGATAAATCAAAACAGGATTGCCGACATAGTAAACTGAGAATCTTGCATCAAAATATAGCCGGCATTTGTAACAAACTAGATGAATTAGAACTAACCTTATCAGAATTCGTGGAAAAAAACAAGGAGGTTGATGTACTATGTTTTAGTGAAACTTTTGTCAAACAGGGTACGGAAGTTAACATCAAACTTAACAATTTTAATTTGGCTGCAGTATTTAGTCGCGATAAATGTAGAGGAGGTACGTGTATATTAACCAATAAAGTGTTAAACACCAAAACATTAAATATTCCGTCTAATCTGGCAACTAAATTTTATTTTGAGTGCTGTGGCGTGGAGATTATTGGTCTGAGCGTAATAGTTGTAAACATTTATAGAATACCCGATCAGAGAAAGGCGCAATTAGGTATCTTTCTACATAAGCTTGACAATCTTTTAAATTACTTGACGGACCAATTCAAGAGAAAGAAAATTGTAATATGTGGTGACTGGAATATTGATATATTTAAACAAAACTCAGCAACAAAAGAGCTCTTAAGTATACTTCATAATTATAATTTTGAAGCACACATAACATCACCGACTCGGGCAAACTCTTGCATTGACCAAATCGCCAGTAACATAAAAAACGTTCAGTCAGAAATTTATCACCTCGGCCTGTCAGATCATGAAACAGCACAAACGATAATTATAAAGGCTAGCAAACAAAAAACAATATCTTGTTGGACAGAACTGAAACGCGACTACTGTTCAGAAAACCTCGAGAAATTTTGCGAATGTATGTCTTCTCTTTCATTTTCAGAAACATTTGATTCAGATTCTCTAATACAGGCCTTCAATAATTTTTATGAGACATTTAAACTATACTACGATCTTTGTTTTCCGATAATAAAGGTTAAAGTAAATAATAAACCAGCGATGCAAAACTGGATAACAAAAGGTATCAAGAAGTCTAGCAAAACTAAACGTCATTTATATCTAAAATTAAAAAATAATAACAAAAATAAAAAACAAAATGAAAAAAGCTACAGACTCTATAACCGTATATTTAAGCGATGTGCACAGAAAGCACATAAACTTATTAACCCCCTAACACCCAACGTCATGCGAAAGACGCGGATTTTGCGAAATCCGTCAACACCCATTGTGCTGCGAAAGACGCAGTCCGCGCATGCTGATTCAAGCTCTATTTGTACTATGGATAGGGGCTAATATGGTCTGTGGTTAATTTTATTCTATGGAATTGGTAAAATACTTGTCAAATAAATCGACTAAAACATCAAAATATGCAGGAACAACTCTAAAAAAAAGTAAAAATTGAACATTTTGGCACGACAAAATGGCGTCCGCGCAGGCGTGCAGCGCACTGCACTCCGCGTTCTATTTATTTGTTTTCTATTGTTTTTTAAGTGTTAATCGACGGGAAATGTTGTTTTTTAAATAATTAAGTAGTGTCGTCATCGTATATAGATAATATTTGCACTAAATAACATCGTAATTACCTATTACGGACCCATCAAAAAATGTAAACAAACTCGGTAATGAAAAAACGTGTTGTTGTGTAATTTTGAGTTTTGTGTGTGTTTTGTGTATGTAATCGCTGGTAAGTCATTTATTTTATATTCTATATTAGTTATTGCATAATAAAAATGCCATTTTTCAGAAAAAAATAAGAGTTCAATATTTTTTATCAACTAAGTAATGTTACGTAATGATACGGATACCTATTATTGAACTTTTTTAATTATTGGTGTTTTTATTTATTGTGTTTGTTCGTAAATAATGGTTTTGACCGATAGTATATGTATTCATAATGTATCCTGCGAAATTTCATGTGAATCGAACCAGTAGTTTTATTATAAATAATCAAAACAATGAACAAAGGAATTTCTGATAAGAATGTTTATTTATCAATACTAGCGTTCGCTTACAAAGATTCTAAGTATTATAAAAAATCCTTTGTCTAATCAGGTACCCAAAACCATTAACGATAAGACTATTTACGTAACAAAAAGCTCTCAGATTTTGTTTATGTTAGCGCGCTCTTATCTCCGACGCGCCGCGGGCGATCTCCGGTACTTAATGGTTTTTGCGGGCGGGAACGTTCGATGCTAGGGGGTTAATACAAGGTGTATACAAAAGGATAAGAACAAATGTAAAGCTACTTGGAATGCAATCTCCTCAACTATATCTAATAATAGTCTCTATAAAAATGACATTGACGAAATAAGTTTTAATAATGTGACATATAATGATCCCTTAGACATTTGTAATATATTTAATGACTTCTTTATTAATTTGACATCTAATCAGCCTATAAATTCCAATAATATTAAACTTAATCAAAAAAACAAAAATCTAAATACAATTTTCCTAAATCCTGTAGATGCATTTGAAGTGTATAAAATCATAATGTCTCTAAATAATAGTAAAACTACTGGTCAAGATGAAATAACCACACAAACTTTGAAAGCTTGTGCTTTTTGGATATGTCATCCACTAGCGCATGTCATAAATTTATCATTCCTAGAAGGCGTATTCCCTGAACAGCTTAAAATGTCTACTGTGAAACCACTTTTTAAAAAGGGAAATAAATCAGACCCTAACAACTATCGGCCCATCACTATTGTTCCTATTTTATCGAAAGTTTTTGAAAAGGCAATTCTTATTAGGATAAGCAACTTTCTTTCTACACATGAAATATTATGCAAGGAGCAGTTTGGTTTCCGCAAAGGAAGTTCAACTGCTCTTGCAATATTTAATTTGATAAAAATTGTAACGGAAAGTATAAATAATGGCAATCCAGTGGTGTCCCTATTTCTAGATATGAGTAAGGCTTTTGACTTTGTAAATCACTCTAAACTCTTACACAAGTTAGACTTTTATGGCATTAGGGGAAAAGCATATGAATGGATATCTAGCTATCTACACAACAGGAGACAGTGTACAGAGATATCCAAAGTTACAAAAAAAGGCAGCACAATATATTTCAAAGAAAACTTTAAATCAATGGCATTAATAAATAAAAATGGTGTGCCTCAGGGTACAATTGTCGGCCCTTTACTATTCTTGCTATATATTAACGATCTTCCGGAAGCCACTTTGCAGAATTGTATTCTTTTTGCAGATGACACTACAATTATTGTAAAATGTCAAGATAAAAACGCTTATAAATCAGTTACCGAAAAGGCCCTATCAGATATAGTCACGTGGATGGAAAATAATAATTTGAACATAAACATTAGCAAAACAAAATTAATTGAATTTAACTCCTACAATACTAAACAATTAACATTAGACATTATTTTTAAAGGTAAAAAAGTACAACAAGTAGACGACCTAAAATTTCTAGGAATTAATGTAGATAAACATCTAAATTGGAAAAGCCATATCGAGTCAATTTGTCAGAGACTTGATAGGTTTGTGTTTGCGTTAAAAAAATTAAGACAAAATGTTTCTGTAGAAGCTGCCTTATCGGCTTACCATGGTTATGTGTCATCCGTACTGAGCTATGGGTTAATAATGTGGGGCAACTCGACCGATACCGACAGAGTTTTTAAAATTCAAAAACGATGCATCCGGGTTATAAACAAGGCTTGGTTCCTAGATAGTTGCAAACCATTATTTAAAAAATGTAAAATTCTTCCACTACCTTGCATGTATATAAAAGATATCTGCATCTTCACAAAAAAAAACATGCACTACTTTAAACAACGTAGTGAGGTCCTAACTAGACAAAAAAGGGCTAAGTTTCACAACCTACTGTATCAGCCACCCTGTCATAAGGATATCTATAAGAAAAATGTATTTAATATGTGTGTTTTAATTTACAATAACTTGCCAAACGATTTAAAATTGTTACAGGATAATGTGTTCAAGACAAAATTGACAGAATGGCTTCTAAAGTGTTGTTTTTATAGCTTTAAGGAATTTATGGAATATAAAATTGAAAGTTAGTGGTACTTACCTTTAATTATAAGATTATTAACAATTTAAATAAAATAGTATATAAATGCATGGTAATAGTATATGATAATAATAGTAATAAAACGAGAATGTATGTAAACTTAATAAAAAATTTGCACGCTTGCTTGCAGGCAGAATACAATGACATTTAGGTTATAAGATCTCACCTGTACCAAAACAATGTATTTCTGGCAAATAAACATTTGATTTGATTTGATTTGATAAACTTTGTTGAAAAGCTTTTTTAACAAAATACATTCACACGCTTAACATCTGAAAATAAAAATTTAAGGTAGCTTCCCACATACTTATCTCTTTCGTCGACTGTACATAAAACTATCTTAAACATATTTGCAATTAATATCAACACTAATAAATAAGGGCTCGGATAGCTGCGACGATAATATCACACATGCGACGTCGTCCGTCGTCACGTATGGAATCCCTTTATTTATGTCAATATCAGATTTCAATTTATGATCGTGTGTTGGTGCTCTTGCAAGATATGCTAACCTTCCTACATGGAGCTCTAGTAATATTAATGAGGTGTTTTTTAATGTCCAGCTGGGTTGTATGTAAGTGAATTCTTTTACTTGTTAGTTTGTGAAGGTAAGTTTATGTTCTGTCTAGGTTGAATAGTCCGTGACGTTGTATCAACTAAAACATAAATGTTGAAATTATTTAGTAGTGTATGCTCTATCCTAACATTTATTATTCCTTTATTTCATTTAAATCCTTATTAATTACATTTTTAAATAATTATAAGAATATAAAAAAAATATAAAAACATTTAAAAATGTAAAAAATAGTAGCCCACCGGTACCGAGAACAGGGTCCAAGCTACCGGCGGTCAGGGCTCCAGAGAGAGGAACCTCCTGACAATGCGAGCCGTGTCCAGGAGTACCGCTTTCTGCATCAAGCCCTTGATCCAGCTGCCCAACGAGAGCCTCCTTAGGTGTTGGTCGAGACTCTTGGCAATTAAGCCATTGGCTGATACGACTATCGGCGAAAGTGAGTTTGTTACGCTTTCACGCTAAAACGGCTGAACGGATTTTGATGAAATTTGGCACATGGGTAGACCATGACCAGGAGAAGGATATAGGCTACTTTTCATCCTGGATTGCAACCGAAGTACCTGATAGCAGCTAGTTATTTTATATATACCTATGTATTGTGCCTTTCAATGAAACCAGTAACTTCTCATATGCAAAAAAAACTTATGTAAAATAATATGATGTCAAATAATGCAGTTGCCCTAATGGCTAATTTTTAAACATTAGTTAAGTAGCCAGTTTAGTTCTAGTAGCAAGTTATGTGCCCGTGATTCCAAAAGTGACAGTTTTGCATTGTGATGTGTCACGTATACGTCACCTATGCAAAATGTTATAATGCACAGAAGATTGACGTCTCATAATGCACTGACATTTGCGTGGGCAGACTACCTTCTTTAAAATTAAATATTATTCTTTCCAATATTCGCCAAATCTTTTATATTTAATCAACTACCTACCTACTGTGTAATTGGCAAACAACAAATATCTTATATAGCTAATAGCAGAAGCGATTGCTCTCTGTAAATTTATTAGCCCCGCTGGATATTTGATTCCCAGCCACAGTCGTACGCAATCATTTGAACAAATACACAGACGTGCAAATAGGTACAGTACGACACAACTTAGATATAGCACAGATTTGAAATTTTTAAATCATTCATTTCAATTTCACGAATGTATTTGGCTATAAGACTTTACAAGTTATTGCGTTTTCGAAAGATCATTTTCACCTGAAGCAGTAATATTGATTGGTGATTTTGAAGGCACACTCAGTTCGGATGGTGATCGGTTTTACGAATTTTGCCGATGCTACATCTAAAAGCCAACTCCCACGGTGCGCCATATCGCGGACGCGCACCAGCCCGCACGAGGACGCACCGCCACGCACGCGTTCAACGCGCGTCTGCGCTACCACGCACGCTAGGTTTCCCACGGTGCGTCGTGCGCGTGCGTCCGCGATATGGCGCACCGTCGGAGGGCGGCTTTAGTTACTACGTACTGTATAATAATGAATAATTCGAAATGAAGATCACTGGTTAGACTAGAAGCTACCTTCAACACGCATACCGTAACCGTACGCGTAAGTTATAACATCTCGCCTGAAATCTCCAAAGGGTGAGGCAGAGGTGTACCTATAGTACAGTGTACACCTACATGTTGGCAGTTATGTTTAACACCCTTGTAATAAGTGGCGAGACTTTTGCCATCAATATCAAAATTCTAATGCCATTCCTGATGCAAGTATTTCATTTATTTGTAAAAGATTATGAACGTTTTTGATTGGAACTATCCACAAGATAAATTCAACAAAATTGGTACAGAATCTTATGGAATTATCTACCAAATAATTATGTTAACGGGCACTTATCAAAAGGCGGAGAGAAACTAGTTAAAAAAGCTATTTTATTAGTACATTTTGAAACATTCTTATTCCCATTGTGTATAAAAAATTCTTGAAGAAGTGCAAATTAATGTATTAATTTACACAACCATAAGTTTACATTTCTCCGTAAGAAATGGGTCCTTTCTTGTCCAAGGATGGCTCGCTAAGATTAACGCGTTACTATGATTCTCAATTACCATAAAGTGCAACACTAAGGGCTATTATGTGACTCAATTGTCGTTGAACACTTTGCTTAGATAGTCAGAATAATTTAAAGTTTTACGTAACAAGACCATAATATTATTATAACATCAATAAAACGTTCCATAGGTTCCTTTTTAAGAGATCTGCACAATATGATGGAGTAGGTACTCATAATTATAACTTGTCATCCCAATGATGCCTTTATCTTTTATGACATCATCACCAGTGTTATTATTCTGGTTAACCAACGTATACTACAGGTAATAAAATAGGATGAGGAGGAGCGTCATAAAAATCATTACCAGCTCACTCGAAAGAAATTCATGGTTCTATGTTATACGGTTTGGTTTCCGCACTTGGCCATGGCGGCCGTTTGGGGGGTTATTCCAACCAGCCCACCTCCTTCCAGAAGTAAATTAAAACTCCTGGTCTGTTTAGAACATCTGTGAAAGATCTGGGTGACCCAATGGTTTCCGTTCTAATCTGGTTGACGCCTGTGCATTCAAAGAGCACGTGCGCGATGGTTTCCTCAGCCTCCATGCACGCCCTGAACAGAGGACTGTCCGTTATGCATATTGTGTGGAAGTGTTTGTTTAGCAAGTAGTATCCCGTGGCCGCCTGGACAGGAACGGCCTGCGCCTGGTGACGGGGACCCTCTCCGTCACCAGGCGCAGGCCGTTTCTGTCCAGGCGTAATAAACGCCTGGTCAGCTTGCTATCCAAGGCTGGCATAGCTTCTTTGGACAGCCTGCAGCCTGGTATCGAGGTCCACCAGATCCCCGTTTATGTGTGAGTGAACTCCTGTAGCCACCTGCGTATTTGGTTGAAGGGGATGGGTACGATAGGGTCGGGTCCACAGACTGCCGTGCTGGTAATTCATATGGTTATACATAAGCCACAATAACGCATGTAACCCATCAGCCTTCAAAAGAAGTGTGAACAGGCATTTTCTGGGCATGCTCGTTCCATCGTAGACCTCATCCATAACTTTCCACCAGGTGAGATCAAGGTCAAGAGCAGGTACATTTAGAAATAGTAGTCGCTTATGTGTAACATTTGACATCTTGGCTGACGTGTATATGATATAAACAATATTCATCATCATCACCATCACCGTCACCTTCACCGTCACCATCACCGTCATTGTCATAGCCATGGTCATCGTCATCATCATCACCATACTATTTACAACGTCTCGGAAAATGGGTCGGTACCTAGTATCTGAGGGCCAACTCCAGCACCGCGCGCACTCATTGCTCAAATCAAATAGCGCGCACTTCTCCGGCTTTACATTACACACTTTCGTCCCTTTTCACGGAATCACCCTCACAGATTTGAGTATTTAGATTGAAGGAAAACGAGAAGAAAGATGTTACTCATCAAAAATCGGTACTGGTCTGTCCGTATCTTATATATAGAGGCTCATCATCTAATCCAATAATTTCCAGAATTGCAGGTGTAGCATGACCACTTCTATCTATAGAGAGATATTATTATTATTTTCTTCATTTTTGACATCGTGCCTTAGAAATGTAACTTCAATCTGTAATTTTGTCTCTCTTTACTTTAGTTTCAACGGTGTCCATGCTACACAGTTTTCACGAAAATAAATGTTAACAGAGGAATAATTGTCCCATCTCCAACATATTTACTCTAGGTCACATTCGCAGCGGTAGGAACAAATACAAATGGATCTCTCACGGCTTTGCTTATTGAATATTATTGATATCAACATGGGAGGTGCCAGTTTATTCCCTTTTAATTGGAACCATAAAACCGGCTCCGATTGCTTCGGTTTTTGATTAAAGTTATGTTATTGTGGTGGAGTAAAATATTGTGTCATTGGGTGGATTTAAAAGGAAATCATTTAGGATATAAATGTTAAGATATGATAAGTTTATTTCAATAAATGTTTACAATGGTACACATAATGTCTAAAGGTTATATCTTCTAGTTACAAATTAAGTAGACATCTGTAGCCGAACCAGGCGAAAGCCTGTATTTCGACTATCAGCGCCAGGATGAAGTGAATGAAATTGAAGTTTTCTTTTAATGGCTTTAAATTAAAATGGTAATCTATAAATTGGGTTGATAGAGCAAGCAATTTTTTATTCATAACTAACTAATCTATGTAACTTTTTGGGATCACAAAATTATGTTCATCTGTATACAGTGATATTTAACTCCACTCCAACACAAATGGTGTTTATTTATTAAGTGATCCTCTGCTATAAAAAACTGCATGATGTTGCTTTTAAAGATGTCAAAGAAAGGATCTACATACAACTGGTTTTGTAGTGAATTCAGGTATCGTTTAGTGTTAATCACTAGCTTATAACGATTGAGAGAACAAGATAAGAAGAATCAAACCATAAAACCATCTATAAAAGGCAAAACGCAAAAGAGGGTAAATTAAAGTTCAAATTAGTAACAAAAAGCAAGCGTCAAACTAACAACATAATAGTTCATCATAATCAATTAAACACAATACAGCGCTAATACGCCAATTAACAACAAAAACGCCAGCGGAAACATAAACAAAAGGAAACATTATAAAAACAGGTTGATAACGAACAAGTTAAAGCCTCATGCGACCATTTATATGGTGGCTGCGAAGCTTACAAATAGCTGAACAAATCGCAATAGTTTATATTGAACGACCGCCTAGGAATCTCACACCATTTTGTATAGAAACGGTAATATCGACACTTGGGACTTACTAATATCTTACGCTGCTTCAGATGGGGGCGGGTCAAGTTAGAAACATGAGCGGGATGATTTGAAAAGGAAAGGATAAGGGTAAAATCAAATACACACGCATATATAGAGATATAAAAAATGCTCTGTTAGTATGATTCCATTGTTAGAATCTTAGGAAGTCAAGCCATTACATTTCTCTAACTAAAACATTTGCAACAGTTGTTCATTTCTAAATAAATGACGATTTGATGTGTTATAATAACATGTAATACAATTGATTAGGCGTTCTCAATAAATATTTTGCGTAATTTTATGACTGTTGTATCCTACAATATTTCCGTTAATTTATTATGATCTTCATCTTCAATATTTAAACAACCAACATTGCCATCTCATTCCATTTGTCCATTTTATGTGTCCTTAAACTTCAAAACACCCAAAGCTTCAATCTTAGTCCACACCCCACTCACCAAGATGAATGGTATACATAAAGGCATGTGTTTTTCTCACCACTCTTCCCCACAAGATATGTGTCCAGGTCCACAAAAAAGGTTTCCAATTAAAAAGATATAGGGACCCATTACGATGAGATCTTCGCCTGATATCTGTCCATTTAATTCATATCTCACGTCTTCTTTGAAATTCAAGAAACTGGTAACAATGTTGAAGAAAGCTTGCAAGAGAATGTTGTGCTTATTAAAGACTTTAATGATTTAGTGGCAATTGTTTGACGTTTATATTATTGATGAAAAGTGGTTTCTGGATGGCTTATGGTTTCTTGGAAGACGAGTGGTTTTGGGAGATTGGCACGTGGTTAAGCTTTGTTGTAGAAAACGTCGGTCATAACTTGTCCATCTTCGGTTTTGTTACTTCTAAAATCATGAAATGTACTTCTGTGATCATGGTGGAGTAATATGTTTTTTTTTCTATTTAAGTCCACCCAGGTGATATCTATCTAAGGCAATAAATACTACTGACTAAAATAGTGGTGGTCTTATAAATCGACTTCCAATATTTCCCATAACGGGCTCGAAAAAAATATCTTGTATATCAACTAGATCATAATTTCAAATTGCGACACTATTATCCAAGTTAAACCAACTACGTATCTAATTTAAATAATCCGATAAATAATCTCATTAAATACACACCAATAATTCCTTTTAATCTGACGTGGACTTTCAAAATATCATTAAAAATGATCTTGCATTTCCCTTCGGGTATATATACTTGTATGCTTATTGAGAAGCTAATATGGAATCGATAAATAACTCGATACTAGAACATGCAATCGAGTAATAAATAAACGTTCGATATAACAGATAAGTATCGTTCTTTTTACGATTATTTAATTGGTGTCATTAACGTCTGTAGTATTGATTACAATTTATTACTTTCAAAGTTTCTAGTAATATGATTTAAAGTCTTATTTTTGTTGTCTGTGAGCCATTTTTCTTTGTTTGTAATGTACCGATCCGTACGTTTATTGGTACCGGCTTCTTGTTTGTTAGAAAAACTGTCGGTATCTACGTGTGGAGTTGTGTAAGGGAGATTAAATGGCTCCAGTTTGAAATTATTACCGTCGTCGTCTTTAACGTGTATCGCTAGTCATTTATAGTATTCTAGTACTTTAAATAGGTGATCTATTTGCTAGAATGTTAAAATACCTTGCAACTTTCTCTTACTACTACTAGTCCAAAATGTTTCCCAAAAAAAAATTTTTAAAGGTTTATGGTTCGTTGGGTATAAAAAATATTAAACATGAACGATAATAATATGATTATACAACGAACTACTAAACCTAGTATAAACAAAAACTAACGTTGTATAAACATAACGTTGTATACTCATCATTATGAACAACTTTTACTATGGGGCTAACACAGAAATCGCAAAAAAAATTGCTGTTCCATACATTTATGTTCGCATATCTCGTCAAAATGTAGGGAACAGGTAATTTCTTTTTTGCGATTTCAGCGTTAAGTCCCATATTGAAAGTTGTTCATAATGATGAGTACAATGACCCCTTAAGAGGTTCAATATAAATAATAGTTGTATACATGAACAGACTGTTAGTAGTGTTAGTAGTGATACTAACACTACTTTTGATACGCCTAGTAGTTTAAACTATTAGGTGCGACAACGGGTGAGCCCCATATATTGAATGTTGTTCATCAAAATATGCAGGGTCTGTCCGGCAAAGAGCTAGAGTTAAGTTTATTTATGGAGAACTATGATGTTCAGGTGTTATGTTTGACTGAACACTGGTTGAAAGAACATGAAGTAGTGTTTATCAATGATGATAATTTTACTGTACAAAGTGCATTTGTAAGAAAAAACGCCATTCGCGGTGGATCTTTAGTTCTTGTTTCAAACAAGTTGAAATGTAAACAACGTTTAGATTTAGTTAATCTTTCTATCGAGCGCACTATTGAGTTGTCTTGTGTTGAACTCGAGCGGTACGTTATAATTTGCGTTTATCGACACCCTTCTGGTGATTTTATTAGTTTTGAATCGGTAATGGAGGATTCACTCAATAGGTTAAAATCAAGTAATAAAAGTATAATTTTATGTGGAGATTTTAATATTAATATTTTAGATGTTACTCCATTAAGTATTAGACTTCTTAATCTGTTTAGGTCTTATAATTTAATTAACTTGTTTTTTGAACCTACTAGGATCACGGCATCTTCGTCAACTTGTCTTGATAATATATTTAGTGATTGTGATGCCAAAAATAAATGTGTGTTAAGTGACTTAACTTCTGACCACTGTGGTTTATTAGCTAGCTTCCCCATGCCATTACATAAAAAGCCGCGTAAAATAGAATGCAGGCCCTATACAGCTAGTCGTTGCAATAAGTTTAAAAATAATATAGCTCATAGAATTACACCATCTATAGTAGAACTCGAGAGCCCTAATGAAATCTATGGAGCCCTTTTTGATGTCGTGCAAAAAGAGTACCAATCTACATTCAAGACCAAAACTATTAAAATTAATGGCACCAGCGCTGGCTTTAACCAATGGGCCACTCCAGGTATTTATAAAAGTAGAGCGAGACTATACGAGTTATATGGTTTGAAAAAATACAGGTTTGATACTCCTTTCCTAGAGTATGTTAAAAATTATTCAAAATTATTTAAAAAGGTTAGTGTTTATGCTAAATCGAAATTTTTGAGCGATACAATTAAAAATTCCAATAATAAAGTAAAAACCACTTGGAAAATTATTAACAATGAAACGGGTAAGTCGGTTAAACAAGATAAAGAACTTGAGATTATAGTCGACAGTAAATTAGTTACTAAAGCAGCTGACGTAGCTGAGGCGTTTAATGAGTTTTTTGCCAACATACCTTTAACTACGACTCGCTCCTTAACTTCGTCCCCGTCTAAAGCTGAAAACCTTTTGAAGAAAGAAGAAAGAAGAAAAATATTTTATTTGGGACACGCACAGGAAATACAAACAGTAATAAAAAACTAAAGCATATAAAACTAACAATAAAAATAGTTCGTGTAACCAAAAATAGAGAAATATTAAAAAACTACGACCTGTGCGAGGCCAAAAAGGCCACTATCTCAGCATGTGCTGCGATATTTAAAAAATAAATACCGCAGCGCTGGTATTCTGATAGGGCCCGCTGTGATGCCACGGACATACCCACGGACACATAAATCCCACTAGGGGATTACAAAATAAATAAATAAATAAACAACAATTATTAATAAATACAAATAAATAAACAAATTTAAAAACCGTAAACTAACTAGCTATCGGCTCACGCACGACGCCGGCGCTCCTACATCACTTATCCTAGACTAATTTGTCTATGTCATAGCGCATGACAAGTGAAGAGACGCAGGCGCACTGTATGATGCTATTATAGTCTGTGGTATAGAATACATATTATTTCATACATCTGTGCATTCGGCTGTCAATGTTTGTGTATTATTAAAATAAAATAGGAAAAAGAAGTTAAAAGTATTGTTATGAATACAAATACACTACTCTGTACCGTATTGATACAAATAACAATGAGTGAATAATATTAGATACTGCAAGAAAGTGTTCCAAATAAATAATATTATAACGTATCGTTGTAAAAAGTATGACTTACTCTTGTGTTGCGTTGTGTAAAACGAAAGAAAGAGTTACAATCAACGAGCAAAACAAAGCGATTGGAGCAGAAATCATGGCGCCAGGAACATAAGGCTCCGCCATGGTCACCTATACCAATTGCGTGCAGACCCCGGGTAAGTTAGAAACTGGTTTCCTTTTGTACTCGTATCAAATGTTGCTTATATTTAGTACTAAAAGTCCCAACCGTTCTTATAGCACGAAAAGGAGGAGGCAAGTCGTTCCAGCAGCGAGAGGCTGCGAATTTAAAGCTTCCACGGAATGCAGCAGTTTTATGCGTTGAGGCCAACAGAAGGTATGATGATGCTCTCGTCTTAACTTTATTAATGTCACGTGACCAAGTCAGTTTCCTATATAGATATTCTGGTTTTTTTGTGAGAATGGTGCCAAAGAGTAGGGTAGCCAGATGAAGTTTTCTGCGATCTGCCATTCTCATCAAATTACCCTTATTTAAAAATGGAGTTATATGGGACCGGGGAGGAACATTGAAGCAAAATCTCGCACAAGCATTCTGCACTCGCTGGATCAACTTTTCGCTTCTACCGAGAATGCACGGACCATACACAGTGTCAGCGTAGTTCAGCTTGGATAAAACAAGTGACTCACACAGCATCACCCGCATATCCACACTTATGTAGGGCCGTACACGGTACAAAAGCTTTAAACGGTAAAAACAGTTGCGCACAGCCTCAATGATATGTGTCTCAAAATGCAGATGCTCATCAAACACCACCCCAAGATTACGGGCTTCTTGCACCCTATCAACAGGACACCCATCAATCTTCAAGTCCAGATTGTACCCTAACATCTTGTTTAGAAAATCCCTTGATCCCATGAGAATGTACTTGGACTTAACTGGGTTCAGAACCAAACAGTTTCTTTTTGACCATGCTGAAATCCTACATAAATCTTCGTTCATACTTTTTACAGCATCAGCAGTGTGTTGAGGGCGGAACGAGAGATACATCTGCAGATCGTCAGCATATAAATGGAACTTAGTGTTTATCAGACAGTTGATGATATCGGCACTGTACAGTATGAAGAGAAGCGGGCCAAGGATCGATCCCTGCGGTACGCCACGGTTCACATGTTTGGGACTAGAGGACTTAACATCTCCATCACTATCACTTGTTACCTGGACAAACTGAGAACGGTGACTCAGGTAACTCCGAAACCATTGAACTGTCTCTGGCTGACATCCATAATAAGACAGCTTGGAGAGGAGAAGAGAGGTATTGATGGAGTCGAAAGCACGCGAGAAATCCAGTAGCACAAGCATGGTACCCATGCCCTGCTCTCTGGCTTCCAGGATATTGCCAACCACGTCAAGAAGAGCTGTGGCTGTGCTGTGCCCCTTACGAAATCCTGATTGGGCTAGCGGCAAAATACTGTGCTGTTCCAGATATGCCCGAAGCTGGTTCGACACAACTTTCTCTAGAATCTTGGAGAGACATGGCAAAAGGCTAATAGGACGAAGATCTTTCTCACTGGTGGGATTAGATACCTTGGGGATGGGCCTAACTATAGCCAATTTCCATAGGTCGGGAAAAGAAGATGAGGCTATTGATCTGTTGATGATGGCAGTTATAGTAGCAAGCGTGCGAGGAAGAGTCATCATCAGCATCTCCAGGGAGACCTGATCAGAACCCTGTGCATTGGACTTAAGACCATGTAAAAGCCTCAGCACCATGTCTTCCTCCACTGGCGCGAGCTGAAAATGACCATTACTGAATCTGTGGTGCTCAAAGTAAGATATATCAGCATTACTGACCACACCACTGCCAGGCACATCCAAAAAATGGTCATTTATCTTCTCAGGGTTGTTACAAAAGTGCGGTAAACTGTGTTCTGGCTTTTTAGAAATAGCTATAGACGATTTTATATATTTCCATAATGTCTTAGGCTGTTTTATGTTTTTATTTATATAAGTTTTATAATAAGCACACTTTTCACTATCGAAAGCGGCCCTGACCAAATATTTAAGCTGTTTGTATGAGTCTATATGATGTACAGATTTAGTAGCTTTAGACTTAACATGGTATTGGTCGCGCAACTTCATCATTTCCTTGACAGTATAAGTTATCCAGGGGTAAGACTTTTCTTTGATAAAAACTTTTTTAAGGGGTGCATGTAAGTCGAAGAGGTTCAAAATAAACTCATTAAACGTTGCCACCATAGAGTTCACATCCTCCAGACTTTCTATATATTCCCAGTCCATCTTATTCAGATCATCATTAAAATTGTCAAGCAGTATGTCTTTAAGTGGCCTATAGGTGATCCAGTGTGGGGAAGGTTTCTCCAATTTAAAGTTGAGTTCAACACATATAACGGCATGTTGACCAAGCTCTGGTATGTGTGATACAGAGACCCCACACACACGGGCATCAGTACATACAACATCAATTAGTGCTTCACTATGGTCTGTAAAATGGGTAGGCTCTGTAACAATCTGCTTTAGCTTGGAGCATAGTAAAAAGTTGTTAAGTAATTTTGTTTTATTTTCCAGCTGGTTTAACATGTTAATGTTGAAATCACCAAGCAAGATAACCCTATCCGCGCTAGCAAAAGAGGAAAGAGAGTCGGTAATCGCATCCAGGAAGATATTCACATCAAGCCACGGCGGCCTGTATGCCGTACCGACAATAACTGTATGCGAGTTAATGTTAAGCCTAAGCCACATTTGCTCGACCTGCGGCGCCGGCGGGTGCGGCACGGCGCGCACGGACACCCCGCGGCGCACGTAGAAGCCCACGCCGCCGCCGCGGCCGCCGCGCACTATGTGCGGGCGGGGCACATGCCGCAGCCGATAGCCTGGCACTGTCGGTGCGCGACCCTCCTCTCCCTGCCTGAGCCAGGTTTCATTTATTGCCATAATGTCTACCGAGAGGCTCTCCATAGCAACAAGGAACTCCTCATGGCGCGAACCGAGTGACCCCGCATTAAATAATCCAACTTTTAGATTTTTTGTTTTGTTCATTTTTGTAAATAATGTAGTATGTAGTAATAATATATTGATTGCAGATAGTATATGGAAGTGTTATGCAGTCCAGAGTTTAGTATGATAATATGAGGTGTAAATATGTTGAAATAAATAGTATTAAGTGTAGTACGTAATAATAATATACAGTGAAATATAGTGAGCGTTAGAGATGTATACATAGTCAGCCAAAGTGTAATAATATTAATAATATATAAAATCCGTAAAAACAAATATAACTTAGTAAATATAGCAGACGCGGAGATCTGAAGTTTCCTACATAAGAAATGCACATAGATAGTCAATAATCGAGCAGCGGGGCCACCACCAGAAGTAACCAAAGTATACCGAGACATGAAAATAACCGGCCTCGCACAGGAAAAGCTTAAACACTGAATCAGAAACGAAACAGATAAAAAAAAGTAAAGTTTTAAAATAACATAGATAAAATTAAGGTGCCTGGTAGGAGCCACATTATTAGACTTCCTTCTCAGTAGAAACATCACAACAAAAAACACGCGCATAGTCCTCCTCTGAGCGGATGCAGTGGGTTGGCTTGCCGTCACCCTGCTTAGCCAGGATGCGGCCAAACTTCGTCCATGTGTAGCTCCATCCAAGACGGCTGCCAGCTTCACGAACCCGGTAAAACAATTGCTTGTTAGTTCTGGTGAGTCGCTCATTCAGAAAGAAGCGACGCGGGGGCGCGGTGAGTCCGAGATCCTCTGTAGTGGCACCGCGCCGCACACGCGCACTCTGCAGCAGGTCGTCACGCAGTGCGCGCCGTGTCAGGCGCACCACGATACGCCGCCCGCGCGCAACAGCCGCCGCTGCTCTGACTTGGTTCGCGCCGCCTGCAGAGCCCGTCTGCACCTCCCGGTCAGCTCGCAGGCCCACCCGTTGCGCGAACACAATGTCCCGTTCTACGAGAGTCACCCCAAGCTTAGCCGCCACCAGACCGACTTTTTGCTTAGTAGTGTGTCTAAAAGTAGTCGTTTATTTAGCTTCGAACATGTAACACCTCGTGATGTAGTGAATGTTTTTAACACACTCAAATCCAAAAACACTGGTGATTACTGGGGCATCTCCATTAAACTTTTAAGTAATATAATAGACATCGTAGCCCCCTATCTAGCTGTTACTTTTAATAAATGTGTTGACTCAGGAACTTTTCCTGACCTCATGAAGAGTAGTAAAGTCATTCCATTATTTAAATCAGGTAATAAAAATGACGTTGGCAATTTCAGGCCTATTTCTATCTTACCTGCATTTAGTAAAATATTTGAAAAGTTAATACTCAAGCAGTTACTAAGACATTTTAATTTAAATAGCCTCCTTCATAATGAACAATATGGCTTTACAAAAGGTCGTTCGACTACAGATGCGGGTGTTGCTCTGCTGAAACACATATTTAGCGCATGGGAGAACTCGCAAAATGCTATTGGGGTTTTCTGTGATCTCTCCAAAGCCTTTGATTGCGTGCACCATGACACGCTATTGCGTAAACTGCGTCATTACGGTGTACAAAACGAAGCTCTCGATGTTATAAATTCTTATTTAAGTAATAGGTCCCAATGTGTAGATATCAATGGTGTGAAATCTTCCGGGTTACCAGTTCAGTTAGGTGTACCTCAAGGCTCAATACTGGGTCCATTCTTGTTCTTAGTGTATATCAATGACTTACCATTCTTTTTAAAGGGTATCTGTGAAGTTGTACTGTTTGCAGATGATACCTCTCTTATTTTTAAAGTAGACAGGAACAGACAAGATTTTGACGATGTAAACAGTGCACTCTCAATGGTTACGGATTGGTTTACAACAAATAACTTAGTTCTCAACTCCAAGAAAACGAAATGTATAAAGTTCGCTTTACCGAATGTTAGAAATCTAGGACCCAACATCGTCTTAGATAAAGAAGTGCTTGAAACTGTGGGCTCGGCAGTTTTTCTGGGCATAACAGTAGATGCCAAACTTCAGTGGGGCCCACATATTTCAAGTCTAGCGGGAAGGCTCAGCTCGGCCGCCTACGCTGTCAGGAAAGTAAGACAATACACTGACGTTGATACAGCTCGATTAGTCTATTTTAGTTATTTCCATAGCGTTATGTCCTATGGTATTCTGCTGTGGGGCAAAGCCGCTGACATTCAAAATATATTTGTTCTTCAAAAACGAGCTGTCCGAGCAATTTACCAACTAGGTACCAGAGTCTCTCTGAGAGATTTTTTTAAAGATATTGGTATTCTTACAGTGGCATCACAATTCATCTTCGCCAATATCTTATATATTAGGCAAAATATACACGTATACACTAAAAACAGTGATATCCACAATATCAACACCAGAAATAAAGACAAATTACGAGCTCCTTTTCACCGGCTTCATAAGGTTCATAACTCATTTGTTGGGCTTGGTATAACCTTTTATAACAAGCTACCCACTTCTCTGCTAGATTTGCCTTTTAATGCGTTTAAAGCTAAAGTAAAATCCAACCTTTGTTCAAAGGCATACTATTCTATCAATGACTACTTAAGCGATAAAAATAGTTGGTCGCTGTGATTAACTCAAGACAATGTTTATGTTCTTTCTCCAGTTTTAGCTTACCTACTGACAGGTTATATGTTTATAGAATGTTTAATTTATTTGACTTTATTATACAATTTTTTTTATTTTATTTATTGTTGACATGATCTACTCATTACAATGTTTTCGTATGAGTTGTATTGCAATATGTGATTAGCTAGCGACCTCGACAGTAGATTATATATTATTCTTGACTAACTGTTGATCTATTTTTGATTTATTTTTACTTCAATGGTCCTAGTTTATCATATCTAATTATGTGACTTCGAGTTACAGCTTTATTAGCTATATGTAAGCGGGCACGCCCTTTATGCCTGGAGGCTTTATAATTCGGGTATTAAGTTCTGTTTACGTTTTTAGTTTTTATTTTTGCTTGAGTTTAGATTTCGAAATTTTTTTTTTTTTTTTTTTGTTGGTAGATTGGCGCGTGCTAGCTGTCATTATGGCATATATTTTATTGAATGTTTTGTGTTGAGTAATGTAAATTATTTGCATACTATTGTATAGAATCAAGTTATTTTTTCTAACTGAACAGACAGCTGTGCTGCTGGGGAGTTTGTTGCGCCACTTCTTCTCTCCAGCAAAGGCACTAGGAAGTGGTGAAGGGCGGGCGTTTTTGGGGGACTGTCTTATGTAATTTTGACGTTCGAAAAGTGCTGATTCTCAGCCTAATTTGAATAAATGACTTTTGAATTTTGAATTTTGAATTTTTTTGAGACATTGTTTTATTTTTTGGATAAAAATTGGATGGTCTAATTAAAATAAGATAGGTACGTAATACTTATTGCACAAATTTCTACACAAATCATCTTACATAGGTATATGTGGGAATAGTAAAATTTCCATCGTCGTCTCACCTTAATTTCGTTTTAATATTGGACTACCAAACACAGAGAATTGGATTGTCATGTCTTCTAAATCGATAAAAGACGTGTCCAGATCTTTTAACACGAACTAGTGCAACGAGACCCAAATTGAAAGCAACCAACTAATAAAATAGCGGGAAATTACCTATGTTTATTTTTCCCACAGTATAATTGAACGACTTTTGCGATCCGGATGTAAATGTTATGTTAATCGGTTTCAATATCAATCAGTAAACTTGGGTGACTAATTATTTTGATGGCTAAAATGCTGCCCGATCTTTGCTGATCATACAATGAGGTATAGTACAAACCACTAGTATGTATAACATACATTAAGCATTTTCAGCCTATAATGTTCCCACTGTTGGGACACAGGCCTCTTCTCTGTGAGAGGAAGTGGACTGCAACCACCACGCGGGCCCTGTGCGGGTAGTAGATGTCACATATCTTACTGTGCGTTTGCACTGGCGAAACATCACGACAAAACATGTTGAAATCTCTAGGTCCTGTCAAACATTGTATGGAAAATTGACAGAAAATAGAGATACCAACATGTTTTTACCCGACTGCCCCAGAAGGAGGGTAATGTTTTTGTTGTGAATGTTTCGCCAGTGCAAACGCACAGTTAGAATTTTTGGTTCTAGGATATGCCGGTTTTCTCACGATGTTTTCATTCACCGTTTTGAGAGCAGTGATGATGACATAATTTATACAAAGTAAATCACCTGTCAGGGTTTGAACCCATGACCTACAGCTCGTAAGTCGCGGCCGTTACCACTGGGCCACCACTGCTCACCTTGTGTGTATATTTGTGGAGAAAAGTAATATCAAGAATAAGCCTAAAAAAATGCTCTTTGTGAACCGGTTTTACGTTCACATAATATTTTTATTCTATTAAAATTTCGAGTAGAAAGAATTGTCAATATGTCAAATACTCTATAAATAATTATCTTTCAGTATTTCTTCATTTAAACTGTAAGATATATGAGGTCTTTACAGAAGAATGTTTATATACAATCATTTTTTCATAAATAACTGTCATGTGACGCAGGACTTATGGGACGTTAGAAAGGTGAGAAATAGAATATCACATTAAGTACCTATTGGTTAGTATTTAAGTGTAAGGAACCTATGTATATAGGGGATTATTTATGGGCGTTGCTGGGGGTTAAGTGACGTTCAAACGTCAGACTCAGAAATGTATGTTAAACAGTCGCTAATCATTACTTAACTTTAGGCAGCGTTTATGGATGAACCTCGTAGTGTCTACCTACCAAATGTAAAAATACCTAATTATATGGTTGTACTTTTATGATGCAAATAAATTTATTATTATTATTTGTTGTTTTTAGCGTTTTTTCACGTCCTAAGGATCTGAACGAAGGAATAATTCAACTTACAAGGCACTTGTCAGTGTATTTATAGCGCGCGAAAATAGTTCAGAAATATCTTTCACAACAGAACTGCTGTTTAAAACATCACATTTGTCTGTAAATATATCACTCAATACTAGTAAATAAAGACTGTAGACAGTTAAATTACTCTAGCTTCCGTACCGCGCTGAGTATCAAAAACAACCTCTATTACTTAAGCTATTTCATTTAGAACTTTATCATTATCTGTTTACGTTTCAATATTGAACACGGGATTTATTTCATAAAAAATCAACCCGCTCGATTCATTTTCAATTCTATCGCCAACTGCTAAGTTAGAAATTTTATTAAAAGCAGACTCTTAGTCGTCTTCATCTGCCACTCAAATTCCAACTTTATCTTTTTCAGCATTGAGTTTGAATTTCTCTGTAGCTTCATCCTAGAGTTGTTCTGCTACAATTATTTAGTGGCAACGCAAGATAACTAACGAGGTATCAGAACTCTCCGTGCGGACCTTTGGAAATGTCTGAATTTCTAAAGCAGACTACCAAAGGATGAACCGACAAATTGTTCCTATTGAATTGGATATGCGCGTCTAAATGTAGGCAGCAATTATTTGAGCGGACTCTTACTTTGGTATTCGTTTAATGAACATTGTTTTCTGGTTTCCTTTGGTGCGGCATGAATGGTCAGAGATAATGTGGAGACAATGATTTGTTTCTATTTGTGGATGGTACTTTGTTTGTTTGCGTTTTATACTTAAGTGTGTTTGTATTGAGAATTGGATCTATTAATGGTGGGTTGTTCTTTAGGAATACTGATTTAGTGAAGAAGATTTGCTATTGTTTATTATGTTTTATTGCATAGCTTCTATCGCGGGCCTTGAGCGTGGAGACCGAATCCAGAAATTCCGTAACGAAAATAACCTAACACCCCCACGCCGACCGGCACAGCGGTGATACTTTTTAGTTTTGTTACCATCTATCGATGAATAGCAGAACTTATAATGACTTTTTGAAATATTACGCTTGTCTCTTTAGTTCAGCAACTCGCCTCTAGGTGGCATTAAAAAAAAAACAAAGGAAAAAGAATACTGCATAAATAAAATAAATAAATAATAATAATTGCATAAGTTGATAAAAACAGCTATGCAATAGCTTTACCGCGGCAGTCTCCGAGTGCCACACGTCTTTTTTTTTACTCTTAGTAATTCAACTGATTCTTTTCTATAATATCTACTTTAGTAGTTATTAGTAATTACCTAAGTTAAGTTCTATGAGTAGGGTGTAAAATTATTTTTGGAGTATGGCTACAGATTAAAAATGAATATCAAACCTGTACATTGTATGTACATGTCTTTATAAATAACAAAAAATATTTAAAAAACGCAAACATATTGAATTCAAAATTAATTTAAACAAACAATTTAAAATTAAATTACAAAATCACAACATATAATCACATAAAACTCGACTCAATTTTAAAAGAAACAAAATAAAAGTCATACCCACTGCGATTTTAGATGTACGGACACAATTAAAAATCGTAAGATAATGTAAATCGAGAACATTTAGTATCGATTTTATAATCGATTCAATTGACATATACGAAATTGAGTTTCACACCGAAATAAGATAATTTAAAAAAATATCGTGTACAGAATTTATTTTGAATGCATCGTGAAAAATATGCAGAGAATCGAGCGAATTTAAATTTTAGCGATTTAAATATAAATGATCTTGATACCGATGGATATGAAGCGTATATTTTGACGGGTACAATATCAATAACTTTGCTGGACCATCAAGCCGGCTTGCCCTTTTATAAACAAATTTTTCGCATATTTGGAAGTTAAACCTTTATGTTCCCGCTTTTGTTGTAGAACGATTTTTAATAAAGACGGTAAAAATAGAATAATTAATGATGTAGTTTTGCAGTTAACTAAATAGAGGTAGATACATGATATGTTGAGTTAATTGACTCAAAAACATGTTAAATATCTGATGACGCACTTAATAAACTCACATGCAGGAACTACCTATATTAATAAGGACACCCACAAATTAAAAACGACATAATTGCATGTTGCACAGGTGTAAAAAACAATAATTTACTAACCCACAAATCACGGACACTTCCCGAAAATCCAAAAAGGAGCAATCCAATTTAAATTCAACCCTTTAAATGCTACTGACTCATCAAGGATCCTTGTTTTAACGATAATCGAAACATGATTTAAATTGACGTTAACATCGAACACTTATTACTGATTCTTGTGATTTGAATTCGGAATATTAATATTCAGAAGTACTACTTTATTGAAGAATATTACTAAGAGTTGCTATTAGGTGTAGAAAAAGCAGTTCAGCCTCAAAATCTATTAGATGTTGCGTATAAAGGAAGGCTACAGAGCGTACGAATGATAAAAAGAGACACTTTCAGTTCAGAGAATACCTAATGAAGATGATTAAGATTACTCTGTCTCTGTGTACACTTTGCATTATTTGAAGCTTCCTTGATAATTACTAGGAAAGCAGAACATTTGAGTTCTAAAGACAGTCCATGAAATGAGAAAAATACGTTGGGTTGCTTCAATTTATCTGTTTGTAATTTTTTTTGTCTAAATTTATGTGGACCTTCTGTACCTTAATTTAAATAATGTAAAAGAGGATTACACATCTTCATAATATACACGACATTATCTGACGCTAATAGTGTAAAAGTTTGTTTTAAGCGAAAAATTTAACAAAATTATGTTCTACATTTAAGTGTTAAATGATAATTGCATTGTTTAACTTTTGTAATTTTATATTGATTAAATGTGTGTATCATTGGATTTATTGTAATTGTTTGTATTGTTGTTATCTTTAAATATAACATGTTATTACTGGTTGCTAAAGGTTGAGCAACATAATTATGGATTTGTAATAAAGAAAATATTTACTCGAAAACGCATGTGACTAAAAGAGTGATGAATATAAATGTTGATGGATGGAAAGGGAGAGGAAAGCCAAAGAAAAGATGGATGCATTGTGTGAGGAATGATATGAAAGTGATGGAAGTGAATAATAGCATGACGGTTGACAGACGAGAATCGAAAAAGAAAACGGGATGCGCTGACCCCACGTAACATGCAACAAGGTTAGGAAAATGATGAATAAAGAAAATCTTTAATTTGAGTAATTTATTTTAGCTTTATCGACTAAGTGGTTATTAAAATCGTGTTTTACCCGTTGTCCATTTCCAAATCTAATAATTTAACGTAATTTTTTCCTTAAAATATTTTTTAAACTGATAAGGTTTTATGGATATTGACATTATACATTTATACATATTTTTCCTTTACCGGTCAAAACACCCGGAATAAATAAAATACATAATTATGGATCTGCAGCAGTTTGTTATTCTAGAAGTTTCTTTATATCTAATTTCAACAAGGTTTTATTGGTAGTTAAATTCTTAGTTTTTTGGAAAAGGTGACTAATAATTTATCAATAGGTAGTCACTTTTCATTTCTGGCTGTATGACTGTATGACCCCTTGTTCTTCTAAACTACGCAATTTTTTTCCGGAAGGTTTGTGTGTAATGCATTAATCTAAATCATATCACATAATAATATATTGAAGAAATCTCGATGTTTTGTGAAGTCATAGAAACCGTGCAAGACAGGGACGGGCCGCTAGTATTTAATAAACGTATAAGGTATTTAATAGAGACCTATAAATCTACACCGAAAAGTTTAAGAAAATCAGTTTTATGTTCCGTACCTTGAAAGGTCCGAAAATAGTTAATTTGTAGTTTTACCACACAATTTCTTTTGCGATTACAAACTTACATTTGCAGTTGGAGAATTGACAGTATATCGGTGTATGGGATAACATGTTTTTCAACTACAATGTTAAGTTTGTTTTTGGGATAAATTCATCGCAACTACGGAACACCTCATTTATTTATTTATTTATTTTGTTATTTATGTACACACAGTAAAATACATAGGTACAGACACGACAATCATAATTTTGAGTACAAAGGTGGTTCATTGTGCGTAGTCCGACACGCACTTGGCCACTTTTTCCAATTAGTCGCGGTACAAATTCAGTGATTCCAAGTTAAATGCTATTTATCCATCTTTTACTTTCATCTCCCACGAACACACATTATACCCATCTGCAGATATAATCAACATTTTTACAGCACCACTCGTAATTTTTTTACAACTTTCGGCTCCCAAGTTTACGTATTTTATTACAAAACCATTCACAGCCACATCTCTCGTATACTTATTGTTATTGGCTGTTTAATATATAATTCTGTTTGTTTTTGGCGCGAACATCATGTCGTTTGGGGAAAACGACCCATGTAAAGTGTCGAGGGTTAAAATTTAAGACAAACTTTATGATCCGATTGGAATTTTATTTTTGTTGTAAAGAAGTCTATTTCCTTGTTTTATTTTATTGGTTTCGTATTGTTTTTTGTATTGTTTTTATTGGGAAACGGACGGATAATGTTGTGTGTTGTGTTTTATGTTGTAAACACTGTTTATTAGGTGGCTGTCGCTTTGGTTGTTGGAGCTTTACGATGGACTTAACAATTTGTTAATCTAAAATGTGTTTTTTTTAAATTGTAAAAGCCAATTATTTTTAAAAGAGTAACCGGAGAGTTTCTTGCCGGCCCTTCTCCATAGGAAACGACCAATTCGAACCGTGCGTAGCTTCTGACGTTTCATAAGTGCCCATGTAGGTTTATGTGAAATAAAATATTTAGATTTTTTAATTTTTATTAATGTTGAATTTTGAAACATACGGCTTTTTGTGTGGTTTTTCACACACAATCCTTAACAGCTTTAAGTTATCTACTTCCGACTTCCGCATCTCCTAACTTATACCTCTTTCTTTTTTAGCATTTTTTGTTGTTTTTTTAATAATAATAAAACAAATCAACACACGACATCATAGAAGGAAACAAAATGAAATACAAATCTTCTTCTTCTTCATCATCATATCTTTGATTATCAATTTAGTTTCTTCAGATCCTATATAGTATCTTCAATAGTTTACGCGAATATTGTTTTGGCCACAAACACTCTACGGGATCAGAAGAGGAATTAAAACCTATGCTAGCAAAATTAGAAGTATTCGTATTGAATTGCCCGCGTGCTGGATTACGGCCCACTCCCTCTCACAGAGGTCTCTGTCCTAACAGTGGAAACATTATAGGAGACTTATACCGTATCCCAAAATACTGCTCCCTCTAAAACTCTGGAACATTCAAAGCGCACCGCGAATTCGCAATTACATCATAGTGCGATAACATCCGAACACGGCCTTTAATACAATCAGCTAAAATATAAACATGTCACTTCTGGATAGGGTTGGCACTTTTGAAATAGTTAGACAGTAGATTAAATTCACCATCGTGATCATCACATTGTGACCTTATAAAATTAGCAAATTGTAAAGTATGCTTGCCAAACGAATGGAACAAAATAGCATAAAATACAATAGACGACGTATAGTGCACTCAGCTACTTTGCGTTCGGCGCTTGTCGCGGCAAAACGTCGTGTCCAGGTTCACAATAAGTCAATCGTCATCCTGAGGATGTCTCGTTGAAAGGTGAAACACGTATCGATTTCTTACAGGGTTCTTTATGACTCTTTAAGAATAGTTAAGCGGATTAGGTAACTGAATATAACTACGTCGTCTATTGTATTTTATAAAGGATTTCCACAAAATGACGCCTGAGTCAATTAACTTTCTTGCATATAATAGCATAATCAGCCTATAATGTTCCCACTGCTGGGACACAGGCCTTCTTCTTTATGAGAGGAAGTTGGCCGTAATCCACCTCGCGATGTTTTCCTTCACCGTTTTGAGAGCAGTGCCTGTCTGAGTTCTTCATCTGAGTTACTTGCATGATCCATGCTAATCTTAGGAGGATACTGTACTCCGGACGCTCTGACCATCATTGTCACCATCATCATATCAGCCTGGAATCACCCCACTGCTGGCTCGAGGCCTCCCTATACTTCTGCCATACTGACCATACCCTGAAATAATTTATGTAAAACAAAAGAAGAGCGGCGACTTGTATCTTTGAGTAAATACTTCCACATTACTAAAGATAGATTACAGCGAGTGAAATGATATTGTCTTTGAAAGATGATACCTACTGAGAAGTAATATTCGAAAAAACTACTCGACTTTGCAAACAACCTTAGACAAAATCAAATAATATCTAACCAGCCACCTGACAGACCCTCTCAACCAGTCTAGCAGCCCTACTCAGACCGTCTTCCGCCTCCCCGGGACATACCGATCTCCACCGAATGGGACGGTGCGTACGTTTGCGGGACATAGCCCATTGAAGATAGCTATCGACCGCCCGTTGAATAGGCTGCGTAGTCACCGAGATGTGAGAGCTTTGGCTTCGATGGTTTGGATTTGAATTGATAACCGAGTGTCTAAAGGCGATACATTAACGCAAGCTATAGGATTCGGTTCTAGATCCATAACTGAGCTATATGATGGGACTCTGACTAGATCTATTTGATCGTTTACGAAGTTAAAAATATGATGATGATGAATCACGATCTAAGTTTTTATCACAATTAGGTGTTGATGTTACCCTTAATGATTAAGCAAACAGATAGAATTTTAATAAAATTCAAGTTTAACTTAAGCTCGCCTTTGTTTATGGACTCTGTTATCACGGTCAAAAATATACAAAGAAAATTAAGAAAAAAATATTAAACATTTTGTACAGTAAAGTTATTTGCTAGTGTATTTGAAACTTTTAGTATTGTAAATAATATTATTATACTGGTGTCCAGTCGCCCATCTTACTTTGTCAAATAGATACTTAAATATACGTAAGTAGGTAAGTTTTGGATTTTGAGTGTTGCATAAATAAACAATAAAAAAAATGCTTTTTATTTATCAGAAAAAGATTAAAAGCTTTCTATCCCAAAACTGCGCGACTAACAAACCTAAAGCTGAACGCTGAGTGACGCTTGAATGGTTGCCGAGATGTGACGCTGCACAGCGCATAGTTTCGCACTGCTAGTATACGCCGCAAGTTAATGTATTTAGGCTAAGGAATTTCACATGAACTTGTGGAATACTGGAGTTTACTCTTCACTATTGTGCTTCGTAGGTTTTCTTGTGTAGGTACTGTTTGCATGAATGCGTCAGCTTAAAATAAAAATGTACTTGGATCTTTTATGGCATCGCTTTTATTTGTATTTGTTGTATAAAGAAATGATAACTATACACCTATGTTTTTATGGTTCTGTAGGTAATGATGAAGGTTTAGCAAATGTTATATTTTAATAATTGTATACAAAACTATTCTGCGAACTTCTTCAGTCATTACGATGTTGTAACAATTTTTTGCCTAGGTACCTACTTCATGTAAGAATGCACTAGTCTCTGCACATTTTTATAACATTTTATAACTTCATGCCGATATTATCCGAAGGGCAGGGGTGCGCTTATAGTACAACCACATTTCGCCTGATAAAGAAGGCGAGTCTATTGCTATCAACTGGGCACGAATCCGCTGCTACTGAGAAATTCTAGATGAAAAAACGAATAGTACTTGGTCCGAACTCGGGGCTCGCGAATATATATGGATAGATCAGTAGAAAATAGTTTTCTATGAGATAAGAGTAAAATAAAAGTTGATAATATTAGAAAATAATATTTTCGAGACTGACAAGAAAGCTTCGTCAAAATGTAATTATTTATTTATTTATAATTATTCAACACAGTCTTTCTGATTTTTGATTTAAGCAGTTCTATCCCTTCTTGTCTATTGTCTTATCATGTTTTTTCCATAATTTTCTTTGATAAAAACCTTCCTAACCATATTTCCCACATTAGCGCCATATTGGTTATTATAGATGAATTAAATAAAACTTCTCGCCTCAGAACTATAGGTTCCCATAAAAACGTACCGCGAAGGTGTTGGGAGATAACCATCAATCCCCATAGCGCTAGCGATGGCAATTAATAACACCATAGTGAGTCTCAAGCGAATTGTGGCGACACCATGTTGAAGGAGGAAAATCTAAGACAAAAATGACATTGGTTTTTGTTTGAAATTCGTCCATGCCTTTGTGTAATGAAGACACCTATTCGCTTGAAGACGCGTTGTAGTATTAGTTGAAAATTCCACTTTTTAAAACTTTGCAGTAGCTCAGTTGCAGCGTTCCTCGAAAGCTCTTTTATGGTTTCAAAAGAAATTAACAATAACTCTTGTAAATCCATCGCCACGATTCTTAAGAGTCACGGTAATTTCAAAATTCTAGCAAAATCTATTTGTTGGTTATTACATCGTGCATTTACAGTGCATGGCTAGATTATTTTATTTTACTTTTTATACCACACTAAAGTGCAGCATCATTCTTTTGGTCATATCCCAATTTAATTGAGGTCGACGCAACTTGTATTTTTCTTCCATACTTCTCTATTAGTCGTCATAACTGAGACATACTTCACTTTTTTCACTTTCTTTTTATTTATCTTTTTGGCACTACTATTGTCGTAATTTTTTTATTTGAACATTCGCACAGTCCATCCATCGTTTCTTTGGTCTTCTCCTACTCTTATAGTCATCCACATTCCTAGCTACACAAATTAAAATGTTGTCCTGCAAATTACAATAACCTAGCCTCCCTACCGACCACACTGGTGTCGGCTAAAGCGTGAAACCTAATGAGCACTAGAATTAATACTACATCTCATTCGAATTGAATCGCCTCAGAGCTGTTAATTCAAAATGTCCGCGGGAGATCCCTAGATAAGAGTTAAGAGCAAATTTTTGTCTGTTTGTTTGTTTCTATAAAATGTTATTAGAGGTCAGAATTTATATCTATTGATTTTGGGATGGCTATAACAATAGGGGAAAGCCAATGAAACAATAGATGAAATGTGAAAAGATGAGAATGGCTAATAAGAGGGTGACTTTTGTAGTCATTACAAAAGTAATGTATGGTAGAAAAAACCGGTCAAGTACGAGTCGGACTCGCACACGAACTGTTCCGTACCATATCGTATTTTATTTTAGGACAGTTATATAAAAATACTACACTACTGCACTACTTATCTGGTGTACCAGATAAGTAGTGCAGTAGTGTAGTATTTTTATATAACTGTACACAAATATATATAAATATATATAGTATAATTGTACACAATAAAGTACCTATAAATAAATAAATAAATATACTAACCGAAGAATACTTTTCATCTTAATTTTTAAAAATAGCAAAGATTTACTTGTTTCATAATGATACTCTGAATTACAAAATAATTTGTTGCGATTTCAGAAAATCGCCCATAGTTAAATAAAATACCGAATCGGCATTTAATACAGTATGTAGATGCTACATGATATACAGAAGTTTCAAATTCCTAACTTGTTTAACTGTTGCGATAGAGCTCGTACAAAAATGGTCTAAAACTGCCAACTTTTGCGGCCCTCGATTTCTAAATTTTTGAAGATTTAAAAATATAATTATAAAAAATTGTACTCTATTCTCTGAGTTCTAGACAATGACTCGCCACATGCCAGCAGCCTAATTACGTAATGCACGATCAATTTTAAATTGAAACCAATTGAAAAAGATTGCCAGTCCATTGCTTCATAAGTTCGACAAAATTGGGGGGCAGGGTAAGATTTTTTTCTTTCAATCGTAAGTTTTTTGTATGAGGACCTCAATAATTAAAACAAATTTATCTATTTTTTTTTGGATTTGTAGCGGCAATAGAAATAATAACCTGTGAAAATTTCAACTGTTTACCTATTACGGTTCATGAGATACAGCCCGCTGACAGATGGATGGACAGCGGAGGCTTATGTTTACATTGTTTCTAACAAATATGGAAGTGATTCTGAAATAAACAAGCTCGCTTCCACCTTCGGCCTGATCATCACTTACCATCAGGTGAGATGCAGGCCAAGAGCAGCCCCTTGAGGGTAAAAAAAAAAAACACCTTTTTATTTATTTAGTAATTCGGGCACGGAACCCTAAAAAACGTGCTGTGCTGACCGCATAAGGAAGAAGGATAATGATTAGTTTTTTTGATAACTGTATCAAAATTAATTAAGGCAAATATAAAGGCAATCCCATCTAGTTGCCGTGAGTTGTAATAATCACTTAATTAGTCGGAGTTTTCCTCACTAATTAAGACGGACTAATGAGTGCGGTTACCAAATTTTTTGATAACCGTACTATGTAAATAAAATGTATTATTGACCATTCTTTTGGTTTGAACAATCCGTCGTAAATCGACTTTTAGAAGCTTTTGACAAATCCTTTGACTATTTAGACGAAACCAATAGGGCATTACTAATGTTATGTATTACCAGATTTGATTGTAGGACGCGGCCATTTAGGATCAGTTTAGGCAGTCAATATATCTAAATTATTTCCGTTCCCATTGCCCTCTCACGCTACCAACGATCATACATATCAAAAAACTTTTTACAAAAAAATAACAACCGACTTCCCAAAAGTTTTATTTTTGTAAAAAGTTTTTATTTTTAACTTTTTAATTGTGTTGTTGTGGAATTTTTGTGGGGTAGGGCCCACACAAATTCGAATACCACTACCTGATATGCAAATAACAGTGACAGGAAGTTATCATCATATCATAAATATAAACTAAGTGGGAAAAATACGTATTCTTGAAGCTAAGTCAAAAACTATCCAAGCAAAATTAATAAAATTTATATGGGATCACCTTGGGAGCATACTCTTTCAAAGAAAATAACAATTTTCAAAATCGGTCCACAATTGACGGGGATATAGATGGACATTCCAAAAAAAAAAAAACAATATATGCGACGAACATTATAACCTCCTCCTTTTTGGAAGTCGGTTAAAAATATTCTAGCCTCTCAAACATAACCAACTATGTTCCCAGGCAAAACCGCAGGCCACCGCTAGTCACCAGCCAGCCTTGTAAATCAGTACAGTTCCCCCATAAAAGTAAGAGCAACAAGATTGAAGATGCCTCTCTGTATGGACGGTTACAATTTGTGGTGTCGGCAGAGCGGCAGGTGCTGTATTAAGATGGTGGTAGAGATTTATTGCTATAGGTCGATAATGAGTTTTATGGAGTGATAATTTTTGTCTCCTATATGTTTTTTCTAAATTGTAAAATATTCCTCCGCATCGCTGTCGACTGGTAATGTACCCAAGAGACTGGCGGCATTGCCATGTTGTATGGTAATGCTTAGCCTCTGGCTCAGGTAAAAGCCAGCCCTTGGATCACGGGAAGTGTCAACCAGTCGTTTGGAGATTTCATTGAACAGACCATGAGCGGAAGGAGGAATTTTCTATATTGTCTATATAATTGTCTATATTTTAAAACAAGATGGCGCCAGCATTTACTAGTTGACTGATCTTTATGTGCTTTGTGAAGACGGGTGAAGAAAGGTGTAATAATTGGATTGGATGGACAAGAAAACTAAATTATAGACTCAAATTTTTGACTGGAACTGATTTCCAATATTTCAGATAGATGGAATATTCTTTATTTTAGGGGTGCGTCTCATATCATATAAAGTTATTTGGTATATTTTCATTTCAATAACGTTCACAAGATATAACAAACGTGAGATATACCAACTGTTGATATAATTTCTTTACATATAACATTTATATACTCTAAAACTTATTTCGTATAACTTTATTGGATATAACGTTTATTTAATCGAAAATCATTAGGTCTATCGTTTAAAATATATATTGATCCAAAGCAATCCGACTCGTTTAAGTTAGGTTAGAAGACTAAGGCGTGAACGGCCGCCAAGCGTCAGATCCCGTCTATTGTTGGTGAATCATTTGGGTTAGGTTAGGTTAGAACAGTGACCATTAACGCGCGAAGGCAAGCGACCGTAGGGAGCGTGCCGCGGCAGCGGCCGCCGAGTGCCGGATCCACTCTCTTGTTGGTGAACTATTTGGGTTAGGTTAGGTTAGAACAGTGACCATTAACGCGCGAAGGCAAGCGACCGTAGGGAGCGTGCCGCGGCAGCGGCCGCCGAGTGCCGGATCCACTCTCTTGTTGGTAAACTATTTGGGTTAGGTTAGGTTAGAACAGTGACCATTAACGCGCGAAGGCGAGCGACCGTAGAGAGCGTGCCGCGGCAGCGTCCGCCAAGTGCCAGATCTCCTCTCTTGTTGGTGAACCATTTGGGTTAGGTTAGGTTAGAACAGTGACCATTAACGCGCGAAGGCGAGCGATCATAGGGAGCGTGCCACGGCAGCGGCCGCCGAGTGCCGGATCCACTCTCTTGTTGGTGAACTATTTGGGTTAGGTTAGGTTAGAACAGTGACCATTGACGCGCGAAGGCGAGCGACCGTAGGGAGCGTGCCGCGGCAGCGGCCGCTGAGTGCCAGATCCTCTCTCTTGTTGGAGAACCATTTGGGCTAGGTTAGGTTAGAACAGTGATCATTGACGCACGAAGGCGAGCGAGCGTAGCGAGTGACCATCTTGGCAGGTGGTAATCAGTTAGGTATATCTACTCAGGTTACTTAACTGTGATATAAATTACATATTAGACTAAATATGTTTTATGTGTTTTGAGTGGTATATCAAACGATTTTATATTAAATGTATGTTATGATTATAAAAATTAGTTATTTTTAAATTATATCAATCGTTCAAATCAAATCAAATCAAATCAATTTATTTGCCATAAGTATTGGTACAATTTAGGTCTTAACATAAATATAAATACAGATCCATAACACTTAGTCATAATAATGTGACATGCAAACATTTGGGTTTATAAATTACCTACTATATTATAGTCATCTTCCATTAAATTTAAAATTGAGCAGCAATGTTATTATATTATTAGAAAAATTCAGCATAGGTACTATTAATGCTATTAATGTCAGAGGGTAAATGATTAAAATTATCATTTAATTTTTCAATCTCTTATTAAATAAGTCACTTACTTTACAATTCCAAACCAAGATGCTATGCTCGGAAAATAAAACAAGACGATGCTGTGTTGGGTTTTTTATTAATAATATTTTCTTCCTTATATCTAATCGTGTGTAACGAAACCATAGCACACTTTTAAACAGCTCAACGCCATCTATCGAGCTAAAAGACAAACCTTTGCGATTATTGACTTAACATTCCGCCCACCATGGACAAAATGTGAGATTACCGCTCACCTTGACTTCATATTTTGTCCATGACAAACCGATACTGAGCGTCGAACGATACAAAACTAACTGAGACAATAGTAAAGATGATGGTCATTACACACTTTACAGACCACTACAATATTGAAATACTTTCAACACAAAAACAATAAAATCAAGCAGCAACAAAAGACGCGGTCGCAGCCGCTACAACAAAAAAGAAACAAAAATAATAGTTGCTGGTTAATATCTAGTAAGATAACACACATAACATGTACCACACAATAAAACAAATTGTTTGTTAATTTACATACAAACAAGAATTCTTATTTGTTAACTGGTAGCACACATATCTTTGACACTGGTCTTTTAATTTGCGACCCATTACATCTTAAACTAACCACGCGCGTAATTCCGTCCAAACCTGGGTGTTTTTGAGTGATGATACCATAAAGCCACCTAGCTGGCGGTAAATCGTCCTCTTTTACCAGAACAATATCACCAATAGCTGGTTCCGGAGTCTGATATGCCCATTTGTAGCGATTCATGAACTGAGTTAAATATTCTTTAGACCAGCGTCGCCAGAAATCTTGAACCATTCGCTGTGTTAATTGCCATCGCTTTAGACTAGTTAGGGTCGTCTGTTCATAGTTAAATTCCGGTACAAGCACAAGAGGTTCTCCGACTAGAAAATGGCCAGGAGTTAAAGGAGTTTGGTCTTGACTATTATCACTTAGCTGTGAGATGGGACGGGAATTTAGACATGTTTCTATCTGAGACAAGACGGTAGCCATCTCCTCGTAAGTTAGAGTGTTGTTTCCAACAACTCGCTTGAGATGGTGTTTTGTGGACTTTATACCCGCTTCCCACAGTCCACCAAAGTTTGGAGCGTGGGGTGGTATAAAGTGCCAGTTAGTCCCATTATCCGATAACCAATCTGCTATTTCTGTTGTCACGCTTGATTTTTCAGCAGCCAGCAGTGTCTTCAACTCTTTCGCAGCACCCACGAAATTGGTGCCGTTGTCGCTGTAAAGATCAGCACACTGTCCACGTCTAGCAACAAATCGTTTGAATGCTGCCAAGAATCCTTTAGACGTTAAATCGCTGACCGCCTCGAGATGTATGGCTCTTGTCGCCATGCACACAAAGTGACAAATATATCCTTTGTATGAATGATGACCTCTCCCCTTGGACGTTCGTATATTTATTGGACCGGCATAGTCCACTCCGCTTTGGTGGAATGGTCGGCTAGCATTCACTCTTGCTTTGGGCAATTGGCCCATGAGCTGTTCTCTTATACGAGCTGCATGACGAACACAAGATACGCAATTGCGTACATAGAATTTAGTGCGATTTTTTGCATCAAGAACCCAATATCTGGACCTTAAATAATTGAGCATTAGTTGGGGTCCACCGTGTAACGTCTTCTGGTGAGTATCTGCGATTAACAAGTTAGTAAAATGAGACTTGGCTGGTATAATAATCGGATGTTTAATGTTTTCATCGATTGTGGCTCTTTCTAGGCGTCCCCTTACTCTGAGCACTCCTTCGTGATCGACGAATGGATTAAGCGAGGTAAGTACACTTTTCTTTTGAACATTTCCTGTTTTAAGGAGGTCTTCTATTTCTCTACTAAAATATTGCCTTTGACACTGTTTAATACAGACTGTTAACGCTTCGTTAAGTTCTTTAGCGGTTAACCATGAAGGAAATTGTTCGGAGTTGTCTCTTCTTCTCTTACAATATATAAAGCGCCTGCAATAAGCGATTACTCTGATCAACTTTCTTAAGGTTGAGAATTTTGTCCACACTGTTAACGTTAAATATTCGTCTGTTGTAACGTAGCTTACCTTTTGTGCCTTTTCTTCTAACACTGTCTTGCATTCAGTCTTTTTGTTGTAATCAATGTTTTTGTTTTTTAGCCACTCTGGGCCTTCCATCCATAACTGGTTAGAGATTAATTCAGTTGATCTTAATCCCCGTGAGGCGCAATCAGCCGGGTTGTCCGCTGATTTCACATGAGCCCACTGGCTTCTGTCTACTACTGTCAAAATCTCTGACACTCTGTTGGCTACAAATGTTTGCCAATTAGATGGATGTTTGCTCAACCAAGCGAGTACTACTGTCGAATCGGTCCACGCGCGAATATTCTGCTTTTCAATTTTCAATACTTCGGCTACTTCACTCAATAATTTCGACACTAAAACTGCACCACACAGTTCAAGTCGCGGTATTGAAACTTGTTTAATTGGTGCAACCTTCGTTTTGGCTGTCACCAGGCGAGAATAAACTACCTCCTGCTGATCCACCACACGCATGTAAACTACTGCTGCATAAGCTTGATTCGAAGCGTCACTAAATCCATGCAGTTCCACTGAATCACCGCGGTAGATTGATAACCACCTAGGAATCCGATACTGTACGAGTTGTTCGAGTTCGCTGCGGTAAGTAACCCATTCCTTTAACAATATCGATGGTAACTCATCATCCCAATGAATTCCAGACAACCACAATTTTTGTATTAATATCTTGGCTTTTATGATTGCAGGTGCTAGCCAGCCCAATGGATCGAACAACATTGAAATATGCGAGATAACACTTCTTTTAGTTACAGGTATCTTCAAGGGAGGCAGCTTCACCGTGTATTCAAATTCATCAGTTTCTCTGGACCAGGTAAGTCCTAAAATTTTCATTACTATATCTGTTTTTAATTCTAGGTTTTCTCTTTCTTTATCTATTCTCATATGGTTCATTAATTCTGAATTATTGGTTTTCCATTTTTGTAGCTCAAAGCCTGCTTTTCCTAATAATTGTGTCATTTGCTCATATATATCTTTTCCTTCCTCTATATTTTGACAGCCAGTCAACAGATCATCCATATAAAAATCCGTCAGAGTCTTTTCACGTGCAATAGGAAAGCATTCTCCCTCATCTAGTGCTATTTGATGCAATGTTCGGACGGCCAAATATGGAGCTGACGCCGTGCCAAAAGTTACTCTCAAAAGCCGCAGGTGTTGAATTTTGTCTTTGAGATCTTGTCTCCACAATAATCTTTGGTAGTCAGTATCTTCAGTAGAGACAATCACCTGCCGGTACATTTTTACAATGTCCGCAACTATACAAATGGGATGCATTCTCCATCTCATTATAGTGTGCCGTAAATCAGCTTGTAAGGTTGGCCCGACCATTAGTTCGCCGTTCAACGACACACCATTCTTACCTAAGCTAGAGGCGTCAAATACAACCCTAACTTTAGTAGTTGCTTTATCTTCTCTGATCACCGCGTGATGGGGAAGGTATACGACATCAGGCTTGTTAATTTGCTCCATAGGAATAATTTCTGCATGACCCAAGTCGAGATATTCATTAATTACATCCACATATTGCCTTTTTAACTCGGGGTCTTTAGCTAACCTTTTCTCCAAATTAAAAAACCTGCGCAATGCAATATCTTTAGTTTGACCATTTCCACAGTGTGGTGTAGCCGTTTTAAACGGCAATCTAACAACATAACGACCTTCGGAATCCCGTTGGGTTGATTGCTTATAAAATTCTTCACATTTTTGTTCTTCTTCCGTGAAGTGCTTTTTTGGCACTACTGTTTCCTCTAATTCCCAAAATCTTTTTATAAGATCATTTTGATCACCTTCCAACGTTAAATAGTTAAGACTCTCTGCGTTTTCTTCCGTTCCCGTGATCTCTCCCGAAAGTATCCATCCCAATTCAGAATCCTGCGCTATTAAAGATCCCGGAGGACCCTTACTGAGTCCTTGTTTGAGGACTTTGCTATACACCGAGGAACTTAAAAGAATGTCAATTTTTCCTGGTGTATCCCAAGTAGGATCTGCCAAATTGTACTGTTTCAGTTCTTTCCACAATGGAAACTTTATTTGGTTTGAAGGAAGAATTGACGTTAATTTCTTCTGTACGTGAGCCTTAACCGACAAACTAAAGTTAGGATTGTACATTGATTGTAATTTTAAGTACACAACATATTTTGAGGTCAATGCACAACCCTTATCATCTTCGCCTAGCCTCAGTGATGATTTATAACTGATATATTTTTTCAGCCCTAAAAGTTGAACTGCTGACTCCGTAATATACGAAGCCTGCGAACACTGATCCAGTAAAGAGCGTAGAGTCGCCTCTGTGCCTGTACCGGAGGTAACCTTCACCAAGGCTGTAGGCAACAAATCATGGCTACGGGAAGTCGCAGCACAGTTTGTTACAATGTTACTTGCATCGTCTTGTGTTTGTTTTGTATCAACTGATTGCTTAGGTTCTACTTTAGGGTCAGTTGATACGGACGCATCTTTAGAGTGGAGTAAAGAATGATGCTTTCTTTTACATAACCGACATCTAGTCGGCAAACGACAGGCATATACCGCGTGGCCTGACCCGAGACAATTAAAGCATAATCCATTGGATTGGACGAAATTACGCCGTGAGGTGACATCTTCGTTACTAAATTTCTTACAACTACCAAGTTTATGATCAGCTTTACAAAATACACATGACAGAGTAGCTACATGTAGTGTCTTGACAGGAACATTTTTTGTGGCAGTATTTTTAGAAGACTTATTGTCTAAAAATTCTAGTGAACGGAACCTTTGTTCTAAAAACATATTAAACTGCTTTAGAGTAGGTAGATCTTCTGAATATTCACAAATTTTTGCTTCCCACAATTTACGAGACTCAGAATCTAATTTTAAGCTCAAAATGTATATTACAATGAAGTCCCAGGTGTCGACATTAATTCCCAAATTTTTAAGTGCATTCAAACAATCGTTACTTGTATCCAATAACTCTTTAAGTGATTGTGCTGACTCGCCTGATATATTTTTCTGACTAAGAAACCGTTTCAGAATGCAACTCGCCATATACTTTTTATTATTGTAGCGCTTGTTTAATTGTTCCCAAGAAGTCTGATAATTTGAACTACAAATAGGTATATTTCTCAGAAGTTGATCAGCTTCTCCAGATAAATGACTTTTTAAATACTGAAGTCGCTGAACATCGTCCAAAGACTTATTACTGTGTATGAGGGATAAAAATAAATCACGGAAGGTGATCCACTCCGAGTATTGTCCAGAAAACATAGGTAAACTAATTTTAGGTAGTTTGATATTACAAGATTCATCAGAGCTTTTCCCTGCACAAGACTGTGATACATTCTGAGACATTTCCTTTTTACATAAATCAGTAAGTATTTCTTTTAACTCCGTTTTATAGTCCAAATATAACTCTTCCGTAACTTCATACACTTCTGATGAACAATAATGCGATTTATTATATTCAGCTTCCTTTATTTCACTTAATATCTTAAGATGTGTGCCGGAAAATGATGTCCACTGTGACTCTAAATTCTCCAATCTTACTTCAACATAAGCCTTAGAAATTCGCTCCTTGGGCGACTTTTTGAAGTTGGACCTGGCTCGCGATATGGTCTTATTAGTGTCCATTTGAATTTTATTGTAGACTTCCATGTTGTGTAGATATCAATACAAAAAGTTTACACAAATATAATGTCTACCAATAACCCTTTGATTGATGGAAACACTAAGTCGAACCGTAATCTCTCAAAAGAAATGCTGTCTGTATAGGCCCAAGTTATCGCAAATTTTCTAAGTCACTGTAGGGAAGATTCCTCAAATATTTTCTAAGTCGTAGAAACATAAGTCTTCGAAATTTTCTAAGTCTTTAAGACTTGTAAAATTTTGGGCATGGATTCCCCGTCATTTCACTTTTTCGCAAAATTTTCTAAGTCCATGCTACATGCTTCTAAACTTCAAAGTTAATTTGTTCAAGATAATAAGGTTTAAAATCGAATCGGAAAGTACTCACAGTTTTATGTCCGTACACGTCACTCACACTCACGTACGACGTCACTATGCTTCGGCTCGTCACCGACACTTGCTGCAAATCACTCCGCTAGGTGGCGCCACTGTAGATTCGCTTTCTGCCGGGTCGCTTCTCTGCTCCCACTGGAAGGCTGCGCCCCGGACAGCGATCCACTGCCCCTATCTAGGTGCGCTGATGACGAGAAATTGGTTCTCGGGAACCCACTTATCTGACTCTAAATCCGGCTCGAAGGACCATGTACAATTCCAAACCAAGATGCTATGCTCGGAAAATAAAACAAGACGATGCTGTGTTGGGTTTTTTATTCTTGAGATGTCGCGACGCCCCCGCAAGGGGGCGTGGCGAGCGGGGTCAGGGCTTCGCCCCTCGCCCGCGGATGCGTCACGGTGACCCATCAATATGGGCCCCTCATAATATTTGGCTAAGCGCCTGCGGAAGTGATGCACGCAATGTGCATCTGTGTAAATGGTTGCATTGAATGTATCTGTAGAGGCGTCGCGACGCCGTTATAACGACGGCGTCGATCTTCACGGACACCCCGGCGTTCATACCGCATCAGGTTAGACCCCCAGTTACCTGGGGGAAGCCCAACGAGGCAGACCAGCGACTAGGGTGCCGACTTGACGCACCTACAGGACGAGATGAAGCGTCCCTCTCCTCGTTCACAGAGCTAGCCGTTAGCGATTCGAGGGGTAAGCAGTAATGTATGTGTGGGTGGCTAGTTATGTAGTGTAACGCCACCCAGTGTAGACACGCGTCGCGGCCCGCGCTGCGTCAGCGTGTGTTGTGTATAGGCGTCTGTGTAGTTAGTGAATGTCTGTAATTCAGTTGCACGACATGCCTATATTAACCTAGTACACGTCGTGCAACAGATGTATGTGTACATCTGTAGAGTTTTATTATATCGAGTCAGCTGCGTGTAACCTGGATACAGCTAACTCGAGGCGTCAATCCGGTGCGATGGGGTCAGTTGTCCGCTACCAGGTCGCGGGGCGTGGGTCTCGCGTCAGGCGGGCGCGCGTGCAATGGCGCTATCTGCTTGACATGGGGCCAGGCAGAAGCGTCGGCACGCGCGAACATCGACTTAGCGAGTCGCCTCACGAACTCATCCAGGCTCTCGATCCCGAGATCCCGGGTGATAACATCGTTCCTCACGAAACGAGGAGCGTCTACAATGGTCCGCAACGCTTGGTTTTGTTGCGTGCGGAGCAGCTTGCGGCTCGACTCGCACGTGAGGGCGAACCAAGCTGGGGCGGCGTATGTCAGTACCGGGCGGATGTATGTTTTATATATCCCCAGCTTGACACGCGTCGGGATGCGGGACTTGAGCACGGGCCTGAGGAGGTTGCGGGCGACCTTACCCTGCGCGGCGACCTTACGGACATGGGGCCCCATCGTGAGGCGGCGGTCGATGGTCACACCCAAGTACTTGACCTGGGGCGACCAATCGACGTCGACTCCATGTAGCTTCAAGGGTGGTGGGAGCGGGGCGAATCCGGTGATAATCGCCTGCGTTTTACCCACGTTAACCGAAAGCCGCCACTTAGACAGCCAGTCGGGGAGAAGATCGAGGGCGCGCTGCATCTTGACAGCCGCGTACTTCGCATTAAGCGATGTAGTGATGTACGCGGCGTCGTCGGCATACAGCGCGAGCGTCGCATCTGGAGTGGTGGGAATGTCGTCGGTGTAACGTGAGTAACACGCCGGCGATACGCAGCTGCCTTGCGGCACGCCAGCCAGTATCGGGCGGGCGCCGGATAGCGCCCCGTCGACCACCACCTTGAAGGTCCTGTGGGACAGAAAAGAGGAGACCACCCTTACAACGCGACGGGGCGCGTCGGACGTGGCCAACTTGTATATTAGGCCCTCGTGCCACACACGGTCGAAGGCCTTCTCCATGTCGAGGAATACTGCAACCGAGTATTCCTTTTTGTTGAGGGCAGTTGTCAACTGGTGCAGTACCCTAGACAACTGAAGCGTCGTGCTATGTTCCGCCCGGAACCCAAATTGCTCTGGGCGCGGAACAATATGATGTGAGAGGTGTCGCAGCAGGAGTACCTCGAACACCTTGGAGACTGTCGGCAGAAGTGTAATCGGCCGATAGCTCTCCGGCTTCGCTACGTTCTTCCCCGCCTTGGGCAGCATTATGACGCGCCCCTCCTTCCACGAGGTGGGAAAGACCCCCGTGCGCAGTATCGCCGTAAACAGGCGCGCCAGCGCCGCTACCGAACGGAACGGCAGATGGCGCAGCGCTGTATTGGTGATACCGTCGGCCCCGGGGGCCTTCCTAGGCTTCGTCCTTAGGATGGCGCGTCTAACTGCGCCAGGCGAGAAGAAAATAGGGTTCTCCTCGGGAGCTATCGGCGTTGCGAAGTAGTCTCCTAGGTGTTGCTCGACCGCCGCGACATGCTCGATGTCGCTGGTCGGGTTCGGGCGAAACTGACGCTCCAGGTGCTCGGCGAAGACCTCCGCCCGGTCCTCCGCTTTGTACTTAAGCGCCCCGTCGCTATTGAGTAGAGGGCGCACCGGGGCTGGGGTATTCGTCAGTTGGCGGCAGAGACGGTGTACAGACGGCCAACTGTCTACAGTGGCGTCTATTCGTTCCTCCCAGCCCGCGGCGGTATGGGCCTGTAACTCGGCCTTTACCTTCTCCGCGAGGCGGTTGAGTTCCGTCTGCAATGTAGGGCATCTCAACTGTTGCCACTGCTTGCGAAGGCGCCTCTTCTCGGCGATCATCGCTGCGAGACGAGCCGGTAAGGGCGGCAGTAGCCCTCTCCCTTGCGGCTGCGTCGTCGTCGCCGTTTCAAGGGCGCTCTGTATGCAAGCAGTGACGTCATCCGCCGCTTGTTCTACGTCCGCGGAGGAGACGATAGGCCGAGTCGGCGTGGTGGTCTCCATCTTTTCTGTGAACGCCGTCCAATCAGTTAATCGACGTGGCGCTAATGGTTTCAGTTGGGTCGGCTGTCCCGTTAAGACGACGAGTACAGGTTGATGATCCGACTGTAACTCGTCGTCTATGACATGCTGGGTGGCCTGGCAGCGTAGCCCTCTGTGGACCACGATGTCCAGTACGTCCGGCATATAATTGGCCGCGTCTGGGTAGTGGGTAGGCGTCTCGGGGCCGGACACCGTGTACCCGAAGGCTTCCGCGTCCGCGAAGAGCCGCCTCCCCTCGGTGTTCGTATTGCTCGAGTTCCACGCCGGGTGCTTACAATTTAAGTCGCCGGCAAGGAGAGCTGCGTTAACGTCCTGCGCGCTAATAAGCGCCCGCAACTCAGTCATATCGAGACGATTCGCGGGCGGCTTATAGCACGCATAGACGTTGATGTCCTCGCCGGCAACAAGCAGCTGCACACCCAGCGCGTAAAACGAGCTAAGTGACGGCAAGGGGAGCTCTTGATGGACGACTCTTCGCCTCACTAGTACCGCCAGACCACGGTAACGGGTGTGAAGAGCCGACCTTTCATCCTTCCGATATACATGATAGCCTGGGAACCTAACCCTATCTTCGGGTCCCAGGTGTGTCTCGCTGATTAGCGCCACGTCGATGTTCTGATCGCGAAGGAGATGGCGGAGGGGGGCGACCTTATCCCTAAGGCCGCGAGCATTCCAGTGTAGAATCCTCAACGGTCTAGCCATCACAAAGTGACAGCAAGGTGGCCAGACCGTCGAGGATGACCGTCTCGATGTCTCGGCCCTGCCTTATCGCTCTAATTAGCTCCATAAGAAGCTTAATAGCGCAGGTTGTAAAATCTTTATTGGTTTGCGACTTATTTGTCGAAGCTTCGCGCGAAGGGGCGACGACAGCGCCACCACTCTTCGAGACGGGGAACTTTCCCTGCTCTGTGATTGGTCGCGGTCCCTTCACCATGGCCGCGACAGTGGCAGCACTGTGTTGCGGATTTTTGGCGAACCTACTAGTTTTCACCTTCTTCCGCTGCGACGTATTGTCGCTACTAGTAGGTTCGCTTGTTAATGTCGTAGGTGCCTCCTTCGGTGCAACCTGCGCTATTTTTTTTAAGGCAGGGGCGGCCGTAGGGAGATCTTCCTGTGTCGCCGGGGGGTCAGGGGGGTTCTTCCCCCCCTTCTTCCCGCGCTTCCTTTTCCTCTTCCTCCGCCCGGAGGAGGAGGCTTGGGTCCTCTGGGTGGGCTCGTTGGCCGTCGCCATGAGCGTCGGCCCTTGTGCCTCTATCATGGCCGCTTGTGGTTGCGGCCTGGCCATTTGACGGCTGGTGGCCGTAATGGCGACGGTCCCCGCCCGCTTGTTTCGAGTTTCTCGCTCGAATACGGGGCACTTGATGTTGCTCGCGGGGTGCGGGCCACCGCAATTGACGCAGGTGGCCGGCTCCTCCCGCGGGCGCGGGCAGTCACGTGCCGCGTGCTCGCCTCCGCATCGCACACAAGCGAGCGGTCGGTGACACTGGTGCGAGCTGTGTCTGAATCGCTGACACCGGTGGCACTGAGCGGGCCCACGTTTTCCACGCCAAGCCTCGATTTTGACACCACGCATGAACATAAACACGGTGGTGTCATAAATCTGTCTGACGTCCGGGGTTTTCTTTAGTATCGCGTGGAACACGCAGCCGGGTCGTCCTTGTGCGCCCTTGATGTGACGCACGTACTCCGGCTGGTATCCCAACGCCCGGAGTTCCTCCTCGATCTCCTTCGGGTCCGTATCCGCCGGTAGGCCCCGTATGGCGATCTTTAAGTTGCGTTCCGCTGGTAGTGAATAAGCGAACCACGAAACGCCGCTATCTTTTTCCAGGCCTGTCAGGTACCTCTGTACCAGCCTGTACTCGTCCTCGGTCTCGGGGTTAAACCTAACCCCGGACCCGAAGGGACGGGCATGCGGAGGCCGGCCCAGCTTGGCACTGATGGCCCGGAAATGCATTGCCCAGTTGGGCAGCGTCTCGACTACCAGCGGCGGGTACCTCGGCTTTTTGAATCCCTTCTGTTGTTTCGTCGTCGTCGCGTTTGTCGGCTGGACGGTAGCAGAAGGGGGGTTTGTACTAATAGGGGGGGGGGGGGATTTATTCGCCCTCCCGGGTGTCACTTTAGGTGGTGATGGAGTCGGTGACTGTGGCGGTGTACGGCGGACCGCGTCAGAAAAAGTAGGCGACTGCGGTGTGCCCCGACCTCGCGGCGCGCTATCGCGCTGTGGCCGCGGCGGGTCTAGGCAGTAGCGCTTCGCCTCCTCCGACGCGGTCTCGCCTGAGCTTCTCCTGCGCCGCTGGGCTCTGGTTTCGAGCTCGAACTCGAAGTTGAAGCCCAGCGACGGTGTTGGTGATGCAGGCGACATCGGCCCGATGGCAGCTCCGCCTGCGGTGGGTCGCGTACCGGATCGTTGAATCATGTCCGGGGACATGTCTCCACGACCGGACGACGCGGCCGAGCCCACAGATGCCAGCGACATGCTCGACCCCACACGTGAGGAGCATGCCGACAGCATGGCGGGCGAGTCGCAGGCGGACGTTCGTGGTGGTGCCGGCGAGGCGGGCACCAGTGACGTCGACGGTGTTGTTTTATAAAAAGAGCCAGCACTTACAGGACGCTCCTGCTCAGCTTTCGCCGGCCCACCCAGCGGGAAGCGGGGGCCGGGGATGGCGGGGCGCGGAGCGGCTGTCTTCTTGGGCTGGGACTCCACTGGCGGCACTGTTTGCATCACTTTCGCCGCAGGCGCGGTCGGCGACACGAAACGCGGCGGCGGAGCAGCGGTACGCGTAGGCGGAGCACGCGCGCGTGCCGTCGGTACGGGTGCGCGCGGTGTGGGTAGCGCGGGGTAGTCGTGCGGTACGGCGGAACGCACATTAGACGCGGCTGTGGGTCCGGGCGCGGGTGCGCGCACGGGTGGCGCTTGGGCGCGCGCTTGCGGCGCGCGACTCGGGTTCGCGGCTGGCCCCGGGGCCTGAATCGGCACCGGGCGGAACGCGGGGGGGCGAACGGATACCGCATGCGGCCGGCTCGACGACGGCGTGGGCGCAACGCGCGCAGGCGCCGATGACGTCGGTGGGCCGGTAGCAACGGCGGCACTCGCTTCCCCTTTTCTGCTTGAGGCAGCTTTCTTCCCCTTTTTCATTTTAGGGGGTCCGGCGGATGGTGCACCGGACGACGCGTCGCCAATATTTGGCAGCGACGTCGTCCGGTCCAACACCGGTCGGCCTTCAGGTGACCCGGCATCGCGGCCCAACGAGGCACGCGAGCCGGGTTTAGACATATTTGTGCGTGGCCTCCGCGACCGCGGCGGCGAATAACGCCGAGCAGCAACGGGCGACTCCCCCTGTGTTGGTACAGGTACCCGACGGTGTCCTGTACACACACAGAGAGAGACGAGATTAAAATAAGCGGTCCGCGCGGAAAAACTAGACTCGCGTGGGCTAACGTCAGTGGATCGGCCACGAGCTAATCCGGGTTTTTTATTAATAATATTTTCTTCCTTATATCTAATCGTGTGTAACGAAACCATAGCACACTTTTAAACAGCTCAACGCCATCTATCGAGCTAAAAGACAAACCTTTGCGATTATTGACTTAACACTTACTGAGTAGAAATTCTTTTCCCTTAACCATACTTTAAGACACCTTGTAAATTTATTCGCTGGTAAGATTTTAATACTGTCGGGTATAGCATTAAATATACGACCACACATTGCATAGCTATTCTTACTATATAATGCTGTCCTAGGAATTATGGGCAAAACTATTCTATTTCTGTGCCTATTACTTTTTGGAAATATTTCATGAGCTTTTTTAAATAACTCCGGGTGCATTTTAACAAACTTAGCGCATTCAAAGATATAAAGACTCGGAAGGGTTAGTATCTTGAACTTTTTGAAAAAGGGTTTGCAAGATTCCCATGGGCGTATTCCTGCTATGGCGCGGATGCATTTTTTTTGTGCGATAAACACTCTCTGACTTTCTGTTGAGTAACCCCAGGTGATAAGACCATTTATCTTAACACAGAATCAACGTACCCATAGAATGCAGATAATACGGTTTTTAGCGCTGATGTTTTTGAGAGTTCGTATAGAACGTATACGAATTTGTTTATTTTATTGCATACTTTATTGACGTGGGCCTTCCAGTTGCAGTGTTTATCAATCATGATACCGAGAAATGTCGTTTCGTTTACTTCTTTTAAGTTAAGGCCTCTATAATTGATGTCTAAAGTTTTATTTTCTCGTCCATATGTACTAAATTGAATAAAATTAGTTTTTGTTAGGTTTACACGTAGATTATTTTCGTCAAGCCAAGTTATTATTGATTCAATTGTATTATTTATGTCAGTTGTATATTTATTAATGTCAGTATTATTTGATGTCATTATTAACGATATGTCATCAGCGAACAGAAAACAGGGGTGATTAGTAACTTCAGGTAGGTCATTTATATAGAGTAAAAACAATAGGGAACTTAGCACACCCCCTTGGGGTACACCAGACCTGTTATGTTTATAGTTTGATCTGTACGACTTTAGTTCTAGTTTACTACCAATTCTTTCGATTTCTACACATTGCATTCTGTTATTTAAATAACTTTCTATCCATTGAAGTGCTGGGCCCCGTATCCCATACTTTTCTAGCTTGTCTATTAGCAATTTGTGTGACACATAGTCGAAGGCCTTCGACATATCAAAAAATATGCCTGTTGTCTGAATTCGCTTATCTAAATTAGTAACTATTGTGTGAATTAGGTTAAAACATGCTAATGTTGTAGACTTTCCCTTTTGAAAACCATATTGGTCTTCTCTTAGGATAGCATGCTTTTCGATGAATTGAGTAAGGCGTTTGTGCATGGCAGTTTCAAAGATTTTTGATATAATTGGTATGAGAGTAATTGGTCTGTAGTTATCTATATCATCCTTGTTACCTTTTTTGTGGAGAGGTTTTACAACCGATTGTTTTAGTAGGCTAGGAAAACATCCAGATTCAAAAGATAGATTTATTAAAAATGTTATGACTGGTGTTAATTCACTTGAACAACTTTTTAGGATTTTTGTAGCTAACTCATCATAGCCTACAGAGTTTGTGTTAGTCAGAGATAATATAATTCTGTGTGTCTCTTCGTATCCATATGGTTTTAGGAAAATACTATCACTAACAGATTTTTTAAGCCTAACACGAGTATTATTATGTGTATTGTTTGTTAGATTAATCCAATAGTCATTGAATGTTTCAGCAATTTTGTCTGGGCTATTTACTACAGTACCTTTGTTCCTTACTTTTTCAATTACTTGTTTGCTCTTAGTACCGATGGACTCTTTTTTTATCAGTTGCCAAGCATGGCAACTGATAAAAAAAGAGTCCATCGGTACTAAGAGCATCGGTACTGCCTTGCATTTGTTTTTTGAGTTACTGATAAATTGATGATTACTTCTTTTAATAGACCCATGTATGCAACGTCGTAGGAGTTTAGAGTAGTTTTTAAACTTTGATTTATTTTCCGCAGTTTTGTTAGCGTAGTAATTGTTCCGTAATGATCTTTTGGTTTTGCAGCTTGCTCTAATACCTTTAGATATCCATTTAAGGGGTCGATCCCTGTTTGATATCTTTATTCTTCTGTTTTGGAAACATAATTTATAAAACAGATATATTAGATCGTAGAACTTTTCGTAAGCTACGTTAATATTGGATTCTTTAAATACTTCTGAAAACGATAGTTCGGTCATACATTCTTTAAATTTTGCAAAGTTATGTATATTATAGTCTCTCCTATACGTTGAATATTCTGTCAAAGTTGTTTCTTTATTTCTCACGGGTATACTTAATAACTGTGCAGTATTATGATCAGAAAGGCCCAGGTGTAGAAGTTCACCGTTAGCAGATTTGATGTTGCTAATTAGGTGATCTATACAAGAATTTTGACGTGTTGGTTCTTGAATATGGAGCACCAGATCATAATTTTGAACAAATTCGATTAACGCCTTAGATTTATTATTTAATTGTAGCGTGTTGATATTCAAGTCACCTGCTATAACAATTTTTTTCTTGAATTTCCGTGTTATAAATTGAAGCACTGTATCAAGTATTTCGAAGAATTTGTTGATATTTGAAATTGGAGTTCTATATATGCACAAGATAAATAGATTTTGGTTCATGACCTCAATGCCACAACACTCAAAGATATTGTCAATACAGTGCTGATTTAAAAAATATATTTCTTTAAATATAGTACCCTTTTTTGCGAGGATAGAGACTCCACCACGCTTTTGCTTCTTTGTCCTGCAGTAAGAGGTAGCCAAACTATAACCAGAGAATTTAATAAGATTTTCATTACCTCGTTCTATGAACGTTTCAGACAGACATATAATATCCGGGCTCATTTTAAGATCCGATAGCTCTGTTAAGTGTATTTCTATCAAATGAATTTTGCTTAGTAAGCCGGCGATGTTTTGGTGAACTATTCTGAAAAAATTAGTCTCGGAAAAACGTCTGTGTACCTGTAACACAGGGGTCATCCGTTTCTGACATGCTTATGGGGTTGCTGATAGAGGTACCAGGTACGACCTCCTCGATGGAGACCACCTCATTTGTTTGTGTACTAGAGTCTTTTAGTATAGGTATCGACTCCGTAAGACGTCTTTGTGCAAGTAGATTATGAATTGTAGCAGGGGGATACTTTTTGAGATTTAATAATCGCTTTGTATGTTCAGAGTTTTTATAAAAATGTAAAAAATTTTAATCGTAGTCAATCTGATCTAGAATTGAATTAATCTTGCCGCATAACCCATATCCATTGAAAACGTTCAATTTATCAGTGTAATCCACAAATGTGCAATCATTCGATTGTTTACTAAGGAGTCTTAAAGTATTATTTAAATTGTTTTCATTTAAGTGAACAGTTTTAAAGACTTTTAGCACTAAACTAGGACATTTTATACATTTCAAAAATACACATAATTCAGTCATAATTTTAAACGGGTCAGCGTCATGTTCGCCAACACATAGTATAACACGGTCTTCAGAAGATATCTCGAACATTTTTGCGCTATTTAGTATTTCCTCTATATCAGCGTTAGGTTTTATTATTGATATAAATTGGTATCTATTGTAACGGCTGTATTGTCTTGATTTTATAAGATTTTGTGCCAGTCCCGTGCATTGACTACTACCAAAGATAAATGCTCTTTTGTTAGGTTTTGCTTTCTTCTAACAGGCACTGGAACAGGCTGTGATTCAATGGGCGTTTCTGCTTGTGCTTTGCGTGTGCGTTTATTATATTAACTGATGATTATATCAAATAAAGTTATAGATTCAGTTGTTATATCTGGTAAATATTAGTAATTTTGTAATTATACCATATATTACTTACCCTTATTTTAGGTATACCAAAGTTGTAACACAACCCTTAAACAAGGTAAGTAGCAGTATTTCGTAAGTTTGACCTTTTCCAAATCAGAACTAAGAACACGAAAAGCCTGTTTAGACTAACATGAAGACTCACATAGCGACACTATCATAAACCAAGTTTGTAATTTTTTTTTTTTTTTTACATAATCCTTCTCACACACTTGATAAATCTTCGGCCGGTCCTACAGATAAGTTCGCTTCACTGCTAAACCATTTCAACAGTTACAATTTATTTTCACTGAACGTAAGACAAAGTCAAATCGATCAAACAATTTTCAACAGTTACAATTTATTTTCACTGAACGTAAGACAAAGTCAAATCGATCAAACAATTTTTTAAATGTCAAAATTAATGATTTTTTTGCAAATTTTTGTGTTCAATAGTGCCTTCGACAATATTTACAAAAAAATATAATTGTTTCTATATTCCATTTGAAATAAGATTAGAATTTTTACCAAACCGTCCGTTCAACCGATTTTGACTTCTATTGCCTTGTTGCCATGATAAATGGCAGCTGCAATACTCGTAAACAGTTGGTATTGTAACCACTTTTTTACTTTTAATACCATCCTTACGCCTACAGAATCGGTTGAACGGACTGTAAAATCTTAATTCTATCAGAGTATAGTAGATTCCAAAAAGTAGTTTCGTATGAAGAATAATGGGCAACAAACTCCACACTAACGTTTTTTAAAATGTTTTTGACATCCCCAGGATTACTTACCACCATAAAATACATAATCATACAACACACCTTGACTACATTTTTACACGATTACCATGGAGGTTAATACATAAGGACAGGTGGTATTCCCCCACGAGCTGCCACCATTATTGTGACAATCAATGCTCTGGGGATATGGATCGATAATGACCTTTGCGTTATTTTAATCACTTACTCCTTTGCTCCAGTAAATAATTTATGTTGGGGGTGATGTAAGTAGTAAAAGTGAAGCGATGTCATAAGCGAAAGCGATTTTCACTACTTTTATTGGGAATGAGTATTATCGATATCGCGATTGACCTTTTCTTGGTATAAGGTTGTGAACCGTTATGCTAATTTATCAAATGCCAAATAAATACCTAAAATGTAGAGAATGGTTTATGCTACAGAATTAGGTTAGAATAAGCACTTAAAAAGAAAGTTTGGTTGAGCACATTTGAATTAGAATCAAATAAATAAAAATGTTGTCAAATGAAATGATGGCCTTGCACCTTAACCACAAAATAAAACGAAACTATTTTGCCCATAGTGATTTTATTTTCTAATGAGCTTCACTGTTGCTAGAATGCTACTCGACAACCATTTTTTTTTTAAGTTATGGCATATTGAATAATTCTAGTCTAATGCCAGACCCTGATTTTAGATAGCATAGACAAACGATGAGATTCCAAGGTATCAACACTTAAGAGCGTACATTCTAAAAGTTTCCAACGTCGCAAATAGCTGTCAACATATTTATATTTGCATTTCATAATCAATATTTTAGTGCAATAAAGAGCATAATAATATTGACCAATTGATCAAAACAGGTTAGTGTATTTGACAGTTATTTGCGACGTTGTTAATTTTCATTTTACAGTCTTAAGAGTTCTAACGGTTCATAACCGCTCTCGCTTCTGCCCATACATTGCACCACATCGATAATGAGACTAGATCAAGTGGACAGTTAAATTACTAAATTGTAAGCGTCAGCATACCTACGTTGATTTATACTACACCCTTTCGTCTCCCAACTCTCAACCTTACCACAAGTGAATAAGGTGCATTTTAGAGTAACAATTTCACCTGCAAGGGTAATTTAAAAGTGTAACCATCGCACTGATGTTGATATATTTTCCACTTTTCACTTTATTATGCGTGGTATTTGAAAATGGACGCAATTAATTGTCTGATAGGGTAATAAATAAATCATTAGATTTTTTATTGTGTGTTTTTATGTGAGAAAATAATAGACTGAAGACCAGTGACGTCACTAATTTAAAGTTGTTATGAGAATCTAGTACACACATATCATCACGCCTCTTCTGAAAAGGCTAGGCAGATAGATTAAGGTCAGATAGTATTTTTTTAATGAGTGCTTCTGTTTTAGATCTTTGAAGACACGATAGCAGAGAGAGTCCATTAAACGATAAGTCCTATTTTTATTATTGAGACGATGTTTTAAATTAAAAAACATCACTCGAATAGAATATTATCGTGTTTAGCGATAAGACCGCGCCCATTGCGTCACTCTATTTATATCTATAATTCATAGTGTAGAATGTGTGTACATAATTAAAGAGTATTCTATTCTATTCGGAGCTCTATTTCTAACTGATAAGAAATAATTGGGTTGTTGTCTGGGGAAAAAAAGTCAGATAATAAAAAAATTATTAGACAAGTATTTTTGCTTTATCTTAATATTTTTTTTTTTTTAGATAAAACGAATTAATGTTGATGAGTGCGCAGTATAACATCTACCGGAGAGTGACGTCATGCCACATTTTAACTCAATGTAACTACGTGTCCAATATTTTTTTATAATCTATCTAACGGACAACTCACTTTTTTTTTTGTTAGCATCCGTATCCTGAAAGCTTCTATAATAATAACCCTTTTTGTTTGGCAGGACACGATATATAGACCTGTAGGCTCCATATCCTGCGGGATAATTACGTACACACTTGGATTAGTCATGGCTTTCATTTTGACAACAGTTCAACAACATTCATTGCGTTATTTACACTGTTGAGAAGATGAATTTTTCGAACAATGAAGCAATGGATTAGCAATATCCTTCAAAATCATTCAGATTGTGATTAAAAGTGTGTTACGCAATTACGTTGCTGGTCTTAACGAATTAATGTAAAAAGGAAAGAAAGGTTCATCCATCTTGCACACAATTTTGAACACCCTAAAAGGCCCAGGCGCACATAAAAAGTGCCCTCAGGCCCACACCCTATAAGCCGAAGAGATAGTTTCATATTAATACGACTTCCTAAAAAGTGCAACAACCCGATTTTAAAATTGATTAAACTGAAACTGGAGACCTTTAACACAAGGGTATAAAGTCCAAAATTCATTGGCAATGGTATCGCACAAAACAGATTATTTAATTACCAAGAACATTTGCATATTGCTTGAACCTTGCTTGTTTGGAATAAGGTAGACGTTTGCTTGGTTTTAAGTATGATTAAGGTGGTCAGCAGAAAGGCTTGGCAAGTGAAAGTAGGCTCATCTTCGACCGCAGATAACCTTTGGCCGTAACCTGTCGTTGTTATTGTAAAATACACCTATTAGTATTTATGAAGATTGCATAGTTTTGTACGAATTGCGAAGAATTTTATTTCTGCGCAGATAGTGGAATGTAAAAGTAAAGTATGTTGGCGATTATCTCTGGTTAGATAGGGGGGACATTCAATTTAGTGAGTTACTGTTATTTGGAGTACACAGAAACTGCTGAATTTAAATGTCATCTAAGGAGCATGGGTCTTTTTAATACAGTCAAGTTCAACAACAGAAATGTAGATGAAATCTAATTATGGTGATTACGCTGAATTACTTTCATTTTGTAGATAACTACTATTGTATCTATAAGCAGTTCGAAGGTTAAACGTATAAAGAATAAAGATGAAAGTATATTCTGCCAACTACTGACGATGGCTCATTGGTCGCAAGCGCTACTGCTGAACATGACGTCTTGGGTTCAATTCCCAGGTCGGGCAGAGTGTTATTCGGTTTATCCATCAGGAATTTCTCAGTAATAGCCTGGAGTCTGGATTCATGCCCGGTTGATGGCAATAAGCTCGCCCCCTATTACATGGGACTTAAACATAACTGGCAAAATGTGGGTGTACTATAGATGCCCCTCTGCCTGACCCTTGGCCATAAGGGCGTGATGTTATGTTATGCTTAGGACTCCATTAAGTGGAAATATTGTGGTATAAGCATAAACAGCCTATAATATTCCCATTGCTGGGACACAGGCCTCCTCTCTGTGAGAGGGAGTGGGCTGTAATCTACCACGCGGGCCCAGTGCGGGTTGATAGATGTCACATGTCTTCAAATTTTGATTCTTGGACATGCCGGTTTCCTCACGATGTTGTCCTTGACGGTTTTGAGGGCAGTGGTGATGTATATAAGCTATGATGACTAACCATCAGCTGGGCTGTCAATTTTGTTTGCCATAAAAAATCTTAAACCTAACCATAACAGTAATTCTATAGTAACCAACAAATTGTCACAAAAATAAGAAAAATACGTAACATTATTCTTCTCCAAAATTACAAAGTACATGTTACAGGTAGTTAAGATTCGGGTGTTGATAAAAAAGGCCGTATTATCTATCACTACAAGAAAGTGCACCCCGAAGCGAGCGAGCAGAGCGGTTAATTAACGAAATTCTCTTTTGTCTGGGACACATAAAATTTTACGAGTATCAAGATCTGTGAGGCACTGTCCGAACCGCCCGTGCGCAACGGAGATGTGGCATAGCTGGATAGGGCTGGGAGTTACAGGGTAAAGCGTACTTGGTAGCTTTTCGATGGTGCTATAAAAGTAATTGATAAGAGAATTCCATATTCATCATGATCATTCTCCTGCCCTTATCCCAATTTTAATTTAGGGTCTTCGCAACATGTCCCTTTCTTCCATACAAAGACAAACATACATACACAACAAACAAACAAACATACATATTTCATCATAAGAGAATTCCATATTATGTCCCAAGAATTTTTATGGAGAATTATCATGTAGATGGATAAAAATATGTACCCATTTTTCTTTTGATACCGTAACCCTGAGAAAACATGGATTTCTCTTGGAAATTGCAAAAATGGGCAGGCGATTATTTACCGTTACATTAAAATCCGACGAATAATAAATTGATTATTGAACTACTGATTGTTTTCTTCAAGCAGTACATCTTTCAAACTTAAGAAGGACATTAGAAACTAAACTCATTTCGATACAAATCCAATTTTAAAGCATTTTCCACCAGTTCCGAATATTTCTCGCCAGCTGTAACCTCATGCCACATCCAGCGTCTCTATCCTTCAAACATACCGACACACAAAAAATTGGAGCAGGGCAGGTATGGAAAAGGCTCATAAAATTTAATAGGGTTTCCTCCAAAAAGCTCTTACGTGAGCCGAGTTGTTATGTGCCATCATATTTTTTGTAAAGAGCATGTTAATGAACGATCGTGTAAAATGGTCGCGGTTTCGGGAGCTGCGCTTGCGCCATAAATCATTAAAAATGATGGTGTACATTTTTTTAAATTAATCGATGTGCGAGGAACAGGGGGTGTAAAGTTTCTCAGCCTCCATTGAAACGGGAGGATCTTCGACTAGACGGATGTTGTGTTTGGTAAGCTACTGCCCCACGTTTGATGTTGGGACGTGGTATATCTTCTAGTCGCGCAGTAAACTTTGCTACTTCACATGTGGCGTTGTAAATGCCGCCACAAATCGTTAGATTTTCGATGGCAGTTTCAGGTTTGATCTAAACTGTTGCTTATGGTAGAATTGTTTAAATTCCCAGTTAACAATTGAATCAGCAATTGCAGATCTTTTTAACGTAATATAGTTCTCGTACATATTATGTAGTCTTTTCCAGTCAAAGTGTTTGTAAATGACTAAAGTAACTAATAAAGGATTTTTTCGGAAATTCCTTGTTTTGTTTTTCATTAACTTCGATATGGTTTCACTTACAATCACTGTTTAAAAAGGTTTTTTATTGCATCTAAATATATATTTTAGGCTTTTCTATTTGAACCTATCGGTTGTTTTAATTTCAATTTTTCCTTCCTTATATTTTGAAAGGCGATATTTTTGGAAAGTTTCTGACTCAAACAGCCGTGCCAATAAAAACCCATCGCTATTTTCAATAATTACCAATGTCACTTAATGGTATGCCATCATTCTACCACCAGTTTCTCACCGACAAACCGCTACATATTATTAAACCACTCCGGAACATTGGGCCCTATAAAACGACGAACAAAAAAGGCATCGGGTACACAATTAGTACTTTCGAGCGCATACCAATAGCAACGCATCTTCAGTGCGCCTGTGCCTTATAAGGAGAATGTGTTCCACAAGAGATTGGTCAGATTGGTAAGACTAACGATTTGGTCAGAATACTTTATTGATATTGTCCGGTTAATGTTTGCAGTACCCGGAAAGGGCGATTAAAGATAATTAGGTGATGATTTTTGGAGTTTAAACAGCATACTTTTGCAAGTGTGTTTTTGGGCGGAGTTTTTGCAGTATTTTGTTATTAACGAGGAACTAATTACTACATTCTGATTATTTATTTTACCGCTATATTTACCTTATTTTAATTTCCTCTATGTCTGCTAAGCTTCTTCGAAAAGAGTCGACAGAATATTAACTTATTTAGGACTTTAGTAGTATAGTATAAGTATATTTATTTTCTGTTCACAAATGTAGTAGTCACGGTATAGTGGTGCTTAAAGCTAGCTAAAGGATAGTTTACATTTGTGAGAGACTGGCGCTGTAGTTTCTAGAGTAGTTCTGCATAATTTCATAGTCGCAATGGCCTGAGTGGGTTACCTAGAAACAACTAGTTGTAAGCCAAACAAATAATTGGAGAATCAAACCGATTGCATCGTAGTCAGTCCGACGGAATTTCAAACATCTACAAAATTTTTAATATACTGAAATCATAATATTTTTGCAGAAATGCGAATTGAAATACTCCATAAAAGATTACTTCGAAAATATTTCTTAAAACTTCGCTTCGCAAAGGGCGAGATGTGTTGTCTTATTTCAATGAATAAAGCACATAAGATTGGAACGTCGCGATAAACCCGTCCCAGGATGAATGAATGAATACGTTTTTTCATCTAGATTAAGTGTAAAGTTCATTCAAAGAGCATAAAACTTCCGTGCTTTAACCATTATCGTCAATAAGTAAAAAATAACTCAATTTTTACTGTTTTTATCGCTACTTTAATGTATTCTGGTTTCGCTGTGTGGTGGCATTTAGGTGCTTATGTTATCTTTACAAAAATAATGCTGGCTATAAAATTAAATGGTCGGCCACTACTGAATGATATTATAAGGTTAAAGGTCTTAATAGATTAGCTATCTTTGATAGACTACTGAAATGCGTAATGGACGACAAATAAAATATTTAGTAGTAACCCAAGTCACTGACTTGAGAAAACAAACAGTTTAATATACACTGCAAGAGTAAGCTCTGAAACCTACCTAATCAGTTTAAAAAAACAAATACAGGAATCAAACTCGCGAGGCTCAAGACAAAAGCCAAACCGCCGCGACAATACGTTTTCATCACAAATCTCATATCTTAAGGTGCAACTAGTCGCGGGCTCGAACTCAATGGTGGGCCTGGCCAAAAACCACACTGTCTCACCTGGCATCGTGTCCGACAGAGATAGTATCAGTGATGAGCAGTTAGAAGCTGATCTACATGGACAACGTATAGTTCGCACGCACGGAAACACCGTACCGACCAATTTTAGTAAAACGAGCGCGTCAAAAATTACGAAAAGGCCTTTGGAAAAAAGGTTTTTCTGAAATAACCACTGCATAAATCAATTACAAATAAAATTTATTGAAATCTTCGTTAATTTTTCTGTGTCGGTACGGATTTTGTTTTCGAGATTTCACACTTCTTGTATTACTTATTTACGCCCAAAGTTGCATTAAAATTAGCAAGAAAAACGAATCTTTGTTGGCTCATAACTTTTTAATGGCTTTTTATTTTACTATTCTGCATCCGTACAGACAATTTTAATAATGAGACCTAACGATATCATGTTTAACTTTGAATGTACGATGTCAAATAGTGGAGTAAAACCCCTCCGAAGTTTGTATGGAAAAAATATCAAATTGTTTCACCTTAAGACATATCGCAGGACCTCACATGCGTGGGCACTTATAAATCAATAGGTGGGCGCGGTCTCTTTGACCGTATTCATTGATGGTGCAACGAAGAAAGTTGACACTCAGGTCGAATGTACCAGGTTCTTTATTGTGACACTAGATGGTAAAGGTGGTTCTGTCCGGAACTGTAATTTGTATGTGAGCGAAAAGACAATTTTTTTATGAATAAAATTCCCTAAAAACACGTGAAATTTTATGTTGGTTTGTTAACCTGTAATTATATTTAAAAGAGCAATAAAAATCTTTGGATATTTTGACATTGATGTTAGGAAAACCTTATTATTGCAAATCTTGTGCATGTTTGGGATTCTGTGAGATATTGGACGAAATATGAGTTTTTTTGTTACAATAATTAATTTTATTAATGGATTGTTATTTTGTTAGTCTTAGTTTTGCTTGTTTTTTTTAGTATTATTTCTTATTGTTATTCCTTGCTTATTTTAAATGTGTTTTTAAAATTTAATAACTGTGCAATAACTTAGATTTTATGTATGTAATGTTGTTTATTAAATAAAATCTTTGAAAACTATGCTTCCTTATTTACCAATTGTACTATTGCCAAATCACTTTTGGGATTTGACTGGATGTTGTTATTTTCTTCAATTAATCCAGTTACCACAGCTAATTTCCAGATGATAATTTACTGATACCTTGTTCCTTGTTTATTCAAACTATGAAGAGGCGGGTGAATGTCTATTGTGAACTAAATAGTTGGGAAAACCCATTACATTCCCCGAATAAAAAAAAAACACCTTAATCGACGGCACAACATACAAGATTCATAACATCTCGCCTGTAATCCTCAGAGGGTTTGGCAGAAGTGTATGTATTGTACACCAATCTTCCTAGCCTTTTTCCCAACTATCTTGGGGTCGGCTTCCAGTCTAATCGGATACAGCTATCAGGCACCAGTCTCTCACAAAGGTGGAATACAGTTGAGATAATTTTTTTTCACATTAACTTCAAGTCAGGTTTGTGAAGAGAGAACAATTGAATTGAATCAAATTGAGTGTTTATTTGTTCGATGACATGAATGTCTAAGCGACATATTATCTGCCTACCCTCACAAAGAGAGGTGTGCAGAAACCCAGATTAAAATCACATAAAAAGTTAATTTGTCACTGTTGACGCCTCGTGATACAAACATCATGTTAAATTAATTTCGTCCAAAGATTGAATGTATTTAAAAGGAACATTTTAAGCGACATTTTAGCCCACTATCTTAATGTTAACACTCCGTTTGAAACTCGTAAAGTTTAAGCAATAAACTTGGGCAAGATATAATTTGCATTAACTTAAAGGCAAGACTGATTTGAATATTGTATAATTTGTCAGAAAGCGTAATTTTTGAGATTTTTTTATGAAGCTTTAGTTATTGTATAATTAGTAATATAAGCAAAAATACATTTTTTATATTTTAAAGATATTTTACAAGGCCTTTAATTAAGAGAAATTAATTGGCCAGTATTGATAGTAAAACGTAATTAAGTAACTAAATACTTCCTATAAGAGTTGTCTCTCCACAGACAATGGCTCACCTCCCGTCTTGCTCCGCATGCCCTGCCACTTGCACACGAGAGGACCTAATGGCAGCGCGCTGCCATTAGGTCCTCTGCTGCAGCGTCAGCGAACGGTATCCGCGTTGCTGAGTTTTGGGCCAAAATAAATTTAAAAAACTTAGAACATATATTATTATGTATTTATTTCACGCTAAGAAGAAGAACTGAATTGTGTCCCATGCGTCCATCAAATACTAAAGTTTTAATTAAGGAAAAGGAAGATATTACATAACATCCCTATAAAAAATACATCATTTTACAATCACACAAACTTTTATCCCAAACTTCTCCATAATAACTTTTTTTAAGCATTTTTTATAAGCACTGATTTATCATCGCCTTAACAAAAACAGTCTTAAAACGACCTGGAAGTGATACGCAAAAACTTTATGCTCACATAAAACACGCCTCGAGTGTAAATATGCACGTAATACTGTTAACTAAATGATAAACAAATAAGTGCACATCACGCCTTGTATTTCCTGAAAAGATGGGCAGAAACAAGGGCAGTAGGTATGTTATACATACATATACAGGGTGGCAGGGACATCGGTACGCAGCCTGCTACATGATTCTGGACTTTGAAATATTTCGTCGCTCATAAAAAAAAATCTGCTGTTTCCTACTTTTTGCAATACCTACGCGGTCAAAATATATTGAATAGCTAATTTAAAAAAACACATGCGTGTTTAAAATTAGCTGTTCCATATATTTTGAACGCCGATCCAGAATCCATTCCATCCATTGTAACAGGTTGGCGTCGATTTGCACTGTAATTTTCGATTTTGCCAACGCTCAAAAGACCCTTATACAGTTATAAATATAAAGTTTTGGAAAAAAAACACAGAACAAAGTTCAAATTATATTGCATCCAACCTTTTGTACAAATGATTACCCAAAAATCAGCGTAGTTTACCTACATCAGTAGCAATCAATGAAAATTATCTAAGACGAGATGTTGTCCGCGACTTCGTCTGCGATGCAGAACGAAAAGTAGCCAATGTCCTTCTTCAGGTCAAGGTCTTACCCTGTGCTAAATTTCATCCAAATCCGTTCAGAGTTTTAGCGTGAAAGCTTTATAAAATAAACAAACTCACTTTCGCATTTATAATATTGGTTAGTAATCTGAATTCAAGTTAAGTTAATTTACTAAATATTGTTAGGTGCGCGATCGTTCAAAAGGGCGCAGTCCTGTATAATAATTTACGGTAAAAAAGTTCAGGTCACACTTCAACAACCCACTGTGCGTAAGGTAAGGTGAAACACAAGTGCAGTATAAAACTGTCATGTGCTTCCCAAATTATATAGTACCAGTACCACCGAACCCGAAGAAGAGGATGACGAAGATGATTCAAGGACGAAGCCTTCAAGACTTTCTCAGCATCTATGTAGAGTATATAATTTGAGAGTCATCGAGATTCAGAGACTCGGAAATTTTTGGCTACACAAAGGTCTTTTCTAATATGAGATATCTCTATTCGTCCTATTAAAGGGCTCGCGTTCCTCACAGCTTATGAAACAGCTTTTCTCAACATGGATTTATGAAAACTCAAGCTCACCCTTACACTGTATTAACATAAATAGTAAATACATACAACTTGTAACTAACAGCAACTGAGGATTACCTGATAACCAAAGGAAAATGTTTCAAGCAATTACATAACTTCAACAAACACCCAATTACCTCAAACACGCCTTAACTAACGAGCCGAAATCGTTATATTTCTAAATTAATTTGTAACCAACAGATATTATCGGCACAAACAATGAACGCAATGCTAGTCGGCATCCAATGGCGTCCTTATAAAGAGTATCCAATTTAATTGTAACTGTTTGGAGCAGTTAGTAGCGCACGCGATGAAGATGGTGAACTCACACGTATCACTGTTTAGACGCGCGGATAAATGACATGCGCGGGTAAAACTTAGGAAAACGTGGATAGAATAAAGTTTTGACTGGATTCAGAAGGTCAATGGGAAGCAAACATTCTTATTATCACTACCATTATTTGTTATTTCCGTAGTAGTATTCATTAATTTTAATTTGAAAATATCATGTTGCGTAACCGTAACTCTTGATTAAAAGTTGTTTTTCACTAAAATAGGTAGTTACCTATACCCTTTATCATTATTTCGTATTAGTTAATACGAAATAATGATAAAGGGTTTAATTGGAGACCTTATCTACTTATAATTGTAAGTTCGTTCAAAACAGGAAACTAGACAGTAGGTATGCGCAAAGAGCTTGATAATGTAGAAGATTATTTTATAAAGGGTGGCCAATTAGGAAGTTTTAAACTTTAGATAATTTTTATTACAAACGAAAATTACTGGATGTTTTTCTATATGTGTATTATTCAGGTTTGCCAATTTTATAAGGTAAATAAGATCTTCTTAATCTGCTCCTGTTTTATTCTAAAAAATGCGATAGATTTTCATCGTGTTTTTCATTCAATTTTCGCATACTTTATTAGGTATCGCATTAACAAAGTCACAAATATTCTGCGTTTCTTATTCAAACTTGACCACGACACGTCCTTGTAGATAACCCCACAGAAAAAAAGTCAGGCCGTGTCTGGAAATCCTCAGTGATCAAAATGGTATTCGTTACTCTTGATGATTTGTTAGAAAAATTTTCGTTGTAAAGAACTTCAGAATAACATTATTAAAAGTATTGTGGTGTCCATAGCCTTATAGACTATTCATAATGAATTTGCCGCATTTTAACTAAAAAATAGACACCAAACAACTGCAAAATAGTAGTCCCCTAGTATAGTAGTTTAGTTGCAGGTTGTTCACTGAATTGTTGAGAGATTGTGGATTTGTTGTCACTTTGTCAGAGCTGAACTCAATTTAGCTTAGCTTTGAAATTAATTTCTTTCATGTATCAGACTTCGACATAGCTTCGGAAGTCATTTAGAATTCTATTTCAACGACAGACACACGAACTCGGAAAACATTTCGATAAGTCATATCAGGAAAATTACTTATGACGCAATAGGCAACAAGATGTTATTTGTAGATCGTGAAAACACGAACAACAGGAACATCTTTAGTTATGACTTAATAACCAAGAAAGTCGAATCTTTAGTACTGAAGAATGACGTGAGACAACCTACCTTGGCAATAGCCTTCGATCCCGTCGAAGAGTTACTCTTATTTATTTATTTCATTATTTATGTACACACAGTAAAATAAATAAAGATACCCATGGTGGCCTGTGTCCCAGCAGTGGGAACATTAATAGGCTGATGATGATGATGACCCATAGTGGAGCTTCTGGAGTGAAGCGTATTTTAATAGAATATACTAGTTTTCGTTAAAACCTGAACTTGCTGTTGATACTTATAGTGGGTACGTTACTTGTGATATGTGCTGACGACGCGGCGACGCCGGCCGCGCCGCGTCGCGGTTTTGCCCCGAGGACAGTGTGAGACAGTCCTCATCTCAGCTAACTAGGCTATCGAAGTAAATCGCCTGCGCCGCGCCAGCCACCGCACCCCATTAATTACCATGTCCATTATTAACGTTAAATAAATTGATTTATCTTTAATAAAGCTCAGCTAATAAGCGTACGTGGTTACGTTTATTTAATTAATAATAGGAAGTTCCTTTGATGAAGAAGAGTTGGTTTAATTGGACGTATGATTTAAGTATCATCATTGTAGTATAAGCAGCATATCATGTCCCCAGTGCTGGGTTCCTAGTGCGGGTTGCTGGATGTCACATGTCTTGGATTTTTGGGTCTAGAACATGCCGGTTACCTCAAAGTATTTTCCTTCATCGTTTTGAGAGCGGTTACAAAGTTTAGTTCTCCCCAGGTACGTAGTTGAGTAGAGTTGTTATTCTAAGAATTATCTTTTGTGTACAAAGATAAATTCTTAGAATAACCACTTTCGTTCGCGTTTGTCGTAACTTCGAGTCATACAATGTTTGTTTTGAAAGTAAAATGAATAAGCTGTTCACGAACCTAAAAGTTTTAAATGGAATGAACAAAATTATAATAATGATCATAACAATTTAAATAATCAAATTAAGAGGGTTTACATCGTACGGCATTTCATAAAAACTTTCAAGGCCTTATTTTTCGAAGTGACTAAACCGATTTTAATGAAACTTCAGACGCTGAAAATGTTCTTAATATTTTCGAAAAGTTACCTTCAAAATGAAATGCTGCAATTTTGCTTGACGACAATATTATATGGCTAGTATGGTTTCGACGACATTGGTTATTATGAACAGATAGAAAGACGCTGTGGTCTATCCTCTTGATATAATGAATTCGTTACAGTTCCAATGAAAAGTGGCTGATATAATATTTCAAACGATTTAAACTGACTATCGTAAACAACAGTACCATCCGGTTTCCACATACCTATTCAACAGGCTTTCGTGTCAAAAATTTATTATTTCAATTACTTGATTTGCCATACAGTAATTAACTGTCGGAGGAACAGTGGTCGTCTATTTATTTATGTGATTCAAACTGATAAAATAGGATTTGTGAAAAGTGCTTACAGAACTCCTTCGATAACATCACTGCATCGAGAATCAATCAATGTTCGATTTGGTACGGAAGCGTATCAATTAAATCGATACTTTTGTAACTAAAACACACACTATAATTTGCTAACAAATTGTCCTACAAACTGTTGTGATTAGATGAGTGACTGCGATGATTTTCGTTCCAGAAACCGAGTGTAAATCTTTCCTTTAAACGCATTACCGAAATCTTGGTGAAAAAACCTTAAGATCACGTTCATTCTCAAAAAATAAAGCACAAATAAGTTCATATTGTCGAAGCAACCCACGTCTGTTCGCGTTTGTCGAGTTTAACAAATATTTATTTTGAAAGTATTTTACCAAAGTCGCGTGTGTGTGCTTAGCCCCAATGTGAGACGCACAAATATTGTTTTGTATAGTTTATTTAACGTTGACTCACAAAAATGGAAAGATTCTGTTAAAGCTACTGTTTTAAAATAACCACACAGTGGGTCCCAAACAGCAGCAAGGCGGCAGGCCCAGGAAGAGAGGGCGCGACGAACTTAACTCTTCAAAGAATGGCCACATACAGCACAATAGAGATAAGTAGAGGGACGGATGATAGTCCTTTGCCTTGCAGGGAGACATAAACGGCAAATAATTTTTTTGATTTTTTTTTACATGCACAATGGTCCGCTCGAAGGACTAAGTACGGAAACCAAACCCTAAAACATAGAATAATACTATTTTACGGAAGATAACATAACATCACGCCTTGTTTTCCCGAAGGGTTGGGCAGTTAACAATAAATTAGCCTACATTCGCACGCACGTAAAAATATCGCGGCGGGATTTTATCGCTCATCGGATTTTCAACTGTCGGTGTTGATCCGAACGTTGAGAATTCAACAGAGTGCAATCCAGCGCTTCGAAAAAGCACACTGTTGGATTTTTCACAGCAGAGTATTGAAAATCCAGTGTGGGAAAAAACATCGCCGCGGAAAAAAATCGCCCGTGCGGACCAGTACCCTAATTGCGTAATACACGATCAATCATAATCTGAATCGTTTTGAAACAGATTGCTAATCCATTCCTTCATAAGTCCGAACAACGTAAATAACGCAATGAACGTTGTTGAACTGTCAAAATGAAACAGATTAGTCGTAATCGTTTACGAAAATGTGTTGCGTAATTAGATAGCTGGAATTAAGGAAGAAACAGTAAACGCATTCAAGGACACTAAACGAGACACACTAGAAAGTTTTATTAATATAAAGCCTATGGGTCGGTGGGTGGTTAGTGTCCCTCAAAATGTCCAGGCCCATGACACTTGAACTATGTTACGCTTGACAAGAGAAACGACACAAGTTTTTTGTTCATGTGTCTATGGCAATTAAAATTGAGGCGGCCCATAATTTGGGTACGACACTAAACCTGCCATTTTTGCCACCAGGAGAGTGCAAGAATCAAAAACAGTGTTAAGAGCGCTTATCCTAAAAGTTTGCAACGTCGCAAATAGCTGTCAAATATTTTACCTGTTTTCATTTGAAAATTTGAAGTACCTACACCCCTACCTATCCCTTTAAGAAATAAACGCGTGATGTTATGTAATGTTGATTTTAGAAAACCATATTGTTTTGCAACATCATAATTAACTTTAAAGTGTTTGCGTTATCTTAATTACTATAGACGCTAATAAAACTTTATTTATCTATATGTGACAGCTGTGACGTTTATATTATCTGTGATTGATTTACTGTTCTATGGTGTTTGTTTATTTACTACGCAGCTTTGTGATGTACTTGAGGAACGACTGATTAGTTACTAGTTTTTTTTTATAATTAAATTGCACTGCAGAGAAAGTCAAATTAAAATTCTTATTTAATTAAGTTATAAAAAAATATTTATCTTTTATAATGATTTAGGTTGAAGTTATCTATACTACAATATTATAAAGAGGAAAGATTTTTTTGTTTGTTTGTACCGAATAGGCTCCGAAACTACTGGTCCGATTTGAAGAATCCTTTCAGTGTTAGATAGCCCATTTATCGAGTAAGGCTATAGGCTATATATCATCACGCTAAGACCAATAGGAGTGGAGTACCAATGAAGAATGTTTCAAAATCGGGGGGTTTTTTTAGCGTTAGCGCAAAGTAACTATTCCACGCGGACGAAGTCGCGGGCAGAAGCTCAAGTGATGTATATCAAATATTTTGTTGAATAGCTTAAAACGTCGTTTTTATATTATTATTCTGAACTGTCACACACATAAGTTCTATACATAACATACATGACATAATCAGCCTATAATGTTCCCATTGCTGGGACACAGGCCTCCTCTCTGTGAGAGGGAGTGGGCCGTAACTCACCACGTGGGTCCAGTGCGTGTTGATAGATGTCACATGTCTTCGAATTTTTGGTTCTAGGACATGTCGGTTTCCTCACGATGTCTTTCTTCACCGTTTTGAGAGCAGTGGTGAAGAAGTTCTATAATGTGCATCAAATATGTAGAGCCTCTAAATTTTCTAAGTAAAATTTGAACGAACAGTCAATAATACAATTACCTCAAAAACAGGCACGCAGCGTGACGTCACCGACCAAAAATCAGAAACATTTTTCCAAAAGCATCTTGACTATTGAAGACATTTCACTAAACTTACGGTACACTTAAAATTTAAATACAATGCGACCGACCAAAAATATATACCAAAAATGCCAACCTTTTAAACTCAAGAGAAAGTTCGAGCAAAATAAATATGTTTGCTGTACATTCCTGGTTTTCGATACACCGAGTGAAGTATGGCCGAAATTGTATCGTTGCACAGTGTCCTTTTCTTTGGCGTCGTGGCCAAATTTCGGTCTCGTTAATTTCGTCGGCTGATTTGGTAGTGCAACTTTTTGTTTACGTTTTATTTATGCTTTGTCAATTTGTATAGGGTTTTGGGTCAACTGCGACTTGGCGAATTGATATTTTAAGAAGTAACTTTTTTGTATTTATCGAGCAGGTAAAATACTTGTGTAGGTTAGATTGGCAGTGTTATTGAAAAAAAAGTTACACTGTAACCCCCTTACTAATAAACGTTGTATATCGCCTGTATAGTTACACAACGCTTTGTCTTCTTCTTTCGAATGTCTAATTACTGACGATTGATAGAGAGAAATTGGTTTGATTTGATTGATAGAGATTGGTAGATATACAGGCGATATACAACGTTTATTAGTAAGGGGGTATATATGTGCATTGTGTTAAAATTATCTATTCAATCTGCCTAGCCTTTTCCCAACTATGTTGGAGTCAGCTTCCAGTCTAACTGGTTGTAGCTGTGTACGAGTATTTTACATGAAGCGACTGCTTATCTGACCTCTACATCCAAGTTACTGAGTAAAACTGGTAACGATACCTCTGGTAAGATTGATTGTCAGGCTTTTGGGCATACCCGTAACGACTGTCAAAGATCTACGAATTAATACCAGGTCCGACGACTTAACGAGCTTTCCGAAGCACGGAGGGGCTTGATTTGTAATGGATGGTGACCCATCCACGAACCGACCGTGGCAAACGTAGCTTAACCTTCATTCGACCAGCCCGGCTGTTAACATTAAGCCACGAGCTCCTCCTAATTAAAGCTTTAAAAAGCATATTTTAATAAAAATAATCCCATCGATCCCCGAACATCCTCATTTCAACAAACAGTTGCAAATATTAATAAACAATCGATTTCATGCGCATGAGTATGACTGATGGTGCATTAAGGCAAATTAATCATCTTCAGTCTCCAACTCAACGGCGAGGCACATAAAACACAACTCACCGATGTTTATCGCCCTCTATCTACATGGTAGGTAAATGTCAGTTACTTAATTAAATCTTCATAAATTTGTCGTATACAGTCACTAGCCGTTATTGAGAATGTACTATTGAGAAAAAAATCTGACTGCCTACATCCTTGTGTACAAGAGACTACTTTCTAAACTATGACAGAAAACTTTAGGTGAACATTTTCAGTCGTAAAAATGTAATTATGCTGTCTTATTCTGAGTCCTAAAGCTAAATAAATTAACCCATATTCTAATAAAACCGGTAAAATAAAACAAAAATACTTTCTACTATGTTGAATCAGTAAAATTAATTGTCTAATCTTTCAACGCCGCGCGGAACTTTAATTTGAATTCAACACGTGGCTTATCTCCTGATGTAGGTTATTATTAAAAAAATAATTAGTGATAAATAAGAAATAATAGTAGCCATGTTATTAATTGCTTCATCTAGGAGTAAAATTAATTGGATAGAGTTTCAAAACAGGAAAAAGGAAAACGTACAAAATTCAAATAGGCAAATAGCATAGCAACATAATTAATCTACAAATTGTAGATTACTTATGTCGCAATGCTATTCAAATAATTTAAAACCACACATATTTTTCTAGCGCAAGTTTTGAGTAATAATTTACTACATTGGTATAACTAAATATATGTTAATCATAGCATCTGCCCGTGATTTCGTCGGGTCCGTAACTTCGAGAGTCATGTCCGAGTGAAATTTCTTCTTTTAACATAATATACTATCCTATAGCATCTCAATGCCCGCCCTCACTATAATTTCTGTGTTGCATCCGACGGATTCCTGCGGTCTTCATCACATTAGGTCATCGGTCCACCTCGTCCTTCAAAAGCTATTGGAGTATAATTATTCCCTTTTTGGGTTGAGAATATAATACCTTTTATCTAGTATGTAAGCCCGTGCTAATATCGATTAAACATTTTGCAACTGATGTTTACCTCACTATAAGTGGTTCTTAGCTGTTTAAATTTTTTGTGTTTTTGTCTGTAACAACTATTTTATTCTTTTTTTTTTTAATGTTGCTCGACACTAGGAATTTCTCCTGTATTGTGGGTGCGTTTACAGACATTTGAACTCACATACACAAACAGCCAAACGCAGACAACGATTAGTGCACCAAAACAAAATTAGATAAATTAACATTTGTGGCAACCGGCCGTCGGCTCTCGGATCCCACTGCTAGCACACAAGCCGTCTTCCTGACAGAGGGAGGCATTGATGCTTCTGGCACTAATGTCCGGAGAGCATCTGTATCAGCCGAAAAGTCAGGGCGCCATGTTATCTCTCTAGAAAAAAAAAAAGAAAATACGTTTCATTGCGGTAAATATGACGCAAGGAAAGAACAAATACAGCGACAGCCGGCATTGACGTGATGACGTTAACCGGTGCAGCATATTATGAGATAAAAAATAACATCATAATTAAAATTGAAAAAAAAAACCCCGACACAAGCATTTTTTTATTTATTTTTCCTTCTCCATCACCAGACCCTGTTCATCATCTCATCATCATCATCATCATCAGCCTATTAATGTTCCCACTGCTGGGACACAGGCCTCCTCTCTGTGAGAGGGAGTGGGCCGTAATTTACCACGGGGGCCCAGTGCGGGTTGGTAGATGTCACATGTCTTCGAATTTTTTGGTTCTAAGACATGCCGGTTTCCTCACGATGTTTTCTTTCACCGTTTTGAGAGCAGTGGTGATGAAATTATTTACACAAAGTAAAGCGCCTGCTTGGGTTCGAACCCACGACCTACAACTCGTAAGTCGGGGCCGTTACACTGGGCCACCACTGCTCTCTCTCATCACTGTTCATCATCTATTTATAACGTATTCATTAAGCCCAAACACGATAGCTGTGCTGTAAGTTGGTAAGGGAGTTGGGTATCCTGCAAATTCCAGGTTATGCTGCAGCATCAGTTCAAGGTTAATATATTCTTCTAATATCATTGAAGTAACAGAATACCAAATTTCTAATTGATGAACCTGTGGAAGACGCTCACGTCCATTCATCAACTAGAAACGAGGTGATAATCTTCAAGCGGCTTCACCGATTTTGATAAAACCTGCTTTCAAATAATTAAAACCGCATTTAAATCGGTTCACCTGTTTAAGAGCTACGGTTCCACAGACAGACACACAGCCACACACAGATAGCGGTCAAACTTCAGCCCTCTTCATGCGTCGAGGGTTAAAAAAATTACTTTTGATCCCCGACACAAAAAGAGGGGTGAAGTTTAGACATTCAAACTCAAACTCAAAGCATTTATTTCAATTAAACCATTTACAGGCACTTTTGAATTGTCAAAGAGTCGGCCAGTTAGTTAGAAAGTTGAAGCTGAAGTTGCCCATTCCAAAAAGTAGATCTCTGTGGAGAAGAACGGGCAAGATACTCCCAGGACACTCTTTTAAATAAAGATATTAGTAAATCCTGTGTATATTATTCTTCTTGCTTCTATATAACATGTGAGAACAATGTGATAAATACAGAAATCATTCAAAATATAAGTTTTTTACATTGACGGGTCTTACTTTCGCCATTGCGATTTTTTTAATCATAAACACCGTACTTGTACTAGCACAACTCGATCTGGTTGTCTTTAAAATTAAGAAAATAATACAAACTGTTTTCGCCGTTCTTTTTAAGTTGCGCCATTCATGTATTTGTTACTTTTGAAATAAATAATATGCCTTTGTAATAAATTACGTTTTTCCCTTACAGCACAACAGCAGTTTCCTCTCAATGTGCTCATTTAGATACAAGATACAATGGAACTGACAGCCTCGTTGCCGTTGGTCTAGTGGTCGCAACAGTCGCAAGCGCTACTGTTGACCATGAGGACCTGGGTTCGATTCCCGGGTCGGGCAAAGTGTTATTGGGTTTTTCTATCTGAAGTTTCTCAGTAGCAGCCCGGAGACTGGATTTTAGCAATAGCCCGGTTGATAGCAATAGACTCCCTCTTACATGGAACTTAGACATAACTGGCGAAATGTGGGTGTACCTGCTAAAGGCATACCTCTGCCCAACCTTTCGGGGAAACAATGCGTGATGTATGTATACAACGGAACATTAGTACGCACTTACGTCTCAACTCGAGGGCAATGCATTCTATTCTTGATGGAAGTTTTGTAGGTAACTGTGTTTTTATCAAACATGTTTGGAAATTCGAACATTATTTTGACAACCTTCTTCGAGATAAATCGAAACTGCTGTACTGGTCAAAAACAAGCAAGCTCCCGGCCGGCAATCTTATTATGAAAATCCATATCTTCGTGTTTAGCGGCCAAATAAATTACTATAAAAACTCATATCCGTCGTGTTATTTAAAAAAAAAATAGTTTTTTTTTTTATTTCAACATTTATGGCAACCAAGGAGGTAACTTATAAAGGTTTTATTTTAATTTCGAAATAGCTTAGCAAAAAGAGCTGCATAAAGTAAAGAAGAAATAAATGAACATATTGGCGCATGAAAAATTTTCTTTTTCATCATTGATTCTGGAATTTTTATTAATTTACTTGGTTTGAATTTCCGCGCATTGTTTGAGAAAAGTACTATACAAGCCTTGGCCAACAAATTTTTTAGAACTTTGTATCCTGCTTATTATATATATAACTTTCATTAAAATCGGTTCATTTATTTCGAAAAACAGCAAGAAAGAAATTTTTGAAAGAAATTTAAAGTTTGTATGAAAGGCCGCTTCGCGTGGCCACAATTGTGGCGTGCCCAAATCTGGGTTGCGACAATTGCACTCTCCAGGTCGCCATGAAATCCCACCGGAACTCTGTCCACTGTGCCGTAACTTGTCGTACCCCAGCGTTTTAGCTCATCGCGCCACTCCCAGATGTGGGCGAGGACTATCGCCTCCAGATCCCATGGCGGCGTTTCGGCAAGGAGGTTCCCTGCCTCACCGGTGACCGTACGGTATCCTTGGACCATCCGGATGGCCATGACCCTTTGGAAAGCGTTCAACCGGCGGGCTGACCGCAACCGCAAGGAACGCGCCCACACCGGTGCCCCGTAAAGGGCCGTGGACCGCACGACCCCCACGTAGAGCGAGCCTCCGGCAGCAGGCGTTTGGGTCCCCTAGATTGGGCAGGATTCGCTTCAAGGCGGCCCCGGCCTGCTTCAGTTAGGGCGCCAAACGTCGGAAATGCTCCGCGAAGTTCCACCGGCTGTCGAGGACGAGTCCCAGGTTCATCGTCACCTCGACACCGATGTGAATCCCTCCTACCGTTATTTGGGAACCCGACGGTGGCGCGTTCCAAGGACCATGGAAACACATGACCTCGTACTTGTGCAGCGCCACCTCGAGTCAGCACCACAGCATCCCCCATCGTGAGGGCCCGCGCGTGCATGATGGCATCCACTGTAGGGCGCACTCGGCGGAAGCCAAACTGGCTATCCGCCAAATCCAGCCCCACCCGCACCAACTGCCCGACGAGGCGGTTTGCAATAACTCTTTCAAAGAGCTTGCCCACCTCGTCGAGCAGCATGATGGGCTGAAAGGTAGACGGAGAGTCCACAGGGCGCCCCGGCTTCTTGATGAGGACCAGTTTCCCCGTCTTCCAACGAAGTGGGAACTAGCCCCTCTCCATGCGTGCGCTAAGGAGCCACCTTAGTCGAGGTCTCGACTAAGGGGCGAGGCCGCCATGGGATCTGGAGGCGAAAGTCCTCGCCCACATCTGGGAGTGGCGCGAGGAGCTAAAATGCCGGCTGACGGGCAGCGGGGTGGCGGCGGCAGGAGCTAATGCGTAAAATCAAATGGACCGGCCCTCGAAAACAGCGGCGCGGCAGCCGCTGTTTTCGAGGGCCCGTCCATTTGATTTTACGCATTAGCTCCTGCCGCCCGCCGCCCCGCTGCCCGCAAGATTCGAGGCAGAGGCCTTAACGTTCCAGCTAAACGCTCCATATTGCCGAGCTTTTAAAATTTTCCAAGCAGGACAGCGGTAAATTGTGTAGTCGAGGCTTTAAATAACAACTCATTATCTCTGATATGAGCCGTTCTTATCAACTCTTGTAATGGTGTGAATATTGCTGAATATACCTATTTAACGTTTCATGTAAGGAAACTGAGCATTTACTTTAATATCCTACGAGCGATCACCAGGAGTGGACGTACTATCTACTTCTACTATCTACTTCTAGTTTGTTTTAAAAACTTCGTCTTTAAAGGGTGCAGAATGTGCAGAACGCAGTATGTGCTGGCGTTGCTAGCGCTGTACATGGGGTTGGTGCATTCGTTTTCCTGGGGTGAGTATTCTTGTTTTTCCTTCTTATTTCCAAAAATTAATTTTAATAAGTGTCATGAGGGCCCAGTGGTTAAGGCCTCGCCTCTCATGTGCGAGGTTGTGGGTTCAAATCCGGGCAAGTACCAATATGACTTTTTCAATTCATATGTACTTTCTGAGTTTATTTTGGACATTACTGACATCGGTGAAGGAAAACATCGTGAGGAAAGCTGGACTTATAGTCAATATAAGTATGAAATCGCCAACCTGTCTTGAGCAAGTGTGGTGATCAATGCTCGTGCCTTCTGTTTATGAGAAGACAGGACAGTAATAGGCTGGTATAATAATATTAATTTAATACGCTTTACTAGAATCAAAAAGAAAACGAGAAAATTATAACTGTCCAAGTTATAATTTTGTAGAGTCAAACTACTGCTAAAAACCGCTAAACCGGCGTCGGTACAAGGTATCATTGGTGACGAATTTTTTGAGTAGATCCAGCACTGCAAAGGATAAAAAAAAAAAAAGTTACTTTGTCTCGCACTTGCAGCAAAATCGAATTTTGCTCACTTTCTTTAAACAAAACCTGCTTGTTTGAGGAGCTGAGGTGAAAACTAATTTCTTTCATGTTCCAGACTTCGTTGCAGCCTCAGAAAGTCATCTTGAGTTCTATATCAATGGACAACACACGCGCTCAGACAACATTACGTCGGATAGAATCGAGTATATTACTTATGACGCAGTAGGCAACAGGGTTTTCTTTGTCGATCCTGAAAACAGAATCTTTAGTTATGATATATCAACCAAGACAGTCGAATCTTTAGTACCGAAGGAGATTGGCGTATGGGAAGTTATCAAGGGAATAGCCTTCGATCCCGTCGGAGAATTACTCTTCTGGGGTAATTCGGGGTCAAGTATGTACTGGTTTTCGTTAAAACCTGGATTTGAGAACAATGTCTACGGAAACCTATTATATCCGATACCTGCTAATAACTATCTATCATTTTATATAAATCCTGCTGTGGACAGCTGTAGAGGGTATGTTACTTCTGATAGTATTTGTAAATAAAAAAACACATTTTGAACTTTATGTAAATTGATCATGATTTACAAATTACAGGTATATTTACTGGGCGAGCGAGCACACGAGTCAAAATTATTTACCGTCCACAATAGAGAGAGCCCGTTTTGATGGCTCTGATAGAGAAGTTTTAATTGACACTAACCTTCATGCGCCAAGGAACTTGGTCATTGACCAACAGTCACAGAAAATGTTCTGGACTGATGGTGTATGGGCTGGTTTACAAGAATGTTTTATTGAAAGTGCAGATTTGAATGGAAAAAACAGGACAAGATTTTATAGCGAAACAGGAATATACCAACCAATTTCACTGGCTGTGTCAAACGATTCTATCTACTGGTTGCAATGGCCACAGGGAACTGTTTATCAATTGTCAAAGAATCCATCGAAACATGAAAAACCTAAAGAAATTTCAATTGGCACACAACGACAATGCATGACCAGTGGTTGTTTAGATTATGAAGCAACGACCATATCTACCAACTATAAAATTGAAGATCAAATTCGGGGAATCCAGCAATGCGAAGGACTAAAAAGACTGCTACCAAATAACTCAGTGGCCAACGATAACGTCTCATTGAATATTTATTCAGATGTAAGCCTGTTTTGTGTCCACGGTAAGCAAGTTAGTGGCAAGTCTCAATGTCAATGCACACACGGTTACACCGGTGAGAGATGCGATGTTTCAGTCTGTCAGAACTATTGTTTCCAAGGGGATTGTATTGTCAGTGCTGAAAAACAACCTACATGCGGGTAGACCTTTTTATAACTTATTTATTTCCTTGTAAAATTTAGGTATATACCAATATTTTTAATTATTTTATTAAACAAGCCAGGTGATCGATAGGACTTCCCATCGGCAAAATTGACGAACGTCCATACAAACTTTTATCCCCTATTTAACTATATTAGGGGATGCATTTTTAAAATAATCCTTCTTTGGTAGTTACGCACTTTCAACGACAGACGGGAAGTTTTAGTGACTCTGCTTCGTTAAAAGTTTTATAATGAATTCTTGTGCAAAATTTCTTACTTTGAGACTCAGCGCTTTAGGCGGTGCATTGTCTGTCAGTGAGTGAATTTTCTTAAGAAGACTCGTGATTGCAGATGTAATGCTGGTTATTCTGGTGAAAGATGTCAAGTCAACGATTGCCAGGGGTATTGTATGAACGACGGTATATGTTCCATGAACGAGAAAAATCAACCAGTATGTCAATGTAAAGGACATTACGAAGGCGAAAGATGCGATGTTTCAACCTACAAATGTTTCCAGAAAGTAGTTTCAATGGTGTGGAACATCTTAAATGCAGGTGTATCTTCATCTTTCTAAATAGTTATACTAAAAAGATTGCTAGGAGATTTTTAACTTAGTTTATTTTTTCATAGTTTAAGAAGTATTCCTTCGAATTTTCACTTTGTCACGTCACATCTTTGCTGCACTATTTTATGCAAAACATTAAGAACTAATCAGCGTGATAGTTTCATATTATGTGATGTGCATGCATCCGTTTAAACTGATTTGGCGCAAACTTCTCGACTTCTAATTTTTGCTCTATTAAAGTGGTTACTAAAAATAATCTTCTTGTTATATTGATTGAGCACTTTTCTCGTTATAATTTTACAGATGTAACACAAGCTACTCTGGACACAGGAGTGAAGTCAGCGTGTGCGTCAACTACTGTTTGACCAACTTTGCTAGTTTTTTGAATGATCACTGGATGAGAAGCCATTTAGATGTTACTTTTATCTCAACTTCGACTGCGTACAGAAAAACAAATCGAATCCTAACTGATTAAGACCGGCTTGCAGCACCAATCACTACACTGAATACATTCAGCGCTAAAATTATTTGAATTTGTTCAACGCTGAATATGTTTTACGATTACGGGGATAGTGTTAAGTTTACAAAAAATTGTGTAAGTCATCATCATCCTCCTGCTCTTTTCCAATAAGTTTTGTGTCGGCGCAGCATTTCTGTCATCTCGGAAGATCCTCCCTTCCAAGCCAAATCCTTATCACCTCACAGACAATCCCGCATCATAAAAAAGTAATAGTTATTGAATAAAAATCGAGTACGTATATAGTGGCACTTAATTTCATTAAATTTTACGTATTAATACTTAATTTGACATATATTACCTACATAATTTTTAGGACTCTTCTCATCTTTGCTTGATATTTTTCTGTTTATCTTTTAAAATAAATATTATATCTTTGTGAGGACAAGTTTTTTATTTCCGCTTAGTATATAAGGGGTGCCTTTTCAGAGAAAAGTTTTCTCTAGTCGCACCGACATGGCAACTGCACGAGCCCAAAAAGATAGATGTTTTGTATGAATCCTAATGGCTATGCTACACACAGTGCCGGCCTTGCCATGCCGCACAAAGCCGCAGAAAGAAACGCAAAGAAAATGAAGCACCAAAAGTCGGAGGCTCGTGCCGCCCGGCAATAGCCGGCGACCATGCCGCCGGCACTGTATGTAGGAGCCATTAGAATACGTTTTGCACTCGCCGGCGACGACTTTTGTTTCAGTCTTTCGGTGCCGTAGTCGTGCCCATTTCGTAGTTGTGTCGCTAATAGAGAAACGTCCAATCTATATAATCTATAATAATAATAAAAATAAATAATGGCTACATAGTTCACACACTCGCCTGGCATCTCAATTCCAGTCATCCTTAGAGTCTGGGTCGCTACCACAGTATCTAACAACAGGCGTTACCCACCTGCTCCATAAGTCAGGTAGTCCCGCGGAACCCAAGAATTATAGACCAATCACATGTTTGTCGACGGTTTATAAACTTCTTACATCCATTTTGAGAGCGAAAATTAACACACACATTGACAAAAACTCCATTATGTCTGCCTCTCAAAATGGATGTAGGAATGGGTCCCGCGGTACTAAGGAGCTACTCCTCATCGACATGGCCATAAGCCAACAGGTTCGTCGGTCCCGCAAGGATCTGTCGACATGTTGGATAGACTATAAAAAGGCCTATGACTCAGTGCCACATACATGGCTCATGAGGGTGCTGGAGTTGTACAAGATAGATGCAACTCTGCGCGCCTTCCTGATGTCATGTATGGGGCAATGGAGGACGGTCCTTCGCTATCCAGGATGTAGACAGATCCAGGAGAATGATGAGCCTGTATGGATTAAACGGGGAATATTTCAGGGCGACAGTTTGAGTCCACTTTGGTTCTGCTTAGCTCTGAATCCTCTAAGCACACTGCTGGAGGATTCAGGTCTAGGCTATCGGTTGAGGAGAGGTGGTCAGGTCATATCTCACCTCCTCTACATGGATGACTTGAAACTCTTTGCCCCCAACAAATTGCGGCTGATGGAGCTACTGAAGGTAACGGAAACATTCAGTAGCGCCATCAGGATGGAATTTGGTGTAGACAAATGTGCAGTCATGCATGTAAAGCGAGGGGAGATTATGGAATCCGAGGGAACTCAACTTTTGGATTCCATACACCTTAGATCCCTCTCCTCATCCGAAAGCTATAAGTATTTGGGTATGTCGGAAGCGTTAGGCATCAACGTTGCTGACATGAAGCAATCGTTGAAGGAGCGCTTCTTTGGGCGCCTGAAGAAGGTGTTAACTAGTCTTCTTTCAGGCGGAAACAAGGTGCGCGCCTTCAACGGTTGGGTCATGCCGGTCCTGATGTACTCTTTCGGCATACTCAAATGGACTCAGACCGAACTCGACGCCCTGGACAGGAGGGTCCGTACACTCCTGACCGCAAACCGGATGCATCACCCACGTTCTTCGGTGATGAGACTGTACATCCCGCGGAAGTGCGGGGGTCGAGGGTTTTTAAATGCGAAGACCCTCCACAACCGCGAGGTGTGCAGCCTCAGGGAATATTTCCTAAAAGCCGAAGTGGGTATGCACCGTGATGTGGTCGCAATGGACAAGGGACTCACCCCGCTCTCCATGGCTAAAGAGAACTGGCGCAAACCTGTGGTACTTACTACAGATGACCGCAAGGAGGTATGGCAAAGCAAGGAGCTTCACGGGCGCTTCTATCGGGCTCTCCATGAGCCTGGTGTAGATTTCTTAGCGTCCGTATCCTGGCTACGTTTCGGTGACCTTTTCGGGGAAACTGAAGGTTTCGTCTGTGCAATTATGGACGAAGTTATCTTGACGAATAACTACCGGAGACATATAATGAAGGACGGTACGGTTGACGTGTGTCGGGCATGCCACCGTCAGGGTGAGTCCATCAGACATATTATCTCTGGTTGTTCGCGTCTGGCTAACGGCGAGTACTTGCACAGGCATAACCAAGTGGCTAGGATTATTCACCAGCAACTTGCTTTGAAATATAAACTTGTGGATTCTGAGGTACCATACTACAGGTATGTGCCCGACCCAGTTCTCGAAAATGACCATGTCACGTTATACTGGGATCGGTCTATCATTACTGACAGGACTATTGTTGCCAATAAGCCTGATATAGTGGTGATAGACCGATTAGCGCGCCGCGCAATGATAATCGATGTTACTATTCCCCATGACGGGAACCTCGTGAAAGCTGAGAAAGAGAAACAAATAAAATATCTCGACTTAGCACACGAGGTTGTCGACATGTGGAATGTGAGCTCGGCTATCATTGTGCCGATTGTCGTAACGGCCAACGGCCTGATGGCCGAAAGCCTCGACCAACATCTCTCGAGGCTCTCGTTAGACGGTTGGATCAAGGGCCTGATTCAGAAGGCAGTACTCCTCGACACGGCTCGCATTGTGAGGAGGTTCCTGTCTCTGCAGCCCTAACCACCGGTAGCTTGGATCCTGCTCCCGACACCGGCGGAACACTATTTTTTATATTTTTAAATGTTTTTTATATCTTTTTTTTAAGAAATATTTAAAAATGCAAATTAATATGTATATAAATGAATAAACGAAATAAAAATCAATAAAATTGAAGTGTCTGTTCGTAATTTCAAAATAACAGCTTTTTACTAAATGCATATGAAAGTACCCATACAACAAAAATACAATTAATTTTTTTTTTGTCTGTCTGTCTGTCTGTCTGTTTGTTCCGGCTAATCTCCAAAACGGCTGGACCGATTTGGACGGGACTTTCACTTATAGATAGCCGAGGCCACTGGGCGTAAAATAGGCTACTTTTTATCCCGATATTCCCACGGGAACATTTAAGGGAAATCTCCAAAATGGCTGGACCGATTTTGACAGGACTTTCACTGGAAGATAGCTTATTTCATAAGGATTAAAATATGCTACTTTTTAACCGACTTCCAAAAGGAGGAGGTTCTCAATTCGTCTGTATGTTTTTTTTTTTTTTTTTTTTTTGTATGTTTGTTACGTGATTACTCCGTCAATTGTGGACCGATTTTGAAAATTGTTTTTTGTTTGAAAGGGTATGCTCCCGAGGTGGTCCCATGTAAATTTTATTAACTTTACTTGGATAGTTTTTGAGTTAGCTTCGTATTTTTCCCACTTAGTATATAATGGATGATATAATGATAACATCCAATCACTGTTATTTACATAGCAGGTTAGTGGTATTCTAATTTGTATGGGGTAGGTACCACAACTAAAAAGTGCAAAATAAAAAGTTTTTACAAAAAAAGAACAACCGACTTCCGAAAAAGACACTACAAAGTCAAAAATAACATTAATTTCGGAAGTCGGTGGCAAAAAACGAAAGTTCAAAACCAAATACACCGACTTCCGAAATTAAAGTTATTTTTGACTTTGTAGTGTCTTTTTCGGAAGTCGGTTGTTCTTTTTTTGTAAAAAGTTTTTTGTTTCAGAAAAACACTTAGGGTTGCGCGCAAAAAAACTAAAACCCATGAAATCTGTATCTACACAATATCTTCTTATCTTACATCTATACAAATAAATAAAATTGAAGTGTCTGTTTGTAATTTCAAAATAACAGCTTTTTACTAAATGCATATGAAAGTATATACAATCCATACAACAAAACACAATCTATTTTTTTTTGTCTGTCTGTTTGTTCCGGCTGATCTCCGAAACGGCTGGACTTATTTTGACTGGATTATTATTTTCACTGGCAGATTTACAAATAAATAAAGTTGATGCATGAATTCCACGCAGGCGCAGTCGTGGGTATCTATACAAATAAATAAAATTGAAGTGTCTGTTTTTAATTTCAAAATAACAGCTTTTTACTAAATGCATGAAAGTGATATACTTGTAGCGGTAACGCCGCCACATACGAACTGCGCAACAAAGACATGACGTCACACAATTCCTGCATCGCGCAGTTAGAGTTTGCCGAGCGAAAAACATAGATTAGACTATCCGAAATCAACTTACGGGCAGTTGCCCGCCAGACATAAAACCCGTCTGGTCGGAGGATCCTCCCTTTTCTATGGTGGAAGAGTGAACTTTACACCCTGTTCCTCATACCTCTAAATTGGTGACCCCGAGTATGAATGTCAACGCAGCCTTCGTGCAACTACTTCAGCGTGTCGTCATCATCATCATCACTCCCGCAAGCTTTCGTGAGGCGAGTCACACAGCCAGCCAGCACCCACGGCTTTAACGGGTATCCTGACCACAAGCATGCAGCGAACGCGCATTCCTGGTCATCACCCTCAGCCACATCAGCAACCTGGGCACAGCACCTGCACTTCCGGCCGGTCTCACAAGCAGAGCCTATTCTACCCTCTCCTGGTCGACGCAAGCAGTCAGCCACAACCCGGCGCTGTACCACCTCCGACTCATTGGATGACGACGCAGCGCCACCCGACTGATTCGGATCGGATCCGACTCATTCGGGATCCTCCCTTTTCTAATGAGGATGAGTGAACTTTACACCCTGTTCCTCATACCTCTAAATACTTACAATCCATACAACAAAACACAAAAAAAAAACCTGTCTGTTTGTTTCGGCTAATCTCCGAAACGACTTTTCGACTGGAGTCTCACTGGCAGCTATGCAAATAAAGTTGATGTATAGACATCATCGCGGACGAAGTCGCGGGTAACAGCTAGTATCCTATAAACTTCCTTTTAACGATATTCTGCACAAATATTTTAATATCAGTCAGAGATACTGTAAACTTAAAGCCCTTACTACATAAACAGAGTTGACAGGATCTTCTAGTTTATAGATGATCCATTTATGTTAGTTGGTTAGTTACAAAAACTTAAATGCTATGTTAGTATGTCATTAATTCATTATTATAAGTAGGTACTAAGCTAACAAAGATACAATATTTACACACATAAATGTGAATTTATCACATTTCACCGGTTAATGAATCACTTCTGCCTAACCAACACCTGCATGAAGTAATTCATTATCGGTGAGTCAAATTTGTCCACTAACATCTTCAGAATGCTATTAGGGATAGACCGCGTTCTCTCCAATAGTGACGCCGTCTTTCTCCTCACCATTGCGTGGAAGTCATGAACATGCGCCTGCGCGAACATGCCGGAGGCACTACAAAAGCGCGGCAGCCCTAAAAGCATTCTGAAGCTGTTATTATATTGGACCCTCAGGTCGTCCATTGTTTTCAGCGTATAGCTGGTCCACAGGCTGCTTGTGTAGAAGGTCTGGCAATAAGCCTTAAACAACGTGATTTTAACCTCCTTACTACAACACGCAAACCTGCGAACCAGCATATTGCTTCTCACAGCGAGAGCCCTGCGCTCGCGTTCGATGTCTTCATGATCTTTAAGGTCCTCCGTTACGTAATGACCTAAGTACTTTATTTCTTTCACCCTTTGCAGGGGCTGGCCATTTAGGTTGATGATTGGCTCGTATGACAGATTTCTACCGGAAGCCCTAAAGATCATGAAAAGACTTTTTTTACAATTATAAACTAGGCCGTGGCTAGCAGCGTACCTTTCACAGTATTGTAAAAGCTCTCTTATGGAGTCGGCCGTTGGACCCAGCAGCACCATGTCATCCGCGTAACTTAGGTTATTGACGCAAACGTTGTCAATCCAACATCCAATCCGCTTACTGCTAAATCCCGCGATCAGCTCGTTGACGTAAAGGTTGAAAACCTTGGGCGAGGTCAGCCCCCCCTGCCTCACGCCACAATCCAACCCATACGCGGCAGAGAGTGAATTATTCCACTTTACATAGTTCACTTGATTACCATACCAGTACTGGAAAACACGTATACTGTCAGCTGGCACGCATGCTTCCCAGAGCTTTTTCCATAATATGTCATAGGAGACGAGGTCGAAAGCTTTAGAGAGGTCGAGGAAGCACGCGTACACAGGCGCGCTTTTGTCCGTATAATATTAGACAGTCAAAGCAAAGCAAAACAAAGTCAAAGCTGAGTGTATTTTGCCCACTATCCGTAGTAGTTATTTTGTTTTTGTAATAAATATTTTTATGTTTTTGTCTTTGGTCTCTGGCCCTGACATCAAGCAATAGATAAAATTTGTCAAACCTTTATTCACTTTGAATACTGAATACGAGGCTTTTGGCTAATTTGTCAATGTGTATTTTATTTTGTTATTCTATAATTGTTTATTCTGCACAAACTAAACGCACATGTGCGTCTAGTTTGTGCAGAATAAACAATTTTCTTTCTTTCTAAGTATAGAAAACATAAAAACAAATATTCGCGGACTACCTTGTTAAAAACAAAGATAGAGAAAACCAGTAGTTACTATGTCCTAGTTATACCACTTATAAAGACTGCTTAGCCTGAAGCATTCCATTAACTCACGCCAAGCATTAGTGCCAGTCTCGTCCATCGAATATTAACAAAAATAAACTTTGCCACTTTCACTATTACAACCTAGAACAGTCACTCCATTAGTTCTTCCTACCCTAAAAACCTCAACCTGTACAACTATGAACCTGCTGAATGCCGAAGCGTGGGTACCTAATTGAAACTAAAAGGGCGTTAATACCCAGTAATATAATAATGAGCGCGATATTCAGTCATCATTGTGCGACGATATAGATTCGGACCTTTTCATTTAATATACATACAAGGTGGAGACGACACTACAACAATAAATGCAACGGCGGTTGCCGGCCCCTGCGCCGCTATCGCGACGCTATTTTCGAGGGCCGATTCATTTTATTTTACGCATTAGATCCTACCACCACCGCCCCACTGCCCGCAAGATTCGAGACAGAGGCCTTAACGTTCCGGTTAAATGCTCCATATTGCCGAGTCTTTAAAAATTTTCAGGCAAGACAGCGGTAAATTGTGTAGCCGAGCCTTTAAATAACAACTTATTATCCCTGATAAGAGCCCTTCATATCAACTCTTGTAATGGTGTCAATATTGCTGAATATACCTATTTAACGTTTCATGTTTAAGGAAATCCAGCATTTGCTTTAATATCCCACGAGCCATCACCAGGAGTGGACGTACTATCTACTTCTAGTTTGTTTCAACAACTTCGTCTTTAAAGGGTGCAGAATGTGCAGAACGCAGTATGTGCTAGCGTTGCTAGCGCTGTACATTGGGTTGGTGCATTCGTTTTCCTGGGGTGAGTATTCGTGTTTTTCCTTCTTATTTCCAAAAATTAAATAAAACTTATTATATTAATTTTAATTAGTGTCGTGATGGCCCAGTGGTTAAGGCCTCGCCTCCCATGTGCGAGGTTGTGGGTTCAAATCCGGGCAAGTACCAATATGACTATTTCAATTCATATGTACTATCTGAGTTTACCTTGGACATTACTGACATCGGAGAAGGAAAACATCGTGAGGAAAGCTGGACTTATAGTCAATATAAGTCTGAAATCGCCAACCCGTCTTGAGCAAGTGTGGTGATCAATGCTCATGCCTTCTGTTTATGAGAAGAGGCCTTTGCTCTGCAGTGAGACAGTAACAGGCTGGTATAATAATATTAATTTAATACGCCTTACTAGAATCAAAAAGAAAACGAGAAAATTACACCGTGAAATTTGAATCACAGTTTTTCTCGAACAAACGTAGCTCAAACCATGGTCTACTACCATTCAATAACATTCAATAAAAAAAAAAGTCAATGGTATTTGAAAAAACACAAAATATACTGATTTATTTATTTGCATTTCGGCCCGGATTGGCCGGACATCCTTGTAGTCCACGTGGACTCCTCATAACTCTTTTGAATGCCATATTGCTACCGCGATGAGTCTTTTGATGTTACGGTTAAGAGGGTTTACGTCGTACGGCATTTCATACAAACTTTCAAGCCCTTATTTTTCGAAATGACTGAACCGATTTTAATGAAACTACGCTTAAGCAGGATACAAAGGTCTAAAAACTTAGATAAAAACATTTTTGAAAAATAGAGATTTCCAGTTATCTGCTTAGTTAAGAATATTTTCAAAATGTCTTATTTAAAAGCAGATAACTGGAAATCTCTGTTTCTATGGAAAATTAAAAATCGGTCTAATTTGGCTGTAACACTATTTTTCGAAAATGTTTTTAACTAAGTTTTTAGACCTTTGTATCCTTCATATGCGTATTAAGTTTCATTAAAATCGGTTCAGTCATTTCGAAAAATAAGAGCTTGAAAGATTGTATGAAAAGCCGTACGACGTAAACCCTCTTAATGTTTAAACAACATAAGACTTATTTGAGGACGCCTAGTTTAGTTTTTTGTGCTTACATATTAACGACGAACGGTATAGAATGGTAGTAGACCATGGTCTGAACAACGTTTGTTCTAGCAAAACTGTGATTCAAACACGGTGTATAACTGTCCAAGTTATGCTTTTGTAGGGTCAAAATACTATCAAAAACCGCTAAACCGGCGTCCTTACACGGTATTTTTGGTAACGAATTTTGTGAGTAGATCCAACACTGTTTCGGATTTTAAAAAAAAATCTTAAAAAGAGACTCCGTCTCGCGTTTGCAGCAAAATCGAATTTTGCTCACTGCCTTTAAACAAAACCTGCTTGTTTGAGGAGCTGAGGTGAAAACTAATTTCTTTCATGTTCCAGACTTCGTCGCAGCCTCAGGAAGTCATCTTCTGTTTTATTTCAATGGACGACACATGCGCTCAGACGACATAACGTCGGAATCGAATAGTAGAATCGAGTTAATTACTTATGACGCCGTAGGCAACCGAATTTTTTTTGTCGATCGTGAAAACACAAACACCACTATCTTTAGTTATGATATATCAACGAAGACAGTCAAATCTTTAGTACCGAAGAAGATTGGCGCATGGCAAGTAATCCAGGGAATAGCCTTCGATCCCGTCGAAGAATTACTCTTCTGGGATAATTCGGAGTCAAGTATATATTGGTTTTCTTTAAAACCTGGATTTGAGAACAATGTATACGGAAACCTATTATATCCGATACCTTCTAATAACTATCCATCATTTTATATAAATCCTGCTGTGGACAGCTGTAGAGGGTATGTTACTTCTGATAGTTTTGTAAATAAAAAAAACACTTTTTGAACTGTATGTAAATTGATCATGATTTACAAATTACAGGTATCTTTACTGGGCGAGCGAACACACGATGCAAAATTATTTACCGTCGACAATAGAGAGAGCCCGTTCTGATGGCTCTGATAGAGAAGTTTTAATTGTCAATAACCTTGAAGCGCCAAGGAACTTGTTCATTGACCAACAGTCACAGAAAATGTACTGGACTGATGGTGTATGGGGTGGTGTAATGCATTTTTTTATTGAAAGTGCAGATTTGAATGGAAAAAACAGGACAAGACTTTATAGCGAAACAGGAACATACCAACCAATTTCACTGGCTGTATCAAACGATTCTATTTACTGGGTGCACATGGATCAGAATACCGTTTATCAATTGTCAAAGAATCCATCGATACATGAAAAACCAAAAGCAATTTCAATTGGAGCATGGGGTGCAATGAACATAGCCACCAACTATAAAATTGACGATCAAATTCGAGGAATCCAGGACTGCGAAGTACTAAAAAGACTGCTACCAAATAACTCAGTGAGCGACGATAATGTGTCCTTGAAAATTTCTTCAAATGTAAGCCTGTTTTGTGTCCACGGTGACAAAGTTAGTGGCACGTCTCAATGTCAATGCACACACGGTTACACCGGTGAGAGATGCGATGTTTCAGTCTGTCAGAACTATTGTTTCCAAGGGGATTGTATTGTCAGTGCTGAGGAACAACCTACATGCAGGTAGACCTTTTTATAACTTATTTACGTCCTTGTAAAATTTAGGTATTATAAACAATTTTATTTAATTATTTTATTAAACAAGCCAGGTGCTCGATAGGACGGCTTATTGGTGACTCGCCCGAATAAACTGGTACGAATCCGGACGAATCGACCATTTTAATAAATATTAGTTTTTCTTGAGGCGATTCGTACGAATTTTGATCGTGTGGACGAATCGACAACTCCAGCAATACGTAGTAGTAAAGTACACTGGTGCACAGAAGTGGTTGGTAATTAACTTGAAACTCTGAAAATAATACAGGATGGCGATTTATTCACCTGCTTCCGTCAAGGGGGCCATTCCTCCCGTCATACTAAACAACTTTCGCTATGAAACTTATATCCGACTGGAGGAAAATAATTACAAATTCCTATACAACAGGACTATTTCGACGCATTTTTTTTTACGAGTCGGTTATGAATTTCATTGCGAATGTTTTTCAGTATGACAGGTAGAATGGCCCCCTTGACGGATGCAAGTGAATAAATCGACACCCTGTGTTATTTTCACAGTTTCAAGTTAATTAATGCTTTCAATCTGAATAATAATTCAATAATTTTTCATCTTGCTTATTTCAATATTATTATATTTTACCCTAACTACTTCTGTGCACTAGTGTACTTTACTACTAAGTATTGCTGAATTTGTCGATTTGTACACAAATAAATTGAATTCGTACGAATCGCCTCAAGAAAAACTAACTATTTATTAAAATGGTCGATTCGTCCGGATTCGGACGAGTTAATTCGGGCGAGTCACCAATAAGCCGATAGGACTTCCCATCGGCAAAATTGACGAACGTGCACACAAATTTTTATCCCCTAATTAACTATATATTTTTTTTATTTTATTTTTGTGAGTGGCATCTCGCAGTTGACCTCTGAGGAGGTCGTAGCTGCTTAACCGGACAATCCTGTGGCTGCCTTAAGCTACTAACTTAAAGCCTCCAGCCAGGGGCATGTTATTTCTAACTAATTAAAACTAGGCGGACGCTCGCTAAGGGCACCCCCTATGGGGTTCGACCTCGGCTTAGGGCGTCCGCTAACGGGAGGACAGCAAGAGGGACAGGCTGGATCAAATCAGATTATTATTATTATTCGGGGAATTTAAAGTTACAGGCTCAGCAATAACGCGGGCTGGCGCTTCGTTATCGAGCAAGGGTCGGGGGGGAGTATTATTTACTCGGGAGGGTCGCGGTCGCGTAGGACCCCGGCGGCGGGGTCGGTAAGCGGGACGTTTCTTGTGTTTGTATAAAGTACTAGTGGCCCTACTGCTTTCCTGACGGAGGGTAGTGGGGTCATCTGGGTCGGATAAGGGGATGTATTTTTTAAATAATCCTTCTTTGGTAGGTACGTACTTTCAACTACAGACGGGAAGTTCTGCTTCGTAAAAAGTTTTATAATGAATTCTTGTGCAAAATTTCTTACTTCGAGACCCAGCGAGTTAGGCGGTGCATTGTCTGTCAGAGAGTGGTTTTTTCTAAGTAGACTCGTGATTACAGATGTAATGCTGGTTATTCTGGTGAAAGGTGTCAAGTCAACGATTGCCAGGGGTATTGTTTGAACGACGGTATCTGTTCCTTGAACGAGAAAGATGAGCCAGTATGTCTATGTGAAGGACATTACGAAGGCGAAAGATGCGATGTTTCAACCTACAAATGTTTCCAGAAAGTAGTTTCATTGGTGTGGAACATCTTAAATGCAGGTATATCTTTATCTTTCTAAATATTATGTATACATAAATTTGGTACAGTTATACTGAAAAGATTGCCAGGAGATTTTTAAATTAGTTTATACTTTTCATATTTAGATGTGTTCCTTCGAATTTTCACTTTGTCACGTCATATCTTTGCTGCACTATTTTATGCAAATCATTTAGAACTAATCAGCGTGATAGTTTCATATTATGTGCACGCATCCGTGTGAACTGATTGGGTGCAAACTTCTCGACTTCAAATTTTTGCACTATTATAATGGTTAGTTAAAATACTCTTCTTGTTACATTAATTGAGCACTTTTCTCGTTATATTTACAGATGTAACACAAGCTACTCTGGACACAGGGGTGAAGTCAACGTGTGCGTCAACTACTGTTTGACCAACTTTGCTAGTTGTTTGAATGAGCACTGGATGAGAAGCCATTTAGATGTTACTTTTATCTCAACGACGACTGCGTACAGAAAAACAAATCGAATCCTAACTGACTAAGACCCGCTTGCAGCACCAATCAATACACTGAATACATTCAGCGCTAAGTTAATTTGAATTTGTTCAACGCTGAATATGTTTTGCGATTAGGGGGCTAGTGTTAATTTAAGTTTACGAAAAATTGTGTAAGTCATCATCATCCTCCTGCTCTTTTCCAATAAGTTTTGTGTCGGTGCAGCACTTCTGTCATCTCGGAAGATACTACCTTCCAAACCATATCCTTATCACCTCACAGACAATCCCGCATCATAAAAAAAGTAATATTGAATTAAAATCGAGTACGCATTTAATTTCATTTCATTTTACGTATTTGGCACTTAATTAAATTTTTTGCTTGGTTTTGTTCTGTTTATCTTTTAAAATAAATATTAATATCTTTGTGAGAACAAGTTTTTTATTTTCGCTTAGTATAAGGGGTGCGTGCCTCTTCAGAGAAAAGGTTTTTCTAGTCACACCGACACGGCGACTGCACGTGCCCAAAAAGATGGATGCTTTGTATGAATTCTAAGAAAACGTTCTGCACTTGCCGGCGACGACTTTTGCTTCAGTCTTTCGGTGCCGTAGTCGTGCCGGTTTCTTAGTTGTGTCGCTAATGGAGAAACGTTCAATATCCTATAAACTTCCTTATATGATCTTCCATACAAATATTTTAATATCAGTCAGAGTATGAGACTGTATACTTATAGTCCTTAGTACATAAACAGAGTTCACAGGATCTTCTAGTTGATAGACGAAGAAGCTACGTCATTGGAAAAACTCGAGCAAGTACCGACTGTTAAAATTAAATCTTGTATTGTGTCATGTGAGTAGTGTGAGAAGTATTGTATGGCCTAGATCGAGAGGTTTTCAAAGTGTCGAAATTATGATGAACATTAATTTGCACTCCCTGTTTTCATCACAAGAATGATGAATTTTGATGATCACAAAAACAGAATCCGTCAAACACATTATACAGTGTCAAAAAATGCAAGTCTCGCAATGGAGTTCATCTAACGTATAACGTTGTAACATCTAGTGTAAAACCAAGTCAATTAACTTATTCAGTACCAGTCTATGGATAGATATCTTACAGCTTTGCCGTAAATTGTCACCTAATTATTTAACTAACAACATTTTTCCTGTTACAATGTTATTTCTATCACTCACTCACATAGACACTCAGTCACATAAACTGCTACAACTATTATTTATAAATATCTAGTTCTAGTTTTGTTGTTATTAAATGTTTATGCCTAGTTCTACATAGTATAACCAATATTGTTATGGAACTCAGTTGTTTTTCGTTCCCGGGGTGGGTGCTAATAACTGCGACACAGTAAACTAACGTAGTATTAACGTACACAAAAATTGTCACTATGTTTTTGTTCCAGTAAAATATTTGTATTTGTATAGTAAATATTATAATGACTTGCCCATTGCACGCCAACATATATCAAGAACCGCCACAGAAGAATAATCTACTATTCTAAATATTCCAAATTGCTTTATGTGTTTTTCCTGGACTTATCTCATGACTCTGGTGGTGGGACGGTGGCGTGGCGTGGATGCGGTGTGCAAGTCACGAAACGTCCATTTTCGTCGTATGGGGGGAAGACGACGAAAATGGACTTTTGGTCGTCTCCCGTCACGTCAGCTGTGTGCCGGCAGCTTTATTTAGGTATATTAAAGTGGCCGTGGTTGTAAAATAGAAGCCGCTGCCGTGTGAAAGCAGATACTTAAGAGCCCTGTCTCTAAGCTGCCTCTCGATCTAAACCATAAAATACTTCTAACACTACTCACATGACGTTATTAAATAAATAATAAATTTAACAGTTGGTACTTGACCGACTGTTTTGCAATGACGAGTTTCTTCCTCTATCAACTAAAAGGTCCTGTGAGCTCTGTTTATATACTAAGGACTATAAGTATACAGTCTCATACTCTGACTGATATTACAATATTTGTATGAAAGATCGTGTAAAGGAAGTTTATGATTTTGGACGTTTTTCCATTAGCGACACAACTATGAAACCGGCACGCATTCAACTAAATAAAGCTGCCGACACACAGCGGACATGTAGGGACAGTGGCGTGAAGAGCAGTGGAGTAGGTGTGGATGTGGTGTGCAAGTCACATTGCGGGGAAAGACGACCAAACGTCCATTTTCTTCACATAAAGTCGTAATATAATACAAAGCTTTCGCCTCGGCATATGCTTGACTCAGTAAAACGGCGGTTTAAGCTCCGTCCGCTGTTAACATGCTCGGTCTATTGTGCATTCATTCTTGTATAAAACAAACTGCGCAGATAAGACAGAACATGTGGACAGCAAGATGGTAGCTTATGCAAGCCATTAACGTTCCAGCTAAACGCTCCACATTGCCGAGCTTTTGAAAAATTTCCAAGCAAGACAGCGGTAAATTGTGTAGCCGAGGCTTTAAATAACGACCATTACTCCTGATAAGAGCCCTTCTTATCAACTCTTGTAATGGTGTGAATATTATTGATTATATACCTATTTATCGTTTCATGTTTAAGGAAATCCAGCATTTGCTTTAATATCCCACGAGCGATCACCAGGAGTGGACGTACTATCTAGTTCTAGTTTGTTTCAACAACTTCGTCTTTAAAGGGTGCAGAATGTGCAGAACGCAGTATGTGCTAGCGTTACTAGCGCTGCACATGGGGTTGGCGCATTCGTTTTCCTGGGGTGAGTATTCGTGTTTTTGAATTGAAAACTTATTAAGCGGCGTTGTGCACTTTTTTGGGATGGGTAAAAAATGTTAAACTAGCGTCAGGACACTGATCGAAAATACTTAAGACGGAGGGAAAGTAGAATTTGTTAGTAACCTAACAAAAAGTACTAGGCTTTCATGAATTCAAGACAGTATTTTAATCATTAGACGTTGTGCACAATATCTGAGCAGTAACCTAACAAAATGTAATAGGTATGCATGAATTCACGATAGTATTCAATCATTATGTTATGCTACTAATAGGATTTGGATGAGGCAGACAGATAGTTTATAAATGGATTAACATAATATTATAGGAAACTGTTTTCACTTTCATCGGCAGCCCCTTAATTTAATACGCCTTAACAGAATCAGAAAGAATATGAGAAAATTTTAACTGTCAAAGTTATATTATTTTATTAAGTTAAAGTTAGATTTGTAGGGTCAAAAAAGTGTTTAAAACCGTTAAACCATCGTCATTCTTCAGTATTTTAGGTAGCAATGTATCTTAATAGGTATGCTGAGGAATATAAAATTTTCAAAATGCAGTCAGAAGACCTAAAAAATAAAGGACTCTAATATGGAAAAATATGAAACAAAAAAAAAGACGTGTGGCACTCGGGGACTGCCGCGGTAGAGCTATTGCATAGCAATTTTTATCAACTTATGCAATTATAAATATTTATACCAATGCCACCTAGAGGCGAATTGCTGAACTAAAGAGACAAACGTGATATTTCAAAAAGTCATTAAAAGTTCTGCTATTCATCGATAGATGAAAAAGTATCACCGATGTGTCGATATCTCACAGTATACCTGGTTAAATTTAGGTTTCGCAATATTTCACTGATAGTGTAGCCATCTTCGTGTTGATTAATAATAGCTGCTCTTTCTTGAATATTTAAATTTCTCGGCATTGTAAAATATTAACCCGAATACAAGAAATAGCAATGGTGACATTGACAGGAACTGTTATTCACATTTACAGTTTTTAAAACTTGACACAACGTAATGGGAACATCAAACTAATAAAATGGTTTTAATTTAACTATTAATAGTCAAGGATCATTCGTCTAAGTAAATTTGAACTTTGTTGTCAAACAGTTAAACATAATTTTCAATACAACACTCTCGTTAGATTATCGTTTAGGTAAATTTGAACTTTGTTGTCAAACAGTTGAACATAATATTCAATACAACACTCTCGTTAGATTATTTTCGTTATGGAATTTCTGGATTCGGTCTCCACGGTCAAGGCCCGCGATAGAAGCTATGCAATAGCTTAAAAAAAAAAACAAATAATTTCTAAACTCAGGTATTTAAAATTTACAGAAATCATAAACTTCCACTGACTTTTGGCATCTAGAATTCAACTATTTGACAACTACAAGCTGCTGGGCTTTGTTAAGCGACTTTCTGTAATCTCTCACGTCATTGTGATAAGTTTTTTGAATTGAGCCAACCAAGGCAAGGTTACGGGGATATTGTAAGATCAAAGATCAAAGTTGTTGGAGTTTATTCCTTAAGAATTGATTTTCATACATGCGACAGTGCGATACATGATTACTTGCACTTTTCTGCATCCAATTAAATCTCAAAGACAAGTTTATTGTTTATGTATAATTTGCTACCATCTGTGCCTATTGCGTATTTAAAGACCATCGTAATAAGGAGTAAACTCCAGTCGTGCGTCGGAGCTGCCACAGATATACTGTTTTTTCCCCGAAAACTGATTTTAAATGTTATAGATTACATAACTTTAAATACCCACACAATTTCTTGCATGCACCCATAAGTAAAATGTTTTCCTTGCGATCATAGTGCAATGCCGTAAATACCAATTTTCTCACACTTAAAATAAGTCGTTTTCCAGCAATCATTTTTGCTCGCTGTTATTTAATTTGATATACAGAATGCTATGTGATGGGTCATATTACACACTTTCTTTTGTATACGTATTTTTTTTTCAGTACATTTAGAATAATTAATTTTAATATTTTTCTTTCCGTAGTGTTAATTAACTTTAATATAAATATATCGCATAGCTTATCTATTTATAAAAGGTTATTTTTCGCAATATTACTTACCTAATAGGCAAAAAATATGGGTATACTCGTAATTGGTGACATTTTATTAGCTTTAACTGAAATATAATTATTCTTGTTTGTTCGGAAAAAGAAAGTCGATGTCTTAGAGAAAACAACTTGATAACATTGTTGAAAAACATTTTTGTAACATGGTTGGAATGTTGCCAATTCTAAATAAATATATATAAACATTTAGAACTTAGCCCATTATTCATAAACGCTGCTTAAAAATAAGTAGGTAATGATTAGCCCTAGTTTAACTACACATTTTTGACGTTTTAACTTTAAGCAGCGTTTATGAATAAGAGATTTAGTATTGTAGTTTTTTTTTTTTTGTGCTATTATTTATGATGCACCGGTTGACGTCATCACGTCAACGCCGGCTGTCGCTGAAAATTGTATTAAACTGTTTTTGGTGGATAGTATTATACCACATTTGGAATGTTGGATAAAAGTATGAAATTATTCACTGAAATATCCAGAGATTGTAGGGTGGTTCTTTTTGGCAGAACTAAGCACAATTTTGCTTATATTAGATAGATTTCTTTTTTTTTTCAGACTTCGTCACAGCCTCAGGAAGTCAACTAAAGTTCTATTTCAACGAACAACACATGCGCACAGAAAACATTATGTCGTATAATATCGAGTTGATTACTTATGACGCAGTAGGCAACAGGATTTTCTTTGTCGATCAAGACAACGCAAACAGCACTATCTTTAGTTATGATATATCAACCAAGACAGTCGAATCTTTAGTACTGAAGAAGATTGGCGCATGGCAAACTATCAAGGGAATAGCCTTCGATCCCGTCGAAGAATTACTCTTCTGGGGTGATTGGCAGTCAAGTATATACTGGTTTTCATTAAAACCTGGATTTGAGAACAATGTCTACGGAAACCTATTAATCCACATTCCTAATGGGCTTGAATCATATCGTTTAACTCCTGCTGTGGATAGCTGTGGAGGGTACGTTACTTGTGATCGTCTTTTTAAATCAATAAAACACATTTTGAACTTTCTGTAATTTTATCGTGGTTTACAAATTACAGGTATATTTACTGGACGAGCGAAGACTCGAACGCATATAATTTACCGTCCACAATAGAGAGAGCCCGTTTTGATGGCTCTGATAGAGAAGTTTTAATTGACAGTAACATTGAAAGACCAAGGAACTTGGTAGTTGACTCACAGTCACAGAAAATGTACTGGACTCATCAGTCTCGTAACCCTAAGCAGACCATATACTATCGTTCAAGGTCTAGTGATCCACAATTTTTTCTTGAAAGTGCAGATTTGTATGGAAAAAACAGAACAATATTATATAGTAATAAAAGAATGTACCCACCAATTACATTGGCTGTATCAAAAGATTCTATCTACTGGAAGCACTTGTATCGGGATAACGTTTATCAATTGCCAAAGAATCCATCGGTACATGAAGAACCAAAAGTAATTTCAATTGATGCATGGAATGTAATGACCATAGCCACCAACTATAAAATTCAGGACTGCGAAGAACTAAAGAGCCTGCTACCAAATAATTCAGTGACCGACGATAACGTCTCCTCGAATATTTCTTCAGATGTAAGCCTGTTTTGTGTCCACGGTAAGCAAGTTAGTGGCAAGTCTCAATGTCAATGCACACACGGTTACTCCGGTGAGAGATGCGATGTTTCAGTCTGTCAGAACTATTGTCTCCAAGGGGATTGTATTGTCAGTGATGAGGAACAACCTACATGCAGGTAGACCTTTTTATAACTCATTTATTTCCGTGTTCCATTTAGTTATATACCATTTTTTTAATTTCTTTAGCGGCGTTGTGCACTTTTTTATGGGATGGGTAAAAAATTTAAACCCGTGTCAGGACGTGACCGTAAGATCCGTTGCCTAGCAAACGACAAAGTAAATATCAAAATAAATAGTCTTTGACATTAGGCAAAGATTGCGATTTAAGAAATTTTACCCATATTAATGGGTAAAAAAAAACCTAGTTCATGAAAAGTGTTTAAATAAATTGTTTATTTTTGTTAGACTATATTTTGAAAATAAATAAATATACTACTACTACTACTTATCAATATTGTATTTAACGACATAAATTATAATACTTTTATACTGATAAATAAAGCAATTCGTGCGAAATTATTTATTTATTTTATTATTTATGTACACACAGTAAAATACATAAAGATACCACATAGTTATATTATTCCCATTTATTAAGTCCCATTCCAAAATATTCAAAAATGCAGAACGTTAATGTTCAAGTATTCACTTCTGCCGCTGTTCGCGGAGTGCAACCCGTTGTTTTTTTTTTTATATTAAACAAGCCAGGTGCCCGATAGAACTTCCCATCGTCAAAATTGAAGAACTTTCATATAAACTTTCATCCCCTATTTAACCCTTTCAGGGGTTTCATTTTTAAAATAATCCTTCGTTAGTAGTTACGCACTTTCAATGACGGACGGGGAGTTTTAGTGACTCTGCTTCGTAAAAAGTTTTATATTGAATTCTTGTGCAAAATTTCATATTTCGAGATTTCGAGATTCCTAGCGATTTGGGTGGTGCATTGTCTGTCAGTGAGTGAATTTATTTAAATAGACTTACGTGATTACAGATGTAATGCTGGTTATTCTGGAGAAAGATGTCAAGTCAACGATTGCCAGGGGTATTGTTTGAACGATGGTATCTGTTCCTTGAATGAGAAGAGTCAGCCAGTATGTCAATGTAAAGAACATTACGAAGGCGAAAGATGCGATGTTTCAACCCGTCAGAACAAATGTTTCCAGCAAGTAGTTTCAATGGTGCCCATCCCATGCCCATCACCATCAGAAATGCAGGTATATCTTCATCTTTCTAATTAATATTAAGTATACATAAAGAATAGTGGGCAAAAATGTATGGGCGGCACATTCACGTCCGCCACAGTTAACACCACTGTAGTTTTGAAGACGTTGCTTCACCCTTTTTTAAACCAAAGCACAACAAAATCTGTCCGGGGTTCATCACTTCCGACTATGTTAAGTTAGGTTTGATAAAATACACGCAGCTCCGCCACTACACGCAGCTCCGCCACAGTTAAAACCACTGTAGTTTTGAGGATTTTGCTTCTCCCTTTATTCAAAGCTGAAAATCTGTCCCAGGCTTCTTCAGTTCCGACAATGTTGCCTGCTGGGTGTATTTTGCCTAACCTAACCTAACCTTACATTGTCGGAACTGAAAAACCCCAGGAAAGATTTTGATGAGCCTTGGTTTGAATATAGGGAGAAGCCATGTCTTCAAATTAGAAAGAAGATTTAGAAGTATTCCTTCGAATTTTCACTTTGTTCTATTTTGCAAAAATGCAAATCATTTATAAACGATTAAACTAATCAGCGTGATAGTTTCGTATCGTTTAAACTTAATTTTTTGCTCTTTTATAGTGGTTATTACAAATAGTTTTCTTGTTACATTAATTGAGCACTTTTCTCGTTATATTTACAGATGTAACACAAATACTCTGGGCAAAGGGGTGAAGTCAACGTGTGCGTCAACTACTGTTTGACCAACTTTGCTAGTTTTTTGAATGAGCACTGGATGAGAAGCCATTTAGATGTTACTTTTATCTCAACGACGACTGCGTACAGAAAAACAAATCGAATCCTAACTGATTGAGACCGGCTTGCAGCACCAATCACTACACTGAATACATTCAGTGCTAAGCTTTTTTGAATTTGTTCAACGCTGAATATGTTTTGTGATTAGGGGGCTAGTGTTAAGTTTACGAAAAATTTTGTAAGTCGTCATCATCCTCCTGCTCTTTTCCAATAAGTTTTGTGTCGGCGCAGCACTTCTGTCATCTCGGAAGATACTACCTTCCAAACCATATTCTTATCATCTCACAGACAATCCCGCATCATAAAATAGTAATAGTTATTGAATAAAAATCGAGTGCGTACATATAAAGTGGCACTTAATTTAATTTAATTTTACTTTTATTTAATTTTAAATATATCACTTAATGTTTAGGACTCTTCTCATCTTGGCTTGATATTGTTCTGTTTATCTTTTCAAATAAATATTATACCTTTGTAAGAAAAAGTTTTTTATTTCCGCTTAGTTTAAGGGGTGACTTTGCAGAGAATAGTTTTCTCAAAAAGATGGATGCATATGTTGTATGAATTCTTCAAAATAAATAGAGTAGAGTTATCTCAACACTTGAATTCGTGTGTACAGGGTGACTTGTAATTAGACGTATTCCTTCCAGGACGTGAAAGTGTGACCCATTTGCAACAATTAAGCACCCCATAAAGCCTAGGCGAAAATACATGGGATTCGAGAAAATACAAATTTTAAAATTTTTTGAAAATTTCCCAGAATTTGTCAAATCCGTTCCGCGACTTGTGACCTGGTCATGATGACCTGGGTGTCTAACGTGCAATGGACTGCTGGTAGGTTAGAAAGTAGTAGGGTGGCATAAACCAGTTACTTAATTCGATTATCACACAATATTTTAATATTTTAACAAGTTGCAAATTCGACCTTTGCCGGCATTATCGACTGTTTCATCGGCACCTCTAAATATTTTTTGAACTTTTGTACCTCGTTTGATAGCTGTTTAAATAAAGACGTCGTCTCTGTAATTTGTACGCTTAATGCCTCAGTAAAATTTTGAGATAACTGGTGTCAAAGTTCATGTAGGTAGATAATTTTTGAAAATGGTTAGTAAACTTCTTCCTCTAACTTATAAGTGTTTGATGTTTTAGAAAATTTGGTTACATTGAAATGTTTGTTGAAGTATTAGGTATCCAATGGAATAGTAATGAAGGCCATTTAATTTAAGAGATTTGAGAAAAATTATATTTAGTGTCAAATTCTGGGAAATTTTCAAAAATTCTTAAAATTTGTATTTTCTCGAATTCCATGTATATTCGCCTAGGCTTTATGGGGTGCTTAATTGTGGCAAATGGGTCACACTTTCACGTCCTGGAAGGAATACGTCTAATTACAAGTCACCCTGTATACTATATTTTTATTATAGTAAATATAAAGGCACTACGTGGTCTTTATCAGAAGAGGTCTTATTGTCTCTCATGCGTGGGTTTGCGGGCGAGGAGATGTAATGAAACAATAATATTCTGAATAATCACAAATCACTATTCACATTAGGGGATGAACTGACGAAGTAAACGTTCCCCCCAGTACGTGAGTCGCGAGCGCACATCAACCAACTCACTGCCCTGCAAGGGTAGTCCCAATGATCATCAATCTCTCACTCATTAATTACTCAATGCCGGCTTCGATCAAAAGTCGCGATCCCGCGTTTTTCTGACAGGAGGCCGCCTTCTCAGTACTGGGGGTTACGTCAAGTTGACGCTGTCACAATCGTTCTGAAACCAACTCCTTAAGTCCAGCGTCGCAAAACCTTTAGACGCGCCGTCACGGCCACCCTGACTATCACACGTCCTCGTGTGCTTAGTCATCCTGATATGGTCCATCTCAAATGTGAGAAAACAACATTTCATTTGCAACCGCTCGTCCAATCCTGACATACTACGTAAGGATCTCTCACTTAGTAGCAGCACAGAGCTCAACACACCGATTACACATTGCATAAGCTGGGCGTACTAGGCTCAACCCCAACTTACCATGCGGTATGGACCGGGCGCGCAAGGCCCCTTTCGACCAAACACCATCATACCATGCGGTGTGGACCGGGCGCGCAAGGCCCCTTTCGACCAACCACCATCTTACCATTCGGTGTGGACCGGGCGCGCAAGGCCCTTTCGACCAACCACTAACATACCATATGGTGTGGACCGGGGCGCACAAGGCCCGTTCGACAAACCACTAACATACCATATGGCGTGGACCGGGCGCGCAAGGCCCTTTCGACCAACCCTGCGGCGTGGACCGGGGCGTACTTAGCCCCCTCGACCAGCCACCTACACAACATGCGGCGTGGACCGGGGCGTACTTAGCCCCCTCGACCAGCCACCTACACAACATGCGGCGTGGACCGGGCCTACTAAGCCGCTTCGACCAGCCACCTACACAACATGCGGCGTGGACCGGGCGTACTGGGCCCTTTCGACCAGCCATCTACCCAACATCCTGCGTGGACCGGGAGTACTGGGCCTCTTCGACCAGCCATCTTCACAACATCCGGCGTGGACCGGGCGTACTGGGCCCTTTCGACCAGCCTTCAACACAACATGCGGCGTGGACCGGGCGTACTGGGCCCTTTCGACCAGCCATCAACACAATATGCGGCGTGGACCGGGCGTACTGGGCCCTTTCGACCAGCCACCCACCGCTTCACAACGCGGTTCTGCCCGGACGTACTAAGCCGTTTTAACCAATTTTAGCAAATCCTACACAAAACACACAAGTAGTCACCACAGCCACACACACACACCAGCACCAGTAGCTACATTAATTTTCATGCACATCCACTTCATAATGGCTTCATGAACATGAATGAATTTCGAACGTAATTCAGTATTCGTAGCTGTAATGTAAGGTTATCTTAACCAGCGATGCGACGAGGGCACCCCATGCCCTCAGTGGAGATTGAGCAAGCAGTGCTATCGCTATTAATAGAGTTGCTATTTCATTATTTTGTTTCAATCACGCGGCGATTCGGCCTGCTCACAATCAACCACACTCCATGCATTATTTTACTATTCCATCAAACAAGTCATCTATGAAAGCAGTACAACTTAGTGAATTCAACGCCTTGTTGTGCATCGCTGTGAAAAGGCACACTATCAGTATGAAGAACTTACCACACTTCTGTAATACTGCCACTAACGCATCGCGACCATTGCTTTCAAGGTTGGTATTGATATAGACATGTTTGGCACGCCTTTTCACGCATACAGCTCAGGTAAGTCGACTGAATCTACTCTTCGTCTAGTGGTCAACCAGATAGAGGACACGATTCATCAAAAAGGCACATGCCTGGGAACTTTAATAGACATCGAAAGAGCCTTCGATAAAACCAACTTTTCCAGCATCAGCAGCGCCCTCTTCAGACATGCGAATTGAACTGGTACTAACGGACTGGTTTACAAACATGTTGCAAACGAGTGGTTCACCTTGAGGATGAGCAGCAGTTGGCTATGATAGCCAGAGGCTGCCCCCAGGGAGGGGTTCTGTCCCCCTTCTATGGAATCTGGTAATTAATGACCTCGCAATCTTTGTATTGGGGAAGGTGACGGGAGCGATCTGTAACCTCACTCAGCAAGCACTAAGTATCGTAGAAAGTTGGTGCAGGGAATTTGAACTATCAGTGAACCCCACTAAAACTGAACTAGTCATATTTACCCAAAAACGAGCATCAGGCCCTTTCCGCCTACTCAAACTATTCGATACAGAACTTCAGTCGACCAACTAGGTCAAGTACCTCGGGGTAATTCTAGACAGTAAGTTAAACTGGAGTAGTCATGTAGACAACGAGCTAAACAGGGCCTGCGTCACCTTCTGGCAATGCAGGAAAATGATAGGTAAGAAGCGGGCCTATCCCTCAAAATCATACTGTGGTTGTACATAGCAGCGATCCGCCCCATGATCGCTTATGGGGCCGAAGTCTGGTGGCCAGGCCAAGACTCAGCTGGTTACAACTTCCAACAAACTACAACGCATGCAAAGAGCCTGCATGGGTACCATGGATCGTGGGCGAACTTGCCAGAAGGGGTCAAGCATGGCACCAGTGGGGCCTAAATCCATAACGCCTCTCCCCTTCGGATATCTACGCACTCTGATAAAGAAACGAACCAGGGACCACCATCACCATTACAAACTATGGTTGGACTACGGTGAGCGTAGGCAGGCCACGGCTCCCTACAATCGATGGCCGGTTCACGAAAAAGGTTCTCTGACTAACGAAACAATAGCTACGTACAGTCACAGCAGCTGTAACTGGCCATGGGTCATTTAAACACCCAGTCCAGAGTCCCAGACAGTCCGCTGTGCAGAGCCTGCATGGAAGACGGTGCCCGGTTCCCGGCACCATGGATTACAGACGATATAAGATCTATCATGTACAGGAAGGCTGTAACCAAAACTAAATTTAAGTGTCGGCCTTCGCCGTCGAACTGGGAGATCCTTGTAGATGCTCGAAATCGCTGCAATAAGGTGTGTAGAGATGCCCAACGCCGCCATATCCACACCTCTGTTGAAGACGGAGATCCAGCTAAAGTCTGGAAATTTCTTAAATCCTTGGGAGTTGGAAAATCGCGCCAAGAATCGATTCCTAAAAACTTAGATATTGATCTACTGAATCAACACTTCTCATCTTCGACCCACTGCAACGGGACCATGAAGGCAGCTACAATACAATATCTTTCGAACCTTCCAACTCCGGACCATCCCCCATTCATTTTTAGTCAATTCTCTGATTGTGATGTTAAGAAGAGCGTAGTGTCAATCACATCTAACGCAGTTGGTAGTGATTGTGTAAGTCGGAAAATGATACTCCCTGTCCTCGACGAAATCCTTCCCATCCTATGCTATATCCTTAATTACTCTATATCCTATGGTGTTTTTCCATCGATGTGGAAAGAGGCAAAAATCACTCCTTTACCCAAAAAATCGAATCCTACTTCCTTTTCCGAATATCGTCCTATCTCTATATTGCCCTTCCTCTCCAAAGTCCTAGAACGCCTTGTCCATAATCAGCTTAGTGCTTTTCTTTGTAAGAATAGTCTGCTGAATCCTTTCCAATCCGGTTTTCGTCCTGGTCACAGCACCGCTACAGCCTTAGTTAACGTCACTGACGACATACGGTTAGGCATGGAAGGAGGAAATCTAACGGTTCTTTGCTTACTGGATTTCAGTAACGCGTTTAATACTGTCGATTTCGATATCCTGCTTGGCATGCTTCGCTCGCTTAACATATCTCCAACGGCGATTGACTGGTTTCGTAGTTACCTGTATGGCCGCCGGCAACGTATATGCATAGAAGAGACTTGCTCATCTTGGTGTTATACTTCTGCCGGTGTACCTCAGGGTGGCGTTTTATCTCCTTTACTTTTCGCAATATTTATAAACTCTATTTCCAAAAAACTTCTTTCTTCCTACCACCTTTATGCAGATGACTTGCAAATATATCAACAAGCTGCCCTTTCAGATTTGGCTGAGGCAATAAACATTATAAACAAGGATTTGGATTCAATTTGTAAGTGGAGTGAGGCACATGGGTTGCAGGTTAATCCATCTAAGACTCAGGTCATTGTTGTTGGCAGCTCAAGGATGACCCCCAAGATAAACTGGTCGCAGCTTCCTCAAGTTAAATTTAACGGAACAGCTATTCCAGTCAGCGATAAGGTTAAGAACCTTGGAGTCTGGATCGACAAGCATCTTTCTTGGGGTCCCCAGTTACAGGACGTAAGTCGCAAAATTTTTGCATCTGGTATGTCCCTGAGACGATTGCGGAACTTTCTTCCAACTGCCACTAAAACTGCGCTGGCACAATCCCTTTTACTTCCCATCCTTGACTACGCTGATGTCAGTTATCTTGATCTCACTGAGGCACAACTAGATAAACTTGAGCGACTTCAAAATTTTTGCATAAGATTTATATTTGGCCTGCGCAAATATGATCACATTTCTGAATTTCGTACAAAACTCAAGTGGCTTCCCATACGTCTTCGCCGGAATTCTCATATCTTATTTCAACTCTACAGTATTCTGTTCAATCCTAAAACCCCTTCTTATCTTAAAGAACGTTTCAAGTTCCTTCATGACACACATAATAGATATCTGAGGTCATCGGAAAACTTGAGACTTGAGATGCCGATGCATTCTACCAGCTTTTATGACAAATCTTTTACAGTTCAAGCAGTACGGTTATGGAATGCCTTGCCCGTGTCGATAAGGCGTGCTCAATCTTTGTCGACTTTTAAAATTCAAGTAAAAAAACACTTCCTCTCTCCTTAAAAATCATCATTACGTATATAGTTCCTTGATCTTGTTCCAAGTTTATAACTTTATATATATATATAATATATTGTATATTTATATAGATAAGTTTATGCTTTATGTATGTATGTATTTATTGTATATGTAAATGGTACACCACTGACTACCTGCAGTATTGTCTTTCCTTCTTACTTTAATCCATCCAAAGGTTGTCTGTAAAAGATCGCTTTTAGCGATAAGACCGCCCATTGTGTCACCCTATGTAAAATGTTTAAACCTATGTCTGTAATTTTTATGGTGTACATAATAAAGAGTATTCTATTCTATTCTAAGACGACGCGACTGCAGCTCATGTGCTGTTAAACTGCCCAGTGGTCGCCGCATACAGGGCAAGTTACTTCGGTAACCCAAGTACCCTACATGCGATTGTCAGTGACACCTACGCGTTGCTGGCCTTCTTTGAAGAGCTGGGGTGGATTGGATAACCGATTTTCCCACCCATACGCAAATTACGCGCTTTGACGTGGAGTTGCGGATACCAGCCCGCATTACCTAACTATTTGGTATGCCCGAGTATCTTTATGTAAATAGAATTTCAAATATAGTTTGACATGCCCACCCTCCTCGAGGTGATAGGCAGGGCACACTCTCTGACCCTCACCTAACCAGCCATATCTAATGTGTATGTCCCATGCAATAGTGGGAGATCCAACCACCATCAACGTGGCACAAATTCGGCCTCCAGGCTTGTACTGAGAAAATCTGGATTTTCATCAATCATCAATCAATGCTGATCTTTATTGTGAATCATAGGTAGGTACATAATACAGGTCTAAGATAATTAAATTGCAATCAACTATGTCCCTCCCTTAGGGCATACAATAATTACACAGAAATTAAATTTCACTTAAATTAAATGTTACAAATTATGATTAACATTTCAAAAATTTAAACCAATTTAAACCTGCTGTTTAATGTCCTCTAAACTAATTCCCACAGTGACTCTTATTCAATTCAATTCAATTATTTATTGCATTCCATATGTATTACATACCTAGATGGTATAACAAAGTAAAAGACCAATATGGACCCTGTCGGGCACAGCAAGATTATCATCAGCTGTTTGCAAATCTGATCTTCCTAACGAGAATAGAATAGAATAGAATACTCTTTATTATGTACTCCATAAAATGTGTCCATGTTTAGTTTTACTTAGGGTGACACAATGGGTGGTCTCACCCAAACGAACTGCATACATTTTCAGAATTGCTTCGCTTGTGGCACTCTTCAAGATTGATACCACCGCTACCAATGTGTCATTAAGTTTAGGCTTATTGTTAGATTTTCTGGTTTTTATTCCAGAAATGTCTGAATACTGTCTGAGTCTCTTCAAGGAAACTAGAGTTGAGTTCAAAAACTCAAAGCATTATTTCAACAAACAACTAACAGACACTCTTGAATTGTCCAAAATCCTAGTAGAAATGTTATGGGAATTTAATTCTTGATATAAAACTTTACCATTGGGAATGGGCCGACATGGTGAAACCTAAAGTACCTAGTTCCAAAATAAAAAATCTAGATTGATTATTCACTCCATGGGGTCACATGACAGCTTCATATGTTGACTGTCTATTCCTTAACCAAAACCATAACATTCATTAAAATAATTCTGAATCTGCACGGGGTGTCCATACAATTGGGTCATATTAATGCTGATTCTTAAAGTTTGGTTATCAACTAACTTGTTCCTTCAGAGGATTAAATGGGGCCAGTACCTACTACATCAAGGCCACACCAACTTACTAGTATCAACAATAATTTCAACCCACCAATTTGCGCTATGGATTTCATAATCAAACCGAGTATAATTGAAAGGTGACTTACATGGACTGCTTGTGTTACCTACTTACAAAGATTAGGCGTTATAAGAATTTCCATTGCCAAGGATGTTCCCGTTACGTTCTTTATGGGTCACTTCACTGATCACTGGTTATTATAGGTTTAGTCACTTCACTGGTCTCCTCATTACCTTGCCCTTCGAATCCCACTTCTGATAAAGGCACTACGTGGTCTTTATCAGAAGAGGTCTTATTGTCTCTCATGCGTAGGTTTGAGATGTAATGAAACAATAATATTCTGAATAATCACAAATCACTATTCACATTAGGGGATGAACTGACGAAGTAAACGTTCCCCCCAGTACGTGAGTCGCGAGCGCACATCAACCAACTCACTGCCCTGCAAGGGTAGTCCCAATGATCATCAATCTCTCACTCATTAATTACTCAATGCCGGCTTCGATCAAAAGTCGCGATCCCGCGTTTTTCTGACAGGAGGCCGCCTTCTCAGTACTGGGGGTTACGTCAAGTTGACGCTGTCACAATCGTTCTGAAACCAACTCCTTAAGTCCAGCGTCGCAAAACCTTTAGACGCGCCGTCAAATATGTATATATTGTTGTTGTTTTGTTATTATTTGTATATATTATAGTAAATATGTATGTATGTGTATGTAATTTTTAATCAATTTATGTACTTTTGTACCTATTTTATTTATAATTTTTCATTGTGATAAATTTTTTATAAAAGTTTTCTTTGTTCCTTTCAAACAGAGCACCTGCCATCAAATCTCTTCACCACCCTTGGTTGACTGGTAGAGAATGGCATTAAGTCCGCCTTTGTACCTTTTTTGAGTGTGAAAAGTTTAAATAAATGAATAATTCTAAGAATACTTTTCGCACTTGCCGGCGACGACTTTTACTTCAGACTTTTCGGTGCCGTATTCGCGCCTATTTCGTAATTGTGTCGCTAATGGAAAAACGTCCAATATTATAAGCTTCCTTTACTCGATCTTCCACCCAAATATTTTAATATCAGTCAGAGTATGAGACTGTATACTTATAGTCCTTAGTACATGAACACAGGTCACAGGAAAGATCCTGTGAGCTCTGTTCATGTACTAAGGACACTACAACTAGAAGACTAGTTGATAGAGGAAGAAACTACGTCATTGGAAAAAAGTCGGTCAAGTACCAACTATTAAAATTAAATATTGTATTGCGTCATGTGAGTAGTGTGTCGAAATTATGATGAACATTAATTTGCACTCCACATGTTTCCATCTTTGATTAGGTATCACAAAAAATAGAACCCATTAAAAACATAACAAGTCAAAAAATGCTTATAGTCTCGCAACGTAGTTCTTAACGCAAAATGTTGTAAGATCTAATGTAAAACCAAGTCAGTTAATTTATTCAGTACCAGTATATGGGAGCTTCTATCCAACAACTTAGATAACTGTTCGTAAATTGTTTCCTAATTAGTTAACTAACAACATTTTTCAGTGAATGTATCAATGCAATCTTTATTTCTATTGTAAATAGAATGACTAAGCCATTGCACGCCAACAAATATCAAGAACCGCCACATAAGAATAATCTACTATTTTAAAGATTCCTAATTGAACATAGCGCTAGCGCGCCAAAGGAATTTGTTTGTTTTCGGTTGGACACTATGCTCAAAAAGAAACAAATTAATCAATGATCAAGATCGGCCACATAAGAATAATCTACTATTTAAAATATTCCTAATTGAACATAGCGCTATCGCGCCAAAGGAATTTGTTTGTTTTCGGTTGGACACTATGCTCAAAAAGAAACAAATTAATCAATGATCAAGATCGGCCACATAAGAATTGTGCTGTCTTGGTTTAGGTTAGGTATGTACAATAAAACACTGTTTCCAATATCACTGCGCTAGACGTGCTATCGCAATGACTGCTCAGAGTAGACTGCCGAGCACGGTACAAAGCTCCGCACTCCCTCCACCGTGCAGCCCCCACCATAGCACGCATAACTTATTTATTAGACGTCACATCTCTTCTTTACAAAATATAAAAAAACAATAATACCATTATTTGCTTTTAGAATCAATGGCTGACAATATTAACACATTAACTAGTCATCAAGTTAATTTCTCACATATAGAAATCTGTTACATTCATAGACGTCACATCTCTTCTTTACAAAATATAAAAAAACAATAATACAATTATTTGCTTTTAGAATCAATGGCTGACAATATTAACACATTAACTAGTCATCAAGTTAATTTCTCACATATAGAAATCTGTTACATTCATACATTCTTTTTGATCTAATCTATTGTCAACAATTCTGTAAACAGTTAGTATGTGAATCAAATTCATTACTGGGAATCACAGTTCCTGATTGATTTACCTTCTACTTTCATAAAATGAATAATGTTTCTACGTGATGTCTGCCCTGTACTTCTACATCACATTTTTATTTGAAATACAATTTGTTTCCTTTAATCATATATTTTTTTTTTTTACAAAATCCATCATTGACATATGATTTTACTAAGCTGAGCATTAAATTGTCTAGTCTGTGTGCTCAAGTTTCAGGTAAATCTATCGTGATTTTTGCAGTGAAAACCTTAGACAGGTCGCAGAAGATACCTATAGCGTTTCCAACGCGTTAAAAATGCGTTTAATTAAATAGGGTTACACCAACGTCAATCATACAGCGTCTTTTGGTGAAACCATTCTGTTGATTGCGAAGAATTTTATTCGTGTTAAATGATTAAGTTTTTTTTTTTGGCTAATTATAGCGGTAATGTCACAATTATAGACTATTAGCTACGACATTGTCTTCTGATTTAACCCTGGCTTTAGCTATCTTACAAGTGTACTAAAAGTTTCAGAGTAAGTAGCTCATACCCACTTATTAAAAGTTTCAGTACACTATTGACCTTCAGCTAGTATTACTCCATTTAATCGTTTTCAATTTCTCTTATTAAATACAATTATTTGAATTAGTTGAGGAGTATCTATTACATGAGCTCATCATACTATTACAGAAAATAGCAATTCTCAAATAACTCAAGGAATTTTTTATTACTATCATTTTAGGAATTCATATCAGAATTTTTAAGCTTATGAATATTTTGAAGCTCTTTTACTATTCAATCTGTCTAGCCTCCCCCCAACCATGTTGGGGTCAGCCTCCAGTCCAACCGGATGCAGCTGAATACCAGTATTTTACATTATTTCTTTTTATTTGCTTAATTCCTCATCTAAACAAGCATTTTTAAGAAAACATCATTTTAGATTTTCAAGCAGCAGCTTGATATTGTCATTTTGTAGATGTTGTTTTATTCCTTTTTATTACTATTTATTGATGAGGAAATGAATTATTTATATAACATATTTAGTATATTTGTCTTCCAAACAAAAGTTTGATAAGTTTATTAGAAATCATTAATTTGATAACAAATATGTTCTTAATTATTATGCTAGTTTCTAATATTATAATATTTTTATCTATTATTTTATCAAAACTTAGGACGACGCAATCATTTATTGATCAAAAAATATAGATTTACGTACCATTTTTTTAATTATTATTATGAGACCTCTGAGTCTTGAGGCCTTTGAGTTCTTTGAGTCTTTTGAGTTCTATGTTCCATGTATATTATATATATATATATATATATATATACATACATACATACATGACATGACATGTGCTCTGCATATTTATTATCAGACTCAAGTCTCCAAAAACTACGGTGCCTTCAAAAAGAACAAGTCTTTATGTAAGCCTTTAGTTGTACTTTAGTAGTTTTAGCTTTCTTCTTAGAAGAATTATGTAACTCTCTGAATTCTTAATTTTAAATATTAACTCAGTATGTAAAGAATTCTACAAAATATTAACTTTGTTTATTGTAAGATCAGTTAACTTACAAATTAAAGTTCAAAATTAACATATTTGGTCTGGTTTGTATCTGTACATCTGTATTCCTCAAAGGGTCAAGCCTAGGCGCACACATTTAACCAGTTAAGTTAAGTTATGCTATGTTATGGTTAGGTCCAATGTGATAGTGGGCGAGCCATCAATCAACCACAAATCCAAACTACGGGACGCCACCGAGAAATTCAAGATGGAAAACCCAACGACACTTTGCTCGACCCGGGAATCGACCCGGGACCCCATGCTCAGCAGTAGCGCTTGCGACCATTCAACGACGCAATCAAACTTTACTGACTTATTACCAGTTGCAAGTTTTCCAGTTTTGTTTTGTTTTGTCTATTATCAACTCAAAATAAAGAGTAGTTTTGATATTTGGGGATCTGTTAACGCACACTATGACATGCTTATCTAGTCCAACACAGGACAGTTCAAGTTCAACAGATAGTTCAATTATGTCTTTACACCTTTTCGTAAAGTACCCATATTACGACTTTATAATGGTTTATAGACTTAGTGCACAAGCACACAACATTATTTTCTAACAATTTAACTTCAATAGTTCGCTGATACTATCAGTTATTTATGTGACCAATGTCCTATTCGTGTGATGGGCCTTTTTGGCATAGCTGCAGCCGTGAGGCACATACGATTGTTGTTCAGTCATGCCTATTACCTTTTTTGTTTGTGTTTTGTGTTCACGTTCTGTGTCCACATAAACTTAATTATTTCTTTATTTTCTCTTTTCTTTTGATATCATTATTATCACTGATACCTGGTAACTATTACCTAGTGGTATAGTAATAGTGTCATTAGGATCATATTCATTCCTAGTTATTTATGAAATTATATGTTTGTTTTGAGAAGAATTACTTAGTTTGTTGCAAAGTAATTCCTCTAACCCTTTACCAAACTATCAGGAAACATAATTTAGCGATAGAATTGCACATGTCTTGAATTTGTTTTTCAGACCTCGCATACGTCTTAGTATGAAGTGAATGTATCGATTCTTCTAATACCTGAATTTCAGCCTGTAAGCGTTCAGTGCCAATCTCATAAATGTACTTACTGTCTTTAAATTAATAAATTTATTTTCATAGGTATTTATTTTATTTATTGGCAAAACACGTCCTTTCCTGCTCTATTTCCAAAATGTTTTGCATTTATTTACGATTTTATTTAGTAATGTATATTTTTCCGACTTACTTTTTATCTTTTTATTATTACGTTTCATTAAATAATCTTCAGTAAGGTCTTTTTTATTTTTTTATTAGGGAACGAGGGTTGTAATTTGTATCCAATAATGTATAAATTATTAGTTTACTTAGCCTGAGTACTCTCTTTTTTTTTCTTTAATGTGGTCATTAATGCATATTGCATTTGCATGAATTAATTATTTTACTCACATGTATATTATCTACTTACATGTTTTCCATTTATCTGGTACCTTTCAGAAATAACTGAATTACCACTTTAACAATAACTCATTTTATTAAACTTCATATTATTATATTGTTAGAAGTTTTTTGTTCTTTATAAAACAAAACAGAATTTATGAGTTACTGCCAACTTATTGGTACCAACCATTCATTGAACAGTTTACCTCTCAAATTACTTTCGTAACGTAATTGATACCGATTGCACATGTAATCTATCATATTCGCCATTTCCGCGATCCTTGCCTAATTTTAGACAATTTTGGTAGCCAGATATTAATGGCATAGTTTTTAGTTGGGTCTATCGTTTTTGTGCTCACCAGTTGGTTCCACTGGTGAATAAGGTTAGTTATTATTTATTCTATGCATACCGTATTAACCGCTAAAGATTCGCGACTCCAGCGCCACGCGCGTGCGGAAATCCAGCGAACTACCCACCGGCGCAGCGGAGATAAGAGCTCGCTAACATAAACAAATACTGAGATCTTTTTGTTACGTAAATAGTCTTATCGTTAATGGTTTTGGGTTCCTGATTAGACAAAGGATTTTTTATAATACTTAGAATCTTTGTAAGCGAACGCTAGTATTGATAAATAAACATTCTTATCAGATTCTTATAAGAAATTCCTTTGTTCACTGTTTTGATTATTTATAATAAAACTACTGGTTCGATTCACATGAAACTTCGCAGGATACATTATGAATACATATACTATCGGTCAAAACCATTTTTTACGAACAAACACAATAAATAAAAACACCAATAATTAAAAAAGTTCAATAATAGGTATCCGTATCATTACGTAACATTACTTAGTTGATAAAAAATATTGAACTCCTATTTTTTTCTGAAAAATGGCATATATAGTATGCAATAACTAATAAATAATATAAAATAAATGACTTACCAGCGATTACATGCACAAAACACACACAAAACTCAAAATTTCACATCAACACATTTTTTCACTACCGAGTTTGTTTACATTTTTTGATGGGTCCGTAATAGGTAATTACGATGTTATTTTGTGCAAATTTTATCTATATACGATGACGACACTACTTAATTATTGAAATAACACCATTTCCCGTCGATTTACACTTAAAAAACAATAGAAAATGAATAAATAGAACGCGGAGTGTAGTGCACGGCACGCATGCGCGGACGCCATTTTGCCGTACCAAAAATGTTCAATTTTTACTTTTTTTTAGAGTTGTTTCTGCATATTTTGACGTTTTAGTCGATTTATTTGACAGGTATATTATCCTACCATAAATTAAAGCCAAGAACAGACTAGATCTGCCCATACATAGAGTAAAATCGGCCGTTGCATCGATGCCTATACACTGACGCAGTACTGCCTCGTCGGGGCTTTACGGTTTTGGGTGCGCGTAACAGATCTGTCGTCGCGAGACTTTATCGGTGGTTCACGTTTTTTTTTTTTTTTTTTTTGTACCAATGAACCAGAAATGGTTTGTATGCCTACTCACATTCGCTATTAGAACACTCCTTAATCACTTAATATGACTCTTATTTACTGATATTATTCATGTATATTATCCACGTACGTACACTATTTAAGTCGTAAGCATCTATCAGTAAGTACATGAGTCACATACATGTAAAGTTTTGAATCAGAGCTGCCCGCTACTGGGTCAAACGTGAAGAAATTTTTATACATGTTGCTTCACTTTTATTTATTTTAATTAGTGTTTTAAATTTGAAAACGATTTTATAAAACTAACTTCAATAATTAGTTGTATGTAACAGTATTTTTGCTTAGTTTTGTTTGAGTTTATTTCAGTTGATTAGGTAGGTTAGTACGATAGCCCTTATTGGCACCTATTAACAAATGAGGTCATTATTATTATTTGTTTTTTTTTTTTTTTTGTGTACCCGTCGCTTCACGGTTGATGGAAATTAAATAGTGTATAAATGTACACTCATTTCTTTTCGACCTTGGATTGAATTCAATAATTAACCAGTCAAATGATCTTTCGATCGATTGAATGATATAGAAGCTGTTTGCATGAAAGTGTAAGCATAAAACGGTTTTCTCGATCATACTTTTGGTATCGTTTCGATCGTATATTTCTTTTTCAATGAGCAATAGATGATTCATACGACATTTGTCGATTTAAATGAAAATAACACCATTGCTAAATCTCGAGGTTTCCCATTTACAAATAATAATACTAAATTTTACCACAAATTATTAGGAAAACCATTTGTTAACTTTTAAAAACCTCATTCGTTAATTTGCCACTATATCTCGCAACCATTAGGTTGTTTTATATTTTAAGTCTTTTGCACGACATACCTTATATCCTCGTCGCCACTTGTGGTGTCTTGGTTTAGGTTAGGTATGTACAATAAAACACTGTTTCCAATATCACTGCGCTAGACGTGCTATCGCAATGACTGCTCAGAGTAGCCTCCTAGCAACAGTTATTCACTGAGAAAGGACCTGTTGGTTAAATTCATAATTGTTTCAAAATGCAGTCAAAATGCCTTCTAATTTAGAAAAATATGATATTTTACAAAAATAAAAATCAACTAATTTCAAAACCCTGTGGGTATTTTCATAAACTTCAACTGACTTTTGGCATCTAGAATTCTACTATTTGACAACTACAAGCTGCTAATAAAAAAAAAATCATATACTTAACACATAAATAATTAATGTAGTTGGATTGGTCAAAAGAAACATTACAGTGTTTATTTCACCCATTACAAACTAGAATTAGTGTGTGGGAATCATTATGTGCGATACAGCTGAAGAGATTTTTTTTTTACTTTTGGGAGGCACTGTATCAACCGTTATACGTCCACTGCTGTACATAGGCCTCTCCTAAGCGTTGGCACATCGAACAGTCCTTTGTTTCTTTACCTTCAAATTATTATTCTTCTACTACAATCATCCTTTATTTATATTTTTAAATATTTAAAAAAAAACATTCCAAAATGTAAAAAATATGTAGTATCCCAATATCTCATATAAAATAGTAGGTATCAGGAAAATGGTCCAAGCTGCCGGTGGTCATGGCTTTAGAAAGGGCAGCCTTACACCTAGACAATAAGAGATAAATTGGTATAATATTTTTTATACCATTCCCCTTCTAAAAAGCTTATTTTATTCACTGAAAACAGTGAATAAAAAGCTCTTTTAATCACTATTTTGGTGTTTGAATTTAGAACACGTCAATATGTTCGACCGCCATCTCAATGCTATACAACCTCCTTAACACTTTCGACACCACCCATTTTCATAGAACTCATACGCCATGCTGCCATACATATTGGAAGTCTACGACTTTTATTATTCTTAGTTGGAAGTGAAACCTCCGAGAGGGTTGCCGGCATTACGTTTTGTTAAAATATACATCAGATTTTATTTTCACGGTTTATAATGTATTCGCTAAGAAAAACCTTCATTTAAAATGAGCCTTCGGCGAGGGCTCCCGGCATTCCATATACAAGTAGGTGAACCCTCCAGGAGGGCTCCCGACACTGAACGTCTACATTTAAAATGAGCCCTCCGCGAGGGCTCCCGGCATCCCATATCCAAGTAGGTGAACCCTCCAGGATGGTTCCCGACACTGAACGTCTACATTTAAAATGAGCCCTCCGCGAGGGCTCCCGGCATCCCATATCCAATTAGGTGAACCCTCCAGGAGGGCTCCCGACACTGAACGTCTACATTTAAAATGAGCCCTCCGCGAGGGCTCCCGGCATCCCATATCAAAGTAGGTGAATCCTCCAGGAGGGCTCTCGACACTGAACGTGTTAACCTTTTATTAAATGTCTATTTTCGCTTTTCTCGTAGTCATGGTATAAAGTATAGTATGCAACTCTTGAATAAAACGGATTTATATCGAGGGCCATGAATCACTCGCGTCGCTCAGGATTCTAACACTTGAATCACTCGCTGCGCTCGTGATTCAATCATCATGAATCACTCCCTACGATCGTGATTCAGTCGTTAGAATCCTTCACTTGATCGTGATTCATCTATGGCCCTCGCTTTAAATCCGTCCTTTATTCATTAGTTGCATAATATATTATATACCATTCCCCCTCTAAAAAGCTTATTTTATTCACTGAAAACAGTGAATAAAAAGGTCTTTTAATCACTATTTTGGTGTTTGAATTTAGAACACGTCAATATATTCGACCGCTATTTCAATGCTATACAACCTGCTTAACTCTTTCGACTCCACCCATTTTCATAGAACTCATACGCCATGCCGCCATATATATTGGAAGTCTACTACTTTTATTTTTCGTAGTTGGAAGTGAAACCTCCGGGAGGGTTGCATTACGTTTTTTTAAATATAGGTACTTCAGATTTTATTTTCACGGTTTATAATCTGTATTTGCAAAAAAAAAACCTACATTAAAATGAGTAAACACCAATTTTCTCACACCAAAAATTAGTCGTTTCCCAGCAATAAGGCTGCCTGTCCACTGGAGCGGAGCGGAGAAAAGAGGAGCGGAGATGTGCCAATATTAACCAATAGAATCTTGATTTAGGATCACTGATCAAAATTTAGAGGCGGAGTCAAGATTCTATTGGTTAATATTGGCACATCTCCGCTCCTCTTTTCTCCTCTCCGCTCCAGTGGACAGGCAGCCTAATTATTGCTATTTTAATTTGATACAGAACGTTATGTGATGTTTCTTATCTCACTCTCACTCTTTCCTTTGTATACGACTTTTTATTTTATCGTTCAGGTTATTATTATTAAATTCAGAACATTAAAAATAATTAATTATAATATTTTTCATCATGTTATTTCCGTAGTGTTAATTAACTTTAATATAAATATATCGCATAGCTTATCTATGTATTTATTAAAGGTTTTTTTTCGCAATAATGATTACCTAACAGGAAATACAATATGGGTATAATTGGTGACCTGATTAGCCTTATCTGGAATACAATTATTCTTGTTTGTTCGAAACAGGAAAGTAGATATCCTGGGAAAAACAACTTGATAATTTACTGGTATGAGGAACAGGGTGTAAACTTGTAAAGTTCACTCATCCTCCATTGAAAAGGGAGGATCCTCCGACCAGACGGGTTTTATGTCTGGCGGGCAACTGCCCGAAAGTTGATTTCAGATAGTCTTATCTATGTCGTTCGCGCGATAAACTATAACTACGCGATGCAGGATTTGTGTGACGTCATGTATTTGCTGCGTAGTTCGTATGTGGCGATGTAACCGCTACAAACTAAGCCCCTTATTCATAAACGCTGCTTAAAAATAAGTAATGCAGCGCAGTTAGCGCTTGTTTAACTATAACACATTTTTTGACGGTTTAACTTAAAGCAGTGTTTATAAGTAAGAGAGTTAGTATTGTAGTTATTTCATTTTTGTCAAATTATATGCTGTACCGGTTGCAGTCATCACGTCAACGCCCGGCGCTGTCGCTGAAAATCAGCGCTGGGGCTCTGTTTTATTTATTTATCAAAATAAAAATCTTAAAAAAATAATATTTCAGTAACCATGCAAACGACAGGCATGCATGACATTCACACATTTTGCATACGGTCCCAGCGTTATGCTGAATAACGAAGGCCGTTTTGTGTCGATGTGACGCATATTAACCCCGCATATTGTTGGATTAAAGAATGAATTTATTCACTGAATTATCGAGAGATTGTAGGGTGGTTAATTTTGGCAGAACTAAGCACAATTTAGCTATTAGATCGAAAAATAATTTTGTGTCATATTTCAGACTTCGTCGCAGCCTCTGGAAGTCAACTAGAGTTCTATTTCAAAGGAGGACATTCGCGCACAGAATACATTACGTCGGATATTATCAAGTCAATTACTTATGACGCAGTAGGCAACCGAATTTTCTTTGTCGATCGTGAAAACACAAACACCACTATCTTTAGTTATGACATATCAACCAAGAAAGTCGAATCTGTAGTACCGAAAGAGATTGGCGTATGGCAAACTATCGTGGGAATAGCCTTTGATCCCGTCGAAGAACTACTCTTCTGGGGTGATTGGCAGTCAAATATATACTGGTTTTCGTTAAAACCTGGATTTGAGAACAATGTCTACGGAAACCTATTAATCCACATAACTGATAGGCTTGAATCGTATGGTTTAGCTCCTGCTGTGGATAGCTGTAGAGGGTACGTTACTTGTGATACTTCTGAAAATCAATTAAACACATTTTGAACTTTCTGTAAATTTATCGTGGTTTACAAATTACAGGTATATTTACTGGACGAGGGAAGACACAAACGCACATAATTTACCGTCCACAATAGAGAGAGCCCGTTTTGATGGCTCTGATAGAGAAGTTTTAATTGACAGTAACATTAAAAAGCCAAGGAATTTGGTAATTGACCAACATTCACAGAAAATGTACTGGACTGATGGTATGTGGGCGAATGATTATGAACAATTTTTTCTTGAAAGTGCAGACTTAAAAGGAAAAAACAGAACAGTATTATACAGCGAAACAGGAATATACCAACCAATGTCACTCGCTCTATCAGACGATACTATCTACTGGTTGCAATGGCCACATGGAACTATTTATCAATTTTCAAAGAATCCATCGATACATGAAAAACCAAAAGCAATTATTTCAATGAGATCATCGAATGTGTATGCCATAGCCACCAACTTTAAAATTGGCGATCAAATTCGGGGAATCCAGGACTGCGAAGGACTAAAGAGACTGCTACCAAATAATTCAGAGACTGACGTTAACGTCTCCTTGAATATTTCTTCAGATGTAAGCCTGTTTTGTGTCCACGGTAAGCAAGTTAGTGGCAAGTCTCAATGTCAATGCACACACGGCTACACCGGTGAGAGATGCGATGTTTCAGTCTGTCAGAACTATTGTCTCCAAGGGGATTGTATTGTCAGTGATGAGGAACAACCTACATGCAGGTAGACCTTTTTATAACTAATATATTTCCGTGTTACATTTAGTTATACACCATTTTTAAAATTTCTTTAGCGGCGTTGTGCACTTTTTTTGGGATGGGTAAAAAAATTTAAACTCGTGTCAACGATAAAGTAAATATCAAAATAAATAGTCTTTGACATTAGGCAAAGATTGCGATTTAAGAAATTTTACCCATATTAATGGGTAAAAAAAAAACCTAGTTCATGAAAAGTGTTTAAATAAATTGTTTATTTTTTATTTAATTATCATATATACAAAGAACACAGGATTAGATAATAGATAGCAATCAAAAACCACTTAGGTTTAAACTTATGCTATCGCGAGTCTATCACATTATCATACTATACAATTAATACAATCTTTAGGTCATTGGTGTTAGACTACTATATTTTGAAAGTAAATAAATATAAGAAGAAGAAAGAAGAAAGAAACTACTAATCAATAATATATTTAACGACATAAATTATAATACTTTTATACACACAGTAAAATACATAAAGATACTTATATTATTCCCTAATTCCCATTCCAAAATATTCAAAAATGCAGAACGTTAATGTTCAAGTATTCACTTCTGCCGCTGCCTGTTCGCGGAGTGCAACCCGTTGTTTTTTTTTTATATTGAACAAGCCAGGGTCGACGGCGCGTCGTGTTCCACGCGCGCCTCAAAGAGATGTCAGCAAAACTGACGGGGTCCGTTAGGGCCGATGCCTGCCGGGGTTGCGGGTAGTCCCAAGGGGAAACCGTGGCCCCTGGCATGGCAAGGGAAGGAGCACGGGTGGGTTTTAGTCAGTAAAAGTCTGACACGCCCTTCCGCTCCGCCCAGAGCGGGAGAAGTCATTGGATGACTTCCCACCCAAAAAAAAAAAAAAAAAGGTGCCCGATAGAACTTCCCATCGTCAAAATTGAAGAACGTCCATACAAACTGTCATCTCCTATTTAACCCTTTCAGGGGTTTCATTTTTAAAATAATCCTTCGTTAGTAGTTACGCACTTTCAATGACGGACGGGGAGTTTTAGTGACTCTGCTTCGTAAAAAGTTTTATAATGAATTCTTGTGCAAAATATCATACTTCGAGACCCAGCGATTTAGGTGGTGCATTGTTTGTCAGTGAGTGAATTTATTTAAGTAGACTTTCATGATTACAGATGTAATGCTGGTTATTCTGGAGAAAGATGTCAAGTCAACGATTGCCAGGGGTATTGTTTGAACGACGGCATCTGTTTCTTGAATGAGGAGAGTCAGCCAGTATGTCAATGTAAAGAACATTACGAAGGCGAAAGATGCGATGTTTCAACCAGTCAGAACAAATGTTTCCAGCAAGTAGTTTCAATGGTGCTCATCCCATGCCCATCACCATCAGAAATGCAGGTATATCTTCATCTTTCTAATTAATATTAAGTATACATACACCTTCAGCTGTCACTAACTAGACAATAGAATTTTAATTGTTATTCCCATGTGATGTCCACTTGGACAGTCAAGCGGATAAAGGATAGTGGGCAAAAATGTATGGGCGGCACACTCACGTCCGCCACAGTTAACACCACTGTAGTTTTGAAGACGTTGCTTCACCCTTTATTAAACCAAAGCGCACCAAAATCTGTCCGGGGTTCATCACTTCCGACTATGTTAAGTTAGGTTAGATAAAATACACGCAGCTCCGCCACAGTTAAAATCACTGTAGTTATGAGGATTTTGCTTCTCCCTTTATTCAAAGCTGAAAATCTGTCCCAGGCTTCTTCAGTTCCGACAATGTTGCCTGCTGGGTGTATTTTGCCTAACCTAACCTAACCTTACATTGTCGGAACTGAAAAACCCCAGGACAGATTTTGATAAGCCTTGGTTTGAATAAAGGGAGAAGCCATGTCTTCAAATTAGAAAGAAGACTTAGAAGTATTCCTTCGAATTTGTTGCAAAACAGTTTGTTCTATTATATTGCAAATCATTTATAAACGTTTAAACTAATCAGCGTGATAGTTTCGTATTGTTTAAACTGATTTTGGCGTAAATTACTCGACTTTAATTTTTTGCTCTTTTATAGTGGTTCTTACAAATAGTTTTCTTGTTACATTAATTGAGCACTTTTCTTGTTATATTTACAGATGTAACACAAATACTCTGGGCAAAGGGGTGAAGTCAACGTGTGCGCCAACTACTGTTTGACCAACTTTGCTAGTTGTTTGGATGAGCACTGGATGAGAAGACATTTAGATGTTACTTTTATCTCAACGACCGACGACTGCGTACAGAAAAACAAATCGAATCCTAACTGATTAAGATCCGCTTGCAGCACCAATCCCTACACTGAATACATTTAGCTCTAAGCTTATTTGAATTTGTTCAACGCTGAATATGTTTTGCGATTAGGGGGCTAGTGTTAAGTTTACGAAAAATTGTGTAAGTCATCATCATCCTCCTGCTCTTTTCCAATAAGTTTTGTGTCGGCGCAGCACTTCTGTCATCTCGGAAGATACTCACTTCCAAGCCATATTCTTATCATCTCACAGACAATCCCACATCATAAAATAGTTAATAGTTATTGAATAAAAATCGAGTGCGTACATATAAAGTGGCACTTAATTTCATTTTTTACTTTTATTTAGTTTTAAATATATCACTTAATGTTTAGGACTCTTCTCATCTTGGCTTGATATTGTTCTGTTTATCTTTTCAAATAAATATTATACCTTTGTAAGAAAAAGTTTTTTATTTCCGCTTAGTTTAAGGGGTGACTTTGCAGAGAATAGTTTTCTCAAAAAGGTGGATGCATATATTGTATGAATTCTTCAAAATAAATAGAGTAGAGTTATCTCAACACTTGAATTCGTGTATATACTATATTTTTATTACAGTAAATATGTATATATTGTTGTTGTTTTGTTTTTATTTGTATATATTATAGTAAATATGTATGTATGTGTATGTAATTTATAATCTATTTATGTACTTTTGTACCTATTTTATTTATAATTTTTCATTGTGATAAATTTTTAATAAAAATTTTCTTTGTTCCTTTCAAACAGAGCACCTGCCATCAAATCTCTTCACCACCCTTGGTTGACTGGTAGAGAATGGCATTAAGTCAGCCTTTGTAACTTTTTTGAGTGTGAAAAGTTTAAATAAATGAATAATTCTAAGAATACTTTTCGCACTTGCCGGCGACGACTTTTACTTCAGACTTTTCGGTGCCGTATTCGCGCCTATTTCGTAGTTGTGTCGCTAATGGAAAAACGTCCAATATTATAAGCTTCCTTTACTCAATCTTCCACCCAAATATTGTAATATCAGTCAGAGTATGAGACTGTATACTTATAGTCCTTAGTACATGAACACAGGTCACAGGAAAGATCCTGTGAGCTCTGTTCATGTACTAAGGACACTACAACTAGAAGACTAGTTGATAGAGGAAGAAACTACGCCATTGGAAAAAAGTCAGGCAAGTACCAACTATTAAAATTAAATATTGTATTGCGTCATGTAAGTAGTGTGTCGATTACTATGATGAACATTAATTTGCACTCCACATGTTTCCATCTTTGATTAGGTATCACAAAAAATAGAACCCATTAAAAACATAACAAGTCAGTCTTGCAACGTAGTTCTTAACGCAAAATGTTGTAAGATCTAATGTAAAACCAAGTCAGTTAATTTATTCAGTACCAGTTTATGGGAGGGAGCTTCTATCCAACAACTTAGATAACTGTTCGTAAATTGTTTCCTAATTAGTTAACTAACAACATTTTTCAGTGACTGTATCAATGCAATCTTTATTTCTATTGTAAATAGAATGACTAAGCCATTGCACGCCAACAAATATCAAGAACCGCCACATAAGAATAATCTACTATTTTAAAGATTCCTAATTGAACATAGCGCTAGCGCGCCAAAGGAATTTGTTTGTTTTCGGTTGGACACTATGCTCAAAAAGAAACAAATTAATCAATGATCAAGATCGGCCACATAAGAATAATCTACTATTTTAAATATTCCAAATTGCTTCATGTGTTTGCAACGTCAGTGAATGTTGTTGGACTGTCAAAATGAAAGGCTGTTACGCAATCACCCCGCAGGACATCTTCATTATTTGTCCCCTAGCAACAGTTATTCACTAAGAAAGGACCAGTTGGTTAAGTTCCGTTCGCACAGTGAGTGAACAGTGTATACATGCGGTACAGGGTGCTGTCTGACGTATGATTTGTAACGCTCCCTGTTTGGTACGTGATCACGTGTGTCGGGTAAGGCTATGGTGTTGAGAGTAGCAGAAAGTGAAAAGAAACGGTAAATATTATGTCGTACTAATAAAATACTACAAGGTAAGTTGATCTCCTCAAACAGGGCTTCTTCTCTCTTACCCTTTTGCTGTCCATAATGATCGAAATTATATTTATAGTTACCATCTAAGTACACATTACGGTAAAACAATAAAGATATTGAGTATAATAGCATAATCAGCCTATTAATGTTCCCACTGCTGGGACACAGGCCTCGATCCTCTCTGTGAGGGAGAGGAAGTGGGCTGTAATCTACCACGCGGGCCCAGTGCGGGTTGGTAGATGTCACATGTCTTTGAATTTTTGGTTCTAAGACATGCCGGTTTCCTCACGATGTTTCCTTCACCGTTTTGAGAACAGTGGTGATAAAATTATTTACAAAAGTAAAGCTCCTGTTTGGGTTGGAACCCACGACCTACAAGTCGTAAGTCGGGGCCGTTACCACCGGGCCACCACTGCTACTAATAAAATACTGCAAGGTGAGTTGATCTCCTAAAACAGGACTTCCTCTCTCCTACCCTTTTGTTGTGCCCTACAGGATCCATAATTAGGACCAAATATGTAGTGATTTTCCCACCCGTACGCAAAATATGCGTTTTGACGTGGAGTTGCGTTTACCAGCCCGTATTACCAATTACAACCGGCGCCAAAACACACATTTTAGCAAATTCCGCTAGGACTTGGAATCCCTCAACCCATTGAAACACAAGGATGATAATAAATTGTGTCCGTGTGACATAACTGATTTCAACCGATGTTCTCACCGAAAGGCCCGTTTTTGGGATGCGCGCGCGCTTTCCGTAACATGGCAACTCCTGTGCATAAACAAACGAAAACATTTTGTTTTTGGTTCATGATTTAAACAGAATCGGTTTACGTGAAATTTTTTTTTTTTGTTTTTTTGTGTATTGTCAAGTGGTATTGATTTATTGCTATACGTTTTATCACTGTTTTAGTATCTCTAGTAATCAAAATATTTATTTTGAGCATTGCTTATGGCTCCTACACACAGTGCCGGCGGCATGGCTGCCGGCTTTTGCCGCGCGGCACGTGCCTCCGGCTTTGCTCCTTCATTTTCTTTGCGTTTGTTTCTAATAGTATTTTTTTTTTTTCTAATAATACAAAATTTTCGCCTCCAAAATGGCCCCACCTCACTAACAGGACGGATTAATTAAGCCCCGGCTACACGCTCCGTCTTGCCTGCATTCATTCTTGTATAAAATAAACTGCGCAGATAAGACACAACGTGTGGACTTCAAGATGGCAGCATATGCAAGCCATTAACGTTCCAGCTAAACGCTTCATCTTGCCGTGCATTTAAAATTGTCAAGGCAAGACAACGGTAAATTGTGTAGCCGAGGCTTTAAATAACAACTTATTATCCCTGATAAGAGCCCTTCTTATCAACTCTTTTAATGGTGTCAATATTGTTGAATAATACCTATTTATCGTTTCATGTTTAAGGAAATCCAGCATTTGCTTTAATATCCCACGAGCGATCACCAGGAGTGGACGTACTATATACTTCTAGTTTGTTTCAACAACTTCGTCTTTAAAGGGTGCAGAATGTGCAGAACGCAGTATGTGCTAGCGTTGCTAGCGCTGTACATTGGGTTGGCGCATTCGTTTTCCTGGGGTGAGTATTCGTGTTTTTCCTTCTCAATTCCAATAATAAAATAATACTTATTATATTAATTTAATACGCCTTACCAGATACGAGAAAATTATAACTGTCCAAGTTATGTTTTTGTAGGGTCAAAATACTGTTAAAAACCGGTTACTGTCTACGGTATTCTTATGAATCTAAAATATGCCATTGCTTATAACCAAACAACATTAATGATTCTTAATTCCGGAATTTAGGCTTGATTTGCATTTAGTGTGCAAGGCTTTTTCATACCCACTGATTTCTTAAACATGCTATATTTCTAAAGACAGAAACCTCTTTAAAATATAAAAAAAAAAACTTTAGAAACACCGGATAAATAGCTCATGCTTAAGAGGAAATTCAAGATGATTAGTGAACCGGAAATGTTAGATTCGTATAAAGCGTATAAGCTAGAGCCAAGAGCTAGCTCACAGCACTAATATATTTTAAGTTTTTCATGTTCTCATACAACCTTTGTTTTTTTTTCTATCTTCTATGGTAAATATTTGCCTCGAAGCCATAATTTTTTCAAAATGCAGTCAAAATGCCTTCTCATTTAGAAAAATATGATATTTTACAAAAAATAATTCAACTAATTTCAAAACCCTGTGGGTATTTTCATAAACTTCAACTGACTTTTGGCATCTAGAATTCTACTATTTGACAACTACAAGCTGCTAATTTAAAAAAAAAATCATATACTTAACACATAAATAATTAATGTTTGGATTGGTCAATAGAAACATTACAGTGTTTATTTCACCCATTACAAACTAGAATTAGTGTGTGCGAATCATTATGTGCGATACAGCTGAAGAGATTTTTTTTTTACTTTTGGAAGGCACTGTATCAACCGATAGACGTCCACTGCTGTATATAGGCCTCTCCTAAGCGTTGGCACATCGTGCAGTCCTTTGTTTCTTTACCTTCAAATTATTATTCTTCTACTACAATCATCCTTTATTTATATTTTTAAATATTAAAAAAAAAAACATTCCAAAATGTAAAAAATATGTAGTATCCCAATATCTCATATAAAATAGTAGGTATCAGGAAAATGGTCCAAGCTGCCGGTGGTCATGGCTTTACAAAGGGCAGCCTTACACCTAGACAATAAGAGATAAATTGGTATAATATTTTTTTTATCACATCTATTCAAAAAGACGTAGTTTACTCCTCGTATACAGGGACCAAAATAGCTGTTTAATCCCTAGGGATTAAAAGTGATTTGAATTTGGAATTTGGAAATTGTTAGTAAAAGTTCTATTCACCAAAGAGATCGATCACGAACATTGTATGAATAAGTAACAGGCTGGCAAGAGAGAGATGAGAAACTGTGAATTTGATCAAAATTAAAATCCAAGATGGCGGATGCGAATTTTTTTAAATTTTTCGTCTAGGTTATCGTTTTCTTAGTTTTCGACGGTGGTAAAGCCGATAGTGAGGTCAAAATGTAAATCCAAGAGTGCGGATGCGAAAATTTTCAAATTTTCATCATGGGTATCGTTTTCATAGTTTTCGAGGGTGATAAAGCCGATAATGATGTCAAAGTTTAAATCCAAAATGGCGGATGCGAAAATTTTCGTCATGGGTATCGTTTTCATAGTTTTCGAAGGTGGTAAAGCCGATAGTGAGGTCAAAATGTGAATCCAACATGGCGGCTGTGATTTTTTTTCATAATTTTTTTTATTTTGTGTTTATAATCATTCGTGAGTAGGAAATTAGTTCCTGATGGGGGTCGGACCGCACTCATTTGTTTTCTCATAGAGGGTGATAAAAAGTACAGTGTTCAACTCGGGAGCAACACTATTTTAAGCTCGAGAGATGTACTTTGAATCCCTCGCTGCGCTCAGGATTCTACTTTAGAATCCCTCGCTGCGCTCAGGATTCTACTCTAGAATCCTTCGCTCCGCTTTGGATTCAAAGAAACACGCGCACACTCTCGCCTTAAAAATAGTTGTTTGCTCCCTTGGCAAACAATCTACTATTATACCATTCCCCTTCTAAAAAGCTTATTTTATTCACTGAAAACAGTGAATAAAAAGCTCTTTTAATCACTATTTTGGTGTTTGAATTTAGAATACGTCAATATGTTCGACCGCCATCTCAATGCTATACAACCTCCTTAACACTTTCGACACCTCCCATTTTCGTAGAACTCATACGCCATGCCGGCATATATATTGGAAGTCTACGACTTTTATTATTCGTAGTTGGAAGTGAAACCTCCGGGAGGGTTGCATTACGTTTTTTTAAAATATAGGTACATCAGATTTTATTTTCACGGTTTATAATCTGTATTTGCAAAAAAAACCTACATTTAAAATGAGTAAACACCAATTTTCTCACACCTAAAATTAGTCGTTTCCCAGCAATAATTATTGCTATTTTAATTTGATACAGAACGTTATGTGATGTTTCTTATTACACTCTTTCCTTTGTATACGACTTTTTATTTTATCGTTCAGGTCATTATTATCAAATTCAGAACATTAAAAATAATTAATTATAATATTTTTCAGCTTGTTATTTCCGTAGTGTTAATTAACTTTAATATAAATATATCGCATAGCTTATCTATGTATTTATTAAAGGTATTTTTTCGCAATAATGATTACCTAACAGGAAATACAATATGGGTATAATTGGTCACCTGATTAGCCTTATCTGGAATACAATTATTCTTGTTTGTTCGAAACAGGAAAGTAGCTACGCGATGCAGGATTTGTGTGACGTCATGTCTTTGCTGCGTAGTTCGTATGTGGCGATGTAACCGCTACAAACTAAGCCCCTTATTCATAAACGCGGCTTAAAAATAAGTAATGCAGCGCAGTTAGCGCTTGTTTAACTATAACACATTTTTTGACGGTTTAACTTTAAGCAGTGTTTATAAGTAAGAGAGTTAGTATTGTAGTTATTTCATTTTTGTCACATTATATATGCTGTACCGGTTGACGTCATCACGTCAACGCCGGCTGTCGCTGAAAATCAGCGCTGCGGCTCTGTTTTATTTATTTATCATAAGCACACCAACAGCACAGTCACTTACAATTCAAATTAAAAATCTTAAAAAAATAACATTACAGTAACCATGCAAATGACAGGCATGCATGACATTCACACATTTTGCATAAGATCCCAGCGTTATGCTGAAAAACGAAGGCCGTTTTGTGTCGATGTGACGCATATTAACCCCGCATATTGTTGGATTAAAGAATGAATTTATTCACTGAATTATCGAGACATTTTAGGGTGGTTAATTTTGGCAGAACTAAGCACAATTTAGCTATTAAATCGAAAAATAATTTAAGTCATGTTTCAGACATCGTCGCAGCCACAGGAAGTCAACTAGAGTTCTATTTCAAAGGAGGACACTCTCGCTCAGAAAACATTACGTCGAATAGTATCAAATCAATTACTTATGACGCAGTAGGCAACCGAATTTTCTTTGTCGATCGTGAAAACACAAACACCACTATCTTTAGTTATGACATATCAACCAAGAAAGTCGAATCTGTAGTACTGAAGGAGATTGGCCAATGGCAAGTTATCGTGGGAATAGCCTTCGATCCCGTCGAAGAATTACTCTTTTGGGGTGATTGGCGGTCAAATATGTACTGGTTTTCGTTAAAACCTGGATTTGAGAACAATGTCTACGGAAACCTATTAATCCACATTCCTAATGATATCGTTTAACTCCTGCCGTGGATAGCTGTGGAGGGTACGTTACTTGTGATACTTCTGAAAATCAATGAAACACATTTTGAACTTTCTGTAAATTTATCGTGGTTTACAAATTACAGGTATATTTACTGGACGAGGGTAGACACAAACGCACATAATTTACCGTCCACAATAGAGAGAGCCCGTTTTGATGGCTCTAATAGAGAAGTTTTAATTGACAGTAACATTAAAAAGCCAAATAATTTGGTAATTGACCAACATTCACAGAAAATGTACTGGACTGATGGTATATGGGCTGATCATGATGATGGTACACAATTTTTTCTTGAAAGTGCAGACTTGAAAGGAAAAAACAGAAAAGTATTATACAGTGAAACAGGAATATACCAACCAATGTCACTCGCTCTATCAAACGATTCCTTCTACTGGTTGCAATGGTCACAGGGAACTATTTATCAATTGTCAAAGAATCCATCGATTCATGAAAAACCAAAAGCAATTATTTCAGTTAGAGCATGGGATGAATGGACCATAGCCACCAACTTTAAAATTGACGATCAAATTCGGGGAATCCAGGACTGCAAACGACTAAAGAGACTGCTACCAAATAACTCAGTGACTGACGATAACGTCTCCTCGAATGTTTCTTCAGATGTAAGCCTGTTTTGTGTCCACGGTAAGAAAGTAAGTGGCACGTCTCAGTGTCAATGCACACACGGTTACACCGGTGAGAGATGCGATGTTTCAGTCTGTCAGAACTATTGTCTCCAAGGGGACTGTATTGTCAGTGATGAGGAACAACCTACATGCAGGTAGACCTTTTTATAACTCATTTATTTCCGTGTTACATTTAGGTATTTACCTTTTTGAAGTGAAAACTTTTTTAGCGGCGTTGTGTACTTTTTTTGGGATGGGTAAAAAATGTTAAACTCTCGTCAGAACGTGCCGTAAGATCCGTTGCCTGGCAACCGACACAGTAGATACCAAAGTAAATAGTCTTTGACATTACGTAAAGATTGCGAGGTAAGAAATTTTACCCATAATGATGGGTAAAAAACACAGTCAAAACAAACTTCATGAAAAGTGTTTAAATAAATTGTTTATTTTTGTTAGACTATTTATTTTGAAAATAAATAAATATACTACTACTACTACTCATGAATATTGTATTTAACCACATATATTATAGTACTTTTATGCTGATAAATAAAGTGCGAAATTATTCCCTAACCATTCCAAAATAATCAAAAATGCACAACGTTAATGTTCAAGTTTTCACTTCTGCCGGCACTCCCGGAGTGCAACCGCGTTCCATTTAGGTATATACCATTTCTTATATTAAACAAGCCAGGTGCCCGATAGAACTTCCCATCGGCAAAATTGACGAACTTCCATACAAACTTTAATTATTAAACTTTCGTTATTTAAACTTTTTAGGGGATGCATTTGTAAAATAATCTTTCCTTTGTAGTTACGCACTATCAACGACGGACGAGGAGTATTAGTGACTCTGCTTCGTTAAAAGTTTTATAATGAATTCTTGTGCAAAATTTCTTACTTCGAGACCCAGCGACTTAGGCTGAGCGTAGACAACGCTCAGTGTCTCAGCGTCAGTGAGTGATTTTGTTTAAATAGAATTTCGTGATTACAGATGTAATGCTGGTTATTCTGGTGAAAGATGTCAAGTCAACGATTGCCAGGGGTATTGTTTGAACGACGGCATCTGTTTCTTGAATGAGGAGAGTCAGCCAGTATGTCAATGTAAAGGACATTACAAAGGCGAAAGATGCGATGTTTCAACTTCTCAGAACAAATGTTTTCAGCAAGTAGTTTCAATGGTGCCCATCCCATGCCCATCACTATCATAAATGCAGGTATATCTTCATTTTTCTAATTCAAATTAAGTAAACATAAAGGATAGTGAGCAAAAATGTATGGGCGGCACACTCACGTCCGCCACAGTTAAAACCACTGTAGTTTCGAAGACGTTGCTTCACCCTTTATTAAACCAAAGCGCACCAAAATTTGTCCGAGGTTCATCACTTCTGACTTTGTTAAGTTAGGTTAGATAAATACACGCAGCTCCACCACTACACGCAGCTCCGCTACAGTTAAAACCACTGTAGTTTTGAAGACATTACTTCTCCCTTTACTGAGGCCAAGGCGAAATTATTAAGGTCATCAGATAACCTGAAGCTTAAAATGCCAATGCATTCCACAACTTTCCTTGACAAATCCTTTACTGTCCAGGCTGCTCGTTTGTGGAATGCATTACCAGTTCCAATAAAGCGCGTGCAATCGTTGCCTGTGTTTAAAAGACTAGTGAAGGAACATTACTTGTCGTTATAATTTTGTTCTCGTCGTTAGCTGTAATAATAATCGTCATTTATTTACGTTGCTTATATAGTTGGTATGTATGTATCTATTATATAGTATTTATCTATGTATCTATTATAGTATATTGTAATATTATACTTTTTATTTGCACCAAAGACAGCCCCATTTTATGTCCAGAATACCACTGTCCATTCCATGGTTGCCTGGAAGAGATTGCAGTAAGCGATAAGGCCGCCCATTGTATATTTTGTAGTGTATTACTTTTTCTTTTTGTAATGTTTTATCTGGTGTACAATAAAGTATATATAAATAAATAAATATAAATAAGGCGCATCAAAATCTGTCCTGAGGTTATCCAGTTCCGACAATGTTAGGTTAGGTTAGGCAAAATACACCCAGCGCCGCCACAGTTAAGACCACTGCACTGTACTTTTGAAGACTTTGCATCTTCCATTATTCAAACCAAAGCTCATCAAAATCTGTCCCGGGGTTCTTCAGTTCCGACAATGTTGCCTGCTGGGTGTATTTATCTTTGCCGCACTATTTTATGCAAATCATTTAGAACTAATCAGCCTGATAGTTTCGTATTATGTGCACGCATCACTTTATACTGATTTGGCGCAAATTTCTCGACTTTAATTTTTGCTCTATTATAGTGGTTATTATAAAAATAATCTTCTTGTTACATTGATTGAGCAGTTTTCTCGTTATATTTACAGATGTAACACAAGCTACTCTGGGCAAAGGGGTGAAGTCAACGTGTGCGTCAACTACTGTTTGACCAACTTTGCTAGTTTTTTGATTGAGCACTGGATGAGAAGCCATTTAGATGTTACTTTTATCGCAACTACGACTGCGTACAGAAAAACAAATCGAATCCTAACTGATTTCTACCCGATTGCAGCACCAATTCCTACACTGGATACATTTAGCGCTAAGCTTATTTGAAATTGTTCAACGCTGAATATGTTTTGCGATTAGGGGGTAGTGTTAAGTTTATGAAAAATTGTGTAAGTCATCATCATCCTCCTGCTCTTTTCCAATAAGTTTTGTGTCGGCGCAGCACTTTTGTCATCTCGGAAGATACTATCTTCCAAACCAAGACAATCCCGCATCATAAAAAAAGTAATATATAGGTAGTTATTGAATTAAAATCGAGTACGCATTTAATTTCATTTCATTTTACGTATTTGGCACTTAATTAAATTTTTTGCTTGGTTTTTTTCTGTTTATCTTTTAAAATAAATATTAATATCTTTGTGAGAACAAGTTTTTTATTTTCGCTTAGTATAAGGGGTGCCTCTTCAGAGAAAAGGTTTTTCTAGTCACACCGACACGGCGACTGCACGAGCCCAAAAAGATGGATGCTTTGTATGAATTCTAAGAAAACGTTCTGCACTCGCCGGCGACGACTTTTGCTTCAGTCTTTCGGTGCCGTAGTCGTGCCGGCTTCTTAGTTGTGTCGCTAATGGAGAAACGTTCAATATCCTATAAACTTCCTTATATGATCTTCCATACAAATATTGTAATATCAGTCAGAGTATGAGACTGTATACTTATAGTCCTTAGTACATAAACAGAGTCCACAGGATCTTCTAGTTGATAGACGAAGAAGCTACGTCATTGGAAAAACTCGAGCAAGTACCGACTGTTAAAATTAAATCTTGTATTGCGTCATGTAAGTAGTGTGAGAAGTATTGTATGGCTTAGATCGAAAGGTTTTCGAAGTGTAGAAATTATGATGAACATTAATTTGCACTCCCTGTTTTCATCACAAGAATGATGAATTTTGATGATTACAAAAACAGAATCGGTCAAACACATTATACAGTGTCAAAAAATGCAAGTCTCGCAATGGAGTTCATCTAACGTATAACGTTGTAACATCTAATGTAAAACCAAGTCAATTAACTTATTCAGTACCAGTCTATGGATAGATATCTTACAGCTTTGCCGTAAATTGTCACCTAATTATTTAACTAACAACATTTTTCCTGTTACAATGTTATTTCTATCACTCACTCACATACACACTCAGTCACATAAACTGCTACAACTATTATTTATAAACATCTAGTTCTAGTTTTGTTGTTATTAAATGTTTATGCCTAGTTTCTACATAGTATAACCAATATTGTTATGGAACTCAGTTGTTTTTCGTTCCCGGGGTGGGTGCTAATAACTGCGACACAGTTACTAAACTAACGTAGTATTAACGTACACAAAAATTGTCACTATGTTTTTGTTCCAGTAAAATATTTGTATTTGTATAGTAAATATTATAATGACTTGCCCATTGCACGCCAACATAGATCAAGAACCGCCACAGAAGAATAATCTACTATTCTAAATATTCCAAATTGCTTTATGTGTTTTTCCTGGACTTATCTCATGACTCTGGTGGTGGGACGGTGGCGTGGCGTGGATGCGGTGTGCAAGTCACGACCAAACGACGGAAGACGACGAAAATGGACTTTTGGTCGTCTCCCGTCACGTCAGCTGTGTACCGGCAGCTTTATTTAGGTATATTAAAGTGGCCGTGGTTGTAAAATAGAAGCCGCTGCCGTGTGAAAGCAGATACTTAAGAGCCCTGTCTCTAAGCTGCCTCTCGATCTAAACCATAAAATACTTCTAACACTACTCACATGACGTTATTAAATAAATAATAAATTTAACAGTTGGTACTTGACCGACTGTTTTCCAATGACGAGTTTCTTCCTCTATCAACTAAAAGGTCCTGTGAGCTCTGTTTATATACTAAGGACTATAAGTATACAGTCTCATACTCTGACTGATATTACAATATTTGTATGAAAGATCGTGTAAAGGAAGTTTATGATTTTGGACGTTTTTCCATTAGCGACACAACTATGAAACCGGCACACATTCAACTAAATAAAGCTGTCGGCACACAGCGGACATGACGGGACAGTGGCGTGAAGGGCGGTGGCGTGGGCGTGGACGTGGTGTGCAAGTCACATTGCGGGGAAAGACGACCAAACGTCCATTTTCTTCACCTAAAGTCGTAATATAATACAAAGCTTTCGCCTCAGCATATGCTTGCCTCTGTAACACGACGGTTTAAGCCCCGTCCCCTGTTAACACGCTCCGTCTATTGTGCATTCATTCTTGTATAAAATCTGCCCTATATTAACATCGCATGTTAAAACTCAACTTTACCCTCAACAGCATGGTTTCTGCAGCAACAAATCCACTGTCACCAATTTGGTACCATACCTTAACGAAGTCTGTATGAGCATTGACTCTGGCCAACAGATCGATGCTCTGTATACCGACTTCAGCAGCGCTTTTGATAAGGTTGACCATAAAATCTTGCTGCTGAAATTACATGGTTTTGGCATACACGGGCCCCTGCTGGAGTGGTTCAGGTCGTACCTATGCGGGCGAAAACAAAGAGTGGTGGTAAATGGCTATCAATCTCCGGAGTACATCGCAACCTCCGGTGTGCCCCAGGGATCTCATACCGGGCCCATTCTCTTTGTTATATTCATCAATGACATAGTAAATTGTATCAATCATAGCCAATGTTCCCTATTTGCCGATGACCTTAAAATTTATCGTCCAATAAAAACTCAAGAAGACATTGTTCTACTCCAAACTGATCTGAACTCAATACAGAGTTGGTGTGTGGTGAATGGGATGGTTCTGAATGCCAGCAAATGTTATCACATAACATTTACGCTGAAAAAGCATCCCATACCATCAACTTACTCCCTCAACGGTTCGTCACTGCAACAAGTCACAAACATACGGGATCTAGGTGTAGTGCTTAGCAGCGATCTCTCATTTACCACACACATCAATAATATTATTAAAAAAGCAATGAAAACGGTTGGGTTTATCAATAGAATTGGCAAAGAATTCAAGGGAACCTTGGCATTGAAAGTGCTCTATAACACCTTTGTACGCAGTCTAGTAGAATATGCATCTCCTGTCTGGAGTCCCACTTATAACATTCATATAGAACGAATTGAGCGCGTTAAAAAAAAAATGACGAGATGCTTGCGGTTTAAAGACCACAAATGTCCATTTAGAGCCAATTACGCAGAACGGCTAAGCTACTTCAAATTAGACTCATTGAAGCGACGGAGGGATCTAAATGATCTGTCAACACTTCACAAAATTGTAAACGGTATAACATCAACTCCGGATCTCCTTAACAAAATTAACATAGACGTCCCTCGTCATTCTCACCTCCGGTCCCAGCGTACTCCTAGGACTTTTGCTACTAAACCATGTCGCACAAACCTGGGCCAGCATGCTCCCCTAAACAGAATGTTAACTTTTTACAATAGAGCCTGTTCAGTTGACAACAGTATAGATATTTTCTTCGATAGTCTGCCCATATTTAAAACCAAAATAATTAAAATTGACCTGTAATCGGCTGCCTACTTATACTTATTCTTTAATAATAATGTAATTTTAGTATAATAATGTAATTTTAATATAATAATGTAATTTTAATATAATATTGTAAATTTTAATGTAATAATGTTATTTAATATAATAATTTAATTTTAATATAATAATGTTATTTAATATAATAATTTAATTTTAATATAATAATGTTATTTACTTTTAAATATTGTCACTTCATTTTTGAATACTTAGCCTATTTATTTTATTTTATTCCTTAATTAGTTTTGTTACCTCAAATGCGAATATTTTATTGTGATTAAGTAATATTATTTTTTCGTGATGGTTGTTTGTTCACATGCAATGTAACGAAGTCTATCATTTTTTATTTCTTTTATAATCTAATCTAATCTTATTTCGTAACTAATGTATCAAATATTTTAATTATTTCAAAATTTGTCGAATTTCACTGTTTCATGAGAATGTTGTGCATGCCTATAAGTGATGTATTTACACAGTACTGAAGACTTGATATTAATTATTGCGACTATCTTTGTAAATATGTCGTTGGTGTGCCTTGCTTAATAAATAAATAAATAAATAAAATAAACTGCGCAGATAAGACAGAACATGTGGACAGCAAGATGGTAGCTTATGCAAGCCATTAACGTTCCAGCTAAACGCTCCATAAATTGCCGAGCTTTTGAAAATTTCCAGGCAAGACAGCGGTAAATTGTGTAGCCGAGGCTTTAAATAACAACCATTACTCCTGATAAGAGCCCTTCTTATCAACTCTTGTAATGGTGTGAATATTATTGATTATATACCTATTTATCGTTTCATGTTTAAGGAAATCCAGCATTTGCTTTAATAACCCACGAGCGATCACCAGGAGTGGACGTACTATCTAGTTCTAGTTTGTTTCAACAACTTCGTCTTTAAAGGGTGCAGAATGTGCAGAACGCAGTATGTGCTAGCGTTGCTAGTGCTGTACATGGGGTTGGCGCATTCGTTTTCCTGGGGTGAGTATTCGTGTTTTTGAATTGAAAATTATTATTATTAGCGGCGTTGTGCACTTTTTTTGGGATGGGTAAAAAATGTTAAACTAGCGTCAGGACACTGATCGAAAATTCCTAAGACGGAGGGAGAGTAGAATTTGTTAGTAACCTAACAAAAAAGTACTAGGCTTTCATGAATTCAAGACAGTATTTTAATCATTAGACGTTGTGCACAATATCTGAGCAGTAACCTAACAAAATGTACTAGGTATGCATGAATTCACGATAGTATTCAATCATTATGTTATGCTACTAATAAGATTTGGATGAGGCAGACAGATAGTTTATAAATGGATTAACATAATATTATTGGAAACTGTTTTCACTTTCATCGGCAGTCCCTAAATTTAATACGCCTTAACAGAATCATGAGAAAATTTGAACTGTCATAGTTATGTTATTTTATTAAGTTAAAGTTAGATTTGTAGGGTCAAAAAAGTGTTTACAACCGTTAAACCATCGTCATTCTTCAGTATTTTAGGTAGCAATGTTTTTTAATAGGTATGCTGAGGAATATAAAATTTTCGAAATCCAGTCAGAAGGCCTAAAAAATAAAGGACTCTAATATGGAAAAATATGAAACAAAAAAAAAGACGTGTGGCACTCGGGGACTGCCGCGGTAAAGCTATTGCATAGCATTTTTTATCAACTTATGCAATTATAATTATTTATACCAATGAAACCTAGAGGCGAGTTGCTGAACTAAAGAGACAAGCGTGATATTTCAAAAAGTCATTAAAAGTTCTGCTATTCATCGATAGATGGCAATAAGCTAAAAGGTATCACCGCTGTGTCGGCATCTCACAGTATACCTGGTTAAATTAACTATTAATAGTCAATGATCATTCGTCTAAGTAAATTTGAACTTTGTTGTCAAACAGTTAATTATAATTTTCAATACAACACTCTCGTTAGATTATCGTCTAAGTAAATTTGAACTTTGTTGTCAAACAGTTAAACATAATTTTCAATACAACACTCTCGTTAGATTATTTTCGTTACGGAATTTCTGGATTCGGTCTCCACGCTCAAGGCCCGCGATAGAAGCTATGCAATAGCTTAAAAAAAAAAAACAAATAATTTCTAAACTCAGGTATTTAAAATTTACAGAAATCATAAACTTCCACTGACTTTTTGCATCTAGAATTCAACTATTTGACAACTACAAGCTGCTGGGCTTTGTTAAGCGACTTTCTGTAATCTCTCACGTCATTGTGATAAGTTTTTTGGATTGAGCCAACCAAGGCAAGGTTACGGGGATATTGTAAGATCAAAGATCAAAGTTGTTGGAGTTTATTCCTTAAGAATTGATTTTCATACATGCGACAGTGCGATACATGATTACTTGCACTTTTCTGCATCCAATTAAATCTCAAAGACAAGTCTAAATTTTATTATGCTCTAATTATTGTTTATGTATAATTTGCTACCCTCTGTGCCTATTGCGTATTTAAAGACAATCGTAATAAGGAATAAACTCCAGTTGTGCGTCGGAGCTGCCACAGATATACTTTTTTTTCCCTGAAAACTGATTTTAAATGTTATAGATTACATAACTTTAAATACCCACACAATTTCTTGCTTGCACCCAAAAACAAAATGTTTTGCGTGCGATCATAGTGCAATGCCGTAAATACCAATTTTCTCACACCTAAAATAAGTCGTTTCCCAGCAATCATTTTTGCTCGATGTTATTTAATTTGATATGCAGAATGCTATGTGATGGGTCATATAATATTACACACTTTCTTTTGTATACGTATTTTTTTTTCAGTACATTTAGAATAATTAATTTTAATATTTTTCAGCTTGTTATTTCCGTAGTGTTAATTAACTTTAATATAAATATATCGCATAGCTTATCTTTTTATAAAAGGTTATTTTTCGCAATAATACTTACCTAATAGGCAAAAAATATGGGTATACTCGTAATTGGTGACATTTTATTAGCCATAACTGAAATATAATTATTCTTGTTTGTTCGGAAAAAGAAAGTCGATATCTTAGAAAAAACAACTTGATAACATTGTTGAAAAACATTGTTGTAACATGGTTGGAATGTTGCCAATTCTAAATAAATATATATAAACATCTAGAACTTAGCCCATTATTCATAAAAGCTGCTTAAAATGATGTAATGATTAGCCCTAGTTTAACTACACATTTTTGACGTTTTAACTTTAAGCAGCGTTTATGAATAAGAGATTTAGTTTTTTTTTTTTTTGTCTTTTTATTTATGCTGCACCGGTTGACGTCATCACGTCAACGCCGGCTGTCGCTGAAAATTGTATTGAACTGTTTTTGGTGAATAGTATTATACCACATTTGGAATGTTGGTTTAAAGTATGAAATTATTCACTGAATTATCCAGAGATTGTAGGGTGGTTCTTTTTGGCAGAACTAAGCACAATTTTGCTTATATTAGACAGATTTCTTTTTTTTTTCAGACTTCGTCACAGCCTCAGGAAGTCAACTAAAGTTCTATTTCAACGAACAACACATGCTCACAGAAAACATTATGTCGTATAATATCGAGTTGATTACTTATGACGCAGTAGGCAACAGGATTTTCTTTGTCGATCAAGACAACGCAAACAGCACTATCTTTAGTTATGATATATCAACCAAGACAGTCGAATCTTTAGTACTGAAGAAGATTGGCGCATGGCAAACTATCAAGGGAATAGCCTTCGATCCCGTCGAAGAATTACTCTTCTGGGGTGATTGGCAGTCAAGTATATACTGGTTTTCATTAAAACCTGGATTTGAGAACAATGTATACGGAAACCTATTAATCCACATTCCTGATAGATTGTATGGTTTAACTCCTGCTGTGGATAGCTGTGGAGGGTACGTTACTTGTGATCGTCTTTTTAAATCAATAAAACACATTTTGAACTTTCTGTAATTTTATCGTGGTTTACAAATTACAGGTATATTTACTGGACGAGCGAAGACTCGAACGCATATAATTTACCGTCCACAATAGAGAGAGCCCGTTTTGATGGCTCTGATAGAGAAGTTTTAATTGACAGTAACATTGAAAGACCAAGGAACTTGGTAATTGACTCACAGTCACAGAAAATGTACTGGACTCATCAGTCCAGTAACCCTAACCAGACCATATACCATCGTAGACGGTCTGTTTATCGACATTTTTTTCTTGAAAGTGCAGATTTGTATGGAAAAAACAGAACAATATTATATAGTAAAAAAGGAATATACCCAAAAATTACACTGGCTGTATCAAATGATTCTATCTACTGGAAGCACTTGCATCGGGACAACGTTTATCAATTGCCAAAGAATCCATCGGTACATGAAGAACCAAAAGAAATTTCAATTGATGCATGGAATGTAATGACCATAGCCACAAACTTTAAAATTGACGATCAAATTCGGGGAATCCAGGACTGCAAAGGACTAAAGAGACTGCTACCAAATAATTCAGTGACCGACGATAACGTCTCCTCGAATATTTCTTCAGATGTAAGCCTGTTTTGTGTCCACGGTAAGCAAGTTAGTGGCAAGTCTCAATGTCAATGCACACACGGTTACTCCGGTGAGAGATGCGATGTTTCAGTCTGTCAGAACTATTGTCTCCAAGGGGATTGTATTGTCAGTGATGAGGAACAACCTACATGCAGGTAGACCTTTTTATAACTCATTTATTTCCGTGTTCCATTTAGTTATATACCATTTTTTTAATTTCTTTAGCGGCGTTGTGCACTTTTTATGGGATGGGTAAAAAATTTAAACCCGTGTCAGGACGTGACCGTAAGATCCGTTGCCTAGCAAACGACAAAGTAAATATCAAAATAAATAGTCTTTGACATTAGGCAAAGATTGCGATTTAAGAAATTTTACCCATATTAATGGGTAAAAAAAAACCTAGTTCATGAAAAGTGTTTAAATAAATTGTTTATTTTTGTTAGACTATATTTTGAAAATAAATAAATATACTACTACTACTACTTATCAATATTGTATTTAACGACATAAATTATAATACTTTTATACTGATAAATAAAGCAATTCGTGCGAAATTATTTATTTATTTTATTATTTATGTACACACAGTAAAATACATAAAGATACCACATAGTTATATTATTCCCATTTATTAAGTCCCATTCCAAAATATTCAAAAATGCAGAACGTTAATGTTCAAGTATTCACTTCTGCCGCTGTTCGCGGAGTGCAACCCGTTGTTTTTTTTTTATATTAAACAAGCCAGGTGCCCGATAGAACTTCCCATCGTCAAAATTGAAGAACTTTCATATAAACTTTCATCCCCTATTTAACCCTTTCAGGGGTTTCATTTTTAAAATAATCCTTCGTTAGTAGTTACGCACTTTCAATGACGGACGGGGAGTTTTAGTGACTCTGCTTCGTAAAAAGTTTTATATTGAATTCTTGTGCAAAATTTCATATTTCGAGATTCCTAGCGATTTGGGTGGTGCATTGTCTGTCAGTGAGTGAATTTATTTAAATAGACTTACGTGATTACAGATGTAATGCTGGTTATTCTGGAGAAAGATGTCAAGTCAACGAATGCCAGGGGTATTGTTTGAACGATGGTATCTGTTCCTTGAATGAGAAGAGTCAGCCAGTATGTCAATGTAAAGAACATTACGAAGGCGAAAGATGCGATGTTTCAACCAGTCAGAACAAATGTTTCCAGCAAGTAGTTTCAATGGTGCCCATCCCATGCCCATCACCATCAGAAATGCAGGTATATCTTCATCTTTCTAATTAATATTAAGTATACATAAAGAATAGTGGGCAAAAATGTATGGGCGGCACACTCACGTCCGCCACAGTTAACACCACTGTAGTTTTGAAGACGTTGCTTCACCCTTTTTTAAACCAAAGCACAACAAAATCTGTCCGGGGTTCATCACTTCCGACTATGTTAAGTTAGGTTTGATAAAATACACGCAGCTCCGCCACTACACGCAGCTCCGTTACAGTTAAAACCACTGTAGTTTTGAGGATTTTGCTTCTCCCTTTATTCAAAGCTGAAAATCTGTCCCAGGCTTCTTCAGTTCCGACAATGTTGCCTGCTGGGTGTATTTTGCCTAACCTAACCTAACCTTACATTGTCGGAACTGAAAAACCCCAGGAAAGATTTTGATGAGCCTTGGTTTGAATATAGGGAGAAGCCATGTCTTCAAATTAGAAAGAAGATTTAGAAGTATTCCTTCGAATTTTCACTTTGTTCTATTTTGCAAAAATGCAAATCATTTATAAACGATTAAACTAATCAGCGTGATAGTTTCGTATCGTTTAAACTTAATTTTTTGCTCTTTTATAGTGGTTATTACAAATAGTTTTCTTGTTACATTAATTGAGCACTTTTCTCGTTATATTTACAGATGTAACACAAATACTCTGGGCAAAGGGGTGCAGTCAACGTGTGCGTCAACTACTGTTTGACCAACTTTGCTAGTTTTTTGAATGAGCACTGGATGAGAAGCCATTTAGATGTTACTTTTATCTCAACGACGACTGCGTACAGAAAAACAAATCGAATCCTAACTGATTGAGACCGGCTTGCAGCACCAATCACTACGCTGAATACATTCAGTGCTAAGCTTTTTTGAATTTGTTCAACGCTGAATATGTTTTGTGATTAGGGGGCTAGTGTTAAGTTTACGAAAAATTTTGTAAGTCGTCATCATCCTCCTGCTCTTTTCCAATAAGTTTTGTGTCGGCGCAGCACTTCTGTCATCTCGGAAGATACTACCTTCCAAACCATATTCTTATCATCTCACAGACAATCCCGCATCATAAAATAGTAATAGTTATTGAATAAAAATCGAGTGCGTACATATAAAGTGGCACTTAATTTCATTTAATTTTACTTTTATTTAATTTTAAATATATCACTAATGTTTAGGATTAGGACTCTTCTCATCTTGGCTTGATATTGTTCTGTTTATCTTTTCAAATAAATATTATACCTTTGTAAGAAAAAGTTTTTATTTCCGCTTAGTTTAAGGGGTGACTTTGCAGAGAATAGTTTTCTCAAAAAGATGGATGCATATGTTGTATGAATTCTTCAAAATAAATAGAGTAGAGTTATCTCAACACTTGAATTCGTGTGTACAGGGTGACTTGTAATTAGACGTATTCCTTCCAGGACGTGAAAGTGTGACCCATTTGCAACAATTAAGCACCCCATAAAGCCTAGGCGAAAATACATGGGATTCGAGAAAATACAAATTTTAAAAATTTTTGAAAATTTCCCAGAATTTGTCAAATCCGTTCCGCGACTTGTGACCTGGTCATGATGACCTGGGTGTCTAACGTGCAATGGACTGCTGGTAGGTTAGAAAGTAGTAGGGTGGCATAAACCAGTTACTTAATTCGATTATCACACAATATTTTAACAAGTTGCAAATTCGACCTTTGCCGGCATTATCGACTGTTTCATCGGCACCTCTAAATATTTTTTGAACTTTTGTACCTCGTTTGATAGCTGTTTAAATAAAGACGTCGTCTCTGTAATTTGTACGCTTAATGCCTCAGTAAAATTTTGAGATAACTGGTGTCAAAGTTCATGTAGGTAGATAAAAAAGTAGATAACAGACGGGGTCCCCCAATCGTAGTTGACCTTTTCCTATGTAAGCACCTGTTACGTTTTTATTTTAATTTTACATTTTCAAAATATCTTTTTTGTTTTTTTATTATGCTAAATTCTCTCAAATATTCAAAATGTCTTGAAATCAAGCACCCGTTTGGTTTCCCTAAAAAAACAATAGTAAAACATTCTGTTTGTTCGTTTATTGCTGTAAAACTGCCCAAATACATTCCGTATAATAATATGGTGCTCGTACTCAAGCACCTACTATGTTTCTTATTTAAACTTAAAAATGTGTTTAAATACTCTTATTGTTTGTCTATTATGAAAAATTTGCTCAAATACCTACAAGGGCTGGTTCTCAAGCACCTATTATGTTTCTTTGTACTTTTTATAGATTTTAATTATTATTGTTGTTTGTTTATTATGCTTAATTTGCTCGTATACTTAAAAGGGCTTGTACTCAAACTCACATACCTAAACTGCGCAATTAAACTACTTACATCAACGCACACACCCCTATTATGGCACACACACAACTACACACTACATAACTTGTCATATGGAAGCATCTTCTGTAACATAAACTTAATGAAATCTCTTGCAAGAGCAAAAATTCTACATAAAATCACTACATTGAGTCTCGGTCTTTATTTTTACATTATTACAATATACAAAAATGGCTTTACTTAGCGTTTCCAACGACCTTGACGAATCCTTTAATATAGATTGTCGCACAGTAGAGTCTCTTGAAACTTGCAAGAGTATCCTAAATGCTTCCAAATACAATATCAAGGTACTGACATACAATATCAGAAGTTATCAAAAAAACTTTGACGACTTTGCAATTGCACTTAATCGGTTAGATTCGAATATAGACGTTATCGTGCTGACTGAGTGCTGGCTGTCTGACGGCTCTATTATAGAGGACCTACAGGGATACAGCGCATACAGAACAACAAATCAAGTAAACAAAAATGGAGGTGTTGTTGTCTACACAAGAACAGCCTGGAGCTGCAATATTACTACCGCAGAATCTAACCTTGTTGACGCTGATAGTATTTTAGTAACAACGAACAACGATTTAAGTCTCTTAGCCATTTATCGTTCACCCTCTTTCACAAACGCAGAGCACTTCCTTAACTCCCTTGACACCACCCTTTCTGATCTCAAAAACCAACACACACTCATTGTGGCCGGCGACATCAACCTAAATTTAAACGATCCAAGCAATAGCCAAGTAGCTAACTACGCGTGTCTCATGGCGTCACACGGTTTATCCCCCACCATAACTCTTCCAACAAGAGGCGGAGCTTGTATTGACCACATATTTATAAAATCACGTGCAATTCCTTTTGGTCTCGTATGTAGCTTATCTATTACTGATCACGACCTAGCCCTGTGCAGTGTCCCCATTAAACCAGAAAGGCCCAAAAACAGTAAACGCTGGAAAGTCAGAACTGACTGGCCTGCCGTAGCTGCTGAGATCAATCAAACCAACTGGGATCCAGTTATTGGCTCATGTTGTGTTAATACTGCACTAAATTACTTCAACGACACTATCTCACGTGCTACTGAAAACCACACACAGAATGTTAAAATAAGTCGCAGAATGGTTAACATTCAACCCTGGGTTACTCCTGGTTTAATAAGGTGCATGAGGCAACGTGACAAACTTCACCTTGACTGCAAAGTCAACCCAAATGATCCCACAAAACAATTAATCTACACTAGGTACAGAAACTTTGTTTACACTCTCCTTCGCAATCTTAGAACATTGCACAATAGACAGGAAATTGAAACCAACAAGAACAATCCAAAAAAACTATGGACGACAATAAAAGACATATGTAAGAACAATACTTGCCAAAACACTTCAATGCATTTAGTTGCATCCAGTATCTCTCCAACAACATCCCTTGATAACTGCAATCGGCATTTCGTCTCTGTAGGAGAAAAACACGCTGCTAAGATCCTTGACAAACTTGCAACCACTCACCAATCATTAGTAGAATCACACATAACACCGAGCTCTATCTCACAGTCTTTCTATCTGCACCCGACCGATGAAGAAGAAGTCTCTAACATAATACATAACCTAAAAATAGACAGCGCACCGGGGCCAGATCAAATAACAGTTCCACTTCTCATAAACTGCCGAGAAAGCCTAATCAAACCAATTACGCACATATTTAATTTGAGTCTCGAATCAGGTATCTTTCCTGACTCCTGGAAAATTGCTGCAGTGTCACCTATCTACAAAAGCGGTCCCAAAGATATGCCAGAAAACTACAGGCCTATCGCTCTGTTGTGTATAGTTTCAAAAATTCTGGAGAAAATAGTAAATAAGAGACTGGTAAACTTTCTAGACAAAAACAACATTGTCTCAGGCAGACAATTTGGGTTCCGTCGAGGAAGGTCCACTGAAGACGCGGTGTCACTCTTGACTAATCAAGTTTCCCTCCACATAGAAAATGGAGAATGCTGTGTCGGTGTTTTTCTTGATTTGGCAAAAGCATTCGACACCGTTTCACCCGGGCTTCTTCTAAAGAAATTAGAGATATCGGGAATAAGAGGTATACCTCTAGAATGGTTCCGCAGCTACTTGTCATCTCGGTACCAATACTCAAAAATAGGCAGTCTTCAAAGCAGTTTGCTCCCTATCACGTTTGGTGTTCCGCAGGGCAGTACTCTCGGCCCAACGTTGTTCACACTCTACATAAACGACGTAGTAAATCTCCCTATAGGTAACGCTGAAGTGATCTCCTACGCCGACGATACAGCCATTGTTTTTCATGATAAGACTTGGGAGCGGGTGATTCATCTGGCAGAACAAGGCCTCGCTCAGATAGCGCACTCCCTAGACACAAACTTACTGACCTTAAATGTCAGTAAAAGCAAATACATTGCGTTTTCCAAAACCAGTGCTTCCAGCCCCTCTCAAACTACGACTCTAAAAATACACACTTGCTCACATACACCCAATAACGCCCCTCACCACAACTGCACATGTAAAATCCTTGAACGTACTGACACAATTAAATATCTCGGAATAACCATAGACAACAACCTAACGTATAAATCCCACATTTACGCCCTTTCCTCCAGAGTACGAAAACTAATACACGTCCTAAAAAAACTCCGCGACTGTACCCCTATTGATATTTTGCGAATGGTCTACTTCGCACTATGCCAGTCAATCATACAATACTGTATCTGTATATGGGGACGCGCTGGTAAAAGCACATTTATTACATTAGAGAGGGCGCAACGGGCACTAATCAAGGTTGCACTTAAAAAACCTTTCAGGTTCCCTACAGACCTCATCTACCGTGAGTTTGAAGTTCTTAGAGTACGACAAATTTTTATACTCCAAGCAACTCTCAAATATCACGCTATAATAAAAAAACGGCCTGACTATGGCGAAATAATAAACAAACGTATCTTCAGAGTACCCATTCCAAACGCCAAATCTGAACTAGCTCGACGTTGTACGTATTTTTCCTTTCCCAACACCTACAATAAAGTAAGTAAAATCTGCGACCTAAGAGACTGCTCAACCAAAACCTGTAAGAAAATCGTAATTTCAGCTCTTCTAACATTATCATACGAAGACAGCGAAGCCTTGATATAGAACCTGCACCACACACACACACACACACACACACACACCATAACACCCACTCAAACCTGGCATAACTACACAAGTCCAACAAAATGTAAACAATTCTTACTTTTCCTTAATTTATGTCTAGAATTTGACAAGTTTTATTTAATGTTTTTCTTCTAAGACTTGTCTTTAAATACCCTCATACTGGAAGGTAACCATAATATTGTTAATCGCACTCCTGAGCCACAAGATACAAGCGATGCTTAGTTTGTGGCTCACAGAATTTGGCCAAATTGTATTGTTACTTTTTGATTAATAAACTTTATTATTATTTCGTTTATTTATTTATATACATATTAATTTGCATTTTTAAATATTTCTTAAAAAAAAAGATATAAAAAACATTTAAAAATATAAAAAATAGTGTTCCGCCGGTGTCGGGAGCAGGGTCCAAGCTACCGGTGGTTAGGGCTGCAGAGACAGGAACCTCCTCACAATGCGAGCCGTGTCGAGGAGTACTGCCTTCTGAATCAGGCCGTTGATCCAACCGCCTAACGAGAGCCTCGAGAGATGTTGGTCGAGGCTTTCGGCCATCAGGCCGTTGGCCGTTACGACTATCGGCACAATGATAGCCGAGCTCACATTCCACATGTCGACAACCTCGTGCGCTAAGTCGAGATATTTTATTTGTTTCTCTTTCTCAGCTTTCACGAGGTTCCCGTCATGGGGAATGGTAACATCGATTATCATTGCGCGGCGCGCTAATCGGTCTATCACCACTATATCAGGCTTATTGGCAACAATAGTCCTGTCAGTAATGATAGACCGATCCCAGTATAACGTGACATGGTCATTTTCGAGAACTGGGTCGGGCACATACCTGTAGTACGGTACCTCAGAATCCACAAGTTTATATTTCAAAGCAAGTTGCTGGTGAATAATCCTAGCCACTTGGTTATGCCTGTGCAAGTACTCGCCGTTAGCCAGACGTGAACAGCCAGAGATAATATGTCTGATGGACTCACCCGGACGGTGGCATGCCCGACACACGTCAACCGTACCGTCCTTCATTATATGTCTCCGGTAGTTATTCGTCAAGATAACTTCGTCCATAATTGCACAGACGAAACCTTCAGTTTCCCCGAAAAGGTCACCGAAACGTAGCCAGGATACGGACGCTAAGAAATCTACACCGGGCTCATGGAGAGCCCGATAGAAGCGCCCGTGAAGCTTATTATTATTATTATTATTATTAATTTTTGAAAATGGTTAGTAAACTTCTTCCTCTAACTTATAAGTGTTTGATGTTTTAGAAAATTTGGTTACATTGAAATGTTTGTTGAAGTATTAGGTATCCAATGGAATAGTAATGAAGGCCATTTAATTTAAGAGATTTGAGAAAAATTATATTTAGTGTCAAATTCTGGGAAAGGAGATCATTCATTTTGTTAGGCGATTTGGGATAAAAAAAAAAGTCTGCGGCCAAGAATGAATTACATATTATTTAAATGGCGGCAGTAGTAGAAACATTTCTTTGTATGGCGACAACGCTGTAAAGTATTTGTGAGTAAAGATATACAACGATCTTTAAATTAAATAAATTATGTACATCCAGCCATACCGCGAATATACCATTATAATTATTATTCCGATATTTTGAGCTGGGTGATACCACCTGACACATACAACACTAATAACTAGCTAGCCTATCTATATTCGGCGTAGTATGGATGGATTACAATAAAATAAAACAAAGGTATGAAGTTATTTATTAAGTATTCTTATTACAGTACCCTAATTACGTAATGCACAATCAATCAGAATCTGAATCGCTTTGAAACAGATTGTTTACAAAAGATTATTTACGTTGCTGAACAGAAAATAATTTCTGTTCAGCAACGTAAATAACGCAATGAATGTTGTTGAACTGTCAAAATGAAACAAATTAATCGGAATCGTTTACGAAAATGTGTTGCGTAATTAGATAGCTGGTCTACATATTATGTTCGTCATCTTGTAATGATGTCGAACTCAGGTACATAGGATCGTGACCAGACATACTCTTAGTGACATACACAGTGTCAGATTTACAGTCGTGGGCGCAGAAATGTGATACGGGTAAACGAGAGAAATAGCTCCTTTAACGTCTACTTGGTTTATTGTACAATGAACTGAACCTAGTCGCAGTCCACTACTGGACATAGGCCTGTCCTAAGCTACGACGCAACATCCCGTCCTCCGCCTTCCGAATGCAGTCAGACAACTTTTTAAGGTCGTCGGTTCATCTAGCTGGGGGCTTCTCACACTACGCTTGTCGATACGCGGTCTCCACTCTAGAACTCGTCTGCTCCACCGGCTGTCAGTTCTTCGACAAACATGGCCAGCCCACTGCCACTTCAGCTTGCTCACTCTGCAGGGTATGTCGATAACTCCGGATAACTTCATTTCTGATCTTATCCTTCAAAGAAACACAGAGCATAGTCCGCTCCATAGTGCGCTGAAGGACCTTGAATTTGTGGACTAGCCCGACTGTCAGTGTACACGTTTCGGCACCGCATGTCATAACGGGCAGGATGCACTGGTTACAGACTTTTAGTCTTCATACCCTACGGGAGTTTATTGTTACAGAGTCAATTACTAACACTAGTGTAGTAATTAATACTCTGAACTTAAAATGACGTAATCGAGTTTGCCTTCGCCCGAGTGTCGCGACTGGATACGACATATAAATTATTCCACCAAGATTTTTTAATAGGGTAATTATGCCACACATGATGTATGATTTTAGGGAAGCAGCACCAGCCTCATAAATGCATTCCATCAACCAATAGTTATAGTGTTATATACGCAGAGAGCTTTTTACAAATCATACAATCATACGACATAGTCTTTTAGACGCTTATAATTAAGTATCTATTGTGTAGTGTGGGGTGAAGCCCATGGGAAGGGGCGCGGGAGGAAATGCTAGGTTAGGACAGGTTTTTACCGTAACATGCAGCGAATTTGTAGGTACTACCTATTAAAAAATAATGCGTTATAAATGTACTTTCAAAATATGTAATTATTATTGATGGTCGCCAAAAACAATGTTTTATCTCATAATGGGTATATCTCCGAACCCCAATCGTTCTCGACATTGACGCCATAGTAAAAAATAGTGCGTTATAAGTGTTCTTTCAAAATATGTAATTATTATTGATGGCCGCCTAAAACAATGTTTTATCTTAAAATGGGTATATCTCCGAACCCAAATCGTTCTCGACATTGACGCCATAGTAAAAAATAGTGCGTTATAAGTGTTCTTTCAAAATATGTAATTATTATTGATGGCCGCCTAAAACAATGGGTATATCTCCGAACCCAAATTGTTCTCGACATTGACGCCATAGTAAAAAATAATGCGTTATAAGTGTTCTTTCGAAATATGTAATTATTATTGATGGCCGCCTAAAACAATGTTTTATCTTAAAATGGGTATATCTCCGAACCCAAATTGTTTTCGACATTGACGCCATAGTAAAAAATAATGCGTTATAAGTGTTCTTTCTAAATATGTAATTATTATTGATGGCCGCCAAAAACAATGTTTTTTCTTAAAATGGGTATATCTCCGAACCCAAATTGTTCTCGACATTGACGCCATAGTAAAAAATAATACGTTTTATGTGTTCTTTCAAAATATGTAATTATTATTGATGGCCGCCAAAAAAATTTTTTTATCCCAAAATGAATGATCTCCTTTTCAAAAATTCTTAAAATTTGTATTTTCTCGAATTCCATGTATATTCGCCTAGGCTTTATGGGGTGCTTAATTGTGGCAAATGGGTCACACTTTCACGTCCTGGAAGGAATACGTCTAATTACAAGTCACCCTGTATACTATATTTTTATTATAGTAAATATAAAGGCACTACGTGGTCTTTATCAGAAGAGGTCTTATTGTCTCTCATGCGTGGGTTTGCGGGCGAGGAGATGTAATGAAACAATAATATTCTGAATAATCACAAATCACTATTCACATTAGGGGATGAACTGACGAAGTAAACGTTCCCCCCAGTACGTGAGTCGCGAGCGCACATCAACCAACTCACTGCCCTGCAAGGGTAGTCCCAATGATCATCAATCTCTCACTCATTAATTACTCAATGCCGGCTTCGATCAAAAGTCGCGATCCCGCGTTTTTCTGACAGGAGGCCGCCTTCTCAGTACTGGGGGTTACGTCAAGTTGACGCTGTCACAATCGTTCTGAAACCAACTCCTTAAGTCCAGCGTCGCAAAACCTTTAGACGCGCCGTCACGGCCACCCTGACTATCACACGTCCTCGTGTGCTTAGTCATCCTGATATGGTCCATCTCAAATGTGAGAAAACAACATTTCATTTGCAACCGCTCGTCCAATCCTGACATACTACGTAAGGATCTCTCACTTAGTAGCAGCACAGAGCTCAACACACCGATTACACATTGCATAAGCTGGGCGTACTAGGCTCAACCCCAACTTACCATGCGGTATGGACCGGGCGCGCAAGGCCCCTTTCGACCAAACACCATCATACCATGCGGTGTGGACCGGGCGCGCAAGGCCCCTTTCGACCAACCACCATCATACCATGCGGTGTGGACCGGGCGCGCAAGGCCCTTTCGACCAACCACTAACATACCATATGGTGTGGACCGGGGCGCACAAGGCCCGTTCGACAAACCACTAACATACCATATGGCGTGGACCGGGCGCGCAAGGCCCTTTCGACCAACCCTGCGGCGTGGACCGGGGCGTACTTAGCCCCCTCGACCACCCACCTACACAACATGCGGCGTGGACCGGGGCGTACTTAGCCCCCTCGACCAGCCACCTACACAACATGCGGCGTGGACCGGGCCTACTAAGCCGCTTCGACCAGCCACCTACACAACATGCGGCGTGGACCGGGCGTACTGGGCCCTTTCGACCAGCCATCTACCCAACATCCTGCGTGGACCGGGAGTACTGGGCCTCTTCGACCAGCCATCTTCACAACATCCGGCGTGGACCGGGCGTACTGGGCCCTTTCGACCAGCCTTCAACACAACATGCGGCGTGGACCGGGCGTACTGGGCCCTTTCGACCAGCCATCAACACAATATGCGGCGTGGACCGGGCGTACTGGGCCCTTTCGACCAGCCATCAACACAATATGCGGCGTGGACCGGGCGTACTGGGCCCTTTCGACCAGCCACCCACCGCTTCACAACGCGGTTCTGCCCGGACGTACTAAGCCGTTTTAACCAATTTTAGCAAATCCTACACAAAACACACAAGTAGTCACCACAGCCACACACACACACCAGCACCAGTAGCTACATTAATTTTCATGCACATCCACTTCATAATGGCTTCATGAACATGAATGAATTTCGAACGTAATTCAGTATTCGTAGCTGTAATGTAAGGTTATCTTAACCAGCGATGCGACGAGGGCACCCCATGCCCTCAGTGGAGATTGAGCAAGCAGTGCTATCGCTATTAATAGAGTTGCTATTTCATTATTTTGTTTCAATCACGCGGCGATTCGGCCTGCTCACAATCAACCACACTCCATGCATTATTTTACTATTCCATCAAACAAGTCATCTATGAAAGCAGTACAACTTAGTGAATTCAACGCCTTGTTGTGCATCGCTGTGAAAAGGCACACTATCAGTATGAAGAACTTACCACACTTCTGTAATACTGCCACTAACGCATCGCGACCATTGCTTTCAAGGTTGGTATTGATATAGACATGTTTGGCACGCCTTTTCACGCATACAGCTCAGGTAAGTCGACTGAATCTACTCTTCGTCTAGTGGTCAACCAGATAGAGGACACGATTCATCAAAAAGGCACATGCCTGGGAACTTTAATAGACATCGAAAGAGCCTTCGATAAAACCAACTTTTCCAGCATCAGCAGCGCCCTCTTCAGACATGCGAATTGAACTGGTACTAACGGACTGGTTTACAAACATGTTAAGCAAACGAGTGGTTCACCTTGAGGATGAGCAGCAGTTGGCTATGATAGCCAGAGGCTGCCCCCAGGGAGGGGTTCTGTCCCCCTTCTATGGAATCTGGTAATTAATGACCTCGCAATCTTTGTATTGGGGAAGGTGACGGGAGCGATCTGTAACCTCACTCAGCAAGCACTAAGTATCGTAGAAAGTTGGTGCAGGGAATTTGAACTATCAGTGAACCCCACTAAAACTGAACTAGTCATATTTACCCAAAAACGAGCATCAGGCCCTTTCCGCCTACTCAAACTATTCGATACAGAACTTCAGTCGACCAACTAGGTCAAGTACCTCGGGGTAATTCTAGACAGTAAGTTAAACTGGAGTAGTCATGTAGACAACGAGCTAAACAGGGCCTGCGTCACCTTCTGGCAATGCAGGAAAATGATAGGTAAGAAGCGGGCCTATCCCTCAAAATCATACTGTGGTTGTACATAGCAGCGATCCGCCCCATGATCGCTTATGGGGCCGAAGTCTGGTGGCCAGGCCAAGACTCAGCTGGTTACAACTTCCAACAAACTACAACGCATGCAAAGAGCCTGCATGGGTACCATGGATCGTGGGCGAACTTGCCAGAAGGGGTCAAGCATGGCACCAGTGGGGCCTAAATCCATAACGCCTCTCCCCTTCGGATATCTACGCACTCTGATAAAGAAACGAACCAGGGACCACCATCACCATTACAAACTATGGTTGGACTACGGTGAGCGTAGGCAGGCCACGGCTCCCTACAATCGATGGCCGGTTCACGAAAAAGGTTCTCTGACTAACGAAACAATAGCTACGTACAGTCACAGCAGCTGTAACTGGCCATGGGTCATTTAAACACCCAGTCCAGAGTCCCAGACAGTCCGCTGTGCAGAGCCTGCATGGAAGACGACGCGACAGCAGCTCATGTGCTGTTAAACTGCCCAGTGGTCGCCGCATACAGGGCAAGTTACTTCGGTAACCCAAGTACCCTACATGCGATTGTCAGTGACACCTACGCGTTGCTGGCCTTCTTTGAAGAGCTGGGGTGGATTGGATAACCGATTTTCCCACCCATACGCAAATTACGCGCTTTGACGTGGAGTTGCGGATACCAGCCCGCATTACCTAACTATTTGGTATGCCCGAGTATCTTTATGTAAATAGAATTTCAAATATAGTTTGACATGCCCACCCTCCTCGAGGTGATAGGCAGGGCACACTCTCTGACCCTCACCTAACCAGCCATATCTAATGTGTATGTCCCATGCAATAGTGGGAGATCCAACCACCATCAACGTGGCACAAATTCGGCCTCCAGGCTTGTACTGAGAAAATCTGGATTTTCATCAATCATCAATCAATGCTGATCTTTATTGTGAATCATAGGTAGGTACATAATACAGGTCTAAGATAATTAAATTGCAATCAACTATGTCCCTCCCTTAGGGCATACAATAATTACACAGAAATTAAATTTCACTTAAATTAAATGTTACAAATTATGATTAACATTTCAAAAATTTAAACCAATTTAAACCTGCTGTTTAATGTCCTCTAAACTAATTCCCACAGTGACTCTTATTCAATTCAATTCAATTATTTATTGCATTCCATATGTATTACATACCTAGATGGTATAACAAAGTAAAAGACCAATATGGACCCTGTCGGGCACAGCAAGATTATCATCAGCTGTTTGCAAATCTGATCTTCCTAACGAGAATAGAATAGAATAGAATACTCTTTATTATGTACTCCATAAAATGTGTCCATGTTTAGTTTTACTTAGGGTGACACAATGGGTGGTCTCACCCAAACGAGCTGCATACATTTTCAGAATTGCTTCGCTTGTGGCACTCTTCAAGATTGATACCACCGCTACCAATGTGTCATTAAGTTTAGGCTTATTGTTAGATTTTCTGGTTTTTATTCCAGAAATGTCTGAATACTGTCTGAGTCTCTTCAAGGAAACTAGAGTTGAGTTCAAAAACTCAAAGCATTATTTCAACAAACAACTAACAGACACTCTTGAATTGTCCAAAATCCTAGTAGAAATGTTATGGGAATTTAATTCTTGATATAAAACTTTACCATTGGGAATGGGCCGACATGGTGAAACCTAAAGTACCTAGTTCCAAAATAAAAAATCTAGATTGATTATTTACTCCATGGGGTCACATGACAGCTTCATATGTTGACTGTCTATTCCTTAACCAAAACCATAACATTCATTAAAATAATTCTGAATCTGCACGGGGTGTCCATACAATTGGGTCATATTAATGCTGATTCTTAAAGTTTGGTTATCAACTAACTTGTTCCTTCAGAGGATTAAATGGGGCCAGTACCTACTACATCAAGGCCACACCAACTTACTAGTATCAACAATAATTTCAACCCACCAATTTGCGCTATGGATTTCATAATCAAACCGAGTATAATTGAAAAGTGACTTACATGGACTGCTTGTGTTACCTACTTACAAAGATTAGGCGTTATAAGAATTTCCATTGCCAAGGATGTTCCCGTTACGTTCTTTATTGGTCACTTCACTGATCACTGGTTATTATAGGTTTAGTCACTTCACTGGTCTCCTCATTACCTTGCCCTTCGAATCCCACTTCTGATAAAGGCACTACGTGGTCTTTATCAGAAGAGGTCTTATTGTCTCTCATGCGTGGGTTTGCGGGCGAGGAGATGTAATGAAACAATAATATTCTGAATAATCACAAATCACTATTCACATTAGGGGATGAACTGACGAAGTAAACGTTCCCCCCAGTACGTGAGTCGCGAGCGCACATCAACCAACTCACTGCCCTGCAAGGGTAGTCCCAATGATCATCAATCTCTCACTCATTAATTACTCAATGCCGGCTTCGATCAAAAGTCGCGATCCCGCGTTTTTCTGACAGTAGGCCGCCTTCTCAGTACTGGGGGTTACGTCAAGTTGACGCTGTCACAATCGTTCTGAAACCAACTCCTTAAGTCCAGCGTCGCAAAACCTTTAGACGCGCCGTCAAATATGTATATATTGTTGTTGTTTTGTTATTATTTGTATATATTATAGTAAATATGTATGTATGTGTATGTAATTTTTAATCAATTTATGTACTTTTGTACCTATTTTATTTATAATTTTTCATTGTGATAATTTTTTTATAAAAGTTTTCTTTGTTCCTTTCAAACAGAGCACCTGCCATCAAATCTCTTCACCACCCTTGGTTGACTGGTAGAGAATGGCATTAAGTCCGCCTTTGTACCTTTTTTGAGTGTGAAAAGTTTAAATAAATGAATAATTCTAAGAATACTTTTCGCACTTGCCGGCGACGACTTTTACTTCAGACTTTTCGGTGCCGTATTCGCGCCTATTTCGTAATTGTGTCGCTAATGGAAAAACGTCCAATATTATAAGCTTCCTTTACTCGATCTTCCACCCAAATATTTTAATATCAGTCAGAGTATGAGACTGTATACTTATAGTCCTTAGTACATGAACACAGGTCACAGGAAAGATCCTGTGAGCTCTGTTCATGTACTAAGGACACTACAACTAGAAGACTAGTTGATAGAGGAAGAAACTACGTCATTGGAAAAAAGTCGGTCAAGTACCAACTATTAAAATTAAATATTGTATTGCGTCATGTGAGTAGTGTGTCGAAATTATGATGAACATTAATTTGCACTCCACATGTTTCCATCTTTGATTAGGTATCACAAAAAATAGAACCCATTAAAAACATAACAAGTCAAAAAATGCTTATAGTCTCGCAACGTAGTTCTTAACGCAAAATGTTGTAAGATCTAATGTAAAACCAAGTCAGTTAATTTATTCAGTACCAGTATATGGGAGCTTCTATCCAACAACTTAGATAACTGTTCGTAAATTGTTTCCTAATTAGTTAACTAACAACATTTTTCAGTGAATGTATCAATGCAATCTTTATTTCTATTGTAAATAGAATGACTAAGCCATTGCACGCCAACAAATATCAAGAACCGCCACATAAGAATAATCTACTATTTAAAATATTCCTAATTGAACATAGCGCTATCGCGCCAAAGGAATTTGTTTGTTTTCGGTTGGACACTATGCTCAAAAAGAAACAAATTAATCAATGATCAAGATCGGCCACATAAGAATTGTGCTGTCTTGGTTTAGGTTAGGTATGTACAATAAAACACTGTTTCCAATATCACTGCGCTAGACGTGCTATCGCAATGACTGCTCAGAGTAGACTGCCGAGCACGGTACAAAGCTCCGCACTCCCTCCACCGTGCAGCCCCCACCATAGCACGCATAACTTATTTATTAGACGTCACATCTCTTCTTTACAAAATATAAAAAAACAATAATACCATTATTTGCTTTTAGAATCAATGGCTGACAATATTAACACATTAACTAGTCATCAAGTTAATTTCTCACATATAGAAATCTGTTACATTCATAGACGTCACATCTCTTCTTTACAAAATATAAAAAAACAATAATACAATTATTTGCTTTTAGAATCAATGGCTGACAATATTAACACATTAACTAGTCATCAAGTTAATTTCTCACATATAGAAATCTGTTACATTCATACATTCTTTTTGATCTAATCTATTGTCAACAATTCTGTAAACAGTTAGTATGTGAATCAAATTCATTACTGGGAATCACAGTTCCTGATTGATTTACCTTCTACTTTCATAAAATGAATAATGTTTCTACGTGATGTCTGCCCTGTACTTCTACATCACATTTTTATTTGAAATACAATTTGTTTCCTTTAATCATATATTTTTTTTTTTTACAAAATCCATCATTGACATATAATTTTACTAAGCTGAGCATTAAATTGTCTAGTCTGTGTGCTCAAGTTTCAGGTAAATCTATCGTGATTTTTGCAGTGAAAACCTTAGACAGGTCGCAGAAGATACCTATAGCGTTTCCAACGCGTTAAAAATGCGTTTAATTAAATAGGGTTACACCAACGTCAATCATACAGCGTCTTTTGGTGAAACCATTCTGTTGATTGCGAAGAATTTTATTCGTGTTAAATGATTAAGTTATTTTTTTTGGCTAATTATAGCGGTAATGTCACAATTATAGACTATTAGCTACGACATTGTCTTCTGATTTAACCCTGGCTTTAGCTATCTTACAAGTGTACTAAAAGTTTCAGAGTAAGTAGCTCATACCCACTTATTAAAAGTTTCAGTACACTATTGACCTTCAGCTAGTATTACTCCATTTAATCGTTTTCAATTTCTCTTATTAAATACAATTATTTGAATTAGTTGAGGAGTATCTATTACATGAGCTCATCATACTATTACAGAAAATAGCAATTCTCAAATAACTCAAGGTATTTTTTATTACTATCATTTTAGGAATTCATATCAGAATTTTTAAGCTTATGAATATTTTAAAGCTCTTTTACTATTCAATCTGTCTAGCCTCCCCCCAACCATGTTGGGGTCAGCCTCCAGTCCAACCGGATGCAGCTGAATACCAGTATTTTACATTATTTCTTTTTATTTGCTTAATTCCTCATCTAAACAAGCATTTTTAAGAAAACATCATTTTAGATTTTCAAGCAGCAGCTTGATATTGTCATTTTGTAGATGTTGTTTTATTCCTTTTTATTACTATTTATTGATGAGGAAATGAATTATTTATATAACATATTTAGTATATTTGTCTTCCAAACAAAAGTTTGATAAGTTTATTAGAAATCATTAATTTGATAACAAATATGTTCTTAATTATTATGCTAGTTTCTAATATTATAATATTTTTATCTATTATTTTATCAAAACTTAGGACGACGCAATCGTTTATTTATCAAAAAATATAGATTTACGTACCATTTTTTTAATTATTATTATGAGACCTCTGAGTCTTGAGGCCTTTGAGTTCTTTGAGTCTTTTGAGTTCTATGTTCCATGTATATTATATATATATATATATATATATACATACATACATACATGACATGACATGTGCTCTGCATATTTATTATCAGACTCAAGTCTCCAAAAACTACGGTGCCTTCAAAAAGAACAAGTCTTTATGTAAGCCTTTAGTTGTACTTTAGTAGTTTTAGCTTTCTTCTTAGAAGAATTATGTAACTCTCTGAATTCTTAATTTTAAATATTAACTCAGTATGTAAAGAATTCTACAAAATATTAACTTTGTTTATTGTAAGATCAGTTAACTTACAAATTAAAGTTCAAAATTAACATATTTGGTCTGGTTTGTATCTGTACATCTGTATTCCTCAAAGGGTCAAGCCTAGGCGCACACATTTAACCAGTTAAGTTAAGTTATGCTATGTTATGGTTAGGTCCAATGTGATAGTGGGCGAGCCATCAATCAACCACAAATCCAAACTACGGGACGCCACCGAGAAATTCAAGATGGAAAACCCAACGACACTTTGCTCGACCCGGGAATCGACCCGGGACCCCATGCTCAGCAGTAGCGCTTGCGACCATTCAACGACGCAATCAAACTTTACTGACTTATTACCAGTTGCAAGTTTTCCAGTTTTGTTTTGTTTTGTCTATTATCAACTCAAAATAAAGAGTAGTTTTGATATTTGGGGATCTGTTAACGCACACTATGACATGCTTATCTAGTCCAACACAGGACAGTTCAAGTTCAACAGATAGTTCAATTATGTCTTTACACCTTTTCGTAAAGTATCCATATTACGACTTTATAATGGTTTATAGACTTAGTGCACAAGCACACAACATTATTTTCTAACAATTTAACTTCAATAGTTCGCTGATACTATCAGTTATTTATGTGACCAATGTCCTATTCGTGTGATGGGCCTTTTTGGCATAGCTGCAGCCGTGAGGCACATACGATTGTTGTTCAGTCATGCCTATTACTTTTTTTGTTTGTGTTTTGTGTTCACGTTCTGTGTCCACATAAACTTAATTATTTCTTTATTTTCTCTTTTCTTTTGATATCATTATTATCACTGATACCTGGTAACTATTACCTAGTGGTATAGTAATAGTGTCATTAGGATCATATTCATTCCTAGTTATTTATGAAATTATATGTTTGTTTTGAGAAGAATTACTTAGTTTGTTGCAAAGTAATTCCTCTAACCCTTTACCAAACTATCAGGAAACATAATTTAGCGATAGAATTGCACATGTCTTGAATTTGTTTTTCAGACCTCGCATACGTCTTAGTATGAAGTGAATGTATCGATTCTTCTAATACCTGAATTTCAGCCTGTAAGCGTTGAGTGCCAATCTCATAAATGTACTTACTGTCTTTAAATTAATAAATTTATTTTCATAGGTATTTATTTTATTTATTGGCAAAACACGTCCTTTCCTGCTCTATTTCCAAAATGTTTTGCATTTATTTACGATTTTATTTAGTAATGTATATTTTTCCGACTTACTTTTTATCTTTTTATTATTACGTTTCATTAAATAATCTTCAGTAAGGTCTTTTTTATTTTTTTATTAGGGAACGAGGGTTGTAATTTGTATCCAATAATGTATAAATTATTAGTTTACTTAGCCTGAGTACTCTCTTTTTTTTTCTTTAATGTGGTCATTAATGCATATTGCATTTGCATGAATTAATTATTTTACTCACATGTATATTATCTACTTACATGTTTTCCATTTATCTGGTACCTTTCAGAAATAACTGAATTACCACTTTAACAATAACTCATTTTATTAAACTTCATATTATTATATTGTTAGAAGTTTTTTGTTCTTTATAAAACAAAACAGAATTTATGAGTTACTGCCAACTTATTGGTACCAACCATTCATTGAACAGTTTACCTCTCAAATTACTTTCGTAACGTAATTGATACCGATTGCACATGTAATCTATCATATTCGCCATTTCCGCGATCCTTGCCTAATTTTAGACAATTTTGTTAGCCAGATATTAATGGCATAGTTTTTAGTTGGGTCTATCGTTTTTGTGCTCACCAGTTGGTTCCACTGGTGAATAAGGTTAGTTATTATTTATTCTATGCATACCGTATTAATGGTTCACGTTTTTTTTTTTTTTTTTTGTACCAATGAACCAGAAATGGTTTGTATGCCTACTCACATTCGCTATTAGAACACTCCTTAATCACCTAATATGACTCTTATTTACTGATATTATTCATGTATATTATCCACGTACGTACACTATTTAAGTCGTAAGCATCTATCAGTAAGTACATGAGTCACATACATGTAAAGTTTTGAATCAGAGCTGCCCGCTACTGGGTCAAACGTGAAGAAATTTTTATACATGTTGCTTCACTTTTATTTATTTTAATTAGTGTTTTAAATTTGAAAACGATTTTATAAAACTAACTTCAATAATTAGTTGTATGTAACAGTATTTTTGCTTAGTTTTGTTTGAGTTTATTTCAGTTGATTAGGTAGGTTAGTACGATAGCCCTTATTGGCACCTATTAACAAATGAGGTCATTATTATTATTTGTTTTTTTTTTTTTTTTGTGTACCCGTCGCTTCACGGTTGATGGAAATTAAATAGTGTATAAATGTACACTCATTTCTTTTCGACCTTGGATTGAATTCAATAATTAACCAGTCAAATGATCTTTCGATCGATTGAATGATATAGAAGCTGTTTGCATGAAAGTGTAAGCATAAAACGGTTTTCTCGATCATACTTTTGGTATCGTTTCGATCGTATATTTCTTTTTCAATGAGCAATAGATGATTCATACGACATTTGTCGATTTAAATGAAAATAACACCATTGCTAAATCTCGAGGTTTCCCATTTACAAATAATAATACTAAATTTTACCACAAATTATTAGGAAAACCATTTGTTAACTTTTAAAAACCTCATTCGTTAATTTGCCACTATATCTCGCAACCATTAGGTTGTTTTATATTTTAAGTCTTTTGCACGACATACCTTATATCCTCGTCGCCACTTGTGGTGTCTTGGTTTAGGTTAGGTATGTACAATAAAACACTGTTTCCAATATCACTGCGCTAGACGTGCTATCGCAATGACTGCTCAGAGTAGACTGCCGAGCACGGTACAAAGCTCCGCACTCCCTCCACCGTGCAGCCCCCACCATAGCACGCATAACTTATTTATTAGACGTCACAAGAATAATCTACTATTTTAACTATTCCAAATTGCTTCATGTATTTGCAACGTAAATAACGCAGTGAATGTTGTTGGACCGTCAAAATGAAAGGCTGTTACGCAATCACCCCGCAAGACATCTTCATTATTTGTCTCCTAGCAACAGTTATTCACTGAGAAAGGACCAGTTGGTTAAATTCCGTTCGCACAGTGAGTGAACAGTGTATACATGCGGTACAGGGTGCTGTCTGACGTATGATTTGTAACGCTCCCTGTTTGGTACGTGATCACGTGTGTCGGGTAAGGCTATGGTGTTGAGAGTAGCAGAAAGTGAAAAGAAACGGTAAATATTATGTCGTACTAATAAAATACTACAAGGTAAGTTGATCTCCTCAACCAGGGCTTCCTCTCTCCTACCCTTTTGCTGTCCATAATGATCGAAATTATATTTATAGTTACCATCTAAGTACACATTATGGTAAAACAATAAAGATATTGAGTATAATAGCATAATCAGCCTATTAATGTTCCCACTGCTGGGACACAGGCCTCGATCCTCTCTGTGAGGGAGAGGAAGTGGGCTGTAATCTACCACGCGGGCCCAGTGCGGGTTGGTAGATGTCACATGTCTTTGAATTTTTGGTTCTAAGACATGCCAGTTTCCTCACGATGTTTCCTTCACCGTTCTTAGAACAGTGGTGATAAAATTATTTACAAAAGTAAAGCTCCTGTTTGGGTTGGAACCCACGACCTACAAATCGTAAGTCGGGGCCGTTACCACCGGGCCACCACTGCTACTAATAAAATACTGCAAGGTTAGTTGATCTCCTAAAACAGGGCTTCCTCTCTCCTACCCTTTTGTTGTGCCCTACAAATTCAAATTCAAATTCAAATTCAAATCATTTATTGTGGATCATAGGTTCATAAGATGTTGTGTCAGTTACAGGAAGGTCTGCTATGTCCCGCCATTGAGGCATACAAAATTCATAATGTTACAACAGTTAAAATACAATAATAATCAAATTGTCATGCGATACATTAATATTGAGATAATACATTATTTATGTCAAAATTACAAACTAGTCATATTACAAAATAATTTACAAGTCAATTTCACAGTCCTTAGTTCATAGCGTCTAGTTTTTACATTCACCTTGGTTTGTTGTAATAAACCTGGTGCTTCAATGTGTTGTCATCAAGAAATTCTCTTATAGAGTAATAACATTTATTTATCAATAATTCGCGTAGTATTTTCTTTAAGGTATTTATATCGCTCATGGTTCTGAAAAAAGGTGGAAGATTATTAAAGATACGTGGGCCCATACAAAAGATGCTTTGGTGCAAAAGCTTTGTTTTACTGGCTACGGTGCGCAGTTTGTCTTTGTGTCTGGCCCTAGTGCAAAATTCAAATAAATTTCGATTTGATTTTATGAAAATTACAGTTTCATATATGTATACACTAGGGAGAGTTAATATTTTTAAATTTGTAAAATGTGGTCTGCATGAATCTTCTTGGTGTATATTGCACATCGACCTAATGCAACGTTTTTGAGCTCTAAAAGCACGCTCTTTTTCTACAGAGTTGCCCCAGAAAATGATACCGTAGCGTATGATTGAAGCAACATATCCATGATAAGCAGTTAGTAATACAGACTGATTGACAGTGCTCCTTAATCTGTAAAGAGCATATGAGCTCTGGCTAAGTCTTTTGCAAACTTGCTCTATATGTGACTTCCAATTTATTTTGCTATCAATATAAAGACCCAGAAATTTGGTAGCATCAATTTCTTTTATGCTGGTTTGAGAGTAGCATACATTTAAATTGGTATCTGGTTTAACTCGCTGTTTAAAATTCATGATTTTTGTTTTTTCTAGTTTTATTTTTAGGTCATTTTCATCAAGCCATTTTATAATTGTTGTTAAGGTGCTATTTAAGTCAACTTTTAAATCAGTTTTGTCATTACCGGTAAACAATATAGTACTATCGTCGGCAAATAAGGTCATATGGTGCATTGTAACTGTTGACATGTCATTTATATAAATTAGAAAGAATGGTGGGCCTAGAATGCTGCCCTGAGGGACACCGGAAAAGATGTTTCTAACCTCAGAAACAACCGTTTCTTCAGTTTTGGTAGTTAAGGAGACTCTTTTTAATTCTACCATCTGTTTTCTGTCACTGAGATATGATTCAATTAAGTTATATACGTTACCTCTAACACCAGATACATATAATTTATTCAAGAGTATTTTATGGTTGACTCGGTCAAATGCTTTTGACATGTCCATGTACAGCGCTATGGCTGGTGACCTAGTGTCCATATTTAAAAGGACTTTGTGTAAAAAGTTATACATTGCTATATTAACAGATTTATTCTTCCTAAATCCATATTGACATGGGGTAAATATGTTATTACTTTCGAAAAATGGGTAGAGGCAATTATATATGTTTTTTTCGAATATTTTAGAGAAAATGGTTATTAAAGCTACTGGTCTGTAGTTACTAATGAGAGATTTGTCATCTTTTTTATGTATCGGTTTTACTACTGACAATTTTAATTTCTCCGGAAAAATACCGTGTTCTATGCACAAGTTGATAATATAGCTCAAAGAAGCAGAAATTAAAATTGCTACATCTTTAACGACCTTTGTGGTAATACCGTCATAACCTGCGCTATTTGTATTCCGTAAAGAATTTATAATTTTAAGAATGTCTGGAGGAATTGTTGGGGGCATAAATATTGATTTTGTATTAAATGTCAAGTTAGAAGAATAAGATCGTGTTGAGTCAGTAAAAAATGTATTATCAGTATTTTTAACAATGTCAACAAAATAGTCATTGAAGGTATTTGCCAAAGTCTTAGGATCAGTAAGTACCTCGTCATTAATTATTATTTTCTCAATGCCCTTATTAGGATAGTTAAATTTAGCGTCATTAATTACTTTCCACGTTGCTTTGGATTTATTAACAGCCGTACTTATAAAATAATTGTTCTGGGACTTTTTTGTCAGCGAAATGATTGTTTTCACACAGGATCCATAATTAGGACCAAATATGCAGTGATTTTCCCACCCGTACGCAAAATATGCGCTTTGACGTGGAGTTACGTATACCAGCCCGTATTACCTATTACAACCGGCGCCAAAACACACATTTTAGCAAATTCCGCTAGGACTTGGAATCCCTCAACCCATTGAAACACAAGGATGATAATAAATTGTTTCCGTGTGACATAACTGATTTCAACCGATGTTCTCACCGAAAGGCACGTTTTTGGGATGCGCGCGCGCTTTCCGTAACATGGCAACTCCTGTGCATAAACAAACGAAAACATTTTGTTTTTCGTTCATGATTTAAACAGAATCGGTTTACGTGTTTTTTTTTTTTTTGTTTTTTTTGTGTATTGTCAAGTGGTATTGATTTATTGCTATACGTTTTATCACTGTTTTAGTATCTCTAGTAATCAAAATATTTATTTTGAGCATTGCTTATGGCTCCTACACACAGTGCCGGCGGCATGGCTGCCGGCTTTTGCCACGCGGCACGTGCCTCCGGCTTTGCTCCTTCATTTTCTTTGCGTTTGTTTCTAATAATAACATATTTTTTTTTTTAATAATACAAAGTTTTCGCCTCCAAAATGGCCCCACCTCACTAACATGACGGATTAATTAAGCCCCGGCTACACGCTCCGTCTTGCCTGCATTCATTCTTGTATAAAATAAACTGCGCAGATAAGACACAACGTGTGGACTTCAAGATGGTAGCATATGCAAGCCATTAACGTTCCAGCTATACGCTTCATCTTGCCGTGCATTTAAAATTGTCAAGGCAAGACAACGGTAAATTGTGTAGCCGAGGCTTTAAATAACAACTTATTATCCCTGATAAGAGCCCTTCTTATCAACTCTTTTAATGGTGTGAATATTGTTGAGTAATACCTATTTATCGTTTCATGTTTAAGGAAATCCAGCATTTGCTTTAATATCCCACGAGCGATCAACAGGAGTGGACGTACTATATACTTCTAGTTTGTTTCAACAACTTCGTCTTTAAAGGGTGCAGAATGTGCAGAACGCAGTATGTGCTAGCGTTGCTAGTGCTGTACATTGGGTTGGCGCATTCGTTTTCCTGGGGTGAGTATTCGTGTTTTTCCTTCTCAATTCCAATAATAAAATAATACTTATTATATTAATTTAATACGCCTTACCAGATACGAGAAAATTAATTGTCCAAGTTATGTTTTTGTAGGGTCAAAATACTGTTAAAAACCGTTAAACCGGCGTCGGTCTACGGTATTCTTATGAATCTAAAATATGCCATTGCTTATAACCAAACAACATTAATGATTCTTAATTCCGGAATTTAGGCTTGATTTGTATTAAGTGTGCAAGGCTTTTTAATACTTACTGATTTCTTAAACATGCTTTATTTCTAAAGACAGAAACCTCTTTAAAATATAAAAAAAAACTTTAGAAACACCGGATAAATAGCTCATGCTTAAGAGGAAATTCAAAGTGAACCGGAAATGTTAGATTCGTATAAAGCATATAAGCTAGAGCCAAGAGCTAGCTCACAGCACTAATTTATTTAAGTTTTTCATGTTCTCATACAACCTTTGTTTTTTTTTCTATCTTCTATGGTAAATATTTGCCTCGAAGCCATAATTGTTTCAAAATGCAGTCAAAATGCCTTCTAATTTAGAAAAATATGATATTTTACAAAAATAAAAATCAACTAATTTCAAAACCCTGTGGGTATTTTCATAAACTTCAACTGACTTTTGGCATCTAGAATTCTACTATTTGACAACTACAAGCTGCTAATTTAAAAAAAAAATCATATACTTAACACATAAATAATTGTTGGATTGGTCAATAGAAACATTACAGTGTTTATTTCACCCATTACAAACTAGAATTAGTGTGTGCGAATCATTATGTGCGATACAGCTGAAGAGATTTTTTTTTTACTTTTGGAAGGCACTGTATCAACCGATAGACGTCCACTGCTGTACATAGGCCTCTCCTAAGCGTTGGCACATCGAACAGTCCTTTGTTTCTTTACCTTCAAATTATTATTCTTCTACTACAATCATCCTTTATTTATATTTTTTAATATTTAAAAAAAAACATTCCAAAATGTAAAAAATATGTAGGATCCCAATATCTCATATAAAATAGTAGGTACCAGGAAAATGGTCCAAGCTGCCGGTGGTCATGGCTTTACAAAGGGCAGCCTTACACCTAGACAATAAGAGATAAATTGGTATAATATTTTTTATACCATTCCCCCTCTAAAAAGCTTATTTTATTCACTGAAAACAGTGAATAAAAAGCTCTTTTAATCACTATTTTGGTGTTTGAATTTAGAACACACCAATGTATTCGACCTCGTATCTCAATGCTATACAACCTCCTTCACACTTTCGACTCCACCCATTTTCATAGAACTCATAACTCATCATTCCGCCATAAAAGTCTATGACTTTTATTATTCGTAGTTGGAATTGAAACCTCCGGGAGGTTTCACTTCCAACGTCCACGAGGGCTCCCAGCATCCCATACCCAAGTAGGTGAACCCTCCAGAAGGGCTCCCGACACTGAACGTCTACATTTAAAATGAGCCCTCCGCGAGGGTTCCCGGCATTCCATATCCAAGTAGGTGAACCCTCCAGGAGGGCTCCCGACACTGAACGTCTACATTTAAAATGAGCCCTCCGCGAGGGCTCTCGACATCCCATATCCAAGTAGGTGAACCCTCCAGGAGGGCTCCCGACACTGAATGTCTACATTTAATATGAGCCCTCCGCGAGGGCTCCCAACATCCCATATCCAAGTAGGTGAACCCTCCAGGAGGGCTCCCGACACTGAATGTCTACATTTTAAATGAGCCCTCCGCGAGGGCTCCCGACATCCCATATCCAAGTAGGTGAACCCTCCAGGAGGGCTCCCGACCCTGAATGTCTACATTTAAAATGAGCCCTCCGCGAGGGCTCCCGACATCCCATATCCATGTAGGTGAACCCTCCAGGAGGGCTCCCGACACTGAATGTCTACATTTTAAACGAGCCCTCCGCGAGGGCTCCCGACATCCCATATCCAAGTAGGTGAACCCTCCAGGAGGGCTCCCGACACTGAACGTGTTAACCTTTTATTAAATGTCTATTTTCGCTTAAATCTTTCTTTTTCTCGTAGTCATGGTATAAAGTATAGTATGCAACTCTTGAATAAAACGGATTTATATCGAGGGCCATGAATCACTCGCGTCGCTCAGGATTCTAACACTTGAATCAATCAATTCAATTCAATCATCATGAATCACTCCCTACGGTCGTGATTCAGTCGTTAGAATCCTTCACTTGATCGTGATTCATCTATGGCCCTCGCTTTAAATCCGTCCTTTATTCATTAGTTGCATAATATACTATTATACCACTCCCCTTCCAAAAAGCTTATTTTATTCACTGAAAACAGTGAATAAAAAGCTCTTTTAATCACTATTTTGGTGTTTGAATTTAGAACACGTCAATATATTCGACCGCCATCTCATTGCTATTCAACCTCCTTAACACTTTCGACACAACCCATTTTCATAGAACTCATACGCCATGCCGCCATACATATTGGAAGTCTACGACTTTTATTATTCGTGTTGGAAGTGAAACCTCCGGGAGGGTTGCCGGCATTACGTTTTGTTAAAATATACATCAGATTTTATTTTCACGGTTTATAATCTGTATTCGCTTAGAAAAACCTTCATTTAAAATGAGCCTTCGGCGAGGGCTCCCGGCATTCCATATGCGACAAGGTGGACCCTCCAGGAGGGCTCCCACCACTGAACGTCTACATTTAAAATGAGCCCACCGCGAGGGCTCCCGGCATCCCATACCCAAGTAGGTGAACCCTCCAGGAGGGCTCCCGACACTGAACGTCTACATTTAAAATGAGCCCTCCGCGAGGGCTCCCGGCATCCCATATCCAAGTAGGTGAACCCTCCAGGAGGGTTCCCGACACTGAACGTCTACATTTAAAATGAGCCCTCCGCGAGGGCTCCCGGCATCCCATATCCAATTAGGTGAACCCTCCAGGAGGGCTCCCGACACTGAACGTCTACATTTAAAATGAGCCCTCCGCGAGGGCTCCCGGTATCCCATATCCAAGTAGGTGAACCCTCCAGGAGGGTTCCCGACACTGAACGTCTACATTTAAAATGAGCCCTCCGCGGGGGCTCCCGGCATCCCATATCCAATTAGGTGAACCCTCCAGGAGGGCTCCCGACACTGAACGTGTTAACCTTTTATTAAATGTCTATTTTTGCTTTTCTCTTAGTCATGGTATAAAGTATAGTATGCAACTCTTGAATAAAATGGATTTATATCGAGGGCCATGAATCACTCGCGTCGCTCAGGATTCTAACACTTGAATCACTCGCTGCGCTTGTGATTCAATCATCATGAATCACTCCCTACGGTCGTGATTCAGTCGTTAGAATCCTTCACTTGATCGTGATTCATCTATGGCCCTCGCTTTAAATCCGTCCTTTATTCATTAGTTGCATAATATACTATTATACCATTCCCCTTCTAAAAAGCTTATTTTATTCATTGAAAACAGTGAATAAAAAGCTCTTTTAATCACTACTTTGGTGTTTGAATTTAGAACACGTCAATATGTTCGACCGCCATCTCAATGCTATACAACCTCCTTAACACTTTCGACACCTCCCATTTTCATAAAAATCATACGCCATGCCGCCATACATATTGGAAGTCTACGACTTTTATTATTCTTAGTTGGAAGTGAAACCTCCGGGAGGGTTGCCGGCATTACGTTTTGTTAAAATATACATCAGATTTTATTTTCACGGTTTATAATGTATTCGCTAAGAAAAACCTTCATTTAAAATGAGCCTTCGGCGAGGGCTCCCGGCATTCCATATCCAAGTAGGTGAACCCTCCAGGAGGGCTCCCGACACTGAACGTCTACATTTAAAATGAGCCCTCCGCGTGGGCTCCCGGTATCCCATATCCAAGTAGGTGAACCCTCCAGGATGGTTCCCGACACTGAACGTCTACATTTAAAATGAGCCCTCCGCGAGGGCTCCCGGCATCCCATATCCAATTAGGTAAACCCTCCAGGAGGGCTCCCGACACTGAACGTGAACCTTTTATTAAATGTCTATTTTCGCTTTTCTCGTAGTCATGGTATAAAGTATAGTATGCAACTCTTGAATAAAACGGATTTATATCGAGGGCCATGAATCACTTGCGTCGCTCAGGATTCTAACACTTGAATCACTCCCTATGGTCGTGATTCAGTCGTTAGAATCCTTCACTTGATCGTGATTCATCTATGGCCCTCGCTTTAAATCCGTCCTTTATTCATTAGTTGCATAATATACTATTATACCATTCCCCCTCTAAAAAGCTTAGTGAATAAAAAGGTCTTTTAATCACTATTTTGGTGTTTGAATTTAGAACACGTCAATTTATTCGACCGCTATTTCAATGCTATACAACCTCCTTAACTCTTTCGACTCCACCCATTTTCATAGAACTCATACGCCATGCCGCCATACATATTGGAAGTCTACGACTTTTATTATTCGTAGTTGGAAGTGAAACCTCCGGGAGGGTTGCATTACGTTTTTTTAAAATATAGGTACATCAGATTTTATTTTCACGGTTTATAATCTGTATTTGCAAAAAAAAAACCTACATTAAAATGAGTAAACACGAATTTTCTCACACCTAAAATTAGTCGTTTCCCAGCAATAATTATTGCTATTTTAATTTGATACAGAACGTTATGTGATGTTTCTTATACACTCTTTCCTTTGTATACGACTTTTTATTTTATCGTTCAGGTTATTATTATCAAATTCAGAACATTAAAAATAATTAATTATAATATTTTTCTATTTCCGTAGTGTTAATTAACTTTAATATAAATATATCGCATAGCTTATCTATGTATTTATTAAAGGTTTTTTTTCGCAATAATGATTACCTAACAGGAAATACAATATGGGTATAATTGGTGACCTGATTAGCCTTATCTGGAATACAATTATTCTTGTTTGTTCGAAACAGAAAAGTAGATATCGTGGAAAAAACAACTTGATAATTTAGTGGTATGAGGAACAGGGTGTAAAGTTCACTCATCCTCCATTGAAAAGGGGGGATCCTCCGACCAGACGGGTGTTATGTCTGGCGGGCAACTGCCCGAGTTGATTTCGGATAGTCTTATCTAAACTCTAACTATGCGATGCAGGATTTGTGTGACGTCATGTCTATGCTGCGTAGTTCGTATGTGGCGGTGTAACCGCTACAAACTAAGCCCGTTATTCATAAACGCTGCTTAAAAATAAGTAATGCAGCGCAGTTAGCGCTTGTTTAACTATAACACATTTTTTGACGGTTTAACTTTAAGCAGTGTTTATAAGTAAGAGAGTTAGTATTGTAGTTATTTAATTTTTGTCACATTATATGCTGTACCGGTTGACGTCATCACGTCAACGCCGGCTGTCGCTGAAAATCAGCGCTGGGGCTCTGTTTTATTTATTTATCATAAGCACACCAACAGCACAGTCACTTACAATTCAAATTAAAAATCTTAAAAAAATAACATTTCAGTAACCATGCAAATGACAGGTATGCATGACATTCACACATTTTGCATAAGGTCCCAGCGTTATGCTGAATAACGAAGGCCGTTTTGTGTCGATGTGACGCATATTAACCCCGCATATTATTGGATTAAAGAATTAATTTATTTACTGAATTATCGAGACATTTTAGGGTGGTTAATTTTGGCAGAACTAAGTTTACTTATAAGATCGAAAAATAATTTTGTGTCATATTTCAGACTTCGTCGCAGCCTCAGGAAGTCAACTAGAGTTCTATTTCAAAGGAGGACACTCGCGCTCAGAATACATTTCGTCGAATAGTATCAAGTTAATTACTCATGACGCAGTAGGCAACCGAATTTTCTTTGTCGACCGTGAAAACACAAACACCACTATCTTTAGTTATGACATATCAACCAAGAAAGTCGAATCTGTAGTACCGAAGGAGATTGGCGTATGGCAATCTATCCAGGGAGTAGCCTTCGATCCCGTCGAAGAATTACTCTTCTGGAGTGATTTGGAGTCAAATATATACTGGTTTTCGTTGAAACCTGGATTTGAGAACAATGTCTACGGAAACCTACTAATCCATATACCTGATAGGTATGAACAATATAGTTTAACTCCTACTGTGGATAGCTGTAGAGGGTACGTTACTTGTGATACTTCTGAAAATCAATAAAACACATTTTGAACTTTCTGTAAATTTATCGTGGTTTACAAATTACAGGTATATTTACTGGACGAGGGAAGACTCGAACGCACATAATTTACCGTCCACAATAGAGAGAGCCCGTTTTGATGGCTCTGATAGAGAAGTTTTAATTGACAGTAACATTAAAACGCCAAGGAATTTGGTAATTGACCAACAATCACAGAAAATGTACTGGACTGATGGTATATGGGCTGATGATGATGATGGTAGACAATTTTTTCTTGAAAGTGCAGACTTAAAAGGAAAAAACAGAACAGTATTATACAGCGAAACAGGAATATACCAACCAATGTCACTCGCTCTATCAGACGATACTATCTACTGGTTGCAATGGCCACAGGGAACTATTTATCAATTTTCAAAGAATCCATCGATACATGAAAAACCAAAAGCAATTATTTCAATGAGATCATCGAATGTGTATGCCATAGCCACCAACTTTAAAATTGGCGATCAAATTCGGGGAATCCAGGACTGCGAAGGACTAAAGAGACTGCTACCAAATAACTCAGTGACTGACGATAACGTCTCCTTGAATGTTTCTTCAGATGTAAACCTGTTTTGTGTCCACGGTAAGAAAGTTAGTGGCAAGTCTCAATGTCAATGCACACACCGGTGAGAGATGCGATGTTTCAGTCTGTCAGAACTATTGTCTCCAAGGGGATTGTATTGTCAGTGATGAAGAACAACCTACATGCAGGTAGACCTTTTTATAACAAATTTATTTCCGTGTTCCATTTAGGTATATACCATTTTTGAAGTGAAAACTTCTTTCATATTCATATCTTTATTTGCATTCCATAATTTAGGCAAAGGTAGGTGTGGTGTGGTCTTTAGCGGCGTTATGCACTTTTTTTGGGATGGGTAAAAAAATTTTAACTCGTGTCAGGACGTGACCATAAGATCCGTTGCCTAGCAAACGACAAAGTAAATATCAAAATAAATAGTCTTTGACATAACGCAAAGATTGCGAGGTAAGAAATTTTACCCATATTGATGGGTAAAAAGAAGAACTCAAAACATACTTCATAAAAAGTGGTTAAATAAATTGTTTATTTTTGTTAGACTATATTTTGAAAATAAATAAATATACTACTACTACTACCAATCAATATTGTATTTAACGACATAAATTATAGTACTTTTATACTGATAAATATAGCAATTCGTGCGAAATGATTCCCTAACCATTCCAAAATATTCAAAAATGCACAACGTTAATGTTCAAGTATTCACTTCTGCCGGCACTCGCGGAGTGCAACCCGTTGTTTTTTTTAAATATTAAATAAGCCAGGTGCCCGATAGGACTTCCCATCGGCAAAATTGACGAACGTCCATACAAACTTTCATCTCCTATTTAACCCTTTCAGGGGTTTCATTTTTAAAATAATCCTTCGTTAGTAGTTACGCACTTTCAATGACGGACGGGGAGTTTTAGTGACTCTGCTTCGTAAAAACTTTTATAATGAATTCTTGTGAGAAATATCATACTTCGAGACCCAGTGATTTAGGTTGTGCATTGTTTGTCAGTGAGTGAATTTATTTAAGTAGACTTTCGTGATTACAGATGTAATGCTGGTTATTCTGGAGAAAGATGTCAAGTCAACGATTGCCAGGGGTATTGTTTGAACGACGGCATCTGTTTCTTGAATGAGGAGAGTCAGCCAGTATGTCAATGTAAAGAACATTACGAAGGCGAAAGATGCGATGTTTCAACCAGTCAGAACAAATGTTTCCAGCAAGTAGTTTCAATGGTGCCCATCCCATGCCCATCACCATCAGAAATGCAGGTATACCTTCATCTTTCTAATTAATATTAAGTATATATAAACCTTCAGCTGTCACTAACGAGACACAATAGAATTTGAATTGTTATCCCCATCTGATGTCCATTTGGACAGTCAAGCGGATAAAGGATAGTGGGCAAAAATGTATGGGCGGCACACTCACGTCCGCCACAGTTAACACCACTGTAGTTTTGAAAACGTTGCTTCACCCTTTATTAAACCAAAGCGCACCAAAATCTGTCCGGGGTTCATCACTTCCGACTATGTTAAGTTAGGTTAGATAAAATACACGCAGCTCCGCCACTACACGCAGCTCCGCTACAGTTAAAACCACTGTAGTTATGAGAATTTTCCTTCTCCCTTTATTCAAAGCTGAAAATCTGTCCCAGGCTTCTTCAGTTCCGACAATGTTGCCTGCTGGGTGTATTTTGCCTAACCTAACCTTACATTGTCGGAACTGAAAAACCCCAGGACAGATTTTGATGAGCCTTGGTTTGAATAAAGGGAGAAGCCATGTCTTCAAATTAGAAAGAAGATTTAGAAGTATTCCTTCGAATTTTCAGTTTGTTCTATTTTATGCAAATCATTTATAAACGTTTAAACTAATCAGCGTGATAGTTTCGTATTGTTTAAACTGATTTGGCGTAAATTTCTCGACTTTAATTTTTTGCTCTTTTATAGTGGTTATTACAAATAGTTTTCTTGTTACATTAATTGAGCACTTTTCTTGTTATATTTACAGATGTAACACAAATACTCTGGGCAAAGGGGTGAAGTCAACGTGTGTGCCAACTACTATTTGACCATCTTTGCTAGTTGTTGCACTGGATGAGAAGACATTTAGATGTTACTTTTATCTCAACGACCGACGACTGCGTACAGAAAAACAAATCGAATCCTAACTGATTAAGACCCGCTTGCAGCACCAATCCATACACTGAATACATTTAGCGCTAAGCTTATTTGAATTTGTTCAACGCTGAATATGTTTTGCGATTAGGGGGCTAGTGTTAAGTTTACGAAAAATTGTGTAAGTCATCATCATCCTCCTGCTCTTTTCCAATAAGTTTTGTGTCGGCGCAGCACTTCTGTCATCTCGGAAGATACTCACTTCCAAGCCATATTCTTATCATCTCACAGACAATCCCACATCATAAAATAGTAATAGTTATTGAATAAAAATCGAGTGCGTACATATAAAGTGGCACTTAATTTCATTTAATTTCATTTAATTTTACTTTTATTTAGTTTTAAATATATCACTTAATGTTTAGGACTCTTCTCTTCATCTTGGCTAGATATTGTTCTGTTTATCTTTTCAAATAAATATTATACCTTTGTAAGAAAAAGTTTTTTATTTCCGCTTAGTTTAAGGGGTGACTTTGCAGAGAATAGTTTTCTCAAAAAGTGGATGCATATATTGTATGAATTCTTCAAAATAAATAGAGTAGAGTTATCTCAACACTTGAATTCGTGTATATACGATAGATGCGGGTGTGCAGGTAGACGCGGCATATTTTGATTTTAAAAAGGCATTTGATACCGTCGACAACGATGTACTGCTAATGAAGCTGGCAAAAATTGGCTGCACTCCGCACCTACTACAGTTCTTCGCCAGCTACTTGAACGACAGACAGCAGTACGTTGACTACAACGGGGTCGAATCCGAACCATACTACACCAGGTCAGGCGTGAGCCAGGGCAGCAATTTGGGTCCTCTGGAATTTATTTTAATGATAAATGACTTACCTGACGTAGTCAAACATAGTTTATGTTTATTGTTTGCAGATGACCTCAAATTACTGCTCGAGGTCAAGGGTGAGTCGGACTGTGAGAGATTGCAAGAAGACATAGATAGAGTGGTAGAGTGGACCCATAAAAATAAGCTCTATTTCAACACAGCGAAATGCTCAGTGATGACATTTACGCGCACAAAGACTGCCTTAGCCTACGAATACAAAGTAGAGGAAGCGCCGATGCAGAGAGTGTCTCAGGTACGAGATCTAGGAGTACTGCTTACCCCGGATCTAACGTTCCGGGATCATATAATTAAGATTTGTAAGAAGGCGTACAGAAACCTGGGTTTCGTGCTGAGACAGTCACAGGGATTCACAAACGTTACCACGCTCAGGGTGTTGTATGACGCTTTGGTAAGGAGTCACTTGGAACACAGTGCGGTGATTTGGGCTCCTCATGAAGCGAAATACAATGTCATGCTGGAGCGAGTATAGAATAAATTTACAAGACACTTGTATTTTAAACTTTATGGGGTTTACGGTTCATTCCGTCGTTTCGTGCAAAAAGAACCATTCCGCAGAATAAAAATAAATATCACATTTTATGTTTTTTTTTTTATATAAACGAATTTTAATTGTCACCAGGTTCGTTTAAAGTGGAAGGCACGTTATTATCTTGTATAATCACGGAGAAAATGACGATTGAAATTTAACAACTGGATGGTGATGAAAATTGAAAGGATTGTAATGAATTAGGGCGCGATGGTAATGACGTAAGTCGGGATGGCAATGAAATACCGTAAAACTGTTCCGAAATAGGTTAGGATGGTAATGAAACGTAAAAGACGGTAATTAGTTTTTTTTCTACATCTGCAATTTTTTTTTTTCTTCGGGAAAATGGTAATTTATGAAGCAGCTTATATTTTCTCAATCTTGTGTCATCTTTGATAACCGTAGCCACAAAATTCTTTTTATCTTTTTTAGGTATAGTTTTATAGCTCTCTTGCAAATTTCGAGATATAGTTTCGCTAAAGAGCAGTTTTTTCTTTACTTATTCCTTCTTTTCTGGTCTTATCTCTGCCAATACTTCATCAACTTTTTTTTCGATAGAATCACATCTTTTTCTTTTTCTAATTTACTAATTTTATCTTTCAATTTCTTTACCGTCTTTATATGATTGTAACGCATACGCCTTATCATATTATTGGAGTTCAATAATCGTCCAGGTATATTTTGATTGGTTGTACTGGGACCTGGTTCAGATACCATCAAGGGATCTGGTCTGGGAGGCTCTGGATGAACATAATCTTCTGACTCACTCTGGGGAGGTGAGTTAACCACCAATATTCTCTGTAATTCACTTTCTTTTTTTTTTCTTCCTTTCTAAGTAGTTTTGTGAGTTTTTTCGCCATCGCCTTCTTTGTTCTCGTTGTGCTCTAGGAGTCATGTTTTTAATACTACATACCTTATTCTTCTCTTTTCTTGCTAAATATCTACTTCTTTCTTTTTCTTTCTGTAGACGATATAAATCAGGATCGCTTTTTACTTGTGCATATTTTTCTCATTTGCGTAGCCTATCTTTTGCCAGTTTTTCTTCGTTTGATAACTTTTTACGAGTTTTCCCCATATTAGTACTGAAAATGATAAAATACAGACTAATAGAATAATAAACTACTTAGAAAAACACGCGTCTAATGTTTATAATACATTTTTAACAGTACCTAATCAATCTTATTCGTAGTTAAAAACAAAATAAAAAAATGTTTCATTTCCTTCCAAAACAGTTCATTACCTTCCCGCAAAAAAAACGGAGGGAACGGACGGTAATGAAGTGGAGATGAATGAAAAAAATAAACCTTTTGTTTAATAATATCGTTACCGAATACATTAGAAACTTGAGAATAATATAGGATCAAAATCAGTTTGAAAGATAAACATATGAAGTATTTATAATGATTTGCTTACTACAATACCTTGTGAAATAGCAGGAATGTGTAAATAATTTTGACAGCGATAGACGTACGTCCGCCTCTCTCTGTTTGCCGTGGCTAACTGACCAGTAGAAACACGTTGTGACCTGAACTATATTAGGGACAGAAAAACCATCTACAAAATTTTGAAGTTTCCGAGTGTGGATGGCGATGAAGTTTATATTATGACAATTAGAAAAAAATGCTTTTCTTTTACTTTTACTAAGCCAAAGGTTAATTAAAAATACTTAAATAATAGGTCAGGGGTTTGGTTCTTATAAACCGTAATTATTAAAGTTTTCTATTTGAATGTAAACAAATAAACATGAAAACATCCGCCGAGGTCCCTAGTTGGAAACAGAGAGGAATGAATTTACACACAGTTTTATTAGCTTTTAAAATTAATTACCGAATTAAAATGTAATATTAGCGATACTCCTTTTAAAGTGACTATGTTTTTATCTATACTGCTTAAAAAATAAAAATAAAAAGATAAAAACATGGGTAAAATAGTCTGGAAATCCTTTTTGCACGAAACTACGGAACGACCCAAGTAACCATTTTACCCGCTGATGTATCCTACACTGTTTGTACTGGGTATGGTGGGATACAACGAACTCAGAGTGCGCCGTGAATTTGCACTTGCAGCGTATGCGCTAAAGCTCCTGCGTGGGGTAGCTCATAACCCGGGTGTGCTGCGTCACCTGAAGCTGTGCGTGCCAGACCGGTACGTGTGGAGGCGGCGTCGACCGCCACTGCTGGCCGTGCCTGTTGCCAGAACGAACCTGCTGTCAAAAACACCTCTCACCCGCACAATATGTGTACTAAACGAGGTGCATGAGAGAATTGACATATTTTCGTGCAATCTGAGTGAATTCGCAAGAGTTTTGTTGAATTTTGTTAGTTATATTTAAATACTATAATAAAATGTTGAGTTTGATTTTGTATTTTAGGTTAAGTTTTTATAGTATTTAGGTACATATAATTCTGAAGCCTGACTTCAGATTGGGTTTTTAATAGAGTTTAGTGTTGCTTTGTATTTTGTTTTTTGATTTTTAAGTTTTAGCCGTAAGTTGATTGTTCAATTTATTTGGGGTGTGTTTGCAAACCACTATTGTATTGGGGTTATCCTGTAAGGATAGTGGGTGTGATAAATAAATAAATAAATAAAATAAAAAATAAATAAATAAATATACTATATTTTTATTATAGTAAATATGTATATATTGTTGTTGTTTTGTTATTATTTGTATATATTATAGTAAATATGAATGTATGTGTATGTAATTTATAATCTATTTATGTACTTTTGTACCTATTTTATTTATAATTTTTCATTGTGATAAATTTTTAATAAAAATTTTCTTTGTTCCTTTCAAACAGAGCACCTGCCATCAAATCTCTTCACCACCCTTGGTTGACTGGTAGAGAATGGCATTAAGTCCGCCTTTGTAACTTTTTTGAGTGTGAAAAGTTTAAATAAATGAATAATTCTAAGAATACTTTTCGCACTTGCCGGCGACGACTTTTACTTCAGACTTTTCGGTGCCGTATTCGCGCCTATTTCGTAGTTGTGTCGCTAATGGAAAAACGTCCAATATTATAAGCTTCCTTTACTCAATCTTCCACCCAAATATTGTAATATCAGTCAGAGTATGAGACTGTATACTTATAGTCCTTAGTACATGAACACAGGTCATAGGAAAGATCCTGTGAGCTCTGTTCATGTACTAAGGACACTACAACTAGAAGACTAGTTGATAGAGGAAGAAACTACGTCATTGGAAAAAAGTCAGGCAAGTACCAACTATTAAAATTAAATATTGTATTGCGTCATGTAAGTAGTGTGTCGATTACTATGATGAACATTAATTTGCACTCCACATGTTTCCATCTTTGATTAGGTATCACAAAAAATAGAACCCATTAAAAACATAACAAGTCAAAAAATGCTTATAGTCTCGCAACGTAGTTCTTAACGCAAAATGTTGTAAGATCTAATGTAAAACCAAGTCAGTTAATTTATTCAGTACCAGTTTATGGGAGCGTCTATCCAACAACCTGTATCAATGCAATCTTTATTTCTATTGTAAATAGAATGACTTAACCATTGCACGCCAACAAATATCAAGAACAACCACATAAGAATAATCTACTATTTTAAATATTCCTAATTGAACATAGCGCTAGCGCGCCAAAGGAATTTGTTTGTTTTCGGTTGGACACTATGCTCAAAAAGAAACAAATTAATCAATGATCAAGATCGGCCACATAAGAATAATCTACTATTTTAACTATTCCAAATTGCTTCATGTGTTTGCAACGTAAATAACGCAATGAATGTTGTTGGACTGTCAAAATGAAAGGCTGTTACGCAATCACCCCGCAGGACATCTTCATTATTTGTCTCCTAGCAACAGTTATTCACTGAGAAAGGACCAGTTGGTTAAGTTCCGTTCGCACAGTGAGTGAACAGTGTATACATGCGGTACAGGGTGCTGTCTGACGTATGATTTGTAACGCTCCCTGTTTGGTACGTGATCACGTGTGTCGGGTAAGGCTATGGTGTTGACAGTAGCAGAAAGTGAAAAGAAACGGTAAATATTATGTCGTACTAATAAAATACTACAAGGTAAGTTGATCTCCTCAAACAGGGCTTCCTCTCTCCTACCCTTTTGCTGTCCATAATGATCGAAATTATATTTATAGTTACCATCTAAGTACACATTATGGTAAAACAATAAAGATATTGAGTATAATAGCATAATCAGCCTATTAATGTTCCCACTGCTGGGACACAGGCCTCGATCCTCTCTGTGAGGGAGAGGAAGTGGGCTGTAATCTACCACGCGGGCCCAGTGCGGGTTGGTAGATGTCACATGTCTTTGAATTTTTGGTTCTAAGACATGCCAGTTTCCTCACGATGTTTCCTTCACCGTTCTTAGAACAGTGGTGATAAAATTATTTACAAAAGTAAAGCTCCTGTTTGGGTTGGAACCCACGACCTACAAATCGTAAGTCGGGGCCGTTACCACCGGGCCACCACTGCTACTAATAAAATACTGCAAGGTTAGTTGATCTCCTAAAACAGGGCTTCCTCTCTCCTACCCTTTTGTTGTGCCCTACAAATTCAAATTCAAATTCAAATTCAAATCATTTATTGTGGATCATAGGTTCATAAGATGTTGTGTCAGTTACAGGAAGGTCTGCTATGTCCCGCCATTGAGGCATACAAAATTCATAATGTTACAACAGTTAAAATACAATAATAATCAAATTGTCATGCGATACATTAATATTGAGATAATACATTATTTATGTCAAAATTACAAACTAGTCATATTACAAAATAATTTACAAGTCAATTTCACAGTCCTTAGTTCATAGCGTCTAGTTTTTACATTCACCTTGGTTTGTTGTAATAAACCTGGTGCTTCAATGTGTTGTCATCAAGAAATTCTCTTATAGAGTAATAACATTTATTTATCAATAATTCGCGTAGTATTTTCTTTAAGGTATTTATATCGCTCATGGTTCTGAAAAAAGGTGGAAGATTATTAAAGATACGTGGGCCCATACAAAAGATGCTTTGGTGCAAAAGCTTTGTTTTACTGGCTACGGTGCGCAGTTTGTCTTTGTGTCTGGCCCTAGTGCAAAATTCAAATAAATTTCGATTTGATTTTATGAAAATTACAGTTTCATATATGTATACACTAGGGAGAGTTAATATTTTTAAATTTGTAAAATGTGGTCTGCATGAATCTTCTTGGTGTATATTGCACATCGACCTAATGCAACGTTTTTGAGCTCTAAAAGCACGCTCTTTTTCTACAGAGTTGCCCCAGAAAATGATACCGTAGCGTATGATTGAAGCAACATATCCATGATAAGCAGTTAGTAATACAGACTGAAGAATGGTGAAGAAGAATGGTGGGCCTAGAATGCTGCCCTGAGGGACACCGGAAAAGATGTTTCTAACCTCAGAAACAACCGTTTCTTCAGTTTTGGTAGTTAAGGAGACTTTTTTTAATTCTACCATCTGTTTTCTGTCACTGAGATATGATTCAATTAAGTTATATACGTTACCTCTAACACCAGATACATATAATTTATTCAAGAGTATTTTATGGTTGACTCGGTCAAATGCTTTTGACATGTCCATGTACAGCGCTATGGCTGGTGACCTAGTGTCCATATTTAAAAGGACTTTGTGTAAAAAGTTATACATTGCTATATTAACAGATTTATTCTTCCTAAATCCATATTGACATGGGGTAAATATGTTATTACTTTCGAAAAATGGGTAGAGGCAATTATATATGTTTTTTTCGAATATTTTAGAGAAAATGGTTATTAAAGCTACTGGTCTGTAGTTACTAATGAGAGATTTGTCATCTTTTTTATGTATCGGTTTTACTACTGACAATTTTAATTTCTCCGGAAAAATACCGTGTTCTATGCACAAGTTGATAATATAGCTCAAAGGAGCAGAAATTAAAATTGCTACATCTTTAACGACCTTTGTGGTAATACCGTCATAACCTGCGCTATTTGTATTCCGTAAAGAATTTATAATTTTAAGAATGTCTGGAGGAATTGTTGGGGGCATACATATTGATTTTGTATTAAATGTCAAGTTAGAAGAATAAGATCGTGTTGAGTCAGTAAAAAATGTATTATCAGTATTTTTAACAATGTCAACAAAATAGTCATTGAAGGTATTTGCCAAAGTCTTAGGATCAGTAAGTACCTCGTCATTAATTATTATTTTCTCAATGCCCTTATTAGGATAGTTAAATTTAGCGTCATTAATTACTTTCCACGTTGCTTTGGATTTATTAACAGCCGTACTTATAAAATAATTGTTCTGGGACTTTTTTGTTAGCGAAATGATTGTTTTCACACAGGATCCATAATTAGGACCAAATATGCAGTGATTTTCCCACCCGTACGCAAAATATGCGCTTTGACGTGGAGTTACGTATACCAGCCCGTATTACCTATTACAACCGGCGCCAAAACACACATTTTAGCAAATTCCGCTAGGACTTGGAATCCCTCAACCCATTGAAACACAAGGATGATAATAAATTGTTTCCGTGTGACATAACTGATTTCAACCGATGTTCTCACCGAAAGGCACGTTTTTGGGATGCGCGCGCGCTTTCCGTAACATGGCAACTCCTGTGCATAAACAAACGAAAACATTTTGTTTTTCGTTCATGATTTAAACAGAATCGGTTTATGTGTTTTTTTTTTTTTTTTTTTTTTTGTGTATTGTCAAGTGGTATTGATTTATTGCTATACGTTTTATCACTGTTTTAGTATCTCTAGTAATCAAAATATTTATTTTGAGCATTGCTTATGGCTCCTACACACAGTGCCGGCGGCATGGCTGCCGGCTTTTGCCACGCGGCACGTGCCTTCGGCTTTGCTCCTTCATTTTCTTTGCGTTTGTTTCTAATAATAACATATTTTTTTTTTTAATAATACAAAGTTTTCGCCTCCAAAATGGCCCCACCTCACTAACATGACGGATTAATTAAGCCCCGGCTACACGCTCCGTCTTGCCTGCATTCATTCTTGTATAAAATAAACTGCGCAGATAAGACACAACGTGTGGACTTCAAGATGGTAGCATATGCAAGCCATTAACGTTCCAGCTATACGCTTCATCTTGCCGTGCATTTAAAATTGTCAAGGCAAGACAACGGTAAATTGTGTAGCCGAGGCTTTAAATAACAACTTATTATCCCTGATAAGAGCCCTTCTTATCAACTCTTTTAATGGTGTCAATATTGTTGAGTAATACCTATTTATCGTTTCATGTTTAAGGAAATCCAGCATTTGCTTTAATATCCCACGAGCAATCACCAGGAGTGGACGTACTATATACTTCTAGTTTGTTTCAACAACTTCGTCTTTAAAGGGTGCAGAATGTGCAGAACGCAGTATGTGCTAGCGTTGCTAGTGCTGTACATTGGGTTGGCGCATTCGTTTTCCTGGGGTGAGTATTCGTGTTTTTCCTTCTCAATTCCAATAATAAAATAATACTTATTATATTAATTTAATACGCCTTACCAGATACGAGAAAATTATAACTGTCCAAGTTATGTTTTTGTAGGGTCAAAATACTGTTAAAAACCGTTAAACCGGCGTCGGTCTACGGTATTCTTATGAATCTAAAATATGCCATTGTTTATAACCAAACAACATTAATGATTCTTAATTCCGGAATTTAGGCTTGATTTGCATTTAGTGTGCAAGGCTTTTTTATACTTACTGATTTCTTAAACATGCTATATTTCTAAAGACAGAAACCTCTTTAAAATATAAAAAAAAAACTTTAGAAACACCGGATAAATAGCTCATGCTTAAGAGGAAATTCAAGATGATTAGTGAACCGGAAATGTTAGATTCGTATAAAGCATATAAGCTAGAGCCAAGAGCTAGCTCACAGCACTAATATATTTTAAGTTTTTCATGTTCTCATACAACATTTGTTTTTTTTTCTATCTTCTATGGTAAATATTTGCCTCGAAGCCATAATTTTTCAAAATGCAGTCAAAATGCCTTCTCATTTAGAAAAATATGATATTTTACAAAAAATAATTCAACTAATTTCAAAACCCTGTGGGTATTTTCATAAACTTCAACTGACTTTTGGCATCTAGAATTCTACTATTTGATAACTACAAGCTGCTAATTAAAAAAAAAAAAATAATTAATGTTTGGATTGGTCAATAGAAACATTACAGTGTTTATTTCACCCATTACAAACTAGAATTAGTGTGTGCGAATCATTATGTGCGATACAGCTGTAGAGATTTTTTTTTTACTTTTGGAAGGCACTGTATCAACCGATAGACGTCTACTGCTGTATATAGCCCTCTCCTAAGCGTTGGCACATCGTACAGTCCTTTGTTTCTTTACCTTCAAATTATTATTCTTCTACTACAATCATCCTTTATTTATATTTTTAAATATTAAAAAAAAAACATTCCAAAATGTAAAAAATATGTAGTATCCCAATATCTCATATAAAATAGTAGGTATCAGGAAAATGGTCCAAGCTGCCGGTGGTCATGGCTTTACAAAGGGCAGCCTTACACCTAGACAATAAGAGATAAATTGGTATAATATTTTTTTTATCACATCTATTCAAAAAGACGTAGTTTACTCCTCGTATACAGGGACCAAAATAGCTGTTTAATCCCTAGGGATTAAAAGTGATTTGAATTTGGACTTTGGATATTGTTAGTAAAAGTTCTATTCACCAAAGAGATCGATCACGAACATTGTATGAATAAGTAACAGGCTGGCAAGAGAGAGATGAGAAACTGTGAATTTGATCAAAATTAAAATCCAAGATGGCGGATGCGAATTTTTTTAAATTTTTCGTCTAGGTTATCGTTTTCTTAGTTTTCGACGGCGGTAAAGCCGATAGTGACGTCAAAATGTAAATCCAAGATGGCGGATGCGAAAATTTTCAAATTTTCATCATGGGTATCGTTTTCATAGTTTTCGAGGGTGATAAAGCCGATAGTGAGGTCAAAATGTGAATCCAACATGGCGGCTGTGATTTTTTTTCATAATTTTTTTTATTTTGTGTTTAAAATCATTCGTGAGTAGGAAATTAGTTCCTGATGGGGGTCGGACCGCACACATTTGTTTTCTCATAGAGGGTGATAAAAAGTAGAGTGTTCACCTCGGGAGCAACACTATTTTAAGCTCGAGAGATGTACTTTGAATCCCTTCAAAGAAACACGCGCACACTCTCGCCTTAAAAATAGTTGTTTGCTCCCTTGGCAAACAATCTACTATTATACCATTCCCCTTCTAAAAAGCTTATTTTATTCAATGAAAACAGTGAATAAAAAGCTCTTTTAATTACTATTTTGGTGTTTGAATTTAGAACACGTCAATATGTTAGACCGCCATCTCAATGCTATACAACCTCCTTAACACTTTCGACACCTCCCATTTTCATAGAACTCATACGCCATGCCGCCATACTTATTGGAAGTCTACGACTTTTATTATTCTTAGTTGGAAGTGAAACCTCCGGGAGGGTTGCATTACGTTTTTTTAAAATATAGGTACATCAGATTTTATTTTCACGGTTTATAATCTGTATTTGCAAAAAAAAACCTACATTTAAAATGAGGAAACACCAATTTTCTCACAACTAAAATTAGTCGTTTCCCAGCAATAATTATTGCTATTTTAATTTGATACAGAACGTTATGTGATGTTTCTTATACACTCTTTCCTTTGTATACGACTTTTTATTTTATCGTTCAGGTTATTATTATCAAATTCAGAACATTAAAAATAATTAATTATAATATTTTTCTATTTTTCCGTAGTGTTAATTAACTTTAATATAAATATATCGCATAGCTTATCTATGTATTTATTAAAGGTTTTTTTTCGCAATAATGATTACCTAACAGGAAATACAATATGGGTATAATTGGTGACCTGATTAGCCTTATCTGGAATACAATTATTCTTGTTTGTTCGAAACAGAAAAGTAGATATCGTGGAAAAAACAACTTGATAATTTAGTGGTATGAGAAACAGGGTGTAAAGTTCACTCATCCTCCATTGAAAAGGGAGGATCCTCCGACCAGACGGGTTTTATGTCTGGCGGGCAACTGCCCGAAAGTTGATTTCGGATAGTCTTATCTATGTCGTTCGCGCGATAAACTCTAACTACGCGATGCAGGATTTGTGTGACGTCATGTCTTTGCTGCGTAGTTCGTATGTGGCGATGTAACCGCTACAAACTAAGCCCCTTATTCATAAACGCTGCTTAAAAATATGTAATGCAGCACAGTTAGCGCTTGTTTAACTATAACACATTTTTTGACGGTTTAACTTTAAGCAATGTTTTTATGTACGAGAGTTAGTATTGTAGTTATTTCATTTTTGTCACATTATATGCTGTACCGGTTGACGTCATCACGTCAACGCCGGCTGTCGCTGAAAATCAGCGCTGCGGCTCTGTTTTATTTATTTATCATAAGCACACCAACAGCACAGTCACTTACAATTCAAATTAAAAATCTTAAAAAAATAACATTTCAGTAACCATGCAAATGACAGGTATGCATGACATTCACATATTTTGCATAAGGTCCCAGCGTTATGCTGAATAACGAAGGCCGTTTTGTGTTGATGTGACGCATATTAACCCCGCATATTATTGGATTAAAGAATGAATTTATTCACTGAATTATCGAGGCATTTTAGGGTGGTTAATTTTGGCAGAACTAAGCACAATTTACCTATAATATAAGATCGAAAAATAATTTTGTGTCATATTTCAGACTTCGTCGCAGCCTCAGGAAGTCAACTAGAGTTCTATTTCAAAGGAGGACACTCGCGCTCAGAATACATTTCGTCGAATAGCATCAAGTTAATTACTCATGACGCAGTAGGCAACCGAATTTTCTTTGTCGACCGTGAAAACACAAACACCACTATCTTTAGTTATGACATATCAACCAAGAAAGTCGAATCTGTAGTACCGAAGGAGATTGGCGTATGGCAATCTATCCAGGGAGTAGCCTTCGATCCCGTCGAAGAATTACTCTTCTGGAGTGATTTGGAGTCAAATATATACTGGTTTTCGTTGAAACCTGGATTTGAGAACAATGTCTACGGAAACCTACTAATCCATATACCTGATAGGTATGAACAATATAGTTTAACTCCTACTGTGGATAGCTGTAGAGGGTACGTTACTTGTGATACTTCTGAAAATCAATAAAACACATTTTGAACTTTCTGTAAATTTATCGTGGTTTACAAATTACAGGTATATTTACTGGACGAGGGAAGACTCGAACGCACATAATTTACCGTCCACAATAGAGAGAGCCCGTTTTGATGGCTCTGATAGAGAAGTTTTAATTGACAGTAACATTAAAACGCCAAGGAATTTGGTAATTGACCAACAATCACAGAAAATGTACTGGACTGATGGTATATGGGCTGATGATGATGATGGTAGACAATTTTTTCTTGAAAGTGCAGACTTAAAAGGAAAAAACAGAACAGTATTATACAGCGAAACAGGAATATACCAACCAATGTCACTCGCTCTATCAGACGATACTATCTACTGGTTGCAATGGCCACAGGGAACTATTTATCAATTTTCAAAGAATCCATCGATACATGAAAAACCAAAAGCAATTATTTCAATGAGATCATCGAATGTGTATGCCATAGCCACCAACTTTAAAATTGGCGATCAAATTCGGGGAATCCAGGACTGCGAAGGACTAAAGAGACTGCTACCAAATAATTCAGTGACTGACGATAACGTCTCCTTGAATATTTCTTCAGATGTAAGCCTGTTTTGTGTCCACGGTAAGCAAGTTAGTGGCAAGTCTCAATGTCAATGCACACACGGTTACTCCGGTGAGAGATGCGATGTTTCAGTCTGTCAGAACTATTGTCTCCAAGGGGATTGTATTGTCAGTGATGAGGAACAACCTACATGCAGGTAGACCTTTTTATAACTCATTTATTTCCGTGTTCCATTTAGTTATATACCATTTTTTAAATTTCTTTAGCGGCGTTGTGCACTTTTTATGGGATGGGTAAAAAAATTTAAACTCGTGTCAGGACGTGACCGTAAGATCCATTGCCTAGCAAACGACAAAGTAAATATCAAAATAAATAGTCTTTGACATTAGGCAAAGATTGCGATTTAAGAAATTTTACCCATATTAATGGGTAAAAAAAAAAACCTAGTTCATGAAAAGTGTTTAAATAAATTGTTTATTTTTGTTAGACTATATTTTGAAAATAAATAAATATACTACTACTACTACTAATCAATATTGTATTTAACGACATAAATTATAGTACTTTTATACTGATAAATAAAGCAATTCGTGCGAAATTATTCCCTAACCATTCCAAAATATTCAAAAATGCACAACGTTAATATTCAAGTATTAACTTCTGCCAGCACTCGCGGAGTGCAACCCGTCGTTTTTTTTTTTATTAAACAAGCCAGGTGCCCGATAGAACTTCCCATCGGCTAAATTGACGAACTTCCATACAAACTTTCATCCCCTATTTAACTATTTCAGGGGTTGCATTTTTTAAATAATCCTTCGTTAGTGGTTACGCACTTTCAGTTTTAGTGACTCTGCTTAGTAAAAAGTTTTATAATGAATTCTTGTGCAAAATTTCATACTTCGAGACCCAGTGATTTAGGCGGTGCATTGTTTGTCAGTGTGTGAATTTATTTAAATAGACTTTCGTGATTACAGATGTAATGCTGGTTATTCTGGTGAAAGATGTCAAGTCAACGATTGCCAGGGGTATTGTTTGAACGACGGCATCTGTTTCTTGAATGAGGAGAGTCAGCCAGTATGTCAATGTAAAGAACATTACGAAGGCGAAAGATGCGATGTTTCAACCTGTCAGAACAAATGTTTTCAGCAAGTTGTTTCAATGGTGCCCATCCCATGCCCATCACCATCATAAATGCAGGTATATCTTCATCTGTCTTATTAATAATAAGTCTTCTTGTTACATCTGATAATGTCAAGTCATTTTGGAAGTTCGTCAATAGCAAAAAAAGGTACGAATGGCTTACCACAAACGATGAAGTTCGGTGGTGTGGTTTCATCTGACGGTCAAGTAATCAGCGAATTATTTTCGGACTTTTTTAGTTCAGTTTTTGAGGATACGTCTGGATCTCCCCTTAGTGGCGACACTTGCGCAGGTGTCCAATGCAACTCTTGTTTATCGGAGATTTATGTTGAACACGATTATGTTTTGCGGGCATTGAAACAACTGGATCATAATAAATGCGCTGTTCCGGACGGAATACCTTCTCATTTCCTGGTCAAGTGTGCTGAAGAGCTATCATTGCCACTGTTTTACTTGTTCAATCGATCGCTGAAACTGGGTACGTTCCCAAAGTTCTGGAAAAAGGCGCACGTTGTGCCCATTTATAAAGATGGTGACAAGTCAGATTGCGCAAACTACAGACCCATAAGTATATTATCTGGTATGGCAAAACTTTTTGAAGCGTCTTTGTATCAGCATTTTTATTCTCATTTTAAACCGTATCTTTCCCAATCCCAGCATGGATTTGTTCGAGGTAAATCAACACTTACAAACCTGCTCGAGTACAAAAACTATCTGTGTTCTGCTTTCGCGAAGGGCGGTCAGATAGACTCAGTCTATACAGACTTTCAGAAAGCATTTGATAAAGTTAACCATGAAGTATTGCTTTTGAAGCTGAAATCGTATGGTATACATGGTTCCCTGTTCCGGTGGATACAGTCTTACTTAAAAAACAGAAGCCAACTCGTTTCTGTCAGAGGATACTTGTCGTTACCGATTATTGTTACGTCAGGCATTCCACAGGGATCGCATTTAGGGCCCCTATTTTTTATCATTTTTATTAATGATCTCGTGACAAAATTGGCATGTCCCTGTCTATTGTATGCCGACGATCTGAAGGTTTTCACGTCGATAAAAAACACATCCGACAGTGAATCCCTTCAGAACGATTTAAATATCATTTCTGACTGGTGTACCCTCAATCGAATGAAATTAAACATAAATAAATGCTTTGTTATAAGTTTTACGAAAAAACGTATAAAGAACACTTATGACTACAAACTCGAGGGAAAATCGTTAGAACGAAAGCACGTAGCCAGGGATCTCGGCGTGTTGTTTGATGAACAATTATCTTTTAGAGATCATTACAATAACATGACGAATAGAGCATTGAAACTTCTCGGTTTTATATCTAGGTCTACCAAAGGATTTAAAAAACCTCAAAGCTTTATATTACTTTATAAAAGCCTAGTAAGAAGTATATTGGAATACTGCTCGATAATCTAGTCACCGTGTTACGCAGTACACTCTGACAGAATTGAGAGTGTGCAAAGAAAATGTGTTAAGTGGGTCTCGTACCGGTACGGCTTCTCTAGAACGCTACAAAGCTATTCCGAACGCCTTGTCAAATTTAATTTGGAACCCTTGCATGCTCGTCGCAAACGGCAAGACTTAATAAGCCTGCATAAGATCCTACATTCCACTCTGGACTCTTCAGCTCTGCTGTCCCTCATAAACATCAATACTAGGTATAACACCCGTACACCTAAAACGTTTGCCCTTCTGGTCTTTACAAATAACACCTCCTATTACAACCCTATCGTTAGAATGTGTCGACTTTATAATGAAATTTCAAAAGACAATAACAGTATTGACATCTTCGATTCTCGTGCCGCTGCCTTCAAAAGACATGTATGTACACTTTCTTTTTAATGTTTAGTCTTGTAACGCTTTAAATACTGTTTTCTTTAAATAATGTAATTCTGTGTCATTTAAGTTCTTTACCGGGCGTGTTGGTCTCCTACACATTCCCTGCCTAAGTAGAAGTGTGTCGGAGGGCAGACGCACATACCTTGTAGCTGTAATCTTGTGAACTGAGGTTTTTTAAAAATTTTATTATTATTTTTTACTGTAGTTGTCATCATTATTTTTGTTGTTGTTATTGCTAGTCGTGTTGTGCGATTACACTTTGGGTGATAATCAGGTCGAAACCTATAACGTGAACCTAGTGATATACTGTGATTGTTACTTGTTGTAGTTGCCTTGTGAATAAATAAATAAATAAACATAAAGGATAGTGAGCAAAAATGTATGGGCGGCACACTCACGTCCGCCACAGATAAAACCACTGTTGTTTTAAAGACGATGCTTCACCCTTTATAAAACCAAAGCGCACCAAAATCTGTCCGGGCTTCATCACTTCCGACTATGTTAAGTTAGGTTAGATAAAATACACGCAGCCCCGCCACAGTTAAAACCACTGTAGTTTTGAAGTTTTTGCTTCTCCCTTTATTCAAACCAAAGCTCTGGAAAATCTGTCCCGGGGTTCTTCAGTTCCGACAATGTTGCCTGCTGGGTATATTTTGCCTAACCTAACCTAACATAACATTGTCGGAACTGAAAAACCCCAGGACAGATTTTGATGAGCCTTGGTTTGAATAATAAAGGGAGAAGCCATGTCTTCAAATTAGAAAGAAGATTAAGAAGTATTCCTTCGATTTTCACTTTGTTCTATTTTATGCAAATCATTTATAAACGACTAGCTGTTACCCGCGACTTCGTCCGCGATGATGTCTATACATCAACTTTATTTGCATAGCTGCCAGTGAGACTCCAGTCGAAAAGTCGTTTCGGAGATTAGCCGAAACAAACAGACAGGTTTTTTTTGTGTTCTGTTGTATGGATCGTAAGTATTTAGAGGTATGAGGAACAGGGTGTAAAGTTCACTCATCCTCATTAGAAAAGGGAGGATCCTCCAACCAGACGGACTGGCGGGCAACTGCCCGTAAGTTGATTTCAGATAGTCTTATCTATGTTTTTCGCTCGGCAAACTCTATCTGCGCGATGCAGGAATTGTGTGACGTCATGTCTTTGTTGCGTAGTTCGTATGTGGCGGCGTAACCGCTACATCACTCCCCTCCAAAGACCGGAGGTCGATAGTGGGCTGAGTCTTGGATCTTGAGATGCCTGCACAGTGCCAGCTGTGGTTCCAGTGAGTCGGAACCGGGTGTCGCAAAGTTCACGGTGAGTCGGAACTGTTTGCGGTGATTCCCGAATGAGTCGAGGTGGCGCTGCGTCGTCATCCAGTGAGTCGGATGTGGTACAGCGCCGGGTTGTGGCTGGTCAAAATCGGTCCAGCCATTTCAGAGATTTCCCTTAAATGTTCCCGTGGGAATATCGGGATAAAAAGTAGCCTATTTTACGCCCAGTGGCCTCAACTATCTATTAGTGAAAGTCCCGTCCAAATCGGTTCAACCGTTTCGGAGATTAGCCGGAACAAACAGACAGACAGACAGACAAAATTAAATTGTATTTTTGTTGTATGTGTCGTATATACTTTCATATGAATTTAGTCTGTAGCTGTTATTTTGAAATTACAAACAGACACTTCAATTTTATTTATTTGTATAGATTAAACTAATCAGCGTGATAGTTTCGTAACGTTTAAACTGATTTGGCGTAATGTTCTCGACTTTAATTTTTTGCTCTTTTATAGTGTTTATTACAAATAGTCTTCTTGTTACATTAATTGAGCACTTTTCTCGTTATATTATTTACAGATGTAACACAAGCTACTCTGGGCAAAGCGGTGAAGTCGTCGTGTGCGTCAACTACTGTTTGACCAACTTTGCTAGTTGTTTGAATGAGCACTGGATGAGAAGACATTTAGATGTTACTTTTATTTCAACGACCGACGACTGCGTACAGAAAAACAAATCGAATCCTAACTGATTTCTACCCGCTTGCAGCACCAATCCCTACACTGGATACATTTAGCGCTAAGCTTATTTGAATTTGTTCAACGCTGAATATGTTTTGCGATTAGGGGGTAGTGTTAAGTTTATGAAAAATTGTGTAAGTCATCATCATCCTCCTGCTCTTTTCAAATAAGTTTTGTGTCGGCGCAGCACTTCTATCATCTCGGAAGCTACTCCTTTCCAAGCCATATCCTTATCATCTCACAGACAATCCCCTATCAAAAAAAAAGTAATAGTTATTATTGAATTAAAATCGAGTACGTTTATTAAAGAGACGCTTAATTTCATTTAATTTGACATAAACGTAATTTTTAGGACTCTTCTCATCTTTGATTTTGTTATCTTTTAAAATAAATATTATACATCTTTGTGAGAACAAGTTTTTTATTTCCGCTTAGTATAAGGGGTGCCTTTTCAGAGAAAAGTTTTGTCTAGTCGCACCGACACGGCGACTGCACGAGCCCAAAAAGATGGATGCTTTGTATGAATTCTAAGAATACGTTTTGCACTTGCCGGTGACGCCTTTTGTTTCAGTCTTTTCGTTGCCGTTTTCGTGCCGGTTTCGTAGTTGTGTCTCTAATGGAAAACGTCCAATAACGAAAACTTCTTTTACACGATTTTTCACACAAATATTGTAAAATATCAGTCGGAGTATGAGACTGTATACTTATAGTACTTAGTATATAGTTCACAGGATCTTGTAGTTGATAGATGAAGCTACATCATTGGAATAAAGTCGGTCAAGTATACCAACTGTTAAAATTAACGAAGTGTATAGAGTGCCGCGAGTTTCTTGTGGCACTCTAGTGTCACTGCCTCGGCCCGGCTAGGGTGCCGTTAGGTAGCCGTGCCGTTGCCGTTAGGGTGGGTTAGGTTAGGTTAGAACTGTGACCACACAACGCATGAGCCGAGCGAGCGTAGCGAGCGGTGCCGCGGCAGCGGCCGGCGAAGTGCCAGGGTCCGTTTAGGCACAAGAGAATGTAATATTTTGGGAATGTGGTGTTTTACAGCGATTTAACCTCGACAATCAAACAAAATACCAAGTGACGTGACTTAGTGACAGTGACAATGACAATCCAATGCTTGCGGCACTTTGGCCGGGCCGAGGCGGTGTTACTAGGGTGCCTGTAGTGGCACTTTATCCGATAGGGATAGAGTGCCACTGGTGGTACTCTATACACTGCCTTGTATGGTTTAGATCGAGAGGTTTTTGAAGTGTAGAAAAATTGCAGTTCACATGTTTGCATCGTTGATCATCAAAAAAACAGAACAAATCAAAAACATATAAATAAATATTATGTAATAAAATGCAAGTCCAGTAACGAAGTTCTTCTACCGCAAAATGTTGTGAGATCTAATGTAAAACCAAGTCGGTTAATTTATTCAGTACCTATTTATGGGAGCATAATATCCAACAACGATGTCATAAATTGTTACCTAATTAGTTAAGTAACAATATAAATTGTGACCGTATTAATATTAGACACCTTTATTTCTTTAATAAATTGAATTACTTGGCTATCGTATGGCAACATTATCACATAAGAATAATATATTTCTACTACTTTAAATAGTAAATTTGGTTCATGGGTAAAGAAAGAAAGAAAGAAAATACCTACATTTATTTAATACAGACTAAAAAGCACACAATTTATACATTATAATTATTTAATTTTCAACTTTTTAATTTTTGGAATTTTCCCTTTACTTGTGCTGTAAGACCTTACTTTTAACCAAAATTGTCAATTCTAGGTCAACCGGAAGTATTCTGTAGGTTTTGGGTCGAAAACCTATAATATACGAGTATAGTAGTTCCCGTTGACCTAGAATCACGAAATTTTGCAAAAAGAAAGGTCTTGCAGCACAAATAAAGGGAAAATTCCAAAAAATATAAAAAAATGAAAATTAAAGGGTGTCTCCATACATACATAGTTGACGCCAATTAAGATAGTCCTCTGAGTTGTATGGGCGCTTATACAATTTAGAGGACTAGTTTCTGGGCACAGAACTATTTAGGTACCTCCACGAATGAAGCACCGAATATAAGGAACCCTCAGTGCGCGAGTCCAACTCGCCTTTCACCGGTTTTATTTTTTGTTTGAGACATTTCGATCTGTATTCCCAGATTTTGAGAAAAATATACAGTCAGCAAGAAAATGGCCAGTTTTCGCAAAACTTTTTCTGAAGCAAGATAGATTAAGATTGGCATAGCAACTTTGAGTGATATACTATATACTCTAAGCATAGCAAGGACCAAAAATCTCTATTGGACCGACTATGAGTACTTACTAGAAAAGTAAAAAATCGCAAAAAACTTTTCCAATACATTTTATACAATTGCAAAACTGGAAATAAAGATATTTATTTCGTAGGTACTCATAGGTAGATTTACCTAGGTAGGTACCTACTTTTTAAGATGAATAGACTGGTCTAAAATAAAGAAAAAAAATGGTATTTCAGGAACGAATACGCATTATAATTTTATTTGAGAACAATAATTGTTGCTTTTGAAAAAACCTTTTGCACGACTCGTAATGCTTCGCATTAGAGTGTGCTCTACGATCGAAAAATATTTTTTGCCCCATTTCTGCAACTGTTTTTATTGTTTCACTCCTGCTAGTACACAGAACCTACTTAATTTATATACCATTGTATAGATGATTAAATGGAGATTAATATTGTATTTTTTAACAATTGATTTAATCCAGCAGAAATGGAAAAAGCATCAAAATAGTTGAAAAAAATTTCCTGTCCGTCAATTTATGATCCCTGAAAACATTGTAGCTTGCGATAAAATCAATTAATTGAGTCAATTTTTTTTTTATACATTCGTTTCAGCCGTAGAAGGAACCCTATTGAAAATGGCTCTTTTATTCATAGTAGTTTAATTATAATTAATAAAATACTAACTAAAATATAATATCAATATCTAAATATTTTCAACCTTGATCCGGTGCCGTTGCCTAGCAACTGCCAACGTAAATATCTTTGTCAGTCGTTGACATTACGACTTCATGAAAAGTGATAAATTGTTCATTTTTAAACTATGTTTTGAATTTCTTTTTCGTTTATGAATGAGTGATAAGTATGAGGCGTGCACTTTTGGATTTTCCAAACTATTCTTTTTTCCTTTTGAAAAAACCTTTTCTTAAATACAAATGTTTTTTGCGTTTTGTGACTTTTACAGCGAACAGTCTTTTTTAACGTTTCCCATACAAGTCTGAAAGATCAAAATTTGTTGAGGCTATTTTTTTCTCAGAATGTCGGAAATCACAAGCAATAAACTATCTTGTTCTCAAAGCAAATAAAATTATAACGCCTATTCGTTCGAAGTAAAATTTTTTTTTTGTTCTCCGTAAGTCTATCAATTGTAAAAAGTAGGTTGGAATCTCGTTTCCTACGAAATGTATGGGGCAAGTTTTTGGTGATTTCTGACTTTTCTAGTTAAACCTCAGTTGGTCCTGTAGAATTTTTAATCTTTATAAGATACAGGATCGATTGACATCAAAAAAAGTTTTTGTGAAAACTGTCCATTTCTTGCTGAGTGTACATTTTTTTCAAAATCTGTGCATGCAGATCCAAATGTCTCAAAAAGTTAAGGACAGTCACCTAAGACGGTTTTCCTGTAGCTATAAAAATCCACCCTGTATAGTTATACATATTATTTATTTTATTTTATTTCTTATGTACAAACAGTAAAATATATACATATATACAATATAAACATAATTATGATTACAAAGGTACTGCTTATTTCTTAAGATTTTTTTTCTAGCAGACCTGCGAAAGGAGAAATGAAAAAGAAATGTAGACAAAAGTGTGTGAGAACAAGAAGAAAAAAAAAATAAGTATGCGAAGTTTTAAACTGTTATTACTCAATTTTTAAAAAGTGCAGAATTAATTCTGTACCCTCAGTGAAAAGTGATTTATCTCGAGTTGTAGCAGTTTTGAGTTGTGTATACAATCTTGAAGCTAATTTTTTTTTATTTTTTTCTATATAATCGGTTTAACTTTATCTATTATAGAACGGGAAATAAGTTTCGTGCTGAATGATACAAGTTGCATTCTAGATGAATTTTGATGATAATTTTTGTGTCTACTGATATGTCTTTAGTAATATTAAATTGAACTAAAGCATAAAATTAAACAAGTACGTGTAAATAGGGCTATCTCGATTTGTAATACTTGACACATTTAATATTAATTACATGAGCTTTGTGCTTCTTAATACAATACAATTTATATTAAAGGACACAAAAAATACCATACAACTATCAATTGTGAATGATAATATAACTCAAATTATATCTCTTTAGTTTAAGCAGCATTAAATACCACCAACGTGTTAAGTGATACAACTCAACCTTTATCAAATTACACGTAAAACATTTTAGTAACACATTTAGTTCTTAATAATGTAAATTTATTTATAACCGATTAATAGTGATTATTGTGTAAAGTGATATATGCAGTTTCGTCTTTAAAATGTCTGTCTGTTTCTGTCACGGGCGTCTCCGCAGTGAGAAAGCGAGGTCGGCAATGATGGCGAGGGAGGCAATCGTGCTCAAACGGCAGTCGGCCAGTTTCGTTTTGGCGTGAGTGACAGGAGCACGCGTCCATATTTAACAAAAATTTGACGTATGGTGATAAATTCTGTGCTTCCCGCATCCGTCCGGATTCCTGCGGCCTTCACAAGGTTATCGATCCATCTTGTGGGTGGACTTCCAACGCTTTGTCTTTCGGTTCGCAGTCGAAACTTCAGAACCTTTCGGCCCCATCGGCCATCCGTTCTACGAGCAATATGCCCTGCCCATTGCCACTAAAGTTTGGCAATTCTTCGGGCTATGTTGGTCACCTTGGTTCTCCTGCGGATCTTTTCATTTCTGATTCGATCATGTAGGGAAACGTCAAGCATAACCCTCTCCATTGCTCTTTGGATGACTTTTAAACTTCTGATAAGACCCATTGTGGGCGACCACGTATCAGTGCTATAGGTCATCACTGGCAACAAACACTGGTCAAAGAGTTTCGTCTTGAGACACTGCGGTATGCGGGACGAGAAAATATTGCGTAGCTTCCCGAAAACTGCCTAGCCGAGTCGGATTCGATGATTGACCTCTTTCTCGAAGTTGGACGTACCTAGCTGGACAGTTGTCAGTGTTTTCTTAGAGTAAACATATGTGTCCACAACTTCAAACGTAGCGTCTCCGATCTTCACGTAAGTGGGTGTTACATGGGCATTTGTCATGGTTGCCTTTGTGTTATCCATGTTCTTTTTAAAACCCACTCTTTCGGAGGGCCTACTGAGGTCATCGAGCATTGTACTCAGATCCTCCATGGTCTCAGTCATGATAACTATGTCATTGATAAACCGAAGGTTAGTGATATACCCGCCATTGATATTGCCTAGCTCTTTCTAGTCCAGAACCTTTAAGACATCCTCCAGTGCGGCGGTGAACAGTTTCGGAGAGATAACATGTCCCTGTCTCATACCTCACTGCAGAAAGATAGGTTTCAAGGTCTGATCCTGGAGTCAGACTGACATAGTGGCGTTTTCGTACAGACACTTTAGCACCTCGATGTACCGATAGTCGATCTGGTACCGTTGAAGAGACTGCAGCACAGCCCATGTCTCGATCGAATCAAAGGCTTTCAGGTAGCCTACAAACGCTAAGCAGAGAAGCGGGTTATACTCTTCGTTGTTCTGTATAACCTGACGCAGCGTATGTATAAAATCTACGGTGCTAAAGCCTATACGGAATCCGGCTTGTTCGGGAGGCTGGAAGTTGTCAACCCTGCGCGAGAAACGGTCCGTGATGACTCTTTAAAACAGCTTGTAAACATGGCTTCGAAGTGTGATGAACCAGTTCTTAAGCAGAGCATTGTCTCCCTTTTTAAAGAAGAGTACTACCACATCTCTGTTCCATGCCTGTAGCGTTTGACCCTTGAGTGTGACGAAATCGAACACCTTCTGGAGGGCCTTAAGAACGGACTTTCCACCGGCCTTTAGGAGTTGGGCCGTAATTCCGTCATCACCCGGCACCTTGTTGGTTTAAGCTGCTTCAGAGCGATCCAAATCTCGTACAAGCTGACGTCCGGGATGTCTTCGGTCTAGTGTCGAGCCAATCTAGCTCTTGTGTCATTTGCTAGATTCGTAACGGGGTCACTGGTTGACGTAGAAACTCTCTATCTCTCTCAATAGTTCAGATTTGGCGGATACGATTCTGCTAGCGGTCTTCAGTTTTGCAAGCTAGCTCTGCCCAATAAACATTTATTATGTTTCAACTAGGTGATCTTAGGAAAAATGTTTGATTCAAATCAATGAGTAACGTCTACTAAGTCGTGACCCTAAGGCCTCTGCCTCGAATCTTGCGGGCAGCGGGGCGACGGCGGTGGCGACGCGGGCATCGCAGACCCGTTCTCGAAACCAGCGGGCAGATCGCGCGGCACTATAGCGGCGTAGTGTTGTGTTCGTGGTTGTGTCGTCGTGATATTGGTTTTTATTCGTAAACGAAATGTCTGAACAACGGCGGCAACATCTTTTAGATTAAAATTTATTCCTAACGCTCGATTTATTGTGGCTAATAAATTACACAACACTGCAATGCAGACGCGCGGGCGGTCACCGCTTGACTGGAGTCCACCGCTCGTTGCCCGCTCCCGCGCCGCTGGTTTCAAGGGCCGGTCAATTTGATTTTACGCATTTTATCCTGCTGCTCCCGCGCCACCACCGCCGCCGCCCCGCTGCCCGCAAGATTCGAGGCAGAGGCCTAATAGTAATGTTTTAAGCAACTTAAGGACATAATTTAAGTAGTTATTTACTAATCAACTAGTATGGAACTTAGTTTTCAGTGATTTTTTTCTTAGAGACAAGGGGGCTTGTTGTTTTTGTTATAGTGGTTAATGATTTAAGGAGTAATTTCCTTAAATCATTAACCACTGATATGACTGTTTATTTTAACAAATTATTAAAATATACTTAAAGTACATATTCACACTTTTATTCACCCGGTTTTTAAATGAAAATAGACTCCGACAGTATAAATACATGTTACTAGGCCCCTACAAAAGAAATCAATTTAAACTTATATTACTTTTCACCTTGAAAGTTTTGTAATTCCTTTGATATAAATTAAGATACATCGATATACACTTCGCCTTTTATTGTATTTATTGTGTGTAAAGTGAAAGCGATGGCGAAATAGATCGGGCGGTTAAGCACAGAATTAACACTGGATGGATGAAATGGCAGCAGGTCACGGGAACAATCTGCGACTCCCGCATTCCCCTTAAACTTAAGGGGAAGATATATAAAACAATGGTTAGACCTGCTGTCTTGTATGGATCAGAATGTTGGGCCACCAAAGGGATGAATGATGCAGCTGAGATGAAAATGCTAAGAGGGATGTGTGGTGTTACACGAATGGATAGAGTAAGAAATGAGTACATAAGAGGAAGTCTGAAAGTGGCAAAATATAAAAAAAAAACTCAGTAATAAAAAAGTTGTAGCAATTAAAAAAATGCAAAACTTTAAACTGAAATTTCTCAAAACGAGCATTTTTGACTTGTACCACTTTTCACTGAGGGTACAGAATTTTCATTTAATTATCTTTATACAATGGTATATAAATTAAGTAGGTTCTGTGTACTAGCAGGACTGTAACAATAAAAACAGTTGCAGAAAGGAGGCAAAATAAACTTTTCGATCGCAAAGCACTCTCTAAAGCTTTGAATAATGAGTCGCGCAAAAAGTATCATTAACGAAATTTGGATCTGTAAAATGGGACGGAAGTTCTTCTCTAGGTTTATAATGTAATAATGTGGATTTAAGATTTATCCATAATAGTTTAGGGTTCTTTATTGTAATATTAATATTTTGCTTGAGAAACGCCACTGTTTCGTAGTACAAAGAAATTAATTAACACATGGGACTTTGTCGTATTCTTTTTAGAATTTGATTTAGTTTTCCTGGAACAAGTCAGCCCATTGTCCCGTAAATACATCATGAGTATAATCGTATCAGTATCAGTAATCCACGGGACTTTTCCTTGACAGTACATGTTTTGATCGGTGCGTGAACATCGAAAAGTTATGTGGGAGTTCAGAGCATTCATCCAAAAAGTTGGCAACGTCGTCGTAAATAGCTGTCAATTATTACCTGTTTTGATTAATATGGCAATATGAAAGGAAATAAGAAATATGAACTGTAAATCTAATTAGTGAACAACAATATTAATAATGAATGCAGCTTGTGGCCACCAATTTAACATTAACATCACTCAGTAATATGTAATGGTCACAATTTCCCAGTGAACTAAAGGAATCCATGGTGTTTCTTGTTCCTACATATTTTTCACTTTGTTATTTCCGTACTCGTATTTTGATTGCTGTTAATTAATGAAACAGTAAAAGTTGCTGATTACCTACCTTATCAATCAATGATTGATTTTATCTCATTAACAACTGCCCAGCTCATCTCTAAAAGGTGATCACCATAAAAGACACGGCTTAAGCAATAATTTTGTCTACAAAAGGACACGTCATTTTACTCACTATGCGCAAATCTACTGTTTGAACATGGCCGCTTTATTGACACTATATTTTTACGATATGTCCGGTACGATGAACTAAAAAGTGGTCAAGTGCGAGTCGGACTTGCACACGAAGGCTTCCGTACAATAAAATATTTTCTCTTAATATTTTCTAAAAACGCTGAAAATATACGTGTTTTATAAGGTGATCCGCGTAAGCCCCACTGTGACCAATTGGTCACAGTGGGGCTCTCGCGGCGTGAATCACTATTTTAGAGCAACAAGGCATTCCTATTCTCGTCAATTAGACTTAAATTACAGGTAAAACCGCAAAATTCAGAAATAATTCAAAAGTGACGTAAAGCGCGCGTGAATGTCAAACCAACGCGTCGGGCTAGACCAGTTCATTTTACCTTTATTTTTGTATATATTGTTATAGCGACCATAGTAGCACACACTCTGTGAAAACTTCAAGTACCTACCTATTACGGTTCAAACGATACAGCCCTGTGACAGACGGACGGACGTACAGCGAGCCTTAGTGCCTTTTCGTACGTCCCGGTTGCCGGACAGCCGGTCCGGTTACCCGGCGGCTAATGTACGTTATCTTGTACGTGTGAAACGCATGCTGCCGGTTATCCGGCAGTGGCTACCTGGCAACTGGGACGTATGAAAAGGCACTTAGTAATATGGTTTTGTTGCCACCCTTTGGGTACGGAACCCTTTTTTTTTATTGTGTATCTCGTAGTTGGCCTGTGAGGCCATGACTACTTAGTACGGAACCCTAAAAATATCAATTAATATGAAGAAACTTTCGCGGACACGAGAACATCCATCTTACCTTATACATCGAATTTTGCAAAAAAAAAAACAAACGCCGTTGACATGTTATCGATAAAAGAACATGTTTTGATTAAAATTAATCGTTATTGCGAACATTTTTTTCTGGTTCAGGATGGTAAATGCGTTCGCGAGCATACGGTAAATGGAGGGTTCTAGACGATGACAGTTTTTGAAGAAATTTTGCTCTGGTTGTTATACAACGATGATTGTAATAATTTTGTATAATACCTGCAGCTAGGTGTGTATAGATAGATACAGTCTAGGGTGGCAGGGATTCAGTATATATTTTATATGAATCTGGATCTCGAAAAATTTTGACGCAGGGGAGCGTCAAAATATTTCGTAGGTTATTTAAGAAAAAAGTTCTGTTCCATACATTTTGACCGCGTAGATATTGCACTTTTCCAAAGTCATTATTTTACTGAACCCATGGTACCAGGTTGTGCGTCTATATCCCTGCCGTCCTATGAAGACCAATGTTCCAAAATAACTGCCTACTACAAAACATTGCCGGATCCTTAGTAATATCGAGAGACTTTATGCACTTACTCATACCCTACCGTCCTCTAAAAATAAGAAAAAGTACCCAACACACTTCCCGTTCATCTTTAAAACTATTTTATATATAACCCAAAAATATTTCGTTATTTTTTTGCTTCAAGCGACACCGCAAAAATTGTAATTTTAAATTAATACTCATTTAAGAATTTATTCGCCTCATCAAAATGCGCATATACTCGTATCGATGCACACCGGTTGAGTTTTTTATGGTGTATATCAATTATGTTACATCCTTGATATTAAGTTAATTTAAGGTAAATTTCTTCCAAGGTGTCATCGGGATTTTTCACTGTCCAAAGGTGTTGGATTCAACCGTTTAAAGGTAGGAAAGTTAATTGATTATTAATTGATAAGATCGATCATATTTTTGGCCACATATAAGGTGGAGTCGTATCACTGTGTCGATGTACCTACAGTGCAGCAATTACTACTGTATTTAAGGAAAAATTCAGTTTCTCTGTCCATAAAAAAATAAAACTTTTGATATGAAGAAACTTTAACAACACCTTGTATAGTGCGGTGCCCTGCGCGTACAATACAATAATGCTTTCAGGGTGTTGATGGGGTTGCCGCGCTACTGCAGTGCTTCTGGTATGTTCGCAGAAGCAAGAATAGATGGCTTTCACGCCATCATGCGCAAGCGTTGCGCTTCCATAATGCGCAGGGTACGCGCCAGCCCCAACAGCATCCTGAAAACTATAGCTGATAGATGGGACAGCCCCGTACTGGGACATTGGATACGCCTACATGCCAGTGTGGCGTATAATTAATTAATAGTTTGTGTTGTTTATTCTGATAGGTGTAAGTACTAACACTAGTTTCTAAGTCGTGTGTATACTAACCAAATGGACTGTATTTATGGGTCTGAAATAAAAGATTTAATTTAATAATAGTCCCGGGTTTGACTAATACTGTAGTAGGTATCCGACAAAAAATTATTAACAGTTATCCTATTGAAATAGATGGACAAACTTTTAGTAATCATTCAGACCACCAAAATAAGGACAATGGTAAAAAAATTATAAGAAAAACTCATTAGATACTTACAAAAAAAAAAAAAACTGCTAATGAAAATACACTAAAAATGTTGGTTACCCAATGCCATTTTGGTCAAAATAAAATCACTTTTTTTTTGCTTGGATATCTTTGGTTAGACGTACTGAACGCTGTGTTAAAATTTGTCCATCTATTTTTATGGGACCTTATAATCATAATTATTATATCGCTATACTAATCTAGGTAGGTCTCATATCTGGGAAAATTCGTTTTCTCCTTACATAAGAGGTCAATGGTGGCCAAATGGTGACGGGGAGCAGTGGTGGCCCAATGGTAACGGCCCCGACTTACAAGTTGTGAGTCATGGGTTCGAACCCAAGCAGGCGCTTTACTTTATGTAAATAATTTCATCACCACTGCTCTCAAAACGGTGAAGGAAAACATCGTGAGGAAACCGGCATGTCTTAGAACCAAAAATTCGAAGACATGTGACATCCACCAACCCGCACTGGGCCCGCGTGGTGGATTACGGCCCACTCCCTCTCACAGAGAGGAGGCCTGTGTCCTAGCAGTGGGAACATTAATAGGCTAATGATGATGATGATGAAGAGGTCAATAATAATCCTGGACAAATTAGTATCATAACAAATACTAAGCTTAATAATTTCCTTCACGTAAGCTAATAACATAAACATAATGTTTAACATTGAGAATTTCACTGCAAATATTCAAAACATTACTATCCAACAAAATAAAAATCCAACGATACCAATCTTACTATTAACCGACCGTTATCTCAAAATCATGATTATTAAAACATTTTTTGTACTAATCACGCGATTTCCCATCTCAATAACACACCCCCCGTCGTCGAAGTCGGTAATAAACGTAAATCTTTAGACTATGTAGCGTATGGTTAACCCGTGGTTGCGGTTCATCACCCCATATAAAGAGACTGGCCCGATCTTAATTAGGCACCGTTTTAGTGTAATGAGCTTAGCTGTGAGGCCTCTAAAATGGCGGGGATCTGATGGGGATTTTAAACGGCATGTACTTTATCGAACGTCTAATAATTTCCATTTTGCGCCCTAAAAAATATTATTGATCACTCTACTGTTCGATCCGTGAGGGTGTTTTTAGGTATCGTACTGAGAGTCTGTGATAATTATCAGGAAGATAGAAAAAAAAGAATCGTCTCATTATTTTTCAATAGGGATTTTTTCCGGCCGTCGTTTAGCGGGTCAAGCGGGACAAGTCATATTAATATTAACTATGTCCCCTGATGAAAATTTGCTCTTTTTTCATGAATTTAGGGTTATTTTGGTATATACTGAAAATGTAATTTTTAAATAGCAAACAATAGGCTTTTTTATTTTCTCTATAGATTTTTGTTACTTTTATGTTATGTTGCAGTACCTATGCGCCCCATTCGGATCGGGCAAGGTTATTTTTTACATATTGTTTAAGTAAATAGGTAATGATTGCGTATCTTTTTGTGAACCTAAAATAATTCCGATTTTGTTTCAATTAAATATACACGAGTGGCGCCAACGGCAGGGGCAGCTGTCGCCACGTCTTCGCTCGTGTATGCGGCAACTGCAGTCGTAGACACTCGTCGATGGCAACCGTAGACATTGTCGCCGACTGCAGTTGCCTCTGCCGTTGGCGCGTGCCGCTTGTATATATGAGCACTTATAGTGCAATATGGTACAATCCAGCGTATGGCATTAAAGTTTTGAGATATGTATATGTAAACTTTTGAGATGCAAACAGATCCAAATAAAAAAATACAACAATAAAATGCAATGCAATGCAATGTAATTAATATGTAATCTGCGCTCGCAATTTATTTGCCAAACATGTAAACAAACACGAGTTTTAGGAAAAACAACTATAACGCCTACTTATGAGGGTTCAGTTTGCGCTACAACTTCATATTTTTATGACTTTTTCAACAGTACAAGTCAGTCTGAAATCAACTTTATTTACACTTTAATAAAGTTGATGTCTGTATAAATGGAAATAACATCAATTGGAAACAAGGCTATAAAGGGACCGGTAGTTGTTTGATGTTCAGACTAGTACGGAAGGGTACCTACAAAGCACTTTTACTTCCCATAATAATATTTGTGTAACTAGCCACTGCCTGCGACTTCGTCATACATTTTTATTTCAACAGTTTTTATAAAAAATGCAATAGCTTGTATCTATGCGATAAATAGCAGGTTCTCATTTAAAATAACTTCAATCTACATTTAATTTTGTATCCCTAACCTGAAATGTTAGTTTAAAATAACTATCACCATCACAAGCATTCCCTACTATTTTAGTATAAAACTAATTAGAAATGTCAAAAACTATAGAAATTAAAGGTTTTTTTTTTGCCCCCTGTAGAATCATGTTTTTGTAGTTATTATTATATTGATAGTTGACCGTCGATAAAATATATCATTATGACACTTGACATTACTGTCAGTAGCTTTCCATTAGTAAAAGAATTTTCTGAATCGGATCAGTAGTTCCTAAGATTACCCCCTACATACAAACTCACAAATACCTAATAATAATTTTATAAAAAGCAAATCTAAGAAATTCACCTGTAACTGACAGGTGAATTATTTAGATAAATAGAACCTAATGGAGACCGCTCTTTAATTAACTGGCGAGCTAAAAACGTGATCTTTACTCATTCGGACGTACGTGTGCGATAACAAAACTATTATTGGTAGAAAAAACTTGACAAGTGCATTTATTTCCACGCTTTAGAGTTCCATAGTAATTTTAATTGCTTGAAATATTTTTTTGTGAAATTTTTTTTTCCAGAAAAGTATGCTAAAAGTAAGAAAGTACCTATGTGCAATTGTTCAGTAATTTGGTTTTCAGGTTCAGACTTTCGCTAAATGTTAACTCAAACTAAACTGGCATTAACCCAGTTAATTTGTAAACGTTGCTTGAAGCTAAGAGACATTTAAACGACAAAAATGTATAGTTAAAAAGACGGGGTTTAACAGAATGTATGGTTATTAAGGGGTTAAATGTCTGCAAAACCTACAACTTTTTCTATATTTTCAAATTTCATTTCGGAAGCTACAAAGAGATGATTCGTCTAAAAAAAATCGTATATTTATCAAGAACCAAAAGGTTTGCTTGTTCTACGTAACCCTAAAAACACCAACTACTTGACATTTTTTCGTGTTGAATATTGATCTTGTCACATTTGTCGGTGCATTGATATTCGACGTTACGGAACTTTCGAACTTTGGAGCGCTTTTTTTAATAATGTTTTTCTAATTATTTTAATGTAATTTATTTCTTCATCGTTGCTCTTTGATCAAATGCAAGTCGGCTTTTCATAAAGGAATTTGTTAACAAGCCGATATGCACCTACGTGATAGGTGAGCTTTTTGTAGTTTTTCTAATTTTGTTCTATGTAAAGCCTTTTTATATATATCCGGTTTTATTTAAAACCTATATCCCGTGGTCACTAGCAAGTTTTCAAATATATTTTCTAAAATCTTAAAATATGTAGGTAAACTGAATAAACTTCTTAAACTAAATTAACTATCAAACTATTCAAATATAAATATAATATCCTAAGCTAGAACCTTTCGGCCCCATCGGCCATCTGTTCCGCGAGCAATGTGCCCTGCCTATTGCCACTTAAGTTTGACAATTCTTCGGGCGACCGCGTACCGGAAGACGTAGCGTTGGAAGGCCTCCCACAAGATGGGCCGATGACCTTGTAAAGGCCGCAGGAATCCGCTGGATACGGGAGGCACAGAATTGGTCGAAGCGGTGGTGCTTGGGGAGGCTTATGTCCAGCAGTGGACGTCTTTCGGCTTAAATGATGATGATGATGATGAGAAAATGTAAATTAGTATATTAAATAAAGGAAATAATATACAAGTATTTAATTAAAAAAGGGGAGGAAGCGATCACAGGTCATCAAAAAATTCGTCCGCCTCGCTGTCAACAGGAAAAGTGCCTAGTTTTTAATATTAATATTTATAGTAAAAAATGCTTATCATTATACTGAGTTATCAAGGGAAGTTGACTTAAATTCTTCATCAGGCAAGTCTCTCAATTTAATTATTATAAACGAGCTTTTGGCATGGTTTTGTAATTGTACAAATATGTTTTACAATTGTATAGTGTTTACTGATATTGGCGCTTGCTTTTTATGAAATCCAGGAATATAAGAAAGCCTATGAAAGTTAAGAATTCTAATAACCTAAGCTACTAACCTTTGTCACTTCACTCCGCGTGTTTCTGAGCCCCACGTAAACGGTTTATTTACGTCGCAAGTGAGTTTCTCGTGCGAAAGTTCATGCCTTGTGTCCTTAGCTTTAATTATCCGTCTAAATTAGTTTCTGTCTACTTAAGAGCCTATTTAAGTACCTACATAGATAATTGGATTACTTTTAAATGAACCTTGTAGGCCTTTGTGGAGTCTTCCGTGTTTTGAAGAAAGTTTGTGTGTGTTCGTTAGGTGAATAGGTTTATATTTCATTATGTATCTATATGTCGCGGTAAGATGATTTTAGCCTTGATATAGTTATATCCCTAGGGATATAGCTTATACCGTAATATACTTATATGAAAGCGGTTCATACATGTTTAAGTAGAGGTATGCGGAACAGGGTGTAAAGTTCACTCATTCTCTATAGAAAAGGCAGGATCCTCCGACCAGGCGGGTGTTGTGTCTGGCGGGCAACTGCCCGTAAATTGATTTCGGATAGTCTTATGTATGTCGTTCGCACGGTAAACTCGCGATGCAGGATTTATGTGACGTCATGTCTTTGATGCGTAGTTCGTATGTGGCGGTGTAACCGCTACAACTGTCTTACTAGGAATGTAACTATGACACGACCGTGATATAGTAATATAACTTTTCATCATCATCATCAGCCTATTAAAGTTCCCACTGCTGGGACACAGGCCTCCTCTCTGTGAGAGGGAGTGGGCTGTAATCTACCACGCGGGCCCAGTGCGGGTTGGTAGATGTCACATGTCTTCGAATTTTTGGTTCTAAGACATGCCGGTTTCCTCACGATGTTTTCCTTCACCGTTTTGAGAGCAGTGGTGATGAAATTATTTACACAAAGTAAAGCGCCTGCCTGGGTTCGAACCCACGACCTACATTCGTAAGTCGGGGCCGTTACCACTGGGCCACCACTGCTCATGCCATATAACTTTTATTTGAATAAAATTTATTACATGGGTAGACCATTTTAGAAATGCTGACATCAACGAATTTAATTGTGACATATCATAATACTACTTATAATAGAGGCATGTGTGAATTTTAATGTTAGTGAGAGTGACAATAGTAACGGATTTCTGACATGTTTGGATTAATGTGGTGAATTTTAGATAGTCCATAACATTGTTATCATGGACTCCATGCCATTGTTAGGGAGTTAAACTGTATAAATTATATGCCTGTATGGTGTACATTGTAAATTAATTTTAAAATTGTTAATATTATTATTGAAAATAAATTAAATGAATAGGTAGGTATTAGTGACATGTATTTTTGTTTTTAATATGTTTTTGCTCTCGTTGACTTTTTTCAATATTTTTAACTTTTATGAGTGTAAATAATATAACGTAGGTAGGCTATGAGATTGTGTGGAACTAATTTGTTACTGTTGTTGTGTTTAACTTGTTATTATTTAAAATATTTGTGTAGTATCTTTGTAAAACATTCAGATACAATGTAAATTGTTATTGGATAAACGAAATGAAATAAAAAATAGGCAAAAAAAATGAAAGGCAAAAAAAATTAAATGAAATATAATGGACCTGGGTTAGGAGTAGGACATAGGATACTTTTTATCCCGATATTTTCACGGGATTGAAACTTATGCGGGTGAAACCACGGGGCGCAGCTAGTGTTATATAAATGACTAGCTTTTACCCGCGGCTTCGCCCGCGTAAAGGTCGGAAAATATCCCACAGGACCGTACTACCGGGATTCAGATTATCCTCTATCCTAACCCAGATCATGGCCTATACGGATTTAGTTAAAAGACCATACGCCTTTCAACTAAATCCGTTCAGCCCTTACGGCATGAAAAAGTAACAGGCACATTTTAGGGTTGCGTACCTCAAAATGAAAAAATGATCTCTTTCAGTCGTCAGTAATTTGACATTCGAAAGAAGAAGACAAAGCTTTGTAACTATACTATATGTTTAACTATACAGACGCTATACAACGTTTATTAGTAAGGAGGTAATGTTTGTAGCGGTTACACCGCCACATACGAACTACGCATGAAAGACATGATGTCACACAAATCCTGCATCGCGCAGTTAGAATTTTATTACGTATTATTATTAGAAAAAAGAAAAAAGAGAAAATTATATTAGAAAAAAGTTAAGACTATCCGAAATCAACTTATGAGCAATTGCCCGCCCGACATAACACCCGTCTTGTCGGAGGATCCTCCCTTTTCTATGGTGGATGAGTGAACTTTACACCCTGTTCCTCATACCACTAAATTGATGACCCTGAGACTGAACGTCAACGCAGCCTTCGTGCAACTACTTCAGCGTGACGTCATCATCATCAATCCCGCAAGCTTTCGTGAGGCGAGTTACACAGCCAGCCAGCACCCACGGCTCAGCGGGTATCCTGACCACCAGCATGCAGCGAACGCGCATTCCTGGTCAACACCCTTAGACTCATCACCCCGACTCACTGGGGAATCACCGAAATCACCTCAATCACCGCAATCACCGCAATCACCTCAATCACCGCAGACAGTTCCAACTCACTGTGAACTGTGCGGCACCCGGTTCCGACTCACTGGTAGCACAATCACCACAATCGCCACAATCACCGCAGACAGTTCCGACTCACCGTGAACTGTGCCGCACCCGGTTTCGACTCACTGGAACCACACCTTAAATCTCTTAAAAATAAGAGACAACAAAAATAATCACCGAAATCATCGCAATCACCTCAATCACCGAAAACACCGAAATCACCGCAATCACCGAAATCACCTCAATCACCGCAATCACCGCAATCACCTCAATCAGCTCAATCACCGCAATCACCACAATCACCAAAATCGCCGCAATCACCGCAGACAGTTCCAACTCACTGTGAACTGTGCGGCACCCGGTTCCGACTTACTGGAACCACAATCACCACAATCGCCACAATCACCGCAGACAGTTCCGACTCACCGTGAACTGTGCTGCACCCGGTTCCGACTCACTGGAACCACACCATAAATCTCTTAAAAATAAGAGAAAACAAAAATAATCACCGATATCACCGAAATCACCGCAATCACCTCAATCACCGAAAACACCGAAATCACCACAATCACCTCAATCACCACAATCAGCTCAATCACCGCAATCACCTCAATCAGCTCAATCACCGGAATCACCACAATCAACACAATCACCACAATCGCCGCAATCACTGCAGACAGTTCCAACTCACTGTGAACTGTGCGGCACTCGGTTCCGACTCACTGGAACCACAATCACCACAATCGCCACAATCACCGCAGACAGTTCCGACTCACCGTGAACTGTGCCGCATCCGGTTCCGACTCACTGGAACCACACCTTAAATCTCTTAAAAATAAGAGACAACAAAAATAATCAATAATACATGTGAATTTTAAAATCAACCCCTATTTTACCCCTTTGGGGGATGATTTTACAAAAACGCTGAAAAGCGTAATTCTTGATTTCTTACCAAAAGCATAAATTTGAATTTCCATATCCCCAACTTAGAAATATTGAGTTTCCCATACAAACATTCATCCCTTATATCACCCCCTTGGGGGTTATTTTTGAGACAAAAAGTACCCTATGTCCTTCTCTAGGATGCCATCTATCTCCTTGCCAAATTTCATCGAAATCCGTTCAGTGGTTTAGCCGTGAAAAGGTAACATACAGACAGACAGACAGACAGACAGACAGACAGACAGAGTTACTTTCGAATTTATAATATTAGTATGGATGAAAGTTTTCTCTTAGCTACATCTTGTATATATTGCGATGCAGAAACGATAGTAAATCATCATAGATCAATCACTTTTGGAGAAATAAGAGCATTGAATGGGTACCTATCTGGTTTGATGACGACGAACTTTGTGTAATTAATGTTGTATGTTTTAGTATTATTCTCAAGTAAGTGATATGTAGGTATATGTCTTTATTGAGAATAAAGTTTCTTTAAACCTAAACCTATAGTAAATCCGTTTTGCTTTATATCAGAACCGCTCCCATTTTCCTGCTGTCACAATATCATATTACTTGCCTCATAAAATTCCCCATTACTTTGTTCACACCGACAACATTTAACACTGGAACTATTTTTAATACAAAACGACACACATTGGCCCACAGGGCTGTCATCGGGCGGACGACATAAAGATCGCCTCGTGACTTGCATGCGTCATTCTATAGCGGTTTGGAGTTCTTTTTACAAAGGACACACGTTTAATTTGTCTCCTATTTGCCGCCGGTCGGCGCTTTGTGATAGGGTAAGCCGGTGTTGATATAGTCTTGCAGCTACCGAGATGGTTTGCTACAGAGGTTCTAGAGACAGCTGTAGATTCGTGGCGCCGAAAGTGCGTTGAGAGCATTGAGAGCATTACTTCTGTCACGGGCCGCCTGTCAAAGCTGTCAGTTTCTAAATGTCATGTGTGTCGTCGTCGCGAGTAAACGGTGACGCCTACTGACCATAGAGTATAGTAATATAGAGCCACTGACTCGCTTGGTTTTTATGGAAAGTGTAGACAATGCCACCAACTGACCAACCACGTCTAGCGGCGGCCGCTGAAGCGTCTCCGTGTTCTGTGGTTTCCTAGTATCTTCTAAAATGTCATATGAATTCATGTATTGTTTTCATAAAAATAGTTGGACGCTGTGACTAACTCAAGACAATGTTTATGTTCTTTCTACAGAATTAGCTTACCTACTGACAGGTTATATAAGTTATATAATTGTTTATTTTATTTGACTGTTTAAGTCAATTTATTTTAATTTAATTTACATTTATTATTGACATAATCGACTCATTACAATGTTTTTGTTGAATGAGTTGTATTGCAATATGTGGTTAGGTAGCGATCTCGACAGTAGATCATATATTATTCTTGCCTAACTGTTGATTTATTTTTACTTCGATGGTCCTAGTTTTTCATAATTAAGTATGTGACTTCGAGTTACAGCTTTATTAGCTATAATGTAAGCGGGCACGCCCTTTATGCCTGGAGGCTTTATAATTCGGGTATTAAGTTCTGTTTACGTTTTTAGTTTTTATTTTCGCTTGAGTTTAGATTTCGATATTTTTTTGTTGGTACATTGGCGTGTGCTAGCTGTCATTATGGCAAATATATTTTATTTAATGTTTTGTGTTGAGTAATGTAAAATATTTGCATACTATTGTATAGAATCAAGTTTTTTTTTCTAACTGAACAGACAGCTGTGCTGCTGGGGAGTTTGTTGCACCACTTCTTCTTTCCAGCAAAAGCCCTAGGTAGTGGTGACGGGCGGGCGTTTTAGGGGGACTGTCTTATGTAATTTTGACGTTCGAAAAGTGCTGATTCTCAGCCTAGTTTAAATAAATGACTTTTGAATTTGAATTTGAATTTCAAAAAAAATAGTGCTGTGGGTGGCTGATGATTCTGTATTTCTTCTGTGTTATTAAAAATAGGTATTTGTAATTGTAAAGTGCCTATAGTATATTAGGTATGTGTTACAGATTGAGTAATTGAAAAAATAATATTAATATTGTCGCACTTTGATTTTTGATACCTAATGTTAGATATAAGTAATATGTTTTTTAACGTTATTTAAAAAAAACGTAGATCATTATATTGATCTTATATGATTTCTGTATACCTATCAACTAAAATTAAACACAAAATACATTGGAATATAAATGACATGATGAATAGCATTTTTATATTCTGCACCAGTAAAGCATCTCAGTGGATGGGCTAACATTATAGATGTATTTATACTAGTTTTTACGTCGGTTTTCATTCGATCAGTTTGCGCAGGCGCGGCTTCGTTTGCTAGATCATTAATTAGGGATATGTCCCGATGTCTGACCGTCTGTCGGACAGACAAACCGACGGATTGTTCGAAACGTTTCGAAAAACGTCTATTCAATGGTTTTAAAATTGTGTTTGTTTTTTTCTTTATTTGGTAAATGCTGTGGGAATTATTTATCGAGGTTTTAGTTTAAAAGCGTTTATATGGTTCACATGATTGAAGCATTAGTAGATCATTTGTAATTTGTCCGGTAATTCAAAAAAGTTAGATTTTCATTTTAATAGATACCTGTAAAAATTAGTAAAAGTGAATGACATCAATGTACCTAGGTAGGTACAATGATGTATGTTCACTTTTACTAATTTTTGTCTTGATTTTATCATGTTTTTTAAAATATGAAAGAAAGAAAGATAATACATTTATTTAGCAAAGACTAAAAGCACACAACACAACATAAACTACAAGTAAAAAGAAATAAAATAAAACAAATAAAAAGTGTAAAGTTCGATTGTAATTGTAAGCTATATGGACAGTTCACTAAAGGTTTAAAACATTCAGAAACTAGAAAGGTAAAAGTACGGTTAAAACAATAATCTTTTTAGCAATAGTTGAGTCGGGTCATTGTATTTCGTAAAATGCTTTATCTTCAATCGATTTCTGAAATCAATCTCCATCATTCATAAGCACAATACCCGTACCATTGTCCAAAACACTTCAAATTCCGAACACGAAACTATGCCCCCATTACCATGAACCAACATCAAAAAACAACACATCCCTACTAACTACTAACCCAAACTGTGACCTAATCAATATTAATACGGCAGCTACTTAAGAAGTTCTATGGCTGGTCTAAAAAATTAAACAAACAGCCAGTAGGAATTTAATTTATGTTTACACGATGGTCGTGTCTTGCTTACGACAGTTTTTGTTGAAGCAGACCACACACGACGGGTGTCGATTAGTGGTGCAGTTGTAAGGGTATGGGCAGACGATGCAACTTGTTATTGCAATTGCATTATGTGCAAAATGTAACATTAATGTGCATTCTGTGTAAAAAACAAAATAAAAATATATACAAGGAAATGTGTAAAGTATAGCTGATTTTTTTTTAATTCATGGTTATCTGCTTATATAATTAAAATGAAAATTTCCCTTGTTATTATTTTATTGGTATATTAAATTATTATTCAAACGAGAAACTTTATTGGATGAAACATGGTGTTAAGTTTGATTTTTTCTGAGCTTAAGAAAAATCTCCATTAAGCCATATTTATTCGCAAAATATTTTATTGATAACCCACATGTAGATCTTATAGACTCATTGAGTTGCAACAATTTTATGAATTGAAATGATAAACGATATGCTGTTTGTTTTTTTACGTAAACAGATCTTTGAAGACTCTTTTATACGTCAGTTTTTTTGATCACTATTTTAAAACTAGGTGCCGGAATTAATTAATTAATTTATTAATTACTTTTAAAACACATAATGTACAAAGGTGGACCTAATGCCATATGCATTAACATAGTTAGTTATAAGGCATTTCCTAGATGACTGATGCCTGAGCAGAAATGCCGAACCTATCTCAGAGGTGGCAGGGACATCGACGCGCAACCTGTTACCATGGGTTCAGTACATGAACCCAGTGAACCTGCGTTGGGGCTCTGTCTCGCATAGGGTCGCAGCATCATGCTGAGCGATGGCCGTTTTGCGTGGATGTGACGCATATTTTCCCTCAACTTGTTTATATCTTTTTATTTTGTGTTCTTTCTATGCGTCATGTTTGCCGCGATTCTTAGTACATGATTTCCCTCCGTTGAAATGTCCACCATTTATTTCATCTTTGCACATTAATGTGCAAACCTATCTGTGCACTGCAACACTAATGACTACATTATAATGATGTCGATCGCCTCATATCGGGAGCTAGAGGCAGTTTTGTCGTTTATATTCCCTACTGCGCCGCGTCGGCGTCGCTCCGAGTTCCGACGCGACGTATTCATCGGTGATTGATCTACTTGTTCCTGTAATAGTAAATGCTTGACATTGTTTTGTTTTGTTTGTTTACATTGCACGCTTGATAGGATTTAAATATTATGAGTAAAGCTTTAAACAGGAATAAGTAGGAGGAAATAGAGGAGACCTATGTCGCAAGACTTGATAGCTAATAATTACTTAGATATTTGCTAATAATATAGGGTTAACAACCACAAAATCCAACCTCGCAAGTACAAATTTTATTGCTAATCTAGTAGTTAAAGGGCCGATTCCGCTGGTAGAAATCTATAAATTAGCAATTTACTGTATTTGGAGGAGCTGTTCTGCTCAGCACGCCGAAGATTAATTTTTATGAGACCAATTTATACAACGTGAAATTTGAATCACAGTTTTGCTAGAACAAACGTTGTTCAGACCATGGTCTACTACCATTCTATACCATTTAATAAAAAAAAACATAAATGGTATTTAAAAAACACAAAAAATACTGATTTATTTATTTGCATTTCGGCCTGTATTGGACGGACATCCTTGTAGTCCACGTGGACTCCTCATAACTCTTTTGAATGCCATATTGCTACCGCGGTGAGTACTTAGATGTTACGGTTAATGTTTGAACACGTTTGAGCAACATAAGACTTATTTGAGAACGCCTAGTTTAGTTTGTTTTAATAACATATTGGATGCTATAGAATGGTAGTAGACCATGGTCTGAACAACGTTTGTTCAAGCAAAACTGTGATTTAAATTTCACGTTGTAGATAAAAAAAGAATCATCGAAATCGGATCTTTTTGGAGCAAGTACCAAGTCCAATCAAAAATCTCCGACGGCAAAAAAAATCTAAAAAGTCGTAAAACCTTACTACCGACCGACAACACTTAGAATACCTACAGTATTCTAAGTGTTGACGGTCCGTAGTAAAATACGACATGTGTGAGTAGCAAACATACAGACTCAGGAAAGCAAATTTTGCCAAACTTGAAGCAGATAACAGCCGCGATCGTGAGAACGGATCATCGTGATTTTCGGGTCACAGATGGGTCTCGATATGTTATGAGTCACCCATCCACGGACTGACCTCGGCAAGCGTAGCTTAACCTCCGATCGACCAGTGCAGCTGTCGTTATTTAGCCACGAGCCGAAACAATACGTTGTCCATGTAGACCAGCTTCTAACTGCTCATCACTGATACTATCTCTGTCGGACACGATGCCAGGTGAGACAGCGTGGTTTTTGGTCATGCCCACCATTGAGTTCGAGCCCGCGACTAGTTCCACCTTAAGTAACACATACATTAATTGCACTATTACAAACGTTGGACACGTTTGTAATAGTGCAATTAATAGGGCATTGGGGTTTAGAAGGCTATCATTGTTTTATGGCTACTAACCTGGTTTATGGGTTGTTAGGTGAGCTTGCTGTGTGGTCTAATGCTGAAAACAGGCCATAGAATAACTTATTTATAAAGTGGGTATGTAGAGACCGACTGAATTTCGTTTTCGGTTTTCGTCAATTTTCGTTTTCGATCGATAAAATTAAGTGCCAGCGAATCATTTCATTTATTCAGAGAATATAAAAAAAACTAGCATGTACTATCAAAAACTATTTATATTATTAGTAAAAAGTCCCCACCTGCGGGATACCATGATTAAATTGCAAATGCTTGTAAAGTGTCGGGGTTGTAAATTTCATAGTCAATAAGTAGAATCTAGTTTTTATCCACAATTTTCTTAACTTATCGCTCTGTGCATAAAACTAGTGCAGTGACTCAAGTGACTCATACAACTGTTTTTGTTTTAATCGGTGATAGAATACTGATTAGTTCATGTTGTAATAAAATATCTACACTAATCGGGTTAACACTAGGGAAGTAGCAGTTGGGCTAGTTTATTCTATACTAGCTGTGCCCCGCAGTTTCACCCGCATAAGTGTCGATTCCGTGGGAATATCGGTATAAAAAGTATTTAATGTCCTAACCCATGTCATAATCTACCCATGTGCCAAATTTCACCCAAATCCGTGTAGCCGTTTTAGTGTGAAAGCAAAAAAATAACCAACAATAGTTTGGAAAATCCAAAAGTGCACGCCTCATACTTATCACTCATTCATAAACGAAAAAGAAATTCAAAACATAGTTTAAAAATGAACAATTTATCACTTTTCTTGAAGTCGTAATGTCAACGACTGACAAAGATATTTACTTGGCGGTTGCTAGGCAACTTACGGACAAAGGTTGAAAATATTTAGATAAAGATATTATATTTTAGTTAGTATTTTATTAATTATAATAAAACTACTTTGAATAAAAGAGCCATTTTCAATAGGGTTCCTTCTACGGCTGAAACGAATGTATAAAAAAAAAATTGACTCAATTAATTGATTTTATCGCAAGCTACAATGTTTTCTTTTCCATTTCTGCTGCATTAAACCCATTGTTAAAAAGTACAGTATTAATCTCCATTTAATCATCTATACAATGGTATATCAATTAAGTAGGTTCTGTGTACTAGCAGGAGTGTAACAATAAAAACAGTTACAGAAATGGGGCAAAAATTCTTTTTCGATCGTAGAGCACACTCTAATGCTTCGCATTATGAGTCGTGCAAAAAATCAAATCTTATTTCTTTATAATAATTTAGTTTAAACTAAATAGATTTCGTATTTCTACAACGATTTTCAACAGAATTTCCATAATTTTTTTGGTAGCTTATGTAGATATATAGATAAACCATTTATTTAGTGCACACAAAAGACAGCACAATAAACAAAAACACGATTAAATGATAACTAATTAGCTATTAGGAAATAGCTGAATGGTGCCAATAAATAAACAAACAAAAATAAGAAAGAAAACATGACATTGTGATGACACTACTTGGTATGACACACTTTAAAATAATGAATCAACGGACATAAAAGGTGCGGTGTGCGTCTCAAGGTTGCACCAAATGGGAGTCCAGTTCAGCATGCGCCAGGCAGATATACCTGACGCTGATATTCTGTTGAATCCCTGCAATATGTCGATTCAATACATTTTTTACTTTTCTATTCTTTATCGCTCACAGAATGTCTCTTGATCTAGGCCCTTTGTTAGGGTTGCAAAATAATCATCATCATCTCATATTCTTCCTTCCCATGTCACGGTCGGCGAAATACGCTTTTTTCTTCCATTGTCCCCCTGTCACCGTCACGCTGTCATTTACCCCTTCCACGATGTGCAAATATAGAGTCCGCGCCACCACTCAAGTCCTATAGACGCAGCGCTAGTGTCTAAATTGCATCAAATTGCATTAAAAAAAATGTAGTTCCATAATTTTCCGCCGGACTTCAGTGGTGGCATGGACTCTAATAAGGTACGAAAATTGTACTGATTGAATGATTGACATAAGGATTGATGATTGTCAATACAATAATATCGTTCGAGTATCATTGTACTTATGTTGCATTGTATGTTGTTGCTAAATTAGAACATTGAGAGGAAACTGCTGCTGTTCTATAAGAATACACATATTTTTTTACAAAAGCTTATTATTTATTTAGAAAACAGATTGCATTATTTATAAATTCTAAAAACAATCAATTCGAGTTATGCTAGTATAAATAGGGTTGTTTATGATTTACAAAATCGCAATGGCGATGGCCCGGCAGTACGAGTGTCTCTGTCTAGTAGTGTGTTTTTGTTTTTTGTTTATCTCATTGTATGCTGCATGTTTGTTTTTTTTCTTTAAATCATGTTTACCGCGAATAAACGTATAATCTTTTGTTGTTTTTTTAGAGAGATGACATGACGCCCTAACTTTCCGGCTGATGCAGGTGCTCTCATGATATTGGTGCTTCTGGAATTAGATGTGCCGTATAAGGAGCCTCCTCCCTTTCACAGAAGGGAGGGAGGTAGCCTGTGGCCCAGCAGAGGAAACGGCTTCTGATTCTATTATAGGCCGGGAGCCGAAGTTCCGGCTGCCATCAATGATGATTGATTTTATTATACTTATATTTATTTTGGTGCAATACGAGGAACCCGTGGCTAAATAATAACAGTCGCATGGGTTGATCCATCAGGTTACGCTTGCCGGGGTTGGCCAGTGGATGGGTGACCATCTTTACATACCGAGACTCCTCCGTGCCTCGGAAAGCACGTTAAGACTGACTATCCACTGGAGCGGAGAGGAGAAAAGAGGAGCGGAGATGTGCCAATATTAACCAATAGAATCTTGACTCCGCCCCTGAGTTTAGATCAGTGATCCTAAGTCAAGATTCTATTGGTTAATATTGGCACATCTCCGCTCCTCTTTTCTCCTCTCCACTCCAGTGGACAGGCAGCCTAAGCCGTTGGTCCCGGCTGTCATTCGTGGATCTTTGACAGTTGTTACGAGTCGTCAGTAACCCCAAACTCTGACACCAGTCTTACCCAGTTACTGGGTTATGGAGGTCAGATAGGCAGTCGCTCCATGTAAAATACTAGTATTGAGCTGCATCCGGTTAGACTGGAAGCCGACACCAACATAGTTGGTATTAAATACACATTTTCATTAAAAAATAACCTTTATTTCAAATTAATCAAAAATAGACAGACGTCACCAACTGTCAGCGCGACAGAGGTTGCAACTTGGTGGCCAGTATATATCAGTTGGGAGTGGCGGGGCACATTGATTGACCCTCTACAGCAATCTACGGTAATAGACCAAGGGGTAGCATCATTCCATAAACATTGTTTTTAAATCCAGGCATTGATGAATATCAGGAGATTGCATCAGAATATTATATACCTGACCGAATAGGAGGCAAGACTGAACATGGTCTCATGAAATCTTCGGAATGATTTTCTCTCTCGGTTGTTAGGTTAAAAGGCAATGACAATTTCTGAAAATCATTCATATTACTTTTTTTAAACATCGTTCTGTCAGTGACAGAACGATGGTTTAAATAAGATTAACGCTAAATGCATTCAGTGTAGTGATTGGTGTTGCACGCCAGCCTCAATCATTTAGGATTTGATTTGTTCTTCCGTACGCAGTCGTTGAGATAAAAGTAACATCTAAATGGCTTCTAATCCAGTGCTCATTCAACAAACTAGCAAAGTTCAAATAGCAGTTGACGCACACGTTGACTTCAGCCCTTTGTCCAGAGTAGCTTGTGTTACATCTGTAAATATAACGAGAAAAGTGCTCAATTAATTTAACAAGAAGAATATTAATCACAATAATAAGGCAATAAATCTAAGTCGAGAAGTTTGCGGCAAATCAGTCGGATGCGACACATCGTATTCTCTTACTCTATCTCTTTTTTTAAATCGATATTGTTGATTGAAAAATATTTGTGGTTCATTAATGATTAATTTCTTGTTTTAATTATATTGCATGCATCACGTCTGCCGCATGTCGGTTGAGTCATGGGCCAAATCTACCACCATGTGGGTCCCAGAAAACGTCCGTCGACATGGAGGTAGACCCAGGAGAAGATGGTGAGACGAGCTTGTCGCCTACAGACAGGATTGGTCCGCACTAGCTTAAAACAGAGAGGAGTGGAAAGGAGAAAGGGAGGCCTTTGCCCTGCAGTGGGACAACACAGGCTAAAAATAAATAATAAATATGCATCAATACTTTTGTACGCCCTAGAGGCAAAACATAGCGCCCTCAATGTATTACCAAATAAGAACTTATATATACGGAACATAGTAGCCCTCACCCTCAAGGTGACGAACGTATTTTGGCTATGAGTTTACATGGAGGATTTATTCAATGCGTTGCGCCCCATCTGTTTTGGATTTTAGAAGGCAATACCGAAAATAGGGGTTATTCCTATATGGCGCAGATATAATTATGATTTAGTGACTTTTAAATCTGTTACAACGCCTTCAAATAATGCAAGTAAGATATGCAAAAAAAAAAGACGTGTGGCACTCGGGGACTGCCCTGGCGAAGCTATTGCATAGCATTTTTTATCAACTTACGCAATTGTAAAATATTAACCCGAATACAAGAAATAGCAATGATGACATTGACAGGAACTGTTATTCACATTTATAGTTTTTAAAACTTGACACAACGTAATGGGAACATCAAACTAATAAAAAGGTTTTAATTTAACTATTAATAGTCAAGGATCATTCGTCTAAGTAAATTTGAACTTTATTGTCAAACAGTTAAACATAATTTTCAATACAACACTCTTGTATCATTCGTCTAAGTAAATTTGAACTTTGTTGTCAAACAGTTAAACATAATTTTCAATACAACACTCTCGTATCATTCGTATAAGTAAATTTGAACTTTGTTGTCAAGCAGTTAAACATAATTTTCAATACAACACTCTCGTATCATTCGTTTAAGTAAATTTGAACTTTGTTGTCAAGCAGATAAACATAATTTTCAATACAAAACACTCTTTTCTTAGGTAGTATTTTCGTTACGAAATTTCTGGATTAGGTCTCCACGCTCAAGGCCCGCGATAGAAGCTATGCAATAGCTTAATATCTACAATAATAATAATATTTCTATCATATAATACCAAATCAATTTTTTTTTTTTTTCAATTTTTTTTTTTTTCTATTGTAATTTTTTACAATAAATGAATCTATCTGAATCTCTAATCTCTATTTCTAATCTCTTTTTCTTTCTTTCTTAGTACATTGCACCCGTGCGGAGAAGGGGCGGGTCGCTAGTCTTACAAATTACATACAATTACATAAACGAAACTATTACGCTGACTAGTTATTCATGATTTGTTTATGTAGTAATAGTGTGGCCGTTACGACGTAGCAAAGTGAAAATTCAAAGCAGCACCTCTAAATCAATAAAAATTATAATTTGATTTAAAAATATCTTTATACCATTCCCCTTCTAAAAAGCTTATTAAAATTTTATTAACTGAAAACAGTGAATAAAAAGCTCTTTTAATCACTATTTTGGTGTTTGAATTTAGAACACGTCAATATATTCGACCGCCATCTCAATGCTATACAACCTCCTTAACACTTTCGACACCACCCATTTTCATAGAACTCATACGCCCTTAAGGCTGCCTGTCCACTGGAGCGGAGAGGAGAAAAGAGGAGCGGAGATGTGCCAATATTAACCAATAGAATCTTGACTCAGGATCACTGATCTAAACTCAGGGGCGGAGTCAAGATTCTATTGGTTAATATTGGCACATCTCCGCTCCTCTTTTCTCCTCTCCGCTCCAGCGAACAGGCAGCCTTATGATCATGCTGACTAGAAATCAAAACATCTATGCCAAATATTGCCTAAACCTTATATTGACTAGGAAGCACAATGCCTACTTTGTAATATGTCTATACAGTATTTGAATTAAACCTTATTCTGACTAGGAAGCACAATGCCTACCTTGCAATATGTCTATACAATATTTGAACTAAACCTTATTCTGACTAGGAAGCACAATGCCTACCTTGCAATATGTCTATACAATATTTGAATTAAACCTTATTCTGACTAGGAAGCACAATGCCTACCTTGCAATATGTCTATACAATATTTGAACTAAACCTTATTCTGACTAGGAAGCACAATGCCTACCTTGCAATATGTCTATACAATATTTGAATTAAACCTTATTCTGACTAGGAAGCACAATGCCTACCTTGCAATATGTCTATACAATATTTGAACTAAACCTTATTCTGACTAGGAAGCACAATGCCTACCTTGCAATATGTCTATACAATATTTGAATTAAACCTTATTCTGACTAGGAAGCACAATGCCTACCTTGCAATATGTCTATACAATATTTGAACTAAACCTTATTCTGACTAGGAAGCACAATGCCTACCTTGCAATATGTCTATACAATATTTGAACTAAACCTTATTCTGACTAGGAAGCACAATGCCTACCTTGCAATATGTCTATACAATATTTGAATTAAACCTTATTCTGACTAGGAAGCACAATGCCTACCTTGCAATATGTCTATACAATATTTGAACTAAACCTTATTCTGACTAGGAAGCACAATGCCTACCTTGCAATATGTCTATACAGTATTTGAACTAAACCTTATTCTGACTAGGAAGCACAATGCCTACCTTGCAATATGTCTATACAGTATTTGAACTAAACCTTATTCTGACTATGAACCAAAATTCCTACCTTGCAATATGACGATGCAGCATTTGAACCAAACCTTATAATGCCTAAGGTGCCCCAAAGATGAACAGTTCGCAGTCAGTCTCCAATCGCATCAGGCGTCCTGCCATCCAAGGCAAGGCCAAGGCAATGATCGAATTGCTTCCACACATTGAAAGCTTAAAAGGATTTTTAGCATAACCTTCGAAGGCCGATTACAGTGAATTATTAGAAGGTTAAGTACTAACTTTTATAATTTTTTTGCGTAGCTTAGGAACCTACATAGTTTTTAAAGTCAGCTAGAATTTATGGAACCTCATTTTTGTATTTTTAAACTGAAGTTGAAAATATTCAGTCAAGACGATACTGTCGCAAAAAAAGAACTGGAAAATACACACTACAAAAAAAGAAGAAGAAGAAGAAGAAGAAGCCGGCAAGAAAACTCGAAACAATTACAAAAAAAAAATAGTAACTCGAAAACTACAAAAAATCGCGGAACATAGATGGGGTATTTTCGAATAGGTACCCGTAGACATGAGGAATCCTTTTTTGTTTTATGACGTGTATTTTGGTCCACCCTGTATATAAATAGGTAGCAAGCAAAATTACTACAGAGTAGGTATTTGTGTTTATAGTAACTTAATAGTTCTAACCCGGTAAAATATGTAGATGTTTCCCAAATACAGTCATGTTAAATCAAAATTATTTCTAAAAAAAATTATTTGTCAATTCAGTTTAGCGAAAGTTAGATTTAAATTCAATTATAATTAGTTTCATGTAATTTTCTACTTAAAATTATTGCTTTTTTAGGAACATTGCTTGGTAGGCATTTTGATCTCCACGCGATTTACTACTTAGAAATTATTGCATTTTAGGTATTTAGCTTGTTAAACATTTTGATCTCTAGGCGATTTACTACTTAGAAATTATTGCATTTTAGGCGTTTTGCTTGTTAAACATTTTGATCTCTAGGCGATTTACAGCTTAGGCAATTTGCTGTGTAGACATAAATTTTAGGCATTTTGCTTCATAGACGAATTGAAAGTTAGAGACTCTGATCATAAAGGGGTTGCCGGCATTATGTTTTGTTAAAATATACATCAGATTTTATTTTCATGGTTTATAATCTGTATTCGCTAAGAAAAACCTTCATTGAAAATGAGCCCTCCGCGAGGGTTTCCCGGCATCCCATATCCAAGTAGGTGAACCCTCCAGGAGGGCTCCCGACACTGAACGTCTATATTAACAATTGCTAGGGGTATTGTTTGAACAAAGGCATCTGTTCCTTGAATGAGGAGAGTCAGCCAGTATGCAGAGCATCTTAAATGCAGGTATATTTTCTACTTTATCTTTATAAATAAGTATTTTGGCACATAGTTATACCTGAAAAGACATCCAGAAAAAAAAAAGATAAAAAGGAGATAATAGTATATTATGCAATTAGTGAATAAAGGACGGATTTAAAGCGAGGGCCCTAAATGAATCACGAGAAAGTGAAGGATTCTAACGATTGAATCACGACCGTAGGGGGTGATTCATGATGATCTAGGATCTATTCAAGTGTTAGAATGATTCATGGCCCTCGATATAAATCCGTTTTATTCAAGAGTTGCATCTATACTTTATACCATGACTACGAGAAAAGCGAAAATAGACATTTAATAAAAGGTTAACATGTTCAGTGTCGGGAGCCCTTCATGTGTTAATCCAGGTTACAAAGACATAGAATGCTAAACAGATAATATTAGTAGGAAGTAGGATAGGATTAACTGTAATTGTAAACATGCATCAAACAATTAACAATTAATTATTTGTATTTGCAAAGTTTTACAAGCACAATTCATTATTTTAATTGTTAATTGCAATTATGTCTGGCAATTTCAATGTGGCGTGACCATTCTCGAGAACTGGGTCGGGCAGATAGCTTTAGTATGGTACTTCGGACTACACAAGGTTGTACTGCAAGGCAAGTTGCAGGTGGATAATCCTAGCCACTAGATTGTTCTGTGCCAGAACTAGCAGTTAGCAAGACGAGAACAATCGGAAACAATATATCGGATTGATTCACCAGGACGGTGGCATGCCCGACAGATATCAATCGTAACGTCCTTGACAATGTATTTTCGATACTTATTCGTCATGATAATTTCATCCATAATCGCTCAGACGAAATCTTCGATTTCCCCGAAAAGGTCCCCGAAACGAGTCAGGATACAATTATTACCAAATTCAAAACATCTAAACAATATTTTTCAGTTTTTTATTTCTGTAGTATTATTTAACTTTAAATGAATAAATATCAAATAGCGTTAGCAATCCATTGATTGTTAGTTATTTGTGCAACAAGAGAGCAAACTTGGTTTTTGCTGCGAGTGTTGATTTTGAATCCCGAGTAAGCGAAGGATTCTAGGTTAGAATCCTGAGCGCTGCGAGGGATTCAAAGACACGAGATTCAAAGGGCTTTGGTCTCGTGTAACACATACAAATCACCTCAGCAGCGAGAACATTATTACCAGAAGGTAAAAAAAAAAAATTAAGTTTCATAAACTGTAACCCGACTACGGGAAAATAAAATTGATCTAAAAAGTACGAAACAAGAAAATCTTTCAGACAGAAATCAAGACATAGGTACAAAAATGGTCAAGATAAAGCCTTTGTCGCATGCCATTATAACATTGATGGTGTTCCTGGCACCCACATGGTATACAGGCATGCGACCACGGCTTTATCTTGACCATTTTTGTACCTATGTCTTGATTTCTGTCTGAAAGATTTTCTTGTTTCGTACTTTTTAGATCACTTTTATTTTCCCGTAGTCGGGTTACAGTTTTTGAAGCTTAATTTTTTTTTTATAGGTACTTTTCCGTTTTAACACTTGATAAACGGTACGACAACGTAAATAAAAGTGATCCAATAGGTCAGTAATTAAACTATTTTAAATTCAAATACCAGTGCATAGTGCCTTGAACGAAACCAGGGCCCGATTTGTTCCAACACCATTTATCCATCTTCGAAGAATTTTAAAATATAAATAATAATATTTTGTTGTACTTGTTTTTCTTCTGTGGCATTACAAATCATTAAGGCTATGTTTTCCGGGCCTGTAGGCCTTTAAAACGCTACTTCCGCCTCCCCAAAATAATGCAGAGCGACGTATTTATTTACGTTCCACTGCCTACGATTTCGTGGAAAATCCATGCCACAGCATAAAATATTTGCAGTTGATCAACTGACCTAGCAAAAGCTAATCAACCGAACCTAAGAAAACTTAGGTTCGATTTTTTGAAGTGAAATTTCTTTAGCGGCGGCGTTGTGCACTTTTTTTGGGATGGGTAAAAAATGTCAAACACGTGACCTGATCGAAAATTCATAAGACGGAGGGAGAGTAGAAATGCACAACGTTAATGTTTAAGTTTTTGTTGATAGCGCACTCGTTTCATTTTATTGGATTTTTTTTAATGGAGCTACAGCTTTCGTTCTTGTACTGATAGCAAGCCACATAAATTCCTGACATTTTCGTTAGATGGCGATACTTAGTTTTCACTTTAATCGACAGTCCCAGACTGCCCCGTTTTTTTTTCTTAGGTTTACTTTTTATAGGACCTTAGGTGTAGTGAACTAAAATGGTTACTTAAATGTCCTGTGTAGTTATTGGGCGTTTTCTCATTAACAGACACCAACCCGATACCGATATGTAGACATCGATTCGATACCGCTATAATTATTATCGCCCTAAGGATATTGGTGAATATCGATGACCATTGCGACATGGACGCACTAAACAACCACAGTACTAAGAATCGTCAACGTCTTAAAGTCCGCAGTGCGAAAAAGTTTGTTCAAGAAGAAGAATGCCGCTTCTGTCACCGCACTGTGTCTTCACCGGTAGGTATCATGCCGATATTGGTGTCGTGTCGGTCGCTGTCTACAACACAATGTAAAAGCGTTTGGTAGGCACTAAACGTATCCGATTATCTGACCGCAGACATCGTTTCGATGTCGGGTCGGTGTCGTTATCAGCTAATGTGCCGTGTTGTAATAATCAATTCATTTTATTAATGAAAGAAACAAAACTATAACATTTCGGTAGAGTGTTATGCGATAGTTCATATCTAAACATGATTGTTTTGTTAAATTCGATTAATTTTGTTTTGCTGACATTTTATAATAATAGTAGTACTGAGTCTTAATTTTTCTTGTTTTGTTTTATTTTCTTTGTTTTTAAGTTCTTGTCTTTGGTTTTGCAAGCTTTTCACTTCTTGTGTTATTATTGATTCTAATTTCGTGTTTCTTTTTGACGTGTCTGGGTATATAGAACATTTCTTTAAGGTCGTTTCTAATCTATTGTATAAAGTTTGTACCGTTTCATTTTTAGTTTTCCCGTGCTTTGATATTTCCGTTTCGAATTTCTTGAAGTCTATAGAGCTTCTTGCACTTTCTTTGAATTGTGATCTTGATTGCTTTCTGCTTTGTAAGGTAAACGTTATCCTAATCAATCTGTGATCACTTGAATGTGAAAATCTGCTCAGCACTTCGACGTTCTCTACATTTTTAATTTGATACATACATATTTATTATAATTTACACAAATAATAACAAAACAACAACAATATATACATATTATTTACTATAATAAAAATATAGTATATTATATACGAATTCAAGTGTTGAGATAACTCTACTCTATTTTGAAGAATTCATACAAAACATCCACCTTTTTGGGCTCGTGCAGTCGCCGTGTCGGTGCGACTAGAGAAAACTTTTCTCTGAAAAGGCATCCCTTATACTAAGCGGAAATAAAAAACTTTTACTTACAAAGGTACAATATTTATTTGAAAAGATAAACAGAACAATATCAAGCCAAGATGAGAAGAGTCCTAAACATTAATTGAATTGAATTGACATGAATGGGATTTAATTTAATTAGTAATGTTGTGTATGTAATGTGACTGTATGAGTGTAATGTTTCTATTATGAGTCAGTGATACTCGAAATAAAATGATTTTATTATTTTATTTATTTATTAAGTGATATAATATATTTAAACTTAAATATTATAAGTAAAATTAAATTAAATTAAGTGCTTTATATAAATGTACGTACTCGATTTTAATTCAATAACTATTACTTTTTTTTTTATGTGGGATTGTCTGTGAGATGATATATGGATATGGCTTGGAAGGGACTATCTTCCGAGATGACAGAAGTGCTGCGCCGACACAAAACTTATTGGAAAAGAGCAGGAGGATGATAATGATTTAGGTACACAATTTTTCGTAAACTTGACAATAGCCCGGGGGCCCGGCCCTAATCGCAAAACATATTCAGCGTTGAACAAATTCAAATAAGCTTAGCGCTAAATGTATTCAGTGTAAGAATTGGTGCTGCAAGCCGGTCTTAATCAGTTAGGATTCGATTTGTTTTTCTGTACGCAGTCCTCATTGAGATAAAAGTAATATCTAAATGGCTTCTCATCCAGTGCTCATTCAAAAAACAAGCAAAGTTGGTCAAACAGTAGTTGACGCACACGTCGACTTCACCCCTTTGAACAGAGTAGATGTAACACAATATCTGTAAATATAACGAGAAAAGTGCTCAATTAATGTAACAAGAAGACTATTTTTAATAACCACTAATTATAATAGAGCAATAAATTAAAGTCAAGTTTGCGCCAAATCAGTTTAAACGGATGCGTGCACATAACATATACGAAACTATCACGCTGATTCGTTCTAAATGATATTATGCATAAAATAGTGCGGCAAAGATATGACGTGGCAAAGTGTAAATTCGAAGGAATACATCTAAATCTTCTTTATAGGTAATTTGAAGACTTGGCTTCTCCCTTTATTCAAACCAAGGCTCATCAAAATCTGTCCCAGGGTTCTTCAGTTCCGACAATGTTAGGTTAAGTTAGGTTAGGCAAAATACACCCAGCAGGCAACATGTCGGAACTGAAGAACCCCGGGACAGATTTTGATGAGCTTTGGTTTGAATAAAGGGAGAAGCAAAGTATTCAAACTACAGTGGTTTAAACTGTGGCGGCGCTGGGTGTATTTTGCCTAATCCTCTGGATAACCCCAGGACAGATTTTGATGCGCCTTGCCCTGAGTAAAGGGAGAAGTAATGTCTTCAAAGCCACAGTGGTTTTATCTGTGGCGGAGCTGGGTGTAGTGGCGGAGCTGAGGGTTTTTTATCTAACCTAACTTAACATAGTCGGAAGTGATGAACCCCGGACAGATTTTGGTGCGCTTTGGTTAATTAAAGAGTAAAGCAACGTCTTTAAAACTACAGTGGTTTTATCTGTGGCGGACTTGAGTGTGCCGCCCATACATTTTTGCTCACTGTCCTTTATGTAACAAGAACACTTAATATTAATTAAAAAGATGAAGATATACCTGCATTTATGATAGTGACGGGCATGGGATGGGCACCATTGAAACTACTTGCTGAAAACATTTGTTCTGACAGGTTGAAACATCGCATCTTTTGCCTTCGTAATGTTCTTTACATTGACATACTGGCTGACTCTCTTCATTCAAAGAACAGATACCGTCGTTCATACAATACCCCTGGCAATCGTTGACTTGACATCTTTCTCCAGAATAACCAGCATTACATCTGTAATCACGAAAGTCTACTTAAATAAATTCACTCACTGAGAAACAATGCACCACCTAAATCGTTGGGTCTCGAAGTATGAAATTTTGCACAAGAATTCAATATTTAAACTTTTTACGAAGCAGAGTGTCCCCGTCCATCATTGAAAGTGCGTAACTTCTAACGAAGGATTATTTTAAAAATTCAATGCAAAGGGTTAAAATATAGGGGATGAAAGTTTGTATGGAAGTTCGTCAATTTTGACGATGGGAAGTTCTATCGGGCACCTGGTTTGTAAATGTGATTAAAAAAAAAAAACAACGGGTTGCACTCCGCGAGTGCTGGCAGAAGTGAATACTTGAACATTAACGTTGTGCATTTTTGAATGGTTAGGGAATCATTTCGCACGAATTGCTTTATTTATCAATATAAAAGTACTATAATTTATGTCGTTAAATACAATATTGATTAGTAGTAGTAGTATATTTGTTTATTTTCAAAATATAGTCTAACAAAAATAAACAATTTATTTAACCACTTTTTATGAAGTATGTTTTGAGTTCTTCTTTTTACCCATCAATATGGGTAAAATCTCGCAATCTTTACGTAATGTCAACATTTTATACTTACTTGGTCGTGGTTACTTGGTGTACTTACTTTTATTTTGATACTTACTTGGTCGGTTGCTAGGCAACGGATCTTACGGGCACGTCCTGACGCGAGTTGAACATTTTTACCCATCCCAAAAAAAGTGCACAACGCCGCTAAAGAAGTTTTCACTTCTAAAATGGTGTATACCTAAATGTAACACGGAAATAAATTAGTTATAAAAAGGTCTACCTGCATGTAGGTTGTTCCTCATCACTGACAATACAATCCCCTTGGAGACAATAGTTATGACACTCTGAAACATCGCATCTCTCACCGGTGTAACCGTGTGTGCATTGACATTGAGACGTGCCACTTACTTTCTTACCGTGGACACAAAATAGGTTTACATCTGAAGAAACACTCGAGGAGACGTTATCGTCACTCACTGAGTTGTTTGGTAGCAGTCTCTTTAGTCGTTTGCAGTCCTGGATTCCCCGAATTTGATCGTCAATTTTAAAGTTGGTGGCTATGGTCCAATCATACCATGCTAAAACTGAAATAATTACTTTTGGTTTTTCATGAATCGATGGATTCTTTGACAATTGATAAACGGGTCCATATGGATATTGCAACCAGAAGATAGAATCGTTTGATAGAGCGAGTGACAATGGTTGGTATGTTCCTGTTTCGCTGTATAATACTGTTCTATGTTTTCCTTTCAAGTCTGCAGTTTCAATAAAAAATTGTTTACCATCATCATCATCAGCCCATATACCATCAGTCCAGTACATTTTCTGTGAATGTTGGTCAATTACAAAATTCCTTGGCGTGTCAATGTTACTGTCAATTAAAACTTCTCTACCAGAGCCATCAAAACGGGCTCTCTCTATTGTGGGCGGTAAAATATTTGCGTTCGTCTCTTTACTCGTCCAGTAAATATACCTGTAATTTGTAAACCACGATAAATTTACAGAAAGTTCAAAGGCTCATTCGCAAAATGTCGCTTTCGCAAAATGTCTACTGGTCGTAAAATGTCTCTTTCTCATAATGTCTCTTTCGCAAAATGTCGCTTTCGCAAAATGTCGCTTTCGCAAAATGTCGCTTTCGCAAAATGTCGCGATAGAACATAGAAAAAATTTTGTTAAAAAAAACATTTATTAAAGTAAAATAAACTAATCATAATATTTGTGTTTAAAATCATACGTAAGAACTTCGTTCCTGATCTACTGGGGTCGGATCGGTAGGTTGTAATCTGCCCGTAATTTTTTCATGAATATTCAGAAAATTACGGGCGGTCACATGCGCATGGGCGACATTGTATATATATATACTAGTAGTTCTGCGAACAGCAGACCTCGCGAGTACAATTTTATGGCAACAATTAACCGCTTAGCTTGAGGCTTATCTTAAAAGTAAAAGAACGACGTTCACGTCTCAAGCTTTTAAGAAAATATTAAAGTTCTATGTTTACATAAGTGTTTAAGTTTTATTTAGTACTTTTTAGTTAATAATGAAAAAAATAATCTAAATACATTATATTAGAAAGAAAGAAAAGAAAGAAAATACATTTATTTAGCACAGACTATAAGGTAGGATATAGTCACCAAAAATACCGTAGACCGACGCCGGTTCAACGCTTTTTAACAGTATTTTGACCCTACAAAGGCATAATTTGGACAACTATAATTTTCTCGTGTTCTTTTTGATTCTATTAACGCGTATTGAATTCATATAATAAGTATTATTTCATTGTTGGAAATGAGAAAATAAAATACGAATACTCACCCCAGGAAAACGAATGCGCCAACCCAATGTACAGCGCTAGCAACGCTAGCACATACTGCGTTCTGCACATTCTGCACCCTTTAAAGACGAAGTTGTTGAAACAAACTAGAAGTATATAGTACGTCCACTCCTGTTGATCGCTCGTGGGATACGAGTATTAAAGCAAGTGTTGCATTTTCTTCAACAGGAAACGATAAATAGGTATATTCAGTAATATGCACACCATTACAAGAGTTGATAAGAAGGGCTCTTATCAGGAATAATGAGTTGTAATTTTAAAGCCTCTGCTACACAATTTATCGTGTCTTGCCTGGAAATTTTTAAATGCAAGGCAATATGGAGCGTTTTCAATTCAAATTCAAAATATTTTATTGCACATAAACCTAAGGGTACTTATGAATCGTCAAAAGCTAGGTGCACGGTTCCGATTGGTTGTTTCCTATGGAGAAGAGTCGGCAAGAAACTACTACTAAACTAAAACGGTTACTCTTTTAAAAATAAATGGTTTTTTAAATTACAGTGTTAATAGGTATGAGAGGACAGTGTAGGATCAACAAATACCAGATACTTAGCAAAATAGAAAATTCTCCACAGATCTACAGTCTGTTAAGCCTACAACTTTCTCACATTCACAAAGTCTTAAAGAAAAGAATCTACCTATCTAAAAGACAAATAAAATAATAAAAAATCTATTTAAACCTATACAACCCTATAAAATGCATGATTGCCGCTACATCTGTAACAAATATAATTTAGTTTAAAAAATATAGAATACTTATTGAAGGTATATAATGTGAAATAATAAAAAGATTATGTCAAGGAAGTATGTAAGGTAAAATAAAAAAGGTCACCGTATTTGGGAGCAGTTAATAGACATTTACATAGTTATGCCGTTAATGAGGTACCGGGGAAGCCATATTTGCAGAAGGAATTATTGCCAAACGTCCTTGTCTTCGACGTAGTCTTTATTCATACGGTATGCTTTTTTGATAAGGACACGTTTGATGTGGGCTTTAAACTTTCCCTCGCTAAGTTCTGTAACCGACTTTGGCAATTTGTTAAAAGCGGATACTGTTTATAAGAAATGACTTTTAGCTAATCTTAATTTAGGTAACACAATTTCATGGTTACTACGTGTGTTTTATATATTATTATGGAAATCGCTTCTTATTTTGAAAAGTCCAAAATTGTTGCGATCATAAAGAATACCTTCTAAGATATAAAGAAAAGGCTGAGTAAGTATATCAATTTCTTTGAATTTATTTCTAAGGGACTCACGAGGACCCATTTTATAGATTGCGCAAATTGCCCTCTTTTGTAAAATGAAAATTGAATCTACGTCAGATGCCGATCCCCACAGCAGAAGCGCAACGTTAAGGCTTGCATAAGGTACCATCTTGCCGTCCACACGTTCTGTCTTATCTGCGTAGTTTGTTTTATACAAGAATGAATGCAGGCAAGACGGAGTGTGTAGCCGGGGCTTAAGCCACCGTGTTTGTTGAGGCAAGCACACTTGGAGGCAAAAACTTTGTATTATTTTACGACTAGGTGACGAAAATGGACATTTGGTCGTCTCCTCCCCGCAATGTAACTTGCACGCCACTGTCCCGTCACCACAGCTGCGAGTTAGCTTCTTAAACATATTATACTAGCTTCTGCCCGCGACTTCATCCGCGTGACGAAGTTTTGCCCGGCTCACAAGGGACGTACCGTGATGTTAATCTTTCTCAAGAAAGGCTAAGATAATTAAAAATCCAAGGCAAAAATATTTTTTCTAATCCGACTGGTAGTTGGTGCAGCGTAGGCGGACCGATGACCTGATGAGGGAATCCACTAGATGCGAGAAGCACCAACTGATCTGCGTGGTGATGCTTGAGTGAGACTTAATTCCAGCAGTGGATATTCCATTTTGATAGGTGCTGCAATAAAAGCACCATTGTTTTTCGTAGACCGCAGTATTGCTCTGATTACAGCAGTCGATCCCATGCATTTTAGGAAAATTCATCACATAAGAAAATATAAATAATTTAATATCGCGACAGACATTTTCACTATCCATTTGTAAACTCATCTAATATACAACTTCATCATAGTGGGAGTGATCCTTTCTTCAAAAATATTATCAACTAGCTGTTACCCGCGACTTCGTCCGCGATGATGTTTATACATCAACTTTATTTGCGTAGCTGCCAGTGAGACTCCAGTCGAAAAGTCGTTTTGGAGATTAGCCGAAACAAACAGACAGGTTTTTTTTTGTGTTTTGTTGTATGGATTGTAAGTATTTAGAGGTATGAGGAACAGGGTGTAAAGTTCACCCATCCTCATTAGAAAAGGGAGGATCCTCCAACCAGACGGGTGTTTTGGTCTAGCAGGCAACTACCCGTAAGTTGATTTCGGATAGTCCTATCTATGTTTTTCGCTCGGCAAACTCTAACTGCGCGATGCAGGAATTGTGTGACGTCATGTATTTGTTGCGTAGTTCGTATGTGGCGGCGTAACCGCTACATCACTCCCCTCCGGAGACCGGAGGTCGATAGTGGGCTGAGTCTTGGATCTTCAGATGCCTGCATAGTGCCAGCTGTGGTTCCAGTGAGGCGGAACCGGGTGTCGCAAAGTTCACGGTGAGTCGGAACTGTTTGCTGTGAATCTCGAATGAGTCGGGGTGGCGCTGCGTCGTCATCCAGTGAGTCGGATGTGGTACAGCACCGGGTTGTGGCTGACTGCTTGCGTCGACCAGGAGAGGGTAGAATAGGCTCTGCTTGTGAGACCGGCCGGAAGTGCAGGTGCTGTGCTAAGGTTGCTGATGTGGCTGAGGGTGATGACCAGGAATGCGCGTTCGCTGCATGCTGGTAGTCAGGATACCCGTTGAAGCCGTGGGTGCTGGCTGGCTGTGTGACTCGCCTCACGAAAGCTTGCGGGAGTGATGATGATGATGACGTCACGCTGAAGTAGTTGCACGAAGGCTGCGTTGACATTTATACTCGGGATCACCAATTTAGAGGTATGAGGAACAGGGTGTAAAGTTCACTCATCCACCAGAGAAAAGGGAGGATCCTCCGACCAGACGGGTGTTATGTCTGGCGGGCAACTGCCCGTAAGTTGATTTCGGATAGTCTAATCTATGTTTTTCGCTCGGCAAACTCTAACTGCGCGATGCAAGAATTGTGTGACGTCATGTCTTTGTTGCGTAGATCGTATGTGGCGGAGTAACCGCTACAAGTATAAAGGTACTTTCATGCATTTAGGAAATAGCTGTTATTTTGTATAGATGTCGTGGCCAGATCTTAAAATTGATCATTTCATGAAGTGTTCGGCCATTTCATGAAATGGTTGCATTTCATGAAATAAAACATCGACCGCTGATCACATCATGATGTGGTCTGCCCAGATCATTGAATACTCAACGTTTGACGATATGAACACTTAAACGCACGACTACTTCATGATGTGGCCAAACATTAGTGATCATATCGTAAAATATTTAGATTATCCACCGGTAGAGGCGTTGATGTCGTTTTGTTTTTGTTGGGCATCATGGCGGCGGCATACAACAAATCAAACAAAGTAGGGTGACCAAGCAAGAAAACTCGATAGACTTTTTGTATTTGTTTTCCGAATGTGATATTATGGAAAGTGACCAACTTGGAAATTACTAACCTAACCTATGTCGGGGTACCACAACCGGTGTGGTGAGCAACATAGCACTTAAAATTAAAAATTCACGCAACTTATGGCGTCCCGAGTCCCCAACGAAATATGTTAAGTTAGGTTAGAACTGTGACTAACCGCGCGCGGGCCGAGTGAGTGACGCAAGCGGTGCCGTGGCAGCGGCTGGTAAGTGCTACTTCCAATTTGGTCGCAGTTAGCAATTTTTACTACACCTTAAACCATGGATACCCTACATTAATGATATGGCCAAACGTCGACTGACATCATTAAACGTTGACGTTTAAACGATATGGCCAATTTTAGCTGGCCATTTCATGAAACACAACCATTTCATGAAATGGTCGAACATTTCATGAAATGATCAATTCTAAGATCTGGCCACGACATAGATACCCACGACTGCGCCTTCGTGGAATTCTATGCATCAACTTTCTACTAGTCTTTTTCTGAAACAAAAGTAGCATTTTTTAATCCTTATGAAATAAGCTATCTTCCAGTGAAAGTCCCGTCAAAATTGGTCCAGCCATTTCGGAGATTTCCCTTAAATGTTCCCGTGGGAATATCGGGATAAAAAGTAGCCTATTTTACGCCCAGTGGCCTCAACTATCTATTAGTGAAAGTCCCGTCCAAATCGGTTCAGCCGTTTCGGAGATTAGCCGGAACAAACAGACAGACAGACAGACAAAAAAAAAATGTATTTTTGTTGTATGAGTCGTATTTACTTTCATACGCATTTAGTAAAAAGCTGTTATTTTGAAATTACAAACAGGAGGCCAATTCTCGCGTTTACGCTCGTTCTAGTCGAATTCGAAATGCCGCTCGTCTTCCTAAGTCGCTTATAAAATGGTGACTTTCCGTATTCTAGTCATTCGTACAATAAACGAGTCGAAGGAAAAAATGTTGTCATTATACGTCGCGCGAAGCGATCCATTTCACAAAACGATGCTACTTTTCAAACGCAACCATAGATGTACTTCTTGAAGTATATTAAAAATGGTAAGCGTATAAAAGGTGATAAGCGTATATAAAGGTTTTGGGCAACTTTTTATTACTTACATAAACGTTTATGAATCCTACTGAAGAGGTTACTGGGTAAAACTCAATAAAAGATTTAATTTCAGTAGCACTTCTATTACTGCCTACCTCGGCACTCCCTTATAACATATAAGGTTACGAAAACACGAAATCTCTGCTGCCACGCCTAAACCTGTCAGCCGAACGCGAGCGGTGATGTACCTGACCACGTGTAGAAAGGGCGGCTACCTGCTTAGTTAATTCCGCTATGCATTGTTTCAGCTCACTGATCTCGCTGCAGGTGCTCGTGCTAGCCACGGCGGGAGGTGATGTGAGCGCCGGGGCGGGCGCTGGCGCGATCTCGTACACGCGGTCGGCTAAATCTGCGACAGACTGGAGCGTGAGATTAGGCTGCGACGCAATGACCGTCTGAACGTTCGTTGGCAGTCTGCTCGCCCACAACGTGGACAGGAACGCCTCTGGCATATTTGGTCCCGCCAGGGTTTGTAGGTGCCGCAAAAATTGTGAAGGTTTACGGTCGCCTAGCTCCTCGTGGGTGAGGATTTGCTGCACCCTTTTTTCGCGCGAATCAGAGAGCCTACGTATAAGCTCGGCCTTCAGCTTTGCGTACTTGTCTTGGGCCGGCGGGTTCTCTATTATGTCCCTAGCCTCAACCATATAACGGTGATCAAGCTGGCCCACGACGGTATAGAATTTGGTACTGTCGGCAGTAATACCGGCGATCGTAAACTGACCTTCGACTTGGGCAAACCAAAGTGTCGGCTCCTCTGGCCAAAATGGCGGCAGCTTCACGCTGACTCTGCAGACATCCTGCTTCTCTGCTGTTGCTCCAGTCGACGTGCTGGCTCCGTCAGGCATCGTTCTTTATCGGGGTCACCAATGAAGAGGTTACTGGGTAAAACTCAATAAAAGATTTAATTTCAGTAGCACTTCTATTACTGCCTACCTCGGCACTCCCTTATAACATATAAGGTTACGAAAACAATGTAAGGACTAACACAAGTTGTACAGACAAAACAGATAATACAGCAATGGTTCGAAGCTAACTTGGAGAGATCTAGTGCTTGGATGAAGACTAGATTTTGGAACAGAAAAGTAGCGTATGTCCAGCTGGAGGCAAGATAGTACACTGAGGGCACACTGAGGGCGATCGCCTCAGAATCAAAATCTGCCGATCATGTGTGCGTCTCATTACACGGTTGGACATACGTTCCGTTTCTCTTACATGTTTACTTAGATGTGGAGTGTCAATATAATTGTTAGGTTAGTTTAAATATGTATATAAATATTGTGTGTGTTGTAAATATAGTGAATACGTAATAGTTATAAATATATTTTGTTAGTCATGTTAAGCAATAGATAAGGATATACTCTAGTTTGATGTCTATGGTGATTGGAATGCGAATGTGACAGAATGAAATGTCAAACGAGAAATAATGATGTAAGAGGTTATGAAAATGTGCGTGTATAGTGTCTACAGTTAGTTGTTAAATAAAAATGGTATTTAAACTAACTAACGGTGCTGACCGCTACACTACCATCATAATTATTGATTTCGTAACTCCATTAATATTTTATTATTAACATTAAAATAAGTTCTCATGCAACGGAATGCATGGCTGATGTTTATTTGTCAATGTCAAAGATATTTGTCACGTCAAATTAAAGTTATAATTTCTGTTTGTTTACATTGGTAAACAAGTAATTAAATAAAAACAGGATAACTGCCAATGATATTATAAGTGATCTGAGGACTACCACAATAACATCAAGACTTATCAAGATGGAGAAAAAGAAGAGGAAGTATAGTTGTCGTAAAGAGTGCGGTACTGCAACAACTGGAGCGTCCTGCTGCTCTAACGACGCTGGTATAACTACGTGTCCCGGTTATATTACTTTAAAAAAGCCCAAAAAATAGTTGGGAAATTTTGTGAAAACAAATTTCGCGTCGTCACAACACGAATTCAAATTTCTTTGTGGTCAAAGTACCGCACAAACATCTTTCGAAATTCATGAAGACTGGGCGAGAGAGGAAATGGTCCGGCGATTCCTAAGATCCTGGACAGCTGACGATACAGGACGCTGACTATTCGTGTAAACGTGTGATTATTATAATGTATTGTTTACATATAGTATTTTTGTTAGATATATAACTTTTTCATTGAAAAAAATTAAATAAATACATTAGAAATCTTATTGTTTGAAATGCTTTTGAAATACTGCATCATGTTAGTGGTACAATAATAATAGGGGCGTAGGTCATATCATTTCATTCTAGTGACAAAATAATCGACTCTGGAAATTCAGTATTGTATGCGCTGCTGAATGGGTCGCACCCAACTTGGATGATAGCTTGAAATGATAAGTCACGGATAGCCAAAGATGATGATTTATTGAATATATTTAACTACCAAGTAACTAATGCTATATGAATGAGTACAGCTGACTATGAATGCTGATCGTGTACTGTCACGTTACACTATAATTTGTGCAAAGTGACGGAAAAGTGCTGATGTATGTAGTACGTGCGTGCCTAGTACGATACATGACTCGTACAAGTATACACTCAAGTAAAACCACAAAAAAATCGGCACTGATTAGACCTTAGCTCTTTTTCTCTCGATGTCTGTGGATCCAACCGGGAAATGTACAGGAGCAAGGTGGGGGCACCGCATTTGTTGCGGCTGCATCGGGTTCGACCTTTCTTGCCCTCAACCAAAGTAAAACCCTCCTGGTCCAAATGACTGGTTAAGGAGTCGACAATCTTGAAAAATGATTTTTAAGTAAAAAAAAATTCGAGCACCACTTATACGTATTTCATAAACATTTATCGAAAAATAATTCTTTATAGATTTCGTAACAAGTTGTGTTATACTTAAAGTAAATAATGATATAATCATTTATATTTTGAACGTGTTTAGATGTGCTGAACGCGTTAAATTTCATTGGTGAAATCCGCCCTATTACTGAATGTTTTTTTTGTTCTTGGCTCTTAAGGCGCGGGACATACACAAAGGGCGAGTGGCACGAGCGTTGTGTCGGACCAGCGGGCGCCGCCGCGCGGGCATTGCACCGCCCGTTTCATCATCATCATCATATCAGTCGAAAGACGTCCACTGCTGGACATAGACCAAGCACCGCCACTTCGACCATTCTGTGCTTCCCGCATCCAGCGGATTCCTGCGGCCTTTACAAGGTCATCGGTTCATCTTGTGGGAGGCCTTCCAACGCTACGTCTTCCGGTACGCGGTCGCCACTCCAGAACCTTTCAACCCCATCAGCCATCTGTTCTGCGAGCAATGTGTCCTACCCATTGCAAGTTAAGTTTGGCAATTCTTCTTCTTTGGTTTGGCGGATACGATCCTGCCATCATCGGTATTCAGTTTTGCAAGCTGACTCTGCCCAATAAACAGATCTCTAGCAAAGACCTTGGAGTCTTTATTCCGCTCTATCGCGTCCTTAGTGCGGTCTGCACTAAAACGGCGAATGTCACTTTTCAAGGACTTAGAGATCCGTCTACTGAGCTGCCGGGTACTTTAGCGCATCATCTGAAGACTGGAGGATCATCTCGCGCCTCTCCTTCATGAGCTGTATAGTAGGATCAGAGAGCTTCTTGTTTCTATTTGTACGACGGGTCTTAAAGATCTTGAACCCGACCGTATGGATAATTTCTAAAATCGTCCACGGTGCTCCCTAGGCACTTGAAACGATTCTGAAGTTTGAGCTGAAAGCTCTCGGGGTTTAGGACTTGGGTAGTTGCCGGGCGGAGCGCAGACTTCATCAGTCGAGATCTTTCCAACTTGACTTTTAAGTTCTATATGCCTCTTACTATGCGGTGATCACTTCCGGTTTTCACCGCATTGATCACAGAGACATAATTGAATACTTGCTTTTTGTCGACATTATGGAGTCAATCTCATTTTTGTTGCACCATCAGGGTTCTGCCAGGTCCACTTTCTGTGCTGACGTTTTCTGAAGAAGGAGTTCATCATAAAGAGGCTTTCCTTCTCCATAAAACTGGCAAGTAGGTGACCCCGGTGGTTCCGACGTCCAACTCCAAATTGCACTCGCAGCTCATCAACGTTTCGTTTGCCCAGTTTCGCGTTGACGTCCCCTCCCCCATGACAACGGTGAAGTGAGTTTTAGACCCATGCATGACTCCATGGGCGTACCCAGGGGGGGGGCAGGGGAGGGCAGCTGCCCCCCCCTGGATTTTGTATGAGTAGACCGTCACGATTTATGACTTTACAATTACAACAAGTATATTACTTTGAATTTTATTAAAAAACCGCGCTGCGCGGCTTTTCATGCTGTATTTATTATGCATAATTATTTTTTTTTTAAAGGAGGACGTTCTATCGTTCGCCTGTTTTTTGAGGTGAAAACTTCTTTAGCGGCGTTGTGCACTTTTTTTAGGATGGGTAAAGAATTTTAAACTCGCGTCAGGACTCGTGACCTGATCGAAAATTCGTAAGACAGAGGGAGAGTAGAAATGTTGTTGACAGCACACTCTATTTTATTTGTTTGGAATTTTTTGATGGAGCTACAGCTTTCGTTCTTGTACTGACAGCATCATCATCATCATCAGCCTATTAATGTTCCCACTGCTGGGACACAGGCCTCCTCTCTGTGAGAGGGAGTGGGCCGTAATCTACCACGCGGGCCCAGTGCGGGTTGGTAGATGTCACATGTCTTCGAATTTTTGGTTCTAGGACATGCCGGTTTCCTCACGATGTTTTCCTTCACCGTTTTGAGAGCAGTGGTGTTGAAATTATTTACACAAAGTAAAGCGCCTGCTTGGGTTCGAACCCACGACCTACAACTCGTAAGTCGGGGCCGTTACCACTGGGCCACCACTGCTCTGTACTGACAGCAATCCACATAAATTATTTTCGTCAATTGTGAAGCAATTTTGAAAATTCGTGTTTCATTTAAAAAAAGAAAATTCGATCCACAATTGACAAAAATGTCGATAAACATACATATAAAAAAAGCTTAATAAGTTAATACGTCCTTCTTTTTTGAAGTCGGTTAAATATACAAGAACGCAGCAGCAATATCAAACTATGTAAAACATGTGGGGGGGGGGAGCGGGGATTTCTGATTTGTCCCCCCCTGGGCCAAAAGCTGGGTACGCCCATGCATGACTCTAGAAATATCCTCATACATGGTCTCCACCTCATCGTCGGGTGTGACGAGGTCGGGGCGTTTTTGGTGCTTGTCAATTTTTAGGCGGTTTGCCATTATCGCCACGCTTGGCAGGCGGGTTGGCGATCGCAGTATTGTGTTAAAAATGCATAGAGAAGACTGCTGCCCATTCTCTAGTAAGCCGGTTTCATATTTCATACAAAATGTATAGGAACGACACACAACTGACACAACGCCTGCGCCGCACCGTGAATAAAATAAATAAAATAAAAACTTTTTCATTCAGACTTATTAGAATATTTATATTTAATAAGCTTTCCTTTATATTTGCTACAACAGAATGCAATGCTGATTTGTCAATGTCATAGATAATAGCTATTTATTAAATGTCAACGATTTTAGTCACGTCATAATTAAGTGTAATCAAATAATAAAAACAGATTTCCTACCAATGATTAAATTGAGTAAACTGATGAATACCGAAATAATATCAAAGCTTAAGAAGATAGAGAAGAGGAAGCGTGATTGCCGTAAAGACCGGACCGAATCACCGGCTCTCATAATACTCTCAGGATGGCTGCTGCGTCCTACCATTCCAACGACGCAGCTGAGGGTCAAGCAGTAGAAGGCTCATTACAACACGATTTTTTTTTTGTGGTGAAATTTCTGGACAACGTTTGTTGAAATTCATGAAGACTGGGCAAGAGGTGGTGTAATGATCCGGCGATTCCTAAGCTGGCTACTAAACAGCGCGATACACATGACGCCGACTAATCGCGTAAACTCAAAGAGATTTAAGATACTAAATAATTTAATGTCTTTGTGTAAACTATAGTGATTCTTATAATGCAAATTTATAATGTAAAAGCATAGTATTTTTGTTAATTATAAGTTTGATATTGAAAAACAATTATACATGTTTGAAATCTTTATTGTTTTTTTAATGTTTTTGAAATTCTGCATCATGTTTTTGGACCTGTTGTAAAGTTGTAATACAATAATAATAGCAATATGTATACACCACAAACACAATTATTATCACACCACACTTGGGTTTGGTAATGCTTCCCTGTAACATCTACATGCAACTCTCGCCTGGTGAAATTCGGGTGTTTGTATGCCAGCCTTTTGCAACCCGGGAACCTCGATGATGAAGAACTTAAAATTTATAGTACAGCTTCATTCTCGTCAGCTTCAGCAAAGCCCTTAATTCGGCACTGATTAGACCATGGCTCCTCTCTCAATGTCTGTAAGTACAACCGGGAAATATGCATGACGATGGTGAGCACTAGCGATGCAGCTCAAAAATTGCTCCGTGATCGACTTTTCTTGCCGTCAACTATAGTAAAGCCATCGTCGTCCACTTGACTGGTTTTAGAAGCCTTCCGTTTCAAAATATATCTCAGATGTTCTTATCAATCGACGCCACACAAGCAGTGGATAGTTGACAACTTTGGCGGACGCGTGAAGTATTTTTTCGTGTATTTTTCCTTGTTGTGGCGATCGCAACGTTTTCTAAGATGTTTATGAACTCGTAACGCATTTTGTAAAAAAACATTTATTATTTTCTTCCGCATTGACTAATTGTGAATGACACAACAATTGTTTGACGTTGGTACGCCGTTCGAAATGACGTCATGAACGTTTCGACTGGTACCGACCACTCTTTGCAAGTCGCATGTAAACTATGCATTTTGCGTGGTTTTCCTGCGACAAATGCTCGAATCGACATGGCGAGAATAGCTGTACGAGTGAAAACATGATTTTTACGAGTGAAAACATGATTTTTACGAAGGAAAAGTACGAATCGAGCGACAATAACGAATGTAAGATGCGCGAGAATTGCCTTCCAGACACTTCAATTTTATTTATTTGTATAGATTTACCTTGCAGTATTTTATTAGTACGAAATTAGCGAAATTATTATTAAAGCCTTACCCGACACACGTGATCAGGTACCAATCAGGGAGCGTTAGGTTAGATAAAATACACGCAGCTCCGTTACACCCAGCTTGGCCACGGTTAACACCACTGTAGTTTTGAAGACATTGCTTCTCCCTATACTCATGCCAAAGTGAGGACCCCGGGACAGATTTTAATGTGCTTTGGCATGAGTAAAGGGAGAAGCAATGTCTTCAAAACTACAGTGGTATAAACCGTGGCCGAGCTGGGTGTAGTAGCGGAGCTGCGTGTATTTTATCTCACCTAACCCAACCTTACATTGTCGGAACTGAAGAACCCCGGGACAGATTTTGATGAGCTTTGGCATGAGTAAAGGGAGAAGCAATGTCTTCAAAACTACAGTGGTGTTAACCGTGGCCGAGCTGGGTTTAGTAGCGGAGCTGCGTGTATTTTATCTAACCTAACCTAACCTAACTTTGTCGGAACTGAAGAACCCCGGGACAGATTTTGATAAGCTTTGGCATAAGTAAAGAGAGAAGCAATGTCTTCAAAACTACAGTGGTTTTAACCGTGGCTGAGCTGGGTGTAGTAGCGGAGCTGCGTTTATTTTATCTCACCTAACCTAACCTAACTTTGTCGGAACTGAAGAACCCCGGGACAGATTTTGATGCGCTTTGGCATGAGTAAAGGGAGAAGCAATGTCTTCAAAACTACACTGGTATAAACTGTGGCCGTAGTGGGACCAGCTCCCATATATTTTTGCCCACTATCCTTTTAACCGTTGGTACTTGTCCGACTATTTTCCAATGACGTAGCTTCGTCCTCTATCAACTTGATGATCCTGTGAACTCTGTTTATGTACTAGGGACTAGAAGTATACATCATCATCATCATCATCATCAGCCTATTAATGTTCCCACTGCTGGGACACAGGCCTCTTCTCGGTGAGAGAGAGTGGGCCGTAATCCACCACGCGGGCCCAGTGCGGGTTGGTAGATGTCACATGTCTTCGAAGGTTGCGAGCTGGCAACACTGGTGACAGGTCGTGAAAAAACGACCTCTTAGTTTTAATATCTTAAATTATTAATAATTTGTGTTTAATTAGTGTTAAATCTATTCTTTACCTTAGAATCTATGTATAAAGTGTCACACCCAGTGTTTGTGCCGTGTTTTTGTTGAGATAACACCTAATAATCGATAATTCGATAAGTCATCTACCGGCTGTCAACGTTTGGATTGCGAATTTGAATTCATCAAACCCGGGGAGTATTTTGTTTTATATTATTCAATAATACTGTTTTATTTACACACTTTACAACACCTGTAAACACTGCTCAGAGTTATGAGCTACGTCCAGTACACACGGGCACCGTTTATGTCTCCTTTTGCTTGACAAATAGTGGAAGCAAAATCGACGACGAAAACACTTGCCCCAGACATAAAATATACACTACAAACTTTACTTCACACGTATTTATTCTTAATTTGCTACTAACTTTTATTTAAAAACCAATCTTGGTTGTCGAAATGAAACTTTGTTACTTCTACTCTTAGTGTGTCCATAACTTTCCTAGTAGAATAATAAGCTAGCTAATAATTACAATTACTTAATTTAATTGCTAACATAATAAGTAATAGTATTCATACAAATAATAAACATTGTGATAGGTCCCTAAATAAATAAAATAACTTCTTAGTTTCTACCTCCATATTTTCATAATCTTTTCTAAAACTTTATCTTTTGTTTATTTTTTTTTTTTAATTCTTGCTATCATATCTTCTCCAGTTAACTCATTTACATTCTCATATACTCAGCTGTTTCTTATCACATTCCAGGGGCCACTTGGGGAAATTTGTGAATATGATGACCCGCGGAGCCTCAGTTCGTGACATCAGTGACAAACTGAATGTTGCACTGAAGGAGCTGGAGGCATCAAAAATACTTTCCAACCAACTGCTACAGGAAAGAGAGGACAGCGAGATTGAAGTCCAGAGGGTAAATGACAGAAACACTCAACTCAAGAGCCAGCTCGTAGAACTCCACACCCAGCACATGGATATACTCGACCAGCATCACCATCTCCGTCAACTAGTGTCAGACTTCCAACAGTGCAGTGACACTCATGACCAGGCACTGAAACGCATATCAGGTCTTGAAGCGGAATTGTGCAAGGCACACGACAAAATTTCCATCATCAATTCTCTGAAAGCCAGTGAACAGATTGCCAACACCAATCATCTTTTCAATGAGCTTGTTGGTAGTGCATCCGGACTGGAGTGTAAAAAGCCCACCATTACCATAGACCTGACTGGGGAAGATACCTTAACCTTAACTAAATGTCCCATCCCAACTAGCCATAATAAAATTAAGAAATATATTAAAATCACTAGAAATATTAAAAAATATAAGAAACTTTTGAAAACAAATAGTTTATATAAGTGTAACATTAATCTTAGGAAAGAGCGTGTCAACTTACAAACCCAATTAAATGTATGTAATGATAAATTCGAAACTAGCAGACAAATGTATGATGTTGACATGCAGAACCTTCAGAAGGAATTACTGAGCAGGGAAAATTCGCTAAAGGAAATCTTATGTAAGTATGAGGATAGCCAACAAAAATGTTAAGTGAGCGCTTGCAAGGGGCCTGTGAGTTGGTGGACTTGGTGAAGTGCAATACAGAGAGGTGTGAGTCACTGACCACCAATCCCACCTGTAGTTGCGCTCCCACTCCGCCACCTCTCATGTCACAGCATGTTGCTCCTACAGCTTTACCAATTTTAAATAATACTTTAAAAATTGTCAACCCCACTCAAAGTAATGTTTTGGTCTATTCAGATAGATTAGGAGCAGGTTTTGGATCATTATTAAATAATCGCTCTAATCATACTATAGTTAACTGTTGCTACCATAACCTGCATTTTAATGAGCTTGTTCATAAAATAAAACATACACCAATGAATGAGCAGACTACTTTAGTTCTTTTAATTGGGAACAGTCTGAGTATCACTAAAAGGGACATAGTTAATGGTATTGACACCCTACTTAAATTAAAATTAGGTAAATTAATATTATGTGCATTGCCATATTCTCATAGGTTATATGAGCAAGATAACAACTACATTTTTAGCTTAAATAACCTTATGCATATTTTAGCATGTCGTCATAGTGACCGTTTATTGTATTTTGATACTAACAACTTTGTTAGAGATTTTGTTTTGACTCAGGAGCATATGTTTTTACCTAAGAAAAGCCAACATATATTAGCTACTTTATTAGCCTACAATATACACGCAGTTATTAATGTTTTAACTTTTTTTTTTTTTTTTTTTTTTTTCTGTATTAATAAGAACTAAAGTTCTTAGTAACGAATTACAATCTAGCCTAATAGGCTAATAAGCAATTTAATTCTAACTTAATATTTTACGAGATAGATTACGTTATAACTAAGAATAGTGTCAATTTGCACTTTTACACAATTTCGTAGCACTTTCTTAGGGTCTGATAATTCATGATAACACTTTGTTCATGTGTTAGATGTATAGCACAGCATTGTTACTATTATTTATTCACTATTTATACACTACACTAACTCAAATGGTTTGGTTCTCTTTAGCCGACGCACTATGTCCGTATTGTCTAACAGCTGAATCGCCTCGACATTCACATGTCGGTGTAGTCTGTGTTCGTGGGCTTCAGCAAATTTTTGGATGATGGTAGTGACAAGATCCATTTTAAGATCTCGGTGGAGGTTGTCATTTCTAATATACCATGGTGCATTTACAGCATCCCTGAGTACTTTATTTTGGAATTGTTGTATTATTTTAACGTTGCTTCGTTTAGTACAGCCCCAAAGTTGGATTCCGTACGTCCAAATTGGCATAAGAATATGCTTGTATAATATCATTTTATTATGTATTGTTAAACAGGATTTCCTTCCGAGTAACCAATACATACTTTTGTAACGTATGTCGAGTTCCTGTCTTTTCTTTTTGACGTGAGCTTTCCATCGCAGCTTGGCGTCAAGAGTTATGCCAAGATATTTGGCTGTGTTAGCATAAGGCACTTGCATGCCGTTTATATAGATTGGGTGGTAATCGCTGTGTTTGTTAGTAAAGTCAATGTGAATTGATTTTGACTCATTCAGCTTGATCTTCCACTTTTGTGTCCAGTCATAAACTTTGTTCACAGCTACTTGAACTCTTTCTACTGCTTCTTTGTGGCTTGATCCAGTAGCCATAATAGCAGTGTCATCTGCAAAGGTCGCAATGGTGTTGTTTTTCAGCTCTGGGATGTCACATGTGTATAGCAAGTACAAGATTGGGCCTAACACACTTCCTTGTGGTACCCCAGCTTTTATACTTTTTAGCTCGGAATAAGCATCCTCTTGCCTTATTCTAAACATTCTGTTACTAATATATGACTCTAAAATGTCTGCAAATTCTGGAGGTAGCATGCGTCTGAGTTTAAATATTAGACCCTCATGCCAAACTTTATCAAAAGCTTGCGCGACATCAAGGAATACGGTGGCGCAGACTTCCTTGTTTTCGAGTGTTTTTTCGATAATATTTGTTATTCTGTGTACCTGGTCTATTGTAGAGTGTTTTTCCCTGAAGCCAAATTGATGGTTTGGTATTAGGTCTTTTTCTTCTATTATTGGTTTTAACCGCTTTAATAACAGTTTTTCAAATAATTTTGATAATACGGGCAACAGGGAAATGGGTCTATATGATGATGCTTCATGGGGTGGTTTCCCAGGCTTCGCAATCATTATGACTTCAGCAACCTTCCATGGTTCAGGTACATGTTTAAGAATAAATGCAGCATTGATAAGTCTAGTTAGCTTTACTATGGCTTTGCGCGGGAGGTGTTTCAGAATTTCTCCTGTTATGAGATCGTAACCCGGGGATTTCTTCGAGCTAATGTTGTTTTGAATTTCTCTCAGAACTTCTTTAGGAGTCACAAGCCGGATTCTTTGGTTTTGCGGTAACTTTTCACTCTCAAGTATTTCTATAGAGCTTTCATTTGGTTGAAAAGTATCTTCTAGGTGTTGGGCAAACCGAAACGCTTTTTGTTCATTGCTTATGGCCCATTTTCCGTCGCTGTTTCTGATGGGCGGTATTTGCACAATCGGCCTTTTTAATTGTCTTGTCGCTTTCCAAAGAGAGTAATCTGTTGATTTATCGTTGGTTAGCTGCACAAGGTTAGTCTTCAGACATTCATCCTCAAATTGTAGAATTTTCCTCTTTAGTAGTTTAGTTAAATTATTTAATAATGTTTTATCCCGCGGGCACCTTGTTTGCTGCCACCGCTTTCTTTGTTTTCTTTTTTCAGATAGTAAATTCACAATTTCCTTGGGGTAGATATGTCCCTTATATTTCCGTTTTAATTGTGGTGTGTTGTTCCACGCACATTGTTGGATATTAACAACATATTTGTTTACTTCTGAATCCAGCTGATCCTGATTGTGTAATGGAGTTTTTAGATCGATAATATTATCTAAATCAAGGGCAAAACTGTCCCAATCTGTGGACTTATTAACCAAGGTTAAGTGGCTTTCTCTTAGTAGGATTTTTTGACTAAGTCTTAAGATAATCGGGGAGTGGTCCGAATTCATATGAAAACTTTCCTCCAAACTGACGTAATTGGCGGATATATTTTTGCATATGAAAAAGTCTATAAGATCTGGTATTTTCTGCTGGTCAGTGGGCCAATATGTTGGTTTGCCTGTGCTCATAACTTCACAATGAGTATCTTTAACTGCACTTAAGAGCTCCCTTCCCTTTGTTGTGGTAAGTCTTGATCCCCAGTGCGTGTGCTTGGCATTGAAATCACCGCCTAGGATGAATCTCTGGCCTAGAAGTTCAAAGAACTGCAAATATCGCTCTTTTCTTATCATGTGCCTTGGAGGACAGTAAACGGCTGCTATAGAAAAGTGACAAAATTTGGTTTTTACAGATACTGCCACGGCTTGAATGTCTGGTTCTTCAAATTTACTCTGCTCGTAATGATTGATGTTTTCTTTGATTATAACGGTGCTACCTCCTCTGGCGGAGTTGTCAGGGTGTAGCGAATTATATACCTTGTATCCTCTAAATTTGATAAAAGATTGGCTAGTGAAGTGCGTTTCGGAGATCAAACACACGTCAATATTGTCTGTCTCTAGGACTGCCTGCAACTCATTTTGATGTTTGAGGAGTCCATTAGAGTTCCACGCCATTATTTTTAGTGTGTTAGTCATTTTTGGTTATTAAAAGCAGCTGTTTTGGTGCTGGATTCTAGCTTCTCTAATCTTTTATCAAATGTAGTAATACACTTCAAGATCTATTTATTTATTTATTTATTTATTTTATTCTATTCGGGAAACTTACAGCTAACTTACACAGTGGTCTTAAACAATACAAAACTGAAGGCCATTTACAAGTTTCCACAGATAAACACTATTAATAATAAAAATGAAGAAAGAACAAGGTCGGTACTAACTACCTACCTATTAATATAATTATATAACTATAACTAACTATATATTATTATTTTTATATCTGGTTAATCTTATCTTCTAGATTCGAAGATTGTGTGCCTTTTTTTGCAGCATGTGCATAGGAAGCACTTTTGGTTGTTTGGACAGGTTTTGCTGTTGACTGAACACTTTCTATCCGTGCCTGTTTGTCAGGATTTCTTATGGATTGTTGTTGTTGGGCAGTTGACCCAACAAGTTTATTTTTGATGTTTTTATTTTTCATACTTTGCATCTCCTTCGCTACTTCACAGCCTCTGTAGTTGGCTGGGTGGGGTAAGCCACAGTGGACGCATTTTGGTTTCTCTTGTGGAGATTTTGTACAGTTGGCTGTAAGATGTTTGCCTGTGCATTTTACACATCTTGGCTCTTTACTGCAGTATTTATGAGTATGCCCATATGCCTGGCATCTCTTACATTGAGGAATGAGTTTCAGATTTTTGAGAGGGTGTATTTCAATTTTACACCCTAAAATGTGCTTTATCCCATAGATTTTGTTGACATTTTCGTCATTATTGAATGATAACAGGAACATATTGAGGGGTTCTTTATTCTTCCAGCTCAATTTGTTGTCTACTTTTTCAATTTTCAGACCTTGTTCTAATAAATCGTCTTTGATTCTGTCTGGCTGGCAAGAAGAATGTAATTTTTTCACTACAACTCTTATTGGTCTAGCCTGCTTGTTTTCGTATGAGTGCCAATGATATTCTTTTTCTGACAAAAACCTAGCGATTGCTCTGTAGGAGTCCTCAGTTTTAGCGTTGATCTTCACACAATCTCCACTCATCATTTTTGCGGTGAATGATTCAGTTTTTTGGATTTTAGTTAATGAGTCGTAGAACATTTGGTAGTTCCTGACTCCGTCTATTATAATTGGCGGTGGTGGTGTGGCACTTTTTTGACTATTGTCTGTTCTTTCTCAATTTTTGTCTGTTGTTGTTGGGCGCTTGTTCCGGGTTGTTGTGGTGGAGAGAGGGAGATGTTTAGCTTCCTTTTCTTCCTACTTTTGGCCCTAATCCACTCAGTCTCTTTAGCAAGTTCTTCCTCGTCTGTGCAGTACTCGACATTTCCTTTTTCGGATTGAGCAAATTGTATGTTGCTCTGAACTTCTGACTCCTTAGAGTCATTATTTTCTTGTCCCTTCAAACTGGGATTTTCGTTTTGGCGGCTTTGAAGTTGTTGCTGGAGGCCTTCAATTTGAACCTTCAGATCATGAACAAGAAGTTCCAACTTTTCTCTCTCAGATTTTTCTTGGATGTAACTGTCATACAACAGCTTTTCCAAATCAGTTTTAATTTTTACCTTTGTCGACGACATTGTAAGGTAAGTAGAAACTTGACCTTCACAATTATATAATTGCACTGTTTACACTATACTTAATAACTGGGTCATCGTGGCGACCTTGATAAACCGATTTCGCAACGCAGCGACGACGGTGTTATTGTGATGCGCCAGCGAATCACCCTAAACTAGAGCACGCGCGCGCGAATGGGACACGACCGTTCTCGGTAGAAGCCAAACACGGAACTGATGTTTTAACTGAGATTAGCTTAACCTCTATAGCTACGCGGCGCGAGTTCGCGACAACCCGCCAAGCCGCGCGGCACGCCCGCGGCGCGTCAGAGATAAGAGCTCGCTAACATAAACAAAAACTGAGAGCTTTTTTTTACGTAAATAGTCTTATCGTTAATGGTTTTGGGTTCCTGATTAGACAAAGGATTTTTTATAATACCTCGAATCTTTGTAAGCGAACGCTAGTATTGATAAATAAACATTCTTATAAGATTCTTATAAGAAATTCCGTTGTTCATTGTTTTGATTATTTATAATAAAACTACTGGTTCGATTCACATGAAATTTCGCAGGATACATTATGAATACATATACTATCGGTCAAAACCATTATTAACGCATAAACACAATAAATAAAAACACATATAATCAAAAAAGTTCAATAAATAGATAACCGTATCATTACGTAACTTTATTTAGTTGACAAAAAAATATTGAACTCTTTTTTTTCTGTATTATGCATTTTTATTATTAATTAGTTATTCAAGAATATAAAATAAATGACTTACCAGCGATTACATGCACAAAACACACACAAAACAACAAATTCCATATCAACACGTTTATTCACTAACGAGTTTGTTTACATTTTTTGATGGGTCCGTAATAGGTAATTACGATGTTATTTAGTGCAAGTATTAACTATATACGATGACGACACTACTTAATTATTGAATTATCACCATTTCCCGTCGATTTACACTTAAAAAACAATAGAAAACAAATAAATACGACGCGTAGTGCAGCGCGCTAAACGCATGCGCAGTCGCCATTTTGCCGTGCCAAAATGTCCAATTTTTACTTTTTTCTAGAATTGTTTCTGCATATTTTGACGTTTTAGTCGATGTATTTGACAAGTATATTACCAAATCCATAGAATAAAATTAACTGTAGACCATATTAGCCCCTATGCATAGTACAAATACAGTTTGAATCAGCGTGAACGTACTGTATCCGTTCGGCGACAGACCCGCTTTACGGTATTGGAAATTTTCGTCGCCGTTCGGCGACGGCCCCGATTTAGAGGTTAAGTGACGAAACAGTATTATCTAGTACTTCTAATAATACTGTAATAGATTCTTTAAACTTTTAGAATCGACAAAAGAGAAGCATAATAAGAATATTTTATTATATCACCAAAATATAAATCGCTTCTCTGGCAAAATCCTAGACGTGGAAATGTTAATAGATAAATATCATATGGATATCTTATGTTTTTGTGAAACCTGGTTAAAATCAGATAGGATGTTGTTTAATGTAAATGATTTTTCAGTTGCCAGTGCGTACAACAGGTCTTCATTAGGGGGTGGTACCTTAATATTATGTAATAGTTGTTTCAGATATAAGGAAAGGAAGGATATCACTGCTTGCTCTGTTGATCGCTTATGTGAGGTAGCATGTGCAGAGGTTGAAGGCCATACTTTCTTATGTGTTTATAGACCACCAGCCTCAAACTTGCCATCATTTTTGATAATAATGGAAGAAATATTAACTAAACTTTTCAGAGATAATAAAATAGTTTTTGTTTGTGGTGACCTAAATATTGATTTATTAGTAAATTCACCGGAAAAATGTAAGCTCATCTCATTATTTAAATCATTCAATTTAAAATGTATATTTAATGTAGCAACTAGAATAACAGCAACCTCAGCTACATGCATAGATAATATATTTACTAATTGTAAAATTAAAGACTCGTCCCTAATTAGTGGCGTCAGATCTGATCATACAGGTCAACTTATATCTTTTGAATCAGATAAAAAGTTACGTTTAGATAAAACTATTCAGTTAAGACCTCTTACTAAAAATAAATTAAAAATGTTTAATAATAATGTTCTTAGCAATCTTTCAACAGCTAGTTTTGATTCACAAGACCCCAATATAAACTACGGTACATTATTTTCTACAGTATGCCAAGAATTCAATAAAGCATGTCCTGTAAAAAAAGTAACAATCAATACTAAACCAAAATTTAATGAATGGGCCACTGCTGGAATTAGAAAAAGCAGAGATATTTTATATAATTTATATAACGAAAAATCATTGACTTCTGATGAAGCTGTTCATAATTATGTAAGAAACTATTCTAAGATATTTAAAAGAGTCTGCGCCCAAGCAAAATCTAAATTAATAAGTAACAAAATTAGTATCTCGAACAATAAAATCAAAGCTGTGTGGCAGGTAATTAACAAAGAAACTGGTAACACAAAACAGCGAGATCAGAATGAATTGTCTTTGAAAATTGATAATGAAACCATTTCAGATAAGTTAAAAGTTGCTGAGACACTAGAAAATTTCTTTACCAACATCCCAATAGAGGTTACGAAATCTCTGCCTTCATCATCTATACTAGCTGAATCTCTTCTAAAAGAAAATTTCAGTAAGGACATTCCAAGTTTTGAATTCAAGCCCATTTCTATTGTCACGATTAAAAAAGCTTTCAAAAGTCTTAACATAAAAAACAGTGAAGACTTATGGGGGATTTCCGTTAAGGTCCTTACTGATATCATTGACACAATTGCCCCTGTCCTAACAGGCATATTTAATCAATGTTTAGATAGCGGTACGTTTCCTGATTTAATGAAACATAGTAAAGTAGTACCAATTTTCAAATCGGGTAGTAAGAGTGATCCCTCTAATTATAGACCTATATCTGTTCTACCAGCATTGAGTAAAATATATGAAAAAATCATGCTAGACCAGATGTTGTCACATTTTAATTCAAATGGGATTTTGCATAGTCACCAGTTTGGTTTCACGAAAGGTAGGTCAACGACTGACGCAGGAGTAAAACTCATCAGTCACATTTTAGAATCCTGGGAGAAGTCCCAGGATGCAATTGGCATTTTCTGTGACCTCTCAAAAGCGTTTGACTGCGTTGACCACAACACACTGATCTGTAAATTACACCACTACGGAATTCGTGGCCAAGCTGCTGACCTTGTTCTTTCCTATCTATCAAATCGACGGCAAAAAGTAAACGTTAATGGGGCGACGTCCTCGGGGTCTCTAGTTAAAATGGGCGTACCTCAAGGTTCAATTCTCGGCCCTTTTTTATTTCTCGTTTATATAAATGACCTTCCTTACATGATGGCTAACTTATCGAATATAATTCTATTTGCTGATGACACTTCTCTTATTTTTAAAATAGATAGAAAAGATACAGATGTCTTACACGTCAACGATAGTCTGGCTGTTCTTTCGAAATGGTTCGCAGCTAATAATCTTTTACTTAATGCGAACAAAACTAAATGTATTAGGTTCTCATTACCAAATGTACCTCAAGTGGGTCTAAATCTAAAACTTGATGGCGTAAAACTAGATGCAATAACGGAAACTGTATTTTTAGGAATTACTTTAGATTCAAAATTGCAATGGGGCGCCCACATTAGAACTCTTTCAGGTAGATTAAGTTCAGCTGCATATGCAGTAAGAAAAATAAGGCAGTTGACTGATATAGCTACAGCTAGGTTAGTATACTTTGCTTATTTCCACAGTATTATGTCTTATGGCGTTCTGTTGTGGGGATCGGCAGCTGACGTAGATTCAATTTTCATTTTACAAAAGAGGGCAATACGCGCTATCTATAAAATGGGTCCTCGCGAGTCTCTTAGAAACAAATTCAAAGAAATTGATATACTGACTCTGCCTTCTCTTTATATCCTAGAAAATATTTTGTATGTTCGGAAAAACTTAGGACTTTTCAAAATAAGAAGCGATTTCCATAATATAAATACACGTAGTAGACATGAAATTGTGATACCCAAATTTAGATTAACTAAAACAAGCAAGTCATTTCTTCTAAACAGCATCCGATTTTATAACAAGTTGCCAAAGTCGGTTACAGAACTTAGCGATGGGAAGTTCAAAACCCACATCAAACGTGTCCTTATCAGGAAAGCATATTATAAAATTAAAGACTACGTTGAAGACAAAGAAGTTTGGCAATAATTCCCTCTGCACATGTGGCTTCCCTGGTACCTCATTAACGGCAAAATATGTAAGATTCTATTAACTGCTCTCAAATTACCATGTTTATATTTTTGTTTTATTTACATTCTTCCTTGACATAATCATAATTTTATTTGACATTATATACCTACTATTTAATTTTCAACTCTTTATTAGTGACTTTTGTGGACATGTTAATTATTCAGATTTGTTACAGTTGTAATAGCAAACATGTCATTTCGTTTAAAATAGTTTTTATTTTTATTAATTTATTTATCTTTTATATAGATTCTTTTCTATTTTGTGAATGTGAGAACGCTGTAGGCTTAGTGGACTGTACACTTGTTGACCATCTTCTATTTTGTTAAGTACATACTTGGTACTTGTTGAAAGACCTACACTGTCCTCGCATACCTAATAATACTGTATTTTTTATATATTTTTTTGTTGTAAATATTGTAAAACCCAATTATTTTTAAAAGAGTAACCGTGGAGTTTCTTGCCGGCTCTTCTCCATAGGAAACGACCAATTGGAACCGTGCGTAGCTTCTGACGTTTCATAAGTGCCCATGTAGGTTTATGTGAAATAAAATATTTTGATTTTGATTTTGATTTTGAATTTTTGGTTCTAAAACATGCCGGTTTCCTCACGATGTTTTCCTTCACCGTTTTTTGAGAGCAGTGGTGATGAAATTATTTACACAAAGTGAAGCGCCTGCTTGGGTTCGAACCCACGACCTACAACTCGTATTAAGTCGGGGCCGATACCACTGGGCCACCACGTAGAAGTATACAGTCTCATACTTATATTTGTGCGGAAGATCGTGTAAAGGAAGTTTATGATATTGGACGTTTCTCCATTAGCTACACAACTATGAAATCAGTGCCGACTATTGTACTGTAAAGACTGAAGTAAAAGTCGTCGCCGGCAAGTGCAAAACGCATTCATAGAATTCATACAAAGCATCCATCTTTCTGGGCTCGTACAGTCGCCGTGTCGGTGCGACTAGAAAAAAAGCACCCCTTAAACCAAGCAGAAATAAAAATCTTTTTTTTACAAAGGTAGAATATTTATTGAAAAAGAAACAGAACAATATCAAGCAAAGATGAGAAGAGTCCTAAAAATTAAGTAATATAATTAAAATTATTAAAATTAACTATAAGTAAAAATAAATGAAATTAAACGCCACTACATACGTACTCGATTTTAATTTCATAACTATTACCCCATTTTTCCCATTAGTCTGAAAGTGGCATCGGTGACCGAAAAGTTGTGCGGAAATCGGTTGTCATGGTATGGGCATGTGATGCTGAGGAATGAGGAAAATGTCGTGAGGAAAGTTTTGAGTATGAATGCCGATGGCTATAAGAGTAAAGGAAGACCAAAGAAACGATGGATGGACATGTGAAAGATGATATGGCTAGAAAGGGGGGTACCAAGATGACGACTAATAGAGAAATATGGTAAAAAGGGACATGTTGCGCCGACCACAAATAAATTGGGAGGAGAATGATGATTACCCCATTTTTTTATGATGAGCAGACTGTCGGTGAGATGATAAGGATATAGCTTGAAAGTATTCCGAGATGACAAAAGTGCTGAGCCAAACCAAAACATATTGGAAAATGGGCAGGTGGGTGATGATGACTTACACAATTTTTCACAAACTTGACACTATGACTTGTACTTATGACTAATCACAAAATACGTCCAGCGCTGAACAAATTTCAAAAACACAATGACAAGTCATGGTTCCTTTTTTGGCAATGATTGGAAGTTGAGTGACAGAACGATGTTTGAAATAAGTTGAAATGTTTTCAGTGTAGTGATTGGTGTTGCAAGCTGGCCTTAATCAGTACGCAGTCGTTGAGATAAAAGTAATATCTAAATAGCTTCTCATCCAGTGCTTATTGAAAAAGACTACTCGTAGCAAGATTGGTCAAACGGCAGTGTTGACGTACACGTTGCCTTCACCCTTTTGTTCAAAGTAGCTTGTGTTACATCTATAAATAAAACGTGAAATTGTAAAATTAATGTTACAAGAAGACTATTAATGAATATTATGACAATATATAAGTAGATCAATAAGTCTGAGTGGACAAGTTTGCACAAAATCAGTCTAAACGGATGCGTGCATATTATCTTATACAAAAATATCACGCGGATTAGTTATAAAATAGTACAGCAAAGAAACGAGGTGACAATGTGAAAATAAGAAGAACAACTCGAAATCTATGAAAACTATAAATTACTGAAATCTTTTCAGGTATAACTATTGTACTAAATTGATGTATAATTACTATTTAGAAAGATGACAATACCTGAATTTATGATGCCCCACACCATTGAAACTACTTTCTGGAAACATTTGCAGGTTGAAACATCGCATCTTTTGCCTTCGTAATATCCTTTGCATTTACATACTGGCTTATTCTTCTGATTCAAGGAACAGATACCGTCGTTCAAACAATATCCCAGGCAATCATTGACTTGACACCGCTCCCCAGAATAACCAACATTACATCTGTAATCACAAAAGTATACTTTAAAAAAATCACTCGCTGGCACACAATCGCTGTGTCTCGAAGTATGTAATTTTGCACAATAATTCCTTATAAACTTTTAACGAAGCCGAGTCATATAAACTCCCCATCCATCATTTAAAGTGAGCACTAAGAAAGGATTTAAAAATGCATCCTCTAAAAGGGGATGAAAGTTTGTATGGAAGTTCGTCAATTTTGCCGATGGGAAGCCCCATCGGGTACCCGGCTTGCTCAATATAAAAGAACCGGCCAAGAGCGTGTCGGACCAAGCACAATGAAGTTTGTCCTTGGGTTATGTTCATTCCAATCATTTCAACTGGAATGAACATAACCCAAGGACAAACTTACCATTGTAGTTGAAAAACATGTTCCATACAAGCAAAGACGTGTGCCTCCGAGTCGGAATGATAAGGAAGGAGGGTGGGAGCATGCTTTAAAGAAGCGGCTGAGTCATCCGTGTCCATGGACTCGGTGGGACTGAGAGGGCTCTCCAACTCTGGAGTTGGTAGAGAATTGCCTGGGGTGGGGTCTAAGACATCACTGAATTCGGTGATGGCGAAACGGGCCTGCTGTCTGGCAGAGAGTTCAGCCAGTTCTTTGCTGAACTTGTGGACTAGGTCAGGCTCTAATCTGAGCATGCCATTAAGGACACCTGTCAGAGTTACAAAGTCGTTTTGCTGATTCTTGAACTCCGCCAGGATGGCCTTATTCTCCATGATAAAACCTAACTTTTACCTCATAATGGAAGTAAAAACTAAAAACTATTGGGGAAGCTCCTATATTTTCCCTAATTCTACCTCCCCGGGGGAAAACCGGGGATGTGTAAAAACCCTCCCTGCCTAGTAAGACATGGAGGTTGAGTACCTCGGGTGAGCCCTAAGCTCGCTTTTGCCCGTTGCCTGTCTTATTGTGCAACAAATTCCAGCTGCAAATGTGAGTTTGTACGCACAATACTGGTAGATTTACCATGTTATTTTAAGACCATAGACTTCTTATTCATTTAGTTTTCCAGTAACATATAAATATTTTCTGTTATTTTATCAGTAGTTTCGGATATAAGGGAGGCGGAATGGTCAGTTTTGGTCTAATTTCTTAAATATCTTTAAAAGTATTTATTTTAAAATAATAAAAAATGTATTTGAGATCCTTACAACATTTCTTTTCAATTAATGTGTCACATGGTACAGTTCGCAAAATTCATTTAAAAAATAAAACAATTTGCCCCCTAAAAGTAACCCCCATATCCAAAATTAATTTATTTTCCTTACGCGTCCATGTTTGGGTCACAGAAATCTATATGTGTACCTTTCAACATAATCGGTCCATTAGATTCGAAGCAAATTGGCTATGAGAGACGAACGGACAGACAGACAGACACACAAGTGATCCTTTAAGGGTACCGTTTTTTCCTTTTGAGGTACGGAACCCTAAAAATAAGTATCAAAATGTAAATTATAAAAAGGTCTACCTGCATGTAGGTTGTTCCTCATCACTGACAATACAATCCCCTTGGAAACAATAGTTCTGACAGACTGAAATATCGCATCTCTCTCCAGTGTAACCGTGTGTACATTGACATTGAGACGTGCCACTAACTTTCTTACCGTGGACACAAAACAGGCTTACATCTGAAGAAATATTCAAGGAGACGTTATCGTCAGTCACTGAGTTATTTGGTAGCAGTCTTGAAGAAATATTCAAGGAGACGTTATCGTCAGTCACCGAGTTATTTGGTAGCAGTCTCTTTAGTCCTTCGCAGTCTTGGATTCCCCGAATTTGATCCTCAATTTTATAGTGTGTGGCTATGCCTACATTGCGATGTACTCTAATTGAAATTTCTTTAGGTTGTTCATGTATCGATGGATTCTTTGACAATTGATAAACGGTTTTCTGATTATAGTGCACCCAGTAGATAGAATCGATTGATACAGCCAGTGAAATCGGTTGAGATATTCCTGTTTCGCTATATAATATTGTTCTGTTTTCTCCATTCAAATCTGCACTTTCAAGAATAAATTGTATATCACCAGTCCTTACACCATGAGTCCAGTACATTTTCTGTGATTGTTGGTCAATGACCAAGTTCTTTGGCGTTTTCATGTTACCTTCAATTAAAACTTCAGTATCAGAGCCATCAAAACGGGCTCTCTCTATTGTGGACCGTATATATTCCAATGAGGGTTCGCTCGTCCAGTAAATATACCTGTAATTTGTAAAATATAAATTTACATAAACTTCAAAATGTGTTTTTTTTTTATTTACAAAACTATCACAAGTAACTTACCCTCTACAGCTATCCACAGCAGGAGTTAAACTATAAGTGTCATACGTAATAGGTATTTGGAATAACTGGTTTCCGTGGACATTGTTCTCAAATCCAGGTTTTAAGGAAAACCAGTATATACTTGACTGCATATTACCCCAGAAGACTAATTTTTCGACGGGATCGAAGGCTAGTCCCATGATAATTTGCCATCTACGAATCTCGTTAAGTACTATAGATTCGACTGTCTTGGTTGTTATGTCATAACTAAAGATAGCGGTGTTCTTGTTTCCACGATCGTGAAAGAAAATCCTGTTGCCTACTGCATCATAAGTAAATAAGTCAATATTGCCCGACGTAACGTTTTCTGTCCGTGCGTGTCGTCCGTTGGAATAGAACTCTAGTTGACTTCCGGAGGCTGTGACGAAGTCTGGAATATGAAATAATAGTAGATTGTTATACAAGGGTCGAAAGAAATCAATTCACATACGAGGTATTTAGACGCCCGAGCGTAGCGAGGGCGGCTATAATCCGAGTAGGAATTGATGACTTTCACCCGAGTTAAACACTCTACTTTTCATTTCGAATATAAGGAAAGTAAAACATAGTGTTTAAGGGGGATGCGCCAAGGTAGCCCGCGAAATTTAAATTTTCTTAGGTTTTTTGCAATTTTCAGGTCAGTGTCAGGTTGCATCTTGATTAAAATATGATTTGCGAGCGTAACCAATATGGTTTTACAGAATTATAATCATTAGAATCAGCAATACAACTCCTTAGGTTAAAATAATCCCCAAATGTCATGATTTCATGAAATAGTCACTCAACAGGATTACATGAACTTATAGAGTTGTATTGATGATTTCTATGATTATAATTTTATAAATAAACATTTGATACGGTCGCAAATCATATTTAACATACAACCTGATACTGACCTGTAAATTGCAAAAAACGTAAGAAAATTTGAATTTCGCGGGCTACCCTGACGCTTTCACCTTAATAGTTATTGATATTAAATAACATGATTAGTACCTATTCAAAATGAACTGAGAAGTTAGTACAATTTGTGTTTTTTTTTTAAATATGGAACACACCGCGTCACCGCTGAGGGCCGTCCCGCGCGTTATGTTTTTTTTTTAAATTCACACTGGCTGTTTTATATAAACAGCCAGTGTGAATTAAAACAAAATACCTCACAAGACCGGAGCCCAGTGTTTCCACTTTTAGGGATTTCTCCCTTTTTTGGGAAAAATGGCCAATAATAAGCATGGTTAAGGGATATTTTATTTTGGCAGGGATTTAGGGAATTTTAAGGAAAAAATTAACTTGAGTTGGTAGCCCTATTGTTTATACTAGGCAGCACCCGATGTATTACTTTACTCTATGGCACCACCGATTAAATAAAGGGAATTCCCTGAAACTTGTAATAATTGTATTACGTCTAATTTTAGTTTACCATGTTAATAGTACTATTTCTGTGGCTTAAGACGACATCGGAAATAAGTCGCATTATACCTAGAGTTGGTTTGTTTCGTCTCTCTCGATTTATATTAATGTTTTCTAGGTGTTTATGCTATAAAAATGAAAAATTCCTTAAACCAAGGAATTTTTATATTTTTTAGGGAATTTTAGGGATAATTCAATAAGAAACTGGGGAAAAACCAAAAACGTAAGTGGAAACACTACTTTCCGAGCATGAGAAATGAAAAATAATTTTCATCTCTCATGCTCGGAAAGTAGTGTTTGTTTGATCCGAGTAGCGGGTGGAAAACGCTCCTTCCCTCTCTAGGGCGGGAAAGACTCATAGTAATTGCTTCCCGCCCTAGGGCGGGAATGAATTTAAAAATAGAACGTTTGGTTAGGTAATCGGCTACGAAACTTTTGACATGAAAAATTACGAATAGAATAAAAATAAAAAAGATGCGGCAGAGTTTTCACTTACGTTTTTAGTTTTTCCCCAGTTTCTTAATGAATTATCCCTAAAATCCCCTAAAAAATATAAAAATTCCTTGGTTTAGGGAATGTTTCATTTTTATAGGATTAAATACCTAGAAATCATTCATTATTAATCGAGAGAGACGTAACAAACCAACTCTAGGTAATTGCGACTTTAGCCTCCGATGTCGTCTTTAGCCACGGAAATAGTACTATTAACAATAACATGGTAAACTAAAATTACACCAATTTCAATCATTACAAGTGTCAGGGAATCCCCTTTAATCAATCGGTGGTGCCATAGAGTAAAGCAGTACATTGGGTGCTGCCTACTATAAACAATAGACTTAAATTCCCTACATCCTTGTCAAAAAAATTCCCTAAAAAAGGGAGAAATCACTAAAAGTGGAAACACTGGGCTCCGGTCTTGTGAGTATCAACAGCCAGGGTGAATTAAAAAAAAAACCTAATACGCGGGACGGACCGCAGCGGTGACGCGACGCGTTTCTTATTTAAAAAATTTCACAAATAGTTCTAACTTCTCAGTTCATTTTAAATAGTACTACTTATGTTATTTAATATCAATAAATATTTTAAACACTTCTTATTACTTTCCTTATATTCGGAATGAAAAGTAGGGTCGAAAGGAATTTATGTCTTTCACCCGTGTTAAACACTCTACTTTATAGCTTAATTGTGCTTAGGTCTGCCAAAATTAACCATCCTATAATGTTTCGATAATTCAGTGAATAATTTCATACAAAATTTTATCTAATACTAGCTTCTGCCCGCGACTTCGTTCGCGTGGAAGTCGTAAGACACCACAATATACTTTAATAACAGCCACATTTTTATAAAACTTCCCTGTATACTACCTACGTTTGTTGTTATGTTTTCAGCAGCTAAAATATAATTATAGAGAGTCAGGACTGGTGACGCGGGAGCAAGCGACGTACAGTTGTCCGTGTGAGAAGCAGCTTGTCCTGAAGTCGACACCCGCAGCCTTAAGTGTCTGCCCCTGTGACTTGTTGATAGTCCTCGCAAAGCATACGCTCACAGGGAACTGCACGCGCTTAAACTGGAAGGATAAATACTGTGTCGCCAATGCCACAACCTGTTAGAATTTCCGCCCCGATGATGTTTCTCTGCAAAGACACGACTTTAAGCCGGGTTCCGTTACACAGCTTCGGCGGAGTTAAGTTCCGAAGGAGCATAATCGGGACACCGACCTTCTGCTGGATTATGTGCGCAGGAAGTCCACTTGCCGTTAACGAATTCAAAAATTCTACGGGGTAATGTGTGGCGTCATTTTGCTCCACAACAGTGTTAATGGAGGTGTATATCACTTCACTGCCTTCGATTTGCGAGAGAATACTGTGATTGATCGCTGCAGCTTGATCATTTTTGGGCGTTAAAATGGCCCATTCACACACCCAAGAATTCTCTTGGTACGGTATTTGACTGATGTCCCCGTACACCAGACGAATCAGATCATCTAAATTGGGAACTACTCTACCAAGAGTCTCTGGTAAGTTCACCTGGCCGCTCTCCTCTGGCTGAGTGCCTTCACCAAGTTTTAGAAGAACATCGGAGAATTCTTGAGCATGTGAATTCCCGCCAAGCCGAGCTCGCATGTTGATGGTCAAACGCAGTCTATGAACTTGCGACCATAGAGTCGACCTTTTCAGCGAAGCAATCACCTCGTCAGCCCTAGTTCCTCGCGTCACCACAGGTAGTGTTTGCCGGAAATCGCCACTAAAAAGAATTGTGACACCACCCATCATGTTTTGGTTCCTGCAGATGTCCTGCAGGGTTCTGTTTACAGCTTTCACTGCTTTCCTCTTTGCCATAGTACATTCATCCCATACGATGAAAGCGCAATCTCTAAGCACGCGCCCCTTGTCACTGTTGCGTGACACCCCACAAACAGCGTTTCGTTGTTCTCTAAATTGATAGGAATCTTAAACATGAATGGCGCGCGCTGTTTTCTCACCAGAAAGCAGTGTGGCAGCGATTCCAGAACATATTGGCGATTACACACAGATTTTAAAATCGGTAGAACAAATCTGCTGTCAAAATCTGTGTGAAATCGATGGGAATCTTAAACATGGCGTGCGCTGTTTTGCCACCAGGAAGCAGTGTGGCAGCGATTCCGGAAGACGCTACTGCGATTGCAATTTTGCCTTGCCTCCTGACCTCTGCAAGGATACCAGTGGTAATAAATGTTTTTCCTGTTCCGCCAGGAGCATCCAAGAAAAACATTTTACCCTGACTGAGCCCAACGCTTTGGAGAACGGTGTTGAAAATGTGCCTTTGCTCTGAGGTGAACAAAGAGACGTGGTCATTCACAATGGTATTCATTGCGCCCGGATCGTAATTAGTTTCGGCGGCGTTTTCCCGATTTCTACGGTCATGATGTGCCAATGATTGCGGAGCCGGTAACCCATACTCTATCAGTGGATTGACACCTATGGAAATTACCACGTCTTGAAGTGAATCAAGACAACTGTTTAGAACGCGTTCGTCATTTTGTTCAATGTCAGCTTCAGTACGCGCCGCAAAGTTCGTAAAAAGTCCTCGGATAGATGATGCCCATATTTCTACCACAACAGATTTTTTTAATGGAAAAACTGTCAGTAATTCAAAATTATTTCTCAGAAGTTAAACTCATCTGGCGTTGGATAAATCTGCCCTTTGTCAATTTTTATAACATTGGTGAATAACTCTAGGTACACACGCAGTGACTTTAATTTACATACATACATAAACTCACGCCTTCTTCCCATAAGGGTAGGCAGAAACTACAGAACGCCTCCTGCTACGACTGTCGACTTTAACTTAATTATTTAATATATATTATAATTCTATACTTAATTTGACCTCACATAAACGAAAAGACGGCGGCATACGATTAGTTCCAATTTGAGCCGTGCGCAGAATTATCTTGCGAGTACTCTATGTACTATATGAACACCAGGCAACTTATTTAAAATATTTGACGAAGTCCTATCTTGTCGCCGTTATGACGTTAATCATAAGGTTTAAATTGCAATAACTAAAAGGAATTCGTGAAATAGTTTAACTATTAAAAAAACCAAACTGTCAAAGGCGAGCGGCGTCGTTTTTAGGTTTTCTTTCAATATTTTTCGGCTTCATTTCATCCTTGTCAATATAAATATGAGTTAAAATAATTAAAAAAGATTAAAAACATACTTATGCATTACAAAAAATAAAAAAATTAATAAAAAAAAAATACCAATAATCGGGGTTCGAACTCATAACCACAGGTTTACAAAGCAATCGTCCTGCCGCTTAGCTATTTGCTTTGTTGGAAATCAGTTAAAATAGCCGTTCTTATATTTCATGATTGGCTGCTAAGCTCCATAAAGGTATAGCGTGATGATAATCATTTAAAATGTTAAATCGGTAACTACCTGCAATATCCTAACCTTTTGGCGCACCCATTTACAATTTTGCGGAGAAGAATACGAACATAATGTAATATTGCTCATCCCCCATTGCAAAGAGCGTGATAGTATATATCCTACCATTTGACCAGACTTATAGGGAATATCTGTGCAAAATTTTAACAGAATCTGCTCAGTAGAATTTGCGTGATGCTGGAACATACATACAGACAAACAGACAAACAGACAAAAATTCTAAAAACTATATTTTCGGCATTAGAATCGATCCCAGACCCCTTAGCAATTACTTTTTTTCAAAAATATTCAATGTACAGTTTTGACCTCGCTACGATTTTATTATATGTATAGATTCCTTTGGTTTACCCAGCAAAAACAGTTCAATATAAACCTTACTATCAAAACATTAAATATTCGTAGATATTTTATAAAATGGGAGAAATTCTGATGTGGATTGACTCTATTATTTTCCACCTGCAAGTACGTTGATGACCCATTTGTTTACAAAATTGTTTTGGAACAGAGTATTCTTGTAAATGTAGAGCGCGCCTGGTGTTCAAATAAATAAAACAATCTTCAACAAGAGTTGTAAACAATTATTAAAATACGTTTATTTACTGACGTAGAGAAAAATACAGGACTACCTACTAAAACTTTCTTATGATGAAACAGAAGCGATTTTGAACATTCTAAAATAGACAAACTACAAATTTACTCGCTCATTTTTTACAATCATTCCATTCAATTAGACACATACACTCACTCACGCGCACACACACACACACACACTCACACGTACTCTCACACTACACTTAATCTATTTCTCATACTTTATTTTATGCATACTTTACACATACATGCTTACATGGCAATCTAAAAATGTTTACAACTTTAACATGGCTACTAAATGTTTACAATTTATGTATGGGGATCAAATGTAATCCGAGAGACAGGTTTACCACCTAGTTCGGATGCAGATAGTCCCTAACTTTGTGTATTACAAATTTTAAGTCATTATTTATTGTATATTGTCAAATATTCAATTTTGTAATACGTGTTCTTTTTTTGGTGAATAAAAAAATATTAAAGAAGAACACAAGCGCGAAAAGAACAAGTTCGGGGGTTAATATACGTCACATCCACGCAAAACGGCCAACGATATTCAGCATAATTCTGAGACCCTATGCAAGACAGAGCCTCAGCCGGCGTATCGTTCTTTGGGGTCGCTGTGTGGAAATTGATCAAGTATTCGTGATGCAAATAAAATATTTAAGGGCTATATTTGGGCTGAAACAAATAGTCTTGTCGCCTTTTCTTTAGAAAATATAAGATACGTACTTTACCGTGCATCTTTATCTTGGAATCATGTCAATTTGTTTTCAAGCATAAGAATACAGTATGAGTTGTATCGCAATATGTGATTAGCTAGCGACCTCGACAGTAGATTATTTATTATTCTTGCCTAACTGTTGATCTATTTTTGATTTATTTTTACTTCAATGGTCCTAGTTTATCATATCTAATTATGTGACTTCGAGTTACAGCTTTATTAGCTATATGTAAGCGGGCACGCCCTTTATGCCTGGAGGCTTTATAATTCGGGTATTAAGTTCTGTTTACGTTTTTAGTTTTTATTTTTGCTTGAGTTTAGATTTCGATATTTTTTTTTGTTGGTACATTGGCGCGTGCTAGCTGTCATTATGGCATATATTTTATTGAATGTTTTGTGTTGAGTAATGTAAATTATTTGCATACTATTGTATAGAATCAAGTTTTTTTTTCTAACTGAACAGACAGCTGTGCTGCTGGGGAGTTTGTTGCACCACTTCTTCTCTCCAGCAAAAGCACTAGGAAGTGGTGAAGGGCGGGCGTTTCTGGGGGACTGTCTTATGTAATTTTGACGTTCGAAAAGTGCTGATTCTCAGCCTAATTTGAATAAATGACTTTTGAATTTTGAATTTTTAGAATCTTTTTCAGCAAGCGACAAGCTACTCAGCTCCTCGATCTCATAATACTAATAAGTTGTATCAACCCAAGACTAATCTCACACTTGTCTTACAACCAACAACAGCTATAATATCATGTGCATTGATGATAAAATTCCAAATACAATATAGACACTTCCATTTTTTAAATTTAAGCTTAATTGAACAAAACTACTCATTGAGAGATTTTATTATTATTGTTTGCTAAGTACTATTTACACACACATTTTAATAAAAATTAGCAAAATTATATATTAACTTATCTAAAACTATTCACAAACTAAAATATAGCATCGAAAAATTCATCCGCATCGCTGTCGACTGGTAATGTACCCAAGAGACTGGCCGCATTGCCACGTTGTATGGCAATGCTTAGCCTCTGCCCGAGGTAAATGCTCTCATTGATAAATGCTTTTATAATGTACTTGAGTTTTTAGATTATAAGTTGTGAATTTTGTAGTTTGTAGTATATTGTCATTTATGAATTAAGTTTTAAGGAGGTACAAAATTTGAATGAATTAAAAATAATTTACGAATCGCATGCATTATTCAAGTAATTAAATCAATTTATTAATTTATGTAATAAGTATCTAACTATGTAAAATTTGCACGCCGAAATTAAAGGCATAATATGGGATCGATATATTATTATCATAAAAACCTTCTGTACCTTATTTATGCAAATAAAGACTAAGAATTTTGAAAAAAAAACATTGAATTTTGTATTAAATATTAATATATTACGTATTATTTTAAGAAATGAAAATAAAAAATTAAGTTTAAAAAACTGTAACCCGACTACGGGAAAATAAAAGTGATCTAAAAAGTACGAAACAAGAAAATACTTCAGACAGAAATCAAAACATAGGTATAAAAATGGTCAGGGTAAAGCCGTGGTCGTAAAAATGTGGGTGCCAGGAACACCTACAAAATTATAATGGCATGCGACGACGACTTTGCTTTTTTACCCGACTATGGCAAAGCCAAAAGGAGCCGGCAGCAGGAGCTTTGCCGTAGTCGAGTAAAAAAGCACGAATACTCACCCCAGGAAAATGTTAAAAAAAAAAAAAAAATTCAAAAGTCATTTATTCAAACTAGGCTGAGAATCAGCACTTTTCGAACGTCAAAATTACATAAGACAGTCCCCCAAAAACGCCCGCCCTTCACCACTTCCTAGTGCTTTTGCTGGAGAGAAGAAGTGGCGCAACAAAATGAATGCGCCAACCCGACGTACAGCGCCACCAACGCCAGCACACACTGCGTTCTGCACATTCTGCACCCTTTAAAGACAAAGTTGTTGAATTATACTAGAAGTAGATACGTCCACTCCTGGTGATTGCTCGTTGAATATTAAAGCAAATGCTGGATTTCCTTAAACATGAAACGATAAATAGGTATATATTCAATAATATTCACACCATTACAAGAGTTGATAAGAAGGGCTCTTATCAGGAGTAATGGTTGTTATTTAAAGCCTCGGCTACACAATTTACCGCTGTCTTGCCTGGAAATTTTCAAAAGCTCGGCAATATGGAGCGTTTAGCTGGAACGTTAATGGCTTGCATAAGCTACCATCTTGCTGTCCACATGTTCTGTCTTATCTGCGTAGTTTGTTTTATACAAGAATGAATGCGTACAATACACAGTGAGGCAAGCAATTTTGGAGACGAAAACTTTGTATTATTACGACTTTAGGTGATGAAACTGTCAACGATGAGGCGGAGTGGTTCCGGGAGGCCATGTCCGATATATGTGACGTGGCAATGCCCCGGGTCCAGCCCGGCCGTGCTTCGCGCCAGGTGTACTGGTGGTCGCAAGAGCTGACGACTCTGCGCGCCGCGTGCGTTGCTGCGCGACACCTGTACGCCAGGCACCGCAGGCTTCGTATCCGCCCTCCGGATACGGAGGCCATTCAGGCGGAGTTGTACGAGGGGTACAGAGCGGCGAAGACCGCCCTCCAAGCGGAGATCCTGCGGGCCAGGGGACTGGCCCGCGAGGAGTCGCTGGCGACTCTGGACAGGGACCCGTGGGGACGCCCATACAAGTTGGTGCGGGAGAAAATCCGCCCATGGGCTCCCCCGCTGACTCAGAGTCTCCGGCCACAGCTTGTGGAGGACGTGGTGAGCGCTCTGTTCCCCTCGAGAGGGGAACACTCCGCCCCGCCCATGGCCCCGCCTGTTGCGGTGCCCGCTGCGGACCACACCGCCGACGACGACGACGACGATGCTCCGGAGGTGACCGAGGTAGAACTGAGAGTGGCGGTACGTAGGCTGAGTGCCAAAAATACCGCCCCAGGACCCGACGGCTTACCTGGGAAAGCCTGGGTCCTGGCCATGGAGGCTCTCGGGCCTCGACTAAGGGGGCTCTTTAGCGCGTGCATGGAGAGGGGCCAGTTCCCACTTCGCTGGAAGACGGGGAAACTGGTCCTCATCAGGAAGCCGGGGCGCCCTGCGGACTCTCCGTCCGCTTACCGGCCCATCGTGCTGCTCGACGAGGTGGGCAAGCTCTTTGAAAGAGTTATTGCAAACCGCCTCGTCGGGCAGCTGGTGCGAGTGGGGCCGGATTTGGCGGACAGCCAGTTCGGCTTCCGCCGAGGGCGCTCCACGGTGGACGCCATCATGCGCGTGCGAGCCCTCACGACGGGGGATGCTGTGGCCCGGGGTGGGGTCGTCTTGGCGGTGTCTCTAGACATCGCCAACGCCTTCAACACCCTACCCTGGAGTTGCATCAGGGAGGCACTCCGGTATCACCGGATGCCGACCTACCTCTGTCGGTTGGTCGAGGACTATTTGACGGACAGGGCCGTCATCTACCCCGGTCACCAGGGAGAATGGAACCGGCGAGAGATGTCGTGCGGTGTCCCACAGGGATCGGTCCTGGGGCCGCATCTGTGGGACATCGGATACGACTGGGTGCTGCGCGCCGACCTCCCTAGTGGTGTCAGCGTAGTGTGCTACGCTGACGACACGCTGGTCCTGGCGCAGGGGAGGTCGCACGAGGCGGCGGCCGAACTGGCGATACGCGGGGTTGCGACGATCGTCGACAGGATCCGGCAATTGGGACTCGAGGTGGCCCTGCACAAGTCCGAGGTCATGTGTTTTCATGGCCCTCGGAACGCGCCACCGTCGGGTTCCCAAATAACGGTAGGAGGGGCTCACATCGGCGTCGAGGTGACGATGAAGTACCTGGGACTCGTCCTCGACAGCCGGTGGAACTTCGTGGAGCATTTCCGACGTTTGGCTCCCAAACTGGAGCGGGCCGGGGCTGCCTTGAAGCGGCTTCTGCCCAATCTAGGGGGTCCAAACGCCTCCTGCCGGAGGCTCTACGCGGGGGTCGTGCGGTCCATGGCCCTTTACGGGGCACCGGTGTGGGCGCGAACCTTAAGGTTGCGGCCAGCCCGCCGGTTGCATGCAGCCCAAAGGGTCATGGCTATCCGGATGGTCCGGGGATACCGTACGGTCTCCGGCGAGGCGGCGAGCCTCCTTGCCGGAACGCCGCCATGGGATCTGGAGGCGAAGGTCCTCGCCCACATTTGGGAGTGGCGCGAGGAGATGAAGCGCCGGGGTGTAACTCCGCTACCGCGAGAAATCACGGTACAGCGGACAGAGCTCCGGCGGGATCTCATGGCGGCTTGGAGTGTGCGATTGTCGCAACCCAGATTTGGGCACGCCACAATTACGGCGATAAGTCCCCTCTTTGAGGAGTGGCTTGAGAGGCGCCACGGCGTCCTCACCTTCCGCCTGACGCAGGTCCTCACCGGACACGGTTGTTTCGGGAGGTACCTGTTTCGCATAAGGCGGGAGGAAACGCCCGGGTGTCACCATTGTGTGGATCGTCCGGAGGACACGGTGGAGCATACGGTGGAGGTTTGCCCGGCTTGGGTGGACCACCGCCGTGTCCTCGTGGAGGCGATCGGCGGCAGTGACCTCTCGCGTCCGGCCCTGGTCCAGGCCATGGTGCGGAGCGAGAGGGCATGGCAAGCCGTCACCTCCTTCTGCGAAGCAGTAATGCTCGCGAAGGAGGAGGCGGAGCGCGAGAGGGAGTGGCAGAGGCCGCGCCCTACCAGCCCTAGCCGCCGCCGCCGTAGGAGACTTCCCGGGCGTCGGGAATTGATAGCCGATTTCCGGCCACCGTAGGCGCGGGCCTGCGGACGGAGAGCAGAGGGCAGCTCGCCGTCCGATAAGGACCAGGCCCGGGTCGACGGCGCGTCGTGTTCCACGCGCGCCTCAAAGAGATGTCAGCAAAACTGACGGGGTCCGTTAGGGCCGATGCCTGCCGGGGTTGCGGGTAGTCCCAAGGGGAAACCGTGGCCCCTGGCATGGCAAGGGAAGGAACACGGGTGGGTTTTAGTCAGTAAAAGTCTGACACGCCCTTCCGCTCCGCCCAGAGCGGGAGAAGTCATTGGATGATTTCCCACCCAAAAAAAAAAAAAAAAAAAAAAAAAAAAAAAAGGTGATGAAACTGGACATTTGGTCGTCTCCCCCCGTAATGTGACTTGCACGCCGCGTCGATGCCACGCCACCGGCCGTCACGCCACTGTTCCGTCACGTCAGCTGTATGCTGAAAAAACGTATAGCAATAAATCAATACCAAGCCATACAATACTTGACAATTTTATACACAAAAAAAAAAACACGTATACCGATTCCGATTAAATCTTGAACGAAAAAACGAAAGATTTAATTTCGATTTATGCGCGGGAGTTTCCATGGCTCGGAAAGCGTGCGTTTATTCCAAAAACGCGTGCCTTTAGATAATAATATCGGTTGAAATAAGTTAAGGGCGCACGGAGATAATTTATCATATAAATAATATATATATTCCTAGATAATTTAGATATTCCTAGTCCTAGCGGAATTTGTTAAAATATGTGTTTCGGCGCCGGTTGCAAAAAATATATTCGACGTAAAGACTGCCGCTGATGTTAGGCGATAGTTAATGGATATTTCAGGGTGAGAAGTCTTTATAAGTGGTATAACTAGGACATAGGTACCGGTTTTCTCTATCTTTGTTTCAAACAAGGTTTAGTTGCTAAAGTACATCACAAATTTTTAAATTTTCTGTAAATTATTACATACGTACTTAACTTAAGGTGAAACAATTTGATATTTTTTCCATACAAACTTCGGAGGGGTTTTACTCCACTGTTTGACATCGCACATTCAAAGTTTAACATGGTATCGTTAGGTCTCATTATTAATTTTGTCTGTACGGAAGCAGAATAGTAAAATAAAAAGCCATTAAAAAGTTATAAGCCAACAAAGATTCGTTTTTCTTGCTAATTTTAACGCAACTTTGGGCGTAAATAAGTAATACAAGAAGTGTGAAATCTCGAAAACAAAATCCGTACCGACACAGAAAAATTATCAAAGATTTCAATAAATTTTATTTGCAATTGATTTATGCAGTGGTTTTTTCAGAAAAACCTTTTTTCCAAAGGCCTTTTAGTAATTTTTGACGCGCTCGTTTTACTAAAATTGGTCGGTACGGTGTTTCTGTGCGTGCGAACTATACGTTGTCCATGTAGACCAGCTTCTAACTGTAACTCTTAAACCAGTCCCTCAGTATTAACAATCACAATCTGCAACCACGAGTAGTAATCACGTGGGCTAAGGCCGCGACACACGCTGTCGACGCGATACGAACGCGCACGTACGCGACCCGCGGAAACATCTGTCGTCGCCCATAGTACTGTGTCGCTTTGTGATGAGCGGAGCGATTTAGTTTAAAAAATAATACGGCGCAGCGTAAGCGGAAATTCACTGGATGCGTGAATGACGGTCTGCGTGATGACGATTGAGGGAGACCTAATTCCAGCAGTGGATAAATAATATTACGTATCATAACATTACATAACATCACTCCTGTATTCCCCGAAGAGTTAGTCAGAGGTGTACCTATAGTACCTACACCCACATTTCGCAATTTAAAGTCCCATGTAATAGGTACGAGCCTATTGCCATCAAGTGGGCACAAATTCAGACTCCAGGCACATATTACCTCCAGGCTGCTACTTAGCAATTCCAGATGGAAAAACCCAATAACACATTGTACGACTCGGGAATCGAACCTAAGACCTCATGCTCAGCAGTAGCGCTTGCGACCACTAGACCATCGCGGCAGTCATAATGAAATAATATAGCTGTTATAACAGTTCGGGGATTACAGGTGTGATGTCATGTTATTTCAAATACTGTTAAAATGGTCAAATAAAAATATCAATTCAAAATCAATTTTTTATTAATTGATTTTTCATGCTTTGACTCGAATCGATTGAATTATCGATTTTATGAAAAAACACTGCTACCCCTTTGGTCCTTACCTGTGGGCGTGTCAATAAATAAACAAAACATATACATTCCATGTCATTAAAATTCACTTGATCGAAAATAGCTCGTCCTTAATTATTTTCGAAGTGTATAGAGTGCCGCGAGTTTCTTGTGGCACTCTAGTGTCACTGCCTCGGCCCGGCTAGGGTGCCGTGAGCGTTGCATTGTCACTGTCACTTGTTATTTAGGTTAGGTTAGGTTAGAACTGTGACCACACAACGCACGAGCCGAGCGAGCGTAGCGAGCGGTGCCGCGGTAGCGGCCGGCGAAGTGCCAGGGTCCGTTTAGGCACAAGAGAATGTAATGTTTTGGGGATGTTGAGTTTTACAGCGATCTAACCTCGACAATCAAACAAAATACCAAGTGACGTGACTTAGTGACAGTGACAATGACAATCCAATGCTTGCGGCACTTGAGCCGGGCCGAGGCGGTGTTACTAGGGTGCCTGTAGTGGCACTTTATCCGATAGGGATAGAGTGCCAATGGTGGCACTCTATACACTGCCAATTATTTTTTCCCATACTTTGTGTAGCTTATTATGGTGACCGGGTGATTAGATACAATAGAAATTCAAAATCAGGAAGTGCATTAAAAGAGAGAAGCTAAAGCAATTAATAGACTGCATTTTTAGATATTTAACCTGGGCTTTAATCGGAATAAAATAACCATGATAAATTAGAGCTTTATTTTTGAATCTTAGTGTAAAAATTGTAAGAACGCACATGTTCCCGAATTCGAAGGCTAGAACTGGTCATGTCCTTTATTTAAAATCTCGGCTTAGATATTTTTGCTAAAGTTTAATAAAAAGTTAGGAAAGACTAGTAAAAATTAAATCTGAAGCATTGCAGAACCACACTGAACGTAAATAGGAACATAATCTTGTATCTACACTATCAAGGCATCTTTTAGCCAGACTTGAACTCGCTCAATGAAAATTTTGTTCACAGGGTCGAAATATCCAAGTGCAAGTGTAATTTTTTTTTTAATGATTAAATAAGTGAAATTGTCTGAACTGAATATATCCCAAATTTTTGTAACAAATATAAAAATAATAATAATACAACCGAATCTAGAACCTTTTCCTTTTTTTGAAGTCAGTTAAACATACAATAAGTAAAAAAGAGTTAAAAAAAGTTTTACCTGCGTAAGTTTTCTTCTAAAGCCTCATTTACATGTTGGGCCAACGTAAGCCAATTTACGCCACAGTATACTGAAACTATTATCAGAAAATTGAACTACCGTCATTGTGTATATTTATTGTTGTAATATAAAGATTCTGTGGCTTATATTTGCGCATGTTGGGCCAACATGTAAAGGGGGCATAACAAACAACAACATAACAAAAACAACAAATCTAAAAGAGAAAATCATAAGGATTATTAAAACCTACAATACATTTAAAGCAGAAAAGTCATTATTTTAGCTTAGTATATTTTTGCACTGAGCTGAAATCCTAGATATCCTATATCCGCGTTAGTCCCACAGACGTAGCAATAACTCAGGCAGCTAACAGAAAATACAAAATGCCGGCGACAATGAAAAAAGAAAAAAATCACGAAAGAGTATTTTAGAGTCTATGTGTACTGGGATATGAAGGATAACAGAAAATTATAATGCCAGTAATTGGTGACCTAGGCATGATATTAATAATTTTAAGTTGGTTCATAACAGGAAAGTAGATAACGTACAAAAACAACTTGGTACCTAATTTATTTAATTAATAAAACGGCACTCCTGAATTGTAAGAACTATACTATGGTCTGTTCCAAAAGTATCGGACGAAAATGTAAACAAATGGACCAGAAAACGTACATGTGGATGCTAATTTGTAATGCCCCTTACAAAATGATTGCTTTGATATGATTATTAGAATTTAATCTACTGAAGATGATTTTCATCTGACAACTCGGATAAAGGATGTCACCAAAATCTGCCATGTCACCAATATAACTCAACTAGCTGCATGATCCCTTTCATCATATAAGAATATCGGGATAAAAGTAAGCTCATAGTCTATAGTTGGGCCAACTTCCCTGGTACCTCATTAACGGCATAATTATGTAAGAGTCTATTAACGGCTACCAAATTACCATGTTTATTTTTTTTACATTTTTCTATGACATCATCCTTTTGTTTGACATAAACATATAATTTATTAGTGGCTTTAGTGGATATGATAATTATTCCGCTGTAACAGTTGTATATCGATAGCAATCATGTCATTTCGTTTAAAATAGGCTTTTATTTTTATTAATTTATTTATCCTTTATATAGATTCTTTTCTATTTTGGGAATGTGAGAACGCTGTAGGCTTAGTGGACTGTAGATTTGTTGCCAATTTTAATTTTTTTTAAGTATCGTTGTTGAAAGACCTACACTGTCCTCTCATACACATTAATACTGTTATTTGAAAATATTGCAAAAGCCAATTATTTTTATAAGAGTACCGTGGAGTTTCTTGCCAGTTCTTCTCCATAGTAACCGTTCGACCAATTGGAACCGTGCACATAGCTTTTGACCTTTCTTTAAGTCCCCATGTAGGTTTATGTGAAATTAAATATTTTGAATTTTTATTTATTACTTACGACCAATGAACAACAATGGCAACAGGATGTTCATTGGCGAAGCTTACACAAACACTTCTATCGTTAGTTAGCTACACATAACGGATAATAATATTCGTATCTTGAGTATAGCCTTCTATCCATAAATACAAACTGGAGCCGAATAGTGACCAACTACAAAATTGATGGTCAACTTCAGGGACATCGAGGTTGCCATACAATAAAGTGACTGCTATCAAATAACTCAGTGACCAACGATAACGTCTCCTTGAATATTTCTTCAGATGTAAGCCTGTTTTGTGTCCACGTTATGAAAGTTAGTGGCAAGTCTCAATGTTAATGTAGGTACACAATGAGCACAATGTACAGAATGATACACCGTTGAGAGATGCGATGTTCCAGTCAGTCAGAAGGATCGTTTTAAAGGGGATTATAATGTCAGTGATGAGTTACAGATCATTATTAAGTTCTGCTTTGAAGTCGTTTAATGTGATCTAAAATAAATGGTCGTTACGGCCTTAAGCTCGATTGCCTACGTTGGTAACAATAACTATCCTATGCAAATATAGTATGAACGTTTCTTGAGTAGTGGAGGAGCTCGTGGCTAAGTAATAACAAGCCGCACGGGTCGATCTATCAGGTTAAGCTACGCTTGCCAGGGTCGGTCAGTGGATGGGTGACCATCTTCACATACCGAGACTCTTCCGTGCCTCGGAAAGCACGTTAAGCCGTTGGTCCCGGCTGTCATTTGTGGATCTTTGACAGTCGTTACGAGTCGTCAGAAGCCCGAAAGTCTGACACCAGTCTTACCAAGGGGTATCGTATTACCCTGTTACTGGGTTGTGGAGGTCAGATAGGCAGTCACTCCATGTAAAATACTGGTATTCAGCTGCAACCGGTAAGACTGGAAGCCGACCCCAAGATAGTTGGGGAAAAGGCTAGTTTCTTGAGTAGTCTGCATGCATCCGGTGAGACCAATATTGCATAAATTCGTCGGTTCAGATTTACCTGTCCACTTGCTGACCCGACAGACGTTGTACTGTCCAAATTCCAACAATTCTGAAAACAACAATATTTTCCAAATTTTCTGGGCAAGTTCTCCAATTTGTAGGTATTTCCCTAAGGACCTTTTGAACAAATACGAACATTAAAAAAACCCAATTCGGTTCAGCCATTCTACAGTAATGTGCAACGAACAGCATTTCAATTTTTGGAAAGAAGTTGCTAAATCGCATGTTATATTCTCTGCACGCTGAGTGAATGAGAAATAGACCAAATCAAGGTGTGAAACATTTTGACCGTCACGACACTATTTTGTAGTGTAACAAAAGAGTCGTGTATAATTATATCCAAATATTATACTTTTTCAGTCTAGCTCTCATTAGCCATGTAAACAATAACCGTACCTACTACATAATATTTTTCCTCCATACCTCATACCGTTTGTTTTATTGCTAATTGTTCCGTATTATTGATACTGATATCTTATTATTTTAGAGAGTTTTATACCTAATTAAAATTGAAGAATTACTTACGTTATACATTTTTACAGCATATTAGCTTTTGTCCGTGGTTTCGCCCCCGTGGAGGTCAGAATTTATCTCACGGGAACGGACTACCGGGATAAAATTAAAAAGTTATTCTCTGTCCTTCTCCAAGGCATGGTCTACCCATGTGTCAAATTCCATCCAAATCCTTACAGCTGTTTTGGCGTAACAAACAAACAAACTTCCTTTCGCATTTATAATATTAGTTAGGAGTGGCTGCGACTGACAGACGGACAGACAGACAGACAGACAGATGAATAAAGAAGTGTTTCTATATGGGATCAGTTTTTTCCTTTTGGGGTACGGAACCCAAATCCGCAAAAAAAACAGCTAAGAACCCATATAGCTATTAAACACTACTTGCAAGATGTTTAATCAATCTTAGCACGAACTTACATACTCAACTAAAAGGGATTATATTCTCAACCTAATAAGGAAGTAATGATTCTCCAATAGCGTTTGAAGGACTCCCACGAGGTGGACCGATGACCTGATGTGATGAAGGCCGCAGGAATCGTTGGATGCGAGAACGAAAGTATAGCGCTGGCGGGCGATGAGATGCTATAGGTTATATTTTATGTTAAAACAGGACAATTTCACGCGGACGAAGTCGCGGGGTCGCGAGCTCATATTATAATATATTTAGTTAGACCAATGGATATTATTATAGTAACTTACCCTCTACAGCTATCTACGGCAATAGACCTAGAGGTAGCATCATCAAACTAAAATAAATTAATTTCGTAAACATTGCTTTTAAATCCAGGCATTGATGAATACCATGAGATTGCATCAGAGTCAGTCCAGAATATCATATCCCTGTCCGGATCGTAGGCAAGACTGACCATGGTCTCATGAAAACTTCGGAATGATTTTCTCCTAACTAAAGATTGTTTTTCCTTGGTTGCTATGTTAAAAGTGTCCTGTGTTACGTTTCCATTAAAACGTAAAGCAACATCGTACGTTAAATGTGCAATGTCAATTTCAGAGCCAAAAAATGAGGTTTTTTAAAAATGTGAATGTTATTTTAGTAAATTGTGTATCACGCGAACGAAGTCGCGGGTAAAAGCTAGTATGTTTTATAATTATTCAATAACAAAAAAACTTTCATATAAACATAGTTTAAAATAATCTGAGTCTTGATGTTCGACTCATGCTTATGTAATTCGTCTTAAATATTTGAACAGTATAACAATATAATCTACAATTACCTAATTTCGTTTTGTACGTTTTCCTCCTTCCTGTTTTGCAACTGCATCCAATTATTTTTATTCCTAGATTATGCTATCAATAATATGGCTGCTAATTATTTCTTATATAAACTAATTATTTTTCAAAAAACAACCTGCATCAGGAGATAAGCATGTTATGAATTCAAATTAAAGTTGATTAACACGAACCAAAACACGAATACGGAAATAACAAACTGAAAAATATGTAACAAGAAATATCTACCTATTCCTCGTTAAAATAAAAATAAATGCACTAGTTATTGTATTTTTTTAGAAAAGAATATTTGAACTTAAAGATATTATTAACGAATATTTCTTTTTTTTTTTTTTTTAGCTTTTGCCCGCAGCTTCGCCCGCGTTGGGGATGGAAATTATCACAAATTATTATATTTTAGGTGTTCAAAAATTTACTTTAAAAACTTTCAGAGGTGCTTTAGACCATCAATCTGAATAACTTTTACTATGGGACCAACATTGAACATGCGAAAAAAAAATCAGCTGTTTCATAGTAAAGTTTAACCCGTTGGTCCCGGCTGTCATTCGTGGATCTTTGACAGTCGTTACGAGTCGTCAGAAGCCCGAAAGTCTGACACCAAACACATTGACATTGTTGAATATGATACATAAAATGATATGATTACTTTGTAAAGCATTGTATTATTTTTATAATTATTGTGAATGTGAGGACTATGTGAATATTTATTTTTATAATTATTGTGAATGTGAGGACTATGTGAATATTTATTTTTATAATTATTGTGAATGTGAGGACTATGTGAATATTTATTTTTATAATTATTGTGAATGTGAGGACTATGTGAATATTTATTTTTATAATTATTGTGAATGTGAGGACTATGTGAATATTTATTTTTATAATTATTGTGAATGTGAGGACTATGTGAATATTTATTTTTATAATTATTGTGAATGTGAGGACTATGTGAATATTTATTTTTATAATTATTGTGAATGTGAGGACTATGTGAATATTTATTTTTAACGGACTTCCAAAAAGGAGGAGGTTTTATGTTCGACATTATGTATGTTTTTTTTTTTAGTTTATGTTCACCGATTTCTCCGTCAATTGTAGACCGAATTTGAATTTTTTTTTTTTTTGTTTGAAAATGTTAGCTTCCGAGGTGGTCCCATATAAATTTTATTAACTTCGCTTGTACAGTTTTTGAGTTAGCTTCAATAATACATATTTTTCCCACAAGTTTATATGGATGATATGATGATAACTTCCTGTCACTGTTGTTTGCGTAGCATATAAAACAACGGGTTGCACTCCGGGAGTGCCGGCAGAAGTGAAAACTTGAACATTAACGTTGCGCATTTTTGAATATTTTGGAATGGTTAGGGAATAATTTCGCACGAATTGCTTTATTTATCAGTATAAAAGTACTATCATATTTTATGTGGTTAAATACAATATTCATTAGTAGTAGTAGTATATTTATTTATTTACAAAATACAGGGTGGCAGGGACATCGACGCGAAGCCGGTTACCATGGATTCAGTACATGGTCCTGAAGCCCGCTGCGTTGAAATTTTTCGTTGGTTTAAAAAAAAAAAATCAGCTGTTTCATAGAAAAGTGCAAACCTACGCGGTCAAAATGTATGGAGCAGCTGATTTTTTTTTAAATAACCTACGAAAAATTTCAACGCAGGGGGGTTCAGAATCATGTACTGAATCCATGGTATCTAGGTAGGCTTCGCGTCGATGTCCCGGACACCCCGTATAGTCTAACAAAAATAAACAATTTATTACCCATCAGTAAGGGTAAAATTTCTTACTTCGCAATCTTTACGTAATGTCAAAGACTATTTATTTTGATAATATTTACTCTGTCGGTTGCTAGACAACGGATCTTACGGTCACGTCCTGACGCGAGTTTAACATTTTTTACCCATCCCAAAAAAAGTGAACAACTCCGAAGAAGGAAACACTTCAAAAAAAAAAAAACCTACCTACATAAAGTCGTACATATAACCTCCTCCTTTTTGGAAGTCGGTTAAAACCGAAAATTCAAAACCAAAGACACCGACTTCCATCCCTTCCATCACTCCTTCCATCGAAATTTATTTAGCCGTTAAAGGGTGAAGAGATCAGACAGACTGACAGAGATTTTTTCACATTTATACATAGGACATCTTAAATAGTATGGATTTGAGGGTTTACTGGGTGTACTTTCAAAGCGTTTCATATTTCTAATTCACTGTTCAACCGAATCGTCAGAAACTTTTCGGCAGTTACATCCGTCCCACACATTTTTGAGTTTTCCACTCTTTGTCTAAGGCATCTGGACATTAAAAGAACTTCGTCGATCTTTCTCGTTTCTTACTTCAAAGAGCCTTTTTTTCTGTAGAGCTCTTCATAGACCTCCGTCTGGGGAGAACGGAAGTTTATGGACTCGGATTACTACCGACCAAATACCCACGGATTCTACTACTAGGTACTAACAAAAGATTCACAAATGACAGCCGGTACCAACAGCTTGCTGTGCTTTCCAAGGGATCAGGTTGTGTGACAGATGGTCACCTGTCTACGACCCGACTTAGGCACGCGTAGTTTAGCCTTGCGGGTGTTGTATTGTATTTAATACTTATTTTCGAGTCACCTGCCATCCACATGGACATTTCCACAAGAACCATACATTTTCTAGCAATAAATATAGTTACCTACTATTTGACTTTTATTAACAATTAATACCAGCCTATCCTGTATAATTCTATTTTTGTGATAATCAAAGATGGAAACATGTGAAGTGCAAATATTCAACATAATTTCTACACTTCTTCAAAATGCCTTTCGATCTAAACCATATACACTAGTCACATGATGTAATACAATAAATTAAAGGACATGACCAGGGGGCTTACCATAACCACTAAAATCAGTATTATTTTAATCTTACTGCAGTGGGGGAAAGAGATGGAGCTACACGTCCTGTAGAGCTTCATCTCTTTCCCACAGTAAAGTAAATATTAAAATAATACTGCTTTTAGAGGTGGTGGTAGGCCCCCAGTTTTAGCCTTCGAATTCGGGAACATGCGCAGAATTACAATTTTTACGCTAAGATTTAAAAATAAAGATCTAATTTATCATGGTTATATTATTCCGACTAAAGCCCAGATTAAAATATCTGAAAAAAAACAGTATATTAATTGCTTCCGCTTCTCCCTTTTATGCACTTTCCTGATTTTGACGTTCCAAATGTGTCCGTGTCATAATGGTTTCAAAACCATTATGACACGGTAACCAAAATAAGCTACAGACATAATATGGGAAAAAAAATTAAGAACGAGCTATTTTCGATCAAGTGAATTTTATCGACATGGAATATACATGACATGTTTTGTTTATAATTACTTATTTATTGATAAGCCTACGGGTTATGTTAGGTTTTATTGACACGTGTGAAGTTCGAACACCATTTTTTTTTTAATAATCACTGCGTATATAGCAGTGTTACTTCGTTGACAATGCATCTGACATTAGCAGACACCTGTGCAGAGAGGGACCAAAGGGGTAGTAGTTTTTTTCATAAAATTGATAATTCAATCGATGCTACTCAAAGCATGAAAAATCGATTCACAAAAAAATTATTTTGAATTGATATTTTCTTTGACCGTTTTGAACTATATTTAATTTTGATTAATAATAACATAACACAACATCACACCTGTAATCCCCGAACGGTCAGGCAGAGGTGTACCTACAGTAGGACACCTTCATTTCGCCAGTACCGTGTAAGGCTGCCTGTTCTATGGAGCGGAGAGGAGAGGAGAGGAGCGGAGATGTGCCAAAATTAACCAATAGAATCGCACCTCTAGATCGAAGTTTTGATTCTATTGGTTATTATTGACACATCTCCGCTCCTCTCCTCTCCTCTCCGCTCTGGTGGACAGGCAGCCTAACGCAGGGCGACCGTTTTGCCATTAACCGGGCACAAATCCGGACTCCGGGCTGTTATTTATGGAAAAGCCCAAAAACACTTTGCCCGACCCGGGAATTGCACCCAGGACCTCATGCTCAGCTGTAGCGCTTGCCACCACTAGACCAACGAGGCAGTTAAATGATTTCGATTTTTATGTGTTAGGTTCGAGAAAAAAGCAATTGACACTTTATCGATTTCAGATCGCCATTCACCATCCCTGCACATTCAATCTTGGCGTCACGTCAGGTATCATTGCAGTTCCCGACCCACGTTGTGTTTACGCGTTCGTTGTGTACTGTGCGATTATTGTGTTCTATTTCTACGCCCCTAAGATGACCCACTGACCACGACCATTGCTATTCTTTACGGACTGACATCTTCAAAACCCTATTACCATTGCTATTCATAAAGGATTCATCTGTTTTGCCCTACGATTCGGATAAACGGATATTATGATGAGGTGCCTAAACTGTGGCATATCTGTAAGACGGGTTCAAAGGCATATTATGAAGACTTATCAGGGAAATGGTGTTGTTATTTTCCTGTCAAAACTCATTTTCCCTCAAGAATCTAGGACAGCCGCTCGGTTAGTATTGAAGTATCCAGATCCCTAGGTGCAGGACGTCAGCGCTGTTTGGACTGGGATAGCTTTACAACCTGCATAATCTACGCGTCCGGCGATCACGCCCGTCCGGCACAGTTCGTCTTTCCTACATATTTTATTTTATTTAAGAATAATAAAATAATTAATTCTTTCAAATAATAGTTTTATTTAAATCCTCATGCCTTCACAAACAATAATAATAATAGCCTTATTTTTATTTCCCGAGCCACGTAGAGCCTAGTTGTAGTCAATAGCTGACTGTAACTCGTAATTATGTTGGCTCGACCGGGGAGGTACTCTTACAGAATACCAACGTAAAGTACCAACATTATGTTGCTGTGTTTCGAATAGTGAGTGAGAGAATCGGAAGCCCAGGTTTGGGGTGGGAAAAGGGTGGCAAGCATCAGCAGTACGTAACCCTGGTGTTGTAGACTTCTATAGGCGGCGGTTATTGCTTATTAACATCAGGTGATCAGCATGCTCGTTTGCGCCCTTGATGGTATAAAAAAAACCTAGCGCCTCGATGGATGGCGTGTCGATAGTAGAAAATCATTCTTTAACTCGATTACCACAACGCCTAGCGCCATCTCATATCGAAAAGCAGAGCTATTTAGTGAAAACTTATCTTTACTTTTCTCAGTTTCCTGATATTTTAGAATCGTGAAAGTTTTTTATCTGTAAACTTTAGAATACAACAATTGCTAAAATAAAACAATATTTTACTGCACATAATTTTTTACACCTAAGCAGGCGCCCATATCTGGTCATGTCTTTTGAACAGTTGGTACTTGACCGACTATTTTCCAATGACGTAGCTTCGTCCTCTAACAACTAGATGATCCTGTGAACTCTGTTTATGTACTAGGGACTAGAAGTATACAGTCTCATACTTATATTTGTGCGGAAGATCGTGTAAAGGAAGTTTATGATATTGGACGTTTCTCCATTAGCTACACAACTATGAAACCGGTGCCGATTATTGTACTGTAAAGACTGAAGTAAAATCCGTCGCCGGCAAGTGCAAAACGCATTCATAGAATTCCTATAAAGCATCCATCTTTCTGGGCTCGTACAGTCGACGTGTCGCTCGGTGCAACTAGAGAAAAAGAAGCACCCCTTTAAGAGGTGCTTTTTCTCCAAGTAGAAATAAAAAACTCTTTTTTACAAAAGTCGAATATTTATTGAAAAAGAAACAAAGATGAAAAGACTCCTAAAAATTAAGTAATATCATTAAAATTATTCAAATTAACTATAAACTTGACACTAGGCCTTTAATCGCATAATACATTTAGCGCTGAACAAATTCAAATTAGTTTTTTCATTTAGATAAAGGTAACATCTAAATGGCTTCTCATCCAGTGCTCGTTCAAAAAACTAGCAAACTTGGTAAAGTAGCAGTTGACGCATACGTTGACTTCAACCCTTTGTCCAGAGCTAGCTCGAGTTACATCTATAAATAAAACGAGAAAAGTGCACAATTAATGTAACAAGAAGATTAGTAAGCACTACCACCGAGCAATAAATCTGAGGCGACGAGTTTACGCCAAATCAGTCCAAACGGATGCGTGCACATCATCTTGTATATAAGAAATATACTGATTAGTTCTAAATGCTACTTGCTTAAAATTTATAGTGCAGCAAAGATACGAGGTTTCAAAGTGAAAATTCAAAGGAACAACACCTCTAAATATATGAAAATTATTAACTTATTTATAAATCTCCTGGAAATCTTTCCAGGTATAACTATGAAATTCATGTATAGGTACCTAACATTTAGAAAGATGACAATATACCTGAACTTATGATGTTCCACACCATTGAAACTAATTTCTGGAAACATTTGCAGGTTGAAACATCGCATCATTCGCCTTCGTAATATCCTTTGCTTTCACATACTGGCTGACTCTCCTCGTTCAAGGAACAGATACCGTCGTTCAAACAATACCCCTGGCAATCGCTGACTTGACACCTTTCCCCAGAATAACCACCATTACATCTGTAATCACGAAAGTCTACTTAAAAAAAACACTTACTGACAGAGAATGCACAGCCTAAATCACTAGGTCTCGAAGTGTGAAATTTTGCACAATTTTCCATATAAAACTTTAACGAAGCCGAGTCACTAAAACTCCCCATCCGTGAAAGTGACTACTAAGGAAAGATCTAAAAAAATGCATCCCGTAAAAGGATTAAAATAGGGAAAGAAAGTTTGTACGGAATTTCATCAATTTTGCTGATGGAAATTCCCACTGGGCAAACTGCTATATTGTTCAAAATAAAGAATATTTCTCAGTTGAACAGGAAAGATGGGTTCTAAAAAGTTTTACCTGCATGTTGGTTGTTCCTCATCACTGACAATACAGTCCCCTTGGAAACAATAGTTCTGACAGACTGAAACATCGCATCTCTCACCGGTGTAACCGTGTGTGCATTGACATTGAGACGTGCCACTAACTTTCTTACCGTGGACACAAAACAGGCTTACATCTACAGAAACGTTATCGTCGGTCACTGAGTTATTTGGTAGCAGTCTCATAAGAGCTTCGCAACCCTGGATTCCCCGAATTTGATCGTCAATTTTATAGTTGGTGGCTATGTTGGCTATTACATCCCATGCTCGAATTGAAATTTCTTTAGGTTTTTCATGTATCGATGGATTCTTTGATAATTGATAAACGGTTTTCTGATCCCAGTGCATCCAGTAGATAGAATCGTTTGATACAGCCAGTGTCATTAGTTGTTCTATTCCTGATTCGCTATATAATATTATTCTGTTTTTCCCATCCAAATCCGCACTTCCAATAAAAAATTTTGTATCAACAGCAGGCAAATCATCATCACCAGCAGGTAATACAGCATCACTCCAGTACATTTTCTGTGACTGTTGGTCAATGACCAAGAGTTCGGTTATTTCAAGGTTACTGCCTATTAAAACTTCTCTTTCAGAGCCATCAAATCGAGCTCTCTCTATGGTAGATGGTACTTCACTTACGACCAAGTTTGTGCTCGTCCAGTAAATATACCTGTAATTTGTAAATCACGATCAATTTACATAAAGTTTAAAATGTGTTTTGTTGATTTACAAAAATATCGCAAGTAGCGTACCTTGTACAGCTGTCCACAGCAAGAGCAGATAGAACTATAATCTTCGAATCAGTATCATTATCAGATATTTGAATTAATAGGTTTCCGTAGACATTGTTCTCAAATCCAGGTTTTAACGAAAACCAGCATATTTTTTTTGAATACAATTCGCTCCAGAAAAGTAATTCTTCGACGGGATCGAAGGCTATTGCCACGATATTTTCTCTTTCGCGACTCTTCAGTACCGAAGTTTGGATTTTATGGGTTATGTCATAACTGAAGATAGTGTTGTTTGTGTTGTAGAACATCCTGTTGCCTACTGCGTCGTAAATAATTTTTTTGATATCACCCATCGTAATGTTTTCTGAGTGCGTGTGTTTTCCGTTGAAATAGAAATCTAGGTGACTTCCAGAGGCTATGACGAAGTCTGAAACGTGAAAGAAATTATTTTCCAAGCTAATGGCTAAATTGTGCTTAGTTCTGCCAAAATTAACCATCCTACAATCTATATATAATTCAATGAATAATTTCATACAAAAATTCAATATGAAAAATGTGGTATATTACTACCCAGCAAAAACAGTCCAATATACAGTACATCAACACAATCTAGGGATATCTTATCTATTCATGTATTGAAAAGAAACTACTTAGAAAATCTTATAACAAACTTATTACCAAAATGCGCAGTTTTTTAGACTCTACTAATTTGGAAATAAAATAAAGTTCTAACTTAAAAATTTAAATAGCTTGTATAGTAGAAACATAAAAAGATGACAATGTACAAAAAAAATGATCTTCTGTTTATGGTGATTAAACAAAGAAATCAAATTAAATGAAACATTAAATTGATCACTGGATCACGCATCCAGCATGCTTATTATTGCTCTCAAAATCTCTCCTGTGGTTAAATTTTGGCGTTCCATGGTAAAGGAAAAATCCACCAGTATGAATTTAATTATCAAACTACCTAGTGAAAAAATTTAAATTTTCAGTAAAACAATGAAGTTTTTAAAAACAAACTAAGACGAAAATTTATCGCGATAAAGTTAATTAATTTTACCGCCTCATTCATTCTTTTTTTTTTTATTTAGAATACAGAAGTGAAATGTGCCAGGAACAAGTTGACGTTTAAACGTCTTTTGTATGGCCAGTACTCTTAAAGTTACTGAGGGCCTGTTTCACCACCTACGATTAAGTTCCTATTAACTTACTTGGCAGATAATTTCATAAAAATTCTGTTCCATTTTTGAATTTATTCAGTAAGTAGTGGCTATTTGGAGATCGTGTAATAGGCCCTAAACCTAAAATATCCCTAGACACTGTTGACATTAAATTAATAATCGAATTTATTTCGAAAAATGGGAGAATTTCAAATGTGGATTGGCTCTACAATTTGCCATCTACAAGTACGTTTCAGACCTATTTTTTTTACAAAATTGTTTTGGAACAGAGCAATTCTCGTGCGCGTTGGGTGTTCATATAAGTAAAAATATATTCAACAAAAGAAAAGAAAAAGTTGGGGGAAACACATCCACGTAAAACGGCCATCGCTCAGCATCATGCTAGGACCCTATACGAGACATAATATATATGCTAAAGTTTTTATGTATCATTTGCAGTCCATCTATGCCATGAATTTCCCCGTTTCCCGTTTGATTTACACGTGACATAATTTATTAAGGTTTTTATTAATGGTTCTTCACAAACTTTTGAGATAATTTGAAAAATTCAGAAACCATGAATTACGACTTTTGTACTCACCCCAGGACATGGAATGCGCAAACCCCACGTACAGCGCTACCAACGCCAGCACACACTGCATTCTACACATTCTGCACCCCTTAAAAACAAAGTTGTTGAAACAAACTAGAAGTAGATGTGACGTCCACTCCTGGTCATCGCTCGTGCGATATTAAAGCAAATACTGGATTTCCTTAAGCTAGAAACGATAAACAGGTATATTGGGTATAGGCGTTGCAGGAAAAAGAGCGGCTCTCTGATAAGAGTAGTTCATATTGGGCGTTTTGCTGTTTTACCCGCATGAATATTTCCACAGTAACCCTGCATTTTGGCAACAATAATCACCTACTAATGACTTTTTTTAACCATAAATATGACGATATCCTGTAGAATTAAATATACACTACACAATAATTGACATGATACAATATAATATTTAACAGTATATATCTTGCATACGTACCTACATATAGGCGAGGTGCACTTGAGTTTATGCAATGACGTAGCTTGGTCTTTTAGTAGCTTGGAGATCCTGTGGTTCTTGTTAATATTTTAACTCTAGAATACTAACCATATCGTATCACCGCTTATTACAATCTAAGTCTGTAATTTTTTTGGTGTACATAATAAAGAGTATTCTGTCTATCTATCTACGATGCCTGAGAGGCAATTTTGTAGATAAGTCGAAATTTAGTTCTTATCTATTTACTGAAAGGAGATAGGTAATTTTTTTTGTTCGGTGATTAGGCCCTCCAAAGATTGTGGCGTCTATCTATGAAACACATGGTTGATTTGTTCCTTGTGATGTCTACATTATAGTGGCAGTACTAATTATAGTTTGTCTAACAGGAATACTGAGAAATAGGATCATAACCCAAAAATTTACTAAAAGAGCTATTGTTATTAAAGACTATCTCCTTTATGAATTAACAGGCACGAAATATCAGTTACGGATTCTACTTTTTATATATTTACGTTTTTTCAGAGAAACTCTTGAGATACTTTGCCGGCAAGTGCAAAACACAAGATTTTTTTACAAATGGTAAGTACTTATTTTAAAAGAAAAACAGAACAAAATAAACGAATCATCCTGTCGCTTAACAATCCAATGGCAAATCGGTCTTAGGAGAACGGTTGCGAAATCACATAAAGAAGGTTAAAAGAGACCTCGTTCGCGAAACGCTGTACATGAATAACAACTGAGCTCCATATAAAACTAAGAAAAGAGTTTCAATCAAAGTTATGTAAAGGTAAAATAAAAAAAAAATAAGGTACTTGATTTTAAATCAATAACTATTACACTATTTTTTTATGACACTTGAATTGTCTGTAAGATGATTAAGATTTATGGCTTGTAAGGAAGTGGATTCCGAGATGACAGAAGTGCTGCACCGACGCAAAAATATTGGAAAAGGGGCACGGGGTGATGATTCCGATGATGACTTACACAATTTTTCAAACATTGACATGAGAAGCGGTGGCCGAGCGGTTCGCGGAAATGGTACAAAATAGTTCCGTTCCGCAAAATTGAACATACAAATTAACATTAGATAAAGGCATTAGGAATATTTTTATGTAGTCCAAAAAAAAATCATTCAGATATTATTATAAAAATAGACATGCAGGTAGACATGACACATTTCAGCCGTAGGAGGAACCCTGTTGAAAATGGTTCTTTTATTCAAAGTATATTTTTTATTGTAAAAAAAAAAAGTTTATTTCCAATATAAACACATTTTATTAACTTAAAAAAAAAACTTTAATTCAAACCTTAATCCATAAGATTTTCAATACTCAATACTCAATTCTTTATTGCATTCCTTAAGTATTACATAGGTGGTATAATAAGTCAATCAATCTTCCTAGCCTTTTTCCAACTATCTTGGGGTCGGCTTCCAGTCTAACTGGATGCAGCTGAATACCAGTATTTTATATGGAGCGACTGCCTATCTGACCTCCACAACCCAGTAATTCGGGTAATACGATACCCCTTGGTAAGACTGGTGTCAGACTTTCGGGCTTCTGACGACTCGTAACGACTGTCAAAGATCCGCAAATGACAGCCGGGACCAACGGCTTAACGTGCTTTCCGAGGCACGGAGGAGTCTCGGTATGTAAAGATGGTCACCCATCCACTGACCAACCCCGGCAAGCGTAGCTTAACCTAATGGATCGACCCGTGCGGCTTGTTATTACTTAGCCACGAACCCCTCATAATAAGTAAAAGACCAATATGGACCCTGTCGGGCACAGCAACATTAGAAGAGAGGAAGAGGGCTAATTAACAATTCAAGCAACTCAATGTCAATGTAATACAATTTTAGTAATACACAATACTTATAAGCTATGTTAGTAACAAAGGTAATACAAAAAATGGTAATATTTCAAGTTGTTGAAACAATGCCTTACAGCTATCTAAAACAATGAAAAATCATGGTTCCATTTCTTGCAGTTGTTGGAAGTTGAGTAACAGATCGATGTTTTAAATAAGTTTAGAGCTAAATTGATGCTGCAAGCCGGCCTTAATCAGTTAGGGTTAGATTTGTTTTTCTGTACGCAGTAGTTGAGGTAAAAGTAATATAATAATGAGAAGTAATATAATGACTTCTCATCCAGTGGTCATTCAAAAAACAGACGGACACGTTGACTTCACCCCTTTGTCCAAAGTAGCTTGTGTTACATCTATAAATAAAACGTGAAAAGTGCACAATTAATGTGACAAGAAGATTAGTAAGCACTACTACAGAGCAATAAAACTGAGTCGACGAGTTTGCGCCAAAACAGTTCAAACGGATGCGTGCACATTATCTTGCTTATTATTAACTATCACGCGGATTAGTTCTAAATGTTTTTGCTTAAAATAGTGAGGCCAAAATACGACGTGAAAAAGTGAAAATACGAAGGAAAATGCCTCTAAATCTATAAAAATTATAAACCGAATTAAAAATCTCTCGGAAATCTATCCCGGTATAACTGCAAAATTCATATATACTTAATATTTGGAAAGGTTAAAATATACCTGCATTTAAAATGCCCCACACCATTGAAACTAGTTTCTGGAAACATTTGTGAGTTGAAACATCGCATCTTTCGCCTTCGTAATGTCCTTTACATTCACATACTGGCTGACTCTCCTCGTTCAAGGAACAGATACCGTCGTTCAAACAATATCCCTGGCAATCGTTGACTTGACACCTTTCACCGGAATAACCAGCATTACATCTGTAATCACGAAAGTCTACTTATACAAATTCACTCTTTTTTTTATTTTACCCTCGACGGGGAAGCTCTGGGCCTGCATCTCACCTGATGGTAAGTGATGATCAGGCCGAAGGTGGAAGCGAGCTTCACCCAGAATCCTCAACCACAGAGGAACTGACTATCTTATCTCTAACTGCCAAAACACAACAATGCTGTTAAAATTGACTCATTGATAGACAACGCACAGCCTAAATCGCTAGGTCTGAAATGTGTGTGTGTCTGTATGAAATTATGCGCAAGAATTCCATAAATAACTTTAACGAAGCAGAGTCACTAAAACTCCTCAACCGTCATTGAAAGTGAGTAGGTACCAACGAAGGATTTTCAAAATTCATTAACTGAATGAAGTTTGTATTGTTTGTTCGTCAATGCCGATGAGACGTCCTATTGGGTTTGTTCAATATAAAAAACCTGTTAAGTGCGTGTCGGACCACGCACAATGATAGGTTCCGTATTTGGCATGAATCTATCCCAAGAACAAACTTAACATTGTAGTTGAAAAACATGTTCTCCCGTACATTCTACCTAAAAATGTAAGTTCGTACGCTCATCGATCTCATGGCACATTGAATGTTTAAATCAGTAGTGCACGGATATTTGTGTTGCCTGATATTCTACATAGTATGCATCTTACAATGTAATCCTCAAGCAAGTCATAAGGTTAGTGTTAATAGAATTGATTGTGCAATTTATAATTAATATTACCATCATACCAAGTCAGCCTTTCTCTTAATCTACTGACTAGCTTCTCTTATTAGGTACTAAATTTTTGAAACCTAATCTTGAATTTTTACCATAGTCGACCTCTACACTAATATTTATAATAGACAATATTGGGAGATTTAATTTTGACATGTTATTTAAAGACCATTTATACTTTTTAAAGGTTTTCCCGTAATCTATAAGTATAGAATTACTTTCTGTAATTTTAGGCCAGTGGTTGCAAAAAAATACATGTGTACCAAATCGGACCAATAGATTCGAAGCAAATTGGCTATGACTGACGGACAGACAGACAGACACACGAGTGATCCTATAAGAGTTTTGTTTTTCCTGTTGAGGTACGGAACCCTAAAAATAAGTATAAACTTATTTACTAAGGAAATAAATGTAATGAGTTAAAAAAGGTCTACCTGCATGTAGGTTGTTCCTCAGCACTTACAATACAATCCCCTTGGAAACAATAGTTCTGACAGACTGAAACATCGCATCTCTCACCGGAGTAACCGTGTGTACATTGACATTGAGACTTGCCACTAACTTTCTTACCGTGGACACAAAATAGGCTTACATCTGAAGAAATATTCAAGGAGACGTTATCGTCGGTAACTGAGTTATTTGGTACCAGTCTCTTAAGTCCTTCGCAGTCCTGGATTCCTCGAATTTGATCATCAATTTGATAATTGGTTGCTAATGCACCAAAATATGCTCTAATTGAAATTTGTTTAGGTTTTGCATGTATCGATGGAGTCTTTGACAATTTATTAACGGTCTGAAACCTTTGCATCCAGTAGATAGAATCTTTTGTTACATCCAGTGTCATTGGTTGGTCTATTCCTGTTTCGTTATATAATATTGTTCTGTTTTTTCCATTCAAATCGGCAGTTTCAATAAAAAATTGTTTATCTTCAGACGGATCACTAATTAGTCGTGTACTACCAATCCAGTACAGTTTCTGTGTCTGTTGGTCTAAGACTAAGTGGAATGGCATTTGAAGGTTACTGTTAATTAAAATTTCTCTATCAGAGCCATCAAATCGGGCTCTCTCTATTGTAGACGGTACTTGATTTTGTTCCACGTTTGTGCTCGTCCAATATATATACCTGTAATTTGTAAATCACGATCAATTTACGTGAAGACTGGCCAAGCTCGACTATATCCATGTGAATAGAAAACTGGTCTTAGTTTTCCCTTCAAGCCCGACCGTATCCATAGGGATACGCGCATCACGGCGTAGCCCGATGGACACGGTGGGGCTGGACGGATATTCCGTTTGGTCTGTAGGTTGTTTCTCTCTATGGCCTGCCTGAGGTATATTATTGTCGATTAGAAGTAAAATTGTCGAAAAATGGTAGGTTACACCGAAAAATACTGAAAAAATGTCAAAAGTGACGTAATGGGGAGTGTCATTGTTGTTAAACCCAGGGATTTTCGTCGTACGTGACCGGTTGTGATTGATCGATTGTTTAAGTGTTATTTATTTTATACTAGCTTTTACCCGCGGCTTCGCCCGCGTGGATGTCGCAAAATATCCCACGGGAACGTTCTACCGGGAATACATACCTGATAGCCAAGGAAAAGATCATTGACTAACTTTCAGCGGACGCAGTGGTAGGCTACAGCGCCCGCGTTGTCAACCATAATTATTTGGTTACGCGTAATTTTGAAACTGTGATATCTCTTAAACTATTCATTTAAATGATGTGAAGTAAAGGCATATTTTAATCGAAATTGAATGCCCAATTTAAATAACGTATTTAATTGGATAAGGATTAATAAAATACCGGTCAAAATAGCTTCGGAAATAACAATGAAAATTTAATACAATTTTGAACGATAAAAATGGTTATTGTGGGTCACCCTTAGAAGATAGACATATGCCATCGCGGATTTTTTTGTTGCAATTTTTAAGATATACAATACCCTAGAACATAAATTTGATTTATATCTCACGGCTTACGCAGCGCACGCCAGTAAAGCTCCCAGTCGGCATGATTTTTTCCGACATCTTCAACAATAATCGTCATATTTCAACCAATTTACACAAAACCTTAATTAATTATACATTAAAACCTTCCGCATGAATCACTCCGTCCAATGGTGGAAACCGTTTGAAAATCCGTTCGGCAGTTTTTGAGTTTATCGCGTTCAGACAGACAGACGCGGCGGGCGACTTTGTTTTATAATATGTAAGGATTAAATGTGTTTTATTGATATATTACCCTCTACAGCTATCCGCAGCAAGAGCCCATAGTATTATATTCTTCGTATCAGTATTAGGTATGTGGATTACTAGATTTCCGTATTCATTGTTCTCAAATCCAGGTTTTAAGGAAAACGAGTATATTTTATTTGTATACATTGAACTCCAGAACAGTAATTCTTCGACGGGATCGAATGCTATTGCCACGATACTTTTCGGGGCTTCTTTACGATTCTTCAGTATTAAAGATTCGATTTTCTGGTTAATATCATAGCTAAAGATAGCGTTCCTCGTGCTGTAGAACATCCTGTTGCCTACTGCGTCATAGGTAATTCCCTCGATTTTACCCGATGTAATGTTTTCTGAGTGCGTGTGTCTTCCGTTGAAATAGAATTCTAGTTTTCTGTCTTCGGCTGTGACAAAGTCTGAAACATGAAATAAATTATTATCCAATAAAATACCTAAATGTACCCGATTTTAATGAAATGTGTGTATATATTTGAATGGGTCCCTAGATGGTTTGAAAAGACAATTGGATCCGGTAGGTGGCGCTGATCGGGCAGGATAACGACTGCCAGGTCCGCTAGTATCTTTATATAACTAAATAAATAATTCTGATATGATGATGATGATGACGTGCGTTTGTCACCTAACTCCTCCTAAACGGCTGGACCGATTTGAATGAAATTTTGTTAGTATGTTTGAATACGTCCTTGGATGGTTTGAAAATACAATTGGACCCGGTAGGTGGCACTATTCGGGCAGGACAACGTCTGTCATGTCCGCTAGTAATATTTAAAATATAGTTGTGACATTGTTGGAATGCTGCATTCCAACAATATCACAACTATATTTTTCAACAATGTTATCAAGTGGTTTTTTGCACGATATAGAATCTACCTACTTTCCTGTTTTGAACAAACAAGAATGAATAATATTCCAGATAAGGAAACCAATTACACCCATATTCAATGTTTTTCTAATTATTGCGAAAAATAATGATTATTGCGAAAAATAGCCTTTAGTCAAGAGATAAGCTATGCGATATATTAATTAAAGTTAATTAATACTACGGAATTAACAAACTGAAAAATATTCAAATGAATTATTTTAGTTGTTCTGAATTTGGTAATAATAAGTTGAACGATAAAATAAAAAATTTGTTTACAACGGAAAGGGATAGGATAGGAGATCGCTGGATGTCCTGCGCGTCCAAAATAATAATGCTTTCAGAATGTTGTTGAAGCTGCCTCGTTACTGTAGCGCATCGGAAATGTTTGTGCAAGCTTCTATGCAATTATACGCAAAAAAAACTGCGTCGCTACTGAGGAGAGTGAGGGGCAGTCGGAACAGCATCCTGAAAACTGTAGCCGAGATCTTCGGCTCTCCGATTGTTCAGCAGTTTGTGCGGAGGTTGATTTTTACTAACACTAGGCAATAAGTAAATTTTCGTATGTTACTAACACTATACGGATATTTGTGTCCGAAATCAAGAAAATTCAATTCAATTCTATTCTATAGGGATGAGACCCATCACATAGTAGCTTTCTGTACATCAAATATAGGGATGTTGAAGAAAATATTTTTTTGTCCTTCAGATTATTAAGAAATATTGGCCACGTATTTTTTATTTTTTTACGTAATTAAAAAATAACGGCAATACATTGAGTCAAAATATGTCATGACGTCACTATCCGGTAGATTTTATACTGACTTGTGACGTAGCGAGCCCCACCACTCCCCAACTTTAGTGTATTTCTAAACCATTTTTTTATTGATTTATTATGATAATGCAAAAACTACGTGTTAAATATTTTTTTATTATCTGACTGACCGACTAAATCGTTTTTTTTTTCAAGTCAACATCCATAATACGTAACATTGACCAGAAATTATTGCTGGGAAACGACTTTTATTTTAGGTGTGAAAAATTGATGTTTACGGCAGAAGAAGAATAGAAGTAGTGGGTATTTAAAATTAATTTATAACATTTAAAACTAGTTTTCGAGAAAATAATATAACAATAAATGATTTTAGTAAAAGAATAATAATTAAAAGGTGATTAAGTGTGAAGCAACAAAAGAACTCTTCGTTCATCACACAATCGTCTTCTCCTATGTCCCACTCACCGCACTGAGTTCATTCATTGTTCCTTCTACGTTCAGTCTATCTCTCAGTGGAACGCGCTCCCCCAATAAATCAGGATGGTAACCAACCGATTATCCTTTAAAGTTAAAGTTCGCGAGCACATTCATAAGAAGCTGGCAGTATCATCACAACGGTAATGTTTTCACATTGTTTGTCTTATTTGTTTTAAGTACATTCGTGTAATTATGTGTATTTATTTGTTAATATACTTATTACTTATTTTTAGGTATATATTATATTATATCGTTTTAAGAAGGTGCAATATCGAAAATTGTGGAAGAAATAATTATTTAAAATAATTATATACATAATATGTATATCCTTATATTTAAATAATTATTTATTCCACAATTTTCGATATTGCACCTACCACTGTTTGTCTCTGCGTCACCCAAAGGTTGACTGTTAGAAAATGCCTATGGCAGTAAGTCCGCCTCTGTACATTTGTGTGCTTAAAGTGTTAAATAAATAAATAAACATCTATAAGAAGCACAGCAACGATGTGCCAACGTTTAAGAGAGGCATATGTCCAGCAGTGGACGTCTATCGGGTAAAATGATATACTCGTACAGTGCCCTCCAAAACTTAGTTAAATATTATTTTCCACCTCAGCTCTATGGCGAACAATTATTTAAAATTCTAGTTTGTAATGGTTGAACTGTACACTTTATCATTGTTTTTTGACTAATCCAACAATTTACGTTATTATGTTTTATTTTCTATTAGCAGCTTTTAGTTGTCAAATATTCTAGATGCCAAAAGTTAGTTGCAGTTTATGAATTCTGTGGATTTAAAATAGGTACTCACAGAGTTTTTAGGGTTTTATATTTTTTGTAAAGTATCAATGTTTTTCAAATTAGAGTTTATCATTGCCAGGCCTTTTGACTACATTCTGGAAAAATAATGGGTTCGAGGTGAAAATCAACCATGAAAGAAAGAACTAATATGCTATGTGTGAACATGAAAAACTTAAATAAATTAGTGCTCTGAGCTAGCTCTATGCTCTAGCTTACCTGCTTTATATAAGGTCCAGTCCATCTTTATATAATCAGCCTATTAATGTTCCCACTGCTGGGACACAGGCCTCCTCTTGGTGAGAGGGAGGGGGCTGTTGTCTACCACGCGGCCCCAGTGCGGGTTGGTAGATGTCACATGTCTTCGAATTTTTGATTCTAGGTCATGCCGGTTTCGTCACGATGTTTTCCTTCACCGTTTTGAGAGCAGTGGTGATGCAAATTATTTACACAGCGCCTGCTTCGCAGGTCCGAACCCACGACCTACAACTCGTAAGACGGAGCCGCTACCACTAGGCCACCACTGCTAGAGTCCATTTACTATCTTGAATTTCCGCTAACATGTTATATTTATCAGGGTTTTCTTGTGTTTTGTTAGTAATTTAATGAAAATTGCGGACTTTTTTAAGAAGTTTCTATGTCTTTAGAAATATAGCATGTTTTAGATATGAGTGGGTATTAAAAGCGGTGCACAATAAACCCAAGTGGAGCTAAAATTCAGTCAGTTAGTTATACACACATCAAAAGTGTCTAGGGATCAAGCATTTTTATGCGGATTTCTTGAGATTGAGATGTGGCTTTGTAATAAATTTATGATTTTATAAATTTATATGGATCCTTTTTGGTGCATTTCATAATTTGAATCAGGAACTGTGAATCAAATTCGAGTAAAAGATGAAAATCAGCTGTCAATATTTTCCCTATAAAAACATACAACGCATTGAAGACATTATTAGTGCTACTGTTTCCCTACTACTGATTAAAACCAACGTTATTATGGAGCAGCGACGTCATTTAAGCAGGGAAGAAATGCTCAGAGCCGTGGGAATGATAGAAGCTGGTTCCCGGCAACGTACTGTGGCTTTAGCTCTGAATACAAGTCAGAGTGTTATCAGTCGACTTTGGACACGTTACCGAAGCACTGGTACCGTGGCTGAGCGCCATGGAGGACGGTATCGCTGCACCACACGGAGACAAGACCGATACATTCAAATCTTAGCTCGAAGAGCTCCAACAATAACCGCCATGATGTTAGCCGTGAGGCTTCATCACTCTTCAGGGAACTTAATTAGCGACCAAACAGTCAGAAACCGCTTGCATGAAGTGAACCTTTATTCCCGAAGACCGCTACGGGTACCACCTATAGCAATGCACAATCGTAGGATTCGATATCAATGGGCTCTTGAACACAGAAATTGGGCAGAAGAACAATGGCGTTTCGTGTGCTTTTCTGATGAGTCTCGTTTTGGTATGAGACCGGATACAAGACGTATACGACACTGGAGAACCCCTGGACGCCAACAGCGATTAAAATCCTGCCAGGAAGTCCATCCTTATAGTGGTGGAACCATCATGGTATGGGCGGGTATTTGGATCGGCGGAAGAACTGAGTTGATTTGGATCAGAGGCAACCTCAACGCTCAAATTTATGCTGAGACGATTGTAGTAGGTAAAAATTGGGGTTTCCAGATCACATAAGATCTGGAAACCCGCAATTTTCACTCATTCATCAATTCATTCAATCAATTTCTTATTATTCATTAATTATATAAGTATTCAGATTAGAACCCATCAAACCGATCCTGCATCCGATTTTTATGAGCAGTCTGTATGTCGATAACTCGAACAAACATACAAGCATCTTCATCGTGGAGTAAATCTACATCAACTATTTATAAACGTGTTTTATAATGTTCGTAGATTTCGTTTGTCTCACGAAGCTACGTAAATTATTCGGCCTTTAATCTTACCCACATAGACTTAAAAGTCACATGACGACGACGCTTCGTGACGGAAAAGAACTATTAGATGTGAGTGCTTATGTGTAAGGTTAAATAAAAATACTTTCTAATATGGATTATGATTTATTTACGACATATTATTTGATACTTTTACAGCAATTTCTTTAACCGATTTATAAATATCATCCATGAATATGTTTTTAACTACATGCTGCACGCACAATTCAGCATCACAATTACATAGCGAACTTATGTTATCAGGAAAATTTTCCACATCATAAACCTCGATCCTGATCACTTTAGCACCACGCGTAAGTTTTTTTACACAGGTGAATGCAGCTGTTGAACATCGCTTGAGCTGTTTGCTGCTGGGGCCCTCCAGATTCAGTTGTTTTTCGTTTTTCTGTCCTACCACAGTATTCATAGGAACGAAGTTGAAGAGGTCGTTTTCGGAGTCCTGAAAATAAAAATACAGAATGCAATTAAAGTCGTGTTGTACCTATTTGGTATACAAAAATACGTTTTATTCGAAAACTCTGATGTCAAGGACCTATTATGTATGTTTGACTCACTACAATAATCAATCAATTAATTACGTTTTACATGTAGATAAAAAGAATGTAATATTTTAATTGTTAGATAAAATACTGTTAAAGAAAATATTAACACTTACCGACATAACGCAACCCGTTTTTTTTTAGCCAGTCAGGACTCAGCAGGAGCAGAAAATTGAATGATTGATTTGAATATATTGTTTTTCAATTTATATATAATTTAATTTTAATCTATAGAGTTCAAAGTCGTACATTTTTGTTAGATGTTGATATACTAGACAAAAATGGTATGGTGAAATTGAAACCTCAAGACATCTTGGCGCCAAACATTTTATTGTTTACTATAAATATATATTGATAAAATAAACACTACTGTATGTTCGTTCATTGTAATTTTTTCATACATTTTATTGAAAAGATTCGGCAAGCAAAACCATTGCATGTAAGTAGTATGTTTAATATGCAATGTAAGTTCTAATTTCATATATGGAGATGGATCAAAACAAAATAGCAATATCGACATACTATTGTTACACCTAGTTTTGCCTGCTATTATTATCTTATTCTTCAAAGTTATAACTTTTAAATCACCAAATAAAGGTAATTTTCCTCGGTAGTGTCACCGTCTTTTGCTTAACACAGTCGGGTAATTCTCTTACAGTGTTATATTAGTATAGAATAAATCAATAATAATGTAATGCTGTAATAAAATAAATATTATATAAAAAACGAAGTCGCGATATTTAACTAGTATGTAAGGCTTGGGGTGTAGTCACTATACCTAGTCAAATATCAATTTACGCTTTAGATATCATAACTTAAGGTCGAGATTTGTAGATTTAGTTATGATTGCAAAGCATTTGCTCCGTGAAGAAGTCCTGAGTCAGGATTTTAGGATCACGCGTACATTACATATATGGCAAAACCTCACGTGGATCCCCGGCTATTTAAACATTGGAGAGTGAATTAGGGGCATCAGTTCATCTACCAGGAGCTCCAGATTAACATCAAGTAAATAGAATCGACCTGCAGCAAGGAAAAATGTAAGTAGTTCTTTAATACTATCGCAGTATTAGCAATGTAATAATTGTAAGTAGTTGCAGCAACAGCAAAGCGCCAAGGGGTTCGATTAATGAGTTTTAATTCCTAACAGCAATAAATCTGCTTTTCTATTTATGTTGTACAATTAATCTAGCGCGATATTACTATTTAATAGAATAGTATTTCTGTGTTGGCTGTTACAGTATTCTAAAAAGATGTATTTTCAATATTAGGTGTAGATAGTAGATAGAGAGACAATACTAATTAATTAGAGTAGCGTTACCTACCTGATAATTATGTCTAAGTGGGATTTGCGCTCGATTAATTATTTTATTGTATTAATATTTACTTATTTGTTACTCCATTTCAGGTCGCATGAAAACGCTGAGACCCTTTTTCCCTCCGACGTCGACGAGGAACCTCAGGCTCCAAAAAAGAAGCACGACGGTCGAAAAAGGAAGCACACATCACCTCGCACGACGGAGCCGGCACGAGGGTCGTGGTCGTCACCATCGAGAGCAAGTCCGATGCCAGGGCCGTCCACTTCAGCGACGCCTGCTATGCCGTCGTCGGCGGCACCGCCGTCCCGGCCATCAACTTCAAAGAAGTCGTATATCAGACCCATTCCTCCTAAGAAGTGCACGGTATACGATCTGTTTGGAACCGATAGCGAAGACGATGAGAAACAGGTCCCTGCAGTTACTGGTAATACACCGTTACCTTCATATATAACACGACGCCTTGCAAACGGCCATTCGCGCCAAACCTATGAAAACAAGCCGGGGACGCACTATATTGACTTGAAAATATACCGGTGCGATGAAATAGAGAAAGTACCACCAATGAATAGGTGGCGCCAAGCAATTGTCACACTTAAAAATCAAACCAATGACAATACAGATGCTTGGCAACATTTGTCTAATTTTATTATAGCTACACGAAAAGAGTATGTTAAATGTCCACCAACATTTGTAAGTAACTATTATTGAAATAGGACTTAATTAAAAAGTAGGTATCTACATAACCCAGTAGAACACATGCTTATATTTTCTTATACTTACACTTTTTGTTTTTTTGTTTGTATTACTCTCTTCAAAAAATTTGATATTATTAATTATCTTTTTTTTTATTTTAATTTAAAGTTACATAAATAGATGTAAGATTTAAATCTATTATACTGCCTTAGACGTTACTTATTAATGCATATAATCATGTAGGTAATCGGTTATAGAAATTAAGTATTAATAGTGGTTCATATATTACATCCAAGTTGATTTAATGTTCATTGTTTTATTTTTCTTACAGTTACACCTAGACCCGGAATCAGAACAAATAACAACGATATAATAATATGTCAAAAATGTCACATTGAAATACCTAAAATTGAATATCAGTATCATTTGAGAACGAATTTGCATAAATCTAATTGCATACTAAAAACTGAAATTGAAAACATCGATATAATAGCCACGGCTTTTAAAAAGAGAATAATAAGTTACAAACTGAATCCATCAATGGAATACCTAACACCGGAGGAATTCCTAATGGATAATCGGCATAAGGTCTTAAGACTAATTAACGATTGTTTGATAAAACATAATTGTATTAAATTAAACTTTGAGCTTTTTGCTTATTTCATTCTTCCAAAATCTGATGAGCAACAGCTTAAATCATTTAATACAAAATATGAAATTGTATATAATAATAATACAGATATTAATGAATTATATTTAAAAACAATAAATACATTTGACAGAAAGCTTTCAGAGTTCCAACATCGTGAATCTGGTTGGTCTTGTTTCTGTATAAGTCATCTAGAAATTAACATTAACAAATACTCTCCTTTGAAAGGTGGCACCTACATAGATTTGCCGCAAGTAATAAAAAATACTAGAAGTTGTTTAAATATTAAAAACAGTGATAACAACTGCTTTTTATGGAGTATTGTTGCAGCATTATACCCCACCCAAATGAATGTTTGCAGAATAAGTTCATACCCACATTTTTCAAAAGTTTTAAATATAGATGGTCTATCATTTCCCCCATCATGTAAAGATATTAAAATATTTGAAAATTTAAATCCCCACATAAGTATTAATATATATGGATTAGATAATAAAAACATGGTCACTGGTCCTTTATATGTGACAAGTTTAAGAAAAAACCAGCATGTCAATTTACTGTACTTTGAACAGAAAGGTAACGGGCATTATTGCTTGATAAAAAATCTATTGAGATTGATCAAACGTCAAATAAGTAAACATAAAGGTAAAATGTACCTATGTGAAACATGCTTACAAGTTTTCACGAGTGAAACGAAATATAGTGCCCATAATAAGTGTCCTAAGATTTTGACAATGTTACCTGAAAAAAATAGTATTCTTCAATTTAAGAACTTCGAAAGAAAACAAAAAATTAATTTCGTTATATACGCCGACTTTGAAAGTCTTTTACTAAACTGCAACATAAAAGTAACTGAAAATACTCGTACATATAAGGTTCACGAACCTTCATGTTTTGGTTACTATATTTGTTGTTCTCACAATTCGGCTCTGAATAAGTATGTTACCTATAGAGGAGCTGATTGTGTACAAGTATTTATAAAATATTTAATAAGAGATTTGGAGTACATTCACAGTATCTTATTAAATAAAATACCTATGGCACCTTTAACTAAGGAACAAGAGAACGATTACAAAAATGCTACTACATGTCATATCTGTAATTATTTGCTCTTTGACGATAAAGTAATGGATCATGATCACATTACATCACAATACCGAGGCCCAGCACACTCTTACTGTAATTTAATGTTAAGAGTTTGCCCTTTCGTGCCTGTTATTTTTCATAACCTATCCGGTTATGACTCTCACCTATTTATAAAAGAATTATCAAAATATGAAGGTGCTTTTAAAATTATACCAAAAACCAAAGAAAGGTATATGTCATTCACAAAAGTACTACATAGTAAGAATGCATTAAAATCAAGGCCCATTCAAGTTAAGTTCATAGATTCTTATCAATTTCTTAGTTCAAGTTTGAGCACATTAGTAAATAATTTGAATGAAACTGACTTTGTTAATTTATCAAAAGTATTCCCGGATATTAGTTTTAATCAGTTAAAGTTGTTGCGACAAAAAGGAATTTATCCCTATGATTATATGAATGCATACTCCAAATATAACGAGACTCAACTTCCATCGCAAGTTTGTTTCTATAACAGTTTGAATTGTCAACATATTAGCGATGATGAGTATGTACACGCACAATCTGTTTGGCAGTCATTTAATATTAAAACACTTGGAGAATATACTGATTTATATTTAAAGACTGATGTATTACTTCTTTCTGACGTATTCGAAAAATTTAGACAGACTTGTCTGGATCATTATCAACTTGATCCAGCGTATTACATTACTGCACCTAGTTTAAGCTGGGATGCGATGCTACTGTACACAGGTGTTAAATTAGAATTAATTCATAGTTTAGAAATGTATGAATTTTTGGAAAATGGAATACGTGGCGGCATGGCACAATGTTCTCTTCGCCATGCTCAAGCTAATAATAAATATTTACCAAATTATGATGCTTCTCAAAAATCAACTTATTTGGTCTATCTTGACTGTAACAATTTATATGGTTACGCGATGACCAAGAAAATGCCTATTTCAGATTTCCGTTTTTTGACAATTGACGAGATTAAAACAATAAATGTGTTATCAATATCAGATGATTCTGAATATGGATATATTTTAGAAGTTGATTTAATGTATCCTGAGAGTTTACACAATACGCATAGTGATTTACCTTTTGCACCCGAGAGGTTCACACCTCCTGGAGGCAAAACACCTAAATTAATTGCAAATTTATACGACAAATTCAACTATGTAATACATTACGTTCATTTAAAGGCATGTCTATTGAATGGACTAGTGTTGAAAAAAATTCATCGTATTTTAACTTTTAGACAAGAAAATTATTTACAAAAATATATTGATTTGAATACTACATTGCGTCAAGCTTCAACAACCGCATTCGAGAAAGACTTTTTCAAACTCCTTAATAATGCTATATTTGGGAAAACTATTGAAAATAGACGCAAACAGGTCAATGTCAAATTGGTTACCATGTGGGATGATTACAATAATAAAACTAACAAGCACCAAGGTGCAGAAAAATTAATTGCAAAACCAAATCTGAAAAGTATTGCGATCTTTTCTGAAAATTTTGTTGCTATTCAATTAACTCCTGAAAAAATTATTTTAGATCGCCCTATCTACATTGGGTTTACAGTTCTAGAATTAGCAAAGGAACATTTGTATAAATTTCACTACAACTTTATTAAAAATAAATATAAAACTCACGCAAGACTGTGTTATACAGACACAGACAGCCTTCTTTATTTTATAAATACAGAGGATTTTTATGATGACATTAAAAATGATGTCGCAAAATTTGATACAAGTAATTTCCAGACTAATAATTGTTACAATATGCCAAGAGTAAACACTAAAATTCCGGGATTATTTAAAGATGAACTCGGAGGTGACATCATACGTGAATTTGTAGGACTAAGAGCTAAATTATATTGTATACTCAGTTCAAAAACTCGCATCACAAAAGCAAAAGGAATATCTAAAGCTGTTACTAATCGATTAAAATTATCTCACTACAGTAAAGCTTTAACAAATAATGTCAATTTCAAATGTAAAATGAATATAATTAAATCACTTAAGCATGTATTATACTCTCAAGAAATTCATAAAGTAGTATTAAATAGAAATGATGATAAGAGACATATACTTACGAACCTAATTGAAACTTTACCTTGGGGTCACTGTGAAACTTTATTTTGAGAACTAATTAATAAATATAATTATGTTTAATAAATTGCAATGTTATTATAATCTTTTTATAATTAGTATAAGTATAGCATACATTATTAATTTAGTAAGTGGTAGTATTCATTTTCGTATTTAATAATGTAATATGTGAATAAAACATTTATAACTGATTCATGATGTTTTTTATTCTTGTTATGACCTTCCAGTGTTCTTCATTTTATTAATCTATAAGATCACTAATCACGAATATAAATACCATACTAACTTATTATTTACAACAGGTATAAACATGAAAAGGATAAGCACTTTAAATTTGACATGACAACTTTAAACCAATCTCAATCATTTGTTTTTATCATATTTAGGCTTTATATATTTATGTATGACTAAAATTGAATTAATAGTCAAAATGAAGTTGATCAAACAACACACATCACTTAATGTTAATCATATAAATCTTGGAGACTCTGATAACCACATAAGGCATAGCGTTCTGTTACCAAACACGATTCGTTGTATTATATGTGGTCCCTCAAATTGTGGGAAAACAAACGTAGTGCTTAGTTTATTGTTACATGAGAACGGTCTAAAATTTCAAAATCTTTATCTGTACTCGAAAACTAACTTTCAACCAAAATACAGGTTCTTAAGAGAAGTTATAAATAGAGTGCATCAGGTTAAGTTTCATGAATTTAATGATAATAACGAAGTCATAGCCCCGGATGAAGCACTAAACAATTCTGTATTTATTTTCGATGATGTGGCATGTGAAAATCAAATAAACATTCGTAATTACTTCTCTATGGGTAGACATAAACAAATCGATTGCTTTTATTTATGTCAAACATACTCTAAAATTCCGAAACAGTTGCTGCGTGATAATGCGAACTTTCTTATAATATTTAAACAAGACGATGTAAACTTAAAACATATTTATGAAGAGCATGTTAGTTCTGATATGTCCTGGAATCAATTCAAGAATATTTGTAATACAGTTTGGAGAGAGCCATATAGCTTTGTTAGTATTTGCAAAGACTCCTCATTAAACAATGGAAGATACAGACAGAATTTCGATAGTTTTTTTAAGTTTTGAGCGAAAGCAATAATAATGTCTGTTATATAAATCAATAACTTATAAATCTAACTTAGTAGTATTTCTTCTTTGGCTGAGTACACTTGTTATAATACAACATGGAAAAGAATATTAAAATAGAATTAATGAAGTCTGTAGACTCCATAAAGAATAAAATAAAACAAATGAAGAACCAGGAACACTCTATGAACTTGTCACTTGATAAAATGCTAAAAACCGTCACAGATCCCCTTAAAGTACTAGTCGATTCGAATATATCACTGGGAAAAATAAAGCATTTACAAAATACAACACCCCCAAATTCTGACGACATTGAATTGGATGACATTAATACTAGTTCATCTACAAAGTTTGAAGACTGCTACGATCCAAAACTGAATTCTGAACAAGTGCTTAAAAAGTCTCCTACAAAAGAAATACCTGATGATTTAGAAATTTCGCTAGAGGGTCATGATATCCATGATATTTATGATGGTGTAAATATACCGTTTGGAATAAGAAGTGTAAACAAAACATTGCTAATGGGTAATTCAGTAGTCTCGTTTTCTAAAATCGATAGTTTAAATGAGAACGGTGTCGTTTTCATTAAAGTCGGTGACAAATCCTATAATTTAACCCCTGGCTTGAAAGAACTTTTACTTCGAAGAAAACCTGATTTAAAATTAATATCGAGCAAAGATAGACTTGTCTATAAGGACATGCTGCATTATACAAATGCTCATAAGAGAGATTTTAATCCTGATGGGCAAATAAGAGGTGACAAGGGAGTAAAATATCGCGAAGTAATCAAACCATTATTTTCCGAATCGTTAAATGAAAACTTTCACACTGGAGGAAGCTTACCAACCTTAAAGAAATATAAAAATAACACTGACTTGGTATATTGGGATGACCCTAACGAACTGGTTGAGAGATTGAAACTATTAGTTGCTTCCAGAGATGCTGGCAACACAAACCATGATAATGAAATTTTATCCATAATTGAAGAATTGAAAGAAGCTGACATAATTAAAGAATAAATACTCACCATAACAAAATTTTCATTCAGTATTATAAACGGATTCAAGACAAAAGTACTGAATTGTGAACATGAGCAAAGCCGACGTGGTAAACGAAATTCACAAAAATGCGAGGGTGAACTTTCCACGAAGATGTGTTATTATGAAAGATATAGATGACCTGTGGCAAGCAGACTTAATCGATATGCAATCAATTTCAAAGCAAAATAAAAATTATAGATTTATTCTTGCTATTATTGACACATTCTCAAAATATGCTTGGACCTTTCCTTTAAAAAGTAAAACCAAAGATGATGTATATAACTCTTTTAAGAAATTATTGGATAAAGGGCGTGTTCCTAAAAATCTGCAAACGGATAATGGAGCAGAATTTTACAATAATCAATTTCAAAAGCTTATGAAAACTTATCACATTAATCATTATTCAACCTTTTCAACAAAAAAGGCTTCAATAGTTGAGCGATTTATTAGGACATTGAAATCGAAAGTCTATAAGGAATTTAGTTTAAGAGGCAGCTACAATTGGATAGATGGCACGCTTAATAACGTTATTTACAAATACAATCTCACTTATCACCGGACAATTGATGAAGTTCCTGCTAATGTGGATAACATTAATAAAAAACATATATTAGAAAGGTATTCAAGGTTGGTAAAAAATCATAATATTAAAAGCAAATATAAAATTGGTGATTATGTGCGTATCAGTAAGTACAAAGGAACCTTTGAAAAAGGTTACACTCCCAACTGGTCTACAGAAATATTTAAAATTAGAATGATACAAAATACAACTCCTATCACCTACTTAATAGAAGATACAATCAGAGGTCAGCCTATTTTAGGTGCATTTTATGCGCAAGAGCTTCAAAAAACAAAACATCCCAATGTGTATCTAGTGGAGAAAGTTCTTAGAAGAAAAGGTAACAGGGTTTTAGTAAAATGGTTAGGTTTGTCTTCGGCTGAAAATTGTTGGATTGATAAATCAAATATACTATCATAAACATTGAAACAATATCTAACGACGATTCACATAATAAGTATTTAATAAAGGTATTCAGTCCAGATTAATCAGTCTTATAATGTGTATTGGAGAGAGTAGTCTTCTTGATTGGATTATAAATCATTTACCTTTAGAATTACACTTACCAGGATACAATTATTGTGGTCCTGGTACAAAATTAATTAAAAGGCTTACACAAGGTGATACCGGAGTTAATAAATTAGACGAATATTGCAAAGATCACGACATCGCCTATCATAAATCATCAAACTTAAAGGATCGACACGAAGCTGATTTAATTTTGTTAAATATGGCGAAAGAACGAGCAGTTGCTTCGGATGCGAGTGTAGGTGAAAAAATTGCAGCACGCTTAGTAAGCCGGGCTATGTCGACAAAAATTAAAACTGGTTCTGGTCTGAAAAGGAGCAGTACAAAGTGCTGTCAAAAAGTTACATCTGGAAAAGGGTTAAAAAGTAAATTAAAAAGTGTTATTTCTAAAACCAAAAGACACATGAAAAAATTAAAACCAAAAAGTAAAAAAATGGCTATAGAATTGGCTATCGCCGCTGCCAGAGAATTAGCTAATGATTCATCTATTAAAATTCCTCGGGTTATTCCTATACCAAAAACTGGTGGAGTATTGCCGTTGATTCCTATTTTTGCGGGATTATCTGCAGCAGGGGCTTTAGCAGGTGGTGTAGCTGGTATTGCTAAAACCATTAACGAATTCAAGATGGCTAAAAAACTGTTGATGGAATCGAAGAGACACAATGAAAAAATGGAGGCGCTTTGCATTGGAAAAGGATTACACCTTAAACCACATAAAGATGGGCTTGGAATTTTTGTATCGAAAGAAAAAAACTAAAATATCGGCTACCCAAACGAGCCTTAACTAACTTTGACATTTTGAAATATGGAAATAGTATTCCTTATTTTAGAGGTGTCTTTATGAGAGATAAGCTCCCAAAACGCTCTTTTATAAAAGAATGTGGAGTTATTAATTTAGATAGTTCTAAAAACCCTGGTTCTCATTGGGTAGCCTATGCAAAAGACAATGATTATATTGAGTATTTTGACAGTTACGGAAATCTTAAACCTCCCAAGGAATTTATAAAATACGTAGGGCCTAAAGTCCGATATAATTATGACAATATACAACGTGATCACCCCTTTAATTGTGGACATCTATGTTTGGATTTCTTAAATAGTTTTTGGTGTAGTCATGAAATATAAAATGAATAGGATCTTCTTTAAGACTTCAGTGTGAAAGCATGTCTACTACGATTACCATCTCTGGAAATAAATCTGAATTGGTTTCGTATTTTCAACCACCTCTACATTTATCTGATCAATACGAGTGCGGTTTGCTATACTTTTCAATATTAAATTCTAGACCAAATGTGGCCATCAATAATAACAATCTGTCTGTAATCAGAATCGAATGTGATCTTGTTCACGGTTCATACTGCAACGGTTTACCAACTCATTTTATTCACGAATTTGTATCTGATACTGCTCCAGGTCACCGGTACATAGAAGTACCGCAAAACGTTATTTACTTTCCAGTGAACAAAAATCTAATTTCATCTTTAACTGTTAAGATTGTTGATCAACTTGGTAACTGTATTAACTTTGGTGAAGAACATATTCAATTACGCCTACATTTAAGAAAAACAAAATGATAGTATATTATAAAAACACTCCAGTGAAAATCAAACGTCTTATTCCATCTACAACCATTAAAGTGCATAGACGTAAGAAAAAAGTGCAGAAATTGAGTGAGGCAAATAAAGATTTTCTTAAAGCTCTAGGTTTTAAAATATGAATATACTACAAATTACTGAATCACCCGACTTCGATAGTTCGATTGAAAGCTATGAAGTCCACTCATACAATCCCTACACTAACAGCTTTAGAGAAAACGATGAAATCCGAATTCCCGTACATCAACAAGACATATACGTGCTACCGTCAGCCAGTTCAATTTACATCGAGGGTCAAGCAAAGTTCTTCGACAAAGATGGAAAACCGATTAAGAAAAATATTACGTTCAGTAACAACCCTGTTATGTTTTTGTTTCAAGATATCAGATACGAAATAAATGGTATTGAAATTGATCGCATAAAAAATTCTGGAATAACATCGACAATAAAGTCATACATATCAATGAATGATGGAGAAAATAAAGTTGCTGCCTTGTGGGGTTGGAACATAGATGGATTCAATAATGATGGTCATTTTAGTGCTATTGTACCTCTTAATAAGATTTTAGGATTTGCAGAGGATTACAATAAAATTGTGATAAATTGTAAACATGAACTTATTCTGAATAGAAGTAATTCTAATTTAAACAGTATCATAGCGACTGATGATATTGCGCATTTTCAAATAGAGATACAAAGATTGCAATGGCGTGTACCACTTATAAAAGTGTCAGACCGCGAACGACTGACACTACTAAAACACTTGGAAAGAGATAAACCTATTCAAATAGCGTTTCGAAATTGGGATTTATATGAGTATCCTTTGCTGCCTAAAACTACAAAACATTCATGGTCAGTTAAGACTGCATCACAATTAGAGAAACCTCGATATGTAATTTTTTGCTTGCAAACCAACAGAAGAAATAATAAAACCAAAGACAGTTCTCTGTTTGATCACTGTGGGGTTTCAAACGTAACACTATTTTTGAATTCACAGTATTATCCTTACGAGCCTCTAAGCTTAAATTTTGACAAGAACAAATACAATATATTATATGAAATGTATGTGAAATTTCGTCAGTCGTATTACAACTGTCCTGCAGACCCCTTGCTTGATTTGGTCACTTTCAAGGAGAAGGCTCCTCTCTTTATCATAGACTGTTCAAGACAAAACGATAGTTTGAAAACAGGCCCCGTAGATGTGCGGCTGGAGATTGAATGTTCGGCACCAATACCAGATAACACAACTGGATATTGTTTAATTATTAACGATCGACTTGTGGAATATAAACCTTTGAGTAACATTGTGCGCAGATTATCATGACTGCCATTGTAGATGTTCAAGGTTTTAAAACAGAATCAAATGAATTTATCATTAAAGAAATTGCTGTATTATGGGATCAACAATTTCAGGTGTTTTTAATTAAGCCACCATTTCCATTTTACGATTTGACGAAACCAGAAAAACGGCAAGTCAGTTGGATTGAACGTAATAGAAAGATATACTGGAGAGACGGATTTGTGCCTTACTCAAATCATAAGAATTTGATTGTTGATATTTTAAGAGATAAAAGTGTTTACACCAAAGGCTTAGAAAAAGTGTTGTGGTTAAAAAAAATTTCGAATAATATTAATATAAATAATTTAGAAGATAAGGGTTGTCCTAATCTATTAAGCTTGTACAATAAATATGAACATGATGTGTATAGTTGTATTTATCATGATACAATATGTGCTTTGAAAAATGTAATATGTTTAAATAAATGGTGTAAAGATAATATATTTTTGAAATAAATATTTTCTTGTTTTATTTTTTTTCACAATTGGGTAATAGGTAACAGTTTCTTATCCCTACCAATCCCGTCCAATGTTAATTGTTATAAGTTGCTGGTAACAGCCGTGCGATGTCATTATACATTTGTAATTATTTGAATCAAGACCTAGGAAGTGAGTAAATAGAACATGTCTCAAAATAAATACAATCCTCAATATGACATGTATAGTGCATATAAAATGCGTGAATTTTCATTTAGTTACTATTGGGCAACGGCTGATTCAAGGAGAAGATTGGTAAAGGAAATGGCTGACGCTGGATTTTTTTATTGTGGAAATGGTGTAAATGATAAAGTAGCATGTTTTTCATGTGGAGGTGTTATAGAAGATTGGGAGATTTACGATGATCCTTGGATGCAACATACTATACAATTTCCTCAATGTTGTTATTTGAACGCAGTAAAAGGAATGGATTATGTTGATAAATCAAAACGTCTATTTTTAAAAGAAACAAAAATATAAAATTATTCTAAAGTGGAGGAGGATAGATTGATCACTTCAGATTGAATGAAAGAATGGTGAAAACTAAAAAGTTGATTGAATGAATTGATGAATGAGTGAAAATTGCGGGTTTCTAGATCTTATGTGATCTGGAAACCCCAATTTTTACCTACTGATTGTATCAGACGTCATCGTTCCTCTACAAGTGCAAATCGGTCCCTTATTTCAGTTAATGCATGATAATGCACGACCGCACACCGCAAGAGTTGTAAGACAGACTCTCGCCGCAGCTAACATCAATGTCCTGCCCTGGCCTGCTCAGTCGCCAGACTTGAACCCGATTGAGCATGCATGGGATATGCTACAGAGAAGAGCTCTGCCGAATATGGAGGGTATCCAGTCGCAAGAAGACCTTTTTTTGTTGTTGCAACGAACATGGGCGGCCATTCCACAGCGTGATTTGGATGAACTCATTTTGAGTATGCCAAACCGATGTTCTTGTGTTGTTAGTGTTCGCGGTAGAAACACGGATTATTAATTGTTTAAGTTACCCAATAAAATTTTAAAGAAAACTGTTATTTCAGTCTTTTTTTCGAACTTTAATGTTAGTGGTTCAAATGTCAAAAATCCCTTTATTAGGAAAATGGCAAATTTCTTTATTAATGCAAAGGTGACTTGGTTTATCGTTACTGTGACAAACGAAAACACTTTATTTGATGAATCCTTAAAGAAAATTTTAATTAATATCAATCAGGAGAAAAGTTATTGCAAAAATATATGTTGATCCCTAGACACTTTTGATGTGTGTATTTGCAATGCCATATTTTAGGTTTCTCAGCATATTAGGAAATATAACTAACAAAAATACCGTAGACCGACGCCGATTTAACGATTTTTAATAGTATTTTGAGTCTACAAAAGTATAACTAGGACAGTTATAAGTTTATCGTATACTTTCTGGTTCTAGTAAGGCGTATTAAATATCAATATAATAAGTTTTATCGTTGGAAATAAAATAAAAAAACTCGAATACTTACCCCAGGAAAACGAATGCGCAAACACCGCGTACAGCGCTAGCAACGCTAGCACATACTGCGTTCTACACATTCTGCACCCTTTAAAGACACAGTTATTGAAACAAACTAGAAGTTGATGGTGCGTCCACTCCTGGTGATTGCTCGTAGGATATTAAAGTAAATACTGGATTTCCTTAAACATGAAACGATTTATAGGTATATTCAGCAATTTTTACACCATTACAGGAGTTGATAAGAAGAGCTCTTATCAGGTTTATTGAGTTGTTATTTAAAGCCTCGGCTACACGATCCGTATTTACCGTCGTCTTGCCTGAACTATTTTAAATGCACGGCAAAATGGAGCGTCTAGCCGGAACGTTAAGGCTTGCACAAGCTACCCTGTCGCCGTCCACTCGTTTGTCTTAGCGCAGTTTGTTTTATACAAGAATAAATGCAGGCAAGATGGAGCTTATAGCCTTAAGACGCCGTATGTGTGAAGAGGAGATAGATCGATGAATAAAGCAATTTTTCACCTAAAGGTCCAATTTCTATGTTACGAAAATTAACATTTGGTCATCTCCCCCCGCAGTGTGACGTGCACGCCGCGTTCACGCTACGCCACCGCCCGTCAAGTCCTTGTCGCTTCAAATCAGCTGTGTGCCGGCATTATTATAGTACTATATTAAATAATTATAGTAGTTACTGTATTAAAGAGGTCGTGGTTGTAAAAAAGAAGTAACAGCAGGTTTAATGCAGATACATATTCAATCTCAAAATCCTAATCTTAATCTCAGAATCTCTAGCAATGTTCAAAATAATTCATTTTGATTACTAGGGATACAAAAATGAAGTGATAAAAAGTATGGCAATAAATCAACACCATGCCATAAAACACTTTGACAATTAAAATACACACAAAAAAAAAACAAAAAACTTTTCACGTAAATCGATTCCATTTAAATCTTGCGCGAAAACAATAAAGATTTTTGTTTCTTTATGCGCAGGAGTTGCCACGTCTTAGAAAGCGCGCACGCAGCCCAAAAACGTGCCTTTAAATAAGAACATCGGTTGAAATAAGTTACGGGCGCACGGAGATAATTTATTATCATATTTGTGGTTCAATGGGTTGCAGGATTTCAAATCCTAGCGGAATTTGCCAAAATGTTTGTTTCGGCGCTGTTTGTAAAAAAGTTTATTCGATGGACGAGGCTGGCGCTGATGCTGGCGTCAGTTTATGTAATACTTCAGGCTGAGAACTCTTTTTACATGAGGTACAACTAGGACATAGATAACTATTAGTTTCCTCTATCTTTGTTTCTAACAAGGTGAAGTTGCTAAGGTAGTCCGCGAATAAAATTTTCTTTTACTTATTTATACATTTTTATATACGTACCTAACTTAATGCATTCACCTCAAAACCAGTCCCTCAGTATTAACAATAACAATCTGTAACCACGAGTAGTATATCACGTGGGCTAAGGCCGCGACACACGCTGTCGACGCGATACGAACGCGCACGTACGCGACCCGCGGACACATCTGCCGCCGCCCTTAGTACTGCGTCGCTTTGTGATGAGCGGAGCGATTTATTTGAAACAATAATAAGGCGCAGCGTAGGCGGAGCGATGACCTGATGAGGGAATCCATTGGATACGAGAAACACATGACCGGTGAGCGTGGCGACACTTGTTGGAGACTTAAGTCCACAGTGGATAAATAATATGAATAGTGCATAAAAATATCATTGTTTTTCGTAGACTGCAGTATTGCTCTGATTTCAGCAGTCGTTCCGGTAAGATTAGAATTCCACCACATAATTCCGCATCACGTAAATCTGAAAATCGTAAATACTTTAATATCACGACAACAGACAGTTTCAATGTCCACTTGGAACCTTATTTAATATTTAAGTTCCTCTTATTAGGAAAGATCCTTTCTTCAAAAATATTATCAACTTACATTGCAGTATTTTATTAGCACGAAATAATAATTACCGTTTCTTTTCGCTTTCCGCTACTCTCAACACTAAAACCTTACCCGACACACGTGATCACGTTCCAAACAGGGAGCGTTACAAATCATACGTTAGACAGCACCCTGTACCGCACGTATACACTGCTCACTCACTGTGCGAACGGAACTTAACCAACTGGTCCTTTTTCATTGAATATCTGTTGCTAGGAGACAAAGAATGAAGATGTCCTGCGGGGTGATTGCATAATAGCTTTTCATTTTGAAAGTTCAACAACATTCACTGCGTTACTTACGTTGTTGAGCAGAAGAATTTTGCAAACACATGAAGCAATGGATTAGCAACTTCCTTCAAAATATTTCGAATTATTATTATACTGGTATCGAAGGAGATGGGTTACGAATTATTTGTAGGACCAATCCTGTAAGACGTATGGTTCCTGGGTCTTTCACAGGTGTTTACATACTGAGTTCCATAAAGAAGTTCCGTGAGAACAATCTGCTCAGTCAAGTAAATCGTTGTACGAATAGTGGTACTCAACTTTAGGTCATCAAACACTAAGAAGTGACTGTTAAAACTAAGATATAATTATGAAATGCACGAAAAGAGGACACGATAAAAGGACACAAAGCGGATCATAGAAAAAGCGATATCAATTCAATTCAATTTATTTATTTACAAGTAACCATGACTCATCTGTTAGTAAACTTATCCTATGTTAGTAATAAATATAATTCTATAAAATACACCTACACAGATTGCTGTGCAGGCAGCACTGTCCGACGCTTCACCGTGGCTGTGCCATTCCATGGGAAATATCTGTTCACGAAATATTTATTTGGGCTTACCAGTACCTACTCAAACAAAGAAATTCGATCAGAGAATCAGTTTGATAAAGTAATGACGTACCTGCAATACTTATAATAACCCACACACAAATGTACTAACTTTCCACAAGAACCTGTTACAAATGCAAACCATTTTTTTTAAACTTAAACACACAGCGAATTCATTTCGAACAAATAAAAATAATCGTCCCATTTTAAACATGAATGATTGATTACAATATTAATACGGTTCAGTTTCTCGAATTAAAAGGTAATCGGCGAGTCCTCTGTACGCATGGTAAAGATTTACGTAATATTCGCCTGGCCGTCCGATTGTGTGGCCTGATCCGTTTTTGGGTTAAATTATGCTAATTATACTTTGTTTTTTATGATGTGATCATGACATTGATTGTTATTGTGTACTTGTGTACACGATATTATTGAGAGTTGAACTTATTGTTTAATAATGATGTCTTAATTTTAATTTTTATTGTATACCTAGTGTACGTTAATCTGAGGGTATCAGGTGAATTTCAATAATACCGTAGGTTTAAAATACTTTTTACATGAAAAAAGAAATACATTTAAGTGTAGTTTTTTTCTAAATTTGAATTTTATAATACACTAGCAGCGGCCCGTGGTTTCATCTACATAAGCACGGTAGACGGTAGAATAACTAAGCCATATCTTAGAAATAAGTGCCTACAGCCGCGCGGTACGTAAACATGCGATAGGGCTGCCCGCCTCCAGTATTTTAATTACATTTGCCTACTTTGTGTTTCCATTTAGTTTTGTGATTGTAAATATACTTTTTTTATCTACACAAATAAATAAAATACTTTGTGAATTGAATAACAAAACAAAACACAAATGCCCGAGGTTTTAAAACAAGCGTACCTACCGTATTAATTCATGAACCTCCTATATCTACCTATTTCACTCGTGTTATCACTTTCCTTTACTCTATTCACTTTATTTATTAATCCAGACATCTTTTTTTCGGGAGATAAAAGGAAATACTTATCCATTAAAAATACACACAATATGTACCTACCTACCAGTAAGTAAAATTATTTTATAGTAAGACTATAAAATATTTTTGTTGTTGTTGTTTGTTAATAATAATACCTTTCAAAGTTTCCAGGTAATCTAAAAAAAGTTATCTCTGGATGCGTTATTGCCAAATTCATGCAACCAAAAACAGCAACAATATATCCTACTCGTCATATTAAATTTGTACTTGAATTTATTTTTAGTGTAAAAATCGCGCGGTTATTGTTAAAAAAAAACACACCGTTCGTTCGTCACTGCGGCACAGACGCGACTGTCTGCGTACCTCGCGCATACCTCGATCGAGGCGCGTAGGTATAGCTCGCGCTTCGTCCGTTTCTATGAAGTTGGCCTACCGTCTACCGTGACATAAGTCTCGATCCCGCGAGAATATCGGAATAAAAAGTACCATATGTGTTAATTTAAGATAGAAATCATCCGTGCGTCAAATTTTATCCAAATCCGTTCAGCCGTTCTTGCGTGGTTGAGTAACAAACATACAAACTTTCACATTTATTATAAAATTATTGGTAAGAGGAAGTAGGATATCATAAAACACCAAATAGTTATTAGCACAGAAAATCCAAGAAAAAAATCAGTGTTGAAGCAACTGGCAACTAAACCGGCAGCCATTTTTTGTATGATGTGACAGGGAGAACTCTTCTACCCATCCTCAAGTTACCCTAGTTGCCTCATACATCACCTACAGATGGAAAGGTTTCATCTAGGTACTAGTAGCGAATGAGGTTTTCTGAAGTGCATTACTACAGAGCTTATAGATAAAATATACACCGGCTTTTATTAATGTGTTCCTGTAATAAACCTGGGTACGTACCAGTTGCACTGCTGACCATACTGCTCGTAAATACTGCTTCATTGTTCGGGCTCGCACCGCTCTTGAAACTTAGTGTAAGGACGGTCAGCAAAGGGCTGAATATTTTAGCGGTTTGTATTTTATTGTATTCAATATTTGAATTAACTTGCGACGTTTTGTTCGAGATGTATGTTCCGTGAAAAAGGGAAGCGGGGGTAATGGCAAGATGACATTTTGTGCTAGATGGTATTTTTCCTCTTGATTGGTTACATCAATTTAATTTTGCTCTTTTAAAAGATTTTTTTTTGTATTTGGGGATTGTAGGAAACCTGGACTTATTTTTCCTGAAAACTTTAACAACCCGAATATTCAGTGTAGGATAAAGAACTATCCATAGATTTAGATAGTTAAATAAAGGTAAACAAAAAATAAAATCTGTCAAGTGTGAGTCGGACTCGCACACGAAGGGTTCCATACCATGTCGTACAAGATTTAACACTATGAATTTATGTAATACTTTCGTAAAGGTAACAACAGAGGCGCTATAAAAAAACAAAGATTTGTAAAGAAATTGTCTAATTTTAATGAAAAAATGTTGTTGTGTTAAAATATAGGTGTAGGACTATATTTCATTTATTTTAAGAGAAAAATATTAAGTTAACTTTATACAGTAACATGCATTAACTAAAGTCAAACTTATTTATTTGCTACTAACATAGTATTAGTAGGTATAAATAGGTATATATGGTAGGTAAGCAGGTAGATATAGGGTAGGTAGGGTAGGTTAGGTACTACCTACCCTGGTAAGTAGGGTAGGGTAGGTAGATAGAAATAAGTAATTAGGAAAGGTAGGTGCGCCGTAGATTAGTATTTAGTGCTAACCGTGCGAAGCCGTGCCGGGTAAAGCTAGTTACTTATAAATAAAAGGATTTCTCTTGCTACATCAGACTATATTGTACAAAATAGAATGTAAGTAGTATGCCAAATTTTAATTATAACTGTGCGTTTGCACAGGCGAAACATTCACAACAAAACATGTTGGAATCTCTATTTTCTGTAAATTTTTCATACAATGTTTAACAGGCACTAGATTTCAACATGTTTTGTCGTGATGTTTCGTCAGTGCAAACGCACGGGTCAATACAGGTATTTATTTACGTTATTTTTGATAGTCATACAGAAATCTATTATTTCTTACTTATTATTTTTACACATCCCATCGGACTATGAGAGTGAGGGAAGAGAGAGTGCACTCGTGTCTGCGCACACACTTGTGCACTATAATATCTCCCGCGCCGAAGGCCAGTCTCCGTTGAGATTGGCCGCCGTAGCCGAATATTTTTACACCAATAATTTTTCTCAATATGAAATTGTATCCACAACGGTTTAAGGTAACTGAATAGTACACTGTATGTGCCAGCATTCATTTCAATGTTACTGAATATTTGTCTATTGGAGTGTAGTTTAAACATGAGGTACACACATCAACACCGTCTAGGGATACTTTGAAAAAAGTCGATAAAGTTCTTAAACTCAAAAAATACTGGCCGGTTTTAAAATCTTGTGAAGAAAGTTTATTTTGTAGACCTTTTTGGATGATCGAAATAGTATATGCTGCCATGATAGTAGGTACTTACTAATTCCATGTCATTACTCCGACTATTAAATAGTTATCTGTGGAATTTATATCGTATAGATAGATAGAATACTCTTTATTATGTACACCATAAAAATTACAGACATAGGTTTAGACATTTTACATAGGGTGACACAATGGGCGGTCTTATCGCTAAAAGCGATCTTTTACAGACAACCTTTGGATGGATTAAAGTAAGAAGGAAAGACAATACTGCAGGTAGTCAGTGGTGTACCATTTACATATACAATAAATACATACATACATAAAGCATAAACTTATCTATATAAATATACATAGATAATATATATATAAAGTTATAAACTTGGAACAAGATCAAGGAACTATATACGTAATGATGATTTTTAAGGAGAGAGGAAGTGTTTTTTTACTTGAGCTTTAAAAGTCGACAAAGATTGAGCACGCCTTATCGACACGGGCAAGGCATTCCATAACCGTACTGCTTGAACTGTAAAAGATTTGTCATAAAAGCTGGTAGAATGCATCGGCATCTCAAGTCTCAAGTTTTCCGATGACCTCAGATATCTATTATGTGTGTCATGAAGGAACTTGAAACGTTCTTTAAGATAAGAAGGGGTTTTAGGATTGAACAGAATACTGTAGAGTTGAAATAAGATATGAGAATTCCGGCGAAGACGTATGGGGAGCCACTTGAGCTTTGTACGAAATTCAGAAATGTGATCATATTTGCGCAGGCCAAATATAAATCTTATGCAAAAATTTTGAAGTCGCTCAAGTTTATCTAGTTGTGCCTCAGTGAGATCAAGATAACTGACATCAGCGTAGTCAAGGATGGGAAGTAAAAGGGATTGTGCCAGCGCAGTTTTAGTGGCAGTTGGAAGAAAGTTCCGCAATCGTCTCAGGGACATGCCAGATGCAAAAATTTTGCGACTTACGTCCTGTAGCTGGGGACCCCAAGAAAGATGCTTGTCGATCCAGACTCCAAGGTTCTTAACCTTATCGCTGATTGGAATAGCTGTTCCGTTGAATTTAACTTGGGGAAGCTGCGACCAGTTTATCTTGGGGGTCATCCTTGAGCTGCCAACAACAATGACCTGAGTCTTAGATGGATTAACCTGCAACCCATGTGCCTCACTCCACTCACAAATTGAATCCAAATCCTTGTTTATAATGTTTATTGCCTCAGCCAAATCTGAAAGGGCAGCTTGTTGATATATTTGCAAGTCATCTGCATAAAGGTGGTAGGAAGAAAGAAGTTTTTTGGAAATAGAGTTTATAAATATTGCGAAAAGTAAAGGAGATAAAACGCCACCCTGAGGTACACCGGCAGAAGTATAACACCAAGATGAGCAAGTCTCTTCTATGCATATACGTTGCCGGCGGCCATACAGGTAACTACGAAACCAGTCAATCGCCATTGGAGATATGTTAAGCGAGCGAAGCATGCCAAGCAGGATATCGAAATCGACAGTATTAAACGCGTTACTGAAATCCAGTAAACAAAGAACCGTTAGATTTCCTCCTTCCATGCCTAACCGTATGTCGTCAGTGACGTTAACTAAGGCTGTAGCGGTGCTGTGACCAGGACGAAAACCGGATTGGAAAGGATTCAGCAGACTATTCTTACAAAGAAAAGCACTAAGCTGATTATGGACAAGGCGTTCTAGGACTTTGGAGAGGAAGGGCAATATAGAGATAGGACGATATTCGGAAAAGGAAGTAGGATTCGATTTTTTGGGTAAAGGAGTGATTTTTGCCTCTTTCCACATCGATGGAAAAACACCATAGGATATAGAGTAATTAAGGATATAGCATAGGATGGGAAGGATTTCGTCGAGGACAGGGAGTATCATTTTCCGACTTACACAATCACTACCAACTGCGTTAGATGTGATTGACACTACGCTCTTCTTAACATCACAATCAGAGAATTGACTAAAAATGAATGGGGGATGGTCCGGAGTTGGAAGGTTCGAAAGACATTGTATTGTAGCTGCCTTCATGGTCCCGTTGCAGTGGGTCGAAGATGAGAAGTGTTGATTCAGTAGATCAATATCTAAGTTTTTAGGAATCGATTCTTGGCGCGATTTTCCAACTCCCAAGGATTTAAGAAATTTCCAGACTTTAGCTGGATCTCCGTTTTCAACAGAGGTGTGGATATGGCGGCGTTGGGCATCTCTACACACCTTATTGCAGCGATTTCGAGCATCCACAAGGATCTCCCAGTTCGACGGCGAAGGCCGACACTTAAATTTAGTTTTGGTTACAGCCTTCCTGTACATGATAGATCTTATATCGTCTGTAATCCATGGTGCCGGAAGATGTTTGATTTTTACAGTGCGAATGGGAGCATGGACATCGTATAGCTTCACAAGGTTATCTGTCAGCAGGTCGACTTTATCGTCAATGGACTCAACACTGACTAAAGGCGACCAGTCAATGCTGTTAGCATCTCTCTGGAGATCATCCAAGTTCATGCCACTAAAGTTGCGCTGCAGGAGAATTTTAGGTTTTGCCTTAGGTGGGCGAATTTTGTAGGAGAGGAATAGAAGATCATGATAAGAAAACATGTCAGCTGAGCATTGACCATGCTTACTGACATGTTGAGGAGAAGAAACAATGAGAAGGTCCAAAAGTGAGGGATTACAGTTTGGAAAATGGTGTGTGGCACCTAAAGGGAGAATTGATAAATTCGACGACTGAACTATTGATTGAAGAGAAGAAGAGCGGGAATCAATTTTCAATAAGCAGGTATTGAAATCGCCCATGATGACTGTATGACTGTAAGAGGGTGTAAAGTTTTCAAGGAGTTTTTCAAAAGAGGAAAAGAAATTAATACGGGACGAAGGGCTATAATAAACACCTAGAAGGACTTTCACGTGATTCAGGTTTACTTCCAAAAAGAGATGCTCGCCCGCGTTCTGCGGTGGAGGTTGTGCAGACATATCGACAATTGAAAAAGGAATATGTGGACGAAGGTATATGGCAACACCACCGCCACCGCCGCGCGCGCGATCATTTCTTATCAGTTGAAAACCCGGCAAGGAATAGGAGGTTGAGGGGAGACATGGCTTTAGCCAAGATTCTGAGACAAGGATAGCATGGATGTTCTTACAGTCTAGGTTAGCTAGCATGTCAGGGTAATGTGCCGGAATACTTTGGGCATTTATATGGACTACATTAAAATTTTTAGGTACATCAGAAAACTGAGATTCCAGCGTGTCAGCAAGGGACGGAAAACTCAAAAAGCTGTCATTACTACAAGCCGACAAAAAGCTTTCGGTGTCGCTGTCGTCATGGCTATCGGACATCGACACTATATAAATATATAAAGAATAATAAACGTAAATAAAATATTGAATTTATACGTTATAAAAAGAGCAATTAATTTAAAATCCACCCGCCAGTTTAGCGTTAACAAATAAAAGCGAACACAAAACAATAGCTAAAAATGTCATCGTCCGGGTAACAGAAAGAATACTAATAATTATGCCATATGAAATGAAGAAGGAATAAACATAAAATAACAAGCAAAAATATTAAGTTATACCGAAAATAGAAGCAACATAACACACTGGGCACACTGTCAACCGGTTTCTGAACGAAAACTTTTAAAAGAACAATGACACATGACGTGACATATTGAGTTGACAGCTGACAGACAGAAAACAGAAAATGATAGTGAAAAAAATTAATAGACGGTTTAACATGTGGAATTATAAAGGGTAGAGAAATTATAGTAAAATTAGCGATTAGTGCAATTGAGAGGGTACGAGTTATAAACAAAACTGCTACCCGAACGGTGATACTACCTAAAAGGGCACAGAATTACTTCTTCTTCGCAGCAGCACGCCGGGCCTTCTTCGGTGCCGGAGATGGACACGGCGACGACGACAAAGCTGATGCGATGGGAGACATGGCTTTTTCACTGACCTGCTCGATGTTATTTAGGTCATCCAGAGAATTTACTCGTTGCCGGGAGCCGTCAGCGCGAAGAATATATATAAGGCCCTGCTTAGTCCAGCAATTTGTTTCGCCTAGCCTCTCACGCGCAGACATGAAGAGCTGATGCCGCGATCTCGTCAAGAACTCTGATACAGTGATACCAGTGCCTTTCAGCTTCGTCTTGGCAAACCAGACACTGTCCCTGATACCGACGTCCCGTAGCTTGCAAAGAATGGGCCTGGGCTTGCTAGCACCTGTTTGTCTGCCCATCCGGTGACACCGCCTAATGTCAGCCACTGCAAAGTCGGTCAGCTTCAGATGACATCGAACAACCTCGGCAACTACCTGTGCTGTATCTTCTTTGGCCTGCTCGGTGACACCATGTAACAGCAACATCTTCCGGCGCCCACGCATCTCAAGGTTGTCGAGCCCCTGTGCCAATGCCTCCAACTGCTGCTGAAGACAGCCCAACGCATCTACGATGAACTTCTTGAAGGAAGTGAAGTCCGCTACCAAACTGTCCGACGTGCTGCTTGAAGTTCCTGAAGGGTTTTTCTGCAGTTCTGCCTCAAAGCTTGACATCCGGTTTTGAAACAGTGACATCATTTCGGACAATGAGACCTTCAGTGCTTCCATGGTTTCAAATAGTGTGTTGTTTTGATTGTGGTGCAATATTTTTAGGAGATAACACTAAGGTGGCGAGTACCCTATGTTAGCATGTACATGTATACATATAAATAGTCAAATTAAAGCTGTTTGTAATTTTAATAAATTAATAAAACGAGAGCAAACAATTTCTTCACCTTTCGTGTCAACTACCCACAAGGGAATATAATATTAGCATGAAATACAAAATTATTACTTTAAGTTGCAGAAAATCGGCCATATTATATAAAATACGTTATGAATCGACGTTTTTAGTATTTGTTGATTATAAACATTATATGTTACATGATACACACAAGTTTCAAATTCCTAATTTGTTTAGTTGTTGAGATAGAGCTCGTACAAAAATGGTCTAAAACAGACAACTTCTACGGCCCCCTAATTCATCATTTTTGAAGATAAAAACAAATAAAAATTATATTTATTCTCTACTCGATGAGCTCTAGAAAATGATACCCCACATGCCAGGGTCAGATATATTTTTTTTCAAAATTTAATTTTATTGTATGGCGACCCCCCTTTAATTTTTAATTTTATTATTTGTTGCTCTTGCGGCAATAGAAATGCTCAATCTGTGAAATTTTCAACTGCCTACCTATTACGGTTCATGAGATAGAGCTCGCTGACAGACAGACGGACAGCGGAGGCTTATGAATAGGGTTCCGTTTGTCACCCTTCGGGTACGGAACCCTAAAAACCACGAAACGAAACAGCTGTCTAGCAACCGACTAAATGTAATACCTGTCACTTCAGTTGTCATTGTACGTCACATTTGTACTCTTCAATTTAGCAACGTTATAATTCGTTGACATTTAGAGTTTGGGCTGTTTACATTGACAGATTACAAAATATTATACATATAGGTATTATTATTATAAATCTAACAAAAAAATTGTGCTCAAGCAGTTACTTATACGAAGAATAGTTTATGAATAAATGATAATAATATAGTTTAACATACCTACATTAATAAAAGAGGATAATGGGTGCGCCAAAGTTCACCTAAATTTTCAACTCCGATAATTGGAAATCCGAAAATGTTCTTCCTAACATTTTTCATCCTAACAATCACAATTCTTAACTACTCTATCTCTAATGTTCATAATTCCGAAGCATTCAACTTCATAATGTCAGTAGCAATAAACATCTATTATACTTTTATTTGTTTTCCTATATTTTCTCAACATAACCATCTTTTACACTATTATTCAAAGTCATATCTTTTTTGTTTAGATTAGGATTAGGTTAGGTTAGGTTAGAACTGTGACCAAGCGATCGGTGCCGCGGCAGCGGCCGGCGAGCGCTACCTCGAAATTGGTCGCGAAGTATTTTTTTCATAGTGCCCCAAGACGACACTTTGACCTGAATTTCATTCATTTAAGACAAAAATCTGTGAAACGACCTGAATCATTCTAAACAGTTGGTTTTTAGACATAATTAGCTCAGGTATAGTTATAGTAATAAATATGTAACAACAATAACCAAAAATAAAATGGCTAAATGTAAAAATGTGAACAGTTGTTTTGTAATCACAAGAAATTGTTTAAAAACAAACCTTTTCCTTCAAAGCATCTGGTTCATGATTATGTTCTCTCAGTGCGTTTTATGATAAAAAACAGTAGGAGTTTAAATATATTTACATTATGATATTATTAATTACAATTTTCGGAAACATGAGTGTTATGAACATCGCCGGTAGCACTACAAATAGTATGAATGAAAACTTTAGGATGAAAAATTTTAGGAAGAGTGATCATTCGGATTACAAATCATTAGGAAGAACAATTTCGGGTAAAGAACTTTAGGTGAGCCAATATGGACCCGAGGATAATATTATAAAAAATTAAAATAAATTTAGTTTGATTTATCGTATTTTTAAACAAGAATGATTGTGTCATCTATGAAAACCCTTTTTACAATTAGCTTACCTCTACTACCTAAACCTATGGAAGACAAGGTACATATAAATTATCCGTTCCAGAATAAATGAGTCATTTACCCTGCAGCACAGTAACAGTATTTTAGTATATGTATTTGCATATTATTTTGGGGGTTCGTGGTAAAATAATAACAGCCCCACGGGTCGACCTAAGGTTAAACTACGCCTGCCAAGGTCGCCCATGGATGGGTGACCATCCTTTGCATATTGATACCCCATCGTGCCTCTGAAAGCCCGTTAACCCGTTGGTCACGGCTCTGATTCGTAGATCGTTGGCAGTTGTTGCCAGAAGTTCCAAAGTCTGACAACCAGTCTTACCACGATGAATCTTCCAGTATCTGGGTTGTGGAGGTCAGAGGCAGTCACTTCATGTAAAATACTGGTTTAGGTGCATTTGGTTAGACTGGAAGCTGGGTTCAACATAGTTGGGAAAAGGCTAGGCAGATTCATTTGCATATTATTTTGAAACAAATATTTTATGCTACTCTGCTAACGCTACAGACTAAACTACAATAGACTTGCAAATCAATAAAGCTCACTGATATCGTCTAGATAGAAAATTGGTTTATCCAACCTGCCTACTTCCACATTCCAAAGGCATGACATGCTGACTTGCTGAGTATTATGCAGGGTGCTTGTTGTTTGAACTGCTACTTTAAAGGTGTGATAGTATTTGATAAGTTGTAGTTTTGAGTAGAATAAGTTAACCATAGTGGTGCAATGGCTCATCAAATTTTTTTATTAGTTGGCCGTAATAGGGAATATGCACGTAATTCAAAACTTATTTTTTTTTATATACTTACATACATTGTATAGGAGTCAAGAAACATATTTTTTTTTTAAATTTTTGAATGGACTACTTATTTTATTACTTATTTATTTGAGAGCAGTGGTGGCCCAGTGGTATCGGCCCCGCCTTACGAGTTGTAGGTCGTGGGTTCGAACCCAAGCAGGCGCTTTACTTTGTGTAAATAATTTCATCACCACTGCTCTCAAAAACGGTGAAGGAAAACATCGTGAGGAAACCGGCATGTCTTAGAACCAAAAATTCGAAGACATGTGACATCTACCAACCCGCACTGGGCCCGCGTGGTGGATTACGGCCCACTCCTTCTCACCGAGAGGAGGCCTGTGTCCCAGCAGTGGGAACATTAATAGGCTGATGATGATGATGATGACTTATTTTTATAGTAATCCATTCAAAAATGTGTTGCGTTTTTTTGGTGGAACCGAACGCAAACTCAAAACGCCTCGCCTTCGACAATTCCGACAGTGACGTAAAAAACTATGTGAATTTTATTCACAAAGTATAATTCAAAAAAAAAAATTCAAAATATTTTATTTCACATAAACCTACATGGGCACTTATGAAACGTCAGAAGCTACGCACGGTTCCAATTGGTCGTTTCCTATGGAGAAGAGCCGGCAAGAAACTCCACGGTTACTCTTTTAAAAATAATTGGGTTTTACAATATTTACAACAAAAAAAATATAAAAAATACAGTATTATTAGGTATGCGAGGACAGTGTAGGTCTTTCAACAAGTACCAAGTATGTACTTAACAAAATAGAAGATGGTCAACAAGTGTACAGTCCACTAAGCCTACAGCGTTCTCACATTCACAAAATAGAAAAGAATCTATAGAAAAGATAAATAAATTAATAAAAATAAAAACTATGTTAAACGAAATGACATGATTGCTATTACAACTGTAACAAATCTGAATAATTAACATGTCCACAAAAGTCACAAATAGAGTTGAAAATTAAATAGTAGGTATATAATGTCAAATAAAATTATGATTATGTCAAGGAAGAATGTAAATAAAACAAAAATATAAACATGGTAATTTGAGAGCAGTTAATAGAATCTTACATATTTTGCCGTTAATGAGGTACCAGGGAAGCCACATGTGCAGAGGGAATTATTGCCAAACTTCTTTGTCTTCAACGTAGTCTTTAATTTTATAATATGCTTTCCTGATAAGGACACGTTTGATGTGGGTTTTGAACTTCCCATCGCTAAGTTCTGTAACCGACTTTGGCAACTTGTTATAAAATCGGATGCTGTTTATAAGAAATGACTTGCTTGTTTTAGTTAATCTAAATTTGGGTATCACAATTTCATGTCTACTACGTGTATTTATATTAAGGAAATCGCTTCTTATTTTGAAAAGTCCTAAGTTTTTCCGAACATACAAAATATTTTCTAAGATATAAAGAGAAGGCAGAGTCAGTATATCAATTTCTTTGAATTTGTTTCTAAGAGACTCGCGAGGACCCATTTTACAGATAGCGCGTATTGCCCTCTTTTGTAAAATGAAAATTGAATCTACGTCAGCTGCCGATCCCCACAACAGAACGCCATAAGACATAATACTGTGGAAATAAGCAAAGTATACTAACCTAGCTGTAGCTATATCAGTCAACTGCCTTATTTTTCTTACTGCATATGCAGCTGAACTTAATCTACCTGAAAGAGTTCTAATGTGGGCGCCCCATTGCAATTTTGAATCTAAAGTAATTCCTAAAAATACAGTTTCCGTTATTGCATCTAGTTTTTTGCCATCAAGTTTTAGATTTAGACCCACTTGAGGTACATTTGGTAATGAGAACCTAACACATTTAGTTTTGTTCGCATTAAGTAAAAGATTATTAGCTGCGAACCATTTCGAAAGAACAGCCAGACTATCGTTGACGTGTAAGACATCTGTATCTTTTCTATCTATTTTAAAAATAAGAGAAGTGTCATCAGCAAATAGAATTATATTCGATAAGTTAGCCATCATGTAAGGAAGGTCATTTATATAAACGAGAAATAAAAAAGGGCCGAGAATTGAACCTTGAGGCACGCCCATTTTAACTAGAGACCCCGAGGACGTCGCCCCATAATTATGCAAATTATGTACCTAAGCCAACATTCAGGAACTAAGAATCATTTCGTGGTTGCAGCGGTAACAACTGCAACTTACGGGTTCCAGATCGTGGGTTCGAACCCTGACAAGCGCTTTACTTTGTGTAAATTATTTCATCACCATGACTGCTCTCAAAACGGTGAAGGAAAACATCGTGAGGAAACCGGCATGTCTTAGAACCAAGAATTCGAAGAGCCGCATGGTTGATTTCGGTTCACTCTCTTTCACAGAGTGGACGCCTGTATCCCAGCAGTGGGAACATTATTATGCTGATTATACTTAGGTTGCTTTAATTTTTTTTTACAAATATACAAATATTTTTTCTTTATAATAATAGAGTAGACAAAAGGCTTACTTGAATAAAGAGACCGATCCTAGAACCTATAATAGCGTCTATGGAAAGTGAACCTAATCATTGCCACAAAATGGTCCCTTGTGGTATTCCATGCTAAAGCTCATCGTCAAAATCGATAATATTTGGTTATCACCAATATCGAATGTCAATTTGAATCGACTATAGCAACAAAGGCAACTAAATAAAACGTAGGATCATCTTTGACATGAACAAGAATCCGGGTTGAACGGTTATTATCTCACTGTAACTCCCTCCAATAAAATTCGAAACATATTCTCTCAATACTCATTACAAATATTTATTCAACGTATTGTTAAAATTGAAACATTTCCATAATAAACTTACAAGAAAAATAATTGACCTTGTCACTACAGTCATACGCGAATCTTTTTGTAATAACCAATAGTACTTAATTTGCTTTTAAGACTCATTTTACTTTATTTAGGATGACTTGTGTCTCGAGAGACAATAAAAATTGTGTTTTAATAATGTGGACTGTGTAGTGATTGTGTTAATTATTATTGTTTATCGATTTTTTTTCCTATTTTCTGTCAAAATACGCTATGCATTTTACGACTAGTTGAAGTTAATTTTGGATTGTTTAGTAAAATTTTGCAAAGGCCTTTGACAGCATCAACCACGATTCACTTTTTAACGCTCTGGCTAACCAAGATATAGAACCCACCTACATCAATTTACTTAGAACAATATACAGAAATAGCACAGCATCAATGAAAATTAACACCACTGGGCCGCTCTTTCCAATTAAAAGAGGAGTTAAGCAAGGAGACCCGTTGTCCCCTAAGCTTTTTACTGCCATTCTTGAGGAAGCCTTCAAAACTTTGGCACAAACTTGGACAAACAAGGGATTAGTCATCGGTGAAAAGAGATTATCAAACCTCCGCTTCGCCGATGACATTGTACTTTTTTCCTCATCAGCGGCTGAGTTGGGTAACATGCTCGTAGACTTAAACAAGGCAAGCCTCGAGATTGGGCTTAGGATGAACATGTCAAAGACCAAACTAATGACAAACAGCACCAAAAGGAGACTATACATTGAGGGTGAGGAGATTGCATATGTCCAAGACTATATCTACCTGGGTCAAGTAGTCTCCTTCCAGGCGCGACAAGACAAAGAAGTTGCTCGACGCACCGAAAGCGCCTGGAGGAGCTATTGGTCAATGAAAGATCTACTAACAGGAGATCTACCACTGACATGTGTATTCTCCCCATTCTCACATATGGTGCTCAAACCTGGTCTTTGACACTTCAGCAGAGGTCTAAGCTCGAGGTTTGCCAGCGAGCCATGGAGCGCAGTTTACTAGGGGTCCGAATATCGGACCGTATAAGGAACACAACACTGCGCGCCAAAACCAAGATCACGGACGTTACCCAGAAAGCCGCTAAGCTTAAGTGGGACTGGGCCGGACATGTCTGCCGCATGTCAGATGAAAAATGGGCTAAGAGAACCACCGATTGGGTCCCACTAAACGCACGACGACATCGTGGCAGGCCGAGACGAAGATGGCGGGACGAGCTTGACTCTTACCGAAAGGACTGGCCGATACTAGCCACAGACAGAATTGTGTGGAAGAGAGAGAGGGAGGCCTTTGCCCTGCAGTGGGACAATACAGGCTAATTAATAATAGTAAAATTTTAAAAGGACTCAAAATTGAGCAAAAAACTAACGTTCATTTTGGAAACAAGTTCAGTTCGTCTGTCTTTCAAGCCGCATCTCGCATCTCAAGCTACCTTGGTTTCATTGATTGCTCATCATAGTCCACTGCGGGGCATAGACCTGTTCCCCACACTACTCAGTTTTCAGTTTTCCACCATCTGCATCTATTCTAGTCTCCGCTTTCATCATCATCATCATCATTGATGGAGAGATCATCGGTCTCTCTAACTAGTCAAAGACAGCAGATGCTACGTTTACCGACTCGTGGTCTCCACTCAGGGTTACTACACAACACACTTGTTAAAAACAAATACATATTTTGCCGAATCATGCTAACCCAAACAAGTATGTAACACGCCTTATAGACTTGTCTAGTCCTACAGCCATCGGTCCTTAGTCGATGAAAAATTTGCTATTATAATGTATCGATACTTTTTCTGGCACATTACATCACGCTATCATTGGTGTAACACTATTCCGTACATGGCGTGCACTCTATTTGGCACGTGCTGATTTATTGCTATCAAGTGATCTGGATGCGTGGAATTGATTTGATATTAGTTGCACTGGTCTGTTCTTATTTGATCTAAGTGTTTGATTACAGGCTTTATATTTAAATTCTATTTTGTTTTCTAAATAATTTATGTTTTTTTTTTTATTGCTTTCTTCTTTCATCGTATAATCAGCCTATAATGTTCTCACTGCTGTTACACAGGCCTCCGTCGCTGTCTCGGTGAGAGGGAGTGGGCCGTAATCCGCCACGCAGGGCCAGTGCGTGTTGGTAGATGTCACATAATATATCTTCGAATTTTTACTTCTACGTGTCATGATTATAGGAAAATATAAGCTATCTATTTTTATATTTCTACAGTAATAACGTTAAGCTCATGTCGATATAATTATAAATTATAATTCCTAATGTCGATTATTCGATGAAAGAAAATAAAAAGTATGTAGATTAGAAAATGATAAATTAAGTCAATTAATTAATAAATTACATATACAATCTGTTACAGTTTATGTTGAACTTTTACTAACAATTAATCCAATAACCCAATAATTTCTCAAACACGGAACCAACTCACAAAATACCAAAATAGGTCATTTCGACGAAGCAACTCCTTGAACCTCTGAATTACTTTGCCGGAAGACTGGAACCTTGACCTCAGCATAGCAAGCCCTTAAAATATACGGAAGAATCGAAGGCTAGCAAAGTTATGAGTCTCGTTAAGTATAACCTTAGGTTACATACACAGAAATTAAAAGTTACTTGGTAGAATTAACTTAGTGACGTCGAGGAAATTTTTCGAGCGCTTTTTAATGACGTCAGCGTTCGCAGATGACAGGAATGTGAGTTATTTTATGAGGAATTTTGCTTAAGCTTAACATTTGTTTAAATAATTGAGTGCTGTTTTTGGTAATTCAAAGTTCAAATTACATTTTAGTTACTTGGATAAATTTAAATAATATTTAAATGTCTTTTTTCATCAGAAAACGAACTATTCGAAAACGGCTATATTAATAAAGCTGTACGAATAAAATTAAGGACATTATGTTTTATATATAATATTTTATATATAATAGTGTTTTTTAATTTTTTATATATTTTTTTTAAATGTACGCGATACATTATGTACTTCTATAAAAATAAATCAACAAGAATAATAAGAGTGAAAAACATTTCGGTATTTATGTTCTTCGCAATAATTACTTTTAATAAGTAATGACGATGTAAAAGGTGCAAGCGTGTGAGCAAAGCCTTAGATTATGCAAAAACTTAACACTCGATGTTTTGGATTTCTTTATTTGGGAAAAGGTTGTCAAATAAAATAGTCTGATTGTGACACCTACGTGAAAAGACGAGCAGAAAGTAGGATAAGTTTTGTCATAAAGAACCAAAACCGGTCAAAAGTGTCTTGATAGCCAAATAGTCTCGACATATACATCTTCTATTTAATAAAAATCTTAAATTCACTAACACGCAGTGCACTGTATAAGCCGCTGAGTTTAGAAGCATGTAGGTACAAGAGTTGCTTATAAAACGAAGGGCTAAGGAAAGCATTTTTTAAATAACTTTAAAAATATTTATTATTAAAAAAAAATATTGATACCATCATAGTAAGCTCTTTTATTTATGTGTTTGACACATTACAGTCTGTAATTATTATTTTTTCCCAATTTGTCACTCAAAAGTGACCTCCATAGACCTTATTCATTTATTTACGTCACATGTTCACATGTCACGGTGTTCATAAGGGATGAAAGTTTGTATGGATTTTTTTTTCATTTTTGACAGTGGATAAAACTGTAAAAATGGTTTATCCATGGTATCGGTATCATATCTGGATCACCATGGATAAACCTGATACCTGGTAAATTAAACAGTAGCCAGCTAATCTGGAGCAGTGGTGGCCCAGTGAGTAGTGGTGGCCCAGTGAGCAGTGATGGCTTAGTGAGCAGTGGTGGCCCAGTGAGCAGTAGTGGCCCAGTGAGCAGGAGTGGCCCAGTGAGCAGTGGTGGCCCAGTGAGCAGTGGTGGCTCAGTGATCAGTGGTGGCCCAGTGGTAACGGCCGCGGATTACGAGTTGTATGTCGGAAGTTCAAACCCAGACAGGCGCTTTACTTTGTGTAAATTATTTCATCACCTCTCAAAATGAAGGAAAAAAATATGAGGAAACCGGCATGTCCTAGAACCAAAAATTCGAAGACGTGTGACATCTACCAACCCACACTGGGCCCGCGTGGTAGATTATGGTCCACTCCCTCTGAGAGGAGGCCTGTGTCCCAGCAGTGGGATCATTATAGGCTGATTATGCAGCTAATCTGGACTTTAAATAATAATGGTGAATATTTAATTTCTGAATATTCCTCTGAGCTGAAAGTATGGGAACCAGTACAAAAAGCTGAATGTCTAAATATGTTTAACAATAAATTACATAACATTGCACAACAGACCGATTTTTATCGATAATATACTTTTAATTAAAAAGAGCGCTTCTGCCCTCATAAATAAAAAAGTCAGCGGCAAAGCCTAGCTGCCTTTAATATCGGCTTGTTATTAATATGATATATTGGTCGACATTTTGCGGGGTTTTAATTTAAAATAAGGTCGGTCACGCGAAAGTGTCGGCTATACATGGTGATGCGATGTGGCCTGACACGAATTATGACTAGGTGTGATGACAGCATACTGAAAGTGGCTTCTTTTCAGATTAAATTATGTGAGGCACCCTTTTTTGTCGCTTTTTTTGCGATTACTTTTGTTTTTTTGTTTATCGAAGAGTTTTAATAATGTATATTGCGGTTATTATTATTTATTATTTATTTATCATTGAATAATAAAAAAAAGGTTTAGTGCGAACACTTAATTCCCACTTATTACACTTTTAAGGAAGTATCTATACTTATATCAAATTACATAAATTTTATAAAACTAGGTATAGACATACAATTATTGTAAGTTGGCCAACTATGGTAACTTACTAAGATACCGATACCGATTTAGTTGAACAAGATATGCGGGTTACCAATTTAGTTGAACAAGATGTGCGGGTTACCAATTTAGTTGAACAAGATGTGCGGGTTACCAATTTAGTTGAACAAGATGTGCGATTGTGCGGGTTACCATATGTCACTATGCCTATTGGTATACTCTGCGATTTTGTCGGCCAACTCATATTGTAAATCTGCGGTCGCCTTTAGAGTGCTGCAAGGTTCTTTTGGCGTCTGAATGACATTGATAGGGGTACATAGATGGTAAATATTAGAGAAATTTTCCCAGAAATTGTATTGAATAAAACCTAGATGACCACGTTGGTTGGTTTCGATTTTGGCCACGCCTCATTCAAAAGATCCTGAAAATTTAACAGACTCCGTGGGCAGAGGTGTACATATGATACAATAGTTTGGAAAATCCAAAAGTGCACGCCTCATACATTATTACTCATTCATAAACGAAAAAGAAATTCAAAACATAGTTTTTAACAAAAATGAACAATTTATCACTTTTCATGAAGTCGTAATGTCAAAGACTGACAAAGATATTTACTTGGCGGTTGCTAGGCAACATCAATTCAAAGGTTGGAAATATTTAGATAAAGATATTATATTTTAGTTAATATTTTATTAATTATATTTAAACTACTTTGAATAAAAGTGCCATTTTCAATAGGGTTCCTTCTACGGCTGAAACGAATGTATTAAAAAAAAATTGGCTCAATTAATTGATTTTATCGCAAGCTACAATGTTTTCAGGGTTCATAAATTGACGGACAGGATTTTTTTTTCAACTATTTTGATGCCGTTTCCAATTCTGCTGCATTAAATCAATTGTTAAAAAGTACAGTATTAATCTACATTTAATCATCTATACAATGGTATATAAATTAAGTAGGTTCTGTGTACTAGCAGGAATGTAACAATAAAAACAGTTACAGAAATGGGGCAAAAAAAATTTTTCGATCGTAGAGCACACTCTAATGCTTCGCATTAAGAGTCGTGCAATAAATGACAATAACATAGTGGTAATGTATTTATAATGGTAATTAGACAGAAAACAATTAAAATTACTGATGGAAACGTCGCAAATATAATTATAAATATAAATACTGGACCATTTCCTGTTATGGCAAACAACTGTTTGGCAACCCATATCATTATCGGTTGTTAGGAATGCCAATGCTAATTTTAGTTATTTTTTACCTAATCATAATTATCACGCTGTATATTAAATGAAATTAATTGTTAAGCAAATTTACACCCTATATCAATTTCCTATGTTATATTAGCCATTGAATACTACTTTCAGAATGACAAATAACTTTAATTATGAATATTAAGTTTTTTATGGATCAAAAAGTTGAATGAATGAATGAAAAGCATGGCATGCAGCTGAGATGAGAATGCTAAGACGAATATGCGGTGTTACGCGAATGGATAGAATAAGAAATGAGTATATAAAGGAAATCTGATAGTGACGGTGACTGAACAGTTGTGTGGAAATCGGTTGTCATGGTATGGGCAGTTTTGAGTATGAATGTGGATGGATGGCTATACCTATATAAGTAGGAGAAAACCAAAGAAACGATGGATGGACTGTGTGAAAGATGATATGGATAGAAAGGGAGTGACTACCGAAATGACGGTCAATGGAGAGCAAACTGCCAAGCCTTTTCCCAACTATGTATTTTGGGGTCGACTTTCAGTCCAGGTGCAGCCGAATTCCAGTATTTTACATGGAGCGACTGCCTATCTAACCTCCACAACCCAGTAACTGGGTAATACGATTGGTAAGACTGGTTGTCGGACTTTCGGCCTTCTGACGGTTCGTAACGACTGTCAAAGATCCACGAATGATAGCTGGGATCAACGTCCAATGGCTTAACGTGCTTTCTAAGGCACGGAGGAGTTTCTGTATGCAAAGATGGACACCCATCCACGGACCAACCCCGGCTAGCGTAGTTTAACCTGATAGATCGATCTGTGTGGCTGTTATTATTAAGCCACGAGCTCCTCGATCAAAAGACATATTATTACGCAATATTGTCTTCAAACTTCAAAACTTTGTCAACATTGCCAAAGTTTTATTGATTGAATACGAGTCTTTTGGCTACTTTTGTATGTGTTTATTTTATGTATTTTATGTGCATTTTGTTTGTGCAGAATAAACCATTTTTCTTTCTTTTCTTTCTATGTTGCGCCGACCCCAAATAAATTGGGATAAGGGCAGGAGAATAATGAATGATTAAAGACTAGCCCCCTTACTAATGAATGTTGTATATCGCCTGTATAGTTACACAACGCTTTGTCTTCTTCTTTCGAATGTCAAATTACTGACGACTAAAAGAGAGAATCGGTGTGTAACTATACAGGCGATATACAACGTTTATTAGTAAGGGGGTAGATCTATTCGTCCAGAGCCAAGTAGAATCTACCAATCTCCCGGTCAAACTTGTATTTTTTCAAGCTAAGCTAATACGCGAGCCTGTTAAGGCGCAGCGGTTTGATTTTATATCATACTCTATCCATAAGCATACATGTGATTGAAACATGTATCCTATACCTTTGCTTAGGCGTGGCACATTTAGATAGACAGACAGAAAGGTGTTTGTAATTTGTCGTTATAAACTTTTAATAAGGAAATGTGGTGTAAAGAAGTATGTTGGGTAATATTGCACTGGTATTTTTTATGTTTTAGTTTAGTTTTGTATTTATTGACGATGTGAAATGCAGTTCGTGTCACGGTGTTTTCTGATAAAAATCCTCTTTAATTTTTTCGTTTTTCGACGAAATAAAAAGATAAATTATGGTTTTAGGATAGTGCACAGAAGCATAATTATACCAAAAAAAAAAATTACACGAATTAATTAATACTGCCAATGGTGTAAAACTTTAAAAGCAGATTCGTTCTTCGCTCATGGCCTCTAGGCCAATGAGTGACCAGTTGCGACCTCTATGTTGCAAGCTACTGAGCATAAGGTTCTGGTTTCGATTCCCAGGTCGGGCAAAGTGTTATTGGGTTTATCTGCCAGAGATTTCTCAGTAGCAGCCCGGAGTCTGGATTTATGTGTGGACATAAATCCAGACCAGACAGAGATATTTATGTTTAAATATAACTCACTTACACACTTACTCACCTTAACTGTCTTTGTATAATCTATGTTATTTCTTTGTACTTTAATTATTGTAAACTTTGTAATTTGAATAATAATATTGGACTGTGTAATGTTTGGGTCACCAAGATACAGGCTGTGCCTAATTTGGGACCCGCTGTCTAATATTCTAAGTCTTCTTTTAGTGAAAATTTCATACCATGCTAGGTTATATATTTAAGAACTTTGTGTAAGCTAAATAAATAAATTTGAATTTGAATTTATAACTGGCAAAATGTGGGTGTACGATAGGTACACTTTGCCTAACATTTAGCGGATTTTAACGTAATGTTATGTTACGTTAAAAATTACTTTGTAACAATCATCATTCAAATCGATAAAAACTTCGCTTTAACGCCACTTATCTACTCGTAATACATTAGTTAACTAACCAGCTCAAACGCCAAGGAAAAATGTCACAAGTGCCACATACGGTTACTCACATTTATATTTATAAAAGCATGTTATAACTGCCTCATTGGTCTAGTTATCACAAGTGCTACTGCTTAGCATGAGGTCCGCTTTTCGATTCCCGGGTCGGGCAAAGGGATATCAGGTTTTCCATCTGGAATTTCTCAGTAGCCGCCAGGAGTCTGATTTATGTCAGGTTGATGATAATAGGCTCACCCCCTATTACATAGGACTTAAACATAACTGACAAAATTCGGATGCACTTCTGTCTAAGATACGGATGACAGGCGTGATAATTATGTTATGTACTACTTTCTAAGATTTGTTCTTTGAGAGTTCATCATTCATTTAGTAGGTAATATCCAATATTTAACATTGGATGAATGATAGAGGTTCCCTATAACGCCAAATAATCTAGTACACTAATTGTCAACTAACAATCTAAAATGCCAAGGAAAAATGTCGTAAGTGCCACATACGTTACTCAGATTTACATTTATAACATGATGTTATTTATTTAAATAAGACACAGATTGATGGTTCGTCCGTTTATAAGTGGTTTTTGCTAACTATGGGTAATTGAGTTTTTTATGCCCAACAATTACTTGATGCGTTGTCAATGACGAACTGCAGGCGTGAATAAAGTCTGTGTGAATTATTCATTAATTATACTATGTAGGGTAATTATGTACATGGTTTTTCTTGGTCTTATGTTTTTTTTTCTTGTCTGTATCGCTGGCTTTGATCTACTTTATTTAAACTATTCTGAACGCACCATAAAATGATTGTGAGGAAAAAAATATTTTATGTTGCACTCATTAGCAATATGTATTTAATTTACTTAGTTAGGTAATCGTACTTCCTTCATTAATATACTTATCGCTAGTTTAATGTTTTATTTACCGTATTACTGAGTTTTTTATAAAAAGTATTTGTTACCTACATAAACTCGATTATTGCAGGCAGGTTCCTATTAAATATTATATTGCTAAAGTTCTTGGAGCGCAGTGGAATCAATGTATGAACAGTAAAATTATGAGGACAATATTTTTTGGAGCGCAGTGGAACTACCCTATAAGTGCTACCCACTCAAAATTAAATTCATTATCTTTCTCATGAATCAGACACCAACCACCTTTTGTTATTTTTTAAATATTTCTCTGTGTGAGTTTAGTTAAGAAATCCACAGGAGAACCAAGATAACCGACATAGCCCGAAAAATTGTCAAACTTAAGTGGCGGTGGGCAGAGCACATTACTCGCAGAACATCCGAAAGATTTCTGGAGTGGCAACCGCGTACCTCAAACTCAAACTCAAAGCATTTATTTCAAATAAACCAATTACAGGCACTTTTGAATTGTCAAGGGGTCGGTCAGTCAGAAAGATGAAGCTAGTTGCCCATTCCAAAGCGTAGTAGGTTCCTATGGAGAAGAACGGGCAAGAAACTCCACGGACACTCTTTTAAATCAAAATATTGTTACAATATATTGGTTACATCATTCATGTTGAAATTAAACATGTGAGAACAATGTAGAAAGACGTGCAAGTTAAAAGCGTCCGTAATAAAAACAATTAAAAAATTAAAAATTAAAATAAGCCATGGCAGCTAAGAGATGACCAGTCCCTACTGACGGCGCCCGTTCACGAACATGACGCATGGATCAGCACCATTTAGCTCAACCATTTTGAAGGGAACTTAATGATCCAACACACACGCCACCACCAGCGAGACACTTAAGTGAGTATGACATACTCTCAGCCATCAGGGCTCATTCAAGTCAATGAAAGACATACCCAGTAAATGGTAGTTTTGTAAAATGGACACAGTGCTCACACATGTGCTATGCAATTATACAATACTAAGAGATTGAATTTATACAATGCAAAGTTAGTTTTTGCAATCTTCAGCGGCTCCAACAATATTTTTGATGCTAATCAACTAGTTTATGCGCCCTTGTGGAGCTGGACCAGCGTGCAGCGTTGAGCCAAGCATTTTTGTCAGCGATGTAATCCCTCAACTTATAATATGCTTGGCAAGGTCCACCGGAAGGTGGACTGAAGACCTGGTGAAGGCCGCAGGAATCCGCTGGATCCCAGAAGCACAGAACCGGTCGAAGTGATGGCGCACCTGTTCGAGTACTAATAAAAACTTTTACTGTCTTTCTTTAAAAACATATTTAAGTCATTTGCGTGGATGTGACGCATATTTTCCCCCAAATTGTTTTATTCGTGTTTTATTTCTTTTTTGCGTCATGTTTACCGCAAATAAATATATTTTCTTTCTTTTCTTTCTATTTGAGGCACTTAATCTTTATCAAAAAACCCAAAATTGTACAAGTCACGTAAAAACTCCTTGTTGACATCTCAAAAACTCATAAACTGTGCATAATAACCCCATTGAAAAGCACAAGCCGAACCGATAACAGTTTATTTTGGTTAAAAAGCCGCTATTTGTCAAAGGTCACGTGAGCACTGAACATTTTGATGTGGCATCGTAAAAAAATGCGAATTAAGTGATTACCATCGAGGACTTACTGAAAACCATCGTGTGCTCGTAAACACTGCGCTTTACTTAAGGGTAGGTTGTAAAGAAAAAGTAAAATATAATCTAAACTAATATTATAAAGAGAAATTATTTGATTTTTTGTATGTTTGTTTGTAATGAATAAACTCAAAAATTACAGGAAGGTGCTTAAAGAAATTGATAATATTATTGTCACTGGGTTACTTATGCTATAATTAATAAAAAAAATCACACGGGCGAAGTCGCTGGCGGAAGCTAGTTATTTTTAGTAAAATCTTTATTTTGGTTCTAGTACTTATTTGGGGAAGTCTCAGCGTCGAATATTAAAAAAAAAAAATAAAAAAAAAATTGTCTATGTTCCATCGAATGCTAATCAAGCATCACCGTGGTTGTACAGGATGATCAAACAAATACGCTTTCTGTTTTTACACTTAATGATTGTCGTCTTGCCTTGAACTACTATAAAGTTTATGTTATGCAATCATTAATGTATGCTGGATAATAGATTGCTTGATGACTTCAGTCACGTACTGACAACATCCTAATTGAATAAAAAATATTTCCTAATTAGTTTGACAACAAAAAAAAAACTGCTATCGAAATGAATGACTCAAAATGGATCTCACCTTGCCCTTAACAAAAAACCGCGCCGTACTTAAAACAATATCCATCATAAACGTTTAGTTTTACAGTCACATTATTACCTTATCTTTATTAACACTCAAAAACTCGTAAACTCATCCAAAATTATACGTTGAATGTACATAATTTTATTTTTATTTTTACATTTCTGACATTTACACCGCTATGGACGGCGATTGTCAATTCTTATTATTTTATTATGTTATCAAGTTTATTGAATATCGATACTTTGTAGGATTTTTTATGCAAAGGAAATAATACTGTGACTGTGTGTGGGTTATTTTTTCCCAAAAAATAAATTGTGCAAATTATGCACTTAAACGTGTTCACTGCTTGACCGCCACCGATGAATTCTGCTTAGCTCTGGCCGGTCCGAGGGTTATGTTGTTGTTGTAGACTCTGTCAAGCGCCGCTAGGCGGCGCTGGCGTTCCGATTAGTCAACTCAGTAACTTATTTCCGACAAATATATATAAATAATGGAATAAATGATCGTATTAGAATGAAAGGTCACTTGTTATTTAAATCTAATTTAAATTCGCAATATTTTTCAACTTTATTGGGGTGAGCTTCCAATCTAGTCGAATGCAGATGCATTCGATTCGATTGGAAGCATCTCTCCATGTAAAATACTGGGTATTCATCTGAATACCGACTATAAGACTGATTGATTATCTGACCTCCACAACCCAGTTACTGGCTATCAGGATAGCCTTAGGTACCTAACACTGGTTGTCATTTGTTAGACTTTTTGGGCTTCTGACTGTAAAAGATCTACGAATGACAGCCGGGAGCAACGGCTTAACATGCTTTCCGAGCCACGGAAGGATCTCGATATAATTATAATGGATGATCACCCATCCATGAACTGACCGCGATAAATACATTATAAGAATCATACAATTGGCATCCCTATCTCTCGATCAAATATCTCTAAGCGACTTAAGGGTACGCTAGTTGGTAATTTTTCCATACAAACGTAGTATGGTGATTACTCCTCCGTTTGACGGGATACGTTCAAAACTAAAAATTATATCAATTTGCCTTGTCATTATCTTCTAGTCCTGTATGGAAGCAGAATTGGAAAAAAAGACATTGGTTTGGGAGTTATGACCGTCGAAACTTCCATACTTTAACACAAATTTTATTTAAATGCGGCAAAATAAAAACCGTAGAGGGAAAAATAATTTATTCAGTAGTTCAAAAAAAAATATTTTGAGTACCTAAATATGCTCAGGAGTTTTTTCATAATATCTATGATCCCAAACGTCTGTTCATGAAATTTTACGCGCTCGTTTTCGTTATAAATCATTGTATAAGTTCACTAAATAAGTTAATAAATAAATCAATAAAAATAGATAAATAAATAGTAAATAAAAAAAACGAAATAAATAAGTAATAAGATTAGACTAATAATTAGCATGCATAATATTAGTAATGGCCACCAACGAGTTCAAGCGGTCCACTAGCGTATCCTTAAAAAACGAAGAGAAATTTTTACCCACTAAATTAGAACCTACACGGGCGACATAATTCCTCTCGACTACCCAAACGAATTCCCACATATATCCCATTAAGTGTAAGCTGATAGCTATTCCTGTTGCTATTCCAATTGCTACTAGACACGCTATAGTCCGATGGGTCATTTTGTACTAGACCAGGTTCACATACCATGTGTGTACAAATGCTGTAAGTTCAAATAAGATTATATTGTGTACTAATTTTAGCCCGCGGCTTAGCCCGCGTGGAGGTCGGAAATTACCACCATGGAAGCGTACTAACGGGATAACATCTGATCTTCAACATCATCAGGGGATCTTTGACAATTCAAAAGTGCCTGTAAATGGTTTAATTGAAATAAATGCTTTGAGTTTGAGTTTGATAAAAAGTATTTTATATCCTACCTTAGGTCATGCATGGTCTATCTATGTGCCAAATTTCATCCAAATCCGGTCAGTCATTTTAGCGTGTAAGTTTATCAAACAAACAAAGATACTCACTTTCGCATTTATGATATTATATAGATAATATAGTGTTGAAAAGTCAGTTTACTATAGGTACACCTCTGCCTAACCCTGTGAGGATTACAGTCGTGATGTTATGTTATCATATTGTGTGTTATGTTGTTTTTGGGTTGACTTTTACGGGTTTAAATGTGTTTCTCGTAGAATCTAGTGTCTTGAGCAAATAAGTTAAAAGTCTTTTTTTCGTCGGCGTTTCCAGCCATACTAGATAGCGATAATTCTGCAATGTACTCTTTTTTTTAATACGCCGTATCTAAAGTCTAATCTGACTAGCCTATATTATCCTACTCCATCCAGTAACGTAGGAAGCAACATACCTAAGTATATCTTCTCCTGTATAAAGATACCCTTAGAAGGATTTTATATTTTTAATTTAAAAATATAAAATGACATTTGAGAATTTATATTATAACAGAATGACTTAATTATTAATTTAGATGACAATTGTATCGATAGTTGTTTGCATGATTTTATGAAAATTGTATTGTTTTTAGTTTTTACGACTTTGCATGCCGTAAGGTAGAATGTAGCGGAAACACTTAGTGATGTACCATCTTATACCTGTACCTACATTGTTCATTTAATCTTAGCTAAAACAAGAAAAGTATCTTCATCAAAAATTGACCCCAAGAAACTCAAGAAAAAGCAATAGAATAAAAAAGCCAACCAATATTACGAAAGAGCTCTGATTCGCGATCAATTTCATGTGCCCAAAGGCTTTATTTTTAAGTAATCGTTTCTCAAAAATATTAATTAATACGAAATCAATTACAAAATTAAGTCTATTTTTTGATATTTTTAGATCAGAACCATTATTCAATGCAAAATGTATAAGGTATTTTTCTAACTGCCAACTAGCCTGCTACAATTTCCTAACAAACAATTTATCGCTGAACTTTCACAGAGCAGCTACTGCTCTAGTCCGGTTCCCACGACGGGGTATTAACAAGAACAGTAGTCACGGCGCGATGTTAGCGCCCCCGGGCTGCGCCAGCGCACGCCTCCTAACTAATTGATAGCTTCAAATTGAGATATTTACACACTAATACTAGTCGTTTAAGGCTTTTAGGCGTGTGATTTAATTACTATGGTTTAGAGGAGTTGAGGAGAGAGTGGCCTAGATTTTTAAATAGACTGATAGAGATTGCTAGATTTTATCGAAGGTTTTTATGTAAAGGTCGATTTTTAATCATTATTAATAGCTAGGTTTTATGGATGAGGTTAAAATATTTTTTTATAAATAAAACTATTGCTCCACTCTCAGTGAAGCGTGGTTGCTCACAATGGAAGGCCCATTGTGAGCAACCACGCTTCATCAGAAGGCTACAAGTCACCCAAAGGGCAATGGCGAGGGTTATGCTTGGTGTATCCCTATATGATCGGATCAGAACTGAAGAGATTCGCAGGAGAACCAAAGTAACCGACATAGCCCAAAGAATTGCCAAACTTAAGTGGCAATGGGCAGCGCACATTGCTCGCAGAACAGATGGCCGATGGGGCCGAAAGGTTTTGGAGTTCCAACCACGTACTGGAAGACGTAGCGTTGTAAGGCCTCGTACAAGATGGACCGATGACCTTGTGAAGGCCGTAGGAAGCCGCTGGATGCAAAAAGAACAAAATCGGCTGAAGTGATGGAGTTTGGGAGAGGCCTATGTCCAGGAGTGAACGTCTTTCAGCTGAAATGATGATGATTATTTCTCCCATACTCAAAGTACGTATAGTATAGATAGGTAGAAATTATATGAAATAAATAAGTGATGAGTATAATGTTTATGGAGGGAGAGGGAGAGAAAGGCCAAAAAAGGTGGATGGATTGTATGAGGAATGATATGAAAGAGAAGGGAGTGAATGATAGCGTCACGGTTAACAGGAGAGAGTAGAAAGAGGAAACGTCTTGCGTCGACCCCACGTAACATGGGGCAAGTGCAGGAAGATGATGAGTCAATCAATCTCCTAGCCTTTTCCCAACTATGTTGGGGTCGGCTTCCAGTAAAGCCGGATGCAGCTTAATACCGTACTTTACATCGAGCGACTGCCTATCTGACCTCCACAACCCAGTAACTGAGTAATACGATACCCCTCGCTAAGACTGGTTCTCAGACTTTCAGGCTTTTGAAGACCCATAAGGGCTGTCAAAAATCCACGAATGATAGCCGAGACCAATGGCTTAACGTGCTTTCTGAGGCATGAAGGAGTTTCGGTATTTTCCCATTCAAAGACCAACTCTGGCAAGCGTAGCTTAACCTGATGGATCGAACCGTGCGGCTGTTATGACATAGCTATGAGCTCCTCGAAGAAGGAAGATAATGAGTGTAGGTAGGTAAATTAAGAAATCAGTTGGTTTTTAGAAAGTATGGAAATTATACTTATGAAAATATTCAAGCCGTTAAACTGAAAATTGCCGGATATTGATCATTAGTTTCAAATAAGTAGGTACCAAAAGGTATGTTTTTACCATTTCGTTGACCAATCATACCTAATTCCATTATTTATTTGCTAACCTACAATTTGATACTTATTTAATGTCCTCCTTATCGGCGTCTTAGAGAAATCAAATACCAAGAAACATCTCGGTAACAGACTCATCATCTCTGCAAAAAATGAGAAAATGCACAATACAAGGAAATAAACCTTACATAGGTACCTACCAATTTATTATCTTCTCACTTATTTAAAACATAATATGTTACAATGTTGTACGACTGGTTTGCTTTAAAGGAACCGCTAATCGCTTTAAAGTTAGACAAATTAGTTAATTTTTAATGTTTATTGTATGAATTGGACATGTAGTAATATTTCATAGTTAGGTATTTGTTATTTTCTAATGATAATATGTAGGTAGTAGGGTTTATTAACTGTTAGTCGTTGTAGGTATTCGTGTTGTAAAAGTCAATGAGTAAGCTCGGGAATAACAGTATGGCTTGGATAGGAATAGAGTAGAAAATAGAATTATATTTTTTTAATTTCACGAATCAACAATAAAAATCGAATTACCTTGATAGAAGGGCAATAATTGTAAAAATAACTTATATAGATTACTTGATGTAATAAATTCAGCTCAAACTATAAACTGAAGGCAAGCTAGACATGTAAGCCAGTCATTTAGGTCGCAAAAGAATGCACATTTTTTGGGATGTTGTTAGGTTAGACACCAATATTGTAAAATCTAGTTTGCCGCATTGAAAAACCTGTGCTAACTGCGTGGTGCTTGAAAAACCTCGACATTTTCGGAATTCTTTCGGTGTTTAACTTTAACTTCTAAAAAGTGCATCCTACGGTAAAAGTCTGTTAGAACTATTCTAAACGCAACCTTTTTCGTGATATCTGTCTTTTGATTCTGACAGACGTTCCCTTCCGCCCGTTCAAGACTTTGTACGAATGTGTTTTTTAGTTTGAATTATAAATCCCATAGTTAATCTCTATAAATCTTTCTTTTTCTGCCCAAATATCCAACAAAGTCATCGTATACATTTTAAAGTACACACATTATACAACACAACATTTTCAAAAAATTGTTGCCGTATGTCGGGTTATATTAGTCCTACATATCTATGGCTGCGCTCAAATTGTAGCAAATTATCGCGATTTCATAGGTCTTCAGTTCAAACCCAAGGCACGCACCTTCGACTTTTCGGATTCATGTGCGTATTGTAATATTATCACTTGTTTCAAAAACGGTGAAGGAATACATCGTGAGGAAACCGGCATGCCTGAGAAATATTTCTCGACGGCATGTGTAGCCAAGTCAGAGGCCCATGGGCGGTTTTAAAACTCTGACACCAGGTTAGTCACTAACCAGACGAAAAGAAGAAGAAGAAGTATAATTATATCCTAACAATATTCCAAAAAATCAGGACAGTGCAATTTTTTTGCAACATAACGCGATTTATGTGTCTACGATGACTGCCCTAAAGTTGCAACTGCTTTTTCATCCCACCATCTCGGAAAGAGTATTTTTAATCTTCAATATCTGAGTGGAAAAGCCGTTTTTATTCGCTAGAGGATAAAGTAAATTGAATTTAGAACATCGTGTGCACTAAGTTTGTGAATTAAAAAAAACATTAAACCTATTTACTGCTACCTCTATGGTGCCGAATATATCATACAACTTTTTTTTAATTTTTTTAAAAACTCAGACTCGGAACCTTCTTGGTGTTCTTTTTTCAATTTGCTTTGTACGCGGTTCTTTACGCGGCATTTTTTCACGTCATTGTTAAACCTTTTATTAAAAACAAGAAACTTGAAAACAAGTGAAAAAACTAAAATGAGTGATTCTAGCGACGAGGAAGTTTGCTTGACGCCAACAGAATTGACTGAAACTGTTAATAATGCGCAAATGAGCTTTCTCCCTCAACAATCACGCGAGAAGTATTTAAAACAGTACGATATGTTCAACACGTGGCGACTAGCAAAAGGAGCCAAAACTTTCTCAGAAAACGTTTTGCTGGCATATTTTATAGAATTATCCGAGAACAAGAAAGCAAGCACTCTATGGAGTACGTATTCGATGCTAAAAGCAACAATAAAGATGAAAAAAGACAAACATATCGATACCTATCCTAAATTAGTGGCATTTTTAAAAAGAGCCTCATCTGGTCATCAACCAAAAAAATCGAAGGTTTTCACAGTATCTGATATTGAAAAGTTTCTTAACGAAGCACCCGATTCCGTATATTTGGCGGCAAAAGTAAGTCAGTTGCACATTCAGTATCTACTTAAGTATATTAATCTCAATTAAATAGTATACTTAGTAGATGTTGATAGGCATAATTATGCGTTCATATCAATTTTATTCATTTATCTACTACAATACTCTTTACGTTACAGGTTGTTCTTATTATTGGAATAAACGGAGCATGTCGAACTAATGAACTAACACAACTTAATGTCAAAAACATTGAGAAACATTCAGATGACTTACTATTAATTAATTTACCTAATACAAAGACAAAAAGAGACCGCAACTTCGTCATTCGCAAGGAATACGTAACGATTGTTGAGAAATATCAAGCCTTACGCCCGCCTAACACTCCAATCAATCGATTTTTTCTACAGTATCGCAATGGAAAGTGTGTTAGACAGCCTATGGGTACTAATAAAATTGGCAGTATCCCACGAGAAATAGCAACATTTCTTGAACTTCCAGAACCCCTGTTGTACACGGGTCATTGTTTCCGACGAACTTCAGCCACACTTTTGGCTGATTCCGGAGCTGATCTCCTGTCCCTTAAGCGCCACGGAGGCTGGAAGTCCAATGCAGTTGTAGAGGGATACATAGAGGATTCCATCCAAAATAAGTCTAAAATATGTGAAGGCATCGTAGGAGCCATTACACTGAAAGAGCCTCAATCGGATCCTTGGACTGGCCCTTCTACATCAAAAATAAGCCGTTATGAAACACCTAACCATCTCCCTCTCTCTCCAACATTCACGCCAAGGGAATCCGATGAATCGGTACAACTATTAAGTATGACAGATAGTTTACCGAAAAACAGTACACAAGTGACTAACACCAATATTACAGTACCAAACAAAAATATTACACTCAATTTAAATAACTGTAGCAACGTTACTTTAAAATTTTCTTAATTATACCTTAGTATTATTTTGTTATAATTTAAAGATTATTCTGTAATACTTACCTGTTATAATGTAGTAATTAATACCTAAACTGAAATAAAAGTGTACCTATCTTGTGATTGTAAACGTTTTTTTTTTTGCATTTAGTCATTTCCTCGCTGAGGTGGAATGAAAAGTTACGTGTTGCACTCGAGTGCAAAGATTTTTCACCTCGTGCTCTTTTGATTCCCTCGCTAACGCTCAGGCTTCTAATTTTGAATCACTCGCTGCGCTCGTGATTCAATTTTAGAATCCTTCGCTTGCTCGGTCATCAAAATTGAACACGCGGTTAAAAAGCAACTTTGCACTCTTGTATAACAAATAACTATTAAAGCGTTTCGTATTTCTAAAACGGCTTTAAAACAGGCTTGACTTTTAGGTCGCTTATGGCAATCCAATACATTTAAGTCTTTTCCATCTTCGTTATCGCTGAGAGAATGTCACTTTGTCTAGGCCTTCAGTACGTCACCATAGAAACGGGGTTTGTGGACCGAAGAATAGATAAAATGACAGATTCTGATAGTGAATCTGTCATTTCGTATTTTTCCGTAGTCATGCTACGCGTGAAACTATCGTAAGTCAAATATAGTCTGACAACTTTTGCCAAAACAATTGCTTTCAATTATAAATGCAACGAAGCAGTCATATTTGTTGACTCATTGCAAAAACGTGTACTTAATTGTTTTACTCTCAAAGCAATATTGACTTTGCTCTCAAAGCCGATAAAATGGGTTAGCAAAATATTGCATTTTGCCAACCCACTTGCAGTATGCACACAATGCACTCAGTGACACACTGTCCAAACTACAAACCTTTAACCTGACGTCCCAGTGTTTCGATATGCAAATATTCCGGCCAAAATTTCACAATCGAAAATTACGTGTAGAATATTTATGGCTCAATTTTGTTAAGAGTACAATGCGGTGAATTTCGGTTGTCGGAGCCGAAACATTCGAAGTATGAAGCAGTGTTCCGTGGGACTACCACTTTAATTACTGACGCACTTTTTTTAGCACAACCGGTGCATCTCGGACCGTTTATGCGAATACATTTGTTATTTACGAGCTGTACTTTTTGGGATGTCACCATTTATAGTAAGGAGAACGGTTCGTACGGTCCGATATGTGATATGTTGGCCGATACTTCTTCGTCGTTTTTTTTGGGATGATCCCTTTTTGTTTGGTTTATCTCAATTGGTTTTGCAAGTGATAATATTGGAAAAAATCTGAATAAAATGCCATAGTTATTTATGTATAAATTGTGTGGAATAAATGAAACTTAATAAAAGCTACATTTCGTATTATTTTATATGGTTACCTACTTTGTATCATTTATTGGAAAATAATTCGACATGACATTTTTTTTCAACAATAGAAGAAGTTTCATTCAATGAAATATGTTAAGCTTTAGGCTATTGATATAGACGACATAATATTTGTGCAAATATTTTCTATCGTCTTGATAAAAAGACCGCCATTATAAAAAAACTTACAAAACACAATATTTTAATACTAACAGGTGCTTAATAAATAAGACTTAGCCCAGAAAAAACATGTCTAAAGGAAAAGTCTGCTTATTGTTATAAAAACTACAAAAAACAGCTTAAAATCGATGACATGGGAATTATTTATACGTGTATGTATAATATATGTACACGTATACATAATTATCATACATTATCGTTACCATAAAATGTTTCATATTATGGTAATTGTGGTAAAGTTTATGGGATATATTACCAAAGGTAACAAAGGTTGATCGGGTTCCACCTGATTCATACCGATTATAAATTCAACGCCAACGTGAGTTTATAGAAAGTATGTATCAATAGAAATATAAGTAAGTATACTAGCTGACCCGTCGGAATCTGGATTAGTGCCCGGTTGATGGTTATAAGCTAGCCCTTAATTACATGGGACTTAAACATAACTGGTGACATGTAAGTGTACCCGCTACGGGTACACCTCTGCCCAACCCTTCGGAGAAACAAGGCGTGATGTTGTTATGTGTAGAATTGATTCAAGTCGCTCCTTCCAAAAGGTAGTTTTAGTATGCAGTAAAATGGGAAAGAAACTCCACAGTTACTCTTTTAAAATGTTTTACAATATTTTGTACACATTCATTATGTAATGTGAAGACGATGCACCTAGAATAAAATTACTATACCACAATAAGTACAAAGAATTAAAAATGAAGCAATGACAGGTAAACTTATTAAAATATAAATTGAGATACCTCGGAAATCTACAGAATCCAATAAACTAAGAATCCAAAATGAGTATTAAACCCATGGTCCATTTCCCAAGCCCATCCCAATAGTTTAACACTCCGTTAAATTTTCCGCAAACGCGGCATGCCCTTTAAAACAACAAAAAAAATTAAGCTTTCAAAAGCAATTTAACACAAAAAGTCGCCGACGACATTCTTCCTTACAACTCTCTCTATAAACACAACATGTAATCGTCGCATCGGCAATCGAATCGTTCATTTATTCGAGTAAACTCGAGTCGCCGTCGAATGATTTATTGCTCCGACACGTGGTTTTTGCCCTCTACAGTGCTTACGGAAACAATTTCGAATCATTTATACCGACCGCCCGAACGGCCGCCGAAAATGGCCACGGTTCCCTTCTGGTTTTCGTGTTTCACCTTAATTTCGGGAAAAATGGTCGGTTTTTTTTTTAAATTTGGAACTGAAGATGAGAAATTGAAATCGACGAGGTTTTTTAACGCGTCCCGCTTGTCGTGTCGTAACGGTAGTTTGTTATAATTGATAATTCATTTTTTGTTTTATGTTGGTCGAATTTGTACTTGGTCCGGTTCTGGTTTTGGGATCGATGAGATGCCGCGTAGTTTTATGGTTCGGCAGGTATTATTTTGTGCAGTACAAGTATTGTGAGTTTTATTTTGTGAACTTTTATTTTCTAAAAGTTTCTGGCCTTATTATGTGTTTTATTTAAACTTATAATGTTGAACTAAATATTTTCAGTATTGTGTTTTGAAATCAATCTGCAATAAGGCAAACATGACTTACTATTTTTAAATTGCAAAACCTTAACCTTTTACAGAAAATATTTGCAACATATTATTTTCACTACCCCAATTTTTATCCATAACAATAAAACAGGCGGAACACTGTGCAAATACCTATCATAACTTATCTCTCCCGCGCACGTTCAGCGCTGACTGACTGCGTCATAAAAGTTTACGAGGATCGAACTGCACAGTGGGCTGCCCGTTTCGTCCGGACAAAAAAATTGGAGCACGAAACCTCATGAAAATTAATAAGCATTTCAACAGAAACCATCGGTTCAACGTTTTTGGTTTTAAGGTATTTTTTCGCGACAGCAATTTGTCTTGTTTTAATTGGATATTTTTGGTGGACTTTATTATAAGAGAATAACTAGTTTGTCGCGAGTTTCGTGAATATATTTGGAGTAAAAGTTCAATTTTGCGACATCTTTATACTCACAGGTTGACTTTACCATTAGCTTTGTGAAATGAAAAGTGGTATAACTACTTTCAGAAACTTTAAATAGGAGTTGTATCCACAAAATAAACTAGAAATAGGTAGGTCTACAAATGGAAAAAATAAAACTGTTTTTGTAATGAAGTTTTAGCCTAACACATTATCACCGAGATCTAGAAATATTATTATTATTAAAAACCTTAATATATTTTATCGTCTAAAAATCTACTTACTTATTAGACGACTCATTAGAGTACATGTCAACCGCACATCGAGCGATAAGGGTGATTTTATGTGCAAATGTGCAAGTGTTACCACTGATATGCAGTTGACTATACCTGACCTGTTCACGTTTGTACATCACAATTTATTTGTCATCCAGTACATTTCTTAATACGAAATAATCTATACTTGCACAGATTCTAAGACCTGCTCTCACGATATATCAGTTCGGTCCAGATTTATAATGTAAAGTTGAATAATCCTAGAAAATGTAGGAATTTTGTCAGTAAACCTTGTATTTATGTGTTGCGCGTAACCTAAGTTGACTTATTGTTGCACTATTTTATAGAATTTTATGACTGTATTTGCCCTCAGCCAATCGGTCTGGGAGAATATAAGTATGGAAAACAGGTTTGATTTTCAAATTGGAAAAAAATTCGGTGCACATTTAGTTTATGTGGAATTTTATAGGGTGACCACAAGTTGATATCCCCTTCATAAAATTCTTGTTTAATTTGTGTTATTTACCATTTTAAGGGTTTGTGGCTAAGTAATAACAGCCGCATGGGTCGATCGATCGGTTCAGCTACGCTTGTGGCGGTTGGCCCGTGGATGGGAGACCACCACCAAAACCCATCCGTGCCTCGGAAAGCACGTTAAGCCGTTGGTCCCGGCTGTCATTCGTGGATCTATGACAGTCGTTACGGATCAGAAGCCCGAAAGTCTGACAACAAGTCTTACCAAAGGGGTATTGTGTTACCCAGTAACTGGGTTGTGGAGGTCAGATAGGCTGTCGTTCCATGTGTAATACTGGTATTCAGATGCATCCGGTTAGACTGGAAGCCGACCCTAACATAGTTGGAACAAGGCTAGGTAGATGTTGACATACCATTTTGGTGATAAAAAAGTTTTTTTTAAGTCTTTTTTCAGGTATAAAGTGAACATTTGAACCAACAAAACGTAGCCAATAATCAAAACCCATTGCCAAAGATTTAAATTCGCATAACAAACAGTAAGTAGTAAGGATTAAATAAGTAGTTAGATGTTTAAAAACATAGCTCTTTAGCTCATTAGCTCCATTAAATATTACATAAGACAGAAGATTTAAAACAATTACAATTCTGCACACCTTGCTCACAAAACCAGTGCAAACTCAACACGTAATAAAAAGAAAATTTTGTCCTCGTACAAAAAACAAACCGGACAATGCCGCCGGACACAATTAATTAAACAATTAATCTGCTAATTGGCATATGATTTGCTTTTTGTACCGTTTATGTCAATTTGTACGAATCTGGATCGCTCGGCCGCTTTATGCCTTATAAGATTAATTTGTACGTGCCTAAGAACTTGTTTTGTGAGGGAAATGCCTTCGCGACCGTTTTAAAATAAGTGACGTAAGATTTTGAACTTATTTATGTTATGTGGAGTGTTGAAATGGAACGTTTTAAATAGTGATGTGGTGCGAATCTGTGGGTACTGTTATTAAATTATAAACTTTTCTTTTCTGTTTTCTCTAACATGATGCTGACTTGAGAGCATAGAATAAGTGAGAAGAACATCGTCTTTTCATGTAAATTTATAGCTAAATACAGGCTTTAACGTGGAGTTGCAGACACAGCTCGTATTATCTATTGGTATAATGTCCTATACTAAACGAACTATAGTTAATGATGTGTTTTATTAATACACACATAAACTCACGCCTTTTTTCCATGGGGGTAGGCAGAAACTACAGAACGCCACTTGCTATAATCCTTACATACTCCTTTTGCCTCGTTTACGTTCGTACATCTGGTCATACACACACGCCGCCGGTTGTGAGTAAATACATTTTGGTAGTCGCCTCTCATTCATCCTCTCAACATGACCAAACCATAAAACATTGCCATCCATCATTGTTTTATTGATGTTTTTTTTTTTTTTAAATCAAGACTGAGTTAGGAGAACGAGAGGAAAAGGACTTTGTAGAAAGTAATAATTGCTAAAGCCGCCACGAAGAAAGCCTGCGTGGAAACCGTTGACCTTTACCGTTTTAATATTTTGTTTACCAAGTAAACATTGTATGAAATACCTAAATATGTATGTACAGTCGATCGATTTCAAAACTGCAACAACGATGACAATCATTTTGGCATCCGAGGCAGCCTTAATCAGTAAGTTGAGAAAATCTGCCGAATCATAAAAGTATTTTATCACTGATCTGCCCTGCGCCCAAATATCGTCGGGGTCCTGTATTGATTGCAATCAGTCATCTCCTGTACTGCCGATGACAGTCGGTGTAATGGCGTGATTATTAATAAACTTATTTAAAAAAAATCGATGTGGATAATATCAGGTTGAATAGTATATTCAACCTCTTTTCCACATCGATCTTAGTTCGGAAACTAGAAGGATCAAAGAAGAGAACTATCAAAAAAATCCTCTGCTGCTCCTACTCTGAGATTCTTATTTCTTCGTTTTTCGTTCTCTCTGTGCAGCACCATTAGTACGTAGTAGAAATACCAGGGAGATCCCTGAGGAAGGCCTCTGAAACCCTAATAAGATAAGAAGTATACACTGTATTTTGACAGACCAATGGTTCTTTGAGGCCTACGTCCAGCAGGCAATTGCGATAGGCTGAATTGATTGGTTGAATAGTTTTGGTGGTTTTGATTATCAGTATAAGCACAAGAAATGTAGGGAATTTAAAAAAAGAGATAGATATCACAACACTCTTATTTATATAGTCCCCCAGACCATATTTCAGCCATGGCGGCCAATCTCAACGGAGACTAGCCTTCGGCGCGGGAGATATTATAGTGAACAAGTGTGTGCGCAGACACAGGTGCACTCTTTCTTCCTCACTCTCATAGTCCGATGGGACGGCAAACCGACACAACCGGAGAGAGATCAGGCGTAGGACCAACGACTTAAAGTGCTTTCCGAGGTACGGGGATATAACACCGCCATCTTCCAAACTCCGGACTTATTACTAAGAAATTCCTAATGGTAAAACCCAAAAAATCTGCACCAGGTTTTTTGGCAATTGAGAGAATATACCGAACTATCGAAGCATAATGAGACGCAATCATAAAGAACAGGCGAAATGTAAGGTGTACTATCATTTGCACTGTACACCTCACCAACCCATCTAGAATAGATACATTCGTGGTGTTATATGGTTTCAAAGCTATATAAAAATCCGCAAAAAAAAACGAGGCGATTTGGGACTGCCGATTGAACTGAAAACTAAGTAACGCCATCTAACGAAAATATTAGGAATTTATGTGGCTTGCTGTCAGTGCAAGAATAAAAGCTGTAGCTCCATTAAAAAAATTCCAAAAAAAATAAAGGCAGTGTATAGAGTGCCACCATTGGTACTCTATCCCTATCGGATAAAGTGCCACTACAGGCACCCTAGTAACACCGCCTTGGCCCGGCTAAAGTGCTGCAAGCATTGGATTGTCATTGTTACTGTCACTAAGTCATACCACTTGGTATTTTGTTTGATTGTCGAGGTTAGATCGCTGTAAAACACCACATTTCCAAAACATTACATTCTCTTGTGCCTAAACGGACCCTGGCACTTCGCCGGCCGCTACCGCGGCACCGCTCGCTACGCTCGCTCGGCTCGTGCGTTGTGTGGTCACAGTTTTAACCTAACCTAACCTAAATAACAAGTGACAGTGACAACAACGCTCACGGCACCCTAGCCGGGCCGAGGCAGTGACACTAGAGTGCCACAAGAAACTCGCGGCACTCTATACACTTCGAAAAATAAAACAGAGTGCGATGTCAACAAAAACTTGAACGTCTTACGAATTTTCGATCAGGTCACGTGTCCTGACGTGAGTTTAAATTTGTTTACCCATCCCAAAAAAAATCACAACGGCGCTAAAGAAATTTTCTCTTCAAAAAGGGCGCCAGTCCGCGACAGTACATTCACCGTCATTTTTCGGTTGCAAATCATGAACGAAATTGATGAGCTTCCCCCATCAGATAGCACTAACAAGCAGTAGCCGATGTGAACGTGTGATATGAGCGATGACGTCACTGGGTGAGGCTTAGAAATGGGAGTACGGATGTATGAGCAAAAATGTGACATTTGATTCTGGTAAAGATTTGGCCAGACTTTCTGAAAGTTAGAAATTCAATAAACATACAAAGAATCTACAAAAGTATAGTCTCATAGTAGTAGTAGTAAGACACAATTTAATTGATAAACTTACCCATCTATTATTACGATACTCTCGCGAGTCCAACGTGCAGATTTAAATTTAAACAAAAACCTTCAAAAAAATAAAGTCTATTCATAAAATCGGGTAAAAAGAGTGGTCATCACTTTTTCAGCAGTTAGAAGAATATTATGTTGTATGAAGCCTTCTTCTCACAGTCATGACGTGCATCTGCCGACTATTTGTGTTATGTTTATTTATATTATTGATCTACTTTGTTTTCTGCTTACCTACTCGTATTTTTGTATGCACGTGTTTCTGTGACAAATAAACCAAATTTTTTGTTTCTTTCTTTCATATGAATTCAAATAGATAGGCAACAATCTGCTTGGTATCTCAGATTACAATTCATGCAGATATATCATGAACGTAAACGAGACCAAAGCAGTATGTAAGGATCGTAGCTGGTGGCGTACTGTAGATTCTGCCTACCCCGATGATAAGAAGGCGTGAACTTATGGCAATTTGCAACAATGGTAACTATGGGCGAATGAACTCGTTTTAGTTCAACACAGACCCAACTATTAGCTTATTAATAAATTCATGAACCCACTGTGAATATAATATTTGGTGTAAAAGACATCAACGCGCAAATTGTAGATATGAAATTCAGTAGGTACATTATGATTTTTCAGACCGATAAAAAAAGTTAAGTTTAAAAACTGTAAACCAACTATGGGAAAATAAAAGTCATCTAAAAAGTATGAAACAAGAAAATATTTCAGACAGAAATCAAGACAACTGCATAGGTACGAAAATGCACAAGACAAAGCCGTCGGCGTATGTCATTATAATATTGTAGGTGTTGCTGGCACCCACTCACATGGTTACAAGCATGCGACCGCGGCTTTACCCTGACCATTTTCGTACCTATGTCTTGATTTCTGTCTACCTTGATACCTCATTAATCAAAATTGTGGAACACACATACCTACATACTTAGACTGCTAAAATCATAACCCTTCCTTTTGACTTTGCCATAGTTGGGTAAAAAACTAAGACAGAGCGCTGTCAACAGTAAAGTGAGCATGTGTGCACTTTGTGTGGTGTAGTTTGATTGTAGTGTCATTGTAAAAGGTTGTAAATGTGTGCGTGTGAGCGTGTATGCACAGAGCGGAGGTGTAGTTTTGGTCATACTTCACTCTATTGTTCGCAGCACTCTGTCTTGGTTTTTTTATTTGGTCACCAGCGGCATTGAATTTTTTCATCGGTCATTAAAAAAATCTGCTGTGCCATACATTTTGGCTGTGTAGGTGAACATTTATATGAACCAGCAGATATTTATTAAATAACTGAAGAAAACTTGGTAACAGTTTACAAGTCGTTGTGCCTATACATCCTGTATATGTAATAACAATTATGAAACTTTTGACAGAAGCCATCTTCGAAGTGACATCACTATATTCTATGTTCCTATCTAAAAGTATTGAACAGACTTGCCAAGCTTATAGAAGCATGGTGTTATAGCATTGCGTGCTTGCATCAATATCGCTTGCTCAGTGCCGGCGAAAATTAAGTCGGCAGCGAGCGTGCGCAGGCGCAGCGGGGGTTAGCAACATTTTTACGTTTTTAAACGAAAGGAGTAAAATAAATATTCATGAAGGTTGGCCATGTGAGCCCCTTTGATCTTTTGTCGTTGGTTTTTTGCAATTAAAACAAGTGTAACCTTATGTATAATCCTGCTTACCCAAAATACTTGCAGTGTATCTTTTGGCACTTTTGGTAAACATTCGTGATTTTTTCATATGAAATTATATTGATAAAACAGACGGCGGTGTTACTTTTACACGTAAGTTTTTTTTTATAGCTAAATGAGGCTGGTGCATTGAGCCGACTGCTCTAAAAAGAAATACCGAAAAAGGTCCACTCAATTACATTGTAATGGTCAGATCATATGAGGACTATGTAGGTTAATGTCCAATGTGGTCCCTTGAAGAAATAACCACACAAGTTAGTAGTGCTAATAAATGACGTCAATAATAAAACATTACGCCTGTATTCCCCAGGGTTGGGCAGAGGCGTACCAATTGTACACCCACATTTTGCCTGTTATGTTTAAGTTTCATGTAATTGGGGGCAAGCCTACGCCATCAACCGGGCACTAATCCCAACTCCGGAATACTACTGAGAAAGCAAATATTTGAAGCAAATTGTGCAATACAAAATTACCTATCCTCCGTACGTGATGATATTCGTCTTAACAAAACGTTGCTAACCCCTGCGTTCGTAGCACAGGAGCGGCGATCAACAAAGGGCACAGAGCGAGCACGACTTGACTCCACACAACCTGTGTTTTTACTTGTTGTTTATTGTTTTTATCACTATTGCAATGCTGTTACGTAATTATTAATAAATATAAACGTTATAAGTCCTGGAAAATCGGTTGTCATGGTATGGGCATGTGATGCGGAGGAATGAGGAAAATGTCGTGAAGAAAGTTTTGAGTGTGAATGTCGATGGCTATAAGAGTAGGGGAAGACCAAAGAAACGATGGATGGACTGTGTGAAAGATGATATGGCTAGAAAGGGGGTAACTACTGAAATGACGACTAATAGAGAAGTATGGAAAAAAGGGACATGTTGCGCCGACCCCAAATAAAATTGGGATAAGGGCAGGAGAATGATGAAATGATAAGTCCTGGAAAAAACTTGGGTAGAAGTCTTGTGAAAGAATCACATGTTTTTTCAGCTAGTGAAAATGACAGAGACGTAAATCCTTTTAAACTATTACAAAACACGGTCTAAATTTGATCCAAGCTTAATCCTTCCAGTCAGTTGTTTTATTTCGAACTTTATTCCGACTGGTTTAAAGTTCTTGATTCAAAATTGACAACTTAGACTCGGATTTAAAATCAGTTTTTGTATTTAGAACTTTAACGATGTCAAAATAAAATTCGAAATTCAAAAATGGCTCACTGGTTGAAACCTTGTTCTAAAGATAAACCTTGTTTTGTAATAAGGCCGTATGCATTTAATTAAATAAAACCAGCTACAGACACTTGGTGAATTGTCAAAGCTGTCGGTCAGTCAGAAAGTTGAAGCTATCCATTTCAAAGCGTAGTAGGTTCCTATGGAGAAGAACGAGCAAGAAACTCCACGGACACTCTTTTAAAACAAAATGTTGTTACAAAATCTTGGTTACATCATTCATGTAGAATTTCACATATATCAAAAATCTATGCTATTAATAAAATTCAGGTGTGTATGAAAGGGTTACACACAGTAGTGTATCAACCTATCTGACTAATAAGTATGCGCACTAACGACGGCATAACATATTAGGTAAACAGTGGGTGGAACTTATCTACGCCGTACTATTTAGGAATGAGATGAAACTTATTTAACCATATATTTCCGGTTATTATTGTTATATTATTATTGTCCCCGCCTGAAATACCAAAATTCTATAGATTATAATGCTTGTTTTTCTCTTTTCAGTTATGTGTTTTTGCTGTCGGGTTTTTTGTTTTTTGAATAATTTTCTTTATTTCAAGTTTTTTTTGTTTTATTAATATATCTTAATTTGGAATTGACTCATTACCAGCTTTTATTTGATACCAATATTGTTGAAATTTATTTAAAAAAAAAAACCTTCCTCTACCTTTTTTTTGTAATTGCAGATGCAATACATAAATATTATATAGCCTATGTCATTTCTACGATTAAGACAAATCTAACGACACCTCCTATGTTAAAATCCATCAAGCCGTTTAGGCTACAGAGCGTGCCAAAGAAATAGACATCGATACATACATACATACATACATATACATACATACATACATACATACATACATACTCTCGAAAAACATTACCCTCCTTCTAGGGCAGTCGGGTAAAAAAAGAAAGAAAGAAAAAATACGTTTATTTGCGGTAAACATGACGCATAAAAATAACACAAACTAGAAAAAAAAAACAAGTTGAGGGAAAATATGCGTTACATCCACGCAAAACGGCCATCGCACAGCTTAGATGAAAAACAATAAAACATATAAAAAACATAACAAAAAACATATATATATTATTATTATATTTATATTTTGCATATTAAACAATTTTTGAAATTTTCTTGAAAAGGTTCTGTTTGAACCTTAATAAATCACAACACTCAAATTAACTACATAATAAAAAAATATATACACAATTTGCCGAGTTGGATGTCAATTTTGATATACATAAAGAAAAAAACGTACGGACAAACCGTACGTTGGTTGATCCTTATTTGAATTTACTTTTACTATGTAACTCCGCCCCTGAGTTTAGATCAGTGATCCTGAGTCAAGATTCTATTGGTTAATATTGGCACATCTCCGCTCCTCTTTTCTCCTCTCCGCTCCAGTGGACAGGCAGCCTAGTAGTGCCACTCAAGGCATTGCACCAAATGGGTGCTCAGCTTAACATTTGTGTCAGCCAATTAAACCAGACACTGATATTCAGCTGACACAAAAAATTCTTCGATTGATACAGTTGAAAATCATGTAAGTACATCATGTTTGGTTGGTTTCCTATTGGATTTGAGTTGATTATGTCAGTATTGTAAGCGAGGGAGTTATTAGCGAGGTGATTGTACTACGCGCTCGCTGCGTATGCATACAAAGCACGCCACGTGTGCGCAACGTGTTCGCCGCCTTTGCGTAACGAGCGCGAGTCGTGAGTGTACAAGAGAGAGCGAGACAAGCGAGTGTACAATATTGTGAAAACGCGGCGTATACGTCATGTAATCGCAGTTAGCTCGCTTCGTACCCGCGGAAAGCACGTTCATAAAATTAAATCGCCTCGCTGGAACCGCGCTGGCAAATCGTTAGTGCGATTTTTTATTTATTTGCTCTCATGCACATCACACATTTTACAATAATTACCTGTCGGTTTTTGTTCATGAACCCTGTCAGGGCACTGCAATGCACAATGTTGGTTTGCTGTTGGGATTATGAACAATACCAAAAGCTCACTTAGCAGTGTAGCACGTAACGTTTCAGATACGGTATCAACCTGCAAGTGGGTACGGCTCGTCCACGGTCCTCCGCGTATCTAGCTACGAGTTGCCGGATCCGCAGTGCTCGCAACGACGTCACGCAATTGAATACGTAAGTTCGTTTGAAGCTCGCGCGTACGTACTCACTACACAAGCGGTCGTGACGCCGTCCACGAGCACACTGCGAGCCGCCTTTGTGTTCGCAGTGAAACCGCCACTCGGCGGGTCACTGCGAGCTTACAGCGCTCCACGCGCGAGCGGCTCGCAGCGGGCTCGTGCCTAAGTACTCACTTGATACCGTATCTGATACGTTACGTGCTACACTGCTAAGTGAGTACCCAGCTTAATACTCGTAATTAACACAATACATTTCAGAAATAAAGTAAAATAAAAAATACATGTCTAGAATTAGTTATGATTAACTAAAGCGATCGGTCAATATTCATTTGGTGAATCCTTGTAATGTTTTTTTTTAACAAATATGTGGCATAATTTGAACGTAACGACGCAAATTCGGGCAACGATCTGGTTCGGACACGGGGTTCTACCAATAAAACTTGCTGTAAACACCTTGCTTTAGAAAAAGCCTTTTCAATTACTAAAAATCAATTAGCACCACAGAATGATTGAAACTCTCCCCATTCACAATAATAATAATTATAGCATGTTTTCTAAATTCACCGTGCCAAATCGATAATCAGAATCCGATAATCGATTAATGAATTCCATATTACCTCAAATGAATTCGATTACGATTCCCGTTGTAATAGTAATTTCTCGAGTGACTCATAATATAATGGTGGCAGTATGAAAAGGAATATTGCGTAGAAAATCGACCGGCAATGAAGTCAGTGCATCAAGCCTTTCAAAGATTCCCGGAACTCAAAGTTTTCCGCAAGGTGTAAAGGTAGGGGTTTCATTTACGCGAGCAACCGTGAGATAGAACTAGAAAAATAATATATTCTGTGTGATTACAGCATTCTATTTTTAGTCATAATTTCAGCCAAAAGACGTCCACTGCTGAACGCATAGGCCTTCCCCACGCACCGCCACTTCAACCGATTCTGTGTTTCCCGCATCTTCCTATTTTCAGTAAGCTAATATTGTTCTTGACTACCAGTGAAGTGTAAATGCGTAGAAAATTAACCAGAAAATACCTTACATCAATTGGAACCAAAATTATAGCCTGCAGCATTATACAGTGTGGTATAGCACCATAGTGTCACTCCATAACTAAGTAATCAGAGGCACTGAAAATTATCTAGTTAATTGACTCAGGCAGGACTTTGCGGAAATCCATTATAAAATACAATAGATGACGTATATTTTGTAATCTAATCCGCTTAACTGTTCAAGAGTCATAAAGAATCCTGTAAGAAATCGACGTGTTTCACCTTTCAACTAGGCATCCTCAGGATGACGATTGACTTGTTGCGAACCCGGACTCGAAGTGTTGCCACGTCTAAAGGTTTGCAACAAGTCAATCGTCATCCTGAGGATGACTTGTTAAGAGGTGAAACAGGGTTCTTTATAACTCTTTAAGAACAGTTATGTTTTTTACTAAATATACGTCATCTATTGTATTTGATAATCTAGATGAGTACTAAATGATTTATTTTCTTAAGACTGATCGTTGATTTTCATTTCATTAAAGATTATTACTGAAGTAATGATGTTCTGTGTAAAAAGAGTAGGTACGTACGCCAATGACATTAAAAAGTCTCTATTTATAGAGCTTTATCCAGGGCCCAGTCACTCGAAATTTTTATAAATAGAACCTTGTAAGCATCTTTTAAATAACAAATGAACGCGTAAATGAAACCCCATTCTAACTGAGATACTTCATAATATAACAAAACTAAAGTACTGTAACATTTTATCTCACGCAATTATCGTTACTACACCCATAGTTTTATGATCTATAGCCGCCTGTATGTCCATAGTTCTAACATAACCGGCAAGGGTACCATCACTCAATCTTGTAATGAAGACGTTAGTGATGACAATAAGGTAATTAAGTCTTTTCTTCGGGTTTAGATGGATTTGATTGGTTCAGAGAATAAAGACGTAGATGGAGTTTAAAGTAGGCTTTAATGCCTTAGTTGTGTTTGCCTCTCTGAGCCTTAAAGCAGAGTTTGCATATCTAAATGCAGAATGTGTGAATGTGAGGTTTAACATCTGGCAACATTGTTAGGAATAATGAGGAATGATATACAATGGGCATGGCATGGCATGTCATGGGTGTGGCATGACAACACTGAGTGCAAGTACGTGCAAACCTTTTTCTTATGAAATCGAAGTTAACCGGACAAACAACACAAAATAACGGCTATCCAAAAACAGAGCGTTTTTCGTCACCTTAATTGCAAATCTGGTGAAAATGACAGATATTCATGCAGGCTTTCTCTCTTCGAGAGGGAGTGAGCTGTAATCCACCACGCGGGGCCAGATGGATTGGTAGATGTCACATGTCTTCGAATTTTTGGTTCTAGGACATGTCGGTTTCCTCACAATCTTTTCTCTCTCCGTTTTGATGGGCAGTGGTGATGAAATTATTTCCACAAGGCACCTGCCTGGGTTCGAACCCACGACCTACAACTTGTAAGGCGCTGTTATCACTGGGTCACCACTGTTCTCTGTTTTCATGACGGCCATTATAGTATGACGTATTCGCTTTTCTTGGAAACCAGAGCTTTACAGTCGACTAACTAAACTTTCCAAGCTCTAAGCTAAAATTGCACTCAACAAGAACACTAATCATGTCAATTATAATAATGTAATAAATTACCAGAAACAATAAATAAGAACAAAAATTTAATACATTCATAAATAAATTAAAACAATGTCTATTATATAAATGCTATTCTATAATAGCATTTATACATTAATATTATTACACTATTACATTATTATTTATGCATTTATATTTTTATTTTATCTATTGAAACTATGTTCAATGAATATTTAAATGACAAATTTTAAATTACATACTACAATCCAACTTCCTACTATTCCTACTAATTACTACTATATCTATATAATATTATAATGTAAAAGTTTGTATGTTTGTCTGTTTGTTACTCAATCACGCAAAAACGACTGAACGAATATGGATAAAATTTGGCACACAAATAGTCTATAACCAGGATTTTGCAAAACCGCCAGCGTTTGTAAACGGACGGCGCCGTTTGTAAAATGACGCCTCATACAATTTGCCTGCGACATATATAACGAGTATTGAGTATTGAATGATGGCAAGAGGATTCTGTATGTATATCAAGACAAGCCGTAAGAATCTTCACTACTCTACACTCAAACGATTATCACTAATTTAAAATTTCAGTTACTGGCTGATATTCCAGTATAACACCAAAGTATTTTGAAAGAATGTATTTATTTAATTTTCAGTTAAAATATTGGGGAAAGTTAAAAAAGACAACTTTAATAAATTACTGTTTTCCTTCATAGTCTGACTAACTATTGATTCACCCGAATAATATGTCCATAATAAAACATCAATTACTTGTATAATAGCAAAAAATAATCCGCTTAAAAATTCCACACCTTTCTAAAAAATTCAATGTACCTAAATATTTACAAATTCATATCAATCTGACTTAAAAAGACTTTAAACTTGCCTTTATTAATGCCGTGTCACCATTTTATGTAAATCTAGTAAGGTACCGATATTTTGACCTGTGACACGGTCGTCAATACCAATATTTGACCTTAGCATATGACCAAACTAATCTCTGATTTGAGTAATTAATCTTTGACGCCGCTCTTCCGCGATCAAACTGGTTTGATGGTGAACTTGTACTCGTATAGTGAAGATAGTGCAGTAGAATAAGTGTATTATGTTGGGGATATATTATGATCATGTGGGTAAGATTTCTAGTCAGTGTAAATGGATTTCAAACTCGTGGCTAAATGATAACAGCCGCACGGGTCGATCGATATTTAAGTTACGCTTGCCGCGGTCCGTTCGTAGATGGGTGACCATCCATTACATATCGAAATCCCGGCTGTCATTCGGAGATTTAATTTTATTATTTTTTGTTTCATTTTAGGGGGAAGCCCAAAACTCTGACAACCAGTCTTATTAAGAGGGTGCATCCTAAAAGTTGGCAACGTCGTAAATAGCTGTCAAATATTTACCTGTTTCGATTAATTTGGAAATAATACTGTATGGAAATAAGAAATGTGGCTAACCAGTTGACTAGAATATTAATAATGAATTGCAATTATAACATTGAATTTGATGTTGTACCCGTTTTAGGTGAAAAAAAGGCATTTGGAAAGTTTCCAAATACTTTTTTTACAACTAAAACTAATTATTCGGTGTTACGATAAACGGTATCGGTAACGGTATCGGTTCGGTTATTGCATTTCATAATCAATATTCTAGTTCGTTAGTTAGCCACATTTTTTATTTCCATACAGAAATATTATCAAATTAATCAAAACAGCGAAATATTTGACATCTATTTGCGACGTTGCCAACTTTCAGAATAAACCCTCCTAAGGAGTATCGTGTTACCCAGTAACTGGATTGTGGAGGTTAGAAAGACAGTCACTCCATGTAAAATACAGATATTCAGCTTCATTCGGCTAGACTGGAAGCCAACCCCAACGTAGTTGTGTATATTCTAGGCAGATTGATTATAAATGGGTTTCAATGTAATTTCGAGCCAAAAAGTATTTTACGTTTCGAATCGTAAGCACAAAAGGAATTTGAAAAGAACGAATGTAACTACTTATTTAACAACCAAATGAGTTCATAACCCAAAACTGTTTATAGAAAATTACAAAAATTTGGTAAAGAAAGCATTTTTCTAAGCCTTTTTATTGTTTGAAAATAATGCGTTTTTTTGCCTGAATATAGTGTCCAGAACAAGTTGCCCATATTTAAATGTGCTTGTGTAATAATATAATACATTTCTAATGACCGCGTCAAGTTGATTTTCTGTCTTTTATCTATTACCTACACCTAACCTTCTCGGACAACCAAAACATTAGACAGAGCATTACCAAAGCACATACATGCATAATGAACTATACATATATACATAAATAACATACATACATAATAATCAACATTATTGATTACAGATACTTAGATGAATGACAGAACACAGAGTTACATCTATATTGTAAGATTTTTAGGGTTCTGTAGTAGATGTCAGTTTTGTAACGACATGATGACAGCTAGACGACATAAATTGTTTATTTTTACATTTCGATTTTTTACATATTTTGGTTGTTGATTTTAGTATTTAAGTATTTATATATTTTCGTGCAATTAAGGTGAATTCGCAAAATTAATACTCAATACTCAATTATTTATTGCATTCCATATGTATTACATAGATGGTATAACAAAGTAAAAGACCAATATGGACCCTGTCGGGCACAGCAAGATTAGGAGAGAGGAAGAGGGCTAAGTAACAATTCAAGCAATTCAATGTCAATATAAATTTGAGCTGTTTAATTGGGTGTATAACTAGGTATATATAAAAATATTGGGTTTGTGTATAAAAGTATAGTAAGTATATTAGTTATTTTTATTTTATGTATTGTTAAGAATATTGCAGGTAATTATTATGAAATTATTTGAAGTATTTTCATTATTATTATTATGTTATTATTATTTATGTTATGTTATGTTATTATAATTACATTAGATTTAGTTAGTTATGTAAAGTAAATAATGCCCCAAGAATTTTCTATAATTATTAATTAATAAAAGAGTGGTTTTTATTTCTAGTTGTAAAGTTATTTTACCTACTTAAAGTTTAAAAAAAAAGTCAAGTCAGTCAGTTAGTTTATCAAAAAGTTAATTTTTATTTTTATTTGAGCTGAGTATTGCTTTTCAAATAATAGATGAATCCATAGTGTTCATTTTTTGTTTTCAATATAATATAAATAATAGTTTAGAGCCATCACTATTAAATTGAGTCTAAGATCTTTATGTAAGAGAGTGATATTTGTTTTTTATTTTTTTAATAGCGCACTATCGTTCTCCTTTCTGCTGTCAATAAGGTTTTGTGATCAACAAGTATACCAATTATGATAATAAAAAGAAAGAAAATAGGTTTATGTGCGGTAAGGAGGACGCAAAAAAAGAACATAAACACGAAAAAGAACTAAGTAGATAATAAAAAATTAAAATTAAAAAGTGTTTATTCGCCGATTTTTTTATTTTACATTATGGCTTACTTCCTTTTTGATCCTGAATAATACAATGATTTTCAGAGGCTGACATAGGTTAAAACTTTCACTAGAATCGGAATTATTGATAGTGGATTATCTACGTATCACAAATAATCACGATCTCAACACGGTCTTTCATAGTACCTACTTTGAAGTTATTCATGAATACACATGGAGAGTACGGAACCTTTAAACGAGCCTACGTGAGTCAAACCTCAGACTGGTTTCTAATAAAGGCATTTTGTTTTCGCATAAAAAAAGTCATTTATTATGTTCGACATTTATAATAAAGGTAAATATTTTAAGTACTTTGTCGGCAACGAAAGCTGGTGAAAACCTGATGTTTGGACAACTTTGTTTATTATTCGTGTCGCTATTAGTTAAAAGGGATTTAGTTGTATTGATGAAATAAGCAAAATATCTTTGATTGTACCTATGTGAATGACTGATTTATTATTGTGATATTTTTTCACACTTTCATCGAGAGGTATTTAAGTATGTGTTGTGTTATGATATATTATTTTTAGTTATTGACAGTCCTGAGAATCGCCCTTCTCTTTATCATGGCTTTCTAAGGTTTTGTTCAGCTATTTATTTTTGTTATACCTAATGTGCTAACAGTTGTTTATTTTAAATTGTGTAATAATTATACAATGGGCTACATTAAAAAAATACTTTCGCCTTTTTTACGAAAACCTTGATCACTTTTGGAATGAAACTCGGTCGTTAAAGTGTCACATTTTTATGACGTAACCATTTAAATTGTAAGAAGTTACTTTGCGTTGCGGCGCTTATCGTGGCAACACGTTGTGTTCGGGTTCGCAACAAGTCAATCGTCATCCTGAGAATGCCTCGTTGAGAGGTGAAACACGTGTCGATTTCTTACAGTTAAGCGGATTAGGTTACTAAATATACGTCGTCCATTGTATTTTTTTAAGTTACTTTTAATTTTGATAAGGGCCGAAAGGATGGTAAAAGTTTTCGTAAGTCGACCCGCCAACTATTACTACCTCTCTACTACTATGCTAATACTTTTGTGTACCCGTACAAAGAAAAAAGGTGATCAATCCTGTCTGAAAATTAAAGGAATAGGTAAACTGTAATGAAATGAAATGATATTGTTTATTCTGTAAATAGGATAACGGAATAAAATATAAAAACACCAATAAAATTGTTTTCCAGTCTTTTTTATTTCATGTAGTTAACTTGTGTGGAGATATTTAGATTTTTTTGGCACTTTGCAAGTGGCTTTTTTACATTGCTCGTCAGTGTAATAAATGAGCAATATTTGTATAATTTTTTTCACCTTTATTAATTTACATCATCGGTACTTATGCTAAACATAACATAATGTAACATAACACATAATATATGTATAAATTTATAATCGGGTTCTCAAAAACGGCTTTAGTAATTTCCATGAAACTTGCAATAAAGGAGCTTACGGGGGCAAAAAAATTATCTAGCTAGCTCCCAAATCTGGGGAAATTCGTTTTCTCTATTTTCACCCAAGTAGAGCTCGATCGCTCAAAGTTTAGAACAAGGTGGCTACCTTAGAAAATGATATAGCAGCATGGAATTAGTATGTACTTTACGGTTTATGAGCATTCTCTATTTTCGGCTACATTATCATGCTGGACATTTCCAGTATAAACAGACTTCTCATTGTGCGGAAATCCTATACAATGAAATGTATAGCTTGAGCCGTGTGTACTTTTTTTTTTTTCGGGAATTCTTCAAATAACTTCTACCGCTCTGGGCGAAAGGGCCTGTCTGACTCTTACTGACTAAAACCCACCCGTGTTCCTTCAGTTGCCTGTACGTTGCCGGGGGCCACGGTCTCCCCTTAGGACTTTCAAGCAACCCCTGTAGGCATCGGCCCTAGCGGACCCCGTCAAAGCCGTGTGTACTAGAAATATAATAAATTAACAACTTCTTTCCCTTTTTAATCTAAATCTAAACCCACACTAATTCACCTCACAGTTCTAATAGAAAAGGAACAAACTGATTGTTTCACAAAGTCCCGATAAACACATGCATATTCAACAAACAAACTCATTCTTCTATATAAGGATTTCATTAAGAACGTCTTATCGCGCATCGCTGTGTCCTTAACATTTCGATTCTCATCTGTTTCACGTGATCTATTTTATGTCCGGTTCGATTTAATTAACATGTAAAGGGCTTTTGGGTTTAGATCCTGGCAACATGGAATTTCGGTTCATGTGGAAGCAGGAACGAATTTTTGGTTATTTTAAAAATACAGATCTTAGCAAGTAACGGTCTCGACTTACGAGTTGTAGATTTTTTTTTTTTTTTTATTGATGAGAACGATGGATGAGGTCTATGATGGAACGAGCGTGCCCAGAAGATGCCTGATCAGATCATTTGTTCGAAGTTCAAACCCAGGCAGACACTTTGTGTAATTTATTTCATCACCACTACTCTACTCTTCTCTATTGTGAAGGAAAACTTATTATAGAACAAATTCATGTGACTTATTATATCTACCACTTCGTACTGGGCCATGGGCTGGGAGGCTCGTGGCTAAGTAATAACAGCCGCTCGGGTCGATCAATCAGGTTAAGCTACGTTTGCCGGAGTTGTTCAGTGGATGGGTGACCATCTTTACATACCGAGACTCCTCCGTGCCTCAGAAAGCACGTTAAGCCGTTGGTCCCGGCTGTCATCCGTGGATCTTTGACAGTCGTTACGAGTCGTCAGAAGCCCGAAAGTCTGACATCAGTCTTACCAAGGGGTATCGTATTACCCAGTTGCTGGGTTATGGAGGTCAGATAGGAAGTCGCTCCATGTAAAATACTGGTATTCAGCTGCATCTGGTTAGACTGGAAGTCGACCCCAACATAGTTGGGAAAAGTCTAGGCAGATTGACTTCGTAGTGGTCCCGCGTAGTAGATATTTATGGCTATTGTGGAATCAGCCGTTTACGTATCTAATAGCTGCTACAGTGATAGATCTGGGTAAGGAACTCTTCAAGTGTTTACGCAAATTATAGATGAACTATTAAAGAGTTTAACATAAAGGAATACGTCTCTTTAATTCCTTTTATAATAAAATACTAGTTATTGCCTGCGATTTCATCTTCATCTACGATCTAGAATAAAAAGTAGCTTATGTCGTTTTCCAGGTCATGGGCTACCCATGTGCCAAATTTCATCCAAAGCCATTCAGCCGTTTTAGCCTGAATGCGTAACAAACAAATAAACTCACTTTCGCATTTATAATATTAGTTACAATTTTTTTCTGATAAAATGAGGATCCTGCCATGTGGCTTAAAGCTAAAGTTGCGTCCAGATATGTTCTTTTGTCCGTACCGTACCTCCGTTTCATATCAGCTGCAGCGTCGCGATCCATGAACGCTAGTTAGGACGCCCGTTCGGTACGGTACGGTGGTACCGATCTATCGCGAGTCGGTTTTTTGCCCCGTTCAAAGGCGATACGATACGGCGTCCAGAATTTTTGGATCGCGACGCTGTTAAGAAACGGATGTAAGTTATGGATAAAAGAATATATCTGATTGCTGCTCAATATCAACAGATAAAGGTAGATAATGCATCCAATATTGTAAAATTAGACCAAACATAAACAAAAGTATCCTTCACCGATGCCCAAGATATCATTACGGATGTACATCGATGACAAAGGTCAGGTATATCAGGAGCATCTGATATTTGAGTTAGAAGGGAATTGTGTTCATTTGTTTTTTGTTGAAGGCATGACATTATACAGCTTGTCGCAATTGTGATCTGGTTGGCGAGATTGGTATTGTTGAGTATTGTTTGAGATGAATAAACATTGATTCACACGATCATAAGCTGTGCTGTTAGTCATGTGCTTTGAAGTTAAGACCGAACATTATGGAGTACATAAATATTTCTGGAACGTAAGGGGCAAGCCCATTGCAATTTTATTATAATCAGCGTATAATGTTCCCACTGATGGGACACAGGCCACTTCTCGGTGAGAGGAGTGGGACGTAATCCACCACGCGGGCCTAGTGCGGGTTGGTAGATGTCACATGTCTTCAATTTTTTTGGACATGAATCCACTGCAATTAACCTGGAAGAAATCCAGATTCTAGGCTGCTACACTCGGATTTTTTTTAAACCCAATAACTCTGCCCGACTCAAGTATTAAACCCAGACTTAAGGCACTGCGATCCAATTTGTCCACGAGGAGTCCATTATGGCATCTTCATCGACCGGATGACAGTTGTAATGGTCAAGCAAGCCATGTTAAGCAATGAACGCTTACAAGGTGATGGTCGTATAAATAGTTAGTTAAGACGTATCGTAGAATTCCCTTGTACTTTAATGATAAGGGTAGCAAATAGGCTATACAAACTACGAACAAACTGTACAGATACGTAATATGCTTTAGTTACTTCTATAATTGGTTGTGATAATGAGAGGAGCTCGTGGCTAAGTAATAACAGCCGCACGGTTCAATCCATCAGGTTAAGTTACGCTTAGCGGGGTTGGTCTGTGGACGTGTGATCTTAACATACCGAGACTCCTCCGTGCCTCGAAAAGCACGTTAATCAGTTGGTTCCGACTGTAATTCGTGGAACTTTGATAGTCGTTACTGGTCGTCAGAAGGTCGAAAGTCTGACAACCAGTCATCCCTTGGTAAGACTGGTTGTCAGACTTTCGAATCGTAGGTATTACCCAGATACTGGATTGTGGAGGTCAGATAAGCAGTCGCTCCATGTAAAATACGGCATTCAGCTGCATCCGGTTAGACTGGAAGCCAACCCCAACACATTTGGAAAAAGGCTAGGCAGATTTTTTTGAAGTGAAAACTTCTTTAGCGGCGTTGTGCACTTTTTTTGGTATGGGTACAAAATTTTTAACTCGCGTCAGGACACGTGACCTGATCGAAAATTTGTAAGACATTCACGCACACTGTTTTATTTTTTTGGATTTTTTTAATGGAGCTACAGCTTTCGTTCTTGTACTGACAGCAAGCCACATAAATTCCTGACATTTTCGTTAGATGGCGTTACTTATTTTTCACTTCAATCGGCAGTCCCAGACCGCCTCGTTTTTTTTATTGTTGTGTTAATGTTCGTGATACTGATGAAGGAAAAAATCGTGAGGAAAGTTGGACTAATATTAATACTAATCTGAAATCGCCAATCCGCCTTGAGCAAGAGTGGTGTTTAATGCGAGCACGTGTGACCATGACTGGTATTTTTATTATATTTCTTTATGGAGGGTAATGTTATCTAAAACCTATAATACAAGAGGACATCTTTAAATCTACAGAACCAAAATTAGACGCAACAAAACACCTAAGTGTGTGCGCCGAATAAATCTTAGCGATAACTCCACGCTAGGTGGCGCTAGGATCGCGATAGGCGTGTTTAGGTGCGCGCGCGCATCGCACCGCTATCTGATCGGCGTTGGGCGATTGCTCTTTATAGACTGGTTAGCTATGGAAATATAGCGTGGGTTTAAATTATTTATAGATAGATGGATTGAGAATATTTTAATAATTTTGTATGGTGAAAATTGGTAAAAGGTTTGATTCAAAAATTGATTCTTTATTAATATCCATATCAGGACTTAGTAGGTATATAGTACTCGTAGGTTCTTAAATTTTTAAGAACTTACAAGTAATTTAAAAGCGGTTTTCTTAAAAGTTGGCAACGTCGCAAATAGCTGTCAAAAATTTACCTGTTTTGATTAATTTAGCAATATTACTGTGAAATATATTATGCAATGTGGCGTGGTGAAATAGAATATTAATCATGAATTGCAATAATTATAACACTGAATTTTGTTGTTGTATCTGTTTTAGGTGTAAAAAACGCATTTGGAAGGTTTCCAAATACTTTTTTTATAACTAAAACTAAATAAATTCAACATTCATTATTGCATTTCATAATCAACATTTTAGTTCACTAGTTGGCCACATATCCGCTCTTAATGTCAAAGAATTTTGGAGGTTATGAGCTGATGCCGAATCAGGTTAGAATAAACACAATGTTCTTATTATCCCAAAGAAGTAATACATCCATGCCCTGTTGTGAAGGAAGTATTTACTACTTCCCCCACAACAGGGCATATTAAATTTTTAAAGTGAAACCTTCTTTAGGCCCGTTTTGGGCCCACATTTTGGGATGGGTAAAAAAAAATTCAACTCGCGTCAGGCGTCAGGACACGTGACCTGATCAAAAATTCGTAAGACAGAGGGAGAGTAGAATTAGTAGACAGCGCACTCTGTTTTATTTTTTTGGAGTTGTTTTCATGGAGCTACTATGTTTTACGGAACACGGGTGGGTTTTAAAGTTTTTTTGGGTCAGTAAGAACCTGACATGCCCTTCCGCTCTGCTCAGAGCGGGAGAAGTCATTTGATGATTTCCCACCCAAAAAGAAAATCAATCCTGACATTTTCGTTAGATGGCGTTACTTAGTTTTCACTTCTATAGCCAGTCTCCAAAGATTGACCCGCTTTTTTTTTAATCTTGTGACATACATAATAGTTGTTTGCATAAATATTGTTTAATGTTTTAAAGTACCTCCAAACAATCATAGGCATACATGACCACCACAACTGTCAACTCACAAAATTAAATCTCTGCATATTTTCATATCAGCCACCATTCCAACATTCCCGTACTTCCTTCATACCTAAACACTTTAGCGAAAGTATTTCCTATTTAAAATGCTAGGTTCGATACGGCATTGTTCCCCTATCTATAGCCAATGTCAGATCCCATATATTTGTGGAGGACCATAGGATTCCCTAAATACCACTCCTGCGCTGCCTTAGATCAAATCTCTGATAGTTTTGTTGGGACATTCTTGTGTATTACTAAGTTGCATGGAATTAAGTGAAGGTGGATTTTTATTATTTTGGTGAAAGAGGAAAGTGTGAGGAAAATGATACAATTTCAAATAATGACAAAAGTTTATACCTTTTTCTATTTATTTATAGTTAATTAAAACGGTACAACACCAATTACATTAATTATCATCTTAGAAACATAAAAAGACACAACAAAATTGTCAATAAAAAATAGTCAATTATTTTTGATTGACAATTTTGTTATGTAAAATTTAATGAAAACTAACATGGAACAGTGGACTCCCTTGCATACTTTCTCTCACAGAACACCAGACATATACGCATAATTTTATTCCATTCGCCCGCAAACACATCACATTCAGGGTTGGCAGTCAGAAGGGCGTTGAGCATCTTCAAGGTACGACACACTGGGGATTCAGCTGTGGAAACAGTTATGGATAACGGTTGCGCAAACAGCTTATGCCGGTGGCTCGGGCGGTGTCCGATTTAATTGTCGGGCAGAAAGGGCTATGGAGATCCGGGCATTCTGTCCCCGTAAGGTTTTACAGGCTACCGTGAGTTGTTCAAAGCCTCTTCTCACTTCCAACTAATTATAGCCTAACATCCATGAAGCATCTTAAGAAGGTTCTTTGTATCTTTTCAAGTATCAGTGTTTGGATCGTGGTGTATGTGTGCCAAACACAGGCACTGGACTCGAGTTTGCTTCGAACCAGAGTTCTACGATTCCTTTAATTAAGTGTCCATCCTCTCGAACATTTTGTTCAAGTAGGTAGCATTTGTTTAGAATCAATGATTTTAGAGTTTTTTTTTTTTTAAAGCTGTGTTTCGTTTTTGTAGCGATTGAGTATAAAAATACCTCCATAGCACTGTCAGGGCCAAAAGATCAAATAAAGTAATAAAACGCCTAGCAAAATTATGAACAAAGATTTTATGAGACACCCAGTGGAGCTTTACCGCAAGTTACGTAGACAAAATAAAATATGAACTGTAATAAAAAACTAATTTCATAAATCGATTAAAAAATTATCGCCTATCACAGCAGCATCGCCACAGGGAAGGTAATTATTAGGAACTCCGTTACTTATACTATTCACAAATTAAATATCGATACTTGTAAAACAAAATAAAATTTATATAATTAATTCACACTTAACGGTCCAAAAATTAAAAGCAGCTTCTTAAAATTAGAATAACATAAAATGCCTTTGGTCAGATTTCAATCGAAACCATGGGTGTACTATAAATTCGTTAATTTACAACGTACAAAAACCGTGAATTTTATTAATTGCTTCAGTATTTTGTTGACCTTTGAGGTAATGGGTGACATTACTAACACTTTTGGCTCTAATCTACTTAATTAATACGCGACCAACCTACATAAATTCGTCCATTTTTATTTCCTTAATAACTTTATTGGCAGTCCGTAATTTGTCTAGTTGTATAAAGCGATTTGTTTTGTGATGAACAAACCCCCCGTAGACAATATTATGACATTTAGTTAAATTATGCTAAAATTATGCACACTGAATATTACGATTGTCCGATTTTCGTATTTTATGCATCGATTGAACTTTGAGTTGTATCGATTATAATGTGCAATAAAAATGTTGTCCTCAAATCGGGTAGAATGACTCAATGTATGTTTTAGTTTTTATTGGTGCCGCTTCATATAAAAGAGAATTAAATAATAGTTTTGTTTTTATTTTGAGGAGAACAACTGGCTATTAAAAGGCAATAAAATATGGTATTTTACAATACTATACAAAAAAATAAAAATGATAATAATCTTAGGTGTCGCGAAATTCGTGTCATATTTACTTAACTGTTTGGTAAAAATAAAATCTTGACCAATAAACATAATTTAGATCCATATTTCCTTTTAAAAAATTCTTATAATATCTTTGATCCACATTATAATAATAATATTAAGCTGCTCAATCGTTTTATTTAGATGCTACAGATTTTCAAACATCGTTACTGACTTTAAAGAGTGGCACATTGCACATTCTTAGTGTATTTTCGTTTGTTTATCTAATCTAATTTCAATTTGATTCAGATCCGTCATAGGTCATAAGTTCATAACAGACAGATGACAAAGATTTTTTTTATATTTGGATTAATATTAAACTAGTGTTATTTCTAAGTATTTTCACTGTTTAACGCCCCCATAACATTCAGGGTTTGTACCAATAATATTTGTACATTTAAGTTATGGAAAAAAATTATGAAGAAAACAATCTTCGTAATTATTGAACACAAAATGGAAGAAAACCAAAATTATAATAACAATAAACCGCCGAATCCATTATTATTGCTTAACGTCAAACTCACTCATTTAATAATAATGATTAAAGGGACTCTCGAAAATAATAATCAGCGAAGTAACACGAACATTTAACTTCGTGTCAATACGAGAGCCAAAGTTGTGTGTTAAACATTTTATAAGACATTAACTGCACAGTATGACTAACAGTAATTATTGTGAACAAATGTAAATAATATTATTGTGAAATCACCGCCGCTGCCGCTGTGGGTGTGAAAATATCGTTTGGAATTATAATTTTCTTTTTTATTGTGTGTCTTGTGTTTGGTGATTCACAACCATTTTAAAGAGTTTATTTGAAAAAAAAATCCTTGCCTCAATTAAATTAATACCCATCAGTTTGCTTTCTAATTTTACAGAGTAGGTATTTGGGTTGTCTGTGTTCTGTATACAAATTCAAGAGAAATGTTTTTGCTGCTTCATCAAAACATATAATTACAAACAAAAGATCCAAAATAATAGGCAGATTTATAATATCAACTGTTACGTAACTTCTTAACCGATACATTTAATATAACGATTTTATTTTAAGGAAATGACAGGTTATAAAACCGTAAACTTCATGATTATTAAAATCACACAATGTTGCAAAAGTTGCATCAATTAATTTGATTTCAGTGAATTGATACATGTTAACGAAAATCGTCTTAGTTAACTTTACCAAAACCAATAAGGCAACTGTCATGCAAATCTGTAGCTAGAGCCGATAGCAGCGTACTTCATGGCGTTGATAGACACGAGTAGTTCAGAGAAGGATTATAAGTTGGGAATTCAGTAATTATTGTCAACATAATAATAGTACCTATGTTGATTACTAATGTAATTGGTGTTGTACCGTTTTAATTAATTATAATAAAAAAAATGAAAAAAAAATGGTTATTATTTATTTCTCTCATCTACATTATTTTCATCATCATCATTATCGGCCGAGGCTTTTCCCACTTATGATCGGGTCGACTTCCAGTTTAACCGGATGCAGCTGAATACTAGTATTTAACATGGTTTTAGTCTTTTTGTTTTTGTATCCAATTTCCTATCGCTGGTATGCTGGAAGAGATTTCTTAAGAAATATGCATCACCTTTATGTATTTTACTGTTTCTTTCTTCTAGTATTTTAATGTGTGTGCAGAAATGGTTGAAATAAATAAATGGAGCGACTGCCCATACAGTGTGTTTATTTACTAAGGGCTTTCCCGCTAAACCGCAATAGTAACCCGCAAAAATAATAATTATAATGTAATATTAAAAAAATAAATTAAATTGATAAATAAAAGAAACACTCTGTAAACGCGCACTTGTCTTTCAACGTGGAGAGATAAGTGCGACAAGTGCTTTTTTTTAATAGTAATATTTCTTTAACATGTATGGACGCTATGCTATTGCGAGTTAACGGGAACGCCCTTCATTTTTAGTAAAAATACTGTATAAAACTCTCATCTACATCTTCTTGAATTACTTCCAGTACCTTGTAACTGAAAGTTAGTAGGGTCAGCAGTCGTTAAACCTACTCCAGATACAAGTGATAAAAAAAAAATAAGAACTAACCAATTAGCCTCTCCACCCGCGAAGATTCGGCAGTACAATCAATGAAAAAAGTGTTCACTGCTCTCATTTCACGATGTCTATTCCACTGACGTGCAAATAAATCACCACCTTCTTTGGCTATAATGACGTGATTTTTTGAGACACGCCGTGGTGCAATCTCAATTAGTGCGATGTGTTTCCTCGTTAAAATCGGCAACCGACTGGTAGTACAGGTGAATACAGTTGTTCGCCAGTTTGTAGTTGATTTGTGTGTGAATTTTTTTGCACGGAATGTCTTAAGGGTGTTTTCTGTTGCCGTTTTGCGCATTTTTGTGTGATTATGGTCGGATAACGCTTGTAAATTGGGGACTGAATATGTCTGTTTCATTTGTGTTTGTACGGTTTTCAAATTGAATGATTTAGAATCTTTATATTTTTCGTTTACGTACCTCGTTTTATATCGGATTCTATGAGTAAGTTTAAATAAAGCATTCTACATAACTTATCGTAACGTAGGTACTCAAACTGGAAAATGAAACACTATGGTATCATCATCACTATGGTACCTTTGTTATCATGATTATGATTATGTCGTATCTGTTTCTATTTTACTGTGTGTACATAAATAATAAAATAAATACATAAATTATGGAGTACTGCTTTCTTATTTTCAGAAATTCTAACAATAAAAACACAAACAACATTTACTGACAACTACATTATTTACGGACAAATTTTACTGTAAACAATTAACGCTCCTGATAGTTACTCCATTTTTACTTCATTTGAACGAAATCTAAATGTTGACACATCACATACATACCTACATTTGACATCCGTATCAGTCTGTCACAGCCCATCAAAATTAATCACCTCTGTCCTCACCAGTACATTTCAATAACACAAAACTGTCATTATCCAACTAACGAGGTACATTTCTTTCGTGCCGCGTAAACACTCGACTATATCGGGAAATGGCGACCATTGCGAAAAAATTTGATTTGTTACTTCGACCGACATGACTTCAATTAAATTGAGTGACAAAAATCATGTCGAAATTATTTTTGTACACCTCCAAAAATTTTATTTCTCCTTATTGCAAAGCCCATAAGGTTGATAATTATTTTAGTTAGGTGTAAAAGGTTGGTGTGACAATAAGAACGGCAAGACTTAATAAGATCAATTAAATCAGTTAAGGCTTTATTCTGGTGAACCATTTTGAGTGGTTGTACTGTTATGTTTACAAATTAACGTACCCTTTATTGTTTCGGGATACTGGATTATGGTTTAAAGAGCTCATTATTATAATGTGTGTCTTTAATTATGTTCGCAAGTGTTCATTCGAATGGTTATAAGTATGCCTTGATGATTTGTCGAATTATTATTAATATCTGGTCATCCGAGCTCTGCTCGAAGTGAAAATATAATATCGTCCAGATACACCAACGTTGTGTCAGATTTCCGAGGCTGTGAAAATAAAGAAAACGATTTTTCTCAAATATAAGACCTAGCTAGATCGATTTTTCACCCTCGTAACCCATAAATTGCAACTTTCATCGAAATCGTTGGAGCCGTTTCAGAGGTTCCGATTATATATAAACATATATATATATATATATTATATATATATATATATATATATATTCGCTTGACTGTCACTAATGAGACACAATAAAATTTTAGATGTTATCGAGCTGCATCAGTCTTTCGGACATTTGAGCTCATATACAAGAATTGCTCGTTTAAAGGTATTAGATTCATTCAATAACATTTTTGCCTAAGATTTCTAGTGACCTGCAGTAATTAAAAAGTCAGATCTTTTCAGTATTATGAGTACGAAAAGATTGTTCAATTAGAACAGTAGCATCAGGAGAAAAATTATATCTGCATAAAAATAAGAACGTTTACTCTTAAAGTTGGCAACATCGCAAATAGTTGTCAAGTATTTACCTGTTTTCATTAGTTAGGCAATATGAAATATGGCTAACTAGTGAACTAAAAATTAATTGCAATTATATAATTATAACACTGAATTTGATTTTGTAACCGATGTAAAAAGGGCATTTGGAAAGTTTCCAAATACTTTTTTTATATCTAAAACTAAATATTCAGTGTTATGATGTTAATTATTGCATTCCATAATCATAATAATTTTAGTTCACTAGTCAGCGATAGTTAATATTTCAATAGTATGCTCAACTGTCCGAAAGACCGATGCAGCTCGATAACAATTAAAATTTTGTTGTGTCTCATTAGTGACAGTCAAGCGGATACAGTAATATTGCCAAATTAATATAAACAGTGAAATATTTGACAGCTATTTGCGACGTTGCCCACTTTCAGAATGCACGCTCTTAAGAGGGTGCATCCTAAAAGTTGGCAACGTCGTAAATAGCTGTCAAATATTTACCTGTTCCGATTAATTTGGAAATAATACTGTATGGAAATAAGAAATGTGGCTAACCAATTGACTAGAATATTAATAATGAATTGCAATTATAACATTGAATTTGATGTTGTACCCGTTTTAGGTGAAAAAAAGGCATTTGGAAAGTTTCCAAATACTTTTTTTACATCTAAAACTAACTATTCGGTGTTACGATATTAATTGTTGCATTTCATAATCAATATTCTAGTTCGCTAGTTAGCCACATTTTTTATTTCCATACAGAAATATTATCAAATTAATCAAAACAGCGAAATATTTGACATCTATTTGCGACGTTGCCAACTTTCAGAATAAACACTCTTAAGACTCAACTATGTATCAACTTCCTATAGATACTTACGACTGTGTTACTTTTTTAACGCACAGACAAACAACGGCTCTGCTTACCATACCGACATATCCTTAATGAAATACAAATTAAACAATGATTCTTCAAACAACAAGTGTAATCAAAGGAGCATTTTCTAAGAAGATGTGAACTCATTTGACTAATCACAAAGGAAACAGTAGTTCACAGTAGCCACACTAAAACACATCTGAATATTCACACTTACCCTAAACAATCAACATAAAATAGGCCATATTTACAAAGGGATTAAGTTCAAGTTTGAATGATCTCAAAGTGGAATCAGCCCAGTGAGTCCACTCATGAATAATTATGGAAAAAAATTCATGGGAAATAAAATTTTCAAGAAATGCTCGGAGTTGTAGTTCATGAATATTTAGTGTGACTGTTGGCTTGTAAACATTGTTTGTCTGTTTGTCTTGTTGTGTTTTGTGAAATTTGAATATTTTAGATTTTTTATTTCCTTGGTGCAGGTGTGTTTTTTTTGGAAATGTATCACGATGATGTTGAACAGTTTGTTAAAATGATTCTTTTGTGTACAAAATTGGGCCAAATGTTTATTTTATTTCATAGTAAAATATTTTAGTACATGCCACGATAAGCATCTATGTATGTTTAGAAAATGTTGTGTTCTAACAGTTGATTTGTGTGGAATTAGTTTTAGAAATTTGATTGGTTGATAGTGTTCTTAGTTTTCACACTTTGTATAATGTTCCAGAATTAATTATGAATTTATTAGATGCCTGGCTGCTAGGTAGGGGATGCATAAAGTTTACGAAAGTGTGTAAATTTCTTGTCACTGCAGGTACACACGGCTACACATCAAGCTATACATTCCAGTATAAGCTGACCTCGCATTGTACTGAAATCCTATATAACTCAACATCAGCTTATACTCGAAATCTAGCTATAGCATAGCCGTCTGTACACTTTTAATAGGATAATTAAATAATACAAATGAAACTTCAGAACATATAAAGGCACTCGCTTTTTATTATTTTTTTCTCTCAAATATATTAAAATTTACTTAAAAACGTAAAAAAAAATGTAAACACAGATTTAAAAAATATCGTATCACACTGATAACAACAATTATGTCTCAAAATTGATAACTTAGTCAGTACTGCAGGCTTACTCAGAAAAAAAAGAACTTGGCTACCATATTATTATGGAAATAAATACAAAAAGGACAAAGTTTTTTTTTGTGACCAATACTGCCATTTGTTTTTATTTCTATATAGGATTAAAAAAATCCCATTGGTCCAGTTTTATTGAATTAAAGAAGTAAAATATTCTAAAGTAAGCCTGCTTGCTTGTACTTCATTGAACAACGTTTACTATTAACTATTTTGGCCAAAGAAATTAAAATATCAGTATTTTTCTATTTACTTATTTATTTACAATATTGTGACATTTTCAGGACTACGATAGTTATATAATTATGCTCATTTTGTATTTTCATGGCACCATTTTTTTTGTTGTAAATACCAAACTTGCGTTCATTTTAAAAGGTATTCCTCAAAGCTTGATTTTTTCTTAAAAATATTACGTATTGAGTATTCGAACTTCTATAAAAGTTATTAATTTCACACTTTAAACACAATACAATAAATATAAAACTTGATTGAACTTAGTAGCACAAAACGCATTTAAAGAGAAAATACTGGCACCAGAAAATAAAAATAAAAACTATTAAATAAGTACTGGAATGAAATGAGCATTGGAATGTGTCATTGTCTTAAAAAATCTTCAACAAAATAAAAAATAACAAAATAATAACACAAGCAAATCAAAATTACGCTAAAATTAAAAAGTAAAACCTTAGAAAATACTTACGAAAATTAAAAAAAATGACTCAATACAAACTGGCCTAAAAACTAAGGAAATAAATACTTAATTATTAAGTACATAAAACAAAAACTAAATTTTTACAAGACTCTTAAGTTTGTACATTACAATTTTGAGCTTCGTTTTAACTGGCCTTTAATCCCATAAGAAATTAACTAAAAATGGTAAAACATACACTGGCACATTCTATAGTTCGATGTGTTTAGACATAGCCCTTTGTATATATAACACTTTTTTCATAATTATGCATACTCGTAACAATGGTCCTAACTTTCTTAAAATACACAATACATTTGTAGGGTTAATTTAAAAAAAAAATACAGTAAATATTTCTGTTAACAAATTTTTTGCATGCAGCTGCCATTACCCATATTGCTGTAAATCTGATGGAAATTATTTTTTTTCATGTTCTTTGACCATATTATGTGCTTAATCTGAACTATGTCTACAACACGATTAAGAAATGACATTAATTAAATCCTACCTACAAAAAGATACAACAACAATGTCATTTCTCATATTTCTTCTACTGTACTTTGCTTTACTACTTAAAACTATAAGTCCATGACTTGAATTAAAAACTAAATAAACACTAATTATGGTAAATAAGATCAGGTAATCAAGAAGAAAGGAATGTAATCAGCTAAATACTGTATGGCGTGAAAGAGTATTAACAAGAATACTTAAATATTATTTACACATAAATAGAAAACCGTGGCTGTACCAAACTGTACAAAAAATTCACCCAGTCATTGGCACCTCTTCCGTTCTTTTCGGGACAAGTGATAGATCTAAAGGATTCTTCATCATTTCTTTACTGTTTTCTTCGCTCAGATCAATTGACAATTCTGGTTCTGAATCACTAACTTCGTCGTTTTTAGGACTTCTAAATATCATAGCTGTAGACTTTATGGATAGGTCTATAGGTTGGTCTTGGTCTATGGCTACTCCTGCAACTGCTGGTGAATGAAGGAGCAAGTCTCCACCGTTTCGGTTCTGCCAAGTAGCGAGCCCAGGCGGAGCTGCTCTCATAGATTGTAGTTGAGTGGGTAAGTAAGGAGCACTTCTTGGCGAGAAGCTTGGTGGCGCAGATACTGTTCCGAAAGGCGATGGAGGCATTGTAGGCTTCCGTCTTCTGTCTTTGCTTTGATTCCTAATCGCTTGTAACCGTACATCTTTATCGCTGCAGGGAGACGACGCTGGTCTGAAGATACTGAGGCCACTCGTACTTCTAGAACTATTATCATCCTCAGGATCTGCTGATGAGGCTCCTGAATCTGACGGGGACACGCTTTGCCGCGTCACATCTTCCGTAAAAGGACTCTTTTCTGAGTTCTTGTAATATTCTGCTAAGGCTGCCGCTGGGAGTAGATTCGTCGGTAGATAGGACGGATTCATAGACGAGTTAAAAGTAGGCGGTGATTTATTGGTTTGCATGTGCTGTATATGTTGTTGTTGCTGCTCTTGGAGTAAGCAGTGGATCTTGAACCAGTTGGATCGTCTACCGTATCGTGAGCCCGACTTCGACATGCCGACAAGGAGACATTTTCGTAGCCTGCAGGCTTTGCAAGCCGTTCTGTTCTTCTTGTTGATCACACACTCCCCGTTGTTCTTGCACTCCGATATCGAGGATAGGTTGTTGTATGTCCGCCCGAAGAACGACTGCAACAAAAGAAAGTATAATTTTAATTAACCAAGCTCGTTAAGATCATTTTGATAGTGATATAAGAGAATATGATATATATGCAAAAAATGGAAATTAAAAAAGGGCATTCGATTTTCTCGAGAAAACGACAACGCCAATTTTGGCGTACACGGCCGCATTAATTTAGTTTAAAATATCGACAGACTTCCGTCGGCATCGCATAAGAAACAACAATTTATAAGCGATACAGTTAAAACGAATCTTCCGTGGGCCCATTCAATTCGGTCCGTCCCTGCACGGAATTAAAAATTACATTTTTCAAAAAGTCATCATAAAGAGCAGTGCGAGGCGTATTAAAATCTGGGTCAACACGAATAAGGTCGTATCTCACACTTAATATTACAGAAGTGAGCATCGCTACGGGTATGTTGCGTCCTGCGACATAAGTAATGGGGGTCTTTTGCGAATTTTTTGTAAATAAATTTGGAAGTTACCCCGCTGCGAGCGGTCTCAGGTCTCTTCTTACTCAATTAAACTCATACAAAAGCGTAAAATATGTGATTGTGCTACAGTTTCACTCTGCGCCGCCGCGTGGTCGGTGCACTTTCAGCAGTAAATAACGATGTGCCTCATTATTTTGGATTATAACAATATTTTGGAATGCAATATGCGATTATTGGTACGCATATTGTTTGCATTATACTCGCTTGTGAGAATTTGAATTTTAGTATAAAAATTTAACTTTCTAATTAAGCTCAGCGAAAAATTATCGGTTTTAATTAAAACCAGGAAAAAATTATATTTGCTCTGTAAGAGGATTTTTATCAGAACTGACCCGAGTCATAACGAAGCATTATGAATGTGTGCTTCTGATAAAATAGGAGGCAAGGTCGCAACAAATTACAATAATCAAGATGTCATAGAAACTGTAACGAGACATTTTCGACACCCAAAGATAAACATTTATGGCTAGCGAAACCGGTATTTTTGAGATTTATTGTACAAAAAATTTGGGTAGACACGTATTCCACCTATGCCAAAATAACGTAATAAGCAGTAGCATTGTTAGTCACGGTCGTGCACTGTGCCCTTTTTGACTTGGTCGGGAGTGTAGCGGGTAAATTGAGGTAATTTCGCGAACGCATGTATGTGAGTCACTAGATTAGAAATTTCAGATAAGTCCGTCTTCCTTATGGGCGAGCCGCGTTACAGATTGTGCTCTCTAATTGAGCCTCGTTGCGTAGTACGTGATGTGATTCTCTTTAGTTATTATGCGAAATAATCTTGTAATAATGGGCATTGTCCATTTTTCACAAAATAATTGGGTTTATGTTGCAACAAAGTTAGTATCCTTTTTGTAAAGTTTTTGGTTATGGTTAACGAAGTTTTAGTTCGTAAATGTTTTTGAAAATTACAACCTAATAAAATAGAATATGTAAATAATGTTAGTGTAGTATTCAACAAATTAGGGCTCTTAATATATGAATTTATAATGTTTTCCTCATCGAACTTGGAATATTAATAAAGTGACAAAATGCCGTAACTTTGACAAGCATAACCATATGATTGCAATACTATATTAAGCTGTTACATACGAATAAGGTATATCAACAGATCGAAATAGCGCTAGAAAACATCGCAGAGCCCACACACTGATTATAAATTCCAAAAGATCGTAAGTTTCCTAGTGGCGCCATCTGTCACATGAGTCATGAGCTACTAGAGCGATTTACATAATATCGTAAAGCAATGTCATCGATTCGTAATCGATTTGTACCACTTGGAAGTCTGTTGTATCCCTAAGGAGAAATGAGTGTTAAGATTTATTGCTTTTTTTTAAGTTCATTATTTGTAAGGGTGAGAAAGTAATGGAATTAATAAACATCTTGGTTTTCACAATCAAAAGGTGTAAGGTATAAATATCCCATAAACAGTATACAAGAATTTGATTAAGCTGAAGTTTTTCGAGACGCTTATGAGACCAGCTATCTAATTACGCAACACATTTTCGTAAACGATTCTGACTAATCTGTTTCATTTTGAGAGTTTAACAATATTCTTTGCGTTAATTACGTTGTTGAGCAGATTTTTTTTTCAGACTTATGTAGCAGTGGATTAGCAATCTGTTTCAAACCGATTCAAATTCTGATTGATCGTGTATTACGTAATTAGGGTACAGAAATGATGATGATTATAATATTTCTGCAACTTCTCAATAGAAACCTGAACCAAACCAAATCAATCCTACGATTCATGGACTGCCATATTTTTGCCCAAAATGCGCCAAACCCAGAGTTACTTAATATGCTTCTAAAAGCAGACGTACAGTCTTCTACAGTTAGACAAAATCACAATGTAAAGACTTTGCATTAAGCCATGCACCCACGAGTCAACTCGGATAATTCCAAGAATGCGACATCAAACAACAATAAGATTGACATTAAAGTCGCCCGCGCATAATTTACGGGCGGCCACACACTCGTCAAAATGCACAGATTAACCATCCAGTATGCAAATAGGTTGTAAAATCACCAAATTGAGTAATCTTAGTGATTTATGTGCGATTACCAGCAGTTTAAAATTTGTATTGGGCAGTGCTTAATGAATGTGCTCGGTTTTGTTATCTGCTTGTGTTAATGGAATGGTCTTCAAGTAATTTTGATCTTTAAATTATTTATCCTCGTTGTGTTTGTTGTCTGTTTTTGTATGTTTTCTTTCACTGTTTTGAGACCGGTGGTGATTTACATGAAGTAAAGTGCCTGCCTGGGTCCCCGACGAGCCTCGACTTACGAGTTGTAGGTCGTGGGTTCGACAACTCGTAAGTCGGGGCCGTTACCACTGGGCCACCACTGCTCTTCCACTGTTCCGCTTGACTGTCACTAATGAGACACAATAAAATTTAAATTGTTATCGAGCTGCATCAGTCTTTCGGACATTTGAGCTCGTAAATAATGTTTACTCCCCTTCTTTTTTTTTGTTTCCCTTTTTTTTTACTTGTGTAATGAGTTGTGTTGTGTGCCTTTAACCTTTAGCGGTTAGACCGCCACATACAAAAACTACGAAACAAAAAGACATGACGTCACACAATTCCTACATCTCGCAGTTAGAGTTTACTGAGCGAATAACATAGATAAGACTATCCGAAATCAACATATGGGCAGTTGCCCGCCAGACATAACGTGTGACTCAACACTTCGTGATTGTTATTTAAAAAGAGAACTGTATGTGCAAAATAAAACGTATCGGATGCTTACCGATAAACACTAGTGCAGGCCTAATTATAAATGCTCCTCAGTAGACAAGCCTGAATACATTAAATGGGCTAAAGACAGACAACAGAATTGCCACTTGATACGACGCTTGATTATACTTCTGTTGCACATTGTTTTGAGGATGTTTTGTTGCTAGCACATCTCTCTGGTGGATGGTTGAATTGATCATGCTGTATAGTACAAAAGTGTGTCCTCCAAGGGCCAAAAGGCCATGGTAACTGGCAATCGCTTTCAAAGTATTTCCTATTTCTACAACGGCTTTCAAAAGGATTGGCATAAGCTTTTCGGTCGCTTGTGTTAATCCAATATATTTTTGACTTGTCTATCATTTTATTGATAAAATGTCTGTCTAGGCCCTATGGTTCAACAATGTTAGACCCAGAAAGCCATTGCAAATTTTGGACGACATCAACCGATAGTAACATAAGCTTATTTCTGTACAGTGCATTTATCGGTAACATTGGTGTGTCTCTATTGCACCAGAGTGTGTCTTCTGACTTTTCTGTTTTATAAAATCTTATAAGATCCTAGTTAGCCCCTTATTTACAATAGTTTGAACCATATCTGGTTTAATTGATGAGGTGTATGGCTTACTGACTCTAACAAATTGTTCGTTCAACGAGTACAATATTGTTTATATAACCAAAGACATTAATTAGATAAGATGGAGATCTTAATGTATTTTTACGATAATAAGTCTTTGAAAGACTGGGAAGTAGTACTAATTGCGAAAAGAAAAAAGACTATCACTGCAGTGAAAAATTGTACAACAATTTTTCACTGCAGTGATAATCTTTTTTTCTCTTCAGACGGCCTCCAAATAATAATTTGGTAAGTTGTTTTAAAAAAAACTGCTATACAGCCTTGACTCTCAAATTTCCCCGCAGACAGGTTGTGTTTCATGGTTTTTGCAATAAGTAGATCTATTGGTCCTTGGTTGGTATTGGTGTTGGTACTGGTGTTAGTATTGGTTTAATGGTGGTACTGGCCATTGAAATTGTACCTATATGGTTCAATCAACTCAGTCAATCATAGTCAAACAAAAGCTTCGCCTAACCACATAACTCGTAACTGTACAAACACATATCGGGCAGTAGCAGTAGAATAAAAGTACATATCCATGAACGAAATACGACAGAAACCATCATATCACCATGCAAATCTTAGAATGACAAATGTACGAAGAATTTTGATTCTTGCGTGGGTGGGTTCCCAGGTTCCCACGGCCTATGAATATATACAACCACTTTCATACAACGACAATGTTTCGTTGAGTCGCAGCCATTTTATTAAGATTACATTAGATTTATAGATGGAAGAATTATAATATTTTTTAAGATTTATTCTGGTATCTACCGCCGTTACGGAGTGCCGTTAATCATTGAAATTGGTGTTTGGTTTTTGAAGTTTTTTTTATATGGATATCTATTTGTTGGTAGGTAGAGCAGGTGTTTTGTTTTTAAGTTTATTTTAGATTTTACGAGAATTCCTAGTAAAATATGATATCATCTTATTAGCTTAAACAGCCAATGCTCTCGCTCCGATAAACAAGTTCAAAACCGTCTAAAATAATGTTTTGTAGGCTCAATAGTGTGAAAAAAATCAATTGTAAAAGACATATCTCGTATTTCTTAGTGTATTTTGTGACGGGCATTCATAGCTGCGCCACAGATTTCTACATTTGCAGCTATCTTCGTTTGTGTGAAACTAAAACTAAACTGTCCCGTGTGTTAACATTATTTTACATTTAAATAAATAAACTGCTATGACAATAGCAAGGGTTAGATAAATATAAGGTTAAATAAAATAACCATTTGGTATGATTGTTTTTCAGCCACAGTTTCGAAAGAAGAGATGCGCAGGATTAAGGTGTATAGTAGGCTCACTGACCTTGTGCATGTGGGCGGAGCTAAACGCCCTACTCTCCAATACGTAAAACGTGCAACGGTGGCGCACTACACTAAAACGACGATCAAAGACTAGACAAAGGCGCAGACATGCGCACGTATGTCGCATTTTTTGCCTAAGATTCCTAGTCCTAAGAGAAGGAATCGTAGGCAAATCTGAAATTGTACGCCGACTACCATATTTTTTGACCCGCATATTATTTTAAATACTTTGTTTGTTTTTGTAATTTATTCTTCTTATGCTAAATGGCTTGACTGATTTAGATGTTTTTTTTTTCAATTCTTTTTGTGTCACTTGGATGGTTCTTAGCTATCGTTGGACGCGCTGTTGGGAGGCGCTGTTGTCGCATGACAACGTCTGCCTACCGGGTCTGCTAGTTATATTTTGGTGCCGATTCTCTTGTCACAAATGCCTCTAAACTAGACCAAAAATAGATTGCACTGAGTTATTAGTTTAGTGAAAATGGCAATTTTGCTATTCTGAGTTTGACGTTTTTCACCAAAAAATTTGGTGTATCCAACTAAATCTGACTATTTTTAAACGCGATTAAAAACGTGTGGAATAAAGTAAGTTGGCATGAACTAAAACCCCAACACTTCGACCTCAGTCCAAAAACAGTATTGTATTTTTTTTTCTTTTGCTTATATCTCGAAAATGGTGTGTCCTATCGCAAAAATAATGAAATTTTCGACCCCCTTTAGGAAACCCTTAAACCCCTATATCCCAACATGTTGGTAATAATTTTTCATATTTTCCATACAAAAAGTGAAAAATTCCATATAAAACACGTCGAGGCTGCCAACGCCTGCGCGCCTCCGGCTCTAAAAAAATTCACGGGGTAGAGCAAACAAGTACTACGTGGAGTCGTCACGCGATTGTCAAATTCGATTTTAGATGTGTCAAAATATTTTTTTCATTTAGAGATTTTTTTTGTCAGAATGGCTTTAAGATTCTCATAGCCAAAAGTAAGGAATTTTAGTGATTGTAGTTAGTTTAGTTCGGTGTACAAGAGAATCGGCCTTTGACTGTAGAAATTTTTTGTAGGTATCATAGTTTTTTTTTTTAGGAAAAACTTCTTTAAGCGCGTTGAGTGATATTCGGTAGGGGCAGCCCCGGATCTAGAACGGAACGGATCTTTCGAGGCGGGGCAAAACCTATCGCCTGACCACGAATCGTTTTTTTTTTCTTAAAAAAAAAACCGTAAAATGCGCCAATCCAACAGGGGCGCCAAAACTGTGGTAAAAGTTAAAGTAAGTCGTGTCACAGGCGTCGTCGGCGTTGAAGCAAGACGCCCGGCACCGCAAAACTTAAAAAATAGACCACAGAAACGCTCATCGAGTTCCTGGTAGAATACAACTGCGCCCGCTCACAAGTACTCACAACCCGCTCAGACCGTTTGACGACCTAAACCTACGCTAATCAGTAATTTCCCCAGTGCACCACCCTCAGAGAAAGATTATAATTGTTGCGCGTCTCATTTGTTGCAAAGTTGCGGTGCGCTGGGTGGTGCACTTGTCTGTCATGCTCGAATTTGGCGCCCCCTAACGGTGTCGCCCGGGGCACGTGCCCCGTACCCTAATTACGTAATACACAATCAATCAATTGATAACACGAAAATAACTAAAAAAATACAAGAATAAATTATAATTAATAAATACATAATAAACAGAATAAACTTTGTCAGGAGACATAACGATCGGTAGAGGAGAAATAACGATCAGAAGAGGAGAAAACGAAACATGCAGAATGCAGTTATTAAGAAGGCGGTCTAGTTATTGAGAAGATCTGCATTCAGGTCATAGTAACACACATCATCATAGTCAATTATGGGAAATATTAGGGACTGTACAAGCATTGCCTTTATGTGTGATGGGAGAAGGTTTTTCTTATCGCAAAATGGTGCGTCCTATCGCAAAAATAATGTGAATTTCGTCCCCCTTTATGAAATCCATAAACCCCTATAACTCAGCATATCATCATTATCATCATCATATCAGCCGAAAGACGCCCACTGCTGGACATAGGACTCCCTCAAGCACCGCCACTTCGACCGATTCTGTGCTTCCCGCATCCAGCGAATTCCTGCGGCCTTTACTAGGTCATCGGTCCATCTTGTGGGAGGCCTTCCAACGCTACGTCTTCCGGTACGTGGTCGCCACTCCAGAACCTTTCGGCCCCATCGGCCATCTGTTCTGCGAGCAATATGTCCTGCCCATTGCCACTTAATTTGGCAATTGTTCGGGCTATGTCGGTTACCTTGGTTCTCCTGCGGATCTCTTCATTTCTGATTCGATCACGTAGGGAAACTCCAAGCATAGCCCTCTCCATTGCTCTTTGGGTGACTTTTAGCCTTCTGATAAGACCCATTGTGAGCGACCACGTTTCAGTGCCATAAGTCATCATTGGCAACACGCACTGGTCAAAGACTTTCGTCTTGAAACACTGTGGTATGTGGGACGAGAAGATATTGCATAGTTTCCCGAACGCTCCCAGCCGAGTCGGATTCGACGATTGACCTCTTTCTCGAAGTTGGACCTACCTAGCTGGACAGTTTGTCCTAGGTAAACATACTCGTCTACAACTTCGAGCGTAGCGTCACCGATCTTTATGAGGGCGGGTGTTACATGGGCATTTGACATGACCTTTGTCTTGTCCATGTTCATTTTAAGACCCACTCTTTTGGAGGCTCTACTGCGGTCATCGAGCATTATACTGAGGTCCTCCATGGTCTCAGCCATGATAACTATATCGTCGGCAAACCGAAGGTTAGTGATATACTCGCCATTGATGTTGATGCCTAGCCCTTTCCAGTCCAGTCGCAGTCAATTCCCGACGCCCGGGACGTCTCCTACGGCGGCGGCGGCTAGGGCTGGTAGGGCGCGGCCTTTGCCACTCCCTCGCGCACTCCGCCTCCTCTTTCGCGAGCATTACTGCTTCGCAGAAGGAGGTGACGGCTTGCCATGCCCTCTCGCTCCACACCATGGCCTGGACCAGGGCCGGACGCGAGAGGTCACTGCCACCGAAGTTTGACAGCACTAAGATTGCAATGAGTTATTAACTTAGTAGTTTAGTGAAACAGGGAATTTTGTTATTCTGAATTTGACGATTTTCACCAAAAAATTTTGATTATTCAAACTAAATTTGACTATTTTTTTTTTACGCGATTAAAAAGGAATGGAATATAAAAATTAGTTGTCATGAACTAAAGTTCACACCAACACTTCAGGTGCAAAAACAGTACTGTATCTTTTTTTTTATTTTGCTTATAACTCGAAAACGGTGCGTCCTATCGCAAAAATAATGAAAATTTCGACCCCCTTTAGGTAACCCTTAAACCCCTTTACCCCAACACAAAGGTAACAAATTTTCGTATTTTCCATACAAAAAGTTAAAAATTCCATACAAAACACGTCGACGCTGCCCCCCTGCGCGCCTCTGGACCTAAAAAAATTCACAGAGTAGAGCAAACAAGTACCACGTGGAGTCGCGAGTTCACGACGCAAATTCGATTTTAGATGTGTCAAAGTTATTTTTTAATTTAGAGATATTTTTTTGCAGAATCTCAGATTCTCATAGCCAATTTGGTGCCGATTCTCTTGTACACCGAACTAAACTAACTAAACTACGACTAAAATTCCTTACTTTTGGCTATGAGAATCTAAAAGCTATTCTGCGGAAAAATATCTCTAAATTAAAAAATAATTTTGACTCATCTAAAATTGAATTTGACAGTCACGTCGCGACCGACGTGGTACTTGTTTGCTCTACCCCGTGAATTTTTTTAGAGACAGAGGCGCGCGGGGCGCAGCCTTGACGTGTTTTGTATGGAATTTTAAACTTTTTGTATAGAAAATATGATTAAATATTACCTATGAGTAGGGGCATATGGGTTTACGGGAGGCAGAGGGGGTCGAAATTTCCATTATTTTTGCGCTAGGACGCACCGTTTTCGAGATATAAGCAAAAAAAAAAAAAGATACAGTTTTTGCAGCTGAAGTGTGTGAAGTGTGTGTTCATGCCAACTAATTTTATTCCACTCCTTTTTAATCGCGTTTAAAAATAGACTGATTTAGTTGGATAATCTAAATTTTTAGGTGAAAAACGTCAAATTCAGAATAGCAAAATTGCCATTTTCACTAAACTAATAACTCAGTGCAATCTTAGTGCTGTCAAACTAAAATATAGTTAAGTTGTGTCACCTTAGTCTATTTCAGAATGGGAAATGCTCGTTTGACAGGACTAAACAAAGGAGAAAGCCGTTTTTGGGCCCAACCGTTACACGAATGAGATATGTACCAAAAAAATCTTCTATTTTTCTTAATTAACCCATTTTAATTTTAGCCTCATTAGCAATGGCCAAGTGTAGAAAATAAGTAGATTTCTATTTTATTGTTTGTAAACCGTTACAACACTTATTTCAATAGACGTCATTAACTTCACAAACGCTGGAATTATATCAATAGAGCGTACCCTAAGAATATTATCGAGTTCGTAGAAATCGATACTGTTACAAATAATTAAATAATCGAAGTGTATAGAGTGCCGCGAGTTTCTTGTGGCACTCTAGTGTCACTGCCTCGGCCCGGCTAGGGTGCCATAAGCGTTGCATTGTCACTGTCACTTGTTATTTAGGTTAGGTTAGAACTGTGACCACACAACGCACGAGCCGAGCGAGCGTAGCGAGCGGTGCCGCGGTAGCGGCCGGCGAAGTGTGACAGTGACAATGACAATCCAATGCTTGCGGCACTTTGGCCGGGCCGAGGCGGTGTTACTAGGGTGCCTGTAGTGGCACTTTATCCGATAGGGATAGAGTGCCACTGGTGGCACTCTATACACTGCCTTAAATAGTACTACATTGTTTTGATATAATTGTTTTTAGGTATTACAATCAATGTAAAATAAAAAAATCTGGAATCTAATTTGAATGTAACTTAAAAAATCATTCAAAGAAGTAAATAATCGATAAAATCAATTGCACCACGGATTGCACTAGTAAACGGCAAATGTCAATGTCAACGTCTGTCAATTGTCATGATTGTACTCGTACTGTCATGTCATGTTATTGTTGTCATTCGCCACGCTAATGATTTTCCGTATTTCTCGGGATTTATTATTTCTGACTTCTACTCGAATACTGGCTTCCGAAATTGATTGCCATAGACTGCCCTCGCTTGAACATTGGGCACCGTATCCTGCCACTCCTGCTGACCTTTGCCTGGTAAACTGGATCTGTATAATGCTCTTTTGACTGGATGACTGGATACAACGACATCAAGAGCCTGTGCATTAATTGCGGAATAGCAACGGACCGCGCTGCATTACAATGGGAAGGCGAAGACTGAAAGATGAAATGATTCTTTCAATTGTACAGGAATGGGTCGCGCATCAAACGGTTAGTATCCGATATATCTATATCGCAACATTTTCGTACTTACTATGAAATTATTCCATGTAATCAAACTAAATAGTGTTATCGCTTATGTTCAATTGTCTGTTGATAGTTGTGTTTATAAAATGATACCAGCGCATGCAACAAATTCATATTCAATCTAGACATGTGACATCTACAATCTGGACTGAACCTGCATTGTTAAATTACAGATTTTTCCCTCTCTCAGAGAGGAGGCCTGTGTCCCTGCAGTGGGAATGTAATAAGGCCGCTTATGTTTAAGTACCCAAATGTGCCAATCAGATGTTTATTGCTAAATGCTAGTGCTAGACCTAATGACACATGATTGTTTGCTTCAGGTAGGTACTTAAATGAAAATAACTATCTGCCAAGCTTGCTGAAATCATACCAATGCTGTATCTCTTGATGGAAATGGACTAGAACATACTGAACCGACACCGATGAATAGAACTGTGTTGAGGTGAACAGTGGCTGCAAGGGCTTTCAACATCGGACTCAACCTGGATGTTGAGAGGAAGAATTAAAATCACCAACCAATCTTCTTTTGCCATGAGCATAATTATGGTATTTTAGTTGGGCTTAGTTGGCACGGCACCAGGGTAGGTACTCAATTGCCTCCTGCACAATTTCTGGATACTGTATTACATAATGATAGTCCTAATGAAGAAGGTGATTAATAAAACGATTCATCACAAATAGGTGTGTTTTACTTTAATATATTATTGCAATCTCAGATTACTGTAATCCGTGATTGCATCAAATCCCCTAGTAGATACATACAATATTAGCAAATGTAAGCCAGTAGTGTTCTAAGTGGGCCTTGTCTAATAAACATAGTTTTCAGCTGAGGTTTTCAGTAAGATCATACAGATAAATCACCCGCTAAGCGCTTTTTATGTGGGTACCTACTAGGAGGTTTTAACCGTATCGTGATAGGCTGCAGGTGCTGCAGGACAGCGCATGTGGTTGCCCAATTAACGTAGGAAACAAACAAAGCCTCAAAAATATCATTTTTTATTTGAATACCTCAAATAATAAAAATAACCTAAAATGTAAACATTGTCTGATTTTACCAATTTGGCCATTGCTGGGAGACGTGAAAATTGGCGTCGTGAATCCTTCCTAAATGCTCTAATTTATGGCCAAATTCCAGCCTTGTAACGCTGGGCCCAAGTTTCTATGGAGTTTGGTTTTCTCCTTTTAGTGATTTAAAAAAAAATAACTTTAGAAACTTTAAGAGGTGCTTTAGACCATCAAACTGAATAACTTTTACTTTAACTTTGAAATCGCGAAAAAAAAAAACAGCTGTCCCATACAGTTTAGAACAGTAGGTATTAAACTTTACTATGGAACAACAGATTTTTTTTTTCGCGATATCAATGTATGTCCCAAAGTAAAAGTTATTCAGTTCGATGGTCTAAAACACCTCTTAAAGTTTCTAAAGTAAATTTTTTAACACCTTATATAGGTACACCTCTGCCTAACCCTTCGGGGAATACAGTCGTGATGTTATGTTATATTTTACATTTACATTTTTTTAGTTTATATTGTAAATTGTTAATTTGTATGTAATTGTCAATGTAAAAAAGTATTAATAATTGTACATCAAAGAACAACTCAACAATAAAGCGCCTACGCGCACAATCGATTTGGACTCTCTGCAGCAAGCTCGTCTATAAACGCACACTAATACAATAAGTTCATAAATATTCGCACTAACACATACGTATGCGCATACTCGGTCGATAGCCGGAGCGGACCAGCGAGCGACACAGCCATCCCGTCTCAATGCTCACGGGCGACTGCCGCCCGCGTCCCGCGCAGAGCCCCTCTGAACCTCTATCTCTAAATGGGGACATTTTGTTTAACAAATATTGATTGATTTACAAATGCAGTTTCAAATTTGTAGTACCTTTAATCAACAATTTTTCAGTGTAATTTTTTTTCCAATCGTCAAAGCCGTTTAGAAGTAGTTACGAATATTAGCCAAAAATAGCGTTATGGTAAATATTTTTTTAAGGCAAAAGTATTAGTCATACGAAAAAACCCGGTTTCAGATATGTTGTAGATGAATCTATAGCAAACATATATTTTTTTCAAATCATTTAACTAAGCCGTTAAGGAGAAGATAGCTTTTTAAAGTGACCGTTTTACGGTACTAAACGAGACGTAGGCCCTTAAAAGCGCTTTCCAATTGGAAACTTCTGCGCATCTTGTAAACACAAGACATGTTCCAAATGTCCATAATGTACACCACAATATTACGTTCAACGAACATATTTTGTACACTTAACCCTACAAAGCGTATGCGGTCTCAGTGGGTATTGTGTTACAAAATGACAAGTTTTGACCCAAAAATTGTGTAACCATGTGGTTTTAAATGTGATTCATGTACTTTGCCCTAGCGGTTCTGGGTAAATGTTATAATGTTAACATATTTGTTACTGACAAATTGGGGTTTTTGGTAGATGTTATTGCAATTGTGACTTGGGTGCGGCGGGAAAACAGTGCCATCTTGATTTTGAGGATGCAGTATTACGTGTTTAACGTGCCATTTCCTTTCGCAAAATTTATTTTTAAAAAATACACATAAAATAACGCTTGTTTACCGTGAAGGATTAGGCAGCAGGCGTAAAGTACAACTACATATCACCAGTAATTTAAAAAAAAAACAAAATAGTTTTACGAGGAAGTAAATACTCGACGAAAATTAGAGACTCAATGAAGCTCAGGCTTATTCTTATCAACACTAATTATAATAAAGATTAATACACGCATAAACAAGAACGCAAGGACCAAAACGGGCACACCAAAAAACAAAACAAAAATCGGGTTTGTCAACGAAACTAAAAATGTACAACGATCTGAGAACCAATCTTCAACACTAGGCTAGAATGAATGCATCGATATCTAGACCATTCTAGACCATTGTTCAACAGCACAAACCAGCCCATTGTCTCCAAAATCAGTTACAAACCAAATCCGGACTCACCTTATTTTTTATCAGACATTATTAATGACAAGAAACATCTGGCTTAAAATTTCAACACAGTTTGACCTAGAAATCGTTTTTATCAATTTGTGGTTGGTGTCCGACCGAAAACTGATTAATTTTTTCGACCGAAAACGAAAATAAAAATCGGCCTGATTTGCATTCCGAAAACGGGAAAAAATGTTTTATTGTTTAATAAAAGTAAAATAAATACAGGTTCAATCTTATATTTATTGAATTAATTTTAACATACATTGCACAAAAATTTACTCTTTCTTTTTCTTTCAAAAAGGCAGAATATTAACAAACGATCACATTTTTCAGAATTTCCTTAGTTATTTTGCTTTTAGTTGCTGTAACGAAGGATTAAAAAAAAAAAATAAACGGTAGTATAAATTGATTTACCTGAACTTATTGGTTCGGCCACCGCCGAAAACCGAAAACGAAATTCGGTCAGACTCTTTTTGCGGTACAAAAATGGAGTTGGTCATAAATCTCGGGTGTATATTTTGAGTGGTGGTATCTCGGGCGTTTGAATGGTCTCAAACAATAGTTCACGATCGATAATGGCTGATCGGTGGCAAGTGCCATGGTCACTTGTGTTCTCACGGCATAATGGCGGTCGGTGAGACCGGGGGCCGCGGTGACGGGTTGAGCGGATAGAGGGTTTATTTGTTTTCGTTTGGGTAAAAAAAATATTTTTAAAGTATCACATTCTATGTGTAGGTACCCATTTTAATTCGTCAATAGAAAACTTTAAGAGGATCAATATTAAGTAGTCCCCAAAATAATGTTAACAATTTCAGTTTACTACGGGAGATATTTTTCCGTTCATACCTACTGTTTTTTTTTAAATATTTTTGACGTTCTGACGCGAGTTTAACATTTTTTACCATCCCAAAAAAGTGCACAACGCCGCTAAAGAAGTTTTCATTAAAAAAAAAAATGATAGGAATAAAATCTTGGAACTTCTGAAAAATAACGAAATCGAAGATACCTTAAAATGTAAGCTATATAAAAATACATTCCACCTCCACTAAAACTAAATTCGCCCCCGCTACCGCTTACCACTAACACCAAACCTTACAAAACGAGCGATCCAAGCCGCGGGCGGTGCGTGCATTTGGTAGCGACGGCGCATCACTGATCGCCGCGACCTATATACAGCACAAATTACATGGATTATGTAATTATTGTCTCTACTTTGTATTGAAATAGGTACGAGGTTTTTGGTTATTAGAATTGGCGTTCTTTTTTTATTAGTGTTATAAAATACTAAGCTTCAGCAAGCTGCTGTTTTGGATTGCTGATTTAAATACTCATTCATTATCATTCCGAACTTCAAAAAACAATATTATTAGTGCAAAAATACACAATTATAATTTTAATGTCTAACTATTCCGTACTGGACTGGTTGGTACGTAGTTATAAATTAATTATGGTCTCTCATGAAAAGCAGGTGCGACATAATTTGTTATTGTTTACTTAGTTATTGTATGCTGAGAATTACAACAAGAAATAAGTCAGATGATCTTCAACTTAAACACTAGAATACTGCCATCTTTTTGCTATTCTTGATGATCTTGTAATACTAGCTTCTGTATCTTTATTTCATGATATAAAATAATTTATTAAAATCACCCCAAATAATATAAATCAACTCAACATATCAAACAGTTATTTATAATATAGACCCCAGGGCGATACCCAGCGACCTCAGAGTGTCGGGTTGCGCAACCAAGGAGCGTCCTGACGTATAGTCCGCGATTTCTGTCCGCGATTACCAGCAAAACTTATTACACAGTTACATAACTTAAAGATACGCATAAAGATATGGAATTTATATATTTTTAAGTTATATTCTGTAACTTGAGTCTGTTATAATGTGTGATAATTTATAATTGGGAAAGTGTAAGGGCTTGTTCTAAGTCGACTAGTTACCACCATCTTATCTAAGTTTGTCGACATAACAACTATTAACGTCATTGTTGTGTTTCGGCAGTTAGAGGTAAGATGGCCAGTTCCTTTGTGGTTGAGGATTCCGTGTGAAGCTCGCTTCCACCTTCGGCCTGATCATCACTTAGCATGAGGTGAGATTCAGGCCAAGAGCTTCCCGTTGTGGTTAAAAAAAGAAAAAAAAAGCAGTTCCTTTACAAAGAGTTCTACTACTACGTTCATGAAATAATTCTACGTCCCCAACCTACTCAAACATCTGGCTACCAAGTATATCACCACAATCAGCCATTCCCACATCACCATCTAAATTATAAAGACATAGTCCCCCCATAAAAATAACAATAAACTTGCATTATTCTAATTTAACGTCAGCTTTCCACATCACACAAATTGAATCGCTTATCACAAGTTCGAACATAATTCAATCACTTAAAATAGTGATCGGAAATAAATATTCACACATTTTGAATAATATATTGATCTATAAACAATCTGAAAGGCTTTTTGTTGCCCACGCGCAACGAAATGTGTATCGGGGAGTTTGGAAAGAGTTTTTTTGTGACCTGCGCCTACGCAGACGACCTGTGTCGATGCAAATTAGGTGATGTAAGATATGGTTGGTGCGTAAGTAATGTTTAGGCTTTAGGTGATAAATAAATGATGATAAGATGTGCATCATTTGTGTTGGTATCGTATTTTTATTTGTGGATAGGCTACTGAGATCGATAATATTATGATGAGTGGGCAATTTTATATAATATAGCTTCTTCGCCAACGTGATATCTATATAAATTATAGCCTATTTTATTTATAGTTGTCGCCACGCTAAAAGAATGCTGAGCATCCCCTGCCCTGTCGCTACCCGTGCACAGACACATGTCTGTGCACGGGTGCAGTCGCGTCCTAAAATACTAGGCAATTGTTTTATAATATAAGTGTAATTGTTTTATTGTACTTTATTATCTACTTAGTACTATGAAATAGGCTGGATTCGATAAATCACTTCGTAAAAAGCGCACAAGTTAACGGCCAGTGTTCTTTTTACGCGACGCTACCAGTTCTCTGTGATATTATAGCATTCTACTAGTCAAAGAATTTTTTAAATCAACCTTCTAGTTTTTGCGTTTATTCATTAAAAACAAAAATACAAATCTTTCCTCTTTATAAATAAAAATATAATTAAAATATGAATATGATACGTGGTTAGATAATTATAAATATTTTAAGGAATTGTTTTTCTTACAGATTTAGCTGAGGAATTTTTGTTTGTTCTAGATGACGGTGATTTGAGCATTTGAAGTTTGAGCTGGCCTGGATGGGCTTTGGTATTATTAGATTTTCTAATGTAGGTTACTTTAGCTGCAATATTCATGTCGTCATCACATGACTTAAGTGAGTCTGATAAGCATTAAAATTCTGTTTATTTATTAGTTTTTTTTAAATGTATGCACGATTGATACGCAGAGCTGACAGTCAGTAATTAAATGAAATGTCACCTGTTTAAATTGGAGATTAGATAAATTTAATTTAATTTAATATGTACGAAGATACTAATTTGTTATGTTAATTTTATTTAGGTGTCGTAAAGCAGGGATTCTTATTTATGAAACTCAAATCTGTTTTGCTTCATTTGCTATTTTTAGATACCTTAAACAATAAAGGCTCCCACAGACAGAGCAACTCAAATCTAGTAGAACAATTTACATTTAGTTTTCATAGAAATTGTTCTACTATAGTCCCGTCGCGCCTGTCTGCGAGCGCCTTAAGACCCACTTGCACCACAAATCAACTTTGTTAGCAATAAACGTCTTTTAAATATCATTCTGACTCTTTCTTTTTCAAACGATTGACAGAAAGAGAATGATGTTTTGTATTAAGTGATTTGTTGTTAAAGTTAACTTTCTAAGAGATGTTGAGACCAATAAGAATATGCCCTTTCCAACAAAAACATGCAATTTCATAGCAGTAGCATAAACCCAGCTAATACAAAAAGTTAACCACAATGAAGATTTTCTCGTTGGTCTCGTGATCGCAAGCACTGGTTTTGGGTTCGATTCCCAGGTCGACCTAAGTCCTATCTCCCGGGCCCCCGACTCATGATAGTTATAGAAACAGTGGGGGTTTAATCGGTAGGAGTCCAACATAACCCTCCGTTCTCCGAAGACGAACGGTATCCACGAGGAATTTCCCACGAAAAAAAAGAAGGCGTAAGTAACATTGGATTTTTCTATCTAGAATTCCTCAGTAGCCGCCCGGAATTTGAATATGTGCCCAGTAGATGGCAATAGGCTCGCCCCCTATTACATAAGACTAAAACATAACTGGCGTATGTGTACTATAGACACACCTCTGCCCAACCCTTCGGGGAAAGAACGGCGTGATGTTATGTTGACCACAATTTATTATCTAAAGGGATAAACCCAATCTTGATTTATGCTTGTATATAACATACATTTGAATTCTACATAAAACAAAAACGTCACTTTGTATAGGTAACGATCTATTTATTCAATTTTTATACAGAACTTGTTTATTTTTTCTTATGAAATTCGTCACCCAACCTTAGCACGATACACTTTCCATTTCCAAGAAAATATAGAAACTAGTTCAAATATTACGCATTATTTCGAAACGACAGAGATTTGAAAAATATTGATGAAATCTTAGAAGGAAAGATTTGCAGAATGTGTCATAGACACTTGGCAGTCATAAATCCTGCTCAGTTCTCGGTCTCTTTCAAGTATTTTTAATTCGAATTCATCAAAATGCGTCATTTATGGTACCTACCTACGTCCTAACATATGATTAAACTCAAGTGAACTAAAACTGTATCTATTGAGAAACTCGATCGTGAAATAAACGGTAATGTCGTTTATAGAAATAAGTTTGACTTAGCCACGAGCTCCTCAAATTAGCAAACACTTAACGAACGCAATCAGTTCAGAAAAACGCATAAACTCAGAATCATGATACATCATTGCAAACATTGCATCAGCAATCAAGGAAAAATGATTCTTAAAAGTTACAACCTATTTCTAAAATCTGACTCATTTCACTTAGAATAACAAATGATCTACATTAGTAAAAACCTCTGTAGGCTAAGTATCTGTTTTATCATCGTTTTTCCTTAACACATCATCGTTTCGTGATTTAATATAAGTATATTCCTTCCTTGAAATGTTGTGTTTCTATAAATTGTTGATGAGTAATCGTAATCGAGTTAATATATAAAGTGCTAATTTGTGGTTTAGTAATCAGGATGTAGGTAAAATGGAAGAAAGATTGTGATGTATTTTTATTGCTGCTTTGATTTCTGTTAAGATTGTGGTTAAAATTAACACTCTTCTAACGTTACTTATGTTGATAGGTGCCTTATTCTTTTACGATTTAAGATTTAGGTATGATTGGTTATTATGACTCTATAGACCGAAATTTTAGATATCATTTTTTGTTTTAACTAAGTCGGTATGTTTATTTATAACAAAGCCCGAAAGTCTGACACCAGTCTTACCAAGGCGTATCGTATTAACCAGTTACTGGGTTGTGGAGGTCAGATAGGCAGTCGCTCCATGTAAAATACTGGTATTCAGCTGCATCCGGTTAGATTGGAAGCCGACCCCAACATAGTTGGGAAAAGGTAGGCTAGGAAGATTGATTTTGTGTTTATTTATGTTATTGTTGGTCCTTTATTTTATCATCGTGTTATCAACAGCCTGGGAGATCCGGGGAAAAAAGGTGTTATAATAATATTAGGAATATGTACAGATAGCGGCAGTTATTATATTTTTTGGATGAATTTTCAGGATTAGTTTGAATTATTAAAACGTTGATCCACATAAGTGATCAAATTGTAACTTTTACTTTTTTGTATTTATTTGTATAGTTAGTTTAGTAAGTCATTTAATTTTGTACATAGTGTAAAATATTGTAAAAGAACTACTATAACTAATATAAAATAAATAGTATAGTTTAGTAGCAGTTTAATACCTTTTATATTCGGTTAAACAAAACTGTAAAATATTGAAACTAGATATTTATGAATAGCCCGATGCGTCATCCATATAACATTTAAAGATTTATGACGGCTCAAGTTTCGAAATTAAGATTTTATTATTATAAAAGACGAAGGTATAGGTTACTAAAGAGACTTATGATTTTATTTATACAATAAAAAATAACTGTTCCGAGGCAAGCTTTAATTACAATGTTTCATTTATTGTTTTACCCCCAGGATTTGCCTGGCGGAATAAAAAAAAAGATTTTATTTTTGTATTTTCAGTACCTTTATAGAAAACTGAAAATTATAAGTAGTAAGTAATTAGCTCCTTAGAAGAGCAGTGATGGCCTAATAGTAACGGCCTCGACTTACCGATTTGTAGGTCGTAAGTTCGAACCCAAGCAGGCGCTTTAATTTGTGTAAATAATTTCATCACCACTGCTCTCAAAACGGTGAAGGAATACATGGTGAGGAAACCGTCATGTCTTAGAACCATAAATTCGAAGACATGTGACATCTACCAACCCGCACTGGGCCCGCGTGGTAGATTACAGCCCACTCCCTCTCACAGAGAGGAGGCCTGTTTCCCAGCAGTGGGAACATTATAGGCTGATTATGTGAAACATAATATTATTATTATATATAAATAAATAAAAATATTATGTGAAACAGATTTAAGCAACAAAGAGAACATTTTGCATACAAATCAGGACACAAATTATTCATAATCTTCATTTTGAATTAAACCTAAACATAAACACAATCCAAAACCAGCATCTGTAAACCATACAAGAATTTAGCCCTACACGGAAATCGAACTCCTGACCCTGAGTTCACAATTCTAATTTACCGCAGTTCTCATTCAAATACTGCACAGAAATTAGATTTAATTAAAATTCAACGAACCGACAGAAACGTTGACATATTTATAATATTATAAATGATAGAACTCGATTCTGAATCTAATGTAGAGCCAATAAAATATAAATTATGTATAAAACCCACATCGCGATTCAATCATAACTGTTTATAATTAATTTTCAAGATTTTTAGTTCATTTAGTCTAGACTTTCTCATTATTTGTCTGTAGATTTCGGTTATCAATCATGCTTTCTTCTCGTTTAAAGTATGTATTTCAGAATATTATAAATACATTTTAGATTATGAATGGAATATGTCTCGGCATCATTTAATAGCAGTTGAAAGAAATGTCAAAGGTTATCCTTCATTTTTATTCTCTCTTAGGAATTTAATTTTGACTTGAGCTTTATGTCGATCAACTTAAAAACCTCAAGAACTCTGGTCTGCCTTCCTACCTAATTTCCAACTATTATGAGATCTAATTATGAATGAATGAATGAAATGCACCGATCCCAGCGTGGTTTACCTAGACTCGATAAATCGAATGAACCCCAAGATTTGCACTAGCCCATGAAGTCTCATGTTGCATGGGACTTCAAAAGCCATTGCATATCAAAGAGTAGAACGGGTGGCGCGGTAATGGTAGGGATTAGATACGTGCCCTAGGATAAGGAGGGATTTGCGAGCCGTATTGGATATGCATCCTCAACTATTATGAAATCTAATTAAGATATATAAATGACGAGCTGCCCGCTCCGGTAGCGCACGGGTAGCGCTAAGTACTTATCTACGGCGCGCCTATCCACCTACCTGCCTACCCGACCTACCTACCTACCTTAACTACCTACGTACCTACATATCTACCTACCTATCTACACCTACCTCACTACCTACCCACCAACATACCTACCTATCTACCTACCTATCCTACCTACATACCTACCTACCTACTTACATACCTACTTACTTGCATACCTACCTACCTATCCTACCTTCACCTACCTATCCTAAGAACCTTCTCCTTACAATAACAAACACAACAAAAAAAGAATTAGCGAAATTGGTCCAACCGTTCACGCGTGATGCCGTGACCAAGGAAATAGGGATTCATTTTTATATACGAGTATATAGATAGGATCAATCTGTGGGTTTTTCCTCAAAAAACCATATTAGACACTTATCTACCTACATGGTCCTCATATAGCTTGACCGATATTATGTCTGGAGTTTAAAAGAGAGTGTTGTGTCTGAGTTTGTTTCGGCCTTGCTTCTCAGAGTATCATCTAGCTTATTTTTTAGTATGACATGTAAAAGTGATTCCGATATCCAATTTACAGAATAAACCATTTTATTTCATTTCAATCCCTTAGACTTTTTGTCGGACCTGTAATATTATACGTATTTTTAGCCTTCATAATAATTGACGAGTGCATTAAAGGATAGTATGTTTGTCGGACCAACAAATTAACTATGATACTTAAAAAAAAAATTGATACTTTTAAAAACGGCCTCTATATAAACGGCGACTAAAGCATTCTAAGGCTAAAAGAGATTTCAATGTGCGACAAAAAATCTGGGTGATTCATAGTCCCAGATTTTGTCCAACATAGAACACCAAAAACAAACCTTAATTATACCCAAATATAAAGACTACCATCACCAAATTCAATAAGAAATCGCCGAAACGTCAAAGTGTCACCGACCCAGCCACACCTATTTAGTTTTAGTGCACATGGCATTCCATACGCGGTGATAAGACCCAATAAATATATCACCAAGCTTCACCTCGCCACTAAATCTCCACAATACGGCACGAAACGTATCTAACAATAAAAAATTACCACCATAAGTGATGGTTACGAAATCTGAAAGTAGGATTAAGTTACGAGAATTAAGCGATGTTGAAAGATTTCTTTCTGTCAACGTGACTTGTGGAAATGGTTGCTTTTACAATAATACAGCATTTAAAGATGTCATGTCTCATCATATTTTTTTATGGCATGTTTTATGAATGATTGTGCAAATAGTAACAAGCCTAGTCTATGCAGATATTACATATACAGCATTAAAATTCCGACTGGAATGGAAGGTTCCACGACTTTGTTCTAGGAGTAAAACTAATAAAAAAAAAAAAACAGTCTCCTTGTTACTCAAAACAAGAGAAAACTTAAGAACCTCAGGAACACGTCAACAACACAAAACTATTAAGCTAACGACACAAACCAGTCAGGCACATAAAATGCGACACAGTGTTGTTTTGTTTTTTTTTATTTGTGGCGGTAGGTACCTACATGAAGCATAACTGTTTGCTACTGGACTACACTTACCTTAGTTATGTATTTATTCGCTAAGTGAACAATGTATGTTCTTTTAGAAAAAATAAAGAATCTTTAAACCCAACCCTGAAAACTTAAAATCTTTTTCATCCTAAAACAATGTAAGTTCGTATGAGAGACAAAAATTCTTTTACAAAAACGCTCCGCTTATAACTCGCACCACAAACTAACAGGTATTTTATCGACTCGTGCGCGAAGGTGATAAAAAAGCATATAAATATAAACGCTAGAGGTATAAAGGAGCTGAATTAATTAAGAGAATTTTGATGTCAGTGACGTCGCATTTCACCGTCGTGCGACAAATTCTTTATGAGTGAATGGCGTTGTTGAATGAAGGTAACATTCATGTTAGGTGGACGTAACATGTTTGAGTTTTGACGAAGCATATTTAAGTGAAATGTTAACAAATTGAATTGAGAAGCAGAGAGTTTTTTTCTGTGAAATACGAATTGTATATTTGATAGTGTTCGACTGTGAAGTAAGAGACAAATTCTGAAAAAGTATCCAAAATGAGATTTTGTGTAGAACAATCCCAGAAATATTTATGTTCAGCAAAGGTATAACAGCCCTCAGATTTAAATGAAGCTAATGATAGAGCAGCTGTCCAGGGCGCCAAGTCTACTAATTTACAAACGTCACAATGGTCTCTCGATGGTGAGTTTTTGACAGATTTGCCATACAAAATCTGTCAAAAACTCACCTTGGCTTGGCCCCCAGGTGACTTGTCATTCTGGTCGGAAATTAGAGTCAAATCGACACGTACAGAAGATGATGCAAAGAGTGCTTCTTCTTCATTCGAAATGAGCTATACGAGAGTATTTACGAAGCAACAATTTACATTCGATGAATCAATTTAACTCGTATAACAAAATCTGAACGAATACGTAACCTTCTTAAAGTAAAATAAGTGATAGCCGAGTGGTGTGAACGTCGGAGAGCGTAATCATAGGTTTCGCGTTCGAACCCAAGGCACGCACCTCTGACTTTTCAGATTCATGTACGTATTGTATAATCATCACTTGCTTCAAAAACGGTGAAGGAAATCTTCGTGAGGAAACCGGCATGCCCGAGAGATATTTCTAGACGGCATGTGAAACCAAGTCAGAGGCCTATGGGTAGCTTTGAAACTCTGATACCAGGTTAGTCACTAACGACACGAAAAGAAGAAAGTAAAATTACTAGAAATACCATAATAGGCTTGAAGCTTTTTTCTCTAACAACTAATTTAAAAATTCTCCTCTATTTACAAGTAGCACTTTCAATATTTAATGACACTTGACACCTGTGACATTAAACGTGCCCGCCCACACACGGACACAGGTACCTACTAACTGACATTCATTATATTTATAGCTGTTTATTCTATCCGACATGTCACTCATAAAACGATAGATTTCGTCAAACATATATTAATAAAACCTGTTTTTGCTCTAATGAATGAAGGCAAGACTTTTGAATGGACACCCACCTGTTGAGAATTTAACACCATGCTGCGAAAATTTAGTTTCCCTGAGTTCATTAGAGGTCAGAAGCAGTCGCTCTAAAATAACTAATAAATCAAGACATCGGTGACACGATGAACGAACTTTAGGCTTACTTAGTGAAAAAAGTACTAGGAAAAATTGGGTGAAGCAAGATAGACAGAATACTCATGTCAAGCCATACCATGACATGGCATGGCATGGTATGGCTGTCAAGTCATGTCGATAAAACATTGGTGACAAGTTCATTGGTGGTAAGCTCGAGAAAGCTTTTTTCGATGTTGTTGTGTAGGCTTGATCAATTGATGAATGACTTATTTTAAAATAACCTATTTATTATTCAGTGTAGAAACAGTTGTTTCATAGAAAAAAAGTAATACCTTTTTTTTTACTTTTAACGGGGAAGCTCTGGGCCTGCATCTCACCTGATGGTAAGTGATGATCAGGCCGAAGGTGGAAGTGAGCTTACACCTTAAACTACGCATCAAAATATATGGAAAAACATTTTTTTAGGCCCAAAAAAAATGTGGCATGAATTCTCATGGTAACAGTTTGCGCGTCGATGTCTTTAACACCGTAAATTCATCCTAAGGTACAACTGTGGACATTTTCACCCTTATGCCTTTAGTAATAAAATAAAAAAAGCTTTATTTCCGACCTTGATCCATTTATGATGTTAGTAATACACACTACTTATAAGTGTTAGTAACAAAATGTTATACAAAATTTTAATTCGCCGCTTGACTGTCACTAATGAGACACAATTAAATTTTTTCACAATTAAAGTTGAGCTCCTAAGTAAAATAAGTTTAATAGGATTGAAAAGTGGTTCACCGCCAGTGTCTGCAATGTTACTTTTTTGCTTTTAATAGAAAATCAAAAACATAGTTGAACAACGAACCGACAGAATCCTATAGCTGAAACCCAACATGTTCATTACACAAATAATTATCGACTTTATTGCCTTTGCATTAAGTGTCAATAATATAGTACGCTAAAGTCAGTTACAACACTTCACATACTAACATTTTCGCTAACCCCAACCCCATCAAAATACCATTCTTTTCCCGCACAATCGTTACAAGGTGAACACAAAAAGCCAACTAGGCATTATGCCCATAAACATGCGCGGGCGCCCAGCGATGGGTAATCACAGCCATAAGCATACCATAAGTAAGGTGTTATCTTAATGTTAAGCTTGGCGGGCGTGAGTGGGTATGCAACTTTGTGGGGCAGGAGCGGAAGCGATTTGAGGCTACAATGAGGCGAGATTCTAAGGGTGAATTTCACCAACGAAACTACACGTCATCAGCACATTGAAACCGCTTTTAAGAGCTGTCAGTGTCAAAATTCCAAAGCAATTATGACACTGACAGTTTTTGAACGTGGTATAGATGTGATCACGTGCAGTTTCATTGGTGAAACCTTCTTTCTCTTGCACAGGAACAACGATGGCTCTCTGACATGGAATTCTACGGCCTCTGAAAAATCTGTCAGTTTTTAACCGTAAGCATCATTGATTCCTAGAACTATGTTTTTTCTTGTGTTCCATTTTTAAGATCCTCTATAAACAAAGATGAACTTTCTTTTGTATAAATGTTGGATCATGATTGAACAACTAGCTGACTCCAATCGATGCCATAAATATTTAGAGGTTTGTATACAGGGAAAAATCGCGAAAAAAATAAATGAGCTGTTCCCTACATTTTGACGAGCTATGCGAACATAAATGTAGGGAACAGTTGATTTTTTTTTTCGATTTCAGGGTTGGTCCCATAGTGAAAGTTGTTCATAATGATGAGTACAGTGACCCCTTAAGAGATTGCCAACGAATTCAATTTCATCCTGTATAGACGTTGCTTTAAGATAAAATAATGATTAATGTCTATATAACCACACATTATTTTGACGTTTCAACGTCGTTTTAATGTCTCTTTAACTTTAAGCAACGTTTATAAATAAAGCCTTTGAAGTATCTATTAATCTTATCGGCTTGGCTCATATAATATTATCCGGTTCCCATATCGAAACTACAAACTATTCCGAGCGTAAAACTTTACAGTAAAATAACCTTTTCTATCCGCTTTCGCTTATCGCTCCGCCCGTCACAGCACACACTCGTTACCTTTGACCGTTGCAGTGCGCTGTCTCACAAGTTAATGTCCGATATTCGAGCCCAGATAACGGCCATCGGCTGTTTCCGACCAGATGTTTAATTAGATAACTTAAGCTCTTCTTCGCGTTTTGTTTTAGCTGAATTTGCTTTAGTTTGCCTGGGAAGATTAGATGATAGTGGGACATGGTTTTTGTTGGAGAATAGTATGTGGTGACATTGTATGTCGACATGCTCTGTTACAATTAGTTTTGCTTAGTAAAATACTCGTATATAGGTTATGGACAGAATCCACACACCTTCTTATTTGTATTGTTATTCATGTAACTGAAAATAGCACTGTAGAAATTATGGAAACACGATCTAAATTAGGTACCTACTTACATAATTACTATTATATAGACCTCTATCTATAATCTTCTTAATTATATATACAACTGTAATTCAAAGCATTTTCAAGACAAAATACAATATTATATTTTTAAATGCTAGAATCGAAATCGACCACTAATCGCTGACAATTTAAAATTAAAATAAAATTTTATTTAAATTGGTACAAGCTAATAAACTTGCATCGTCCAATTTTGAAATACCTCACAAAAGAATTCAAACTGTACAAGAAATAAAAATAATATAACAAGATCAGAATTTCGCATAAAAATTATTCACACGCGAAAAATAGCATCTAGATCGATTAAGGAACGATCAAATTTTATTTCCTGCTAAAGGATGTTCCGAAATTGAGCGAATGCTACATTTCATACTAGTGGCAATAAATATTAGACGTCAAAATCACTTTACGATTCGTTACGATTTCAATATCAATCATACCAACTGGTAGACAAAAAGAGCCACTGGGTATATTATCCTGGTATTTGACATAAGCAGCAGCGGGTTATAATTCAATAGAAAAACCATATTGTAATAATAATTATGACTCGACTGCCCATATCCTAATTTTCTTGTGGGCGGCGCAATATGTCGTTTACTTCCATAGGTACTGACTTACTCTATTGATCGTCATCTCGGTAGTCACTCTGTTTCTAGCCATATCATCTTTCACACAGTCCATCCATCGTTTCTTTGGTCTTCCCCTAGTCGTATAGCCATCCACATTTATTGATACTTAAAACTTTCATGACGACATTTTGCATCGTCCATTAACCAGTTTCCACACAACTTTTCAGTCACCGGTGTCATGTGTCAGAAAAACCATAATATGTTATAACTACTGCAATTATTACCTTATAATAATTATTATCTGCCCAACCAGCATAGTAAATACAGATAGGATCAGTTTCAGGATAAAAGGTTTCATAGTACTCATGAAATGCGTTTTAAACTGACGAGGTTAGGAACTTTCAGGTCAGGACTTCCCTCTACTAAAAATTTTCAGCAAACAGGTTGTTTTACATTTCAAAACACTTAAACGAAACCCTTAATCAAATTATTTTCTTTGAAGAAAGAAATATATATTTATTTGTAGCGATCCAATTATTTTTTTCCAAAGTACGACCGTTATTACAACCGCTCTTCGCTTCTAGCTTGCACCACACATTCTCTCCCAAGTAATTGTTTCCACCGCGTATTAAAAAATAAAACATTTATTATAATTTTCGGCTTGTCAGTCTGTCTATTGAAATGCGAGCGTGTCTCATCTTTAATTGGATAATATCACACCCGTCCTAGAACATAATGATGAACACATGTATATAAATTACCTTTTTTTTCATTAGGTAAGTATGGATATTGAATTTGTAACAAGTGATATATGGTTTCATCTATTTTTGATTAGAGTGTTATTATTTTTTAATGATGTGGGTGAGAGATACGGTCGCTGTATTATAGGTAAAGCAATTGATAGTTTGTTCATTAATAAGCTCCCAATAAGTGAAGCGAATCATGATATTGAAAACAAAAGACGATAGCTTGAAGAGGAAAAAGCAGATGTTATAAATAAATTGCATAATAATGTTTTGATTTTTATGATTTGATATTTAATAATATTCTCCAGACCGTATTCCGGACACGGCTACCACACGGCATCTCTATGGAGACTATAGCCTTCGGCGCGGGAGATATTATAGTGTACAAGTGTGTGCGCAGACACAGGTGCACTCTCTCTTCTCTCACTCTCATAGTCCGATGGGACGGTAATCCGACGCGACCAGAGAGAGATCAGGCGTAGGGCAACGGCTTAACGTGCTTTCCGAGGCACGGAGGTATCACACTGCCAACTTCCAAACTCCGGGCTGTTACTAAGAAATTCCTAATGGAAAAACCCAATAACACTTTGCTTGACCCGGGAATCGAACCCAGGATCCCACGCTTAGCAGTTGCGCTTGCAACCACAAGACCAAACGGATCAGTTAGATGAAACACATAACACTTATACAATGTCGCCCATGCGCATGTGACCGCCCGTAATTTTCTGAATATTCATGAAAAAATATCGAAAATAAACTTCAAAAGGTCTATCTATAACATTTTTCATGTTATTCAATTTTTAATTTTTTAAAGATTTGCTTTCTGTTTTTGACACATCTCCGAAGTTTATGGGTCGATTTGGATTCTGTTTATTATTTCCAAAAGCTTATGAGTTATTTTAACAGGTTAATTAAAATTTTTACAAAAAATTATCGACTACGAAAAAAAAACGGAATCGAAGTAATTTTTTCGGTAAAAAATTGTGTATTTATTTTTAAAAAACTAGTGAAAAATGTTATAGATAGACCCCCCTTTTGAAGTTTATTTTCGATATTTTTTCATGAATATTCAGAAAATTACGGGCGGTCACATGCGCATGGGCGACATTGTATATTATATTCACGCTTTGTTTCCCCGAAGAGTTTCGTTGGGTGTTGGATTTTGAAGCTGAATTCAAAATCAAATTCAATAATATTGAAATTGTGTTGATACTTTCCCAAACTAGACCATCCAAAATCAAATGATTATGAATTGTATGGTTTTAAACTCTGAAATCAAAAGATAAAGAACGATTTTGCACACACTCCAATTACCATTTGGCAGGTCAAAGCTCACTTCAATTAAAAGAAAAAATCTTATTAAGTATCTCCCTAATCAGTAGAAAAGGGGAACGCTATCAAAGGTAAAGGTTTTTCTAGCTAAGCCACTAAAGAAAAACCGTAAATTGAATCAGCTCTTTTAGTCGTAAACCTCGACGAGGGGAGATAAGTAATAGCAATGATTACGTACCGCCAAAGGGTATGGTTTATGTCTTAATATGAAAGCTATGCTCAGAAGAACTGTATCGCGCAGATAGAATCTTAGAGTTTTCTAATTATATGGTTCAGACTTTAGAGCTGCAAATAGGTAGGTATCTTGTTATTATCGAAAAAGAGAATGCTAGAATTGAATAGCGTGTGAAGTTGAAGAGTGTGTGTTTTTTTTTAAATAAATTTTACATCACAATATTTCTTATTAAATAAATTATCATCACAAGACAAAAAAATTATTTCGTTTTTCGTGTGATACCTCACTCTTCTTTCGAAAAGATGCATGACCCATTTAAAAACAGCAAGCTGATTCTAAATTTAACCTCACACTAAAAAAACCTAGCTCAGATCTATATTAAAGACCCCATTCCCACTATTCAGCGATCGATAAAGAGAGATGACGTCACGTTATCGACTACCAATCAATAACAATAAAAGCCGATGGTCTATTGAGAGAAAAAAACGAGGAGCTATCGCTTCAGGCGCTAACCAGTAGCGGCTTCTATTCGTTATTAAAATACTTAGATCGTAATCACACAGAGATACAAGAATGATAAATTGTTGAGTATCGACAGTTAGTGTCGGGACCACGAGGTAGTTTTTGCATCGATACGTACGATGTTAGGATGGAATTTCGTTTTGTATTTACGTTCATTTTCTGTGGGGGTTATAAATTCTAGGTTTGCATGAATCTATTCGAGTTTCTTTATCTAAAGTGTTTTCTAAGTTAAGTTTTGTTTATACTTTTATACGCTTTGGAACAGTTTTGTCAGCATCCATCTTGTCATACAATAATTGGACATTTTTTCCCAGTGATTGCTTCGTTGACTAAACTTACTTCTTTAGGAAAACCACACTATGGTAATATGAATTAGTTATTAGTGTCAATGCCAATTTTCATTGCAAATTGCTTTGCAATTGCTGTTTCCTGTTACTCTTATTGCCCATCTCCATCCATCCATCCATCTCATTCTTCTGCCCTTATCCAAATTTTATTGGGATCAGCGTAACATATTTTTTTTTCCATTCTTCGCTATTAGTTGTCATCTCGGTAGTCACCTCCTTTCGAGACTTATCATCTTTGACACCGTCCACCTGTTTCTTTAGTCTTGCCCATACCCATAAGCCTACAAATCACAAAGACCATCATTACAAAACTATTTCTTTCTTTCTCTGAATCGTCTACCAGTAGCCTAACATCGCCAAATCATATCACTTATTCATTATATTGATAGCCATCTCATTTCATCTTAATGATAATTATCGCTCGCAGTGTTAATCATTTCTATGATGATGTGTTATCATTTTTTTCTGAAGAATCGAATAGAAAGGTTTTTTTGATTCGTATTATTTGATTGAATTGATGAATGATGGGATTAATAGGTACCTAGTAAAGTTCACTGTCTTCAACCTGTTATTTAGATAGTTCTATGGCAATTGAAATAGAAGATGTAGCGTATTAGATCGATGATGTTTTTCCTTTAAGATTCTCATAGTATAAGAACTGGAGCCCCTAGTAAAAAAACAAAAATACAAAATATGGGAAGAAAAAACTAATGAGCTATGGGTCGTACTATATTAACTACAAGTAGGTACAATTTTAGTGATCAATGAAGTAACTAATATTTTGTATCTATTTTAAAAGAGTTTACATGGATTTTCTTGCACGTTCTTTTTCATGAAGATACGCTTTGGAACGGGTAACTAGCTTCATCTGTCTGAATGACCGACTACTTTGACAATTCAAAAGTGACTGTTAATGATATAATTGAAATACACGCTTTTAGTTTGAGTTTATCTATATCTTGCCGCCACAACTTTTCACTCCACAAATAATGTAGAACAGGCTCTAAATTCTAGGCCTTTGATAATATTATATAGATTTATTAACAGGTACATAAGATATTTATCCATAATTATCCATAAGTAAACTAATAATAAAACATTGAAATTATTTATGAGCCGTTCAAAAAATCATTAACCCTAAAAAGCGCACGGGCACATTATTCCACAAAAATAACAGTATAACATAAATTTAACCGAGTATATTATATCGGGCATATAATTGTCGGTTGTAAGGCATATAATAGTGTATAATTACGACACGTTCATTAATGTGTTACTATAATTTAGTTTAATATGAGACTAATTGAGCTATCGTTACTTGAAGCTTTGATCGACATGAGAACCGATCGCTTTTATTATACACTGTTTGGTTTAATTAAATACTTGTTTTTTTTTTGTGCTGCACTAGTTATTTGGTAATAGTGCCTTAATACCTTTAATCTATATGTAAGCGTTTCTCATCGTTATGGATTTCTTACTATTTTTTAAGTTCAATTTGTTAAAAACTTATTTTTTTATTTAAGTCAGGTCTTGTTAAGGCAATCTATAATAAGTTTAATTTAATAAACTAGATTTGAACTGCAAATGCACATAAAGGCGAGATTCCACCAGTGTGCGGTACTGTGCAGCACTGTACTGCGCAGTGTACGGCACAAATGCTTCTTTCGGTGAACTCACACAAGGCTGCTGCATTGTACGTTTATAAAATTTACGCACAGTTGGAAAAAGAGACTTAGGTATCTGGAGCTCAGTACAAAATGTTTATGAACAAATGTATCTACTGAACACAATTTTGGTGGAATGGCGCCTTAATAACAAATAGATGATACTGCTTTATTCAATATAATCGCTCTACCGGTTACTACAACACTCAATTAACCTAAAGAAAAGCCTTAAGCTGACTATAATAAGTTTAACTGCCTCACCGACAAATATAATTAGATACAACACTAAACTGCTGACCTATCACTTCACATAATACATTTATATCACGATCACACACACAGACACATAATTTAATAGTAAACAAAATAAATATAAAATCTAATGCAAATTAATAATGTGCATACAAAAAACAAGATAATGATTTGGATCGTGAGAACGTTGAAGTGAAAGTGCTAACTATTTTAGTATTACGATTACGGTTACCGATGTGTGTAACAATAAAAACTGGTGCCTTATTGGAAGTATCGGGTTCCGTAGATAAAATTTTATTATTATTTTTACGCTCTACTTTTGAAATGACATGACTATGAACTTAAAAGGTGGTCGTAAAAATATACAATATGGAGAGTACAATACAACAATAAATAAAACTACGAAAATGAGAAATAAATTTTAAAGCATTGAATTTGTTAAATATTTTTTTCCAATAAACTTAATAGTAGTGATGGACCAACTAAAGGTTTTATATAACAATCAAATGGTTATAGTGAATAAGCTATTGGTTATATTTGATTAAATTATTGTATGCAGACTAGGAACGTCATTACTTCATTGGATATACAAAGTTTAAATTATTATCGTATGTCGCCCCCACATTGTTTAAACACTAGCATGCTTATAGTTAAGTAAATATATTGGTAATAAAGAACACTGGTAGGAGGAAGATAATCACTAGTAATATAATTTCTCTAGAAGAGGTCGGGTGAGCGTCCGTCGATCTGCTCGTAAAACCAGTAGTTTGCCGTTTTGCAGAGGAGCTAACTGACTGTTAGCTCATTATTAAACCTACATGAAGTTTTCCTCATTAGTTTAGTAAAAATAATATTTATTATATTATGCGCAAATGCAAATGTTATGCGATTTATTTTGTCTGACATTTTCCTATTTCTTATTGTCACTGCAATAGATTATAAAAAACTAACCCTCCATTTTCCTGACCTACATATTTATAGTCTGCCGTTTTCTATAAATTAGTAACTCTGGTAGCTACTAAGCTATTAGCTTTAAGTACTATTTATTTTTATTAGCTTTTATTCTTCTTTTCTTTAAATGAAATATAAATTCTCAATGAAGAATTTTAATAAAATGTGAAATATTAACAAAAATCTACTACAAATATAAAAAGATCTCCAAAACTACTCGGCACGTAATAATAATATAATATCCGTAAGCAATCACAGATCATGAGCAGTAATCAGACAACCTGTCGCTTTGTAAAGGTGAAGACAGAACAATGTAACGCGTTGCGTAAAGGAATCGTGTGTCACGTGGTTAAAGGGCACCAGTGTTAACGTTATTTTTATGTGATTCGTCTTAACAGGGTTATTAAAAAAAAGATTGTATGAATATTTTTCTTTGGGTTTATATTTTCCTTATATCATGAAAAAAAAGTATTTTTAAATAGATCGATATTATAATTATTACTAATTGATTACAGCATAAGATGCAAAGAAAAAGTAAATTGGTGTTAACTTTGAATAAAATATACTTAACAGTTTTACTTACTCTATAAGGAAGAAACGTGATGATAATACATAAGTAATAGTATTATTAATTTAAACGTGATCATTAATACTTATTACCTGTGACTTGTTTCCATGTAATCCACATTTAAATTATCATAATTATGTACTTTAAATGTAGTATTAGATACTGGAACATGTAAAGTGCAGTACATTATTATGATGTTCCTAATTAATTCGCTAGCACAATAATGTGTAAAAATATCTACCAATATTTTTAAGTGATATTATAATTTTAAAAAAATGTTTTAATATTAAAATTATAACATCGCAACCAAAGGGTTAAATGCAAAAAGTACCACAAGGCCATACACACTAGCTCCGGCTCTTTGACATAATAAAATTACATCAAATTAGGATTTCCACAAACGAGGAACATTATCAATAATCAGAATATCAGATACGCTAATTATTTTAATTTTATGCTTACACAAGAAGTCAATGCACGCATTCTCATAACTTTATACTAATTACATCACCAGATTTGGTGTTTATTATAATTTTAATGTTTATCTACGTATTGCATTTCAAATGATTTCTAATAATTGGTATCAGTCAGAATCTAGCTTTAGAAGAGATCGTCTTCCCTTAGACTGCACACATAGGTGAAGTTATAGTGTAGTGACGAGTTGACCTCACGCACACAAAGATACGTTCACCTGCCGCGAACCACTCGTGCTCACTGTCACATGTAAGGACGTGACTACACCGGGGGATTTTTCTTTTTGAAGTTTTTTTTGTTTAATGCCGTGTTGGTATTTTTATGACAGTGTTAAGTTACGATACCCCGGCAAAAAACTTGAATAAATATAAAATGTTTTTAACATTTTGTTTTATAACTATAATAAAGTCAGCACAATAATAATGAGTAGCATGATCATCATTTTAGACTGATCCAAATAAATCTCGCCTGTCAATTTACACGCAATAAAAATGCCAATTTTCCGACACGATATCTAAGCTAATGAAACATCGGATTTCGAACACTAATTAAATGCAAGGCAATAAAAACAATAAACCCAGTGTAGCAACACTCTAAGCTAAACTCTGACATTCCACTCACACACGCACACGATCGAGCGAGTATCGCAACACATCACCTGTCGAGTCGACCGCGACCTCCCAACCAGCCAGTACGTTATTAATATTGGTCAATACACTCACACTAACACACCCAACTTTTCACAAAACCAACCGTATCAATCCAAACACAGAATTCAAATTCAAACGCAACGCATTTTCATTCAATACAATTCTACACGCACACATTTAAACCAAAGGTGTTGGCTGCGCATGTGTGCACGAGACATCGCTTTTGAATGGATACAGTTATTGCTGGAATAGTTTTGAGCTCTATTTAACTGAAATTAGGGTTCGTATTAGTTCGTACTAGGAAGTAAGATTGGATAGAGCACAGCGAAATGTAGCTCTGAGGTCGTGGGAGCTCGCCCGACCGGCGATTCGGTTAGTTATATTATTTTCGAAGATGTAACGGTATGAAATTTTTGATAACATATTCGGGTACAATATATTTGACGTATATTATTGTTTATGACAGCTATTGTTATTAATTTCGCGTAGTAATGGCGAAAAAATCGAAAGAAACGTTCTTGATCCTCGGTTTTTGGTACTTTACTTTTATTTATGGGGTTGCAGATATTTTATTATGATATAAAAAATAATTCATTATCACGTAAGTGGTTCTTAACGGCATTATTTTTAATTATTGTAAATCGAAAAAAGTGAAAATAAAGACATTCTGTTGTATTTTTTATTTTATTTTACATAATCAATGAATCGTTTATCGCCGTCAGAAAACTTTTACTCCCGTAAAATGATTTAATTTTTTTCCACATAATTAGATCATAGTTTGTTGGTAGACTTAATGAAATGCTATAAAAGTAGACAACTAACTTATTTACCAAATATATTAGCGAAATAGATTTAAAAATAAATTGCTGCACATTTGAGATCAAAATATAATTAAGTCTAGATTAATTTTAATAAAATGAGGCGATCTAAATTTAAAAATCGTTAATTATAATTTCTTGTCGTTTCAATATATTTTTAGATTAAGACTAAAATAGATGAGAAAGTGAATGCTTGATATTGCTAAAGATCAAAATTAGGGTGATACATTAAAAATATTATCTACAGATTATTTATATTTACATTGCTCGCTCTGGATTGCAACTACCATTTGGTGGCGCTTGGTTTATCAAAACATATAACAGTAATTAAATCTTTAACGACATGGGGTAATTGGTTATACATTTAATTTTGCTCCATATTTTTAAGAAGTAAGTTATCATGTTCCTAGCCTTGTCCCAACTATGTTGATGTCGGCTTCCAGTCTAACCGGAAGCAGCTGAATACCAGTATTGTACATGGAGCAGCTGCCAATCTGACCTTCACAACCCAGTTACTTGGTAACACGATACCCCTTGGTAAGACTGGTTGTCAGACTTCTGATGACCCGTAACAACTGTCAACAGCCGGGACCAACGGCTTAACGTGCTTTCCGAGGCCCGGAGGGGTCTTGGTATATAAAGATGGTCACCCATCCACGGACCAACCGTGGCAAGCGTAGCTTAACCTGATCGGTCCACCCGTGCGGCTGTTATTGATTTGCCACGAGCCCCTTTTTATGAGGCAAGTATCCTCTCATAAATGAGATGTCTGGAAAATACGTACAATCTACTGCACGATCATTCACCTATCGATAAAAATAATGCTACACAAAATATAACATAACATCACGTTTTTCCCGAAGGTTTGGCAGAGGTGTACCTACATACCACCTACACCCTCATTTCGCTAGTTATGTTTAAGTCCCATGTAATAGGGGGCGAGCCTATTGCCATCAAACGGGCACAAATCCAGACTCCAGGATGCTACTGAGAAATTTCTGATACAAAAACCCAATAACACTTTGCCCGACCTAAGAATCAGGCAGAAAAATAAATATACCTAAAAAAACAAAGAAGTCTCAGACCCAGAGGTCCTGGGTTCGATTCCCAGTGGGAGCAAAATGTTCTGCTCGGTTTAGTTCATGGTAGGGCTTGTTCTAAGTCCGCCTGGCTAGCTACCATCATCTTATCTAAGTCTGTCGCCATAACAACAATGTTAACAGTATTGTTGTGTTTCGGCAGTTAGAGATAAGATAGCCCGTTCCTCTGTGGTTGAGGATTCCGGGTAAAGCTCGCTTCCACCTTCGGCCTGATCATCACTTACCATCAGGTGAGATGCAGGCCAAGAGCTTCCGCGTTAAGGGTAAAATAAAATAAAAGATAGCTTAAAAAGTGTGATGACTGATAAGAGTGATAAGCAAATGATAATAGCAGTATCTTCTTTAGATCGCTGACTCACCAAGTCCAGTAGTAAACAGTTATCAATCAATGCGATATCATTCTACACCAAATTAAATCAATCCAGTTTCAACTTTTGATCTCACCGCGAACTTTCGCCTAATCATACTTAAAAATTAACTACATAATAGATATACTTTTTATATAATTATTATATTGATTAATAATATAAAAATATTAATTAACGTTATAAATCATAATTGACTACGCGAAATAATTACTTTAATTGTATCATAATTATATTTTTATTAAGTTGTTAGTGTTGTATGGGGAGTCGCGGTAACATGAAAGTTTTAATTTTTAGTTTTAGTTTAGAGCATAATTTAGTTTAAGTGGATGTTGTATTAGCTTTTTTTCTATTTTAATTGATTGTAAACGAGCATACGGCACACCCGATGTTTTTGTTATTTAGTGCAGTTTCAATTTTTTTTTTTTATGTTTTAGTTTTTAATGATTTTAATTTTAAACGAGGTTGAGTGTGTTTGCCCATCGATTGATTATAGATAGTTAGTTGTTATTACTTGTTTTTAAAACCGGTTTTTTATTCGTGGTGTATGAGTGTTGACCGTGGGTTTAGTGGAATAATTATTTTATTGCTAGATACAATTTGAGCCTGGGAAAACATTTTGCAATTTGGAGAAATTCAAATTTGAGTTGATCAAATATTTTTTTAATCAATGTTGCTAATTAATTTCTTTCTGTCTCGTTGATCCAGTGGTCACAAGCGCTACTGTTGGATCTGGATTCGATTCTTAAGTCAGGCAAATAGTTATTGGGTTTTTGCATCAGGAATTTTGGGAATTTCAGCCTGGTGTCTGGATTTGTGCCCGGCTGAAGGCAAATAGGGTTGCCCCCTATTACATGGGACTTAAACATAACTGGTGAAACTTGTGAACTGCAGGTACACCTCTGCCTTTCTCTTTGGGTATTGCAGGCGTGATGTGTATGTATATTGTCAATTTCTTGGTAGATGAAGAAGATGGATTATTTGCTTACTGTCAAGTTATTTGCGAAGCTCGACGTGTTTTTGATTTCAATTGTTTTAATTTGAATAAAAAAAGATCATCCATCATTTAGAATCAGTGCGTCAAAATGTCGAAATTAAGCGAAATGTCGAAACAAACCGTGACGAATGTATGATAGATCTGACATTTGACATCATTGACAAAACTATTGCGATCATCGATCAGCTGTTATTTGTGTATCGTCAAATATTTGCACAAGAAAGGTCGTAGGTTCAATTCCTGATTGCCTTGATAATAATATTTATGACTTTATTCAACAAAGTTATGTTTTCGACCTGCATTTTTCTGTAATAATTATGAAGTTTATGTGTGATTTATATATTTTACCTTCGAAATCAAAATGTTGCAATAAAATAAATAGTGATACCTACAACTATTTGCCTAGTTTTGATACGTAATTAACACTTTGCAATTATAAATATTCGCACCCACAGTAATTATCAGCAATTAATAATTACGCGAAAACCTTGAATGAACACTCTAACTTTGATTGCAAAATTAACATACTCTAAATCAAATAAACTTGTTGATTAGAGTAACACGAATGATTAATTTAGTATAGGCAGTAAAATAATATACAAGCCGTAGCTATACATTTTTTATACTAGTATCTTATACTAGTATTTTATACTAGTATTTTATACTAGTATTTTATACTAGTATTTTATACTAGTATTTTATACTAGTATTTTATACTAGTATTTTCTAAAACTTATTAATCGATCCATCTAACTTGTTCCCCATTATATTGGGGTCAATTTCCTGTCTAACCGGATGCAGCTGAATACCAGTATATAGAGTGACTGCCTATCTGACCTCCACAACCCAGGCTTTGGGTAACACGACACCCCTTGGTAAGACTGGTTGTCAGACTTTTGGTCTTCTGACTACCGTAAAGACTGTAAAAATCTACGAATGATAGACAAGACCAACGGCTACGTGCTTTTCGAAGCACGGAGGGTCTCGATATGTAATGGATGATGACCCATCCATGAACTGACCGCGGCAAGCGTAGTTTAGTTTTTGCAATCAAACTGTGTAGCTGTTATTACTTAGCCACGAGCACCTCTAAACTAAGCCACATTTTATTTACTACACGGTTGGTACCCCACGGTTAGTTGTCAGACTTTCGGGCTTCTGACGACCACTGTAAAATATTCAAGTATGATAGCCGGGACCAACGGCCTAACGTGAAAATACTTATTATGCTGTAAAATTTTCTAATCTTTTGATGCTATTTAATTTTACAACAAAAATAAAACAGGTGTAGCTACTGCATTTATGTCTTTTGTACTACGTATTGGGCGTAGTACAAAAGACATAAACGCGTTAAAGTCACCCGAATTCGCTACGATTTTTTTACAATCAATTCAGCTAACCTCACTATACGTTTATGATAACGACTTGTTATCCAATATAGGAACCGGTAAAAGTTTGTCCATGTAATTAGACAGTAAGTTTGCCTCGATTTAAAATTTAATTTAACACCGAGTGCAAAAAACATAAACGCGTTAGTGACTTCCGAATCTGCTACGACAATTTTTAATCAATTCGGCTATGTTACTATTCGTTTAACAAACGACTCGTATTTCTTCGATATAAGAATCGGAAAAGTTTACCCATTCAATTAGTCAAACCTGCCCCGATTCAAAATCATTTTCCATCGAGTGCAAAAGACATAAAAATTTTTATTATAACAAAAAACAACCGACTTCCAAAATAACACTACAAAATGAAAAATAACTTTAATTTCGGAAGTTGGTGTCTTTGGATTCGTATTTTCGTTATATTGCCACCGACTTCCGAAATTAAAGTTATTTTTCATTTTGTAGTATTGTTTTGGTAGTCGGTTGTTTTTATTTTGTAAAAAAGTTTTTATTTATCAATTTTTAGTGTATATAAAATATACCCAAATCGTTATAGGTGCGCCTATACTATTTGAAGAGTTCCCGCGATTTCTCTAGGATCCCACCATCAGGTGCTGACTTGATGACCATGGGACCATCTCGGAAGTATAGCCTTTCAAACAAAAAAAGAATTTTGCAAATCCGTCTGTCTATATATGGCGGAGTTATGCCCGAACACACATAAAAAAAAAAAAAAATATCCGAATTGATGATCTCCTCCTTTTGTAAGTCGGTTAAAAATCCGCTTCGAATTTTTTAAATCAATTTTGCTACCTTCCCTATTGCAAGTAAAACGACTCGTTAGCAAATAGGAACCGGAAAAAGTTTACCCATCTAATCAGACAACCCGCCCCGATTCAAAATCATTTACCACCGTCCGTAAGTAACACTATAACGGTTCTTAAGTGCTGTAGGTGCAAACATGCAGTATATTTATCGAATAGTTAACATTTCTGTTCGTTTGTTTACTCAGCTAATGACTTGGCCGGTTGTTAGAGATCTATTGATGTTATTAGTAGATGGTATGAGGTTGTCACTGTGTACGTGCTGACAAGGCGTTGATGATCTGTTGGTTGGTAATTGTTATGGGTTGATGCTTGACCATAATTATCTGCTACTAAATAGTTTCTTGCTGTAGGTTTTTTGGAACGAAGTTCCCTTTCGCGCGTTGCGAAAGGGGGCTAGACGGAAAAAATTGGGACCAAAAGTTGTAACGACACTTTTTATTTTTTATTATAACGCCATCTCACAGATGGCGTTATAATAAAACGACCACAGGTACTAATTAGTGGCATGCCTTTGTGAGGTTCATTTTTTTTTATTATAACGCCATCTGTGAGCGACCACAGGTACTAATTAGTGGCATACCTTTGTGAGGTTCATTCCATAACTTCGTTCCATCCGGGTGTTCCTTGACACCTCTCGGCTTTTTATATTTTTTTTTACTTCTGCACGCAACTTGAACCGCGAGCCTAATCTTTCCCAAGAAAAGGGCTACCCAATGCAAAAAGATTTTTTCAAATCCGACTGGTAGTTCTGGAGATTATCCCCTACATACAAACTTACAAACAAACGAACAAACAAACCAATTTCACCTTTTTAATAATATTAGAGATCAGCCCATAATACCTATTCCATTGAGTAGAAACAAACACTGCCTTGTTTGCAAAAGCGAAACACATTTTTCAAAAATTAATTGTATGGATGCCAGAAACTAAACTTCTGGCATCCATATCATTGCTAAGAAGAAAGTGTTATAACTAGTTCACAGAAGATAATAATATATAAGTTTTTTATACATATAGAAGTTAGATATGGCTATATCTAACTTCAAAAGCACCACAGAATCTGCCAAGAGAATAGTCACCTACGATTTTATCATATTTGATAATTTGTAACCATTTAAAACACAATCGACGTAGATACATTTCGTAACCTATTCCACTAAACTACTTCTAAAGAGTCATAAAAACCTACTAAGAAATCGACACGTATTTCACCTCTCAACATGCTTCAGGATGACGATTGACTTGTCGCGAAGTCGAACACGGCATGTTGCCACGCCGAGCGCCGAACGCAGAGTGAGCCTTACCACCCGACAACCCCACATACTGCTCGGTCCACTACGGTAATAATTTGACAATTTAGGTATTTTTTTGTACTAGACATCTTGTGCCATAATCCCATTGCTTGACAAAGCCCGTCTCCAAGTCCTTGCATATAATATGTAAGCATATATGCCAAAAAAAAAATATCCTTATAGAAAATTAGTTGCTTGTCGGTTATTAATGTTGATTACAGTATTAGGCAATATAAAAAAGATTACCGTCAATAATGATATTAATAGGGCTCACACGGGAAATAACGCTTTTGAGGCAAATTACCTTTGAATGTCAGCTTCACTTATAAAATATTTCAAAATCTGTAGGCCTAATGACGAATTTAATGCTCGGCCTTCAATAGGAACTAAATTAATAACCACTCATTTATCACCTTGCAAATATAACACATTTGAGAAAAAACTTAATAATATTCCCATGGTTAAGTAAAATGAACTTTGGTATTATGGAGCTAAAGTTTATATTAGATTGTCTAAATTATACAGTCGTTGGTCTTGACAAATTTAATGTTAAGTTGCCGTCGATTCGAGCACCGAGTGATTTGATTACTGATCGATGTATTGGTTTATATAGAGTTGATAATACCGCCTAATAAAATTGATTTTTTTGCGGCACTTTATCAAAATCTGTTCAGTAGCATAGTTATGAAACTTACCAAGTAGCAAAAAAGATACAAACATACCTAGAGAAAGAGATTCTTTTGCTTTTATGATAATAATAGGTGAAGAGGCAACAGCGCATAATTTACCATACCATATTGTACCAATATTTCACCTACTGAAAATGAGCAAGAAGAAAATGAAACAAGATGGAATCTTGCACGTTGTCTGGACAACGTGCAAGATTCCATCTTGTTTCATTTCGATATGTGGACGGCTAACCAATCTTTGGATTTATCTTGCAAAGCTTTTCTATTTCCAATGCTGTGCCCAGCAGCAAAATTTGAAAGCAAAACAAACTTAACACAGTATTTATTTAAACAAACAACCCGTTTAACAACTCCTGACAATTCGTAGCGAAGTTGCGATACTCGGGTGACGCTCGTGAAATGCGAAATCAGATAGTTACAGCTTTTTGCTCGACTGTACTCGTTTGTGTGTACTTTTTACTGTGACTGTACAAGTGTTGCGCAGTTCAGACCTGGAGATTTTGTTTATAGATGTACTTTAGAAAGAACTTGCGAATACAAAAGTCAAAGGTGCTACTGAATAGTTCACACATTATTTAGAAATGTGATTAAATACAATTTTAGGACATTTAAGCTTTCATAAATGAACTGGTTATGATCTCAGCTATTGATCATGCTGCAATTTACAGTCAATTATAGACATCATTATAGAGCAGTGGTGGCCCAGTGGTAACGGTCCCGACTTACAAGCTGTAGGTCGTGGGTTCGAACCCAGGCAGACGCTTTACTTTGTAAAAATAATTTCATGACTACTGGTCACAAAACGGTGAAGGAAAACATCGTGAGGAAACCGGCATGTCCTAGAACCAAAAATTCGAAGACATTTGACATCCACCAACCCACACTGGGCCCGCGTGGTGGATTGCGGCCCACTCCCTCTCATAGAGAGGAGGCCTGTGTCCCAGCAGTGGGAACATTAATAGGCTGATTATGTATGTTATGTATAGACATCTTAAGCCCGATAGCGTATTTGAAGAGTGTGATGTATAATGCTACGAGACGCAATCGCTCCAGAAGAGTTACTTGGACCAGTTCCAAGACAAAAAAAAATAAAATCTTACGAACTACTAGAAAAATCTTGCACTCAGCTGTAAACAAACAATGTCCAGAAGAAAACCTGTGTTTCCTATCACCCCCGGGCAGTACAATACGAATAGATACATAAAACGACCCCCGCAGACCGACGACTTTTTTGTCGCACAGTTAGACGTAAGAAAATGTTCGGAAGCAAAGCAATTTCATTGATCGCAGTGTCTCTGTAATTCGTTGCTTGCGATGTTACGCGGACGGTTGAAAGAAAAGTGTCGATAGTCTGCGGGGGACCTTTGGGCTGCAATTCTCATAGGAAACAGGGTTTTTTGTAAGAACGTTTACAGGATTTGTGACAGGTTATCTGTGTAAGTTTTGGTTAAATGGCTGTTGTTGTTGGTAGGTGTGTTAATCCTGCACTTATTATAATATATGACACAGGTTCTTTAGTCTATATCCAATGAAGGTAGCGCAAGGATCTTTTGATCTTTACGCATCTGTCTGTTAGCATTCAGCGTATTAGGCTAAGCGTATGCTAAAACGCAGGTCCACGCAGCGCCGGGCAGAGCAGATTTTGTAATGCATGAATGTACTAACAGCTGCGTATGCTGCGGCGCAGGCATTTGTGTCTGTACTGCTCTGCGTCACGTTGTCGAGCAGACACAGATTTCTGCGCGACGCGTACAGGTCATCATTTGTTTTTTACCACTAATTCATTATTTTGTTTCAATGACAGATTGTTTGTACTAGCTAGGATACGGATGTGTCTGTGTAGCTGCGTCGCAGCATGCGCTTTCGGCCTATGTCTGCCTCGCCTGCCCTACCCTGCAAAATCTGTACTGTGCTGTGCTGCGTCACCTGTATCTCAGCGTACGTTTAGCTTTATAGTTTCCTTAGTGTCCTTCTTGTAAACAGGTTTGATTTTCTATAGAAATATCTGAATTTAATTTTTACTATGGGTTTCCTGAGTCCAATTCATTTCAGTTTCTCTATGCCATGCGCATTATGAAATGCCAGATTATTGATTCGATGACAAACTTGAAATCGATGAATTGCCTTCGATATTCTTCAATCTACCCACGTTGATTCATTAATGGCAAAGAATTGATTATATGGGAATTTCTTTGTTTCTCAACGTCATCTTTATTATCTTTAATTCATTCAATATTAATACGCCATAAAACTTTAAATCACTCGATTTAAACATACGATTCGTCTAAATTTATACTAAATGTCGCAATGGTTAATTCACGACCATCCCTAGCTATAACTCTTCGTACATGTTACCTTGAAACTTGTCACCTTTATGTTAAGGGGTTAGAGTTCAGAATTGTGTAACTGTTGTAAAAGAAGTGCTTATTTGAAAATTCCTAACACGGCAGAAATTAAAATACAATGCTGCCTTCGTATAGTTGGATGTGTGACGTCGGCGAAGTTGAAAGCCGGTGGACGGCGATATATCCTTCAATGTAGGGATTAGGGTTGGCGAATCTTTCGTTACATATTTTTTGTTCTTATTTTCATTTTCTGTTTCATAAATATAACTATTACATTATATTATTTTAGCTTCCATAGTTAAATTAATAATGCTTCTAACTACGCTATATTATGCTTTCTAAGCTACTGTAGCAATACTTATTTTGCTGTAGTCACCACATTCTGTGACCTTTATAATTTGTACCTACCTATTTTAATTGCATTGACATTTTATCCATTTTTTTTTAAATGTTATATTGGTTTTTTTTAACTGATAATATACGGAATGACCGGTAACATCTTTATGCATGATCAAGTAAACTTTGGCACACCTAATTATTTGTCTACTGACGTCATTGGCCTCGTGCACCACTTGAGATTCTGCCAACACCACAGAATCAATAGCTTCAGTATAATTAACACTTATTAAACCTCATTTCAGTGCTAAGTTCCTCACGTAAAGGTCGACCGTATTTAATTAATTCCAATTGTGTTTGGAAGCATTGAAATTAGCTTTAATTTTTGTTGTTTCATTTTAGCTAACCACAAATCCACAATCCAGTGTTGTTATTACGGTTGTCTTCGCAGTTAATAATATTATTACAGTCTACCAAAATCCACATTAGAATGAAGGATTCATCATCATCATCATCATCAGCCTATTAATGTTCCCACTGCTGGGACACAGGCCTCCTCTATGTGAGTGGGAGTGGGCCGTAATCCACCACGCGAGCCCAATGCGGGTTGGTAGATGTCACATGTCTTCCAATTTTTGGTTCTAAGACACGTTTCTTCACGATGTTTTCCTTCGCCATTTTGAGAGCAGTGGTGATGAAATTATTTACACAAAGTAAAGCGCCTGCTTGGGTTCGAACGAACGACCTACAACTCGTAAGTCAGGGCCGTTACCACTGGGCCACCACTGCTCTTCGAATGAAGGATTAGCACAAAGGATTTTATCCTGGTAGTACGTTACCGTGGAATAATTTCAGACCGCCACAGAGTCTCCTTATAGGAATATTAGTATGATTTGCTAATGAAATGCCTTATTTGTGACCTGGGCCTTACAATTCGTAATCACTACAATGATCCTAGACCAGACCTGCTAGGAGCATAGTAATGAAATCCTCTTAGCTTAGGTTATGATAATATCATAACCTAAGCTAAGAGGATTTTATAGTTTTTTATATTATAAAAAACTATAAAACTAACCATTACTGTAAGGTTATTTAGATTAAATTAGGGGTGAGTGCCTGGTGATTCGTCACACAGGGTATCCTAGTATGGACACCAGTCTCTCACAAAAGATCATAATTATTCCATGCATTTTTGTCAAAAGTTATAATTATTTGCTCTATGTTTATAACTATGTGAACCTTTGTGAAGATAGAAATAAAGATTATTACTATTACTATATGATACCGTTATTGACAAGGCTCTTGATCTTCAGTAAATCTTACAGCTTCTCAGAATAATGTGACTGTCAAAATCATTTGAGGTCTGAAGACGGTTGATTAATTTTATTTGAAGCTGATGATGCCATTTTTGCTTAAACCATTGGTATTAGTATCCACGTAAAGGCCAAAGAATGGGTCAAACAAATAAAATTAATTCTATTTGTCTTTAAATTGTCTCAAATTGCGTGTATAGAGTAACTTATTGGTATGTATGTGTTGAAGGCATCATAAAACAGTGAAAGTTTATGGCTCCTATTGGGAGCCGAATTTAAATAAAATGTAGCAACTGGGCCTTAATTACATTGATTGGCTTAATTATGTGGCATATGTAATGAGAATGAAGGTCGTTTTCTTTTATGGTGTACGCGGAAACTAAGTGGTTGTTCAAGATATGAGATGTGTGGTCTGTTCTGTATGGGCCACTTGTATTTTTCTGTAATTTCTATAGCTTTATTTTTGACTATAAACAGGGACGCATGCCTTTTCCACAGAGATCGAGGGCAATAGTCTTTCGTTGCATTGTCATCCCTGTAAATTGGCATACAGCAATGTGGTAGAAAAAAGAAAATAAAATCGGGAAACTCTACTCTGTTCAGATAAAAAGTTAAGTTTCAAAAACTGTAACCCGACTACGGGAAAATAAAAGTGATCGGAAAAATACGAAACAAGAAAATATTTCAGACAGAAATCAAGACAAAGGGACAAAAATGGGCAAGTTAAAGGTTAACTTGTCCAATTTTGTAGGTGTTCCTGGCATCTACATAGTTACAGGCCAGGAACAATTATTATGGCAAGGGACGATGGTTTCACCCTAACACATTTGAGCTTTTCTGAAGTTACCATGCAAAGAAATATTTACTACCACGAGTTAATCTAATTCAAACCAGCGCAAAATTAAACACAGCTACAACTTTAATCTAAAGTATAACCTATAATCATATACCACGCTGTACTAAGTACCATGTACCTAACTAAGTACCTACTAATGTTCTCGACGACATTAAACCAGCCCATCGCTCAAAGTTATACCATCAGATAACGACAAGTGTTTTATTCCCCATGAATATAACGTTCGCGCATAATTATTTATTAGATTTGCGCGTATTATTTGTTAGTTTCTACATAAGAATGTAAGGTTATCAGTGAGATTTATGTGTTATGTGCTACTAAACGGTAAAGGTAGGTTCGCGTAAGGCACATACTTGTAATTATGTGTTGCACCTAGTAGTATTATAATCTTGTTTTGATGTTACATGCACGATGTATTTTGTATTATTGCTATTATTTTTTATCGTAGCTTTCAGCACGCATAGCATGATCGACTTATTGGTCAAAGTCAAAGTCAAAGTCAAATCATTTATTTCAAATAGGCCCTTGAAGGCACTTTTGAACGTCAAAATGGTGATTCGAAAAAGGTGATTCGAGTTGCCTGAAACAGGCTAATCGACTTTTGAAATATTTTTTTTTCTAGAGGCGTTTCGCACGAAGTCTATTCACCGTAGAAACGGAAGACACCGAAGACAAAATGACAAATTGTAGAAAGTACCTGTCGACCCCCAAGGGAAAAAAGTGTGAACTTTTGTTACAGTGCAATATACTTGCATTAAAACATGCTCAGTTAAATTACTTTAAACAATAAGCATTTTTCATACAAACCTACGAAGAGACAGCCACAAAACATAGAATAATTTGTATTTTAGTGTTTGTCTAACTATTCATGTATCCCTAATCTAATGGTCTCCATTTAATTAATAAAACTTATTTTATCCTAAATTTTATTTAAAAAATTGCCAATGGTCAACCCTAGCCCCGCGCGTGCGCACACGCGGCAATTTGTAAGCGGCGTCCGCGCAGCTTTCCCGATGCGAGCCAAAGAGGATCAATCTACTCCATATCGATGTGTATCGCCTATTGGCTATTGTGGCCCTACGCGTCTATGTGATCCTAGTATTTATGATGTGTGTGGTATGAGCGGGAGCGTTTTTTTTTGAGTTGTGATGGTGAATCATAATTGGGTATTATTGTGATGGTTTCATTATTTGTATGTGTTGGGGTGTAACTCCCAACAGTGAAAATGTTATGTTGATGTTGTATATTGGGATGTTATGTTTTGGAATGTTATGTTGAACGAGTAAACCGATTGTTATAAAGGTTTTATTTCTACTAAAAATAATATGTTATAAAGGAATAATGTACAATAATGTTGGATTAAACAAACTGCAACGTTTCATTGTAAGTAGGCCAAGTTAGTTGAATGTACAGCGTAGCTCGTACAGTATGAGTAGACTTTTGGGCACTGAGACAGTGAGGCGACAGGAGGCAGACTACGTAAGAGATGGCGGTACGAGCTGGATAGGTTCCATTAAAACTGAAAGGAGGCCGCGTGGGCTCGCGAAAGGTAGGAGTTGGAACGAGGCCTTTGCCCAGGAGTGGGACAGTGTAGGCTAGTAAAACCAAAAGACTATTGATAACTATTTTAGAAAGAAGTAGCTTTTCCCTGCGAATTCGCGTGCGTGGACCTCGAAAAAAAAAAATTGGTAGTCTGGGACTGTCGATCGAAGTGAAAACTAAGTAACGCCATCTAACGAAAATGTCAGGAATTTATGTGGCTTGCTGTCAGTACAAGAACGAAAGCTGTAGCTCCATTAAATAAAACAGAGTGCGCTGTCAACAAAAAATTTCGATCAGGTCACGTGTCCTGACGCGAGTTTAACATTTTTTACCCATGCCAAAAAAAGTGCACAACGCCGCTAAAGAAATGTTCACTTCAAAAATCTTTAAAAACCTTCTCCATGAACAATTACATATATTATAAGAGTTAAGTTTCACGTTCATTGGTCAAACGGTTTTGGAGGTTATCAATCTCATTATAATAACATACATTTTGATTTAAATTATTTAGATAAAAAAATATGAACTAGAGTTCATTTTAAAAAACCAGTCTGAAAATCTGCTTATTATTCATAAAAAAATATTATCACTTTAACGCTAAACGCATGCTAGACGTGCTAATAAGAATATGGGATCAAAATACTTTCTGAAAAGTGTTTTGCGAAACTTTATTATACAAGACATTTTGAATTTTATTATAAATGTAATACTTTGAATATTTAACATGCAAGCTGGGCTCGAGTTTGACAACTGACCAATGATTTACCTGCAGTATCTTGGACATAAGTGACATCGGTGAAGGAAAACATCGTGTGGAAACCTAGACCTATAATTCATATATAGGGTGACCGATACTTAAACACGTGACTTTACTCATCATTATGAACAACTTTTACTATGGGACCAAACGTGAAATCGCGAAAGGGAGAGTAATAGGATGGTATTATTATTTTATATTTTATAAATAATGAATAAAACTGGGTTTGGTTTTCACTTAGCATACCTGGACTAAACAAGCAAAAATACCGATTGATTATAATTTTGGATACTTCTTATATATTTTCATTCACTGTACAATAAAAGCTCGGTATATAAAGCTTCCCTGGTACCTCATTAACGGCAAAATATGTAAGAGTCTATTAACTGCTCCCAAATTACCATGTTTATATTTTTGTTTTATTTACATTTTTCCTTGACATAATCATAATTTTATTTGACATTATATACCTACTATTTAATTTTCAACTCTTTATTAGTGGCTTTTGTGGACATGTTCATTATTCAGATTTGTTACAGTTGTAATAGCAATCATGTTATTTCGTTTCAAATAGGTTTTTATTTTATTAATTTATTTATCTTTTATATAGGATTCTTTTCTATTTTGTGAATGTGAGAACGCTGTAGGCTTAGTAGACTGTAGATTTGTTGACCATCTTCTATTTTGTTAAGTACTTGGTACTTAATGAAAGACCTACACTGTCGTCGCATACCTAATAACACAATAAAATTATTATTTTTTTGAAAATATTGTAAAACCCAATTATTTTTAAAAGAATAACCGTGGAGTTTCTTGCCGGCTCTTTTCCATAGGAAACGACCAATTGGAACCGTGCGTAGCTTCTGACATTTCATAAATGCCCATGTAGGTTTATGTGAAATAAAATATTTTGAATTTGAATTTGAATTTGGTATTACTAGCGTATTTTTATGAAAGCAAAAACACTTTCAGTCCTTTCACACTACCCATCCAACATTTATCGTCAATAAAAGCTATCGAAACAATAGCGAGTGTGATCAGATTCGTAATCGATCCATGCCGATTGCAAATCGATACATACGAAATCGAATCGGGATGTATCGATGTGCGCTAGCGACGATTCGCGCGGAATTTTCCTTTGTGAATATTGAGTTATTGAGATCAATGCCAATGAAGTTTGCATATTTTAAATGTATTTTGTTTACTTGATGTCTTAAGGGATTGTGAGTTTAACTTGGCCAATAACGGGCGGTAAGTTATAGAAACATATGATAAATTATGAATTACACAAACTATCACAAACTGACAATTCAAAATATTATCTACGTTCAATTCATATTACGCAATTTGACAGTTTTATATAATAATGAAGTAACATTTAAACTGTAGAAATAAAAAATACGAATCTCATTTGATTAATAAAAACTGTAAAGAAAAATTATACGCCGGTTTTTTTCATGCGGCAATATTTACACCAAATATGATTCTGATATGAATTAAATTGAATATGATTAAGCTAAAATATGTGTCACCATAGAGAAATTGCTGGGTTATCAGAAAATGAATTGGTGTTAGAAGAATTGCTTAATGTGGCCGTTTTAGGTCATAAAATTCTTCATTTTCAGTAGCGGATGTCACAGACTATTATGTTAATACATGCAAAAATTACATAAGAACTATAAGCACTTTTATACGCACTAACCGTTTAGAGTCAAGTACCACCTTTATATTCCACTTTAAACTACAAATGTTAACGATTGGTCAAGTACTTGTATTAGGTAACAACAAACATACGCATCCACAATAAAAAATATTTCAAACAAGAATGATTGACGTAAAACGAAGACGATAATAGTTCGGTCAGAAGTAATGTTTTTAGGCAATAATACTCGACGAGTCTGTACAAGGCATTACAAACCAAGCACCAAGTGTATTGACCCATTAATCTAGTTAAAACTACTTACATAACACAGTCGCATGGGGCATAATAAGTGACGATTTATTTATTTGAATCGCGAACTCTGCCGTCATCGTCGTCTTTAATTATCACACCTTCATCATCTACCAGTGCAATTCCAACTTTATGACGTTGACAAGTAAGTTTCTTTTTGCATAAAACACAGGCACGTTAAGTTGTTTCTGTATCGCGTTCGAAATATACATTTAAATGTTGGCGTTTATACGGATTTGCCAGTTGAATCATCAATGCGTTCACTCGAACGTACGCCGAGTATTAAGTCGAACTGAACAGATCTAAATGTAAATGTTTAGCAACACGAATGTAGAATAAGGTTTTATTTTTAGGGTTCAGTAACCAAAGGATGCCAAATGGAACCGTATTATTAAGCCTCCGCTGTCCGTCTGTCTGTCAGCGGGCTGTATCTCATAAACAGTAATAGGTAGACAGTTGAAATTTTCACAGATTATGTATTTCTATTACCGCTGTAACAACAAATAATAACAATTTAATATAGTCATTCATTAAAGGGGCGACCCCCTTTAATGATTTACTATATTAAATTGTATATACAAGATCCCATGCCCATCTTATGCTCGTCTTAAAACGATACGGAACACAAAATGTGCAAGTCCGACTAGCACTTGGCCAGTTTTTTGTAAACAAACTTCGGTATTTCTCAAGATCATTTGATCATTTATATACATGACACAGACAGTGTTTTTCTATCGACGCCCGTATTTTGAGTTACTTGTAAACAGGTTTGTTTCCAACTCCTCGATTACTGGATACATTGTAATGTCCTTTACTTGAATGCAATACGTTTGATTATCTATAAGAATGTACTTGTAATCTTTGTAAGAATGCTGCACAAGTTTCTATACTGATCTTTGAGAAAGAAGTATAGGATTGTATCGGCGGCGGTTTACTGCGAGGTTGTTACCTACAAGTATTCGTTCTTTTTATTAAGGCGAGCAGATCTTAGATCTAAAACGACCATAAGTATACGGTTCACTGGTAACTACAGTAATGCAGGGAAGTTAGTACTAAGATAAAAAGATACTTATTTAAATAGTTATAGCGGTTAGGTGGAATATGGGAAAGGTACTACTGCTTGTATGTCCAGCATTAAAATAAGACATACTGAAAAATTTGATAACATCTACTAAACGGAACTAATTCTCAATATACAGTTTTATAAAGAAGTCAAACATACACTTGTGTTCAACAGTGAACTTAATAAATAAGTTTAAACAAAATTGAAAGAGACTTTTTACTTAGGGCTCTATTTTGTCACTAAGTCAATTTTTCTAGATACACTAACTCTCTTTAAACATTTTGACACTGTATTTTAATAAACATGTCCTATTTTTAATAGCTTATAGATAGAAATAGAGATAATAATTATATTTTTAACCGCCTCTGTAGACTAGTGGTTGAAATAAAATTAATTTCCTATACACATATTTCGCTTAAGCTTACTGGCTAATTTGTTTACATACCAGTCTTTACTCGCCCGGTCTGAACGAGGCGTTAGCGATTATTATCGAATCGTTTTGCATATCGATACTTGTGTTCGAACCGATACTGTTTGCGTCTGAGTAAGGATATTTGTTGTGGATACTAACGATGATGTCCACAGTAATGTTTCCATAAACGGGGACTGTTTCTAGAAACTAGTACGGTAGAACCGATTTTGAAATCGAGTTGGGACGAAGCGTACACTGAATCAAATATTTGATCGGTTTGATGCATGGAAAAGGATATTATTATCGTTTGAGAGGTTTCCTGTTTTGGTAATTGAATTTTGCCAAGTTAAAAGTTTTGATATTTGTTTTGCAACCGTGATTATTATATCATAAGGACACATAGCCAATGTGTCCTTATGATCTTAATGCGACTAGGTTTTGAATATTATGTTAAGACTTTTTGATCTAATTTACTTATTTATTTACTATCTATTTATCTATACACAGCAGACAGAGGAATCATGTATCAAAACTCAATCTTTTTTAGTTATCAAATATTTAAAATAAAATCTATGGCTGATGTGATGTTATACACAGCTTGACAGTAAGTGTTATAAGTTCGTGATTTGCATCTAATTACACATTTCTAATTATTTAAGCTCTTTTTTTGTCGCTCTTATTTTGTGTTTCTCATCATAAAAAGGTACAGTATCCTAATTTTCTATACTATTCGGAATATTAAGAGAAAATTAAAATACATTAAACACAATTTACTATCCTCATTTCAATATTAGATTAATCCGGCGCGTCAAGTACTGGCGTTAAAAAATAAATTGTCATCAAAGATACCAAAATAATCGACGATGCGTGTTCATTTTGAGTGAGCATTGCGCTAGAGCGCACTCCATATCATTCCAACCTTATTTACGACTATAAACCGATAAAGCTCAATAAAGTTAAAGATAAAATAGGTTCCTATACAACGTCACATACACTTTGAACTGTGAAAAAAGGGTACATTACAAATAGATTTCGTGGTCAGTCGTTTGAAGGCGTCCAACCGAGGATTGAAATCGACTAAACGATTTAGGCGAGCGTAGTTATCGATAGAATGTATCGAATGATTACCGTAATGACAATTTATGCGTGAGTCTAGTGGGATATGTAAACGAGGCATGGACAAGTGTGGCGGTCGCCTCATTTTAATGGGACCACCCGTGTGAACCTGAGCTTATGTGTTGTGATTTGTTTGAATTCGTTTTTCTATGTTTATTGTTCGGTTATGAATGTAGCTGATAGGGTTACCTAAATCTTTCATAATTTCGATACGGTTATTATAATGTTTCTTATAGAATTTCAAAACTATGATGCAGTGTGGTGTTCATTGGAGAAATTCGAATTTATTAGAATCGGTGTTAAGTTCAGCTTGTTAGAGCTATTTTATCATTCAAAGCTTAACGTGATTTATAGATAATGTATCATCATAGTTAACATACTACCTACCTTCATAATAAACAGCCACAACTAATACACATTAATCGTCTTCAAAATACAACTCTAGCGATTGACAATAGATTCACAAAATGCAATTGGAATTATTGATCGTTTCGGGGACCCTTTGTTTACATATTTAATAACTCGTATTCCTATTATGATTTCAGCCCTGTAAACGCTGAGTGCTACTGTTCAAACTTTCAATCATTGATGTGAAAAATTGCTTTTTATCACATCTATTCAAAAAGACGTAGTTTAATCCTCGTAAACAGGGACCAAAATAGCGTTTTAATCCCTAGGGACTAAAAGTGATTTGAATTTGGAATGTGGAAATTGTTAGTAAAAGTTCTATTCACCAAAGAGATCGATCACGAACATTGTATGAATAAGTAACAGGCTGGCAAGAGAGAGAGATAGTGTGAATTTGATCAAAATTAAAATCCAAGATGGCGGATTCGTTTTTTTTTTTTTCATCGTTTTCGACTGTGGTAAAGTCGATAGTGAGGTCAAAATTTAAATCCAAGATGGCGGATGCGAAAATTTTCAAATTTTTCGTCATGGGTATCGTTTTCGTAGTTTTTGACGGTGGTAAAGCCGATAGTGAGGTAAATATGTAAATCCAAGATGGCGGACGCGAAAGTTTTCAAATTTTTCGTCATGGGTATCGTTTTCATGGTTTTCGAGGGTGATAAAGCCGCTAGTGAGGTCAAAATTTAAATCCAAGATGGCGGATGTGAAAATTTTCAAATTTTTCGTCATGGGTATCGTTTTCGTAGTTTTTGACGGTGGTAAAGCCGATAGTGAGGTCAAAATTTAAATCCAAGATGGTGGATGCGAAAATTTAAAAAAAAATCGTCATGGGTATCGTTTTCATAGTTTTCGAGGGTGGTAAACCCGATAGTGAGGTCAAAATGTGAATCCAACATGGCGACTGCGATTTTTTTTTATTTTCATATTTTTTTTATTTTGTGTCAATCAGTGAGTAGGAAATTCGTTCCTGATGGTGGTCGGACCGCACACGTTTGTTTTCTCATAGAGGGTGATAAAAAGTAGAGTGTTCACCTCGGGAGCAACACTATTTTAAGCTCGAGTGATGTACTTTGAATCCCTCGCTGCGCTCAGGATTCTACTTTAGAATCCCTCGCTACGCTCGGGATTCTACTCTAGAATCCTTCGCTCCGCTTTGGATTCAAAGAAACACTCTCGCCTTAAAAATAGTTGTTTGCTCCCTTAGTAAACAATCTACTATTTTAGGGTTCCGTACCCGAAGGGTTACAAACGGAACCCTATTCATAAGCCTCCGCTGTCCGTCTGTCTGTCAGCGAGCTCTATCTCATGAACCGTAATAGGTAGGCAGTTGAAAATTTCACAGATTGAGCATTTCTATTGCCGTAAGAGCAACAAATAATAAAATTAAAAAATAAAGGGGGGTCGCCATACAATAAAATTAAATTTTGAAAAAAAAATTATCTGACCCTGGCATGTGGGGTATCATTTTCTAGAGCTCATCGAGTAGAGAATAAATATAATTTTTATTTGTTTTTATCTTCAAAAATGATGAATTAGGGGGCCGTAGAAGTTGTCTGTTTTAGACCATTTTTGTACGAGCTCTATCTCAACAACTAAACAAATTAGGAATTTGAAACTTGTGTGTATCATGTAACATATACTGTTTATAATCAACAAATACTAAAAACGCCGATTCATAACGTATTTTATATAATATGGGCGATTTTCTGCAACTTAAAGTAATAATTTTGTATTTCATGCTAATATTATGCGATATAAATTCCACAGATAACTATTTAATAGTCGGAGTAATGACATGGAATTAGTAAGTACCTACTATCATGGCAGCATATACTATTTCGATCATTTAAATTTCGATCATCCAAAAAGGTCTACAAAATAAACTTTCTTCACAAGATTTTAAAACCGGCCAGTATTTTTTGAGTTTAAGAACTTTATCGACTTTTTTCAAAGTATCCCTAGACGGTGTTGATGTGTGTACCTCGTGTCAAAACTACACTCCAATAGACAATATATTCAGTAACATTGAAATGAATGCTGGCACATACAGTGTACTATTCAGTTACCTAGCTTAAACCGTTGTGGATACAATTTCATATTGAGAAAAATTATTGTTGTAAAAATATTCGGTCATGGCGGCCAATCTCAACGGAGACTGGCATTCGGCGCGGGAGATATTATAGTGCACAAGTGTGTGCGCAGACACGAGTGCACTCTCTCTTCCCTCACTCTCATAGTCCGATGGGATGTGTAAAAATAATAAGTAAGAAATAATAGATTTCTGTATGACTATCAAAAATAACGTAAATAAATACCTGTATTGACCCGTGCGTTTGCACTGGCGAAACATCACGACAAAACCATTGAGATCAATGTAAACTAGAAAATGTGTCCCTCGGATGTCAAGTTTGACAACTGCGGTGCATGCGCGGTGCAAGGAGATTCTCATAGATATCCGTACCCGCAGATGAGACACAGTTTGCTTCTTCTGCCTACTTGATAACTAATTTACCACAGCGCTAGATTTGCTGCGGAAGTGTATTTATTCTCGGCAAAAAGGTCTAAACTGCGGCGCGATCGCCGCAGTTGAACGAGACAAAGTTGGAATTTACGGTGTCTTCTCTAGTACGTTAGTACTTATATCTCGATGGACAAAACATGTTGAAATCTCTAGTTCCTGTCAAACATTGTATGAAAAATTGACAGAAAATAGAGATTCCAACATGTTTTGTTGTGAATGTTTCGCCAGTGCAAACGCACAGTTAAAATTAAAATTTGGCGTACTACTTACATTCTATTTTGTACAATATAGTCTGATGTAGCAAGAGAAATCCTTTTATTTATAAGTAACTAGCTTTACCCGGCCTGGCTTCGCACGGTTAGCACTAAGTACCTACTTATCTACGGCGCATCTACCTTTCCTAATTACCTATTTCTACCTAAGTACCTACCCTACCTACCCTACATATCTACCTGCTTACCTACCATATACCTATTTATACCTACCAATACTATGTTAGTAGCAAATAAATAACTTTGACTTTAGTTAATGCATGTTACTGGATAAAGTTAACTTAATATTTTTCTCTTAAAATAAATGAAATATACTCCTACACCTATATTTTAACACAACAACATTTTCTCATTAAAATTAGACAATTTCTTTACAAATCTTTGTTTTTTTATAGCGCCTCTGTTGTTACCTTTACGAAAGTATTACAAAAATTCATAGTGTTAAATCTTGTACGACATGGTATGGAACCCTTCGTGTGCGAGTCCGACTCGCACTTGACAGATTTTATTCTACCATCATGGAAGCCAAGCAGAAAGAGAGGACACTGCTGTTCACCTAACTAGCTTTTACTTCACCTAAAGGAGGAAAGGAAAAGTGGGCTCTTTTTCGGAATAATGCCTCCATAGAGCGTCTAGTGCTGCAGGGCAGAGTGGAAGGTAATAGGCCACGCGGGAGGTCACCGATGAGGTGGACCGATCAAATATAATCCGCGGTTTGAGGCCATGCGCCAGACTGTCATGTAACAGAACCAGATGGAGGGAGATCGTGAGGCGGGCAACGACTACACCTGCGATTGGACACAGTTCATTGTGACTACGACCGCTCTGTCAAGAGCGAAACGAAGAAGAAGAAGAAGATAATTATGAAACCTTGAAAGGTTTAGAAGTGACCTACTCTATTATGGAAAACATGGTCATGTAAAGGTTAACCTACAAATAAATTAAAGGTTGCTGAAAACCCTTGAGATATCAAATTATAAAAGCGAAGGTACAAATTATTTTGATTACATGCATTTATTTTTTCCGATTGACAAATTGATAGATTTGAATCAATCATTATCACCTTGGTTTGAAGCGTGAAATTGTAACTAACAGATAATTGTTTCGACACGAACTTATTCATCATTTTGTTGTTTCATGACCGCCATTTTTTATTATTTCAAATAATATTTATATTAAGAAGATCCTTTTTAATTATTTGTGAAGATAATCAATCATTATTAGTTACGATTGTCAATCAGTTTTGATCGTTTAGAGGTCTAAGTATCGACAGGTAGATTAAAAATTGCTTATGTTATTATTTTGAAATAAAAAAACAAGTACAATATTGTTTGTGGAGTAAAAAATAGTTCCTGTCTGTGTATGTTTGTCTGGAACGAATAATGATCGGTAATTAAGTTCTGATATTTGATAGATTTTTGGCAAGCAAAAATAGCTCATCAATGTAAATAATACGAAAGGCTATGATTAAGTTTAGCAAGTGATGTATTAAAGAGTATCCCTTGATTATTTCAAGTTCCTTCGGAGCTCTTTCAAAATAATAATTAGCGTTTAAATTGATTTGTAAACTCATAGAAAGACTAGATAATGGCAATGATATATGACTATAATAGTTATCTTCAGTACATATTTCAGTTTTTGAAATCTAAATAGTCAAATTCTCCAAAGCAGCCCATCCATCTTTCTCTATACCAACCTAATTACTTCCAACAAATTAGCTTTACACGTCATAAGCGCCACAACACTGTGTCGTGTGCGCTGATCCGTGACGCGCGCTTACACGCTAGAGTAACTCAGATTATGATAGGGATCTATGTAATTAAGTGATTAATTTGTTTGAAAGTGAATGTTTTTTTATTGTTTTTGTTTATATTGAGGTGTAATCGAAAATACGTTTTGTTTAATCATATACGTTAACTGTTACAGCATTATTATTACTCAATTCTTTTACCTATGTGATTGTCAAGTTTTTTTTGCCAGATTCGTCTTAAGTTATCTAGCATCGAAATATAGGCTTTTGCGGCTCTAGTAAAGTACGACACAACCTAGATGTAGCATTTAAAAAATTTGCATTCAATCATTTCAATTTTACGAATGTATTTGGTTATATGACTTTACAAGTGCGTTTGCGTAAAGATCAATTTTGACCTAAAGCAGTAATAAAGATTGCTGATTTTGAAAGCGCACTCAGTTCGGATTGTGATTGGTTATACGAATTAAAACTGGAAATAAAGTTTTTTTTTTTTGGTTTTATCTGGCGTACAATAAAGTATAATAATATACAAATAAATATTTGTTTATTTATTTAATTTTGCCGATGCTACATCTAAGTTCTGTCGTACTGTACCTACCTAAAGGTAAAATGAGAGACATAATATATACACCGCGTAAGCCACTTGTGTTGCGTTACTAAAGCGCTTTTCATTACAACTTTCAGACCACAATTTCCACTTTAACAAAAAAGCTCCAGCATATAAATAAAGAAGAAAATTCTTGTAGAAATGTATCACCGAAACGGATGGACGCCTACGACGCATGCGCAACAGGCACCTTCACACCCGCTGTGGCGTAACTCTATAGGGAAAGAAGTAGCTTGAACAGTGAGCACACCTACTGTAATTTAAATGGGGAAGAAAATTAAATGTTTTAAAGCTTACTAGTAACAAATACTTCTTACAGTTGACTAATATCAAGTAGATGCAAATTACAAAAATTCAAAATTCAAGAGTCATTTATTCAAACTAAGCTAAGAATCAGCACTTTTCAAAGTTTTCATGAGACAGTCCCCCTTTCATGAGCTGGGAAGAAGTGGCTGCACTGCTCTCAAAATGGTGAAGGAAAATATCGTGAGGAAACCGGCATGTCTTAGAACCGAAAATTCGAAGACATGTGACATCTACCAACCCGCACTGGGCCCGCGTGGTGGATTACGGCCCACTCCCTCTCACAGAGAGGAGGCCTGTGTCCCAGCAGTGGGAACATTAATAGGCTGATTATGATGATGATGATAACATCCTCAACTCTTCATATTAGTATGAGTCACTTCAAGAAACTTCAACATTTCGTTAAACCCCGGGGGTTTCCATTTAAAACAAGATCATAAAAACTATGATAAAGTGGAATAATTATGAAAACATAGAAACACGTAGATATTGCAATTTAAACCGGAAAACGTCGCCATGTCGCCTCGTCCCGTCGGTTCAGAGGTTAAATTGTATATTTAAATATTACGATCGTAAATGTTTGGGTTAGGTTTCCAGTGGGAGCTATGCGATAGGTGAGCTATACAGCATGTATCAGAAAGATGTGGTACAGACCATCAAAATGGACAACTTTCTCCATGGAATTTACACATAATCGAGAAAAATAATATCTGCCGTCCCAAACATTTGCGTAAACCCCTAAGTTTGACAACACTTTTCTGATAAATAATATACGCTATATTGATTGATACAGACACCAATTTTGGCCTTAGTAGAAATATTTTTTGCTATAATACCTCTTTAAGATGGTGTAGGTGAAAATTCATTAAAATATTTTAAATCATTATTTGTATTTTGTATTTGTAATGGCTTGATTATGTTGGTTATCAAACGGGAAATCCTACAATAATATGTTTAGATAATAATATGATGCAGTAATTACATCCGTTTTACACGTTACAAAATACAAAAAGCGCGATATGAAAACATTTATAAATATTTGCTCTTTTGTGATGCCAAATCTAGATTCTAATTTATCTTTTCATAAAGGTGACTGCATAATAAATAACAGCATTAAAGAAATCTAATTACCTGCATTTTGAGTATTGAATAGAGATCAAAAGATCACAAAAAGGTTACCTTGTTACCAGTACACGAAAATAAAAAACGGTTATCATTATAAAAAAATTGATGATCAGTAATGATGAATGCAAACACAAAACAATAATTAGTTGTTTATATTTAGGTTCAAAAAGTTTCTAATTGGATTGCAGACAGATGCACCTAACAGATAGAATCAAATGGAAATATTCATGCACCCTGTCAAGATCGATAACTGAAAAAATTGTGATTTCGATAATTGTATTGACTGATTCCGGTACACAACAAGAAATAGGTAAGATACGATATCTAGTAGAAAGATTCTGCAAAAAATCCATTATTTTATATCTTGAAGAATAAATAGCTGCGAAGTAGCATCGCATCCCGTGCAACAAATCCTAATTACATAAAGCACAGTTTTGTAACGAACTCGAGTGTGCGTTAAGAATTTTAATAGTGTTTTTTGCATGCGTCTGCGCCGTTCAAAAGGTCATGCACAGCTGTGTCATCTATTTGCATGATCTAGGTTAATATTTTACGTTCGCCAATTTATTTGTTTTTTGTTGTATATTTATTATTATGTGTCCTTGCGAATTTAGATGTTGTTTTTTGTAGAAATAATGAAAGGGTTTTTTTTTCAGTATTTGTATATAAGGAGCTTAGGAATATATAAGGTCGTGGGCAAGATGTGTCAGTGAAATAATCTGTGACTGTAGATACGTAAACTCACGATTTCTTCCCATGGGAGTAGGCAGATAGGGTCAGTAACAGCTCGGCCCGAATCAACTAAACCCGAATAATAATACCAGATACTACGTCATATAAATGCCTAAAAAGTAGTGTTTACCGTTGGCATGATAAGCACCGACCTCTCGAAATAATTATTTCAGATAGTTCGTTTGCAAATTTTTTATGCATTTGGGGTAATATGGTACTTTTTTGTTTGCAATAATAATAAGATTTTTTATTACTTTTTGGGAATGTTATTGCAATACGGATGTACCCCTTTCTATTCAGATAGGGTATTTTTTACATATTGTGCAGATTTTTTTTTTTCCATAAAACAAAATGCTTCTGCCTGACACTGCACACTGATATGCAAAAGACTGGAAAAACTGATGTTTTCTTCGATTTCGATCAGGTTTGGTATATTTCTATCAGTATTTATGAGTTAACATCACAGTCAGTTGTATCAAATTAATTATTCTACGCGTGCTAATGCAAAACCATTAGCCAGCCCAATAAATTAAAGTGTTTTTTGTTGTATCTCAATCTCAGAATATCGAAAACTGATTTAGGTTTAGTGTCGTATCTTTGATAATTCGATCACGCACGACGTTTTTTTTGACCCATTAATTTCTGATCTCATTAATAAAACCTGTTCTTAATTAAAAACACCATCGGGAATTATACAGTTGTCATTATACATCAAATATAAGTTCTATGGACACATTCTTGGGCTACTAAACAAGTTAATACTGCTATAAGAATTTTGTGTCTCCACAAAAGCAGGTATTGATTTAATTTATATTATAATGTTAAGTTGGTGATTTATGTCCAAAATTTACATTAAAATAATATTTATTATGTGTTAATGCTATTTTGTCATTTACTGATTAGGGTTGTAAAAGAAAAAGTGTAACAAAATGTTCGACCCAGTATTATTGAACGGGTGATGTTAATTTCGGCTAGTGACCTTTTGGATCGAGCTGTCACTGGTTTTAAAGGTATATGGAAAGCTTCATGAGTCATAAGATCATTAATAATATGCTTAAGCATCTGTTTAGCAAAATAATTTAATGTGAGCATTATTTTGCTACATACAGACCGCCGTCAAGAGAAGTCTCTTGACACCTATCAGTTGCACAATTTCTAGTAATAATAAGGATCAAATTCGTAAAACACATATTCGTTAGTAAGAAACTGACAGGTGTCAAGAATTGATTCTCTCGACGGCCGGTAATTTACCAGACACTTTGTTCCCATGTACTGGCCGCTACTAAGCAATTAGGTACATTGTAAAGTCTATTCTAAGACGGTTAAAACTTACAATTCCTTCATTTAGTTAAATAAAATGTATATTTTGAACCCTTATTTTTTGTGAAACATAACATGGGTTTGTGCACTCTATAAAAATATTAATTATATGTGTGAGGAGGCTAAGTAAAAACAGCTGCACGGGTCGATCCATCAGGTTAAGCTACGCTTGCCGGGGTTGGTCAGTGGATGGGTGACTTTACATACCGAGATTCCTCCGAGCCTCGGAAAGCACGTTAAGCCGTTGGCTCCGGCTGTCATTCGTGGATCTTTGACAGTCGTTACTAGTCGTCAGAAGCCCGAAAGTCTGACACCAGTCTTACCAAGGGGTATCGTATTACCCAGTTACTGGGTTGTGGAGGTCAGATAGGTAGTCGCTTCATGTAAAATACTGGTATTAAGCTGCATCCAGTTAGACTGGAAGCCGACTCTAACATAAGTTGGGAAAAGGCTAGGCAGATTTTGTACGTAAAAAAATGAGCAATGGTTGGATCAAGAAAAAGTTTATTAAACCTCTTCCGACAGCTTTGAGTGATGTGCTTCTAAACTGTTGCTTTGACCTGACCTTTAATAGATCTTAATTATACACACTCGGGTATTAATATACCATAAATATTTCTACGTACAACACTATAATAGTACGTTTTAAAAACGTGCAACGAATGAGAGCAATCGATTTCATTACATGTTGGGGGCGTGACTGAATCGATTCCGATGAACTGCAAGAATCGAATATTGAGTGATAACTTGGACCACCATGCGAGTAACCAAACATTTTGGCACATAAACCATACGTGATTGCACACAATTTGATCCTGATTGCAATTACATTTGAATTCGAATGTTTTCTACGAAAATCGATTTCATTATGGTGCATTGGCATCGGGAGCGTTTCTCTGGGTTGCCAATAATTTTATTGGCAATCATTATTGCCATAAGTGTTGCCTGATTGAAACCGAAGTGCGTAATTCGTACTTGGGGGGCCGTTTCCTATAATAAGGCCGTGTTGAGATAATTGAACGGAAAAAGCTAAAGGGCAAAGATGTACAGTTTGTTTCTTGGTAATTTAAATCATGAGAAAAATAAATTATTAATAATATTGTAAAGTTCCCGAGCACTCCTATTTTGTAACATTCCTAGCTATGTAAATAATTAAAAAAATAAAAACTTTTTGAATTCACATTTTAAAATGCACGTTTTATTTCAGTTGCGTGTGTTTCTAATTTTGTCACAAGAAAAATCTTAATTGTTTTATTCTTTTGCATAGAAAGTTCGTTAACCTGTCCCACCACGTAAAAATAGATATAATTCATTTTCTACAACATACCGTGCAAATCTGGGGCAATTCCAATAATATTTAACGTCAATCAAAACATTTAAGAATGATCATTTTGCATTTTAAATGGGAGCTAATTGACCAAAAATCTTCAGTAGAATCAATTTAAATATATTTGACATTTTATTGTTGACTTTTACGAGGTATACATCGATAAATTAGCGCCAATCAGATCAATAAAGTTTGAGGAGGCAGGAACTTTATCGATCGAAGACAGTTTTTTTTTCCTTTTTTAAATCGATTAGTTGTCATGCCTTTGAATGAATGCATCTATAAAAGCCGATTTCTTCATAATGACAGTACTTTGACATTCCACTTCACATAAGATTTTACCGCGAGATTTTTATTGAATTTATAAGATGTTATAATTATTTAGTGAGTAGACTATTGATTTCATTTTCTTTTTAGTTAAATTCAAGTGACTGTCTATTGAATATAAAAGAATAGATTTATATATAAACACTAACTTAACTTATCAATGTCGAGACATTATGAAATGAAAGTCTAATCTTCAATGAGAAATAAACACAAAATTATATCTTTAACTGTAATAAGTGGCTAAAATCAAGCTAAATATACAGCTCTCAAATTCTAAAACATTAATTGACAGGTTTGTGGTCAAATGTCAAGTTTTTGAACCGGCTACTGCTTTCAAACTAGACTTTATTAAAACGTCTTGTTACATCTAAGTCAGTTCTCACTTCGATATTTCGTTCATCTGCTCACACAAAACATGTCCCGACAAACTTTTAATGAGCAGTCTATTTGATACTAGAAAACTTCAACAATAGACCCAATCAAGTCAAAAAATCACAAAACTCACTACCGTTACCGATTCAATATTCGTAACCGATAGAATCGATTATAATCACGTTCGATTCAGTATCGATACAATGATCGACATAGTGACGCCTTGTCCAGTGCAAAGATGGTTTTACAATAGAAAAGAAAGTGTTAAGTCTGCTAACGATGTATAAATTTGGTATATGCGTTAGGTGTTACCAATAATAACTGTTATTCTGTGGCGAATTCTTTTTTATGTCAACCTTCCTGCTTTCTCTTCGCGCGAATGTTTTGACAGGTCTAGCTGTCAGTGTCAGATTGGAACAATGCGACTTGATCTTACTACAGTGACAATGATACAAAATGTTAAATCACTACTTTTTATACAGCATGATTTTTTTAATCTAGTTAGTGCATATCTAGAATTAGTAACAAAAGATGGCTTCGAGATCTCATTAAGAAGCATGATTAAGTTGTTCGTGAATTTATGAAGTACCTTGTTCATTTTTAAAGTACGTACTAAGCGCTGAGTGGGTACTATGCCTACGTAAAAACTAAAACAATTAATACGAAAATCATAAATTATAATTAAGGCCTGTTTCACCACGTACGATTAAGTTCCAATTAACTTACTTGGCAGATAATTTCGTACAACTTTTGTTCCATTTTTGAATTTATTCGGTAAGTAGTGGCTATACGGACATTGTGAAATAGGCTCTTAGTGTAACTAGGTATTTAATAATAAAATTAATCTAATGTCAATAACTTTAAAACCCCAAAACCCTATACTACGATTTCAAGCTCTCAAGCTCAGAATTTCTCTTAGTATAATAAAAACTTCATTGTCTATAAAGCTGACATCGGTTGGTAAGCGGAAAACGGATGGATCTATAATTTGTAGGCGCAAACCGACAACCAACGGTTTAACAAGTACCTAAGCCACCATAATCAGAGCAATCTGCTGGATCATTACGAGTTTAATAAGAAGACTGAACACAAGGTTTTAGGGATCCGTAATTTTGATACGGTTCATTATTTTGTTGAAGTAGAGTTAGTTACCGTGACTAGAATACTTAGAATTGTTATTATTAAAGTGGCAATGAAAATAATACTGGTTGATTTAGTCATTTGAACTGTTTGAGGCAATAACTCACCAAGCATTAATTCCACGCAATTTCTGTCTTGCTATCAAGTATTTGAACAAAGTTTAAAATAGATTTGAGTTTTACCTATTGTTGAACGTCTTTGTAGCAAATATATTCTTTCGACTTCTAGCCTACGAAAACATATCTTTTTTTTTTCTCTTTCGTCCCCATTTGACCCCACTGACATTTCCGAGAGTTTTTACAAATCTCTTTTACTTAAGGTATGTTAACATTAAGGTGAAACAATTTCATATTTTTTCCATACAAACTTCGGAGGGGTTTTACTCCACTATTTGACATCGTATATTCAAAGTTAAACATGATATCGTTAGGTCTCATTATTAAAATTGTCTGTACGGAAGCAGAATAGTAAAATAAAAAGCCATTAAAAAGTTATGAGCCAACAAAGATTCGTTTTTCTTGCTAATTTTAACGCAACTTTGGGCGTAAATAAGTAATACAAGAAGTGTGAAATCTCGAAAACAAAATCCGTACCGACACAGAAAAATTTACGAAGATTTCAATAAATTTTATTTGTAATTGATTTATACAGTGTTTATTTCAGAAAAACCTTTTTTCCAAAGGCCTTTTCGTAATTTTTGACACGCTCGTTTTACTAAAATTGGTCGGTACGGTGTTTCTGTGCGTGCGAACTATACGTTGTCCATGTAGATCAGCTTCTAACTGCTCATCACTGATACTATCTCTGTCGGACACGATGCCAGGTGAGACAGTGTGGTTTTTGGCAAGGCCCACCATTGAGTTCGAGCCCGCGACTAGTTGCACCTTAAAGTCACATGATCGCTGGTTTGGACAATATGTTATACGTAGTTTTGGTAAAAGGAAAATAAATAATGAAAAAAAAATATATATTTTTTTTAATTATTCTAATTTTTCTAAATTGACTTTTATCAATTCCACTGCAAATTCTTATGGTATAAAATAATGCAAATCTTAAATTATTTAAAACCAAAGAGGATGTTTGCCTGTACGGTTAATTAACAAACTCAACAAAAGCTTTCAACACACCTATAATGCATATCTTTAGATAATGTCTGAGACAACAACAGTGAACCTCATAAAGAATTCAGACCAAATACCAGTTCATATTTAAGTATTTATTTTTAAATGATCTTTATTTGTCCATCTACATTTGCTATTCAAACAATTTGCTCTAAAATTTCTCCGACAAGTCTCGTAGGTATATTTATCTGATATATTTGCATATACTATACATACATGTACCAAAATCTCCATGAATTATTCATGATGCGTACGCACATTATAAGTCATTACGATATCTGCGCAAGCGAAGCCGCTGTCTTTAAAATTTCAATTTCTTGTAACTTTTGATTTTAAAAAGTGCCTTTTCTGAATATTAATGCAAAATCGAGTTAATGTACCTTATTATGGATCTAAAATTATTTTAAAGTAAAAATGATGTGCTGTGACAAAATGTCAAAATGTTGTGCTTTTGCAAATAAACGATGGACCTATAAAATATTGTAATTACGACAAAAAATTTGTTGATGTGTGTTACATTTTGTCTTTTCCAAGATAGACAAATATTATGTTTGTCTTTTGGCAAACAAATAGTTTATTCGACTAGAATTTACGATTCACGAAGGTGTTTTTCCAAAAACACCTTCTTACTTAAAAACTGCTCCTTTTTTATCCACAACGGCGAAGCCCTTAGCCTGCATCTCACTTGATGGTAAGTGATGATCAGGCTGTAGGTGAAAGCGAGCTTCACCCGGAATTTTCAACCACAGAGGAACTGGCTATCTTATCTCTAACTGCCGAAAGACAACAATGCTGTTAACATAGTTGTTATGGCGACAGACTTAGATCAATTTTGAACAAAAACACTACCTATAAAATGCAAGTACAGTCAAAAAAATGGTACAATTTAAATTGGCCAGCAACTTTTTACAAAGTGTCGGTACGAATTGAAGATGGTCTGTTGGTAATAATTCAATTTATACATAAATGATCGTAAATATACGTAACCAACGATACGGACTGTTCGTGTTACGGTACATTACAAGGTATGGCCAGCAGAAAAATATGAGTACTTGTAGGCTTATATATTTCAGGATGTTTTCTTTAATGGCTGATAATGTGATGATGTAACATCACTTTGTGCTTGTTATGTAATGTAATGTTATGTATGTTAAAGAGTTTTCAATTTATTGTATTTTATATATTTGTGTTTTCTTCATAATAATGAAATTACCATATATAAACATAAACTCAGAAAATAAAATGGAATGGAGTGTAAAAAGTTACTATAAAAAATACGAGAAAAAATCAATTTAAAAACATAAACAAAAAAAAATGACTGGCCTGGATACTTTCTGTCCTGTCAACCGTCTCAAAACTTAGCCGAACTCATAAACAATAATCAAGCGCAACGTCCAACATTTTGCAACAACCAGTTTTGAAATTAAATTTCCCTCTGTACCATCGGTATGAAGTACGATGTCGATTATTGAAAAGTGTGCAAATTATAGGGTCATCGATAATATTCGGCGGTAATGGCCGCCCGAATTACTGACCCCGACGCCATGTTTAAAACTCTTTATAATTTATAATGTCCCACATATTTCGTGCGTCAAGTGTACTTCGATATATTTATGATTTAATAATATTAATTTGATTTCTTTTAGGAGTTAAATGGTTGTAATTTTTTTGTTTTGCCGTGTATACTGCTTTGGTGGGATACATTTTTTTTTAATCTTTTTATTCACACAGGATATTTATTGATGTTTTTTCTATAGAGATAAGCATAATTAGCCTATAACGTTCCCACTGTCGGGACATATTTCTCCTCTCTGTGAAGGGGCCGTAATCGACCACGCGGCCCCAGTGCAGATTGGTGGATGTCACATGTGTTCGAATTTTTGGTTCTAGGACTTGCCTGTGTCCTCACGTTGTTTTTCTTCACCGTTTTGAAAGCAGTGGTAATGAAATAAATTACACTAAGTAAAGCGGCCGCCTGTGTTCGAAGCCACGACCTACTACTCGTAATTTGGAGCTCGTACTACTGGGCTACCACTGCTCTACTATAAAAATGAAAATAGTAATATATTGCGGTACATGCGGTACGGCGGCGAGCAGTGGTGGCCCAGTGGTAACGGCCCCGACTTACGAGTTATAGGTCGTGGGTTCGAACCCAAGCAGGCGTTTTACTTTGTGTAAATAATTTCATCACTACTGCTCTCAAAACGAAAACATCGTGAGGAAACCGGCATGTCTTAGAACCAAAAAAATCGAAGACGTGGCATCTACCAACCCGCACTGGGCCCGCGTGGTAGATTACAGCCCACTCCCTCTCACAGAGAGGAAGCCTGTGTCGCAGCAGTGAGAACATTAATAGGCTGATGATGATTGCGGTACATAACAATTGTGATTTACTCTTGTTCTAATATCACGCGTGGTCAATAAAGTTTTAATCGCTAACAACAACGAACAACCTGTTTTGCCATAAAGCGGTATATCCTGGAAAGCTAATTATGAATTTTACGATCACATATTGCTGTACCACAGTTCAAAAGGGTGAAATCCTCATAATAACTTCTGGTGTCACCGTAGCTCATAAAATGTTCTGCAAGAATATCTAAACCCTAATTCCCTTTCATTTGCCTCCATTCAAGGTTTTAATAAAAAGCCTAACTAAGCTACTTAGAGGTTTTAATGCCAGCAGTAGACATTAGGCATATTAAATTTGACTTGTGTAAATATTTCCTACAAAAAGCGTATTAATATAGTAAATGTCAAAGTAAATGCCTTTGGGTATTAAACCTTTAGTATATTTTGAAATAGGTTTTTAGCTCTGACGCTAGATTGAACGGGAGTTATGGCGAAATAAAATGGGTAATGTACCATATGGTATATGTCGTCAGGCCATAGACATTACATTTACGATAGAGTTTATGAATCGTACGTCCTATTATACGAAACGTGCATTTGTCATATTGTGTGGTAAATTAATAAGTGATTCTATAGGTTTAACTACATTTTTTTCAGTAATATGAGTTTATATGACATAAAGGTAGGACCTACTTGATATAATTACTTATTACTACTTCATATAAAATCATATATTTTAACATGAAGTAGTAAGTATTTAGGGAGGTGTTTATTGCTAATGAAGGAAAAGCTGCTTCAGCGCTACTTCACAGAGGAATTCCGTTTTCATAAACGGAGCAATTCTTGTTCCGAAAAAACTCTTATGATAATATTTTATTAGTATGGAAATGTGACCCTCAGCTACTAACGCAACAAAGTCATCACTAATTTGTTTTCTTCTGATACCAAAATTTTATTTTAAAATCAAACAGTGGTTTTCAAAACCGAAGATTTTATAACAACAATAAATCGCATACTAACGATCGGAAAAACTATCAGATACCTACGGTCAATTATAAATACGAGATTAACTAAATCAACATACTATAACAATGAATAATGACCCTTAAAACTGGAGACCAAAGGGTGTAATTAGCATAAAGAATCTTCGATTCTGCGCCCACTCCTTGTTTTTATTTTGTCATTTGAATAAACAGTTAATTATGTTAAGTATAATCGGAGATATAGTGTAAAGTATATTTGTTATAAGCCAAAGATGGCTGACATTTATCATGTTTATACGTTTCTGATTATAATATATTGATAACTGATACGCGCAGGCACCAATTATTACAACAAATCACCGTTTCGTAACTCTTTTTGGTCAAAAAGTTCAGAAAGATATTTATGTAATGTCCCTTTATGGGGATTGTCTTCGTAAATATTGTGTTTCATCGTCCTAGCGGTTTTAACGGTATACTGTAAGAAAATACTTTGATATAAACATAATATCTTATTCAACAAATAAAAATTCTTATGAATAGACTTTCTTTTACACAACCTTATCTACACAACAGGTTTCGATTGAATATTGCAAAAATCACGGGCACAGGAGAATGCTAATGCCACTGTGAAACAGACGAATTTTGACCATTGTCATCAGCATTATCAACGGAATACACTCTTATTTTCCAAATCGCATCTTAGGAATATTTAACGGCTGAAAAAGATTATTGTTTTACTCCTTTTTAGCCGACATCTTTCACAAAACACGCTAACATACATAACATAACTGCACGCCTGTTTTTTGCGAAGGGCTAAGCAGAAGTGTACTTATAGTACCTCACATTTCGCCAGCTCGTCATCAACTGGGCACAAATCCAGGCTCCGGGCTGCTACTGAGAAATTTCTAGTCGAAAAAGTGTTAGAACCCCCTATGTCGATTCCCTTCTATAATATTCATAATCCATTAGTATCTTACGTCAATCTCAAGAAGAAATGGAAATCACGACTCTAGAAGATATCTAATGAATATAATTCACACTATCACAGAAGATAATCATAGAGCTCGAGACCAATTATACAACAACATTCGGTAACCGTATAACGAAAGTTACGACTGTGTTATTTTCCTAACAATTAATGAATTTATATATTGATTTATAATATCGAATTTATAATTATCTTTCACAAATTGTCTTCGTTCTCATAGAAATGGGCTGTGTCGTATTGGTGTGGTCTGGGAGCTTGGCGACTTTTATTTTGTACAATCGCAATAATTTGGAGTGAAACATAACATAAGGCTTGTATTCCGCTAAGGGATAAATAGAGATATACCTAAAGTTGGGGTACTTTTGATACACCTCTGTCATACCCATTTTGCCAGTTATGGTTTTAAGTCCCATGTAATAGGGGGTGAGCCTATTGCCATCAACCGGGCACTAATCAAGACCCCGGGCTGCTATTGAGAAATTTCAGATAGAAAAACCCAGTAACACTTTTCCCGACCCGGGAATCGAACCCTCATGCTTAGTAAAAGCGCTTGCGAACACTAAACCAATGAAGCAGTCATTTAATTTTGAAGAGAAAGTCATCACTTTTCGTTTTGCTTACTGGATGATTATTATGCAAAAATCTAATATCACATTAAGAAACTAAATAAATTGTGAATGCACTTATTATTTACCAAAACTTTCATTTGTATAGATGCTTCAGACATTTTATATCCATATTACTAATATAAAAATAAAAATATCTAAGGGGTTCTTACTCTATAATATCACATCAAGAAGCTAAATAAATAGTGAATGCACTTAATATTTAACGAAACTTTCATATTTTGTAAAGATGCTTGAGACGTTCTATCTCCACTCCACTAATTTAAAAATTTAAATATCTTTGGAGTTCTCAGTCTCACTCTACATTAGTTGCCCTAGTTAGGTTTCTCACGTTTACAATTTTATATTTATTTTACTGACAAGTGTTTTTGAAATAGATACCTATTTGAATGACACTAGAGTGTGCTCATATTTAAGTAACTGCTTACTTTTTGATTTTACTTTTTTTATTTAAGTTATTTATAAAATTCCGTTTTAACCTATCAAAATTTAAAAGTAATAAATCACCTTATCCTCAAGAATTGCACCAATAAATTAAATCACAGACTTCGCGGCATACATTGCATAAAATGGTCGACGTCATCTCCTTGACTATGCCGCCAAACTATCGTCGGCTTCTCCTTATCAATAAGCAATTGTTAAACACTGATAAATTGGTCAATTTGTTACCTTATACGTCCCGTAAAGTCATTTGGAGATATATAATTAAGTGTAGGTTCAACCTCCTCTGAAAGATACGTTATAGTCAGTCATCGCGTATTGTGAGAATTTTTTAATTCATTTGCGGAACTTTTTTTTTGCGATTTATATGGTCTTCGAGTTAGGCCGCTGGAGCTGATATGATCGTGTGAAAAGAGTATTTAAGCTTTTGAAATATGATCAAATAATATAGCAATTTGTTCATCATTTTGAGCTCATTATTGTGAAGCCTAATGATTAAGATTATCATCATTTTTTTCTGACATTTGTCGGACACTGTAATTACTGAGCCTATTTTCATTTACCGTAAAGCAGTAGGTATAGTCGCTGGCACGTAACTTGGCAAGAATCGTAAATGCTCAGAATTCGTTTTCGCTTTTTTTTTAACAGACATATTCAAAAAGAAATTATGACAAAAAGCATAGAAAAATTACATGTAATAAAAGACAGTGTTTTTTTTTTTGTGCACTAAGTTTATATGCGCAAACTTACTCCCAATACCCCAGTAGTTACGTGCCGGCGACTATATCATGTTTCCAATTTTAAGCAGTTTTGATACAGATACATAAATAGAGACGAGCCAAAATTTTTCCAGTTTGGGTGAATTTCACCCCAAAATTCAGACAGCAGTAATAGTTACTCTATTTTGAAATTAAAAGTCTGTACCTATCATCAACATCAGAATTGGTTGTATCTGCACAATCAGCTACAAAATGCTATACCATTAATATATTATCGCTTAATCACCAGTGCGACTTTACCTCATAACTCGGTGACATATTCATTCGCCTTGATAGCGGGTGGTCTTTAATTGATCGCTACAAATCTACGACGAAACATGGGCGGGATAATTTTGAGGCCAAATTATGTATTTCAAAAATATATTCAAAGTCGTACGTGAGTAGGTGTGATCATGTAAGTATTGCTCGTTTTTAATAAGCAGTTAAGATTTTACTTATATTTAATTTTATTTTTGGTAAATGTCATTATAATATAGGTGTCAGGAAGGTCATAAAATCCAAACTACAGTTTGCGTTATTTGTCTTGGTAAACGAATCAGCAAAATAAATAAATCGTTCATCTTAAAAATAAAAATACATTTAAGTATTACGAAACCGTTGCCATTGTAAAGGAATTATAACGTAGTTTTTTAAATATCACATAATAAAATAATCAAACCAATAAAAATATAAAACCCTTCCTAAAACCGATTAGGGATTGAAAAACTGTTGCAGTATTTAAAAGAAGAGTGAAAGAACATTATCTTTCCACTTCGTCATCGGTGCGTATGTATTTATTATTTTTAATAACAAAAGATTATTTTAGTGATATTTATTTTAGAAGCATGTATGTATTTAAGTATAATAATATATTATTTATGTTATATTTAATAAGGGAATAGTTTTATTTTTATTTCATGTATTTTCCCTTCTACTGTTACACGCGGTGTCTACTTTTATCCTCTGTCCTATCGCAGATATGATGGAAGAGATTTCTTTAGAAATAAGCCTCACTTTTGAACGTATTTTCCTGTTCCTTTCTTCTTGTCTGTTTGTTTGCTTTTAGCGATATAACCGCTCATTGTGTCACCTTATGTAACATTTCTTAGTCTAAGTCTATAATTTTTATGGTGTACATAATAAAGAGTATTCTATCTATCTATCCATCTATCTGTGTACATAAATTGTTAAATGAATAAATAATAAAACGCCACATTTTCCTTTCAAAGAAAATGAGCAAAACTAGCGCACTCTACTTCAATTCAAAACCCGTTAACTCAAACGCCTTCACTTCATAATACGCAATGCAATTACGAAATCAGAATAAGTTTCTTTACGTCAGTAATTCAGTTGCCGTGGCAACAAAACAACGATGCAGTTAACAGAAAATTGAATCGGGCGACATTACGAGCGACAAAAACGTCGCAAATTGATTCGGAGTAGCAAATTGCGACCGACGACGGGCGCGACAATTTGTGATTGGCTGTCGTATTCGTACGTATTACGTGTTGGTGTGGGAAAATTTGTTCTGGGATAGTAAGTGATATAGATTAACAGAGGGGCAATTCGCGTAATTTCTAAGAACGTTCGCATTCGCAACTCATTCGCAATCTGTCAAAAATAAAATGTATTTACCAATATTTGTGACAAGTTTGACAGACGACTTGAATATTAACGTTTTTTAAGTACGAGAATTAGCTTTCTTGTCACATTCATGAAAAGCCGTGTTCTGTATTGAACGTCTTTTCACGGACTTTTGATGATTCTATGTATTATCTACTACCTTCAACTTACTGGCTGACCCCTTGACAATTCAAAACTGCCTGTATGGTGTTTAATTGAAATAAGATAAGTTTTGAGTTTGAGTTTGCCACCAATAGAGGCATTGTAATTCCCAACGTAACTTTTTAACATATGACACGACGTGAAAGATAAATGCAAAAAAAAGTAACTGTTATAGCAATTCCGAAAAACACCCATTTTTTTATTATTTTTTTGTATTTTAGATGCAAGTTCATTTTCAACGTCATAGTAATTATGTTAAAATATTCCAAGAAAAGATCAATGGAATCATTTCCCTGACCTTTCAAAAACAATTTACGTACAATAGCAATTGCGTCACAATTGCCATCCGAGGCCGACACGTAATACCGGCACCGCTTGTCATTAATCATTTGACATAACATGTGACCGATAGCAATGATATTAAAGTCGGCTATCTTTACGCTATTTTGCGCTTGTGGGGTGGGCAGAGTTCCAAGTAAGAAGCAGGTAAGTAGCTGTAATTGTTTTATCTTGAAAATCCTTTCACATGAAACGTGACTTCTGTACAAATATTTTGGACGATCCAAAGCTCCTTGATCCATGTGTTTGATTATTGAGTATTTGTGACTTTTTGGTAGGACTTTCTGGTTTAGGTATGTAACTGCTTAGTTTTGAACCTCTTTTCTTATATGACCTTTTTTCTAAACAAAAACTAAACGATCTTTTGCTATTGTCCACTTTAAAAAACCTTCAGTAGGTCTGGTTAGAAAGAAAGAAAGAAAAATTATTTATTGGGACAAGCACAGGAGATCACAAACTAAACTAAAACACATTGAAACATCAATAAGAAATAAAAAACAATAAAAATAAAACAAAGTAAAAAAGAAGATTACGGTTGATTTACTTTACCAACTATCGGTCCTACCTAGCTACTGATATCGAAAAGCATTGTTACAGTTGTGTAATATTGTTTCATCAAGTTCTTTAAAAGAAAAAAAAACCCGGCTGTCTGAGACTGCCGATTGAAGTGAAGGCTAAGTAACAAAAATGTCAGGAATTTATGTGGCTTGCTGTCAGTACAAGAACGAAAACTGTAGCTCCATTAAAAAAATTCAAAAAAATAAAACAGAGTGCGCTGTCAACAAATTAAAACTTGAACATCTTACGAATTTTCGTGTTCTGACGCGAGTTTAAATTTTTTTACCCATCCCACATAAAGTGCACAGCGCCGCCAAAGAAGTTTTCACTTCAAAAACTATTTTGACTCCAAAAAAAATATAGAAATCCAATATTCTAATCCGGTCCTAAGCCATACCTACATCAGATACATCTCTTCCGCCATCCATCTAAATACCGAGCGTCTCCATAAAACCAATACATTGGAACAATCAGACAATTTTGCTTGTAGCGTGATTTATTCCGTAGGACGGACCACCGGCTCTGCTGACGACCATTCACGCGTCAATCTGTTTCATTCTATATGGCGCACGTCGTATACCATCGAGTTTTAGATTCCCGTCGTCTTGGGTTAGGGTGTGTTCACATCTATGCCCGAACGCGCTTGAATTTTGTATTGAGTTGAGTTCACAAGCTTTTCGTTCAGTAGCGTGCATTTAAGGTTTACATAATCAATCTGTTTAGTCTGTGAATTTGGATTTGTTTCCATCTATGAACGATGTTATATCGACATGCGTTTTATTAACTAGTTTACATAGTCGTTCTATTTTATAAGTACGAAATCGAATTTTAGATTCCGGTAGTCTTGGGTAAGGCTGTGACCACATCTATTAACCACTAGTTAACCATTAACCAACGCGCTTGAATTTTGTATCAAGAGTTCACTAAGTGTTTCGTTGAGCTTGCACTACCTGCTTGCGTTTATTTATAGTAACTTAATTAATATCGTACAGAAACGTTTTTTCTTTCTAGTGTAGCGCACAGTTTTGATTTTGAGTGTACAAAAGTGCTTTGAGCCTTTTAAATTAATAAAGCCTAATAAATGGTAAATCGAAGAAACGGTATAATATGAGGAGCTTTACGTCTGACGATATGTAAGCCCCCTAAGAAAAAGGGTGGCTTTGTCGTAAGTTAACTTTTATTTTGCTTTTATCATTGCAATCACAGTTAGAATAAAAAGGTATTGTCTAAAAAAACGGGTGAATAATATCGCGATATTCCTTGATATCCTAGAATTGGTTATAACTGTCTAAGAGTAAAAAAAAAAAATAGTAATCCATTTATTTTAAAATCTTGTTTTTTTTCTTTTTATTTCAATAGTTCAATAAATTGGTTTTCCGTTTTTACATAATCGAACAAAAAACGTATTTTTAGTGTTTTAGTTAATAAAGATATTCTCTGATATCAACTTCAAGTAGCTAATATGTGACTGTGACAAATGAACTGCAACATTCAAATTAAAAAAAAACATTCAAGATTTTATTTTGGGTCACAAGAGCGGATGATTCGTTTTAAGCAAAAATACACAGCTTCCTAAATAAAGAAATACTGTCGCGTATCATTAATTAATCACTCTTATAAGTAACACTCATTTAGTATGAGTATTAATAAAAAAAATACTAAAAAAATTGTGTAAAATAAATGAAATTGTGTTAAAAAAAAAAACTAATTGACTAATAATTACCTTGCAGCCTTCACAGGTGAACGCGCCAAAATGGAAGCCAGCCGCGGGTTCTCCGCACACTTTACATTGTTGATTCATCTGAAACAATTCAAAGTAATACTAGATTATCATCTTATTAAAATAATAATGCTTGCACTGACCGGACAGGTCCACTCAAATCTGTGTGGTTCTTTCCTCAAAAGACCATTTCAGACACTAACCTACATGCATGACCAAGATTATGTCTGGACTTTAAAAGAGACTGCGACCTCTGAGTTTGTTTCGGCCTTTCTTCTCAGAGTAGTCAGTTAGGAAACGCCGAACTCATCTAGCTTATTTTTAATTTTTTTTTTAATTTGACGTGTTAACGTGATTCCTGTATCCTATTGACAGAATAAACAATTTTATTTCATTTTATTTCAATTATTTTATCAATAAATATGCTAGGCTCAATAAAAACAATAGCTTAAAAAAACTAAAAGACAAGCAAAAAAATAAGAAAGAAAAATAATGTAAATACTTTATTTTTGTTGTGATTATTCAATTGCAATTCACTTACTTCTGAAATAGAACTTATGCATCTAGCATTTACATAATAACCTACTTATTATCACATAATTCCATTAAATCGAAGTAACTTTAAAAGTACATTTCAAAATTGCTGGCCTATTCGCCACAGGCATAAGAAATTTTCTTCAGTCTCACAAATTATATTATTTAATATATTGTTTACCCTACATTACACAACGAACCAGAAGTTATACATCACCTACGTATGTATAGTTCATGAGAAATTAACACATCTTCATATAACTCAATAATGACAACTAAAAACTATTTAAAACATCCATCGCGTAATGTAAAGAAAATTCTACAATTTTATGATATTTTCAACAGAATCCATTGCTTGTTTTCTTCTACAGTTTTTGACTTTAGACATACAAAAGCAGCAATGGATAAATAACAAGAAGACATTTCCTGCTTACATCAATTAACTACATTCTTTAACAAAGTTGATTGTTTTTTTTTTTTCAACAAGGAAGAAATGTGATAATTTAAACAGCCTAGTGAACCCTTTAAAGTCATGTTATTGGTAATAAACTGCATTATTAAAAGAGTTAAGGAAAAATTCGTGGAATCACAAAATATGTTGGTTGTTGCACAAAGAACCTTAGGGCTATACCACAAGACAGTCTCTGGCAAACTTAATTTTTTTGTGTTGAAATCACAAAAAAAAAGTGTATTCCCAAATCCAATTTTCCGGATATTTCAGATTGAAAAACTATCTTACATGTGACTACTCGTATCATATTGACAAATCTGCCTAGCCTTTTCCTGGTATTGTTGATCGAAGCCTTTACCCAACTATGTTGGGGTTGGCTTCCAGTCTTACAGGATGCAGCTGAAAATAAAGTATTTTACATGGATCGTCCGCCTATCTGACCTCCACAACCCAGTTACTGGGTAAGTTGTCAGACTTTCGGGCTTTTGATGACTCGTAAAAACTGTCAAAGATCCACGAATAAAAGCCGGGACCAACGGCTTAACGTGCTTTCCGAGGCACGGACGAACCCCGGCAAGCGTAGCTTAACCTGATGGATCTACCCATACGCCTGTCATTACTTAGCCACAAGTCCACAACCTCCTCGCGGCTACCATATTGACACTACCAAATTATTTCTTTGACCGCCATGTGTCAATTCACACACTTCTGTAAAAAACACATTTTCGCTATACTAACACATCAGACAACTTTTAATAGTAATTTACAGGTAATTGGACCGCAGATGATAGCCCAAACATTCGAGAACTGAAACATTGTAACTGAAATCATCATCAGTGCTATTTACTATAGGTACCTCTGCCTTACCCTTCGAGAATAACAGGCGTAATATTATGTATCATCAAAAACAATAAATTGTCAATTATTTTATCGTTTTGATATATAAAAAGTGACTCCCATAATACAAATAAGACAAGAATTTGCTCACCACGTTCCACTTATAAAAATATAGTTGTTTTGATAACTTTGGGAGTGACCTTATTACTCGTAGATAAATACAACAAAAACGCTTATCCAAATATCGTAATACTAATAAATGGTCGACCATATCCGTTACTCATTGTTATTTTAATGCTCTGCTATAGCCACTACTTGTAGGTACCACAATGGTTGTCAACTGATTATGATGTAATGATTTATTTGGTAAGTCTACTTTAACATTATTGTAAAAAAGGTCTTGAGAAAATATGGATTTGTTGTCTGTTCAAATAACTTCAGAGAAAAATCTACATTAAGTACTTGGGTTGTAGTGTAAATTCGTGTTATTTGCTTTAGTCATCTTTCGAGGAAAATGGTAACACCTTTATTATTGGTATCAAAGCTTCAAAAAGGTTTCTAGAAAAATGCAGTCAATTCTCTGAGTCTTCTTTTACATGGCTCCCTCCTATCTATTCCATCTGTATTTAATGTAATCTACATTCGTCACAAATAAATGATTGATTGATTGAGACTGAACACAAAATCGACAGTTAGGAACAGTCAGATAGGAAAATAATCACTACAGAAGTACCTATTTGTTATCAATATGTTTGATGATTTTTCTCGTTAAATGTATTAAATTGATGAATGATTGACCAATGATCAAAATGAGACATATGGAACCAGAAAAACCAAAGGTTACCTGTCATCAACTCTCTTCGTACTGATTCGTTGGAATGCGCATTTTTAACAAAACAACTCCTCAAAACCAACATTATCTAATAACAGGAAATAAATCCAGAATTCCAAGTGGCAACCTTAAAAACGTCAGAAGTAGAACTTAAAAATTTACCGAAAGCCGTTCAAGTGTTATGACGGTCAAGTGGCTTGATGAGCCAAAAAATTGGGTGTCCGACTCCTACTGAACAAACATTGTGGTCGCGCTGTGAAGAGTCATTGAAGAGGTCAGACCAGCTCGGATGAGTGGCTCAGTATGGGCGTAGTGTGGCTGGTATTGAGTCAGAGCCTATAGTAATAAATTGTGAAGATGTAGATGGTGATTTTATTTTAGTTGGTGGCAAGCAAAAGAATATTTCAAAGAATTTTTAGAATTCGAACATTTGCTAAGATCTAGGCCATGATAAACAAGAAGATGACTTAGAGGTGGAGGATGAACTTATTTAAATATCTAATTTGCTGTCTGGAAATATAAGCTATGAAATTATAGGAGTCACAGTTTTCTTGAAGATTGTAAAGGGATCTGTTATGAAATAACTGAGAAAAGACGGTTCATAATAACTGGATAGATAGGACTTACATGGAAATTGCTCCCAATATCGAAATTTTCTTTTAAATTCTTGCAATTTCACGTCCGTATTGATTTCTGAAAATCACACCCAGAAATGCCACATAAACACACAAAAGTGACACGCCACTTTTCGCCTGACATCAGCAGAACACGACAGCGAAAATTTCCGAAAAAATCACTTTCGTGGCATCGCGTGCGCAATTGTGTATTTTGTTAAACCGATTCCCCCGTTCTCGTAACAAACGGACGCAGGTTTAAAAAAATTAAATAAATGTTGAATAATAACATGTTTTGGGCCTGTGCTAACAAGTTGGCGTGACTGGGCACTGTTAACGTATCCGAAATGTTATTTTTTTGTGCCTTTTTTGGGCATCGCGAACAAGCGATGAAGGATTGAGCACGTCTGTAAGACAAGGGGTCCGAGGTAATGGATTCAACTCTTATGAATAATCTTTGATGTTTTCGGGTGAAGATACTCCATCAGGGGCTGACGCGAATGAATTGCTTGGTCTGATTTCAATATTTTTATAAGTATTGCTGGTAATAAAGGCTGATAAATGAAAGGTTGAACGTAATATTTTCAGAGTAAGTACATGCTTCATCAAAGTAATCAACGTACGAGTTTTGAACAACCCTGACAAGTGGTTCATTTTGCTATATTAAAAAGTAATTCAGTACACTTGCATGAAGTAGAATTGAATATACCAGACACTTTGTTAAAGGTAGTTTCAGTCCAAAATATAAAACCTATTAATTCATCTTGTCACAAAATCCGAGAACGAAATGTCTGTTTGACGTATTTTTACAGGTATTGTTCACAATCAGTTTCTCTTTTGACTATATTAAAGGAACAATATTAATTTCATACCATATTTCTTGGCTTAATTTGTACTCGGATCAATGTACCACGTCGGAGCATATTTTATAAATCACCCAGATTTTATCATTTGGAATCACCGGAATCGGCAAATGAATGATATATCAAAGTCCGATATTTGGGTTGCAATCCCAACAATTTTATCAGATCCTTTAAAATTACGGTTTAATTAAGTAATTCTTGCAAAGTTTGAACATTGTTGATTTTTATCGTTTCCTTTCCTTGCTTATCGTCCATTTTGGGTATAAATACAAATTGTTGCGATTTATCATTCGCGTGTAATACCGTAATCTTTGTCTTGAGAAATATCTTCGATGTCAAAATGTTTTTTTAATATGGATGTAACCGATTGCCGGTGAATGTAAAACTTGACTTGTCGATTTTAAACTGTATGCTTGAGTATGAAATGTGTGAATATGCAATTATGATGATTGAGATTCTTTTTGATTTTGATCTTAATTTTGTAAAATATCGTTTCGTGCTTAAATTTCGTTTACTTACACATCTAGTTTAGTCAACGACAATTTATTTTTGTCATCCTACTGATGAACAGGTGTCCTACGAGTTCACAAGTCTTTGACACTTTTATCATCAACTGTTTCAGTTCTACTGATCAAACGACCTATCGCTACATTGTCATCAAGATCAATAATTTCACTATCAAAATTAACCCCGTCAACATTTTCAACACTACAAACAAAACCACCCATTCTCGACCATACAAACAATCTAAACATATTCCCTCATCAAATCAAGGTCCATGTTCTACAAAACAATACGACTACGTATTAAGGATGGTCTGAACACCAGAAGTCGTTAAACAGTCGCTTGAGGCTAATCGGAACACTGATTGACGAAAACTGTATACAATTTACAACGGGCGAAGATGTAGCGCCGACGTTCGGCTGTAAAGCATGTCGATGTGTAGTCCAAGGGATTGGATGATAGCGATTTTAGTTTTATTACAGAAGTTATTAGATAACATTTTGTATAAAGATGAAGGGCGTTCAATAAGAAATGGTTCAGGAACCATCTGAATTAGAAAAATTCTCACAGAATGAAAACATCTGTAATCTAGCCAAATACAAATCTGAAAACATTATGCTCAATCTTGCTATCTTTGAGCAGCGCATTTCACAAAGTTGGTTGAAATTGGAACCCAGGATAAAGATTTCCAAAGATAGCTATCACATGAATCAAGAACGAAGTAATATCTTCTTTCATCTATGAATAAACCATAGTAGATGTTCCAGATATACTCAAAATTAATACAATTTCAACAGCAAACGGACCAACTATCTCCACTTACAACTCCTACCAAACATTCACACGAACGACAAAAACAGATACGTATTGGCCTCTTAAACCAAAGCACATCACTGCAAGAAAGGTGTTCACCCCCATTTAAGGCTCTCTGCCTATACTTGGTGCACAGACTATCTATTTTGCATACACCATCTGGATTTACAATTGGTGACCATCAAAAACGGGAAAGGAAATTGTCGCACGTACAACGTGTGATACGGACGAACTTTCTATGCAATGGGGTGTTTTCTCCGGCGATGGATGACGATTTTTCTTTACTTAGTAAGGTGCTGAATTGAGATTTATTGGTGTCGGGTGTGCTAGACTTTACTTAAGAGTGTGGCTAGTTTTTTGTTTGTTTACTTGAAATGCTGTGACTCTTTTTAGGCCTTGATTTGATAAGACTGCGGTTGGTCTATTTAAAATTTTTGTCACATATTGCTCTATAGCATTAAATTTGGTGTTAAATGTAATCGAACCTAGTGAAGTGACTCAATAAAAAACTGGATAATTATGAATACAGATGAATCGATGTGGCGGTTTCTAAACATATCATTTAATTATGACTAATAATTGTTATTTAAGTGTTTATGATGAAATTGATCAGGCGAGCGAATGAAAAGCTTAAGTATCTAAGTGCTCAAACAGATGATCAGTGTATTAAAGATACATACATCAAATTTCATAACATAAACATAGCATTACGCTTAAATTCCCCGAAGGGTTTGGCAGAAGTGTGCCCTAAAGTACACCTAAATTAAATTAATACAGTAAAAATCTTGAACCTCAATGAAATCTTGCCATTACAAAATGGTACACAAATAGCTACCAATCTAACCCAGATCCACTTATTCATACGAATCAAAGTAAACCACAGTAAATACTGACAAATATTTTACCACCTGTCGATATCAGACCTAAATTCGAGCCCGATTGCCACAATATATCATGCGCCAGCGCAAGGCGTGTCGATCCGATATGCAGCTACTTGGCGTATGCGCGTATTTGGTGAACTTCGAGTACAATAATTAAGAATCCAACACGATTTCTAGATAGTGTTAAACGAATTTTTGTTGATTTATTGCATGTGTTTTTGGCAATGGCGAGTTGAGTAATTCTGGGAAATTATTCGGATATTTATGAGTTTTTGGGGCATTCCAAGAAGAGAGCAAATTGAGGGTATTAGCAATATGATTATTTTGACCCACATCATCATCATCTCATCATCTGCCTAGCATTTTTTCAACTATGTTGGGGTCGGCTTCCAGTCTAACCGGATGCAGCTGAATACCAGTACTTTACATGGAGTGACTGCCTATCTGACCTCCACAACCCATTAACTGGGTAATACGATAGCCCTTGGTAAGACTGGTTGTCAGACTTTTGAGTTTCTAGCTACCCGTAACGACTGTCAAAGATCTATAAATGACAACCGAGACCAACGGTTTAACTTGCTTCTCGAGTATGTAAAGATGGTCATGGTCACCCATCCTCGGACCAACCGCGGCAAGCGTAGCTTAACCTGATCGATCGACCCGTGCGGCTGTTATTACTTAGCCACAAGCCCCTATTTTGACCCGCATACCAATCTGTAAATTGGTTGATAAGATGTGTGATGGCATTTGAAAATTTCATGGTATTCTACTTACGTAAAAAAACATCGATTTTGTTTCCTTCAGGGTGTCTGATTATACCTTAGTAATTTTTTACGATTCCCAAAAAAAATAACTTAAAGACGCGTTTTATCAGTAGCCGGTGGGATAAAGTAATAATAAAAAAATATTTTACACAAATATATACTAGCAATTCGTCTACTTAATACACAACTGAAGATTAATTACTTTACCTCTGTATATAGCTTTAAAAATGTCAAAGCACCTATTTATCGGTCACCTGACGTTCTGCTCATCCCATTTCTGGAGCATGATACATTATAGAGTCGCTATATTAAAGTCTGTATTATTATGTGCATTCGCTTAAAATACTAAAACAAATGAGATGAAATAAAATCGATCAGTATCTGTATCGCTCCCAAATAGGAGTTAGACGTTGTCATAAGGAAGATATTAGCAGAAGGTATAAAATAAAAAGATTTGGTCAAGTCGAGACTACGGTGGTAATATTTTGACCTAACTGCCTTAATGTAGTCATCATCATTTCGACCGAAAGACGTCTACTGCCTCCCCCAAGCACCACTACTTCATCAGTTCTGTGTTTCCCACATCCAGCGGATTCCTGCGACCTTCAAAATGTCATTAGTCCACCTTGTCAGTCCCTCCAACGCTACGTCTTCCGGTACGCGGTCACCTCTCTAGAACCTTTCGGCCCCATCGGCCATCTGTTCTGCGAGCAATGTGCTCTGTCCACTGCCACTTAGGTTTGGCAATTCTTCGAGCTATGTCGGTTAACTCGGTTCTCCTGCGGATCTCTTCATTTAAATTTTTTCTTACCGTAGCTGTAGTACGGAGTTTAAATAGAAATAGATGGCCAGCTTATACTGGTTTTATTACCACTGATGTGCCTGCTGTACTATGCTAATCTTCATATCGGGCTGAAAACGTCTATTGAATCTCCTGAAAGACTAAGAAACTTATAAAGGTATGAGGAACAGGGTGTTCACTCATCCTCTATAGAATAGGGAGGATCCTCCAGACGGGTATTGCGTTTAATGGGCTACTGCCCGACGATTGACATCAGGATGTTGTATATAAGCTAGTCGCGCGGCAAACTCTGTTAGCGCGATGCATGATTTTGCGTGGCGTCAGTGTGATGTCATTTGGATGTGGCGATATTAATGCCCCCACATCCTTTTGGCAAACAGAGTTCATAGCAGATAACTTGTTTCCTAATGGCCCATCCGTATGACAAAGTTCGTACCTATAAATAACCTAGTCTCGAAATGTTTTCGTAGAATAAAAAAGGATCGGGGACAGAATGATGAAATACCTTAACAAAGTCATACACGGAATAAGTCGAAATCATAGACCATCTTCTCTAAAGTCGACTTCGAGTCACAAACAAGTAAAGAACGGTCATCCATTCTAACTTGACCGCAAAAGCGTTTTTCAATCGCACAGATTGATCGATTTGCTGCTGGCACATTAGCCACGAGCCACTCAGAAGTGGGTCTACTGTGTCTTATTTTTTTGTTGCTTTATACCTCCAGAAAAGGCATCCTAGAGTTCCTTACAGCCCACTTAATGCAACGATTAAAAAGCGATTATATTACACTAGTAAGGTTAGGCGCGCAATGGCGATAGTCCAACGACTTGATTGCTTCTGATTTCATAATTGATGAGATGTTTTATGGTAGTGTAAAAGATTATGGAAGGAATTAATAATCAGTGTTATGTTAACTGCGATGTTTTCTGTTCATAAAGAAGTTGACAGTTTGTGTAATGTTGCTGCTGTATAGCTAAGTAATAGTGTTGCTTCGTCAGAAAATGTGGTAATGTCGTAATTACCTTAGTTTGAATCGCAGTTTGCTTTGAAGTATGTATTGCTTTATTAATCGTTAAACTGCCTAGTTGAAAAATGCGGAGGCTGTAGAATAATCATTGGCAATTGGAAATTATTTAGCATATTACTTTTTTTGTCAAATAATTTAGTGATTGATAATTGACAGAGTATTCAAGAAATGTTATAAGCTTTTGAGTTTGTTTATTTCCTTATTTATATACTGTCTTTTAACATGGCTAGGACTAATTTAATAGGAAAAAAAACTTTATTGCTATACGGTCCATCCCGACCAACACAACATAAAAAAAATCCGTAACGCCGATCGCGTATTGCGCGCACAACCTTACCACATAAAATAATATCAATATTGATCAAGTTTTTCCGTCATAGACATAGAAAAACCCTACTGAACCACTAATACCCATCAATCAATCCAGCTGTCCTGCGACAATATGTCTACATGTCGACGTGAAGCATAAATTACGCTCCTACAGAACCCTAAAAAGGTAAAATGCCTTAGGAAATACTAATTAGAGTTGTACTAGGAAAAGTTAAGTGAAGTTTTTTTTTTGGACGTTAGGGCTAAGCGTGCACTACGACTTTTAATCGTTGCGGATAATAATCGCCAATCTGTGAACAATATCAATATCTAGAGTTCATCATGAAATTGTTTGCGATTTAAAATAGCACATGCGCGATCGTATATATGTTTTGTACCATATGACGTTGTATCAAAACGAGCGCACTGCGGAAAAAATCGCAAGCGCAGCGTTCAGTCGAGACAGTAACGTTTGGTATTTATCTCCTTGTTCAAAATTCTTTTACGTAAAATTAAATAGTATAAAATAATTATTTTCTTTTGTAAATCAATGTTTCCATTTTCACTCCGTCTTTCGTGGTGGCCCCACTCACTCACTGTCTTTAATATCCGCTATTTTGCAGGCGATAATACATTGTACGCGTAAATTGTACGCGTAACGCGTAGGAATTATTTTTGTTTACGATTTTATTTCGCAGTTAAAAAATCGCAACGATTTAAATTCGTAGTGTGCGGTTAGCCTAAGTTTATAAGATAGTGCGGTAAAGATGAAAGGAGGTTTTTGTAACAAAATGCTTTCCTAAGTGAATGAGTTAGCTGGTGATACAGATTTTCTTGTTTCGTTACACTTCCGTGCAGCACAGCTGGAATTAGACTAAGTATCGTATTTTCCTTGTATGATGTCCGTGTTTACATAGTTAGCGAAAGCCGGTTTTGGTATTTTTCTCTTAACATAACATAACATCACGCTTGTATGCCCCGAAGGATTAGGCAGAGGTGTACCTGTAGTGCACCCATATTTCGCCAGTTATTCGCCTATTGCCACCATAAATCGAGAAACAAATCCAGACTCTGGGCTGTTATTGAGAAATTCCAGATGGAAAAAAAGATCCGAGTACCTATCGAACTTAAAAAATATATTTGATTTCACATACTTGTTCCCTTGAATCATTTTCTGCCACTTACAAGTACGTGCAACAAATATGACCCACTTCTTTCACCTTTTAAGTACCATCATTTTTCTCCTGTTTCCTTTACGGGAAATATCCAGTTAATCATTCAAAATTAACTTTACACCACGCCCTAATCTACGTAACAATTAATAGTGTAATTTATGTGATGACTTGATAATTCTTTAATAAAAAAGCTATGGCGGCGACAACTCAATCAAGCAGTTTTTACGTAAAATAAATAACCTGGTACCAATTAAACCAATTTTCATCAAGTTTTTAATGAATTTCTTGTTGCTTTTCGTCATAAAAGGATGTTTTTATAAACTTGTTACCTCAATTTTCGAGTGAAATAAATTAAATCGTGTAATAACGATTGTTATCAGTAATTGAGTGGTTGTTAACAGTGGGGGACAGATTAAATGGTGGAGGGCATAAACGTAATTGTTTTTGGATGTCTTGCTCATCAGTCATTTACGAATTGTGAAAAATTTGAGTACGCACATCTGCTTGTTTGAAAACACCTGTTATTTAATGTTTTTCGTCGTAAAAAAGTTTTATTTTGATTTACATATTGTTGTTTTTTAATCTAAACATCAAAACTAAATCAAAGACAATTAATTCAAGATACTTAACTATATTACGCTACCTTTAAATATTCACAAATTCACTAAATCATTCAAATACGTGCTTCCGACTAATCCATTAGGCATAATTAATGAGTTTTGACATTTAGACAAAAATAATATAACCGATCTAACCATAAATAAAAATCAGAAATGTCTCACAATTATTTCGACCACTAAAATATGTGACAGAAACAATAAATTTATCTCTTCAATAAATATTAATATTAACCTATTCAGGTCACATCAATATTTTAATTTTAGAAGCTCACAAATTAAGTGGGTAAGCTTGCTTTTACAAAATGTCAGCCGTCATAAAATAATTAATACATTTCTTTGGGTTACATAGAACTCTTCATGAATATGTAGATTATTTTTATGTTCTAGATGTTAAAATAATTATTAATAGAGTAAATCACGGTTACGGTATTGCACCAATATGAATGTCATTGCAAACGAATAAACATAAATAATTTGCAAAATGACCATGTTTGAATGACGTAAGATTTTTATTAAAATAAAAGTACCGATTTAGAAAAAAACCTCAGAAATAATAACGTACATAATAATTAGATAAAGCTGAATGATCAGATCTCAAATAACATAAGTGAACGGTAAGCAACGTTTAACAAGGCGAAATTCGCAGTAACTCAGAAAAAAAAACTTTCTTTTCCACCATTCCAATTAAAATAAACATTGAAATAAATCAACAACAGCTCCATATTGTAAACAGAAACAAATTGCAACACAACACTTTAAAATGTAATTACAAATAATTGTTCTGAAAATGCCGATCCGCTTGGCAACAGTAAAAACAATCGCAAATAAAAAGGTTTATCCAAATTAACGAATACCTCACGAGGCAACCCGAATATATCCGAAGTCACAGGGGAAAGTGCTGACAGCTAAATATTACCACGCCTCGAGACCTGAGACCTATCAAAACGTAATTACATACCTTATTACAAGTGAATAAAAACATTTTTTCTTAAAGGAATCAATGAGGTGTATTACAACCTTGTTACCAGTAAAAGAACTAACTGTGTTTGTTTAATATTTAAATTAATTTTGTGCGTCAGTTTGTTGGGCTCGCAGTGTACGGCTGAAGGGCGCGAGACAGTTTTAATTGGATATGTTGATATGCAGAATTTGTGCTGATATTTTCGGCCGCGATTGTAGTGTAGTTTATGGCTTACAGTAGTAATATTTTTAATAGCAGTTAGATGGTACTTTACACCTGTTTTTCACACTCTCGAACAAAATTGCCAGCATTGATTTGAAGAACATCAATGTTATAAGTATTTTTATATTAAAATAGCTAAGTATTTTTTTCAAGTGCCTGCTAAGGTAAGCACGATGCAAGAATAAAGCGCTGGGCACACTGGGAACAAAGCTAAGTTCATTTAGCTTGTCTCATCCAGCTACCGCGTGTTTGCATACTTCGGTGCACACCGTGAACTATAAACTGAAGTATGAAAAGACGCTGTAGCTACATGAGCTAAGTTAAACGAACTTAGCTTTGTTTCCAGTGTGGCCTGCGCTATAAAAATTAACAGTGTTCACTCCCAATTTACACAGGTTCTCCCAAAGTCAATAAAAAACAAATACTTTGCTAAAAAGTAATATTCCCATAATAGTTATCATAGTTTTCGTAAATGTAATAGAATAGTAAATAGTATCATGTTTTCACAACAGCAAAGTCACTGACCTCGCTTGTCATAGAAGATGAAACGTCAAAATATTAGAAAAACATCCACATGTTACACTTTTCCACGGTCAAACAGAAGCGAAAAGAATTAAAGAACAATTTACACGCTCTGAATTCTAACGCGAAGCCACTTTACACATAGCGTAACGCATTGTTTTGAAAGACAAAAATTTACGCTAAAATTGACAAAAACACTGGCTGATTAGGAATTCTTTTCTTAAACAATATTGGGACCGTTAAAATATGAGGTCAACGCCCAATAAGCGAAGACGAATTTTATGCACCAGTTTTGTGAAATATTGTCTTGTCCTTACAAATTGTTTTACTGTTGGAGGAAGCTATTTTGAACTTTGTTTATTAATCAATAAAGGTTATATTAGATGTTTACTGTGTTGGTTTGTGCTGTCAGAAATATTTGCATGGTAATGTTTAAATTTAGAATTTCGCTCCTGTTGATGATTCCAATTTTGACGGTTCAAATGTTCATGGCAGTTTTGACTGATGTAAATCAAGCGTTTTTGTTTTGTATATATTAATAGATTGACATAAAAAATGAGATTAAAACATTTTTTTTGTTAAATCTCACTTGTTTTTTTTTTCTTATTCGTATATATCTGGTTTTGTTAATTAATTACCGGAGATATTGCTATAAATATTAAGACAAAGATTTAAGATTATTAACTTAAAGTATTTTGTAACTGGCACTTGGGACTTTAAATTATCTTTTGAATTTGTGTACATTAGAACAACTTTTCCGCAATTTGTGCATTATCGGGTTTAGAACGTTCAACAGAATCACTTGTCATTAGTTGTCATTCTCGTGCCAACACCAAAAAACATGTTTGTTTAGTAAATCCAGTCCCACCTTAATATCCATTACTGATCTAGATTTTGGCCTACCAAAATCTAGATCAGTAATGAATATAAGGATGTGATGGATAACAGAACTAAAACACTTTTAACAACATCAAAAACGCAATCTGAAAGTAATTAAAGTGCACAGCCTGCATCTCAACGAATCAAGAACCCACATTTTAACACTCAAACGCGGAACATAAACAAGAAAATAGATTAACTTCAGATCAAAAGAAACAATGCAATTAACCCCTCAAAAACCTGTCAAAACTTTATATTCAATAACCACTAATTACCACCGGCTACCCTAAAAAGAGTTCAAGCACCTTCAGGGTAAAGATTAAAAAAAAACAGCCCAAATTTTTGGATACGGAACTCCATTAATCAAAACCCATGGCAGCGCCCGAGGGAAGACGACGGGCGGCGGAAACGCCCGACGTTTCACGAACCCGCCCGATTGGTCACGAACGAAAACGATTAATAAGCGAAAGTCGCCCTTTTTAATTTATAGACGTTATTGAAAATTAATTTTAATTATTATTAATAATGGTTACGTCGGTATATTGTCATATTCGTTATGGTTATCCAGCTGTCAAAAATTTCCAATCAATTTTTTACTGTATCACTTTGTGATTGGGTTCAGAATCCTTTATGGCTAAGTATCGTTTGCCCAATCTAGCTAGTCGATCGTTGCTGTCAACGGTCAATGCTGCAGGCGAAAGGAGACATCGACGTAAGATATAGCTTGTTACAGAAGTCTTAATGGATATTCAAAAGGCATTATATCACATCAACGACATAATTATTAATTAACCGAATACTCGATTCTTGATTAATCGATATTAAATCATTCGATTCGTAGGTTTACCCTGAGGGTTACATGATGGGCGGTATAGTTTAAAGTGCGGTTGCGATGTTGAGTCATTAACCGTAAAAGCGGAAACCTGTTGTATGCGAGATGAAGAAAATGATCGAACAGCTTTGTTTTTAAAAGCTCTCAGGGAAAATAAAGGGAAAACATAGTTAATCAAACTGTTTTTTTTTCTATATAAACTAAAATATCTACCTCTCAAAACAACTAAATGGAAGGAAAACAAATTAAAAATAACAAAGTTGGAAGAAAAACAAAAAAAAAACAATTTAAATTCAGAAAGTCTCAAGACTGAAGAAAGTCCTGCCGCCTCCATCATCAAACCACTAACCAACCTGCACTGGGCCCGAGTGGTAGATTACAGCCCACTCCCTCTCGAAGAGAGGAGGTCTGTGTCCCAGCAGTGGGAACATACGCTGATTATACACAGCATCCAAAGGCAGTAAAACTTGATGAAAAGATCTGACTGTTTAAGAGGGTGCATCCTAAAAGTTGGCAACGACGTAAATAGGTATCTGTCAAATAGTGTTTTGATTAATTTGGAAATAATACTGTATAGAAATAAGAAATGTGACTGACTAGAATATTAATAATGAATGGCAATTATAACATTGAATTTGATGTTGTACCCGTTTTAGGTGTAAAAAAGACATTTGAAAAGTTTCCAAATACTTTTTTTACATCTTAAACTAACTATTCGGTGTTACGATATTAATTGTTGCACTTCTTAATCAATATTCTAGTTCGCTAGTTAGCCACATTTTTTATTTCCATACAGAATTATTATGATATTAATCAAAACAGCGAAATATTTGACATCTATTTGCGACGTTGCCAACTTTCAGAATAAACCCTCTTAAGACAGATAACTGAATAAAATAGAGTCGCTAAATCTAAAATGGAAACTTTACAGCCATCCAACAATGTAGTAGTAATTATTATTATAATGAACATTAATATTATCTTTCATACAAGTATTTGCAAGGTTATATGAACACAAGATATATCGTGAACGTAAAGCCATAACTTATTGTAAATAACCTGAGACTTAATGAATATTGAAACTTAAGTAGTCATTATTACTTTGAATATTTAATATTTATTTCGTTATAAAACTGAATACAAGTGTTTACAACATTGTTAAGACAAAAGGTGTGGTTAATATAGTGTTTCGTTCTTAAGTGATAGTAAATTCGTGATGTTTTGCTTTATGTACTAGTTACAGTATTTTTAAATTTAACCTTATCTTAACTACTTATTTGAATATGAACAAACTCAAAGTCTGTTTATATCCAAATAAAATATTATTATCATTATCATAAATTACAGCCAAAACACATCCACGGCTGAACGTAGACCTCCACCAAGCGTCGCTCGGCTTCGGCTCCTCGGATCCAGCGCTATTTAATTCCCGCTACGTTCACCAGGTCATTGGTCAGTGTATACATAGTAGCAGATTCTCACTAATATCAGACCAAGACAATAAGGATGTTGATAAACTTTCTTTTTCGTCAATATACTGGACGATATTTACGGCAATACATTAATTTAACGAAGTGTATAGAGTGCCGCGAGTTTCTTGTGGCACTCTAGTGTCACTGCCTCGGCCCGGCTAGGGTGCCGTGAGCGTTGCATTGTCACTGTCACTTGTTATTTAGGTTAGGTTAGGTTAGAACTGTGACCACACAACGCACGAGCCGAGCGAGCGTAGCGAGCGGTGCCGCGGTAGCGGCCGGCGAAGTGCCAGTGTCTATTTAGGCACAAGAGAATGTAATGTTTTGGGAATGTGGTGTTTCACAGCGATCTAACCTTGACAATCAAACAAAATACCAAGTGACGTGACTTAGTGACAGTGACAATGACAATCCAATGCTTGCGGCACTCGAGCCGGGCCGAGGCGGTGTTACTAGAGTGCCTGTAGTGGCACTTTATCCGATAGGGATAGAGTGCCAATGGTGGCACTCTATACACTGCCTTAATTTAAAATGTGGCATGACGTCACTCACACAGATTTTCCCCACTCCCCAACTTTAATGCGTTTTATCTAAACCATTTTTTATTAATATTATAAAGCAAAAAATACGTGTCTAATATTTTTTTATTATCTGACTGACGGACTAAATAGTTTTTTTTTTCCCACAACATCCCTATTATAGAAATAACGAAAATACGCTTATAATAATATGAGAGGCGACTGGATGTATCATCACTATCAGTAATGTTTATGAAAACCAGATAGAGCTCATCCCACTGAAAAACAAATGACAAAAGTCAATACAAAAGATACAGCTAAAAGTCCTGTTTCAGCAACAGTCGGTAACAATAAATACAACACAAGAAATAAACCGAAGAAATGCGAGTGGGACTCGCACTCGAAAGTTTTGAGCAAAAAACGCCGAAAAAAACAAGTTTATTTTATGGGGACCCCCTATAATTATTAACTTTATTTAATTATTTGTTGTTATAGCGGCAATAGAAATAAACACTCTATAAAAATTTCAACTGTCTACCTATTACGGTTCATGAGATACAGCCCGACAGACGGAAAGAAGGACGGACAGAGGAGGCTTAGTAATTAGGGTTCCATTTGGCACCGTCCGGGTACGGAACCCAAAAAGAACGTGTACTACTAACTACTTATAATGATGATGAACCAGTGCAGAACACAATAATAAATAAAGTGATTATGAAAGAGCAATTATAATTATTCGCAATAATTCGTTCAAGCAATTTTGCCAAGTCATGAAATAATTATTGGGCCTGTCAATTATAATACTTAAAGATGATAGTCTGACAATGCGTTAAGGCAGGTGTAATTTGGAATTTTGAATGGGAAATTCCTGGCCTTTGGGCGGGGAGCTAAGAATTAGGAGTAGGAATATTTCAACCACCAACATCTCCAAATTCTGAATCAAGTTAGATTTGATCGAGATCTTGCAAGAGTTGATCTAATTCGATTTTATTCGAACGAAGCTTGCAGAACATGCAAAGGCTATTTAAGTTTCGTTCAGAATCAGTCTTGGTTAAAGTTACAAAAAAATACCTACAATGCTTTATCAATGCCATATGCTGTTGTGCCAGCATCGTGCTCCCAAACATGCATAGCTAAGTTAATATAAGTTCTTCCACTACTATTAATGAAATTTCATGATGGTGCATTCATGCACAATCACATACTAAATGTTAATACAATAATCTCTCCGAAAGAATCACCACAAGACTTTAATTACATAAGTTCAAACATTGCCAATAGTTTGCTAAGTTCGCTTCACCAATTTAGCGGGTCATAGATTAATTATTAGACCTGTCAATTACAGGCTTAATTAAATTATAATGTTAAATAATGACATTTGATCTCTTGAACTTTTGTGTGAAGATGTTTGTAAATATTTTTAAGTAACCTTTAGTGGAGTTATGTAAATGTGGTTTCATGCGATGTTTTTGGAGGTTTTTGTTAACAATACGCTGATTATTATGCGTGATATTTTGTTGTTTGGTGATGTTAATAATAAGGGCGTATTACGTCATGTAGTAGAAACATAAAGGATGAGCGTATAACAGTTATGAAAATATTGTTCGTAAAAATAAAATAGAGGTCCAAATTAGCATTAGTATTCACAAAATTTACTTTATTTTATTCTTTAATAGAAAGATAATTATTGCCTCTGAGAATCATGCCATCATAATATATAGGCGTTACCCTGTAGGTATAAGTACTTTTAAATTGCACCTAGCTTCTGACGTTTCATAAGTGCCCTTGTTGGTTTATGTGAAATAAAATATTTTGAATTTGAATTTGAAATCAGAGTTGTCTAACAATCTAATCAGATCCCAAATACTACTTTATGAATGAATAAGTCTACTCAGACAGATAGTTTGGTATATCTACCTTTTATCCAACCGGAATCTAACTTATTAGCTCAACATTCACACACCAAATACGTGAATATTGAGTTGAATAAAAACACTCAGAATTTCATTCAAACGCCAAGTCAAATTAAGCGCGAAAACACACACCAATTCAATGTCCGCCATAAAAATATTGAAAGTCCGAAGAAACATTTATTATTCTAATTTCAAACGTTCGTAATAGCTTGTCAAACAATGAACGCAACCTTACGATCCCATTTCTAAAAAGCTAACACATGTAAAGTTGGCGGCCATTTTGTTAAGACCTCTCTTGTCCCTTTCACTGGAAAGTTTTCATAGTAAAATGGGTGTGTGAAGTGGTCATCGTGGGTCTAAGTATGCTGGTCGCGAAGCTTGTAGTTCGTCAACACGAAGGCAGCAATAAGCAATGTTTGTTGAAGCGCGTTCTTTATTCAAATTGTTTGTGGATAGACTGGCGGTTATTTGAATTTTTATTTTCTGAACGATTGTGTTTTGAATTTTTAAACAATTTTATTATAAAATTAGAATAGTTTTATAGCGATATATTGATAAATTAAATTTTTCTTTGTTCTTCTCAAACAGAGCACCTGCCATCTTACCTCTTCACCACCCTTGGTTGACTGGTAGAGAATGCCTAAGGCATTAAGTCCGCCTTTGTACCTTTAGTGCGAAAAGTTTAAATAAATAAATAGTAAAATTATCATTGTCATATTGGATTGTATTGAGTTTTTTTTATGATTTGTTCTCAGCTTTATAATTTAAAAATGTTTATAATCCTAAAATGAAAGAAGCAAATTAATCTGAAAATAGTTTTATTTTTTATTTTGTTATTAAGCCATAGTTTCAAATTAACTTTGGAGAGCTTTGTTAGAGAAAAACCGCCTATCTTGCAACTTAGTGAACATCAAACATATCAATGAATGTATATATCAAATCCTCCTTCAATATCTTTGTAACATTCCCAGTCCATAAATTTACAATTACAAGGAAAAAAAAATAAACCCTATTTTTTCTTGGCAGTTTTTAACCGCCCGTCTACTCAGTTCAAAGCTCGACCCGCGAACCGCTTGTGTGAAAAGCCAACAGAACATAACGGCCTTTTGGCCATAGAGCCATATAGCCTCACAACCAAGCTAGACTCGGTAAATTTGCCGATACGCAATTTGCTCCACAAACATAAGCTTTAGTATTAGTTACCAGAGAAATCTACTTGTGTTAATGTGGTTGAGTGGTCTGTGGATCTCTGAGGTGTCAGGTTATGCTGGTGTGATTAAGTAGGTGTTAAACGGCTAGTGTACGTTGAGCCCTAGTTTTACGATGTGTGTTAATAGCGTTGCTGAAATGAGGTGAGTTTTCTTTCACAAGGTAAACCGGAAAATGTGTTACTAAATATTAGCTTAGAGAGACCTATTTTTTTATTAGAGGAAGGCGCAATTTTTTCATTGGCGTTGCTAAATATTCGCTAAATTATCTGTAGCAAGCACTGGCCGATAACATTCGAAAACCAATCCATAAATTAAACATCAGCGCTCAATTAAAAAAACGAATAAAAAAACTAAAGCCAAAAAAGAACACAGCGTGACACAACCGAAAAAACGATCGCGATCGATCAAATTGCGCAGAATCATCGATTCATTGCGTATCGATTTAAAAATATCGATGCTGCACCGACCACCTGCATATTGCAAGTAACGGGCCCTATATCTCGTTACATCGACACCTCCGCTCGGTATTTCGGATTATTACCGACAATTACTCGTCGGATCGATTCAGGAAAATCGATTTTAATATCGGTAGACATTGGTAAATGGGTTTGGCGCGCCCGTTATTATTTTGGCGCCTTTTGTCCATATCAGTAATTAATACATGCTGATCTGTTTTAAAGGAATCACGGCAATCAGGAACTAAATGTTGTTGCACTTTTTAAATCGCTGGTAAAAAGGTTAAACCTCAGTTCAATGTAAGATTTTGGTGTGAAAAGTGCTTCCGTGCTTGATATATTTGCAATGTTGAGTTGGTTTTATTTTATTTGTTTGTACCAGAATTTAGTAGTTCCTCTCCGAAACATTCGACCATAGTAGAAAATGATTGTAATTCATTTATTCTAGTTAGATTTCAACTGTAGGTACCTCCTTATAAGACCTTTGAATTAAAAGTATAAAATTGTATATAATTTCCCTTGATTTTTCTATGTGGTAGCTTCTTTTCATTTTCCCTTACAAATCTAAAGTCAATAGAACTTAGAATCCCTCGTACAGCAACAATAAGTCACTCCTGAACCTCACGAAAACAATGACAACAATAAACGCTCTACGTCACCTAGTAGTATAGACAAGACAAGCTAATTCCCGTTTTAACCGACAACTAAGTGACACCTAAATGAATGCTACAATAAAAGTGTTGGATTTTCAACTCTCAGCGCTGGGCCTAGCATTGAAAATCCGACAGTGCACTTTAGAGTCCCATACCATACCCTCTAACCACCTATACAAAAACATTGGACAAACTTCAGCATTTCAAAAAAGGAACAGAACAATAATTCGCACACAATTACAACGTATCTAATTACAATCCAATCCCTTACTCACATTAATACTTGTAATACTGATCGCAGTTCTGATAGGCGAAACACGCGGTCAAATGACTCGGCGATTTTTCTTAAAACATCGATACTCGGATACAATTACGGGTCGTTTATCACCGGGAAAAGAATCGAGAAGAGAATCGGTGATTATGAATAATGCATGCAGCGGTTAAAGTGTTGAATCGATTTTCCGTTCTGTTCGGTATCGATTTTTGGTGACGGTGATGTTCGCTTTTTGGGTTGTAGTGTAGCTCTATTTCGTAAAAATGTTGTGTGCAACATTTTTTATTCTTTTAAAGTTACAAAACAACATTTTTACATTTCGGAATGGATGGAAAAAAGGTTTCGTAATTTATTCAAGAGTCTAAATGAAAACTTTCATTTAATTCGCAACAATATCTGTAAGAACTCGTAACAAAAGTAACTATTTTCATTTTTCAAGAGACATTCCACTTAGCGCGACGATTTGAACAATACTTGAGCGAACGGCACCTACAAATCACCTGAAATCACAAGTTGATTCAACCTTAAAAAAATCTGTTTCTTTTAAAATATCTAACACAACTATTTACACAACTAACTATTCAAAAACAAAAGGCGTCGAAATACATAGAAATTATAAAAAATCTTTTTTTTTCGGCTAATATCTTCAAACTTGTTGCTACTCTCGAAATTCCATAGCAAAAGACGTCACAACACTCGGTGCGTCTTAATTCCCATACAAATGCATCTAGCGATTACTATTCCATCCATCCGCTCGTTACCACCCACAGTATTGCAGGTCTAAGTCATAAACTTATTGGGGAAATTAGCTTTGGAAGAGTCCAACGCTAATTACGCTAAATCAGACTTCAGAGCTAAAAAGTATAGATACTTTTTCGCTCTAAAGTCCAAATGGGAATGCCAATTTGAAAACCTAGTCCGTTAAAAAGGTTGGTGCCTCTCTACCCTGCGCCTACTTAACTACAGTCAATCAAAAAGATTATTCTACTTGATAGATTATGTGTAAATAATACGCAGAAAGAACATAGAAAAAAAAAGGAGATTTTTCGAAAGATGGTTGACGGCAGAAAAAGACAGAGAATGACGTTTTACATTTGACATAACCTTTTGACACATGAAATTGACAGGTGACACCACTAAATATTGACGTGTGGTGATTTACCAACACTATCAATCTACTCACGCTTTGTCCTCTTAAGAGAATCAAGGATTAAAATTAGTGCAGGGTCTGAGTAAACCAAGGGACGCGGGCTCAATTCTCAATTCTCTCTGAACATTAATTAGACCAATTTTCCAGATCTTTGAAAGATTTGTGTCAGTAAACGCACTCACGATCCTACATGAGAAATTCTTAGAGTGAGCAATATTTTAACCAAAATTATTGCATAATATCCTCTTTGATAATCTAAAGAAACACACGTTTAAATACTTACTTACTATAATTCATTCCGTCCAAGTTATAGTCAGCAAATTGCCATTTCTTATCACTTAGAACTAACTCAGAGTGACTGATAGTGATCTAGTTAGCACACGATTTGTAATACGTGTTAGATGTTACAAAGTAGGTAATACGCCGTTTTGTAGTGATTTGTTGATCTTACATTATGTATGAGTACGGTCTATTTATAACCTCGTAATAATCAGAATTGAGTAGGTACTGGAAAACTTCAAATTGTTCTTTCCTAAACCCCTAACTCTTAAAGAAAATCTGAGTAGGTAAAAATTATAGCAGCCAGTTTATAGCAATTTGCAATTCCATCTTTTTTCCTTCAAACTATAGTTCCAAGGAGAGCATTGGTGGCCCAGTGGTAACGGCCCCGACTTACGAGTTGTAGGTCGTTGGTTCGAACCCAAGCAGGCGCTTTACTTTGTGTAAATAATTTCATCACCACTGCTCTCAAAACGGTGAAGGAAAACATCGTGAGGAAACCGGCATGTCTTAGAACCAAAAAATTCGAAGACATGTGACCCAACCCGCACTGGGCCCGCGTGGTAGATTACAGCCCACTCCCTCTCACAGAGAGGAGGCCTGTGTTCCAGCTGTGGGAACATTAATAGGCTGATGATGATGATGATGATAGTTCCAAGTCTCATCAATTTTCCTCGTTTATTTTACGCGACAGAAAATAGTAAGTTAAAAAAAAATTTGTGTACCTATGCTTCATTTTAAAATGGCAACCAAACTATTAGGGGCCTTGTAAAATCTTAGTATGTAATGTAAGTATCCACAAAAAGCAATTAAAAGTACATAATTATGTTTTCTAATTCACTCGCTGCGCCCCGCGGGTTCACCCGCATAAGTCTCGATCCGGTGGGAATATCGGGATTAAAAGTATACTTTGTCCTAAGTTCCTAACCCAGGTGATGGTCTACCCATGTGCCAAATTTCATTTAAATCCGTTCAGCCATTTCAGCGTGAAAGCGTAACAAAAAATCAAACTCACTTTCGCATTTATAATATTTGTTAAAATAGTTGGGATAGAACCTACCCATCATCATCATCAGGGGCTGCCTTGTTCCACCCACTGCTGAGTAAAGGCCTCCTCCTTTCTGTGCCATGCTTCCGTGGTTTGTGCGAAGTCCAGGTCTTCTCCGCGATCTTCTGTATTGACTTGGCTATTGGTCTGCCAACGCTTCTTCTACCGTTTCTTGGCAATCATTAGGGCTCTTCTATCCGCCTCTATTTCAGAGCTCCTTCTCGTACCTCGTATAAAACCTACTACTTAACTTTAATGTCGTGCTTACAAAAAAAAATGCAATGTTTCAAGTTACATCAATACTTTAAAGTAGTACAAATGAAAAACAAACTTCTACATCCGCTTCCCACAGACACCAATAAATTACAAGCCAAGAAACCGTCTAATTGAATTAAAACAAATTCAATTAATTGCCCCTACTCTAATTTTAGTGGCTTAAATTATTTATTTTACAATTTAACCACAGTTGTAATAGTGTCAATTTGTCCTACAATAAAAATGTAGCTGTCTATGGTAACTCAGATTCCGGATTACGGTATAAAATTAATTTTATTTCTGTTGTTGATCTACAGTGGCTTGGTTTTACACTGTAGTGTAATTTTAAGGACTTAAGTTGTTTGCAGATTTTTATTTGCATTATTTGTAATCGCCCAGAACATTGCATAGGTTCCAGATACAAGTAATTTAGTTGCCGAAATTGATTTCAAAATTATCCATTTCGATTTTCAAGCCAAAATTTGACTCATCTTCCTTCCTGTTCCTTGTTCAATGTTACTTGGGATAAACGTAACACTTTATTACCCAACACTTGACTACTTTCTCAAATTAGTAGGTTTATTTCATTTGGTATATTATCAGAATGTAACCTACAGTGTAGCAGACGAGTTCTGGAGTGGAGACCGCGTATCGGCAAGCGTAGCGTGTGACGCCCCAGCTAGATGGACCGACGACCTTATGAAAGTGGCTGGGACAGACTGAATGCGAAAGGCGGAGGACAGACTGTTTTGGATATTTAATTGACTCAGGCGTGACTTTGCGGAAATCCATTGTTGAATACAATAGATGACGTATATTTAGTAACCTAATCCGCTTAACTTTTCTTAAAGAGTCATAAAGAATCCTGTAAGAATTCGACACATGTTTTCCCTCTCAACGACGCATGCTCAGGATGCCGATCGTCTTGCTACGAACCCGGACACGACGTGCTGCCACGCCAAGCGCCGAACGCAGTGACTGCACTGCGTTCGGCTCTTGGCTTATTGTATTTTAGACTGTTTTGGAGCAGCCTAGGAGAGTATGACTTATGTCCAGCAGTGGACAGCAATAGGCAGAGTTGATTACGTGCACATTTTCTGAGTAATTTAAATCTGCTCCGATATTATAAATCTAACAGCATCTCAGCGATACATTACAAGGCTTTAGATTAGTAATCCACTAACTTTATGGATCATAGAACTTGAATTACGAATAATATCGCATTCAAAACCCATTTCATATTAGTTTATATTATGTATTTAAATAACAGTATGATACAGAACGGTGTGACCAAAGGCCGCATTAAAAGCTTAGTGCGTATTCTGAGCGTTTTACGAGCATCTAATCCGTCGTCAACTGCTGAGCGCGCCAATTGGCTGGCGGCTTAGGTGGTCGCTAGGATTCAGGGTTCCGTTAGCATTTATTTGGACACAGACAATTTCAATTTAATTATATGTTTTCTACGAATTACAAGTAGTTTTAGAGACTCCGTCAGTCTATGTTATAAATGAGATTTATTTCAATATTATTGTTAATTTACAAACTAACGATTTCATAAAATTTTTAATACAAATTTGCAGTTTTGGACGGAACTTACTTAATTTACTTGTTCGAACTACGGAATAATTCTAGATGTGTTTTTATTTTAATAATTCTGTTTACCATATTATTTATAATACTACTATATACAAAAACGCAGATTATAAAAGTTTCAGGCAATTGACGTAACCTTCTTATTGTAATAAAAAAGATAATTATGTATAAATCACATACTTCCAAGAATGTGAATCTACTTTTTTTTTTTTTTTTGACTAGGGCATCTCGCAGGTTACCACTGAGGTATTCGTCTGCTTAACCGGACTTTCCTGTGGCTGCCTTAAGCTCCTAAAAGAAACTCAAAGCCTCCAGCCAGGGGCATATAAACTAAGCTAATTAAAACTAGGCGAACGCTCGCTAAGGGCACCCCCTGTGGGGTACGAACCTCGGCTTAGGGCGTTCGCTGGGGGAGGACAGCAAGAGGGACAGGCTGGATCAAGGATGGATCATTATTATTATCAGGGGAATTTAAAGCTACAGGCTCAGCAAAAACGCGGGCTGGCGCATCGTTATCGAGCAAGGGTCGGGGGGGATGTGAATCTACATATTTTTTTGTAATTTATAGTATAAAGGGTATAAAATAAAATAAAATTAATATTAAATTAAACTACGGAACCCTAAAATTAAATAAGGTTTCTAGCCGACCGACTATCAACACCAGAATCTAGTGCAAAACCGTAAAACATGCTTTTAGGTATAAAAGTGTGATATTGATTCTAAAGCTGCTATTAATTTATATAAGTTATTTTAGTGTTTATTAAAATCATACTTTATATTCTATGATCTTGAAAAACGGCTTGAGAGCATTCTGTGATCGAAATATAATATTTTATTAGATATTAATAATTCTGTGTTGCATTTTATTAATATTACTGGAAACCATCATTTTCAAACGAGATTTTTTAAATAACCGTAACTTCAGATTTACAGATGCTTATTTATCTCAAATCTAACACTCGCGAGTGCGCCTCGTGGAGGCCCTTGCACGAGCCGTGGCAAGCGGAGGCGACACGAGTGCTACCCATCCAAACTCTCGTTTTATTCACTTGCTCGTCACGGCTCGCGCTTCAGGTCCTTTCTTTGACTCCGGTCAAAAAACCGACACAGAGAGGAGCGCGCGCGAGGTTATGCGAGAGATGACGAGAGGAGGCGAGGGCGCCATCAACACTATGGCGTTCCTTTCACCTCGTCTTGCCTCCTGGAGAGTGTGGACTCGGGGTTAGAACCTCGTCTCATCTGGGATCACAAATTTGTTCACCAAACTGTTCTTAGTAACAATTAACGGTTAAATTAAACAGTGACTTTAAGGTATATTGGGTACCTATAGTTCAATTAGAAGTTTATTATGTCCGAACCCAGACCAATGCTTTGTTATCTTACATTATTGCGTTACTTATTAACAATCGAGAGTTTTCAAACAACCATTTTTCAGATTTTCAGATGCTTATCTCAAATCTTAGAACCACGTCTCGTCTTTTTTTTTTTTTTTTTTTTTTTTTTTTTTTTTTTTTTTTTTTTTTTTTTTTTTTGGGTGGGAAATCATCCAATGACTTCTCCCGCTCTGGGCGGAGCGGAAGGGCGTGTCAGACGTGTTCCTTCCCTTGCCATGCCAGGGGCCACGGTTTGTCTGGGATCACAAATTCTTTCACCAAACTCTCCTTAGTAACAATTAGCCCCAAGAAGCACAAAAACCCACAGTGACACAGCACTTCTCGCTTCGTAAAACGATTTTTCACATCCACTTTAGCTTCAACGAAATCATTAATAAGTATTTACGATGCATCTGTCCTTCTGTGACAATTTTACAATAAACAATACTTGTGCAAACCCTGATACTATTGAAAAAAATTGCTTCAAAAACACAGGATTTCCAACTCTATTCCCGGTTTCTTATGGTTCAAAATCAAGGTGTCGTCAATTTTGTTCAGCGTGTGTGGCAGTTAAATGTTAGGCCGGGAGCTAACGTTTGATAAATGATGTGATTTGACACGGTACAGTCAGAACGCTTGGGAATTCTGCTGATTAAAAATATATGTTTCCGTTTCGGCTTTAGTTATTTTTTTTATTAATAAAGTGTTAGGACGAAGGTAGGTGTTAGAAAGTAGAAGAAAACATCAAAGAGTTCTAATTACCCTGACTTATTAATGCATCAACCATCTTTCACCGAAAACCTTTGTATTAAGGTCCAAAATAGACATCAAAATATGCTCGACAACACGGACCAAAAATTTTGTGACTAAAAGGGACCTTCACATTGAAGTCGGACCTCATTTACAAAATTTTCAAAAAATATAACATTTCTATATAGAAGCAAGCACACACGTTATATTTCCATTTCAAGTATTGAATATTAAACTTTATAGTCCCATCTTTGTAGGCAATGCAACGTGCAATTATTGTATCACATAACATAACAAAACAAACAAATCATACATCGCAATACGTTTTATAACCTCAAAACTATTAAACGTTCTTCGGTACTTGCTAAATAAGGCGTTTACTCACCAGTACTGGCCATCATAGGACCAGCATTAAAAACTGTGACCACAACGTATATCGCAAATTTTACGACAATATAAACACAATTTGAATTGAGATCGTAATCTGAATCATAATATCGGATACGCATCAGATTATTTTACTCTAGGAATATACCTTTTATTGAGAGTGAAGGCAAATGGATAAAATTGTTGGATTTTATAAAAAAATAAATACTAACTGGTACATACGAGTAAATAGGGCATGAGAAAAATGTCGATGGGTAAACCACCATGACCTTTAAGGTTTGTCCAATGTATGGCAAAAGTAGACTAATAAAATTATGATCTTGCGTTTACTACATTGTACAAGTTAATACTTTATGTGAAACATAAACTGGTCTATTTTTGTTTACTTTTTACAAGAAGAGAAAATTAGTAGGTACAAATAATTGAATTACTGACAGAAGCCAAACTTATCTGGAAGTGCAAAGAAATTTCGCCATAACATTTCTTCAAGTCCTATTATTTAAACAATACACAGTAAATATACAGCTAGGAATTCCGTTAACAGCTTGAAAATTATGCAAGTGTACGACCACCATGAAAATGTCCAGACCAGTATTCCAGTATATGAGCTAAAACTGTTTCGAAAGCAATAAAGTCAAGCTACGCTATTCATAGGAAACACTCCGTTAACCAACATTATTGTGCACCAAGTCGTAAAAACTGCTATAAAATCCATATTCATAGTTATTTAAAGTATTTATATTTATTAAATAATGTAATAACGTCTTTTGTCTAAGTGGGTGTCGTTTTATCTTTTGTACAGAATTAATTAGTGATTTTTTATCTGTATTATTTATGTTTACTGTGTATGCTTGTAATGTTAGTCTTTGTGTATGCCGCTTTTCTTTATTATTTTTTATATAAATATTTGAAAACATATTATTGTTATTAATAAAATATATAAATGAAATAAAAATATGTTATGGATATTTTATTATGTATTTATAGATGACCGGTTGTCTCATCTGACAATTGGCTGTTGATCTGTTTTATTTCTTCGAATATTCTACTAATCTATCAAAAATATCTGCTATTTACCGCGATCCAAAAACTCCATTAATTTAAGAAATTTCAATACTGAGATTTATGGCATTTGAGAGCTCTTACATGCTTGATTTGTATTCTATGTTACCTAAACAGCTGATACCAAATTCAACTGGTGTGCTTCATTACCATACCGTTTAAAAAATTATTTCTCTCAATTCTAGGTCAAAGTTCCACCAATATTGTATCAACAAGTTAAACAAACAAAACATTATCTCCGAAAACTTTCTTTGAATTTATTCAAATATACCTTTAGCCTTTTCGTTAACTAGTTAAGATATTCAAATGGCCCTTGTAACGTTTATTTTCGAGAGTTTTGACAGAAGGTACACTTCATACAGATAGTACCAAACATCTAGTTTTTCAGTAGCAGAATATAATAAATAAACAATATTTTTTTCTATTTTCTCTCACAATTGTTTTGTTGCAGTTTTTAACTATATAAATTCACATTGTAAAAGTTGCCTGAAGTTTAGAAAAAGAAAATTATTCAAAAAACAAAAAACCCGACTGCAAAAACACATAACTGAAAAGAGAAAAACAAGCATTATAATCTATAGAATTTTGGTATCGCAGGCGGGGACAAACAAAAGTTAGGTACACCATATTTCCGGTTATTATTGTTATACCCCGCCTGCGATACCAAAATTCTATAGATTATAATGCTTGTTTTTCTCTTTTCAGTTATGTGTTTTTGCAGTCGGGTTTTTTGTTTTTTGAATAATTTTCTTTATTTCAAGTTTTTTAGTGTTATTAATATATCTTAATTTGGAATTTACTCATTACCAGCTTTTATTTGATACCAATATTGTTGAAATTTATTTAAAAAAAAACCTTCCCCTCCCTTTTTTTTGTACTTGCAGATGCAATACATAAATATTATATAGCCTATGTCACTTCTACAATTAAGACGAATCTAACGACACCTCTTATGTTAAAATCCATCAAGCCGTTTAGGCTACAGAGCGTGCCAAAGAAATAGACATACATACATACTCTCGAAAAACATTACCCTCCTTCTGGGGCAGTCGGGTAAAAAAACTGGGTCACTGTTCACCTCATACAAATGAACAGGCAGATATCATGTATTCCTACACCTAACAATTCAAATAAAAAACAATAATTAAAATAATACTACAAAAAGTTGTCAAAGGGTGTGTGATTTGCAGTGAATGTCTTCTTAGTAGTTATTTGTGTGGTGACATCTATATGTACTAAGGTGACAGGAACTTCAAAAATGGTACTGGTAGCAAATACAGAAGGAGTTCGAATAAATCTTTGCATCAACCAAAATTCTTCCCGTGAGAGACGGTTTAAAATAACTCTACATAAAAATAATTGGCTGTAAAAAGTTATGCTTCCAAGAATATTTCCCAGCACATTCAATCTTTTACCTTCTGCATTCATTTCGCGTTATAGCTTCTAACAAAATTCCTTTCATAGTAGCTTGATCTTTAAACCACATGTGACAACATATGTGGGAGTTCTTTATCGCACGATACTAGAATAGGCCTTCTGCTGCTTCTTATGTTATTGCTGTTGAACGCCATGAATCAATTAAGATGTAACTATAATGAGAAGGGGGCAATTACATGCAGCGGCTGCTCGTAAATCTTAGTAGTCGAGATTTAAAACGGTACTGTTTACTTTGAGTTCGATGTTTCTGGTAATAGGAGTCGGTTCAAATCTGCATAATTATATTTGTGGTTTATTTGATTGTTGTATTATGATCATTAAAGGTTTTGAAATTGCACTAAAACTGCAACTAAGTAAAATAATAAGTTACTCAGAGACGTTAAAAATTAACGAAATTAGAGACGTACCTACTTCATTGAACAGCGTGTTCTTGAAAAAAGAGCTTTTTTAATCAACCAGACATTATTCCTACCAAATAAATTTTTATCTAAATTGGTAAAATTATCGTAATCCCTGGCTCCTATCTACAAACAGCCGTGTGGGAAGCAAGATTAGATTAGTATGCATGTGGCAATCGTACTAAAATTCCTAATTTGAATTCAGAGCACGATAGAATATCGTACGCTTTAATAATAAACTTACTTATTCACACTTTCGCTTACGCCTCTATGATGGTTATGATCGCCTAGTACTTAGAGTCAAAATACTGTGAGAAACTAATAATGTTATTTGATTTGATGCTATTGATTCTGACTTGTTAAAAGGTAAACATGTATTTGTAATCTGCCCTAGTTGTACAGCTACTTATGTATTTTAATATTATTACAAACATTAAAGTAGTGACATACACAACACATAATTGTATCAGCATCGAGATTTTGAATATCACTGAAAATGGTAATATATTTCATTTAAACGAAGCTCCAATAAAAATCAATCAACATTTTATAAATCACATCCCAGCCCACAAGGAATTCTAAACTAAATTAACGAAACAAGATCTTCAAAGACCTTTGCGTGCTACATAAGTTATCAAGGCAAGCAAGCTCCATCCATCCCATCTGATTATCCACAAGAAAAGACGTACAAACTAGCGTTATTTACGTAAGATATCAACTGGTTCGTTAGTGCACCCGTAGCCGTAGGTGCAAAAGTGCAACTATAAATATCATACAAATGTGAACCTATAACTAGAAGTACTAAATCTGCGATCGTGGTAACTGGGCTGTTAATACATAGTAGTGCTGTGGAAGATACTTGTTTGATATTGGGTTATTATTTTTTTTGTAGGGTTGACAGAGACTAGAACGGTATCAATAGTAAAGTAATACTATAAGAGTCGATCATTGTTACAGTACGACACAACTTAGAAGTAGCATAGATTTGAAAATTTTCATTCATTCATTTCAATTTCACGAATGTATTTGGCTATGAGACTTTACAAGTTATTGCGTTTTCGAAAGATCATTTTCACCTAAAGCAGTAATATAGATTGGTGATTTTGAAGGCGCACTCAGTTCGGATGGTGATCGGTTTTACGAATTTTGCCGATGCTACATCTAAGTTGTGTCGTACCTATCTATTAGAGAATTGCAAAAATAAAACGAATGTTGAAATGGTAAATATCAGTTGCAGTGTGGAAACATGACTTAGCGCAAAATAGTAAAGCAAAATTATTGTAACCTACCATTGCTTTCTTTACATAATTTCTATAGATCGTACGTCACAAAGGATATCAACGGTAAACACAAACAAACATAATAAAAAAATTAATGTCATCAACAGATGCTCAGTATAAAAAGCGTTAAGTGGAACAAAACAAGTTAGATCGCTGAAAAAAATGCATGAATATTTGATCCCAAACCAGAATCATTAGTCAACTTTTTTATTAGAACCCGATTCTTGACGGAATCTACACTAAATTGAAGAAATGCTACAATAAAACCACCTTTGCTACCTTGCATTAAGGCTCATCATATTTTGAATTTTCATGTCGGAGCAGTATTATGATCTTGGCAATCTTTTTTTGTCATGATCTTACATTGACAATTGTCCCGCTTCCTCCGTCGGTGATAATAGTTCAGTAGTTACATCATTAATCACTTAGAACACATGTGGATATAGCCTTTTTACTATATCACACAAAACTTTGTTCTGATTGTAAACTTTAACACCGTCTCCGCTAACGATAGTTGCTTCATCTCGTTCAACTTTAGCTTCAATTTGTTTAATGTTAAGAACTATATTTGCTTGAAGTTTAACAAGATCATTTATTATAATATTCGATCCCATATTTGCCCTTGGATTTTCACCTTCGTATGTGGGAATATTCAATTTGTTTGCTTCGTCTGTTTTTGTTCAATTGACGTTTAAATTCTTTGAATGACTAATGATGCAGATTTTTGCTGGGGCTTAAGCAAACTTCGGTTTAATGCTCTTTGAAATTTCGTAACTTGAGCTTGATAAAATTGAATTTAATGTGATTAAAGTACTTTTTTGGGAGTGGAAGATTCAAAAACATTAACAAGATTAGGCGGTAAATGACGTCGTTTGGAGTGCCAAATTGCATTAATAAATAATATCTGTTTTGGATACATAAATACCCAATTAAATTTCAAGAGCACTTTTTCCATTTAACTTTCCAGTAGTTTCGTTAAGGCTCATTGACGTAAAATCAATCAAACCACTAAATGAATTCAAGAAGTCCATTACAAAAACTGTTTCATTAGACTTGAACGGACCTTCCATATTGAACAGTACAGCATCAATCACATCTTCCTCGTCGACTCTCTTTATAAAATCAATGAATTGTATCAGATTTGAATCAGTCACGATCAATTCAATAGTTACAATGAGATATAACTCAATCTAAAGTGTACCGTTGGTAATGTTTATTTATGATTATTTCTTTGTGGAGCATCTAAAAAACGGTGGATATGTTGCAATGGACGGTATAATGTATGTGCGTGCGTCTATGTGTTGTGTGAGGTGTTTCGGTAACAAGATAAGAAGGTATAATGACTCAATTCTGCGTTTAATTCTTTTAAATTGGTTCACGTACTTATTATCACATTGTTAAGTCTGTTTCTCTTTTGTTAACTTTTGCTTTTCATCAGTCATTGTGGTTTTATTATAAAGATGGATTATCTACCTGTTCCATCAAATTGTAAAGTCTGTTCTTCTTGCCACCATAATCTTTTAAATTAGAATTTTCTGCTTTACTTTCAATTATGTACTTGATTGTGTTTGTTTTGTATCCTTCTTTATTTATAACTTCATCATCCAAGCCCTTAAACAATTTAAACACTTCAGACGTCAACAAATCGTTTAATCGGCAAACCCCATGATTTCAAGACTAACATTTAAAGGGAGCACTTACCCGTACCACTAGAATTAATCACGCGACATGTTGGTAAACTTCTAACAATGCCTTTGTGAACCATTGTTGGGCAAAATAATAAATTGTTACGAACAAGCGACCCCATTATGTTTCGTTTCTCAAATAAATTCGGCCAAAGGATTGATGGTTACATCTTTTTTATCGTAGGGTCGATCGGAGCGATACTGGAGCATGTGGTAAGGGTGTTTTTTAGTTCAGATGTGGATTTGTGGTTTGTAGTTATTTAAGATGTGTGACTTTCAGATTCTATGTCCCTGATTTATCTACTGATTTACTTTTTTGTTTGTTAGTCTGTTCTATCCTATTCCTGGGTAAAACCCTTTCACAATTCCGTGCTTCTTCTTCTGATATGCAAAATTCTGCAAGTAACGTCATAATTATGTTCAAATGTTTGTCCAATTGTCAATTTTTATTACTCTTAAATAATTTCAGGAATAATAATAATAAATAAAAAATTGGGTATTCAGATTAATAACTAAACACTCAATTTTTTTTCTATCTATGAAACGAAATCAACTTCACATTCACTAATATAAACGCAGCACCCACCTTATATTCTCATCGGAAAAAAACCGTAATAAAATTGACCAGCATAACAGATCACGCCCAAAGCATATCATTACAGCAATCGGTTCAAAACTGAGCCTCATTAGACCTCATCACCACTCTGCTCTATTATAATGTCATTACGACAACGGGTCAAGATTTCACTTACAGACTTGTGAAGGGAGCCGAATTCTTGAAATACGTGCTTGAATTTTTGAATCTGACACGTATTTGGTAAGTGCAGTTTTTATTTTTAGAATAGATTGAGATGTTTTCGTAATAGGTGGTTCAAAACATAGAGATTTGACAACCTATCTAATAAATTTTGTACATGCAAGAGCTGAATTCGCTTACATCGGTAAGAGCAAGTGAAGGTTTCATCATGGTTTATTGCAAACTATAGTTGAGGCCGATTTTTTTTAAACATCTAATATCAAATTTCTTTCTCTGATTTTTTGCATTAGTCACTTCGTTGCTAGCTGCATTTTAGATCACCAAATCCGATTCTCAAAATGTTTTATTTTATTTTATTAAATTATATTATCTTCAATATTTGAGTGGATGAATTAATTAAATAATTTAATACTTTGATCGTTAAAATTTAATCAGTTTAAAATAAAAAATTAATGCTAACGACTGATCTTATCTTGTTTAGAAACGTATAAAAATATAACAAAAGAATTAAGGTATTTACGAAAGTTTATTGATTTTCATTAGGTAACTTTGCATAACTTTGCGTAATATTGTTTTATAAAAATAGCTGATTATTTTAATTATGAATATTCATGTAAGCGATCATAATATTATTAGAATTTGGCCGTATTCTGGTTTATAAAACGGTATTGTAGCAGAAGTTTTGTCACTTTTTTTAAATATTATTATAATAGGAAAAGGCTTTAATCTTTTAGTTAATGTCCTTTTTTTCGTTAATATGCATTTGTAATATTTTGTGCCTTTTCTATTATGAATTTATTTTAATTAACTTATACTTGTCAAACATCAAACCTAGATTATAATGTGAACGATGTGATCTCCTATAATTGGAAGCTCACACCAATATTGTTCCTATTCTTGTACCTATACTAGCATGTAATTGTGTAGCCTCTGTAGGTACTTACTAATTTTTCTGTAAATAGATAGTTGTTTTCATAATCATCAAACAAAAAAAAAAAAATTTGACTTACGAAAAAATTATGGATCATTGCAAGAACTCACGTATTTGTATTACTGATATTTCACACAATTGTGACGTTCTAAACCGCAACATTCAAAGCATGACATAACTCCTACAACTTTTAGACCAAGAAAAAACAGATGATACCTACCTGTCAATTACACTAATCAGCCAAATAAACCGTTACAAATGGCCGTCACACGCCGATCATAACTTATAACTTTGAGTTCACACAATAACACATTGGATGAAAAATATCAACAATAGATAAGTCACAACATGTCAAGGATCACTTATGTTTGGACACGCACTTTTGAAAGTCAAAGAATCGTATCTGTGTGATTTTAAATGTCACTCGGTGACAAGTTTTATTTGTTGTCATGTAACTAGGTACCTATGCAATTTTTTTGGGACAGGTAATGGAACTTAACATCATTTTATTGATAGAAAGTCAATCTTGTAAACCATTCAAACAGGAAAATTGACATTCGCTAAGCGTAGAATATCTTTGATCTGAATACATGATGTGTTGGTGACATTATCGATTTCACATATTTTTATGAGTCTTTACAAAAGAAAAATATAAAATAACAGTAACATTATTTTTGATAAATTGTGACACCATAATAAAGCTACTAAACCGATTATGGCCGAAAATCTACTTCTAAATCGTTTGCAACGAAACTCGATACTACTAAATCGATATATAAGAGGCTATCAGGAGAGTCAAAATATTATCGATATAGTAATTTTGTAAGCTTTCTTCTAATCGTGTTTAGAAATCCATTATACAAAATATGTTATCGTAATTCCGAAGATTTCGTTATATTGTTAAAATTCAATCTGACACCAAAATCTGGGTGTTCTACCATTTAATGAGAATGCAAATTGGCACTTAACCACTATTTTAATTAGTTACAAATGCATAATATAGTAATATACATATTGTGTTTTTTATATAAATTATATTTTATATAAATATTATTCATAGATTTATAATGTCGAACATACCGTCTGCGCTTGGTGTATCAGAATCTATGTTAATAAAATATAAACACTTTTGATACTAGACTGGAGTATTAAGAATAATAATTATGTTAGGAATCATCATCATCAGCCTATTAATGTTCCCACTGCTGGGACACAGGCCTCCTCTCGGTGAGAGGGATGTTAGGATTATGAGTTTCGATTATGAATTACAGCCGATAATGATTCTAAGTATATTTCAGCCTAACCTTGGACAATAATTTGAAGGTTATCGTAAAAAAATATGATGAATATGAAGTAGCGGTAACAAAAAACTAGTTCATCCACTCAAGAGGTCATACCCCTTGTTTATTAAAACAGCTTTTTAATACAATACAGACCAAAACATCGACGTTCAAGATAAAAAATCCTTTCCCATATCCATGACATTAAGACTAACTGTAATAAATCATAACTATTGTCTCAAAAATAATTTATTACAACTTTTTTGAACCAGTTACATGATATTGACTTCTGGTATGTACCTCATTGTTGTATAAGTGGCGTAATATTATAATAATAGACTTAATTCTATGAAAAAAAACAGTACTTAACCCTTCAATGGTGATGTTTGTATGCAAACCGGTTAAGTGTCGCAATGGGTCATGTTAGCCTGTATTGTTGATTAAGTAGGGATAATTGTATGAATTTAGATCAAAAGATTATGAAGAGACATTTTGGGGTGATGACTGTATTAAAATTGTGTCGTTGCATGAGGGGGATAAAAATCAGAGCGGTTTTAGAAAAATATTTTTTTTTTTAAACTAAAACCAAATTGTACCTAAATAAAATTGTTCTTCATGTGATACGATGAGGAAGAGCTAGCTTTATTTAATAAACTGATTTTATGGATTAACAAATAGTAGATCATGCTAGAAAGTAGAAATTACGTGAAATAATTTCATCACCACTGCACTCAAAACGGTGAAGGATAATATCGTGAGGAAACCGACATGTCCTAGGACCGAAAATTGGAAGACATGTGACATTCACCAACCCGCACTGGGCCCGCGTGGTGGAGTATGGCCCAATTCCTCTCACCAAGAGGAGGCCTGTGTCCCAGCAGTGGGAACATTAAAAGGGTGATAAGGTAGATCAAGCTAAAAATGCATAAAACTTCTTAATGCTAAAACCCAAAAGAATATTTGGATAAGTTTACCTTACGGTAAAAATGACATAATATGGATATTTTTAATGAATAAATTTCAATATCTTCTAGGCGCAAAGATATGTTTAAGAAAGAACGAGACAAAATTTAGCTTATATCAATATTATCAAGTTATGAAGCGTGTGTATCTGAATTTTAAATTCATTGACCAATATTCAATATTTGTCATATTTTTTTGCAACCTAAATCGAATTATACTTTTGGCTATACTAATAAAGTGTGATCAATTCCGATTATTGCATCAAAGATATTCCCATAGCAGTTAGGAAATCAAATTCTCCAAATGTTACGGTATCAGAAGACACCGATCCGGATATCTATGCACCGATCACATTAATGTCAGAATTAAACACCATATTAGCTCCATAGGTGAGTAACCTTATATCTTAATGGCTACTGGCTCGACATCCGATTATAGATATTCCTCTTCTTGATAACTATGTAGATCAATTGACATTTAGAATAGAATCATTAATAATAGATTATTATTAAAGACATGCGAATAATTGAGTATTTAAATTAATTATTAGTAAAAAGCGGGTTAGGTTTCGGAGCTAATACTAATATTGACTAATTATTTACACGAATGACATCATTTTCTAGGTTTAGATGGTCAATGTTTTATATTTGCTGCGAGAAACGTAGTAAAAATCTTAAAGTTCATGGTCTTTAAAGCTTAGATATCGTACATGGCAGAAGATAGTGAAAGCCAAGGAGTGAAAAGCAACGTTTAACCTTACAAAGGCAAAATAGATGATGTGAACGTCAACACAGAATTGCTTTCCAAAAGAAGGAAGTTGTTCATATGCTAAGAAGATCTTTTGCCAGGCGACTAAAATGAAGATGGTCTAAAAAATAGAAAGACATTTTACAAAAGGAACCTTAAAGTACAAATGATTAATAAGTCAAACATCCTATTCGTAACATAAATAAAAATAAATAGAAACCACAGATACAAAAACCAAAATAGTTTCGCAGAACTAGAACAACACCAGATTATCAGCTTAATAACTTAAGTTAAAGTCCAGCGAGGTGGCAAAGGAAATGATCTAATTAATATTTTGTCGTTATACTTAATTTTCTGTCAAATATACGTAAAATATGTTGTTTAGATGTGAATTTAAAGTAGATTTTGTGTCTCATATCAATTTCTTGAGATGTTTGATGTAAAAATATGATAATACAAATAGTAATGGTCTGATAGAAATATTTTTAAATCTGTGATACCGTGATATCATCAATACCATCATGTCAGTTTTTATCAGTGCCTACTAACTACACGAAAGAGAGTGTAAAATGTAATTTTTTTAATAACTTATACTTTAAGGATAGAATCAAATTCGAAATCTGTTCGCGACGAGGCGTCACCGTCAATTTTAGCTTGTTTAAAATCATTAATTTTAACTTAGCTTAAAAACTTGTATGTATAGGATAAGTATTTCTTCGCAATATGCGTAATAATAGCATGTAGTATGTAGATTCCTTGTTATACGCAATAATGCGTCATCAAAATATTTTGTTAGAAAAGACCTTTCTATTTATCCGGATGTTGAAATACCAAAAATCTGCACACCTATAAAAGAAAAACTAAAGTTGCAATAACGCAAAACAAAATAATACAAGTTGTGGGCAACGCCTATACTAACTCAAATATGAAAATAGTATAGGTATTAGTAATGCTATCTAGCAGCTAGACACCATCCAAATATCAAAATTTGACTAAAAAAGGTAAACAAAGCCCTTGCACTCCTTGATTAGGTAGGTTAGACAGATATAACGTAAAATCATTTATGGCATCCAGGTCACCTAGACCGAGACCTAGCCCTGGACCTAACTTCTAGAAATCTAGCCCTTCAGGATACCTACTTAATCGAGTTAGAATGCCGCAAAGCGGATTTGTAAAAATAAAGGCTACCCTACCTGTATTCAGAGGCCTATAACTGGCTGAAAAATCTAGATACAATAAATAAAATACTAGATTTCTCTAGAGGAATAGACTAGCCCGAGTGTTCTTTTGGTATGGTGGAAATCGGATCAGAACTTTGTCTGAAAAGTCACTTGCAAATAATTAAATATTTATTTAATCATTTTAATACCGATAATCCTGAAATATCTTTTCAACAGGAATAGTCAGAATCCTGGAAGAACCCTCATTAGAAAGGGGGCAATTTTGTGAATCTCATGATGTATAACATGATGTATATAGCTATTGAAATAAGTGTGTTTAGCTATAAGAAATGTAATTTTATAAGAATTTTGAAAATAATAAAGTTACGAAAACAGGAGGCGATTCATGGGTCTCTATAGGGTAAAGGGCGCTACCAGCTAAGCTAACACGCCATCTCTAGAAATTGTAGTCATCAACATGGAAACTAGTTCCACCTAACAAGTAAAGCAGTAGTCCTGAGGAGTCCTGAAATCGTGTCCTGAATAGTTATGAAGACTTATCAATAAACAGTGTAATCATTCCTGCCGAGCCCGTTTTCCTTCAAAAGGTCGAGTGCATATCCATGTGAGTATTCGAAAATAGCTAGCAAAAAACTTCGGTACAGGACGTCAGCGCCGCTTGGACCAGGATAGCCTTACAACCTGCCTGAACCCGTATCCAGCGATCACGCCCGTCCGGTATATCTGCTGGTCCTTCGAAAGCCGGATTATTTTCGAATCCTGGAGAGCTCAATTGAAGACTGAAGGATTACTGAAGAAGGAAGATTCCTGGAATAAGAAAATCGGTTCCTGAAGAATTATTTTTGGAACCTGAAGACTTACGGCTGAAGGATTATTTTGAAGACTGAAGAATTATTTTCGAATCCTGAAGACTTATAACTGAAGGGTTATTTTTCCTGAAGGATTGTTTTGAAGACTGAAGAACTATTTTTGGATCCTGAAAACTTATTTCCTGAAATTTTTTCCTGAAGGATTATTTTCGGTTCCTGAAAACTTTTTTCCTGAAATTTTTTCCTGAAGGATTAATTTCGGATCCTGAAAACTTTTTTCCTGAAGAATTATTTTTGGATCCTGAAGACTTATTTCCTGAAGGATTATTTTTGGACTTTGAAGAATTAACATTTAACATAGAGAAAATAGTTTGACGTTTGAAGATTTGTTTTGAAGATAGAAGAAACAACTTGGAACTTTGAAGATTTGTGTTGAGGATTACAGTATAGTGCGTTTATAGTGAAGTGACGTCCCCGAATCTAAACCAACATGCCGATCACAAGGTCACAAGGCAAAGCGCCTGAAGCATGGACGGTGGAGCTGGACAGAACGCGTACCTCTACAGCTATACGTCATGAGTTACCTCCACGTTCGCCGTCCACTACGGAAGGGACTGAGCAAGTGCCACCACCACCACAAGCCCTAACCGGGGGTGAAGACGTACCTATACCAACACAAACGAAGGAAACAGAACAAATCGAACAACCAATGACTTCCAGGAAGGAAACCAGACTGGAAGGAACTTCAGATAGAACATTAAAACCTTCAAATAAATCAGTGAATCCGAACAAAATAGTGAAGCCATCAGCTGACAAACGGGATGGAACTTATAGAGGAATTATTCCGATGACTAGCCGGGGAGACGCCCGTTACCCACGTAGACCGCCGTCGACAATTAAGACGACGCGGTCCCATCTAAAAGTAATGAAAGCTCGTGAAGACCTATTGAAAATTAGGTTAGAACTTGCTGAGATAGCACTTCAGAATGCCGAGGAAGAAAATTCCGACGGATACATGGATGACAGAGATTCTAACGACGAGTACATGAAATCGTGGCAAGAAGACGCACCGCCGTCTGAGCCAATGAAGGAAGTCCCTTCTGCAGAGGTGGAGAACCATGATTGCGAGATAAGCGATCAAGCACTTTCTGTAGACAGCGCCGCTGAAGAGAACGGGAGCAATAGAAGACGGGACGCCGTTGCTGCTCCACGCCCCTCCAAGGATGTTGAACCTATAGTAGACTTCCATCAAAAGCAAGTACCCGTGTTACATCATCCTATAGAAAAAGAAGTGAAAAATGTAGTACCATCGAAGGATTCGGGGGAAGGTCAACTCCGTTCATTTATAACGGACTTGACGTCTGCTATAGCGTCGCTAGTCGACAAGAGAATAGATCAGTGGACAGTAAATAATCCCTCGGCGTCGAAGGTCATCATGACCCTGCCAAATTACAGTGGGGCTCACACGGAATGGTTATCGTTCCGTGCCATCTATGAAACAACTCGTCGATACTTCAACGATGTTGAGAATACAGCTAGGCTGAGAAGGAGCCTGCGCGGACGAGCACTGGAAACAGTGAGTTCAGAACTCATCGGAAATGCCAAACCAGATGACATCATGAGAGAACTCGAGCTGCAGTTCGGCCGTCCAGACTCGATAGCTCAAGCTGAAACGGACAGGCTCCGTGGGCTGCCGCGCTGCAGTGAATCTCCGAAGGATATCTGCACGTTCGCCAGCCGAGTAAGGAGTGGTATAGTCACGCTACGTGCGTTGAAAAAAGAACATTACTTAATCAACGCCGAGTTAATGCGATTGTTGACTGAGAAGTTGCCAAACTCCCTAAGGGTACAGTGGTATAGAACCTATACCGAGAAGTACCAATCGCTGCCAGATTTATCTCTGCTCAGCGACTTCATCACCGAACAAGCCCGTTTCTGCAGTGCTTTCGCTCCGCCCGAAAATATAAATCCCGGCGAAGCGACAGCGACTAGGCGTGTCACTCAAAGGACACACACAGCAACAGACAAGACGGCTTGGAAATGCCGTGTCTGCCAGAAAGAAGGGCACGATGCTTATGACTGCAAGAAGTTCAAAGAAGCATCCACAGATGAACGATGGGAACTTGCAAGGAAACTGAGACTGTGTTTCCGTTGTTTGCGAGTCCATCGGTCGGATAAACCATGCAAAAAGAAAATGTGTGGGATCAAGGAGTGTATAGGCACTCACCATCAGCTTCTTCATAAAGAAAAGAAGAAGCCTGCTGCAGAAAGTACCGAGAAGCCTGATGCCCCAGTAAAGAAGGAGCCTCAGGAAACGGTAGCCAGCTCGAGATCAACGTCAGACCAGACGTACTTGAAAATAGTACCGGTCCGGGTAATCGGACCGGCGGGAGAAGCAGCAACATTTGCGCTGCTCGACGATGGGTCAACCGTTTCGCTGATAGACGAAGACATCGCAAAGGAAATCGGGGCAGAGGGCCGCATCGACCCTCTGAAGATAGGTGCGATTGGCAACACTACGATTGACACTCCTTGTTCGCGTCGAGTAACAGTCGACCTTGCAAGCCAGCTGAGAAGCAAAGTGCCCTTCAGAGCGCGCACGATACCGAAGCTCAACCTAGCACCGCAGTCAGTCAGCGAAGAAGACATCGCCCAGTGCAAACACCTGAGCGATTTGAAGGAACAGCTGACGTACGACGTTGGCGCACCGAAGATCCTCATTGGCCAAGACAACTGGCATCTGCTGTTGGCCAGTGAGATACGCAGAGGTCCGAGGCACCAGCCTATCGCATCACTTACCGCAATGGGCTGGACCCTGCATGGCGCGCACACCAGAATCTTAGGTCAACAGGTACACTACGTCAACCGACTGACAACGAGTGATGAAGAGCTGAACGAGCGACTTCGTGAGTTCTTCGCCTTAGAATCGCTAACTATCAATCCGAAGCGACCAAGCTCAGATCCCGAGAAAAGAGCGGAAGACATTTTAAATCGTCACACTCAGCAGCTAGAAGATGGACATATAGAAACCGCTATGCTTTGGAATAATGAAAGCATAGAGATGCCCGATAGTTACGGGACAGCGCTCAAGCGGCTAGTCTCAATCGAGAAGAAGCTCGACAGCAACCCTGCTCTTCGAGACAGATATACAGAACAGATGGACTCGCTCATGCAGAAGGGATACGCAGAGAAAGCCCCCACCACGAGCACACCAGGTAGAACATGGTACCTACCACACTTCGACGTATTCAACCCCATGAAGCCAGACAAGCTCCGTATAGTACATGACGCTGCCGCTAAGTCGAGAGGACTGTCGCTCAACGACTTCCTTCTCACAGGACCAGACCTGCTGCAGTCACTGCCCGGCGTCATGATGAGATTTCGCCGACACTGCATAGCCATTTCCGGTGACATAAAGGAGATGTTTATGCAGGTAAAGGTGCGAGCTCAGGACCGAGACGCACTCCGGTACCTATGGAGAGGCAACAAGAGAGAGGGAGCGCCGGAAGAATACCGTATGACGTCCATCATATTCGGTGCGGCAAGTTCGCCGTGCACAGCCATATTCGCAAAGAATTGGAATGCGAAAAGGCACTTCGAGGAGCAACCCGAGGCAGTGAAAGCTATCATCCATAACCATTACATGGACGACTACCTCGATAGCTACAAGACGGTCGAAGACGCAACGCGCATCGCAACAACGGTGAAGGACATACACCTGAAAGCGAAGTTCGAGCTCAGGAAATGGGTATCGAACAGTGCGCAAGTCATACAAAATATAGATCCGTCACAGATCCGAACCGAAGTTATCAGTATCGGAGATGCAGAAAACACCGAAAAGATACTTGGTCTAATATGGAGACCGGGTGAAGACGCGCTGGGCTTCAATCTAACGCTCGCGCGCCTACCGAAAGGTGTTCTAGAGAAGGAAGCGCCCACAAAGAGAGAGGCACTGAAAATTGTGATGTCGCTGTACGACCCGCTCGGACTCGCCTCACCAGTCACAATTAGAGCCAAGCAAATACTGCAAGAGGCATGGAGGCGAGGAGTCGACTGGGATCATCCACTAGATAAGGACCTGGCAACTCAGTGGAGAAGTTGGATACAGCACCTGCAGCAACTCAAGAATATCAGCATACCAAGATGTTACCCTGGATATAGTGATGCTGTGGAGACACAAATCCATGTGTTCACCGACGCAAGCGAGATGGCATACGCAACAGCAGTATATTGGCGGGCCACATCGATGGAAGGCAAGCAGCAAGTCAGCCTCGTCATGGCAAAGGCGAAGGTGGCACCACTGAAGCTGCAATCTATACCACGCCTCGAACTGCAAGCCGCGGTGATGGGAACCCGCGTGGCTGCAGCCGTGATACGTGAGCACGACATCAAACCCGCATCGGTGACATACTGGTCAGACAGTAAGACCGTCTTGACATGGATCAGGAGAGGAGCACGGGTATACAAACCATTTGTTGCTCATCGCATAGCCGCCATAGAGGAAAACAGCAAAGTAGAAGATTGGCGTTGGGTACCCACCAAATTGAATATCGCGGACATCGCTACCCGTGATGTACCGCGTGACTTTGACTCACAGCATGCGTGGTATTCCGGCCCTAGCTTCCTATACGAAGAACCGTCGTCATGGCCTGCAGAAAAACCTCCCATCAAAGAGGAGACAGGGGAAGAAAGGACCCTCGTTGCCGTCGAAGAAGCTAACACGCGAAAGCTAGCAGAAGCCATACCAGATCCGGCCAGATTCTCGAGATGGGAACGGTTACTCCGTGCGACAGCAAGTGTTCTTCGCTTCATTGCTCTCTGCCGAGGAAGAACAGAGAAAACGTTCTACAAAAGAACGAGGAAAAACGCAGAGAAAGATCCAGATTGGCGGAAAAAGAAGACGACCCCAAGTCCTCCGAAACAGACAGCAAAGACGTCTGGAATTCAAATCGTGAAGCAAATCTTAGAAGCAGAGTATCTCCACGAAGCGGAGAAAATACTCATTCAAGTCGTGCAACAGCAGTCTTTCGCTCATGAGATAGCGAAACTGCGAGAAGAGAAAAAGTTGGAGAAAGATAGTCGTTTGCGGCCACTGCAGATCGAAGTAGTGGACAATATCCTACGGCTAAGAAGCCGGATAGCCGCAACAGACGAAATATCAGATGACGTGAGACATCCGCCGATATTACACGGCGACCATCACATCACCCAGTTATATATAGACTGGACACACCGCAGCCTACAACATAGTGGAGTAGAACTCACTATCAACGAGGTGAGACAACACTATTGGGTTGTCAAGATGCGGCCGACCACGAAAATGGTGCTAGCCAGATGCCTACAATGTCGCATTCGCAAGGCACAACCACCCGTGCCTGCGACCGGCGACCATCCGAAGACGCGCCTCGCGCATCACCAGAGGCCGTTTACCTATACGGGGCTTGACTATTTCGGCCCGCTGTCCGTTACTATCGGACGCCAGCATCAAAAAAGGTACGTAGCACTATTCACTTGTCTAACCACCAGAGCCGTCCACCTTGAGATCGCCGCCAGCCTCAGCGCAGACTCCGCCATACTGGCGCTGCGACGATTCGCTTCTCGCCGAGGTTGCCCGACCGAGCTGCACTCCGACAACGGCACCAACATGCACGGTGCCGACAAGGAGCTCCGAGACGCGTTTCAAAAAGAGGCAAGTCGAAGAGGCATCGTGTGGCGCTTTATAACGCCATCGGCGCCATTCATGGGAGGCGCCTGGGAGCGTCTCGTACGCTGCGTGAAGTCCGCATTGTACACTGTGTTACTTGAGAAACACCCACATGAAGAGGTGTTGTCCACACTATTGTGTGAGGCAGAGTACACAGTGAATAGCCGTCCACTGACACACGTTTCAGTGGACAGTGAAGACGACGAGTCGATAACACCGAACCACTTCCTACTTGGTGGGTCGGCCAGACTCCCAACACCCGGGGTATTCACCGATCAAGACATAGACAGCAAGAAACTATGGCGGCGCTCACAGATACTAGCCGATATGTTCTGGCGCCGCTGGGTCCGGGAGTACCTGCCGGAGTTACAAAACCGGCGGGAGCCGCATAGCCGCGGACCAGACCTGCAGGTGGGTGACCCTGTTCTCATTGCTGACGGCCAGCTGCCTCGCAACACATGGCCGCGAGGCCGCATAATCGCCGTGTTCCCCGGGGCTGATGGTGAAGTCCGGACTGCTGAGGTGCGCACTGCCGGCGGCACCCTGAAGCGTCCGGTGAAGAAACTCGTCCCCTTACCGAAGTAACGAGGCGTCGAGACGGCGAGCGTCGCGGCGGCGAGCGTCGCGACTACGGTCGTCGCTCACCGGTGTGATGCAGCGCCGTGCCGACGTCGCTACTAGTCGCCACTGCACTGCATGGCGGGAGAGATGTTCGCGACGAGGCGTCACCGTCAATTTTAGCTTGTTTAAAATCATTAATTTTAACTTAGCTTAAAAACTTGTATGTATAGGATAAGTATTTCTTCGCAATATGCGTAATAATAGCATGTAGTATGTAGATTCCTTGTTATACGCAATAATGCGTCATCAAAATATTTTGTTAGAAAAGACCTTTCTATTTATCCGGATGTTGAAATACCAAAAATCTGCACACCTATAAAAGAAAAACTAAAGTTGCAATAACGCAAAACAAAATAATACAAGTTGTGGGCAACGCCTATACTAACTCAAATATGAAAATAGTATAGGTATTAGTAATGCTATCTAGCAGCTAGACACCATCCAAATATCAAAATTTGACTAAAAAAGGTAAACAAAGCCCTTGCACTCCTTGATTAGGTAGGTTAGACAGATATAACGTAAAATCATTTATGGCATCCAGGTCACCTAGACCGAGACCTAGCCCTGGACCTAACTTCTAGAAATCTAGCCCTTCAGGATACCTACTTAATCGAGTTAGAATGCCGCAAAGCGGATTTGTAAAAATAAAGGCTACCCTACCTGTATTCAGAGGCCTATAACTGGCTGAAAAATCTAGATACAATAAATAAAATACTAGATTTCTCTAGAGGAATAGACTAGCCCGAGTGTTCTTTTGGTATGGTGGAAATCGGATCAGAACTTTGTCTGAAAAGTCACTTGCAAATAATTAAATATTTATTTAATCATTTTAATACCGATAATCCTGAAATATCTTTTCAACAGGAATAGTCAGAATCCTGGAAGAACCCTCATTAGAAAGGGGGCAATTTTGTGAATCTCATGATGTATAACATGATGTATATAGCTATTGAAATAAGTGTGTTTAGCTATAAGAAATGTAATTTTATAAGAATTTTGAAAATAATAAAGTTACGAAAACAGGAGGCGATTCATGGGTCTCTATAGGGTAAAGGGCGCTACCAGCTAAGCTAACACGCCATCTCTAGAAATTGTAGTCATCAACATGGAAACTAGTTCCACCTAACAAGTAAAGCAGTAGTCCTGAGGAGTCCTGAAATCGTGTCCTGAATAGTTATGAAGACTTATCAATAAACAGTGTAATCATTCCTGCCGAGCCCGTTTTCCTTCAAAAGGTCGAGTGCATATCCATGTGAGTATTCGAAAATAGCTAGCAAAAAACTTCGGTACAGGACGTCAGCGCCGCTTGGACCAGGATAGCCTTACAACCTACCTGAACCCGTATCCAGCGATCACGCCCGTCCGGTATAAAATCGAACTAATAAAAATAAAATACATATTATTATATTATAATAATTTATGAATTTTATTTTTATTAGCTTTAACTATAAAAATATCAATGTAAATACTAGAATCAGTTTTTTTAATAGATCGATGACATAATCATTATTTACAGTTTCAAACACAGATTATTATTAATTATATAAAGCTTGAGTGTGGCTAAGTAATAACAGCCGCACGAGTCGATCGGTCAGGTTAAGTTACTCTTGCCGCGGTCTGTCCGTGGATGGGTGACCATCTTAACATACCCCTCCGTGCCTCGGAAAGCACGTTAAACCGTTGGTCCCGGCTGTCATTTGTAGATCTTTGACAGTCGTTACGGGTCATCAGAAGCCCGAAAGTCTGACAACCACAATAGACGATGTATATCTAGTAACTTAATCCGCTTAACCGTTCTTAAAGAGTTAGAGAACCCTGTAAGAAATCGACACGTGTTTCGCCTCTCAACGAGGCATCCTCAGGACGACGATTGACCTGTTGCGAACTCGGACACGAAGTGTTATCAACGCGAGCCGAACGCAAAGTGAGCTTCAACCGCCCGTCACCCCCACTTATATAGGATCGCTTATCGGCCCACCTCGGCCGGGATCGTTATCAGTGCGATAAGCGAACAATCGCAACAATGGTGACCTCGGAATATTCGTATTTAATTCGTTCAACAGTGTAACGTTTCCTGTATTATTTTTTGCAATTTCTAAACTCTCTAAAACTGACATTTTGAAACCTTTATCACATGTGTGTAAAATTTTGAAAGTGTTATTGTTATTTAACGAATGACCAGAATCTATTAAGTGTTGAGCAAAATGGGATCTTTCTGGACAATTATTCCTGTACGCTGCAATATGTTCTTTATATCTAGTTTGAAAATTACGACCAGTTTGACCTATGTAAATACCATTACAATCATCGCAATGTAACTTGTAAACACCTGATTTTTTATGGTTTTCTAATTGATCTTTTCCATTGCAAATCTGCCTTAGTGAATTATTTGTTTTAAAGGCTACCCTAACTCCATTTCGAAACAATGTTTTTGAAACCCTATCACTTATTGACCCTAAGTATGTCAAACTACCTATGTATTCATGAGGTCTTTCTGGAGGCAATGGGTACAAAAGAGAACGAACTATTTTACGACGTTTCGTTTGAATCAAATCATCGACCATTTTCTTTTTGTATCCGTTACTCTCAGCTATATGATAAATAATGTTAAGTTCTCTGTTATAATTATCTTGAGAAAGTGGTACTGACATTAATCTATGAGTGAAACTACGATAAGCTGCTAATTTATGTTGAATCGGATGACAAGATGACGCAGGAATCGTAACATCTGTATATGTTGGTTTTCTATAAATCTGAAAATCGTGTTTATTATTTATTCTTGAAATAGTTAAATCTAAAAAGTTAAGAGATCCATCAACTTCTAATTCTAATTTAAACTTAATTTTAGGATGCAAACTATTGATTTTATTAACAAAAACATCGATTTGACGCAATGTACCGGTCCAGCACATAATTATGTCGTCAACATAGCGGTAATAATATAAAATTTGAGGTTGTCCAACAATGTATTTATTTTCAAAATGGTCCATGAAAATATCTGCCATAAGAGGACTGAGTGGAGAACCCATGGCTAAACCTTCTTTTTGTTTGTAATATTGATTATTAAATCTAAAATAATTTTGTTCCATACAAATCTTGGTCAAAGATAACAATTCATTAACCTCACCAGGATGGATTCGCTGTTTCTCAAAAAGATCTTCAAGTATTAGTAAACATTCCTCATAAGGAACGTTTGTAAATAAACTTTCAACATCCAATGATAATAATTTGGCACCAGTAGGCAAATTGATATCCTTAACCTTCTCTACTAACTGTAAACTATTTTTAAGAGTAAACTTTGGTTTAAAATTTGATCTCGACTTCAATAAGTAGTTCAAATGTTTTGACAATTTATATGCTGGAGCACCGATATAAGAAACCACTGGCCGTATAGGGATATTATCCTTATGAATCTTAGGCAAACCGTAGCAAAGGAGACCTAGGGTTCATAGGGACAATATATTTTAAGGGCTTTTGATCGATGTAAGATATGTGTTTGGTAAGATTTTTTAACTGGGAAGTAAAAACTTTAGTGGGGTCTGAACCTAGTTGTTCAAAATCGCTACCCTGTATTACGTCATTTACCTTTTGGACGTAACTGTTTCTGTCTAAGACAACCACTGTATTTCCTTTATCGGCCTTAGTAATGACTATACTGTTTTGATCAATTTTGCTTTTCAAAGATCTATAAATGCGTTCGTCTGTTGATCGAGACAATGAATTCGATGAGCTAAGAGACTGTTTAATATGAACAGATACCTGGTGCGCTACTGTCTCATCTTTTTTACCTCTAACTATTGCCATTTCTGAATCTACTGCCAAAAGTTCCAATGGTTTTTGTGACAAGACGGGCTGGATATTAAATTTAAGTCCTTTCTCTAATAAAGAAGTTTCTTCATTTGATAATTGAATGTTACTAAGGTTTTTAACACGTTGATGAAACGTATGAGGACATGTTAGCTGATTCCTTTGTCTGCCACTACCATGACTAATGTTTCCTCTAACTAATCTTTCCAACTTCCTAGACTGTATCAAATATTTTTCATGAGCTGAAATAGATGCAAATTCCCGCGCTTTATTGTCTAAAATATCAAATTCTATATTGTGTAGGCTGTATACTAACTCTGTGTATAAAATTTTAAGGTGATTTTTTAAGCTATCCCTAACCGAAAACCAGTAACGTATCTCCTCATTTAACCAAATGTTTTTTGCCCTATTCAAAGCTATACTAGCTGATCTACTATATGTATTGGAACGAATATTAATGTAGGAAGGGATTACTCCCAATTGCTTACACTGTTGATTAAACCAAACATTCTGAGCAGCAATACGATGCGATTTAGTGAGTTTGGTGTAAAGTTTTGCCTGTTCTGCTGTACCTGCAAATTTAAGATAGTTAATTGACTCAGGCGTGACCTTGCGGAAATCCATCATAAAACACAATAGACGATGTATATCTAGTAACTTAATCCGCTTAACCGTTCTTAAAGAGTTAGAGAACCCTGTAAGAAATCGACACGTGTTTCGCCTCTCAACGAGGCATCCTCAGGACGACGATTGACCTGTTGCGAACTCGGACACGAAGTGTTATCAACGCGAGCCGAACGCAAAGTGAGCTTCAACCGCCCGTCACCCCCACTTATATAGGATCGCTTATCGGCCCACCTCGGCCGGGATCGTTATCAGTGCGATAAGCGAACAATCGCAACAATGGTGACCTCGGAATATTCGTATTTAATTCGTTCAACAGTGTAACGTTTCCTGTATTATTTTTTGCAATTTCTAAACTCGAAATCTCTCTAAATTTAAGAACGGTTAAGCGGATTAAGTTACTAGATATACATCGTCTATTGTGTTTTATGATGGATTTCCGCAAGGTCACGCCTGAGTCAATTAACTGTCTGACAACCAGTCTTACCAAGGAGTATCGTGTTACCCAGTAACGGGGTTCTGGAGGTCAGATAGGGCATCACTCCATGTAAAATACTGGTATTCAGCTGCATCCGGTTAGACTGGATGTCGACCCCTACATAGTTGGCAAAAGGCTAGGCAGATTGATTGATATACCTAAAGCTTGAGTGAATTATATGTAACAAAATATCGGAAGTACGGTAACGGTAAAAAGTATCCATTACAGTTAAACTAAGCAAAAAGCAATCGATATTCCATTTATACAGCTCATCGCTGATTAATCTAAAGAGCAAAGTACTAACCTGCACCAAATAAGTCGTCCAAACATGATTCGAACAACACGAATCCATAATGAACGCTAAATAGCCAACTTAAAACGTGATTATTGGACGTAACTAAATCACAAGCCATTCAGATAATTAACATTCTCTTCAACCATAGTAATAAGGTAGAGAATCGATTGACGAAATTATTAAGATTGGATTTAAATTGTCACGACTTTTACAAATCCGATTATAGTAGATCGGAATGAAAATTCGAATTTGAATAATAGAATTCAGATTTGTGGCGGTGAGTCATCCGTGCGTTTGCGTACGACGGAATGGCGGACTGTCGCAAAATCGAAAGCGTGCAGTGTTCCTGTTTCAATTACAGTTTCAGCATGTTTTGTTTTTATGTCATTTGCTTACATTATTATATTACTGTCAACATAATATTACTTGTTTTCATTTAACAACCAAATTATTTTGGTCCTTCGAGCCGGATCTCTCAAAATATCATAGAGAACCTTTCACCTATCGGGCTCAAACTTTAAAAAAACTTCTATCACAATCATAAGGAACTAAACTAATTAACAGATAAACGGTACAACATAAACCAACCATTTCTATTCAAGAACAGAACATTACATTATTTCACTGAACTAAATGAGTACCATAGCACACATTCCCGACATTTTTGTCGCAGTCTGCTGCGATCGTTCGTTAGTCGCCCGCGCTCACTTACAAATTGTAATTCCATGTTAATTTTATATCTATTTACGACTTAGCCTTTTATGAAACGTCTTTTCCGTCAGTATGTATATTAGTTTTAGTTTTCTGTTGTAAAATGGAATGTTGGTACTTTTATGATGGTCAGGATCGTAAATGTGTATGGCTGTCAATAATTTCCATACTAAATATGTTTTGATTAGTCCTTCTTGACGTTCTGTTAATATTTCTTTGGATTTTAATTAAATTATGACGGTTGTAGTTCTTTGTTTGGACATGTGCGTGTAATTTAACTTTGGATAATTTGCAGAAGTCAATGAATCAACGACGAAACAAGTGAACGAACTTTTAACATAATCTACTAATGCGTATTTTTTGTAAAACATAAAGTTGTGTTTTACTGAAAAATACAGAAAACACAAATCCAACAAGATTTTTCTTGCTTTCTGCACGTTGTTTTTTTTAAATTGATGACGAAAAATTCGATCGGATTAAAACTGCATTCTTGTTCTATTTGTGTGTCGTGTGTGTAGTCACAAAGACTAACCTGATGTCAGAGATTTAAAGCCGATAGCCCTCTCACTTCGCACTCTGAATTTGAAACATAAGCATTCTCTTACAAAATAAACACAAGCGGTACTGTACCTATTTCATATTCAAAGTTAACGATCAATGCTCAGTTTTAAAAGTTAACACCTACGTTCAAGAGCTCATTATATTTGTAATGTATGAGTATGAACTATTCAAAATAAGTTGGTTCTATTTTACAAGACCGGTACATGAATTTGTTGATTTTTCGGATCGAATTTTAAATTAAAATAGAAATAGTACTTTTAAAATTAATAAATAAATTAAGTGAAAAATTGTATCAAGCAATCGTTCAATTAAAATTGCGAGAAACATCTATAAATTGGTAGTTGAAACTTCCGTGCCTCGGAAAGCACGTTAGGCAGTTGGTTCCGGCTGTCATTTGTAGAATCATCTTTGACAGTCGATATACAAATGGACTACCATCAGGAGCCCAAAAATCTGTCAACCAGTCTTACCAAAGGGGTATCGTGTTACCCAGTAACTGGGTTGTGGAAGTCAGATAGGCAGTCGGTACATGTAAAATACTGGTATTCAGCTGCATGTGGTTAGACTGGAAGCCCACCCCAATGAGAAAAGGCTTGGCAGATAATGATGATCTATTGATAGGTTTTCTAGCCACTAAAACTTAACGGGTACAAAAAGCTATTGGCTTATCTTAAATGTTTTAACTTTTATCTTATCTTATACTGAACCATAAGCACTTCAAAGTTACCCATTGATGTGCATTGTCCTAATTAAAAATGCATCAAATAAATTTAGTTGAAAACATCATATAAAATAGATAACAAAAAAAAAAGTATTAAATTCTTCGATATTATCTTAAAATCTTTATTACTATCGGTTCAGTTTTTATTTAAATAGGCCAACACTATTAATGAATACGTATTATAGGCTATTATTACTTCATTGGCATTATAGTAGCCTCCTCTAGATCTCTATAAGAGATAAACACAAAAATAAGACGTTATGGTTCCGAATAGTACCAGTATTTTTTATATGGCAGCACTAAATTGAACAGAAATGTCCGTTTTTCTTCATTTTATGACGGGACCATAAAATTTTGTTTGGTATTGTCACATCACTAGCATATTAAAAAGTAAACACTAATATCAAGTTTCAAATACTTTTAACGATCAAAACAAGTTATATTTTTCAAAGTATTGGTTTCTTCAGAAAAACTGGTCTGAAAAGATTGTGTCTTTTAAAAAGTTAGGTCTGCACTTGCACCACAAATACATTTAGCATTAGAGAATTTGAAAAAAAAATTACATACTCGTTGGTCTTTTAGTCGCAAGCACTATTGCTGACCATGAGTTCCTGGATTCGATTGCAAAGTTGGGCAAAGTGATAGTGGGATTTTCCATCAGAAATTTTCTCAATAGCAGCCCGGAGTCTGTATATAACTGGCAATAGGCAATGGGCAGGGCACATTGCTCGCAGAACAGATGGCCGAAAGGTTCTGGATTGGCGACCGCGTACCGGAAGGCCCACAAGGTGGACCGATAACCTTGTGAAAGCCGCAGGAATCCGCTGGATGCGGGAAGCACAGAACAGGTCGAAGTTGCGGTGCTTGGGGGAGGCCTATGTCCAGCAGTGTACGTCTTTTATACTGACTGTAGTTAGGTACACCACACACCCTTTTGGGATTTTAGGTTATGAATTGAAAATCATCGTTCTATTTCTATCAATCGTTGGAAAATTGCAGAGTCAAGACGATGTTTTGAATCATTTTAGCGCTAAATCTATTTAGATTTGTGGAGTAGGTATGCCTCCTTAAATGTCTCCGGAAATTTTTAAGCAAATCTGTTTTGTTTTTGGTCCTTACGGTCTTCGGTTCCAAATGACACTTAGTATAAGTAGGTGGTCACTGTTTTCACAAAAAAATTATCTATTTAGTCCGTCACTCCGTCAGATATTTTTTTTTGCTTTACTACTTAATTTTTTTTTTATATAACGCTTTAAATTTGGGGAGTGGGGGCTTTCTTCAGTATAAAACCTACTGAAAAGTGACGTCATGCCAGATTTTAACTCGATATATAGCCGCAATTTTTTGATTACGTAAACAAGCAATAAAATCATATCCAGTATTTTTTACTAAGCTAAATGACGAACAAATTATTTTTGTCATCGACCCTATTGATCTATTTAATGTGCACACTTATCTATCTATACCTAAGATACAAAAAGGTTAAATTTGTGAGTTTGTATGTTTGATGGCTTTCACTAATGAGAAGCTACAATACTCAATTCTTTATAGCATTCCATATGTATTACATAGAAGGTATAACAAAGTAAAAGACCAATATGGACCCTGTCGGGCACAGCAAGATTAGGAGAGAGGAAGAGGGCTAAGTAACAATTCAATATCAATATATCAATATTGCTGCACTTACAGGTGCCGTAGGCTATATTATAATATTATGTTAAAACAATAAATATCACGCGGACGAAAACAGACCCTCGCTTCTATAAACTAAGAACCTATTACAAATCGACTGTCGCAACAAACACTATCGAAACTGCAAAATATCGATTTTTGCTTTTTTACATAATTGAAAAGAGAATTTAAAACTACGTCGGATACACCAAAAATTATAATTAAAAAGTCGTTATTAAAGAAGTTTTTAATTGAACAAAACCGATACAGAACATGTTGCGCGACGAACATCCTTGGAAGTGGTACTTACAATGATGTTCCGTGCAAGCGTCCCGAACCTACCAAAACCGTCAGAAGTTGTGCAAATTTGCTAAATAATGGTAGTTTAAGTAAAGACACTTTCCTGCGTATTTTGAATGTACTTGTTACAACAATACCGTGTTGTTTTACTTGAAATAATATAGTGGTTTTACTGTATTATTAGGACACGAGCCCGTAATTCGAGGATATAAAGTAACATAATTGAAAGTGGTAGTTTCGATAATGTTCAATAATTATGATGATAAATACATCTGAATATTTATCGAAAGTGGTAGTTTCGATAATATTCTTATAGTTTTGATAATATGTACAGTTTTCTGACTATCGAAACTGTCAATTTCGATGTTTTTTTGGTTAGTAAATATATTGAATCTACCACTTTCGATTAAATTTTGGCTATTATAATCGTAAAACATTATCGAAAGTGAAATATTTAGAAAAGTATATGAAATATGAAATTTGTTGTCAAGGAAAAAAAAACTGTATAAAATTTACTATTTATTCTATACATCATTTTATTGAAGTTAATAATACGAATTATTCTACATCGAATTAAAACTTTAAACTCCTCTCCTTTAAAGTACGTGATTTGAAGTTTCGATAGTGTTTGTTGCGGCAGTCGAAATGGTGAACCGTGATTGTTCAGTCATGATGATTGACCATCAAACTGCTCTAAATACGTGGCTTAGACGTGTTGGCTGTGCACGCGCACGTTTGATATGACGCCTAATTAAATCGCGACCTGTTAAGTGTATTAAATTAATTGAAAGTTCAAGGAGATATCTGACGTTTTTAATCTCACATCAGTTAATTAAACCCTTCACTTATTCCATGCAATTGTGACCGTATTTTTATTTGCTATATTGTATATTGTATTGTCTTGATGGCCCCGTGGTTAAGGCCTGCGTTGTGGGTTCAAATCCGGGCAAGTACTAATGTGACTTTTTCAATTCATATTTACTTTCTGAGTTACAATTTTGTGCTTTTGTATTTTGTTTACATATTTTTTTGTATTGGTTCAACATAATATTATTCAAACTTAATCGTCATGTGCAATTGTGTATATCTGTCCTACAGAAGCAGCGTGATTTTCATTTTCTTTAGACCTTGTTTCTACGACAGTGTTATCCCTTATATATAGAATTTAAATTGATAATAATTTCTTAGTCCTACCTACCTACTACAAACGACAAATTGATTTGTTTATTTGTAATGAACAAATGATTTACAAATAAACCCTGTTATACTGTTCAGATTACACTGCTATTCCCAGTACTTTTTACTAATTTTTATGATACATTAATCTGTTTATTCTGTATAATATATTACTGACCGACCGTCCTCCGTCTTTAAGAAACCCACACACTTCTCTAAATTCAAATAAAAGTAAGTCATTAAACCCTATGAAACAAGAACAAAAAACTATCAAAAATGCTAATAAATGATAAAAACGAACCGCTTCCGAACTTTATGACAGAAAATAAAAATTCCGTAATGCAACATTCAATTGTTTATTAATTTAGTTATTGCTACTAAATTTATACGAATCTATTTTAATAAATTTATTTATTACAATTAAACCTATTTCATTACAATATATAAAAACCTGTGAAGGGCGAGTCGATCCAAGTTAGAGGTTCCGTTGATATTTTACTTTCTTTAGAAATTTAAAATGAAATAATGTCGTGCATCATTCTTTATACAAACAATTTATTTTTAATTGTCTTTATTGTCAATTGATCAAAGAAAACTGGCGTTTATTTTTTCAGCTGAATGGGAATGAAAACTAGTCTGTGGTAAAAATTATAGACCACAGACTAGTTTTCATTCCCATTCAGCTGAAAAAATAAACGCCAGTTTTCTTTGATCAATTGACAATAAAGACAATTAAAAATAAATTGTTTGAATAAAGAATGATGCACGACATTATTTCATTTTAAATTTCTAAAGAAAGTAAAATATTTGTCAATATTTGGATGATACTCTCTTCATCATCGCGTGAATGTCAAGGGGATCCAACTCCTTGTCAACACTGAATTAGTGCGAAGACTAAAAAGGATAAAACCTTTTGACCCACCTTTTGATCACGTGAATCAAGTGTCTTTCCTTTATCATAGTGAATAAGAAATACGTTATTTATATTTACTTATATAATTATAGCAGTTTAAGTTATATTTAAATTACTTATTAGCTAATCGGCTAGATTGTAATAAGAATAAACCACCGACTGTGATACTTTATAAAAAATAAAAAAACAATTGGATGACAGACAGACTGGACGAAAGCTCAGAGCTTCTTGTTTATGATAGCTACGGATCTCCAAGAATGTCACACGTAAAGTGGAAGGCATTCTTAATTCGAATATGTCGTTTACGACGGCGGTCGCATATCTCAAAAGATTACAAATATCACGATCCAAATGCACGATTTCTATGATAATCAATTTTTATTTGGCTTCCTAAGTATTACGAAATGTTACTTCAATGAATGGGTAGTAAAATATTTTAGTAAACTTGTCGCATTTTATGATTTTTGAAGCCATGATAATGACCTCGAATAAACAATTTGGATTTAATTTAAGTTTACGGTTATGTCAAATTACATTTTACGTAAACCGTCCCTAAACATTCTTCGAAACGAATGGAAAGCATTTTTTCTAAAATACGATAAGCATCTGTTTCTGCTTTTGTAAACATGAGAACAACCATCTACAACACAAACAGGAAATTAAGATTCGTATCAATATTAAAATAAAATAGATTCGGTCTTTAATTTCATGTTTGAAACACATTTTACGCGGAACTCCAAATTATCTTGCAACCGAATGGCGCATCACTAACTCCGTTTGCATAATATAAAGAAACTGCAACTGTTAAATTATTCAACTTTACTTAGCACTAACTTAGTCTTAACTTAGAAAGTGATCACATGAGGTCAGGTGGATCTTCATTAAGCAGCAATCCAACGCGTGCAGTAATTAGCCATTATTCTTGTGGAGCCTTCAACTTTCAATACCAGATGTTATTTATACGCTGATCTTCGGAGATAAGAAGAGGTATAAGGTACGCCCAGTGGATTTGAGGTTAAAGGTCGAAGTGATGAGTGCTGTTTTACATAGTATCGTGTTGGTAGGTAACACAGTTTGGTAACTTGAAGTAATCAACTAGCATTATGGTCTATCTTTGTACTTGGAACATCTTATGATTTTGATCAAAATAATGAAATTTTGGAACACATTTACAAGGAGCTATTGAAATAACTGAAAACCTGAAAGGTGTCATTGTACCTACAAATTATTTTGAACCACTTTTACTATAGGATCAAACCAGAAATCGGGAAAAAAAATTGCTTCATTTTGTCGTGTTATTCGAATATAAAACCTATTGTAAATTATAGCGATGCTTTAGCGATGGTAAGTAAATCTTAAAGGTAAAATGAAATAATTTTTTTGAAGGCCTATCACTGAAATTATGTAGGTAGATAGGTAGGATTATCTTAGGTCTAGGTCTATAACTGAATTGTTTCCGACAGAACGTAAATTTGTAAAATATATTGTATACATGAATACACAGACTTCTCCGCAAAGCAAGTATCGCATCATAATCTGGACATCACACAAAATGTGTAAAACAAAGTGCGGATTTTCGATCATTCGTAACCAAACTGCAGCAACATAATGTATCCGCGCCTTAAAAGAATGCAAACATAGGGTAAAACAAACAGTTATGAGCCTAAATTGTCGTAATTTCTAAACGTTATTACTATTTATAATAAGGACGTGAAAGTGTGTTTGTCTATTATTAAATCGCTTTGTGCACCGTTTGATGTTTCCATTATTGTTTTAGTCTGAATATGTAAAGTTTGTATTTTATTACATTTTGTTCGAATTCACATGCGAAGGCGAGGCTGCTGCTCAGCGAAATTGGAATTATTTCTTGTTATATTAGTAGCTGATTACGCAAATATTGAAGATGTTTGCATTTAATTTTGCTTGAATTATATCATCTGTGTAAACGTTTTTTGAGAACAATATTGAAAGTTAACCCAATTAATCCCAAGAGAATAGCCTGTTCATTTTCTCAAATTGACAGTTTTGTCGTCAATCAACCGTGCTTCATTGTGGTTGACCATAAAACCCATAATTAAAGCTATTAATTACACAAAGTTGCATCAAATCAAAGGCCAACTGGTTTAATTTTATTACTAGACAGTATGCTGGAACCATTACAATTTTATGATAATTATTAATAAGATAGATGCTTTGATAGATGCTCTCTAGTTCTTAATAATTGCCACAAATTAATGAGTGGGCTCGTCACGCTGATTAGAAAAGCCGCAACTTCATAAACCTTCATAGTACCCAGTAGGTATACTTTGACTTACCTTTAAAGTGTCAGTGTACCTGGTTCCAACTACTTTAAACCTTGAAATGTATTTTCTTTAAGATAAATTTAGCAAGTGAATCTAAAAGAATCTTTCAGTGTTAATAAATATAAGGGACAAAATACTATATATGAAATGTTGTTGTTGTTATAAGAATGTTGTTATGTCCGACATTACTTTATCACAGTGATACGAAATTCTAGTTGGAATGATTTAAGTACCTACGTGTCTGAACTGCAATACCTAACTATGTATGTTAGGTATAGTAACAGAATTGAGTAACTTACCAAATAAAATCTCGTCGGCTTTTCATCAGTAGAATAAAAGATTAAATTATTACCTGAAAAGAATAAAACGGAAGTCAATTAGTGATGAAGCAACCACCTAGTAACAATTATTACAAACCATAAAGTACTAGTAAATAAAATAAAAAACACTAACGACCACTATTAAATAACTCAAATTATTACTATTATGTGTCTTCAGAATCTTTATTCTAATTAAACGTCTGAAGTGTCAATAATTACGGCATTGCCGATAATTAGTTGCGCTACCTTATTTTCTGTATTATTTATTATGTGACAATTAAGAGGTTCAATTTCCGTTTCTAAGTTAGAGCAAGTCGTAGATTGGGTGTATATAGTCACACAAATCGTGGACTATTTATCCTATATTTCCTAGCGAATGTATTGTTACATAATTTATAAGTTCTGCTGTGAAAGAAAGGTAGGTAATGTATATTTTATATATAATGTGTATTTTGTATAATTTGTATAAGTATATTTTTTCTGGGGCTGGTACTTAAGTTATACTTATATGTAGAATCTTAAAGTGATAGTAGAAAATCAATTGAAAACTAGTAAAAGTTATGATTTGAGAGGTCAGTGACACCTAGAATATAACTCTATAGTCTAAAGAAAGTATTGTTTTTTTTTTACCACAACGAGGTCGCTCTTGGCCTTCATCTCACCTGATGGTAAGTGATGATCAGGCCGAAGATGGAAACGAGCTTCACCCGGAATCCTCAACCACAGAGGAACTGGCTATTTTACCTCTAACTTCCTAAACACGTCAATGCTGTTAACATTGTTGTTATGGCGACAGACTTAGATAAAACGGTAGCTAGCCAGGCAGAATTAGAACAAACACTACTTTGGTGGCAGAAACTGTTGCCCCCGCTGCGAATTAAACCCGGGACCTCTGGGTCTAAGACAGGTGGTCTTACCACTAAACCACTAGCGTCAGCAACATATCTTCGGTCAATTCAATACCTCGTGGTTCTTAAATACAAATCAACACTACATAAAAAAACGGCAAAGAAAAAAATCAAAATCGTGAGGAAATGGAAGTCCTAGAATTAAAAAAAACGAAGACATATCCATCAACTCGCACTGGGCCGACATGGTGGATTATAGCCCACTCCCTCGCGAAGAGAAGAGACCTGTATCCCAGTAGTAGCATGTTATAGGCTTATACATACGAAATTGACGAAAATTTTAACCCATATGAGCCACCCAAAGTTTATTATTATATCTGTGGTCTCCTGATACAAACAAAAGACGGAAATATTCAGTTCAAATACAACACTCATCTTCCGAACCTTTATTATTTAGCTATTTATTTTTGACATGACAAACAAAACTTTCCTTACTCCTATGATTTACTTGCACATCCGTAACACACAAACTTACAATGTAATGTAAGACTGAGTCTTAGGGAAACTTGGCAACAATGGTGTTTCGGTACATAGCTACAAACCGCCAACTTTCCTTTGGCGTAGTCGGGTAATAAAATGCAGGAAAAGTACTGTTGACTGGTAACGTTTGGTTTCTATCGAGATGTCAACGTGCTTTTGTTTCTTTATGGTGTAAGCAGCTATCTATGTATAACAAAATGGACTATGACTTAGTTGGGTTATGGGATATAAATTGTGTTTACTACGTAAAACTGTACATATTATTTCATGTTCTGAATGGATCTGGTATTTCTAGTTCCATGACAAGGCATCACTTAGGGTCGCGCCACACCTGCCGACCGTTCGGCGCGGAAGGTTCGGTTGAATACGCTCCTAATGTTTTTCAAGTTACTTATGACACATCACGTTACGTCGGTTCATGAGCAAGCGTCACATGACGCGACGGAACGTTCCGCGCCGAACGTTCCGCAGGTGTGCCGCTACACTTAGGCTATTCATCCAGGTTTTCTAGAGCGTTTATTGTGAAAGTGGGCAACGTTTAAAAAAGATGTCAAATATTTCCCTGTTCGATTAATTTTGCAATATTACGAAAATAAGAAATGTGGCTAACTAGCGACCTAGAATAATTTATAATGAATTGCAATAAAATTATAACACTGAATTTGATTTAGACCGTTTTAGGTGTAAAAAAGGCATTCAGAAACTTTTTAAATACTTTTTTTCATCTAAATAGTCGGTGTTAAGATATTAATTACTGCATTTCATTTACAAAATAATCAAAACAGGTAAAAATATTTGACAGCTATTTGCGACGTTGCCAACTTTCAAGATAAACGCTCTTGTCAAAATGAACATTAGGTAGGTGCTATTAATACAAGAGATTAAAATGAGACGGAAATAAGCAAGAATTTCGATCTCATTCCTGAATGAAAATCCCTAGTATTAATTAGAAGCAGTAATTTTCCGGGAAAATTTATTAAGGAGAAGCTTTACAGCTCATAATAAAAATAAATAAATACTATTCTAAGCTCTCAAATTATTACCAATTTAACGATGTGAAAACTTCAAGCAATTCTAACACGAATGATAGTAATAAAAATGTTGAAGTTAAATATCTTAAAAGTGCATAAATACTGTCACTTTAAAGCGGCACTTGGAGCTGGGTCTGACTGAAAGCTGAAGCGAGAGCGGAATGCATAACATTTAAAACTATCATTCTGCTAAGTTGGCCTCCGGCTGTTTGTCTTTCGTAGATTCGCCTTCTAGCTAGTTGAATTGTCACTTTTCCTCATTCATAAGCCAAATATACGGTTTTGGGCTAGTGTGAATCATCACTACTGCACCAAAGTTGGTTCCTCAAACGCTACACTCTAGTGTAGCGTTTGAGGAACTATTATTGATAATACCTTTAGTCATAATCTATTATGACTAAAGGTATTATCAATAATATGTTCAAGCAATGTACCTTCCTAATGCAATAGATTGTAGTTAATGGCAGTATGGGCTTGTCGTGACGTGGGTTTATTATGTGTACATCTTTAGCTGCGTCTATCCTAGGTGAATTGAGCATGAGCCGAGCACTCCGTAGCACGAATTAGCGTAGTAAGGCGTGCTCGTTCTAGGTTCCTTAGTACGGCTACGCTACGAGAATTCATGCTCTGCTCATGCTCGATTGGCCTAGCCTAGACGCAGCTTTAGCCTTCCCCTCCGAGGAATAAAGGCGAGTTGATATGTTATGTTTACAGCTGAGATTGCTATTAGTTCTGCACGTAATCGCTACCCGCCATCAGTATGACCAATCCTGAAGATCGCAATATTACATAAAACACTGCACCACCTGCTTAGTTACCAGTTTAGTTGAACTTAAATTGACACAGATGAGTATCATAAGCAGCTGACATAATACTATTTTTTTAATGTTATTTCTATAAACCTAAGAAAGGTGCAACTACAGATGAAAACTAAAAACGGTCGTCTGTTTGTTTAAGAGTAACATAACTAAGATGGTGTGTTTGTATCTTGTTTTATTGATAAACTATTATAGATAGAGTGATCCCTACCATTACCGCGCCCCCCGGTCTACTCCTTGATATGCAATGGCCTCTGTAGCCCCATGAAGGCATGAAGCTCCAGGAGTAATGAAAATCTAATTGATTATTCGATTTATGGTGTCTGGTCAAACCACGCTAAGGTCAGTGTATTGCACGACTCATAATGCGAAGCACTGGAGTGTGCTCTACGATCGAAAAATATTTTTTGCCCCATTTCTGTAACTGTTTTTATTGTTACACTCCTGCTAGTACACAGAACCTACTTAATTTATATACCATTGTATAGATGATTAAATGGAAATTAATACTGTACTTTTTAACAATTGATTTAATGCAGCAGAAATGAAAAAAACATCAAAATAGTTGAAAAAAAAATCCTGTCCGTCAATTTATGAACCTTGAAAACATTGTCTTCTTCCTAGCCTTTTTCCCAACTATCTTGGGGTCGGCTTCCAGTCTTACTGGTTGCAGCTGAATACCAGTATTTTACATGGAGCGACTGCCTATCTGACCTCCACAACCCAGTTACTGGGTAATACGATACCCCTTGGTAAGACTGGTGTCAGACTTTCGGGCTTCTGACGACTCGTAACGACTGTCAAAGATCCACAAATGACAGCCGGGACCAACGGCTTAACGTGCTTTCCGAGGCACGGAGGAGTCTCGGTATGTGAAGATGGTCACCCATCCACTGACCAACCCTGGCAAGCGTAGCTTAACCTGATGGAACGATCCGTGCGGCTTGTTATTACTTAGCCACGAGCTCCTCAACCTTGAAAACATTGTAGCTTGCGATAAAATCAATTGAGTCAATTTTTTTTTAATACATTGGTTTCGGCCATAGAAGCAACCCTATTGAAAATGGCTCTTTTATTCAAAGTAGTTTAATTATAATTAATAAAATACTAACTAAAATATAATATCTTTATCTAAATATTTCCAACCTTGACTTAACGTGTTGCCTAGCAACCCACAACGTAAATATCTATATAAATAGTCTTTGACATTACGTAAGGATTGCGAGGTTAGAAATTTACCCATATTGATGGGTAAAACAACAGTCGAAACATACTTCATGAAAAGTGATAATTTGGTAATTTTTGTTAGAAACTATGTTTTGAATTTCTTTTTCGTTTATGAATGTGTGTTATGAGACGTGCACTTTTGGAATTTCCAAACTTATTTCATTCATTCATTCATATGTAAAACTTTGTGTTTATGGCGATGTGAAAGGGGATTATTTTGTTTGTATAGTAATTTAGTAGTGGAGTAAGATCAGTGATACGGAGTGAAAATTTTCATAAGGGAAGCCAGTTCAAAGAAGTGTGCGCGAATTCATAAAATTTACATTGAGGTAACCCATTAGGGTGAAAACTGAAACTATGTCATCATCATCTGCCTAGCCTATTCCCAAGAATGTTGGGGTCGGCTTCTAGTCTAACCGAATGCAGCTGAATACCAGTATTTTACAAGGAGCGACTGCCTATCTGACCTCCACAACGCAATTACTGGGTAACACGATAGCCCTTGGTAAGTCTGGTTGTCAGACTTTCGGACTTCTGACGACCCGTAACAACTTTCAAAGATCTACAAATGACAGCGGGACCAATGGCTTAATGTGATTTTCGAGGCACGGAGGGGTCTTGGTATGTGTAGAGTGTGAATGGTTACCCATCCACGGACCAATCGCGGCAAGTGTAGCTTAACCTGATCTATCGACACGTGCAGTCGTTATTACTTAGCTGCAAGCCCCCCAAGATGTATATACAATGTCGCCCATGCGCATGTGACCGTCCTTAATTTTCTGAATATTCATGAAAAAATATCGAAAATAAACTTCAAAAGGGGGGGTCTATCTTTAACATTTTTCTTTTAAACATTTGCTTTCTGTTTTTTGACACATCTCCGAAGTTTATGGGTCGATTTGGATTCTGTTTATTATTTCCAAAAGCTTATGAGTTATTTTAACAGGTTAATTAAAATTTTTACAAAAAATTATCGACTACGAAAAAAAAACGGAATCGAAGTAATTTTTTCGGTAAAAAATTGTGTATTTATTTAAAAAAAAACTAGTGAAAAATGTTATAGATAGACCCCCCCTTTTGAAGTTTATTTTCGATATTTTTTCATGAATATTCAGAAAATTACGGGCGGTCACATGCGCATGGGCGACATTGTTTATGGTGTATTTCTTAAATGCGTTCAAGAGCTGTCAGTGTCAAAATTGTGATGAAATATTGTACACTGACAGCTCTTGAACGCCTTTAGGCCTGCTGAACGCGTTCAATTTCATTGGTGAAATCCGCACTAAATAATCAATTTAATCTGAATTAATTTAAAATAGTAAAAATATTATTATCTACATAAAGTTCACTTTGAATTATTGCCATCTATGTGTGACTTAATTTTACATTGTTATGTAAAAAAATCTAGAATTCACCACAACTGTCTCGAACCCGTGACCTTTAGGCATGATTCAATCGATAAATACAGTTTCGCACAAAAATGTGGATTTATTTGGTCCGGTGTCAATGACCTCGGCAATGGCTAAGAGTTTCTCCATGAAGTGCACATCAGGTCATTCACCTTTAATGGTGACAGATTTTTAGGGTTCCTTGAGAGAAAAAAACCTTTTCATTTCTCATGCTCGGAAAGTAGTGTTTGTTTGATCCGAGTAGCGGGTGGAAAACGCTGCTTCCCTCTCTAGGGCGGGAAAGAGTCATAGTAATTACTTCCCGCCCTAGGGCGGGAATGAACTTTAAAAATAGAACATTTGGTTAGGTTACGAAACTACGGCTACGAAACTTTTTACATGAATAATATCGAATAGAATAAAACTGAAAAGGCTGTGGTGTTGTGAGTGTATAAACAGCCAGTGCGAATTTAAAATAAAAACCTGTTAAGCGGGACGGCCCGCGGCGGCAGTGTTTCCACTTTTAGGGATTTCTCCCTTTTTTAGGGAAAAATGGCCAGTAATAAGCATGGTTTAGGGATATTTTATTTTGACAGGGATTTAGGGAATTTTAGGGAAAAAATTAACTTAAGTTGGTAGCCCTATTGTTTATAGTAGTCTGCACCCAATGTACTTCTTTACGCTATGGTAGCACCGATTGATTAAAGGGGATTCCCTGAAACTCGTAATGAATAATTATAATTCATCTAATTTTAGTTTACCATGTTATTGTTAATTTTACTATTTCCGTGGAAATAAGTCGCATTATACCTAGAGTTGGCTTGTTTCGTCTCTCTCGATTAATAATGAATGTTTTGTAGGTATTTTTATATTATTTAGGGAATTTTAGGGATAATTCATTATGAAACTAGGGATAAACCAAAAACGAAAGTGGAAACACTGCGCAGCGGTGACGCGGCGCGTTCCAAATTTAATTTTTTTCATAAATTGTTCTAACTTCTCAGTTAATTAGAAATAGGTTGTTGGTAAAGTGGTTAAATGTTATTAAATAACAATAAGTATTTTAGAAATTTTACTATTTTATACTTTCCTTATATTCGAAATGAAAAGTAGAGTGTTTAACAAGGGTGAAAGATATCAATTCCTACTCATTGAATTGATTCCTTTCGACCCTTGTATAACAATCTACTATACGTTGATTACGTCGTGTATCGAAATTTGGGCATACAGCTCTACCACCTGTTTAAAATTGATTAAATTACAACCATTAGCAATTCCGCCTAAATTAACATCAATTCCCTGAATTCACCTAAAAAAGTAGATGCCCCAAACAATTTCCTTCCAACACCGGAATTCGCGAAAAATCAATTTAATAAAAACCAGATTAACTCGAAAAAGCAACAGCCGAGAACCGAACCATGGACATTAAAATGCCACACGCAGTAACCACTTTTTTCACTGGCTCCCATCAGCACTGGCTTGAAGTTTAGGGGTCACTTCGTGGGTGGCCCTACCACGGAAATCACTTTGACCCACATATGGGTCAACAAAATTGACAACGGTGGTGAACACTGTGTACTCTGTCACTTATTGAAAGTTATCAGCACTGTTCTGAGATAAAGGGATTATATTATGGGGCCTTGTAATGCATTTTTTGAGTTTCATTTTAAAATTCGAAGGTCTTTATTCCTTGGTACTGTATCTGGTTTAAACACTTCAGTCAACATGAAGAAAAATTGCAACAGTAATTTTCATTTACGGATGTGCCGCTCGCGTTAGCAAAATGAAATCTAAAAGAATTTACAAGATAATTATGAAAATTCGAGCTGCTGTACTCGTATATGCGGTTTAAGGATAGTTTGGGAGGGAAAGTCAGACGAGAATAAATAATAATAAGATTGGTTACTTACTGGAAACTAATAATCAAATATTTAATGTTTTATTTCACAACAACGGTAATGTTTTCCCATTGACTATCTTAGTAGTTTTAGTATATTTATATGTATTTATTTGTACTTATATTTATATATAATTACATATATTATATTTATAGTTTTTAAATTTAAATAAATATTTATTCCTCAATTCTCGCTATTGCACCTACCACTGTTAGTCTCTGCATCACCCAAAGGTTGACTGGTAGAAAATACCTATGGCATTAAGTCCGCCTCTGTACATTTGTGTGCGTGAAGTATTAATAAATAAATAATGACAACTTACCTCATGAGAGAATAGATAAAACAGTTTATAAGGTGCATTGGCACATAGCTCGAAAAGGGTCATCCATCTTTCCTGATACCTTTAGATGCAATAGTTTGAGGCAAAATGTCACAACCAAGTGTGACTTCGCAATTACACACAAATGGTCTGACGTCCATAAAGACCATAGAAATCAATTGCTCTCCCATTTTATGACATTTCATAAAAGATGTGGGAGACAGTTGAACGGCCATTGATAGATTGGACGAATACTTGACAAGTGTAGAGTGTAATTATGAATACGACTATGTTGGAGACATAGTTTTGAAATTCTCTGCACGCAACTTATTCAAACTTTGTCCATAATTCAATTCAATTCAATAATCATTTATTTTCTCTTCACAAAGCTGACTTTTAAGGTAATGCGTACAAAAAATGTCTCGGCTGTATTCCACCTTTGTGAGAGACTGGTGCCTGATATAGGTTTTTGGGAAAACTTGTGTTACAGGTCACCAGGCCCCCTCCACGGCTAGAATTAACTTTAACTAGATACCGAATATATTGATACGATAATAATGATACGATAGCTGGAATCTTTGCTTATGGATAGTATATTATTATCAAGGTAAAATCAACACAACGCTTAGTTTTGCTAATGTTTACTGTCTTTTTTTATAAACAATGTTGGTAGTTTTGGTAGGATCACTCGTGTGTCAGTTTTCCGTCTACCACAGTCAATTTGTGTTTCGAGTCTACTGGACCGATGGTACATATTATAAATTTTTGTCACCCAAATAGACGCGTAACGTAAACAAATGTATTTTGAAAATGATGACCCATGGTCACTTTTGGGGGGCAAATAAGAAAAATAAAAAAGGTTTTTGCAAACTATACTGTGTGATATATCAAATGAAGGGGCTTATTGCGACGGTGTCAATTATTTATTTATTTATAATTTTGAAAACCAAAACTTTTTTGAAGTTATTTAAGAAAATAGGTGAAAATTACCCATTCCCTACCCCTTATCTCCAAACTTACAGATTACAGGAAAACCTATAACAAGTCTATGATCTTAAAATAACATTGCAAAACTCTCAATGTTGTGCTTCATAACTTACATTTGCAGTTGGAATGTATGGGAGAACATGTTATTCAACTACAATGTTAACTTAGTTCTTGTTTTACCAGTTATTTATGTTTATATTGGTGTATTGGTATTGTACTGTCCAATGAATGTCTTATTTCTTTATTTTCTTATTGAATTGGGATATTATGTCCCTTCCAGTAACTATAATAAGTGCAAAGCGATCAATTTGCTCTATTTTTCTAAAGCGTGAGAATCAGGATCTATTTTAACTGATGATATCATACTGACATCACAAATCATCCCCATTCTTCAAACACCATTCGCTTCTATAGTCAAGTTCTCAGTCACGATGTACCAGGCGGTCATAAATGAATGGAAGCACATATTTATGTTATTGATTTCCATGTTATTTCGTACGTTTTCTTAGAACATTCCTACATCTTCAATGTAGGTGACAGCCAACAAACACACAAAGGTTTGTCAAGAAGCTGTCAACTGAGCCAGGCGTTCCAAGTGAAGCTCCAAATTTATTTTGTAAACATGACTCCGAACTCATTATTAAAGCTGACAATGCCCAAAAAGGTACCAAAAAAGTTTATGAACCTTTCATAATTGGGACAGCAATGGTTTCGTTTAATTTGGTAAGCCATCTTTAGTGGCATCGGTTCCGTAGATTATAATCATTTTAACTTAGGTTGCCTATGAAATAGTTTCAGATTTCACATAGTTGAATGTTTCTTTTTCATTTCGAGTAGGTTGTGATTTGACATCCACGTGTGTTACAAGTTGATGTATTTGCATCACCATTCATTCTACAATCCGTAATGATTCATAAATTCATAAATCTAATTAGGTTAGTAATAACATAAATAAAAATAATAACTAATAGGTACAGCAGCAGCAAAAAAAAAGATTTTAATATTTAAAAAAAATTAAATTAATAATTTTTTAAATAAATAAAGGATAATAATAATAGACGGATAGGATATAATTTAAATATTTAGTAAAATAAGCATACTCTCTCCAACTTTAAAAAAAATTGGCTATGTCCGACAGGGTGCATAATTATTTTAATTTATTAATTCCTACCACCCATATGTGTACATAGTGGATTGTAATAAACATAAATTGAAATAGATATCATTTTTCAAAAACCATGATTCCTAAATGGTTATTATCTCTAGTCTCTAGTTTTCACTATAAGTTTCGTTGAGTAATTTCGTTGGTAGTCTAATTACAATTTTTTTTTGGTACCTACCTATAAAAAACTAAACCACCATTTAATACAGTTTAAAAACTGAACCCTAACCCATCACCTTGTTAAAGTGTTGGGTTCAAATTAACTCGTCTGTCACTACTTCGTTGATTTTGACGTGCGGTGTCAACTTGCGCGTACGCACGTTGACGGCCGAAACGATCGCTCGTTAAGATTCGTACGTCACAATGAAATACAATTTAAATTGGATCACGATTCTTATGGTAATTCGAAGAGCTGTCTTTTTTGTTTTGAGGATTTTAATTTAATTGAGATTGGATAAAATGCTCATCTTTTGAGGAAGAATAGATTTGTTTTAGTTTGTAAAAATGTTGAACAAGTACCATATTTCCCAAACTATCTTACATGCTTGGACAGTAGAAACTTTTTGCTACTATAATTAAGGGCCAATAATCTATTTTCACTAACATTATGATACAGAAACGTTTTCATTAAATGTTTATTTATCATTTATTTTTCCATTTCATTTCTTCATATTCGTTTTTCATTTGTAACTTTTCAATTGGTGTAGAAAAAATCTTAAAGTCCTTATAACTTTACTCCTACGCTCTACATTTACGAAAAAAACAGCAGTTCATCAAATCGGAAGATAATAATATAATAATAATAATATAGCCTTTTATTCAGATCTAACTACTACATAACTATATATCTATTACATACAAAAATTAAAAATTAAAAAAACTTATAACTTAGTCTAGTATTCTAGAATTTGCTTTTTAGATACTGTCTGCAGATCTGTTTGCCCAAATCGGAAGATACCAAAGCTAAACTACATAATCCAAATGTAATCAAATTAAACACCCAACAATACAATGTACAGTATCACAAAAATTAAAAATTAAAAAAACTTATAACTTAGTCTAGTATTCTAGAATTTGCTTTTTAGATACTGTCTGCAGATCTGTTTGCCCAAATCGGAAGATACCAAAGCTAAACTACATAATCCAAATGTAATCAAATTAAACACCCAACAATACAATGTACAGTATCACAAAAATTAAAAATTAAAAAAACTTATAACTTAGTCTAGTATTCTAGAATTTGCTTTTTAGATACTGTCTGCAGATCTGTTTGCCCTAATCGGAAGATACCAAAGCTAAACTACATAATCCAAATGTAATCAAATTAAACACCCAACAATACAATGTACAGTATCACAAAAATTAAAAATTAAAAAAACTTATAACTTAGTCTAGTATTCTAGAATTTGCTTTTTAGATACTGTCTGCAGATCTGTTTGCCCAAATCGGAAGATACCAAAGCTAAACTACATAATCCAAATGTAATCAAATTAAACACCCAACAATACAATGTACAGTATCACAAAAATTAAAAATTAAAAAAACTTATAACTTAGTCTAGTATTCTAGAATTTGCTTTTTAGATACTGTCTGCAGATCTGTTTGCCCAAATCGGAAGATACCAAAGCTAAACTACATAATCCAAATGTAATCAAATTAAACACCCAACAATACAATGTACAGTATCACAATCAATTTAATTTTATTGCATCGACAAACTAATATCGATTTTATTCTTAACGATTGTCGATCGAATCAACAGTTCCGGTTTACAAATACTCGATCAGTCTTAACAACACACACTAATGAGTCACTCACGCCAATAAATAAATAATTTAGCGATGTTGTCATCGAATAATTGCTATAAATATCCATTTATATCATAATGCTTTAATTACTTTAAAAAAATACTACGTTCAAAGGTTGCGGTCATGTTAAAATGGACGCGATAAATCTAATTTTTTAAATTATATTTTAGATTTTGAAATTGTAGAAATAAGAGTGACGTTGAGTGATGGCAGTGCAATTATCATAGCATGCAGTACATAATTACTGCATGCTATGATAATTGTACTACCAAGATTAGTTACTACTTCCAGAATTAGTATCATTTTTGTTTTTATTTCGTCTTGATAAGGTGAAATACGTTGATGCAGTATTTGGTGCAAATATAACTTGTTTAAAGTTGCTTTTGTAGCTACCAATTTAATAGCTACGTAATAGTTGTCATTTAATAAAAGTAATCATAACTTAGACATTTGTACTCTATTTTTCTGTTCACGATTATGTTAATTTTTTTTAGTCAAACCTTTACATCCAAAATTCTCTTTAACGGCACCACAACCACAGTTCGTCTCTTCTACAGCCAATACATAAACTACTGCCCGCTCATTACTTGTACCACACACAACAAACTCAAGCCGCTCATCACTATAGCCTCAACCTAACTCGTGCACTGCTAGCCCGATGCGTCACGATACATCCCGATCTTTGACGAGCACGTCACCGTCACGTCATCGGCACGTCAAGCGTGTGAGCGTGACCGATTGTTTGACTAACTGGTAATCAGTTCAAACTCTTGAGTAATGATTTTGATGATTTTGGTTGGTGTTTTAATTTTTGTATCATTATAGAATTATTTTCGTTTCCACTAAGTTTTTTCTATTGAATCTTTTGCGACATCTTATGGTGGTGTCTTTTATGATTTATAAATAAATTTTTTATCAGTTACATGATGTGGCTTCTTGTAATATTTGAGGAAGAAATGGCGAGATTGTGACATCAAAATAGGTATTGATAAAGAAATGCCAGAACCGTAGCCAATTGGTAATTGGTTGGCCAAAAAACTTACAAAAAAAATAGACAAAGAGTAGTAATGAGGCAAAAATACATATAAATATAAATCGGGTTTCACCATAAACTTGATTACTCCGTGGCTCCGAATCTTCTGGACTGATTCCTTCGATGAATCACAAGTAGGAAAACAACACTTTTTCTTTTTTAACTAAAACCCGTTTTAGATGATGAGACAGATCTATTTAGAGATAGCCATAATCGTAAGGTGAAGTATTTAGAATGATACAATACGGTACCAGAACATTTAAAGCGTGGTTTCAATATGGATCTAATATTAATTACATGATTATCATACTATCATTTTCTGGTGATCATAAAAATTATAATATCATTAACATTTTTAATTATTTACACCATAACACAACTGACCCAGAATTAATATAGTAAAACCGATACTAATACGGTTTTACATTATTTTTTACGATTCGAACGTGTTTTTTTTAAACCGGTAGCGTGTTTAATGTTTGTAATTTTGGCTGACACACACCGTACGATTAGAATGTGTTCAGATAGTGTATGCAGATAATGTCGTGGCTATAAAGATTATGTATACTACCAATCTGAGAATTCAATCAGAACATAATTATTTTTGGACTACGAGAAAGCCTTCGATTCGATCGACACATGGGCTGTACCACAGTCTCTTCAACGGAGCCAGATCGATTATCGGTACATCGAGGAGCTAAAGTGTCTGTAAAAAAACGCCACTATGTCAGTCCGACTCCAGGACCAGACCTCGTAACCTATCCTTCTGCAGCGAGGTGTGAGACAGAGATGTTATCTCTCCGAAACTGTTCACCGCTGCACTGGAGGATGTCTCTAAGGTTCTGAACTGAAAAGGGATAAGCATCAACATTAATGGCGAGTATATCGCTAACCTTGGGTTTGCCGACGACATAGTTATCATGGCTGAGACCATGGAGGACCTCAGTACAATGCTCGATGACCTTATTAGAGCCTCCGAAAGAGTGGGCTTAAAATGAACATGAACAAGACAAAGGTCATGACAATGTTATCAATTACGGCTATATACATATGTATACATATCCTACATAACATACCTAACATATATTATTTTATTAATATTATTGGATTAAGATTATTTAATTTTAAAAATGTCGTGTTGGCCCAGCGGTTGAGGCAACTCACCTCTCATACACAAGGTTGTGGTTTCAAATCCGGGCATATGTACTTTCTGAGTTCATCTCAAACTTATTGACATCGGTGAAGAAAAACATCGTGAGGAAACCTGGACTTATAGTTAATTTAAGTCTAATCAACGCGTTTTAAGCAAGCGTGGTGATTAATGCTCGTGCCTTCTCTGTATGAGCAGAGGCCTTTGACCTGCACTGGGGCAGAAACAGGCTGATATTATTTTATATTTATTGTTTTTTATTTTATTTTGATGAAAGAATAAGAGCCAAGAATGCAGAGAATAGTTCCCTGAAGAACACCTTAATAAATATAGAATGATACTAAAATGAAGCTATTTATTTTAAAGATGTCTGCAATATAATTTATATCAACCAAATATTTGGTCAACCCGAAAGAAATCCATAAAATATTACCAATACCTACCTATTAGTATCAGTATTCTCAAATTAACGATCCTTTTGTATTTCTATCATTATCTCTAATCAATATAAATACTTCGCTTTTTTATTGGAGCGAGATATTAAAATTAATGAACCTTAGTTTTTTAATTGATTAAATTAGCCATTTAAATATAGCTCAGAGCAAGATATTATAATATTAATTTAATATTTGTTTTGTTAATGTAATTAAATATTTAGATTTGCATTTTATAAAATTTCCTTTTTACCTATTAGTCTTCTTTTTTTAAATGCATGTTATTAGGGAACATGGTTTTTTGTAGGTTTTTAGATTTTAGATAAACCTTAAAATGTTTAACAAAGGTTTTTTTTTATGATAACACTTTAGACCATAAAAAAATGATTTGATTTTCCATATTTTTTCCCTTCTTCTAAGTAACTTTTTGGTCATCATCAATAATATTTATTGAAATAGTTGCCGCAGTTGGTTAAATATCGCAGTCAAATTGATCTGCAAAAGACTTAAAAGCAATTAGCACAAACTAAAGAAGCATCGCTTAAACGGTAGACCGCATTACAACAGTAACGAGATGAGGAGGATGTTGATTTTATTCAATAGCATTCTTTAAAGATCTGAAATGCAGATGTTGTTTGTAAAGATCTATTTACTACTCTTAGCGCTTGTACCTACGGGCGATTTTTTAACGCGGGGATGTATTATCGAGTACTGGATTTTCAATGCACTGCTTAGCGCTGAGAGTTGAAAATCCAACAATGTGTTTTTTTCACGCGCTGAAATACACTCTGTTTGATTCTCAATGCTCGAATTAATACTGAGAGACAAAAATGCGATAAAAAATCGCTCAAATAAGATTGCGGTAAGGGTGAGTGCACACTACGAATTTTTATCGCGCGATTATGTCACCACGATTTACAAATTGTGCCATATAAATCAATACGTTGCTTGTCTCCGGCAAAAAAACCGCGCGATTAAAAGTCGTGGTCGCTCATACATTACCAGTACTTGTTTAGCAGTAGTCAGTCCATATCGAACGTATGCAATCGGAACGTCTGAATCAGTAATTACTAGGCAAATGAGTCGATCTTTCTTTAAAGGAAAACTGAGATTATCAAGACAAGTAACGTTTGCTCTGCAAACAGTATGTGTTCCTAGAACTCGACAGTTACGCATTAGGTTAGTTAACACTATTCAGTGGACGTAATTAGAAAACTGGGCCCATCATGCTGCGTTTGAACTGACTTGCTATAACTACTCGACCATTAGGCCGGAGCCGCACTGGTACGGCGACACCGACGCGGTGGCGACGATATGAACAAATAAATTTCGCTTGTCGTTTCTCCAGTGCGGCCACCGACATTTATGTTTATATGAGTTTTTTTCACGAAATCGCCGTTGCGTTGCAGTCGCCTTAGTAGTGCGGCCGCGGCCTTATTTTCTAAAGCTAGTAGATATTAAAGTGAGCTTGAACAAATATTTATAGTTAGCATATTATTACGCTTGTATGCAATGATGGGTTGGTCAGAGATGTGTAGACAGACCTACAATAAGACAGTAAGTTATATTAAAAGTCCCATTTAATTGAGGATGCGTCTTCTGCCATCAAACGACACATCAGACATCGCATTGCTACTAAGAATTGATCAAAGTTTGCCTAAACCAGGGATTGCTCCCCGAACCCTACACTCAGGAACTGACTATCTTATCTCTAACTGCCGAAACACAACAATGCTGTTAACATTCTTGTTTTGGCGACAGACTTAGATAAGATGGTGGTAGCTAGCCAGGCGGACTTAGAACAAGCCCTACCACCAACCAAACTGAGCAGAAAATTTTGCTACGACTGGGAATCGAACCCGGGAGCTCTGGGTCTGAGACAGGTGGTTTAACCACTAGACCACGGAGGCGGTTATTTGCTTAGACCAGTAGTTATAGATTTATGTGAGGTAAAACTAATAAAACAGTTGGGTATAAAAACACTTACGTAGTCAAGGTCGTTCGTTAGTGCACACGGGCTTCCCCGTTATCCGGCTTTGTGAATGACCTTTGGGGTAATAAACCTAATCAAATATCTTACAGCCTGACCGTCGCGTCGTCGAGAGAATGCGTTATTGACACCCTGTCAGTTTCATACTAGCGAATATGTGTTTTGCGAATTTGATCCTTATCACTACTAGAAATTGTGCAACTAAAATGTTACAGGCTGGTTTTTGGTTGTTAAATGATCTCATACACACACATCATGGCTGTTGATTCTAAGTTAATGAGTATGATGATTTTCTATACCTATTATTTGTCGTACATTTTTAAAGTGAAAAGGTTTTCTTTTAACATATTTTGACCTAATGATAATTTATGATTTTACTACGTGACAAACCCAACGCTTCTCAGGGCACATATTTTAATATTTTATTACCAAAACATTAAAACCTTCACGGAAAATATGATAATTAAAAACTGTTTAGTATAAAAAATGTCGTCTTAATTATAGTTTTATGATTATTGCCCATCAGTGTGTGGGGTTATTCAGTGGTTCTATTTAATTTTGTGTCATAAAATATGCAAAAATAATATTATGTTATGATTCTCAAAGGACAATGCCTACTTTTGGTAATTATCAACGAAGAATTTGTAGAGCAAACTCATTATTTTTTATAGCTTATGTTAATTATTTTTTTAATATGGCAGCTAAGCTTCTGCGTGTAGGTGTGCTAATATTTATTATTGCATAAGATATTTAATTATCAAATAATTATGTTTGTTCTGATTTTTATCAATTAAGGATAGCTTAAACTTGTATAGCCTTGAGTAATTTTTAATTGACTTGGGACTTCCTATTACGGCTTGAATTTGACTTTGACAGCTTTGTGTCAATGTGTACTAGAGTGCAATACGTAGATTTTCCTTATGTAATCAACATACATATCAGTCACTTATTATTATCATGAAGACTAAATCTAGCTTATTTTAAACATTTTTTCCCTCATCTAGCTTATTTTAAACTTTTTTTTTTATATGACGTGTAAAAGTGATTCCGATATCCTATTTACAGAATAAACAATTTCATTTCATTTCATTTCAAATGGACATACCCGAAATATTCAAACTTCCATTTCTGTTTCATCACATTCAAGCTAGTAGTGGAGCAAGTACTGTCACCGACTAAACACGTTGCCGACACAGAATGCGTCTAGAACGCAGGCAATGCGAACCAGGGCCTTTATAGTGCACGCTCGAACAACGTGCGAAATGTAGACTACGCTTATAACGTGGTTCTGATGTAAGACTGTTATTAGTTTATATTATGACATATTTGTGGGTGATGGAGCATCTCGTGCTGCGTTCAGTATGAGGCGAGGAGACTGTTGATTATTGTTTTGTGTTTTCTTTGTTAATGTTTTAATTTCCCTTCACAATTTTTAACTTATGTAAATATTTTGAACATTGGAAACACAAGACATAAAGATTCGTTTAGAAAATATAAATATCTTAGGAATACTACTACTACTACTAGATTGGCTAGACTAAAATATTTTTATTTATTTAAATTACCAATACTTATTTAGTTATTACTTCATAAAAATAGTTATTTCTCGACTGTAACTTCAAGAAAAGTTGTAAAACGTATTTTTTTTGCTGTTTTAAAGCATACGTTAAAATTATATTTAAAACTTTTTATTTGAAAATTATTTTGTATTAAAAGAACATTCATAGCAGGAAATTGTCGAGTACTAAACCTAGAAATAAAACCACAATTTTATTAACTTCATATGCACTTTTACAGAATTACTCGCTCAACGGTACCTCCGCAGCTTTCGTAGGGATGGGACACTTCTGTTTCGGGTACACGTCAATGCTAATTTTGTTTTTTTTTTGTTTTTTTATGAAAAAAAAAATAGTTTTTATTTTTTTGTGTAATCTACAAAGTATTAATTTTTGTTTGTTTTATTGTAACACATTGATTAGATATTTGTAGCAGCCTATTTTAAAGGCAGGATGATAAGTTAATACAAATATTGTCTTTTTTTTGTGTTTTGAATAGGATCCACGTACCCTATTCAAAATACTACAATAATTATTATCACATTTTAGCAAAGCAGTACCTCAGGACCTCAGTTTCTGAATTATTGCTCCAGTCATTTTATTGCTAATAACTTTAATTAAACTATACCATTACATTATATTTATACGGAAGTAAAAGTTTTATTATTTCACATAAGTATGCTATCATAAAATCTCTAATGACGGGTGTTTAATGCTAGACATAATCTAGATTCAGTATTTATTTTATATAAATACTAGCATTAGTAGTAGATTATCGATAAAAATTAACGTTTGGCAGTAAAATGTCTCATAGAGTATCGACCAAACTGTCCTGTGTCGATTGCGTTCCCACGATTTTTAGTGTCATATCGACTATTTAGTTTAATCGATTATGTGTGTATAATGAGCGGCTTATTAATCAGATGCATCTTCTGGGAGATTAAATTGATGACAGATTTTTTTTAAGCCGATCGAACGTGTCATCTGAACAACTTTGTGATCAATATGAGTGAATGAAGCTGACAAGGTAAAAAATTAAAACTGGCGAAGTGCGTTTCGGACCACGCATAATGAAGGGTTCCGTAGTTGGGATAAATGTATCCTAAAAAAAAACTTAACTTTGTAGTTGAAAAATATGCTCTCCATTCATCGATATCGTCACAGTCAATTCTCCAACTGCAAATTTAAGTTTGTAACTTTAAAAAAAAAATGATAGAGCTACATATTAACGATTTTCGAACTTTTCCATTACTTGTGCCGCGAGACCTAGCTTCCTGTCAAATTTTATGGTTCTAGGTCAACGGCAAGTAGGTTTTAATTTATTCGCGTGTATTAAAATATGTCGCATCCTAAATGGCCGTATTTTTTTATTGCGTTGACTTAGTAGTTTGTTTTTTTTACATATCCTAGGAACCGTAGACCTACGTATTTCGTATTAATTTCAACTTGATACCGCCACGCGTTCCTAAGAAAAAGGCACTTGACAGACGGACAACGAAGTGACCCTATAAGGGTTCCACTTTTTCCTTTTGAGGTACGGATCCCTAAAAACACAATAAAATTTTCTGCAAATCTCTTTCAATAAAAAATTGTTTCATAGTTTCAATGGCTAGGATAAAGTCTTGAACTATCAAAGCGTTAACACTACATAGTAATAATGTTAACTGTAACACAAACATGAAATAAGGCTTTCACTTAAGATAAGCAGTAAAAAGTAAAAGAATAAGGTTAAATAAATCTTAACTGGGACTCATTAACTGGTTGGAGCAGATGGCGCATTCCTTGTACTTTACCGGTCGGTTAGAGGGAATGCACATTAGATGACTTTTTAATTTTATTCGGTTTTTGTTTGAAAAAGTAAAAAAAAAAGTGCTTTATATTAGCAGCATTAAATGCGTTGATACTGTTCTTGACACCCTTTTAGAAATAAGTTAGATATAATACAAATATTTTAAAATATATGTGTCGGAAAAAAGAAAACAAAATCAGACAGAAAACAAAATACCTACATGACAAAACATAAGCTTTTTAGAATCAGAGCAGTCTATATGAATAAAGCTTAAGATACCTACGTATCTTAAGCTTTATTCATATAGACTGCTATTTAAATACTTCGTAAAAGAAACAAAAAAAGGAATGTCAAACTTAACGATTTTATTATAAAAAACTATATCTTGAATACCTGACACATAAATGACATTGATTGAATAACATAGTCTTTATAGTTAATTATGTGCAGAAATAAAATCGATTTTTGCTAATTTGTATTTTATCATCTTGTTCTACTTGTTGCGTTTTGTTTTATTTTTCTCACCTTCAAATGTCAGTTGGAGAATCAGAATAAATTCATCAGGCTTTTTTATATGTACTTTTGATTTGGTAGCCAATTAGCCTCGACACTTGTTCCTATTTGAAATTAAGTGTGACGATCATTTATTACTTTTAATGGCAAAAATATATAAAAGATTCGTTTCGCGTTAATTTTAGGAAGCCTTTGGCTATCAATATTGAATTCCGAATCAAAAAATGACTTGACATTGATTATAAAATATACATAATATCCGCAAGCACGGAATAACTAAAATATAGGAAATAATCATTTAGTATTGTTTATCAATCCATAAAAATATTAAGATTATAGAAATATTTATTTTCTTAAACACAACAATAACCAAAATAAAATATACCTCAACACAAAATATCCGAATTTAAATGTTACCACCAGTATGCAAGGCGCCTAACAAGTCGATACGGTCCCATCTCATTTTAATTCTAACCTCAAAATCTATTAATCACAGAGAGTGTTGTCATCGCACCACACGTTGAAATCTTAAGTGTACGGTGAATCCCAATACTTTGGTGTTACGAAATAAATTTATCTGTTCACTTCGGTACCGTTATGAAGATGACAGAAGTCGGATATCCACTTGAATCTGTAATGTGTAAATTACTTCGTGGGTGAAAGGACCACGAATTTTATACAAACTTAAAGTAGGACCGTTATTGCGTAACACATGTTCCTGAATAATTTTGAAGGCTATTTATTGCTAATCCATCGCTTTGTACATTCGAAAAATGGTCTGCCCCACAACGTAAATAACGCAATGAATGTTGTTGAACTGTCAAAATAAAACCCATTGCACAATACTCCGCTGGTTACATATTGATGATGATAATGCTTACGCCTAGTTATAATGAATTAACTGATCTTACCGAAGTGAAGAAATTTTATTGCTATCATTTGTTACTTTATAGTTCTGGAGTAAAAATAAAATAATTGGTAATAAACAATTGATAATGTCGTTGCTACAGCACAATTCTTGAGGCTTTTCAACCATAAGCCCAGGTTCACACGGCCAATTTTTTTCGCACACTGGCTTTTCTACGCTCTGCTTAACGCCAAGAGGGGAAAATCCAACAGTGCGGTTTTTAGACGCGCTGGGTCGGGCTCTTTTGGATTTTCAACGCTCGGCCCGACGCGACAGTTGAAAATCCAGTGCACGATAAGATCCCTCTGCGTTATTTTAACGTCCATGTGAACGTGGGCTTATACTGCAAATAATTAAAGGCAATAATATTATTTGTATTTTCTTATTATCAAAAATGGTAAAAATACTACAGCAATACATTAATACAACACACCAAAAAACTCAAGTAAAGCTCAACCCTACCTATATTTGAATAGAAAATCACAAGTGCAAACGCACAAACCCACAGACAAGCAAGCAGACGGTTACCAGACAATTGCAAGGCATAGACAAGACAGGTCGCCATTAAATCAGAAGAGGTGAAAATACCATCAGTTGTCTAGTAAAGTCTAGTTGACCACAGACACACCCTGTTGTAAAAACCATACTCGTTTCCTAACTTTCTACTTTATTCAAAGATGAGTTTTAAGTTACAAGTGGAAAGCGGGTTGCGTAATTTTTCAGGTGGTTTAGTTTATTATCGTACTTGTGTAGTAAATAAAATTCGGTTTAATTTAGACGAGCTCATGGCTAAGAAATAACAGCCGCACAGTTCGATTGAAGGTTAAACTACGCTTGCCGCGGTTGATTCGTGGATGGATGACGATCGGTGCCTCGGAAAGCACGTGAAACCGTTGGTCCCGGATGTAATTTGTAGATCTTTGACAGTCGTTAGGGGTAGTCAGAAGTCCAAAAGTCTAACAACCAGTCTTACCAAGGGGTATCGTGTTACCCAAGTCCTGGGTTGTGGAGATTAGATAGGCAGTCGCAGTTTATGTAAAATACTGTTATTCAGCTGCAGCCGGTTAGACTGGAAGCCGTCCCCAACATCAAAAGTGTCTAGGGATCAACATATATTTTTGCAATAACTTTTCTCCTGATTGATATTAATTAAAATTTTCTTTAAGGATTCATCAAATAAAGTGTTTTCGTTTGTCACAGTAACGATAAACCAAGTCACCTTTGCATTAATAAAGAAATTTGCCATTTTCCTAATAAAGGGATTTTTGACATTTGAACCACTAACATTAAAGTTCGAAAAAAAGACTGAAATAACAGTTTTCTTTAAAATTTTATTGGGTAACTTAAACAATTAATAATCCGTGTTTCTACCGCGAACACTAACAACACAAGAACATCGGTTTGGCATACTCAAAATGAGTTCATCCAAATCACGCTGTGGAATGGCCGCCCATGTTCGTTGCAACAACAAAAAAAGGTCTTCTTGCGACTGGATACCCTCCATATTCGGCAGAGCTCTTCTCTGTAGCATATCCCATGCATGCTCAATCGGGTTCAAGTCTGGCGACTGAGCAGGCCAGGGCAGGACATTGATGTTAGCTGCGGCGAGAGTCTGTCTTACAACTCTTGCGGTGTGCGGTCGTGCATTATCATGCATTAACTGAAATAAGGGACCGATTTGCACTTGTAGAGGAACGATGACGTCTGATACAATCGTCTCAGCATAAATTTGAGCGTTGAGGTTGCCTCTGATACAAATCAACTCAGTTCTTCCGCCGATCCAAATACCCGCCCATACCATGATGGTTCCACCACTATAAGGATGGACTTCCTGGCAGGATTTTAATCGCTGTTGGCGTCCAGGGGTTCTCCAGTGTCGTATACGTCTTGTATCCGGTCTCATACCAAAACGAGACTCATCAGAAAAGCACACGAAACGCCATTGTTCTTCTGCCCAATTTCTGTGTTCAAGAGCCCATTGATATCGAATCCTACGATTGTGCATTGCTATAGGTGGTACCCGTAGCGGTCTTCGGGAATGAAGGTTCACTTCATGCAAGCGGTTTCTGACTGTTTGGTCGCTAATTAAGTTCCCTGAAGAGTGATGAAGCCTCACGGCTAACATCATGGCGGTTATTGTTGGAGCTCTTCGAGCTAAGATTTGAATGTATCGGTCTTGTCTCCGTGTGGTGCAGCGATACCGTCCTCCATGGCGCTCAGCCACGGTACCAGTGCTTCGGTAACGTGTCCAAAGTCGACTGATAACACTCTGACTTGTATTCAGAGCTAAAGCCACAGTACGTTGCCGGGAACCAGCTTCTATCATTCCCAGGGCTCTGAGCATTTCTTCCCTGCTTAAATGACGTCGCTGCTCCATAATAACGTTGGTTTTAATCAGTAGTAGGGAAACAGTAGCACTAATAATGTCTTCAATGCGTTGTATGTTTTTATAGGGAAAATATTGACAGCTGATTTTCATCTTTTACTCGAATTTGATTCACAGTTCCTGATTCAAATTATGAAATGCACCAAAAAGGATCCATATAAATTTATAAAATCATAAATTTATTACAAAGCCACATCTCAATCTCAAGAAATCCGCATAAAAATGCTTGATCCCTAGACACTTTTGATGTGTGTAGTTGGGAAAAGTTAAAATATTCTTTAGAGCTTGTAGTGGGTTGCGTGAAATGAAACAGTGCGGTAAAAAACAAAACGCGTTCAATTGACTTTTTGACGACCTAATATCGAAATCTTTAAATGTTAATTAGCACACGTACTACCTTGACTTAGCTTATAAGTTATAACACTAATGTTATTCACTCTTTTGCAGCTGTTAAACAACAAGAAAGAGACGGAAACATAATCTAAGTCAAAGCACGAGCTAAGAAACGTTTATAGATCTCAGCCTTAGAAACTACAGCATCATTACTGATACTTTTCGTTTCTTCATCAAGGTTAATTTGTTGTTATTTTAAAACTAAATAATCATTCATTTTAAATTAATTCAGTATTCTTTTGAGCATAATATACTTATAATAAATAGCTTTTGCCGGTGACTTCGCAGGCGTGGTGGTCTGAAATTATCCCACGGGAACGTAATACGAAATGAAAAGTATTCTACGTCCTGACTCAGGTTCTTAACCTGGGTTCCAAATCTGCCAAATTTCATCGAAATCCTTTCAGCCGTTAAGCCGTTTTAGCGTGAAAACATTAAAACGAACAAAAAACTCACTTTTGCATTTATAATGTATTATTAGGTATGATAGATAATTAGTGGGTTACGTAATCCGAAAGCTGATATTGTGAATTCCGTCACAGCTGTATCGAGCATCTATTAATCTGAAAAGTCTGTCTGTCAGACGAATTAAAAAACAAAACAGACTTATAAAAGAGAGAAATACACACTTACCTAGTTATACCAAGAGCACATTCAATGCAAATTGGATGACTTTAGTTAAAGAAAATACGTTATTACGTCCAAAGGAATTACAAACACAAACTCACTGATTATAATCGCCATGACAAAGCTCATTTTTCGTCTCATTGGCAAACTGTCATGGTTGTCAAACTCGAGTTGTCACGATGACAAGCAATGTTTTTGTTTGTTGTTATAAACTAAGCTGTCTGTTAATGGGCCATTAATGGTTTACTTTTACTCTTGAGTGTAATTCTTCTTTAGTTTGTCTTTAATGACTTGTTTTGTTGTATTTATATCGGATATTTAATTTTTGATGTGTAACTTCTTTTTTCTCCCTTTCCTGCTATACGTGGGAGTGGTTTCGTGAAAAGGGACTGAAGTATGTAACAGTAAGCCGGGGAAGCGCGCGCTATTCCATTTGACCAATGAGCGCGCGTGGTCCTAGAGTTGGCTATCAGATAGTACCAACCCATTTTCCGAGAGGTTAATACTGTCAGCCAATATGTTAGATGTTACACATCTTATGCGACTACTATGAGGCTCACTTGTTTTTTTTATTTTTTTCTATTCTTTCACTGTTTCTAGTTTTGCGGTAGATCGATGTTCAGGTCTACTTCTTCACTACTTGTTCTATTACACTATGTATGTGTACATTTTATATTTTTTGCGGGCAAAATTTTCATCATACATGAGTCACAGATATATTTGTATCAGCAGAATCCTATTCTTCTTTTGTCTATATTTTCCCCAACTTAGTTAAGTAAAACTTTGGAGGCAACATATAAAAAATATATTTTTTCAACAGCGAAAAACTTCAAATCGCTGTATTCTTCTAACTTGCGCTCCACCTCAATGACATAAAACTCTGTGCGGTCTGAAAGACCAGCGTGCACTGTTGACATCTAATTATAGTTTTGTTGTTCACAGGGTTATGTCCGTGTTACTATACGACTGTGGGGTAGGCAGACATGTAAGTGGTTTGCTTGTTTTCATTATCACTTGCCTATCACGTATTTCTTGTCTTAGTTTTAGGAAAAACAAGTAAATCGTCATCCTGAGGATACCTTGTTGAGGTGAAACACGTGTCGATTTCTTAAAGGTTTTTTTATGACTCTTTAAGAACAGTTAAGCGGATTAGGTTACTAATATACATTTTATAAAAACAATGTAATAAAATTAAAATTAGCGTTAGCAACAAAGATATAAAAAAAAAATAGTTCAATAGATTCGTGAATTAACTTTTTTAACCTATTAAAATGGTCCACTACGTAGGGAACGGAAATCATTTAGTACTAGAACTAAAGCGAAAGCATCCTGAGCCACGAATTTACGAGCAGCGCGTGATGATAAACAGAAAGTTTCGAAGAATCCAGGAAAACTATTATAGTAGCTTTAGATAAGAGTGAAACCTTAACTTTATGGTAAACTTTATCAGTTTTGTCGCTCGAGTTACTAGAAATAGTACTTGACTTACTACAAAATTATGCTTTTGCACTAGGTGTAAAATAAATTGTAAGCTTGAGTTACTGAAAATATGCCTACTCCTGATGATCATGAAGATGTTGCTATATTTAAGCCGAGGGGTTAATCACCTTTCTTGTTAATTGTTCTTTTATAGTATCTTTTTGGCGTCCAAAATGGAACAAAACTTTATCTAGAACACAAGATAATATTAAAGCTTATTTTTTGTTATGTATTTCTCTGGTGTACAAAACGGTAATTTTTTCAACCTGTATTTTCCCACGGCTGGGCAAGATGACTTAGAGGCGTTTATGGGAGATAGGCCGCAGATATTTTTTAAACTATATTAAAAAAACAAAAAGGTTTTACTTACTCAACTTTTCTGTAAAATATTGTTTTGCCACATCACAAAGTGTGTGTAAAAGTGATTCCAATATCGTATTTACAGAATAAACAATTTCATTTCATTTCAAAAGCAAAACGTCCCAACTCATCAACTCAATATAAACAAAACACTTCCTTACAGAACCCTAAAAACATAGAAACAAAAACCTACAAACATCCGTGACATGAACACATGAATGTGATCTCTAACACGTGTCAGATATATCACAGTATATGATTGATTACCTAACACACACACACGCACACATTTATTGACACACACACATTGCCCAATAACATAAACTTACTCTAGTACAGTCACGAGCATTAATAATGTTACACTAAAACTTAGTAAAATTCAAAAGTTTTTTGAAGTAAGAACTTCTGTAGCGGCGTTGCGCACTTTTTTTGGGATGGGTAAAAAATGTTAAACTCGCGTCAGATCCGTGACTGTAAGATCCGTTGCCTAGCAACCGATCAATATAATATCAGTAAATATCAAAATAAATATCAAAGACTATTTTTATCATTACGTAAAGATTGCGAGGTAAGAAATTTATTTTAAAACATACTTCATGAAAAGTGTTTAAATAAATTGTTTATTTTGTTAGACTATATTTTGAAAATATATAAATATACTACTACTATTATTAATGAATATTGTATTTGACCACATAAATTATAGTACTTTTATACTGATTAATAAAGCAATTCGTGCGAAATTATTCCCTAACCATTCCAAAATATTCAAAAATGCACAACGTTAATGTTCAACTTTTCACTTCTGCCGGCACTCCCGGAGTGCAACCCGTTGTTTTTTTTCTCCTAAAAAATAATTTATTATTGGTCCAATAGATATAGACTGAAAAATAAAGTAATGATTGTAATTTTTTTACTCGCCTATCATGAAATAGATCTTTCCTAAAAGTTGCAATCATTATCTCACGAGATACCCTTCATTTGAAATAAGATTAGACATTTAACTAAACCTTTTTTACAGTCCGTTCAACCGATTTTGACTTCTATTGCGTTGGTGGCATGACAAATGGCAGCTTCAGTAAACAATTGGTATTGTAATCCTATTCTACGGTATAGAAGTTGGAATCGGTTGAGCGGACTGTAAAAAGGTTTGATCTTATTTTAAATGGCGTATAGGTACACATTTTGCTAAAGTTGCCTTAATAATTCCCAAGAAAAGTAACAGATTCTAACCGTAACTTCATAAATTCGCAAAGTAACTACTACTTTTGCGGGTGGATTGAAAGGTTTTAAGTTTTGTGTCTCGTTAATGTTATTTGCGTTCGAAATGAAATGTTATTAGCAAATTAATTAATGATTTGTATGAATACCTGCTTAGTTTGTGTCAAAGTTCATATAATACTATATTTAAGTTCTAAAAATGTTCTCAAGTTTTAAGTGAAATCCTTGTAATTTCTTATTGAGAAATAAATTTCTTTAACCACAATATATACATATTTATTTTAATTTAGACTTTTCATTCACTCAACATTACTTTATAAAATTTTACATTTAATAAACATCGATGAATCTAGCTAATTGATTCCTATTGCAATCAAATGATGATATTAGATAGCGAAGTGAAAGAAAAACCAGTGAAATAATATTACAATCATAAGTGTATACACATATTGATGCTCGTACCTGTACATGATCATTTTAATAATCAAGATGTTTTGGACCTTGACTTGTTTTATTATTGTACATACTTGAGTAAAATCACGATGATCATTGATGTGTTAAATGTAGTTACAATTATTATGTAGTGGTTGACGTAATCCTTGCTTTGGATTTATAGTTTTAAATTACGGTACCGAGTTATAATATTGCATCGTTTATGCCACTCCTGGTTCGGAATAGGTACAGCAAAGAAAAAAAGTATAACATAACACAACATTTCGCTGTTATATCCGAAGGGTTAGGCAGAGGTGTACCTATAGTACTGCATACACCCACATTTCGCCAGTTATATTTTTAAATAGGGGGCGATCCTATTGCCATCAACCGCACAGAAATCCAGACTCCGGGCTGCTACTGACAAATTCCAGAAAGAAAAACCTTACCCGACTTGGGAATCGAACCCAGGACCTACGGCTCAGCAGTAGCGCATGCGACCACTAGACCAACGAGGCAGTGCTGCAGTGTTTCAATTAATTATAGTTTTAAATTACGGTACCGAGTTTTAATAATGCACCGTAAGAAGTAGCATATACGGTGCATAATTAAAACTCAATCGGCCTATACATACTCGTAGAGTTAAGGAAAAAAGGTATACCCATAAAATACAACAATCATAGACATTAAGACTTGAGCGTTTATCCTAAAACATGGCAACGTTGCAAACAGTTGTCAAATATTTTACTGTTTTGATTAATTTGGCAAAATTACTGTATACTCGTATAAATAAAAAATGTGACTAACTACTGAACTAGGATATTAATAATGAAATGCAATTATAACGTTCAATTTGATGTTGTACCCGTTTTAGGTGTAAAAAAGGCGTTTGTTAAGTTTCCAAATACTTTTAAGTAGTTGTTAAATTGTAAGTTTCTAAATATTCGGTGATACGATATTAATTGTTGCATTTCATTATCAATTTTCTAGTTCGCTAGTTAGTCACATTTCTTATTTCCATACGGTAATATTGCCAAATTAATCAAAACAACGAAATATTTGACAGCTATTTGCGACGTTGCACGTTAAAGATAACACACACATCTACACTAATACAACAGAAAAGATTTGTATTTTTGTTTGTAACAAATATACTCAAAACTACTGGACTGATTTAAAAAAATCTTTCAGGAATGGAATGCCATATTATCACTGTAACATAAGCTATAATTTATAAAGATATCACACAGGAAGCCTTTATTTTATGGTACAGTTGACTTCCACACGAACGGAGTCGAGGGTAGAAGCTAATTTTATAATAAAGATGAACAGGTAAGTAAAAGGACAATCTACGAGTAATTTTACTTTCATTATTCTGCTTTTACGTCTTAAACAGATGAACTGCCCTGAAGCAATTATTGTTAAACGATTTTATTAATGGTTAATCAGTGTTTAACAAGTTTATTGACGTCTGTAAGGAAAGGTACTCTAACATCATTATCAATAAACTGTTTTCAATTACTATTAGCAATTTCCCTACTATTACTTAGATACTTATATAGATTACATACAGATTTGGATTTTAATTTACCTTTTGCAACACTATATTCCATTTATAGAAAAATGGTCAATTCTGCACAAATTAAACGCACATTTCAAAAAAATTACATTGAATATTCCTTTACAAATTAGTCAAAAGCCTCGTATTCAATATTTAAAACTAAATAGATAATGATAAGGATGATGAGATATTGATAATGATGATGAGATAATGTCTTCAGTAAGCAGATCCCTAAGCAACCACTCCTGTTTCATCATTCGTTTCTCAGTCAACTCGTAAGCTTCAAAATATAGGTACTTTTTTGACGCTTACATACATAAGCTCAGGCCTTCTTCCGATGAGGGTAGGTAGAAACTACATAACGCCACCTGCTACGATCCTTACATACTCCGTTTGCCTTGTTTACGTTCATACATCTGGTCATACACGCACACCGGTTGCGAGTACTACGCACTTGACCTTTCTGAAGAGCATCACCAATAAGATTGGTAAGGTGGATTTTTACATATGTCAGTAGTTTTTAAGTCAAGTTCGGTGCCCTTAAATTTTGTTAGAATTCCGTTGCCAGGCAACCAGCCAGAAAGCAATACACCTCGGCGAGTCGTAACTCTAATGATCGTCTAGTATCTGGTGAAATGTTTATTTTCTCTAAATAACTCCTTAATATCCACGTATTCTATTTATATATCCCCCATAGTGATATTGGGTTTTTCCATTAGGAATTTCCCCTTTGTACACAGTTTATGGTAATGGGTCCCTATTACATGGGACTTAAGAGCGTTTACTCCGTACGGCATTTCATACAAACTTTCAAACCCTTGCTATTCGAAATGACTGCACCGATATTAATGAAACTTCATACACATAAGCAGAATACACAGGTCTAAAAAATTGGTTAAATAACATTTTCGAAAAATAGTGTTACAACTGAATTAGACCGATTTTAAATTGTCCATAGAAACAAAGATTTCCAGTTATCTGTTTTTAATTAAGACATTTCGAAAATGTTCTTAACTAAGTTTTTAGACCTTTGCATATGCGTATGCAGTTTCATTAAAATCGGTTCAGTCATTTCGAAAAACAAGGGCTTGAAAGTTTGTATGAAATGCCGCACGACGTTCGCTCTTAAACATAACTGGCTAAATGTGGGTGAAAGTATCTACTGTCACCTACACCTCTGCCTAACCCTACGGGAAAACAAGGCGTGATGTTGTGTAATGTTACATTTAGATAGTATATTGTTAGTGAAAACTTATATACTTAAGTAATAAATATAAAAATTATTATAGACTTGAGCACCTATCTCCACTATGGCTAAAGAAAATAATTTACTACACAGAATAATTACCAACAAAATTACACTAAAAGTACATTACGGTTTTAATCAAGATAAGATGTAAAATTACAAATGTGAACTGTAAATCTTAAAGTGTTTATTACTGGCAATTAATGAGCTTGTAATTTTACGCGACAATTAATGTTAAGGCGACGATAACCGACTTTTAATCATTATAGACGGAAAATTACGTATAAACGAGTAGTGTTAATAATTTGGAAAACATATCATATGTTAAATTAGAGCATTTTTTTAATAACTTAATAAATGAATATTTTAGATTATGTTTATATTACACAGTGAAATTAATTTGTAAACTTATGTCTAACGCGGATAAAAAACTGAGAATCACGCAAAATCTATCAAGCGTATATTACTGAAACTTTCACAATTTTAAAGATAATTGAATTCTTGATCTTTTAGTATACATATTCTATTCAAATACTTTTTTTATGCATAATAAATTAATAGTTTGGAAAATCCAAAAGTGCACGCCTCATACTTATCACTCATTCATAAACGAAAAAGAAATTCAAAACATAGTTTAAAAATGAACAATTTATCACTTTTCATGAAGTCGTAATGTCAACGACTGACAAAGATATTTACGTTGGCAGTTGCTAGGCAACGGCACCGGATCAAGGTTGAAAATATTTAGATATTGATATTATATTTTAGTTAGTATTTTATTAATTATAATTAAACTACTATGAATAAAAGAGCCATTTTCAATAGGGTTCCTTCTACGGCTAAAACGAATGTAAAAAAAAAAATTGACTCAATTAATTGATTTTATCGCAAGCTACAATGTTTTCAGGGATCATAAATTGACGGACAGGAAATTTTTTTCAACTATTTTGATGCTTTTTCCATTTCTGCTGCATTAAATCAATTGTTAAAAAATACAATATTAATCTCCATTTAATCATCTATACAATGGTATATAAATTAAGTAGGTTCTGTGTACTAGCAGGAGTGAAACAATAAAAACAGTTGCAGAAATGGGGCAAAAAATATTTTTCGATCGTAGAGCACACTCTAATGCGAAGCATTACGAGTCGTGCAATAATGCGTCTATTTTGGGAGTTTGGGACATTGCTCCTGGATGTGCAAGTACTATTACTGGCTTGATGTACGACGCATTGCGTGAGCTCAGGACACAACACGCAAGCTAACCACTCACTGGCATATATCTGCGTCTTAACAGTGTAATAAGGAAATTAGAATTTCTGGACTTCAGCGAGGCTTTTCAAAGTTACTTTCGATTTAGGAGTTAAGGAAGGAAGTTTCATAACGAGGCCGAGGAGTTGACTGGTAGAAATCGTCACGTAATTAAAAAGCGTCATGCGACTTTCGCTCTCTCTGTCTCTTTCTATTATATACGAGTGTGTATATTTGGAGTTTCCCTACGTGATCGAATCAGAAATGAAGAGATCCGCAGGAGAACATAGCCCGAAGAATTGCCATACTTAAGTGGCAATGAGCAGAGCACATTGCTTGCAGATCAGATGGCCGATGAAGCCGAATGGTTCTGGAGTGGCGACCACGTACCGGAAGACGTAGCGGTGGAAGGCCTCCCATAAGATGGACCGATGAGCTTATGATGGCCGCAGAAAACAGTCTCTCCAGAAGTTTTCAGAGAAATCGTATAAAAAAAGCTAAATTAACATAACTTGATAATGACATAATCCCAACAAAATTTAAAAATTCGCAACGCCGCCCACAGAAGAAACAAATTCCCGTGATTCGACATTATTAATTTTTCCCACTTCTTCATAACTTCATAAGTACATAATAGTAAAAACAATAAGTATCGACTAGGTGTGAACTTTGATCTCGAATCTTATCTCGATCGGTATGCGTGGCTGGACCAGCTGAGTAAGATTAATGATCGCTGTACGGAAATATTTGGCGCCAACCAATAGTTCCCGTGTATGAAGGTTTTGTTTGAGATTGTGTATGTGTTTTATTATTATTTATTTAATACTTTAAGCACACAAATATAGAAAAGCAGACTTAATGCCATCGATATTTTCTACCAGTCAACCTTTGAGTGATGCGAAGACAAATAATTACTTATAGGGATTGTTACAACTAAAAAAATAATTGATCGAATTTAAAAAACGTTTAGTCAATTAGCTGTTGCCCGCGATTTTGTCTGCAATTCAGGATGAAAAATAGTCTATGTCTTTCTCCAGGTTATGTTCTATCTTTGAGCCAAACTTCATTAAAATCCGTCCAGCCGTTTTTGTGTGATTGAGTAACTAACAAACAAACTCACTTTCGCATTTTTAATATTAGTTAAGATTTGCGTTCGATTTATTTACTTGACGTGTAACTACAAACCTAATTGATTCTGAAAAGTAACGTTATTTTAGTCTCAACAGAACGTATGCATTTCTTAAACTAAATTAACTACAGGGTTACTTTTGTGAAATTACCATAAATGCAGCTTCCCTGTGCTACGTTTAGAGAACAATGATTAAATGAAGTAAGTCTACACTTATAAAGAGAAAAGATTTGTATTTTTGTTTATACTTAAAAAAATACTCAAAAACTACTGGACCGATTTAAAAAATTCTTTCATCAGGAGAATGCTATAATATCACTGAGTAACATAGACAATAATAATTTATAAAAATATCTCGCGGGCGAAACCGCTTTCGGAAGGTAGGTAGTACCTATCTCACAAAATTATTAAATTACAAATTAAGTTGGTAATCATCAATTACAAGAGCTTTTAAAACAGTAGCTCAATCTTCTTGAAGGTGCGAAGGCCATAAAAAGCTTAAGGATTATATACACTTCCGGTATTTACGGAAAAACATCTAGTTATATTTTTTATGTAGCGGCGAAGTATCTAATTAAAATCAAACCAATACGTATCTTGCTTGGGTAAGTATTTTGTGGTTGTGTTTTACGAGTATACAAGATTTTTTTTTTTTGCGAGGTTCTGATATTTCCTGCATGAATAGGTTTATCATGATTTTTAGTTGTAGGTAGGGAAAATGGGCAAAAAAAAAAACTAAGTATGAACTGTAATTGTAAGGGTCCATTTTAATGAAGATAGCCTAGCAAAAATTAAATACAAAACTTCAAGTCAAAGAAAAACCCTAAAAACAATTTTTCGATAATTTAATCCTTGTGGTAGTTCGACTTTAAAATTTTATAATTTTACTAAATTTTAAAATATAATATGTAGTTTATAATAGTACTTTCAACATTATTAATCATTAACACATTTTTATAACATAAGTACCTACCAAATTTTATTTTCGCAATGAATATTATAGTTGTACAGGTATTATTCATATTTTTATGAATCCATGAAAAAGCAATATAAAAATAAATGATCTCTAGTAGCTAATAACCGTAAAATAAACCATTAAAAAACATTAAAACATGACTATAAAAAAAATTATGAATAGAAATACATGCCTGTCCTTTATAAAATCTGTCAAATCGAATTTTTTATTGGAAACACGTAAATACACATTAAAATGTATTATAAAAATTATTGCGCATTTAATGTTCTTGTAAACTCGTAAAATATAATGAGGATTCAAGTCATAAACTACTGTAAAAATTTAAAACTTACCTTGGCACCTGTTTCTTGCGACAGCTGATAACTGGAATTCCTTAATTTTTGCGAAAAATTAAATAGTTCTCCACTCAACAGCTACTTCTCGTTCCTCATATTTACACTTCAAAAACGGCACAAGAATAATCACATTAAAATTCACTTGTTACAGTTCAAAACGTCATAATAAAAAAAAAGGTTTTCATAAAATTCGCGAATCCGAAATTCGTCCGCGCGTCCGTGCGCACGCGCACCACGGATCGCGCGTTTCGTTTTTTTAAAAACCGAAGCCGGGCCTCACTCGGATGTGGTCCGTATGTGACTGTGTGACTGTGTACTCATCTTGCACTTCACGATCACCGAAGAAGATACATCTTGCATCCCGTTCTCGCGCGCGAGCCGCGAGTCTTACCGTCCCGCTTTCTTATTATCAGAGGTTAAGCTTCGCCCATCAGTCAGTTAGCGGTCGGACATCGGGTGGGAAGGCCGTGCTCCCTGTACCGTTACTTTCTCTATGTTGTAGGACCATAAAACACGTACCGTATGGCAGTGTGAGCAGCTATTTTGTCGTCTCGTCGCTGCTCGGGTAATTTATTTGTTTGGTGCGCCTGCACAGGTGCTGCACCCTCAATTTATTGATGCGCCGTTCTTTTGTAACCATGATTTATATCACCCATTAAGACACGGGTCTCTCTTGTTTTTTTTATTTTTTATTATACTTTGTTGAATGAAATAAACTAGGTCAAAGTTTATTTATTTCGTAAAAATGTCAATTGCCACAAGACATTTACGATCAATAAAAAATAAGATAACGTGCAACCGAAACTAGATCGCGCCGAATCGTGATCGCGTAACGAAATATTTTATCACGGACCAATCCGGTGCTCGCGAAATGACAAGCACGCTAGATCATTCGCTTAGATCATCGGCGTGCGCGCGCGCCGCATTTGCGCCGATTGGCGTGTCCCGCGCAGGCCCCGCCTGTACCGTTATAGGGGGGCAATGACTGCCCCCCTAAAAGTGGGGATTTGTGGATCATCGCGTAATTGGTGGAGACTTGTGACATATGGCATGTGCTGGTTAATTAAAACTGCTCACGGCCCTTTCATAATGTGTCGTTAATATATTTACATATAACGTTGATCTGTCGTGACCTACTTTTGTTATAATTGAAGAAAACTTAAGGTAATTTTAACAAATGTAACACAAGGAAAACGTGTTGGAGTACCGTTGATGGCAAATACAATTTGGTTATTTACTTTGTCTACGGACGACATGGTCTGCGGTACATACTAATTGGTTCGGGCCAATATTGATTGAAATGACCGTACTTTCTGGTTCAGAGTAAAGTTGAATAATCTCTAAACACATGCTTGGGTAAATAATTCCAACGTTTAAAAAAAAACTAAATTATTCAAGAGAATAATTTGATAATTAACTAGGTATTGTTTAATATTCATTCCAATCACCTTATTACTCCGAAGATGAAATTATTCTAAAAGGAACTGCCGTTACTTATACCTAAGTTTCTTATGCATCAATCAATCTGCCTAACCTTTTCCTTACTATGTTGGGGTCGGCTTCCAGTTCCAGTCTAACCAGATACAGCTGAATACCAGTATTTTACATGGAGCGACTCTGACCTCCAAAACCCAGTAACTGGGTAATACGACACCCTTTGGTAAGACTGGTTGTCAGACTTTCGGGCTTCTGACTACCCGTAACGACTGTCAAAGATCCACGAATGACAGCCGGGACCAATGGCTTAACGTGCTTTCCCCATTCTCTGATTCATTCTTTGATCACCCATTCACGGACCAACCCTGGCAAGCGTAGCTTAACCTGATGGTTCGACCCGTGCGGCTGTTATTACATATTTATTTATTTATTTATTTTCATTTATTCGGACAACAAGGATCCATGATGTTAGTAATACCTTAAAGCTAGTGTTAGGCATAGCCACGAGCTCTTCTTCTAAGTTACCTAAGTTCTTTATGCATAAACAACTAATTGAGAATTACGTCATATACAACTAATTGAGTAAAATATGATTTACCTTATTATAGAATGCTTCATGAAAACTTTGATTTATTGGCAAAACACACTCCACGTTTGTAACTGACACTTATTGCCATCAAACATTATTACCATCTTTGCAGGTTATCCGGACAAATAGTAGATATCATAAAAGAAGCAAAATCATTAAGCTTCGAGGCTAATTTGAAAACTTACAAAAACGCATATAAACCACTTGGCATAAACGTCATAGATAGAGAATCAAACGCACAAGACAAATCACAGCATACGATGCATGTGATTAACATTTCTTCTACGAGTATTTTGAAATTGAATAGATTATTGCTATAGGAGGCTCTAATGCATTCCTTGATACTTGATATTAGTCAGTGACAAGAAGACACAGATACTCATGCAGGTATTAAACGTCATTCTAAGTTTGCAGTCAAAGGTCTTGCAAAATCGAAACAGAGAATACAAAAAAATCCAGAACCTTAGAAAACATGCTTCATAATTCATGTTTTTAGATTAAGGTACTCATAATGTACAGTGCAAGCACAGCACAGTTTTCATATCATATTTCTGCATGTTACCTGCGGCAGGCCGGCCAATTTAGTACACGAATAGCATTCATACCGCGTGCACTCGTCTATCATGCAATCATACTTTATCAATAAACATCTATCAATCAGTAATCACTGTATCAATCAGCATCAACTCAAGGTTAAAGTTCCTAGACCATACACATAATATTTCTAAACGTTCGTACTTAAACACTAAAACTTCCCTGTTAGTTGTTTTTACAGGATCACGCATCAGGAGACATCCTCATAGCAGCAAGTTGCCACAATGTTGTGCCATCCACCCAGATGAAAAATATATCTGTAAAGAAGAAAATATACAGGTTAACCTTGTTGGTCACATTTCAAGAACTTATCACCAAATTATATCCTACTTAATGATGCCTTATCTTAGTTGTTAGTTCTGAAAATGTATTATATTAGTTTGCTGGATTATTATCAGCCCTAAACGTCTGTTATAAAACAGAGCTTCGAATAAATGCTACTAGACTCATTCTTCACGCATCGATGTAATAATTTCTAATCAAACTGTCATTGTTAGTTATACCCATGGCCTGATGAATTTCCCTTTAAAATTTCACTCAATTTCAACACTGCGATTCCCCGTATCATTACATACCAAAAGGTCACAAACTAAGTAACATTCTAGAACGTGTTTTAAAACGGGCCTAATGCCATTCGCGTTGGGTTTTAGTGCCCCGTTGCGTCAATGTGTGTCAGAGGTCGCCGAGTCTAGGTTTTATGTCCAATGACCATTTCGCATAACATTGCGTTAGGTAATGCGTTGATGTAACTTGATATTTAGAGGTGTTATCGTACGTGCTTCGGCAGATTGAGGAAGAACAATTGCTTTAGATTTTATGGGACATCAAGCTATAGTAAGATTGGATACTAAGTTATCATCGATCATAAGAAACACGTCTAATTTATAATGCAACAGCAAAAACTACCACTCACAACACAATGATATTGAGAACATTCTTAAAGAATGTCATAACAACATAAGAAACAAAACAGATAACAATAAAGAAGGAAACAGATTAATACCAAACACTGGTCACTGTCTTGTCAAAGAGACTCATCAACATCAACTCATCAACATAGTCATTGATAAGGTAAATACTGATAAAGTTCTCTTTATCAGTATTTACCTTATCAATGACTATGTTGATGACAAGTTGCAAGCATGTAGTTGACGACAAGGCAAAAAAAACAATAAAGCTCATCGACAAGAATACATCTCTAATAATTCTAGTTGACACAAAATTATACCTTTCACATGCAGGTCCATATAACAGTACACTACTTAACTAACGGGCATATCACATATACAGATGCAGATTCCAATATACATCGGTTTCAAATATATTTTATGAAGAAACAGCTTTAATAGAATTTGAATTTGAAAATGATGCTAATTTGAAATCACTGCAAATTGAACTTATTCTTATTGCAATGGTAATGTTAGCTGCGTGACGATATCATGCAAAAGTCAAAAAAATGTTAAAGAAAGTTATCTACAATAAATATCATGGCAATGAAACAAGAGACTAAATTCAAACTCAAAGCATTTATTTCAATTAAACCTTTTCAAGGCACGTTTGAATTGTCAAATAGTCGGTTTGGCAGAAATATCAAGCTAGTTTCTCATTTCAAAGCCTGAAGAATGACCTTAACCAAATAATTGAAACAAAAGGACAAATAGGTAATGGAAATAACTGACACTAACATAACACCACGACTCTTTTCACCGAAGGTATGCCTATAGTATACACACATTTCACCAGTTTAAAACTGACATTCTTACAAGATATTCAGACTGAAGAAATATAGGTACTGCTAACTTTTCTATCCATATCCCTTTGATAAACCAAACCAATGACCAATCATTTAAAATTAAACCCAACATCAATCCAATCTCGGCACTTTCCAAAGAGAAATGGCCATACACAAAGGAGGCTTCTTTATAATCGGATTTCAAACATGGTACGCAATCTGTCGCGAGAAACATTTAAGGCTTTATCGTTGGGCCGGCCGCTGCAACAAATTGCAGACCAGTCGACGTTTTTTTTGTCGCACGCCGAGTTTGGGCCGCGGTGAGCTCTACAGGAAGTTTTAAAAGTGAGGTTTTCAAATAGCGGGATTTTAAAAGGAGGTTTTTTTTAATTGTCGAGATTATAATCGTTATTTTGTCATCACACTTTTTAATAATATTCTGTGACATTATCTGATACCTTTTGTGTAAAGTCTAGAGAAATTCATTATTTAGCTAATTAAATTGCCAGTATTTTGGTTTGGTTATATACAGCAAAATTTACCTCGTGTGTCAATTTTCTTATATTTATATTTTTGTCCCCAAGTTTATCAAACCTTAACTCGTTTTATATCATGAAATTCTACAAAATCTTCTTAATATAAGCCATTTCTACCTGACTAGCGTTTTCATCATCATCATCATTGGCAGCCTTGTTCCACGTACTACTAAGTATGGTCTGTGCGAGTATCATCCAGGTCTTCCCCGCGATCTTCTGTAGGTCGTCCCACCTGACTAATTGGTCTGCTAACGCTTCTTCTACCGCCTCTCGTCAATCATTGCTTTAGCGTTCTGCGCCACCTGCCATCACCACATCTAGTCAAGTGTCTTGCCCAACTCCATTTCAGAGTCGTACTAACAAGAAATGAACATTTTCCATCAGATCCTCAGTGTATAAATGTGGCCACAAGATTTTAATCGCCAGTAAAATTATTATTCTATAGCTCCTATCAAATCATAACCTAAGCCTTTATGCGTGCACTCTATTTGATTACGAAAGCACCTATCAAAACGAAAATATATTTGCTTTCCGATATTAACTTTTCATTCAATCTATTCATGTTATTCCAATCAAATAAAAGTTATGCCTCGGTCTACATTTATAGTTATTTAGTTCACATGCTTTTTTAATCAAATGTTAGTAAATTCTAATCAGAATTACGTAAGTTAACGGTTATTTTAACTTAACATTCCAATTAGAATAATTAAGATTTCCAATTCAAATCTCTATACGCTTATCTAAATTTATAAAGTACAATTTTGTATAATCACGCGCCGATAATTTATAGGTTCAAGAGTAAACTATTAAAAAGTATAAATATCACAATAAATCACTTAGAATTCACTGTTGTATCTGCGTCTTTCGATCCAATATTATTATTAGATATACCTACATAATATTTATTATTCCACTTCGAATAAAAATCTTAATCCCATCCTCCATAATTTAGGTGCTATCGGTACAGCAAGATGTATCTCTTTTTGTTCAATGCCGACTCCAAATTGGTTCAACATAAAGTACAGAGACCAATTAAAGGAGGCAACAAAAGTTGAATCGTACAAAAGAGAGAAGAAGCTGCCAATTTATAAAGGAGAAATAATTAAAGCAGTAATTACCATTGTCTATACAAGAACACACCTGATATCAAAAAGGTAATCAATCCATAAATTAATACGAATCAAATGAAACGTTTTTTGAAAATTGCAGATATATAAACGAATCCTGAGTTATTTTTCAAAGTCCTCAATCAAAATATAATTTTTATACGAAACATCAATAAACCAGTTAAACAAAAATATTTCAACTAAAAACATTGGAACAAACTTTTCGCAAACTTGTAAATTCAAATAATTATAGTTCCTACGCATAACTCAGAGTTTCGCCGTTGGGATGCGCGCGCTCACGTCAACTTGTCACTCAAGTGAACGTGCTGTCGACGCAGTTCAGCCAAGTGACGACAGATGGCGTTAGTGGTAGCGTTTGGTCGTAGTTACGATATTTTTTGCAGTTCGAGTATTCATTTAAGTTTTACTCCGAATTACAGAGATAAGATAATAAGGTAAGGTAAAAAAACACATTCACGGGCCAGTTGCTTGAATTATAGTAATTTACTTTTTGTGCAAAAATTCGCACTAGCCACGACCAGCGTGTAATCTATTGGATCAAAACCTTAGTAACTAAGTTAGGTACTGCTCTTACGAGCCCTGATACGCCCTGATTAGAATCATATTAACTGTTATCCTCACCTAAAAATTAAAACTCATAATATCAAAACATTTGTTGCACGACTCATAATGCGAAGCATTAGTGTGCTCTACGATCGTATTTTTTTTTTTGCCCCATTTCTGCATCTGTTTTCATTATTACACTCCTGCTAGTACACAGAACCTACTTAATTTATACTGGAGATTAATACTGTACTTTTTAACAATTGATTTAATGCAGCAGAAACGGAAAAAGCATCAAAATAGTGGAAAAAAAAATCCTGTCCGTCAATTTATGAACCCTGAAAACATTGTAGCCTGCGATAACATCAATTAATTGAGTCAAATATTTTTTTTATACATTCGTTTCAGCCATAAAAGGAACCCTATTGAAAATGGCTCTTTTATTCAAAGTAGTTTAATTATAATTAATAAAATACTAACTAAAATATAATATCTGTAACTAAATATTTCCAACCTTTTTCTTAATTTTTTATCTCTAAAACTTACTTTTTGAGGTTATGCCCGCTTTTCCTTAACCAACAGATCTTATTAAAAATATATTCTATATAGTCTACGGGATCATAGCAGCTTTCGCTTAGTAGCTAATCCCATAAAAGAAGTTCATGGAAACGAATCATAAAAGTAATTGCGACAAAAACATCCTTGCAGTTTAATATTTTTTACTGCACTATTTCTGCCCACGCGCATATAAAACTGCAACTTGCTGCTATAAACAAAACAAATACATTTGTAAGGACGAATATGCATGAGGTTGTTCAAGTTATGTGCTGATGAGTCTTCTTTGAAAGATTTGAAAAATCGGAAAATTCTGTTTTCTGACGACAGCCTTTTTTTGTTTTTCTTAGTAAGTTGTGTGACTGGCGATTTCTTTAGGTTTTGCATCCTATACCTATAATACAGGATCAATCCTTGATCATTGATTGTCAAATCATATTAATGGTAAGCAATAAGTTCCTAAACTTTGTTGACGGCTTCTGAATGCTCCGCTTGACCGTTACAGTGGACATCAGGTGGTCATAACAATTTAAATTCTATTGTGTCTCTTTAATGGCAGCTGAAGGTATATCTGTTTTCGATTGATTAGATGAAATGTTTTTCATTCTCATACTTTGGACTCTGTGTTAGATCAAAAGTAATTTATTCAAACAAGAATGAGCACTTTTTGAACTTTTAATAAGACAGTCCCGCAAAACGCCCGCCCTTTACCACTTCCTAGTGCTTTAGCTGAGAAGAAGAAGTGGCGCAACAAACTCCCCAGTGCTGCTGGGGAGTTTGTTGCGCCACTGCTGCGGTCTGTTCAGTAAGAAAAACAGACTTTGCTGAAATCACGACTATTCACTGTTTGTAGTACGTAATTCTTGGTTCATTTCCTTAAAAACGGATCACTTAGTTTTGCTGAGAATTGACTGAAGAAAATACCTTGTTTATGAAAAATATTCTGGTGAGATTCAGAATTAAAGGGGTACTAAGACTACTCTTTTAATTAGGAACGAGTCTCAGTTTCAACCAATGGCCTAAGCAAGACATAGAAGCCATATAATCGCTCATCCCTTAAACCTGTTACCAGAACTCAACAGCGACAAAGTTAGTCATAGTTTTAATGTTTCGTGTAAACACAGTTAATGCTCATCATGGGTTATATTAGTACGATTACATGTTTATTGTGCTTTTACAACGTCATAAACTTTCTTTGTTTACTTATGTGAGCTTGCGATCTGGATAAGGGTTATAAAGAAGTGAAGTTATTGCTATCATGTCGCGAAGTATTTAATTGTACAAAGTAGTCATTTTTAATGTCTGTTTGTACTGGAATAATTAAAAATATAACTTGCTGTTTAAGTCCGTTTGTTGACTTCTTTCTTTTTCTCTGGTGTCAGAATTTTCATGCCACTCATAAGCCTCTGACTTGGCTTCAGATTCCATCGAAAAATATCTTTCAGGCATGCTGATTTCCTCAAGATGTTTTCCTTCACCGTTTTTGAAGCAAGTGATAAATATATAATTCGCACAAGAATCCAAAAATTCAGAAGTGTGTGTTGCCTTGGGTTCGATCTAGAGACCTGTGACTACTAAAATAAATTCTAAGTTTGGGTTCTTTAATTCATCATCATCATCAGCCTAATAATGTTCCCACTGCTGGGACACAGGCCTCCTCTCTGTGAGAGGGAGTGGGCTGTAATCTACCACGCGGGCCCAGTGCGGGTTGGTAGATGTCACATGTCTTCGAATTTTTTGGTTCTAAGACATGCCGGTTTCCTCACGATATTTTCCTTCACCGTTTTGAGAGCAGTGGTGATGAAATTATTTACACAAAGTAAAGCGCCTGCTTGGGTTCGAACCCACGACCTACAACTCGTGAGTCGGGGCCGTTACCACTGGGCCACCACTTCTCTCACCACTGGTTCTTTAATTGCACTTAAATTATTTATTGTAGCCAGTTGAACTTATCCTCCTACTTTTATTCGCTACTACCCGCCTCTGCTTGGCAATGGGCAATGCCGACATGTCAAAGCATCAAGATTTTAGTGCTATATTTAAGTTGCACATTAAAGTATTATACACAAAATTCTTCCCGAATAAATGCTCTATATGATGGTAATAACCACATCCAAATCCATTGAGAAGTTTAGAAGATCTAAGCGGTCGCAGACAGGCACGAAAAGCGATTTTGTTTTTATACTATGCTTAGAGATATTGAGTAGCTCGTGGCTAAGTAATAACAAGCCGCACGGGTCGATCCATCAGGTTAAGCTACGCTTGCCGGGGTTGGTCAGTGGCTGGGTGACCATCTTCACATACCGATACTCCTCCGTGCCTCGGAAAGCACGTTAAGCCGTTGGTCTTTGACACAAGATCTTTGACAGTTGTCACGAGTCGTCAGAAGCCCGAAAGTCTGACCAGACTTACCAAGGGGTATCGTATTACCCAGTTACTAGGTTGTGGATGTCAGATAGGCAGTCGCTCGATGTAAAATACTGGTATTCAGCTGCATCCAGTTAGACTGGAAGCCAACCCCAAGATAGTTGGGAAAAAAGGCTAGGAAGATTAATTGCTTAGAGATATTGATACAAATGTCTGATAATACCGTTTCAATAATAACCACACCATGGACCTTACCTGCAATTTCTTGGTATATTTTTATTTTATTCCAAAAAATTCTCAAAAACAAGCATAGACAATATGGCTCCGCAACACATGGCATTATTTATTAAACTAATATTTTGCTCTATATTTTATTGTAGTTCCAATTCAAAGTAATATGATAAAAAATGCGGGCAACGGACGTAGCAAATGAAAAAACTAAAATCAAAATTGTTTAGGGTTCAACATGCATGAGTTATAATTTAATTTTAAACAATTTTATTTTGGATGCGGAGATCAGAGGAAACATTCGGTTTCAGGCTCGCAGGCTCACATTTGTTACAAGTTTTTGACATTGATTATATCTGAGATGAAAGGGGCAATTCCTGACATTTCTATGAACGTTCGCATTTTAATCTTTTTAATATTTTATTTTTACGGTTTCTCCTCTTATTCAGAGCACCTGCCATCTTATCTCTTCACCACCCTTGGTTGACTGGGAGAGAATGCCTAAGGCATTAAGTCCGCCTTTGTACCTCAATGTGTGCGAGAAGTTTAAATAAATAAATAAATAATCTCATTCGCAATCTGTCAAAATACAATCAGTTTACCAACAATTTGACAGATTGCGACTTGAATGTGAACGTTTTTTAAGTACGAGAATAATTGGCAATATTAGAAGTAGATTTTGGATGTTTTTAATTACGGCCTTATAATTGCCTTCAGACTATTGTTTTCTACAGGCTGACTCTTCTGATTAACCAGCCCTTTATTAGGTATATCAGGCTTTTAAAAGTCTGTAGTAATTGTGAAACAGTTATGATCAACTGTTACCAGCGCACTTTGTACATCAAAATTCATTTTTGTCACACTAAAGTCGCATCATATCGTCCTGTTTAAAATTAAAAAGACATGACCTAGCCGGTAACACCACCAGGCTCCAAAATTGACGACAGAAAATTACGTCATTCCTTTTAGCCAAGCTACAAAATTTTCTGTCTAATGTTTTTATCACTGCATGAGCTTTTGACAGAAGCTTTTATACGGAACCCCCTACATGTTTCAATTCACCATTAACCTTTTTCGGCTACATCGAAGTTCGCCCACACGACACAACATTTTTTTGCGATCCACATTTTGATTAATGCGCGACTGCGCATCGGTTGAATTTTTATCGTTTTTGGACCATCCTTTTTCAATATGGTGCAATTTTTTTGTGTCAGTTCTGAGATATTCTGTCATTCATTGTAGGTTGGTGATATTTTATTGAAGCGGCGATTGCTTTGCGGAACATCTTGCCGTGATACCGCAGTGTCTCGGATTCGATGCCAGTTTTTTTTAAATAAAGTAAGCTTTTGTCTGACTTATCAGCGTGGTAGACATTTCTTGTGGCAGTTATCAATATAGCCGTTTTGAATATTATAGAGTTAAAAATCAACTTAATTTAGTAAAGGTTCTAAGTCTAGTAAAGGAAGACTTTCAATGGACAGCAACTGCCATTGTCAGGGTTCAAATCGATTTGATCGATAGATTTGTCTGAACAGTGTCATGACTACCAAGAACCACAGATTACTTTATAGTTACACCAACATAGCCCACCGTTGGCCCAACCACGTGCTGTTGCAGCAAGAAACCTAAATAGATAGCGCCACCTGTCCCATAAAACAGCTGCCACCAAACCACGTGGTACACCATTCCCCATTCACCACCATGACATTCCATTAACTATCCTCAGAAAACATTAGCGTGAAGAAACGAAACACAAAATAGTAGCATTTTTCAAAACAGCGGGATATTAATACTCTTCTACCAAATCAATACAAAACTGGCTGAGAAGAAAGAAAAAACACAAAGAAATCAAGTACCTTGACGAATGATTCCAAATTCGAATACAATTTACGTTCAATTTCTATGCAAGTACCCAACAATACTGTGAAGTGATCAAGCCATATTATCCCTTACTGATGAACAGGTAGGGGTGGTATTTCAGTGAATGTATTTTGGGAATGTTTATAGGAGTTAGTGTTAAACCAATAGGGACAGATAATATAATCATTTGACATGATCTTTCATAATATTGTGGACCTATATGCGCAATGTGAAGCGATTTGAGTCATAAGCGGTAGCGGGTGACAATTTATTCTTATGAGTTAAGTCATTATTTCATTCTTATTGCACACATTTGCGCAATTAAAACATTCGCAAGCAATATAAACATTGTTATGACATTAATTTACCTGTTATTATGAAAGTAAAATATCTTCAAAGACGTGTTTTCTGATTTTGAACTCTTCAAATTACTTATACATTATCCTGCTGTCATTAATTCAAGCTGTCACAAAAAACAAGAAATAATAACTTTTCTAACCTTATGGTAATCGCAAATAGTTGTGTAATTATCAGAACATTATTATCCTGCGTTCATTCATTCCAGCTTTCAGAGCTATCAAAGTTACTATATAGCCCTATATTTACAAGCATTACCGATCATACTCCAAGAGTTCACTTAGCAACAAGAAAGCATCCTCATACCCATTAACACTACACCACAAATATGTTCACAGACAATACAATGTTAAGTGGGGGTCGACTCGACCCTTGACGATATTTCTGAACAAAAACGTGTCAATATTTTGAACAATATTGTCGTTACTATTGTGGTCGGTGAAGATAAATTACTATTGCCGTTCACATAATATAATGTAGTATAATTTGTTACGATTAGTTTAGTGTGTTGAGTTAGTGTAGATGTGCTGTGCAGTTAAAATTTAAAAAGTTGGTTTTTAAATTTAAAATGTCTAATAATAAGACACATTATTTGGTTGAGATAAAGATCGATAACATTGGAGGTATTATAAAAATAGAATATCAAGATAAGCAAAAGCATACAAAACTGTTAAACTAAGAAAGAATAAAAAAACGAACAAAACAAAACGGAAGTAGTATCATCATTTATTTTCAGCCGAAAGACGTCCACTGCAGAACACAGGCCTCCCTGAGCTACATTGACCAGTCCTGTGCGTATCCACCTAAAGAGACACTGCGCTTGTAGTTTTAAAAGCAATTTTCTAGAGCTGAAAATACCTTATCATCACCTAGTAGGTATTTGTTTGCTTATACAGGGTGTTAGGGTAAACACCGTTATCCTTCAAACATCATCAGTCAGATGTACCTACTCCGTCAGGGCGGTAAATTCGTGATAAATCTATACTCTCAATCTATACTCTCAACCAGTGGTTTGGTTTCGTTTACAGAACATAAATTCAATGGAAAATCACAACTTTTTTTTTAAAGATGTACATTTAGAGTCGTCACGCAATTCCTAAGGTAGGTATTTTTGCCTGTCTTAAGCCAGGAAAAGGTTGTATTGTATTTATTCATGTGTTGTGTGGGTAGGTAGGACGGGCGGCGATCGATTACGTCACTCGAGCGAGCGCATATCCATGAATTTGCGGACGGTGTCGGACAATAACCTTTTTAATATTTGTTAGAGACAATAACGTAATTTTTTTTACTCGGTTTTTTATGTTTATATTTAAGCCAACTACCCATAGTTTGAGTGACAACGGTGTTTACCCTTCCATCCTGTATTAGTAAGCTAATTCTTTCTATTTTGATTAAAAACAGTAACTAGTCTTTATCTGTATTAATTGGAATTAAAGTTCTTAGTAATGGGTTACAATCTAGCCCAATAAGCAATTTAACTCTAACTAAATAATACTTTAATTTCTAGTGACATTATTATTTGCTAAAGTTTCATTATTATTTGCCACTGTGAAATTACCCAAAATTGTGTTATAATTATACATAATTGTTGCAAGTAATTGTCTAATAAAGTTGTGATGCAGTCAAAGCTTGAGATTTGCATGCCGCAAGGCGTAATATGATTGAACTATGCTCATTTTTTTTTACAACTTTATATAATTAGAATTACCCATATTAGCAAATATATTTTTAATTTGAATATTTTACGAGATAGATTTTGTTATAACTAAGAATAGTTGCAATTTGTCTATTAGAAATTAATGAAATTATGGAATTTTCAAACCATCCTATCTCATCCACTCATTTCCAACCCATATCCGCTACCACATTTGTACCGCAGTTCGCCCGTCACCGCCTACCGAATATTCGTCTATTGTGACCAGAGCATCTGTTTACAAACGTGTGGGTACTAACGACCGGCCGCGCAGCCGCATGGTTGATCTTTATCATTTCATTGATTTACGCGTGATTTCGAATTATTTTACTGATGTATGATAGTATTATATTCTTTTTTTAATTTCAAATATAGGGTGCGTTATGTTTGCAATAGTTTTTGTGGTCATAAATGTGTTAACAGAATTTTTGATATGTTTTTTTGGAGGGAATGTGCAATGGTCGCGGTTTTTATGTGATTGCAAATAGTTGTGGATTGGATGATGTTTTTCTAAGAATTAGTTTGATCTCGATGTCATGTTAGTTGTGAAGTGTGAAGTGTTATTTTAATACCTAGCTTGAGGTAGCGTTGTTTGTCAGCACCAGGCAAATAACTTTTTTGCTTGATGGGTAAATTAAGAACGAACTGTAAACTTTTAAAACAATAAACAATATTAACAAGCTAACCAGATATAACTATGTTCATTAACAATACTTGTTTAAGTATGACGTTTGGCTAGAATACTGTCAATACTGAACCAATTGATGAGATGAGCTGCACGATTACTGACAAATGCTTGCACTGACTGGACAGGTCCACTCAATCTGTTTGGTTCTTTCCTCAAAAGACCCTTTCAGTCACCAATCTACATGGTCTCCACATGATCTGACCAAGAATATGTTTGGACTTTAAAAGAGACTGTGACCTCTGAATTTGTTTTGGCCTTTCTTCTCAGAGTAGTCAGATAGGGAACGCCGACCTCATCTAGTTTAAAAATATGATTGACGTGTAAAAGTACAGACAGAAATAAAATAATTTATCATTTAATTACCTTAATTGAATTTGTTGCCACATTACCATTGTAAAGTAGTACTAAGTTTTTGGAAATAAATAAACTAATACTAAAAAAATTAAAAAAGATTTAAACAATGAAGTAGCCAGAATTCTGGAGTGTTGAAGCAAAAACGTATGGCAGAATAAAACGAAATCCTCCCACAGTTCAGGCAGGAATATAAACAAAACATATAACATTTACAAACTCCTATCTTCTTCAGTGAAACCGAACAACACTGAACACAACATCGTTTTTCAACAATTTAGTCACAGTGTATTTGACAGCGTTTTGTAAGAAACAGAAGGTGATAAATTTGTTGCTGCTCACTCCAGCCATTGTCAATTTTGTATTGAGGACGCCCTATTGTTACGTGGCACTTCGATTTTGCTCGGATTTGTACGGAGGTGGTACATGTTACGAGCGTGAGAGTATTCATAAGCTTAGCGGTTAAAAAAGTGGCTGATGACAATCATTCGGTATATTCTTCCAATTATACGTGTGCACATGAAATTTTTCCCAAATCTTCACTTTAATCATTTCGTGAGCATCGCCTATTTGGTAAGTTTATCTAGTTAAACAATGTCGTAACTAAAATTGACATCGCTAGATCAAAACCAAAGTAACTGCAACTGTTCCACGAGTCATGAACCATCCCGAGTTTATTCACAGAAGTACGTTCATCACCACTGTCACATAGGTACTTATAAAAACTTAAAAAAAAAAACTGACTTCCAAAAAAAACACTACAAAGTGAAAAATTACTTCGGATGTCGGTGTCTTTGGTTTCGTATTGTCGTTATTTGCCACCAACTTCCGAAATTTTAGTTTTGAGGAGTTCTCCTGGTACTTCACTATCACATCACTTTCCCCTTATGCGTTGTGACGAGCATAAATTGCTTGGCAACCATATTAAAGTATAATGGAATCGCAACCAGTCACATACTTATAATTGAGCACTTCCGGTGGCCAACTGTGGTCCTCATCATCAGTTCCACTTCACCAAATGGTGGAAAGTACCATTTGGTGAAGTGGAACTGATGATGAGGACCACAGATGAGAAGAGCAACTGCACGAGCTACTATGAAAAATACCCAAATCGCTATAATATTTGAAGGTTTTAGGTGCGCCTATATTTGAAGAGTTCCGTCGATTTCTCCAGGATCCCACCATCAGGTGCTGGTTTGATGACAATGGGACCATCTCGAAAGTATAACCTTTCAAACAAAAAACGTCTATATATGGCGGAGTTAGGCCCGAACATACATAAAAAAAAAAATATATAAACATCCGAATTGATAATCTCCTCCTTTTGAAAGTCGGTTAAAAAGGAAAGACTATTAATGACATATTTACGTAATATTAATTATCTCCTGGTGCATTATTTTCCATCCGTTGGCTACTACATTTTTTACCAATATTGTTTTAAGTACTTTAATATCTATAACCCGCTACCCACTCGTCGTTTACACCACATCCAACGTTCGATTTTGCCGCGGATCCATATCGCACAATACAGTTCGTTAGCTGAAACATCTTAGTTTTTACTAACGCTAGATTATCTTTAGCCGACGGTTTATATTCATCAATGGGATCGCATGGGTATTGCTGTTTTTGCTACTATTATGTGAAAGGAGAATAAATGGAACTGCGACTTCATTATCAGTCTTTGTTTCTTGAAATGATTCCAAGTATAAAATTAACTTGTCTGGGGCGCTAGTTTAGTTATTTTAGCACTGTCTGTAATTGGTAACCGTACTTCCATACTTATCTCGCGTTCACATTCACATTAATAATATCCTGTTTATTTCACATTGTCCATATTAAATTCTGAGTTCGATAGCAAGTAAAACAGAGAAAATATTGGATCTTGATTATTCTTGAAGGACATGTGAAACGTTTTTTATAGAAGTTTTGTCAGTTGAAGTGTGCTGTTCTTTTGACGATAGATAGCGCTACTAGTGGCACTGTTTACGACTCAATCGTAAGCAATGTGATGGGTACTAAAATTGTCTTTAATATAACACCTGCATTCTTCTGTATACCCTGAGGGCCGAAGTAACTTTGCCAGGTCACAGCAGTATATGACAAGACAAAGGCTTGAACTCTTTTCTACTACAACCCTACGAGAGAGACTAACTCGTGTATTAACAACCACTGTCCCTGTCATATTATTATGAGCAGTGGTGGCCCAGTGGTGTTAGCCTAGAATTACGAGTTATACCTCGTGAATTCTAACCCAGGTAGGCACTTTACTTTGTTTATTTAATTTCATCACCACTGCTCTCAAAACGGTGAAGGAAAACATCGTGAGGGTCTATCATGTCCTAGAACTAAAAATTCGAAGACATGTGACATCCTCCAATCTGCACTAAGCCCGCGTGGATTATGGCCCACACCCTCTCACCGAGAGGAGGCCTGTGTCCCAGCAGTGGGAACATTATAGGATGATTATGCCTGTCATAGTCTGTCTCCTGCAAGGTGCTAGACTACTAACTTATTCTTTTGAGGAATGAAATCGATAGTATTCCACCCGAAATACTTGTCTATTTCACACGTTGTCATTCAAACAACTTTAAGACAATAGTATGCTTCCCGGCGCGCGGCGCTTGCGCACTGATCTAGGTGTCAACAGTTGCGTAACTGCGCGCGCATATCGGGCGCGAAATGACGCGTGGGTGGTTCGCCGGAGTCGATAGTGATGTAGGAAACATTAGAGGGATACTACTCTTATTAAAGTACGGTTAGAGAATTTTAAAAAAAGAAGCGACGGTAAAAAAAACTGAAACTATGTTTGATAGGTTCGGTGGATTTACGATAGATGGCGTTAGTAACAACAACAATTGATACTTTCTTCAATTGGCTTCTCTGTAAAATACGAGAGCTCAAACAGATTTCTATAGTGAGCTGCGGAAATTACAACTTGAATTTGAAGGCGTACTTCCTACGACGGCCTTAAGAACTGATAGCTAGATAGGTACTCCAGTAGGTAGACAGACGCCGAAATCCATTCTTGTGATCCCTGAAAAGACTAAAAAGCATGTGTTATAGAAATATCTAAATATTTCAATGACCTGGGCGTAGTCTTTTCTGGTTTAGAGAAACGTGGAGTGTGGAGCACAAAACAAAATCAGTTTTTTTATAACCCTTAACAGTTCTAAGACTAAGCAAAAACAACTCCCAAACTCTAACACTACATCTTCCGACATCACTGGCCCAACCTTGGCCGCAGCATGATTTACTCCAGCCTACCCTCATTAGCATAATATTATCTGCGCTGTTCCGGTGACTAATGCGCTAAACACTCGCTTGTCAGCTCGACTGTTAGTTTTATATATGCCAATCACGTCAGCTATTAAGATTTGAACTGAATTGTGGTGTAAATTGCCTTTTCGTTGGAGATTTGGTTTAAGTTATTGAGTGCTGGTTAGGAAATATAGTGTTGTGTATCCGATGTTATTATAATAACAGTATATTCTGCTATATTCTTTTGTTTTTTTTTTTCAGAAGCTGTGGGAAAACTGACGAATATCATGCACATTCGAATCTTCGCCAATATCAGAGCGTTGCATCTCCAAGATCTCAGGGTCAATCAAGAAAATTAATGTAACTAAAAATAATCTGATCCTTTTGAGGAACAGATTATTTTCAGTTACATTATTTTTGTTTATTAGGTTATTTTACCCATACTTACCTACTCGATCAAAATCGTCTTCTTCTTTTAAATAATTCGGCAGCTCTTTTACTTTTTACTCCATCTATGTAAGAACAGCTGTTTTATAACTAAATCAGCGTAACCATTTTAAATATAATATAATATCAAGCAACAAAATATAAATAGCTTTTAAAGAAAGTTCGGTCAATTTTTTCAATGTAACTTTGGCCCTAGTAAAAGTGTATTAGATTTTGTTTAAGGGCCTGAACAAATTGTCAATACATTTGACGCGCCCTCTAACTCACAATAAGTAGTTTTTAAATCGAGCGATTGTTACAATTCTGTTCCCAAAGCGAAATTTATGGACACTCTAAAACGAAAACCAATTTACATTTGCACCTTTGACAGAACAGTATCAACCTTATCACAAAGACTTGAGGAGGATAATTGAATGTTGTATTCTTTTGGGATAGTAAAATGTAAGTTTGTAAAAAGAGTCTATAAAGAGTATTCTTTTGGTTCAAAATCGAGAGATCACGGTACATAAATAAAATTAGGCGCGATGCCCTACAAACGGTTGCCACCCTAGTTAACCCGTAATAGCGAGGGTCGAAATATTTTGACATTTATGAAGTTCGCCGACAAAGAGATTCAGTTGTACTGGAAACGTCGTTGTCTCATTGTTGATTCTGAAGAGAGCCGTTTGGATGCGATTGGACATTATTTATAAGAGATTATGGAAACAGTTGTCTTGTTTCGCAAATCGGAAAGCACAACAATACATGATGCAGTTTGGTCTATCCGAATTATATTTTTATAAGGGTTTACAGTTTTAGAGTTTACAAAAGTTTCGTGAATATTAAAATTTCTTATCCCGATTATAATAATACTAGCTTTCGTTTGCGACTTCGTCCGCGTGGAGATCGGAAATTATTATAAACTATATTGTGTATTTCATCCAAATCTGAACAGCAGTTTTTGCGTGATTGAGCAATAGACATCCAAAAATACAAACTTTCACATTTCTAGTATTATTATAAATATATTATATTACATATATTATATTATATTATATTATATTATATTATATTATATTATATTATATTATATTATATTATATATAAAAGGTTTAGTAGGATCTTTTCCCTACTCTTCTTACACTGTTAATTATCTTGAATAACTAGAGTATGAGACACTAAGACATTGGGAAAAGCATCATTTCGATACCTAATTTAACAGAATAACTACGCTTCACACACTCCAAAAACCACGCTCCCCATTACATCACTTCCATTCCCCATCAAACCAGAACCCTAATGTTTAAACCATAGACACACCTATGGCATAAACAGAGAAATAAATCTAAACACATCGTCGACTTTCAATACCCATAGACTTCCAACAATACCATGATTTGTTAGCAGCAGTCCCATAAATACATGGTATTTCTAAGCAATGTTTATATAAAAAATCTTTATTTATCGCTTAGTTATGGGATATTGATAGTAATCTTAGCCGTTTGTTACAGATGACGATGTCAACTATGTTGGGTGTGGTATAAGCTGGTTGCTGAATTTAAAACGTGGTGTGTTTTTGAGGATGAGCAGAGAATATTAAGATGTGGTTTCAAGGTTTAAAATTATAGTCATAAGTAAGTTTCTGTCACAGAACAAAACTTTTCTAAACTAAGATAGGATGGCAAAAACTCGAATTAACTGAATCTTCATTTTACATTTTTAATTTGAAACATAGTTTGTGAGTCTTTCTATTAACAACATTATGGGCCAAATGTGTCTGAAATAAAAGATTTTTTTTTTCTAGATTTGAAACAGTTGTCAAGAGTAAGGTTATGTTTGAATACATTATACAAAAAAACGATCCCTAAAGACGAGAATTTTTGGTTAGTTTTCATGGTATTTTCAGAAACAATGAAACAATGGCATGACTTAGGTAGTAAATCTATTATTATCATCGATATTTTAGCCTTTTAGCCGTATTTAAATAAAGACTGGAACTTGTCATTATACCTAAACATACAGACCATACTTGAGTGATTTTTGATAGGGGATAAACTTTGCGTCACCGACATACAAATGTTAACAGTTTAAAACTATGAAATAACAGCGGTCAGCTACCAGGGGGCCCAGTCTACTATTTTACAAACGTCATGATGGTGTCACGATGGTGAGTTTTTGACAGATTTTGTGTGGCAAATCTGTCAAAAACTAACAATCGAGAGACCATTGTGACGTTTGTAAATTAGCAGACTTGGCTCCCTGGTAGCTGACCGCTGTTATTTCATAGTTTTAAATTTTCACCTCTGTAGTCCTAATGACTGCCTATTTTTTAACCGAGTTCCAAAAGGAGGAGGTTCTCAATTCGTCAGTATGTTTTTTTTTTTTTTTTTTTTTGTTTGTTACGCGATTACTCCGTCAATTGTGGACCGATTTTGAAAATTGTTTTTTTGTTTGAAAGGGTATGCTCCCGAGGTGGGCCCATATAAATTTTATTAACTTTACTTGGATAGTTTTTGAGTTAGCTTCAATAATACGTATTTTTCCCACTTAGTATATATGGATGATATAATGATAACTTCCAATCACTGTTATTTACATAGCAGGTTAGTGGTATTCGAATTTGTATGGGGTAGGTACCACAACTAAAAAGTGCAAAATAAAAACTTTTTACAAAAAAAGAACAACCGACTTCCGAAAAAGACACTACAAAGTCAAAAATAACTTTAATTTCGGAAGTCGGTGGCAAAAAACGAAAGTTCAAAACCAAATACACCGACTTCCGAAATTAAAGTTATTTTTGACTTTGTAGTGTCTTTTTCGGAAGTCGGTTGTTCTTTTTTTGTAAAAAGTTTTTTGTAATTACATTTCAAAAGCAATATTGTTTAAAAGTTTGCAAACAACTCGAATGGACAAGATTTCCTCAAAAGACAGATGAACTCTATTTTCGATATTTTTTAAATAATATTTATATCAACTTCCTGAAAACCTCAAGCAAACCCAAATACTATCCATTGTTTACCAATAAACAAATAAGCATAGTAAACTTGTTTGTATACTAAAGGGATATATTTAACCAGTGTCGAACTAAATACCTTATAGAGCCGATATCTCAGCCGGTATATTGTTACGAACACCGTCATTGTCGCGCGGTGACTAACCGGGCTTGCTAGACGAACGCAAAGACTAATTAGTGCAGAAGGCGTAATAATTGTAATTTATATTGTGAATTTATATTTGTAGTAACAGATGTTGAGGTGTGTATGATTAAACTAACTGGAAGATAAAATTGGGATTGGAAAATCCGGTATGGAAAATCATAGTCGGATAAGGAGTAGGTTAACACAATTAAGAGAGCTTGTTTAATCTAAATATATATATAAAAAAAACAATGATAATTATAGTATATTTGGACCTTCAATCTTGCAATTCTTTAGATTTGGGTCAAAAATGCAAACCGGGATCATGTCATCTGTCATAACAATAATCTTATATTAGAAATCGTCGATATATAAAAATGGTAGAGATGATTCTTTTTATTAAAGTTTAATAGTTACAAACTGTTACAAATTGGCACTAAACTACACGATTAAACGAAGACAGTTTTTTGGCAATAATCCATTTTGCTCCCCTGATTTTAAAGTATATTATGTTACATGGGATATTAGCAGAAGAATGATGAATGATGATCCTCTCGTCCATCGCGACTAGAAGACATCATACCTAGGTAAACCGTAAACCCAACAATACGATATCAATCTACCAACACTTTCATATATCTTTGGATCAGCCCTGTTTAAAGGCGTAGGAAAGTGACCACAGCAAATCTACATAAAGCAACTACAATCACTCACTGATCAATACAAAATCAAAACAGCAACATTACAGTCCCGTCTCTTTGCTCTTGATCTACAATTCATTACAAATTCACTATTAATAATTTATCTGGAGCTGCGTGGGCGCCACTAGACAATGGACGCACGCACTAACAATACTGATTCTTTTTATTATTATTAAATCTGTGTAGTAATAGTGTTTTGGAGTTGAGTGTTGAGGCGGGTGAGGGATATGGATCATCTAGTTTTGATACGTTTTCGTTGAAAGTCTGTCTGTTTGTAAGGAGTGCAGAGTTGGCAGAGGTCCTATGAGACATTTTGCAATACAGTTCAATATGGCTTCGATTTTCGGTTCTTGATAGATCGTGAGTTCTATTTCCATGGGCAACTATTATTAATTTGGTATTTGGGCATGTCAGATTATTGTTTGCAAAAGCGGCTACGATAGAAGTGAAGGATAAACTTACTGCGGGCTTAACGTATCGGCACGTACTCTCTCTATGTAAGTACTTATCGAAATGCAGTCTGATCTTTCATGGTTGACTATGAACCATTGGCCATACAAATAGAAAGATCAAGTTTACGGAAAATAATATGATGTTTTATGGAGTTGTAGTCACTGCGAGTGCAGTTTATTTCACGTTTATCAAAATTACGATTGAAGTCTATCAATGTCTATGTCAGCAGTGGTGGCCCAGTGGTAACGGCCCCGATTTACAACTTGTAGGTCGTGAGTTCGAACCCAGGCAAGCGCTTTACTTTGTGTAAATAATTTCATCACCACTGCTCTCAAAACAGTGAAGAAAAACATCTCGAGGAAATCGACATTTCGTAGAAACAACAATTCGAAATTCATGTGACATCTACCAACCTGCTTTGGACCCGCGTGGTAGATTGCAGCCCTTACCCGCTCGAGAGGAAGCTGTGTCCCAGCTGTGGGAACATAATAAGCTGATTATGTAATGGTTATGTTTTACTAGCCTGCTTTTACAAAAGGAATTTAACCTAATCTATAAGGCTCATTTATTCATGGACATTAATATACTCAATGTACTAAGCAGTTATCTAAACAACTAGGTACAAATGTACCGACATAAATCATTCAATTATATTCATACGCGAATTATTCATAAGCGCTCTATACTTACGAGTTCCGATTGTTTCGCGCCGATTCGCTTCAATCGAGAGATGAATCGAATTGGATCGATGCTATGAATCGATTGATTTATTGCGCTCAACGTCGATGATTTATTTATTTTAAAGTTGACCGAGTGATGGATATCATATCGTTCGTCTGGCTAATTTATTCCAAGAGAGAGCGCATCTTTTTTTGCCGATTTTTTGTAGAAACATTTCACTGTTTTATTCAAATATCGATGGTCATATTAATATGTGAAGCCTAATTGCGGGGTTTCTCTTTAAACGTAATAAATGATAGTTTGAAGAGAAAAATGGATTTTAAATTCAGATTTGTATTTCGAATCGAATAAGCAAATAGTTATTTTAAATCAATTTAGAAATCGATTCAAAAAATTAAAATGGCATCAATTATTGTCGATTATTTGAATTGCTTTTTGATTGGGTTTTAAATTAGCTTAGTATTTGATTTGAGACATACATAGTCGACTATGAATCATGCAGTTTTACACTATTATTTTTATATACAATGACTTCTAAACATTTACTTTTATGATTTTTATGGTGTTCGCATAGGTCTTTATCTTCGTTCAAGAGAATGGATCATTTACAACATTAGGTACAGTTTCCGTGAAATATCTTAGACTTATCTTTTCAAACCTGAAGTTTGTCTCCTAGGACCAAGAAGCATTTAAAACATACAAAAAATTCTTACCAGCGTCTACTTGAAGGATCTTTAATACGTCATTAATAAAATTCGATTCTTAAAATGGACCATGTTCATTCAATTTCTACCTCATGAAAAGAGCGAAAATTACAACAATAAATATTAATTTAAAGTAGTCAATAAGCCTCTCAGTTACTGTGAGAAAGTCATACAATTCAATATTTATAAAACAAAAAGTATCGATTACAAACATTCGGAATGATATGAATCGAGATATCTGCACACGCAATGAAATATTAATGATACCGAATGGTTGCGTAACCGATGATGAAGATGGTATTCGATTATCATAATATCAAGAGAGAGTACGATTTTTTTACTCGAATAATTACCATAAAAATTCTTTACGGATGATATTTTTTAATAAATTATTATGTACACTTTTGGATAATGAGTATTGCTTGAAGATAAAAGATATTTATAAAGTGTGGTATTTGCATAAGATGACATTTTAAAGCTTGATGGTCAATTTTGTGTTGTAATCTGAGCTGTCGTGGATGTGAACAATAAAAAGATAAGCAGAGATATTATTAACGACCACAAACTCGCAGTATTTTCTGTGCATCATGTCTCAATATGTAAGTGTACAATTTAAATTTAAAACGTCTTTACTTTCCAACACAGTAACGTCCTAAGCATTTTTACGTAAACTAAGACCAAAAGCAGGAGGACCAAAAACAGTTACGTGCAAGTTAATGTTTTTTCGAGAGCAAACAAAGCTCTCAAACCACACAAATATTAATTTCGATGACAGCAACGCATATACACACCGTATAAGAAAAAAAAAAGAAAAAGAAACCTTAACTCAACTGGGTCAAGCAAGGGAACCATGCACAGCGGCACCAAAATTACAGATCACCATAATAATGAGAGTATAAAGTGCCAACTTTACCATAAAGAAAGCTCTTAATTCATACAATCACCGTGGACGCCCGAAAACTTTAATTTCAGAATTTATGACGTGATCCCGGCTCCAATTTCGCAAAATTTATACCCAGTGGGCCAACCCTGTTTTTATAATGCGCACAAATTGTATATTGGGTAAAAATTGGACGGTAGGTGCAAGTTAGTTCTGATTGGGCAACGTTGGGCATGATTAGGTTGTAAGTAGATGAATTTATGAGGCTCGGTTATCGGGGTAATGATTGGTTGTGAGAAACATGTCTATAATAACGTTAAAATGTTAGATTTTGGCAATAAATTAAAAGTAAGTCGGATAACGGTGACCAAGAGCTTGGTTTCAATTCAGAATGTAAAAGTCATTTATTCAAACTAGGCTGAGAATCAGCACTTTTCGAACGTAAAAAATACGTAAGACACTCCCCCAAAACACCCATCGTTCACCAGTTCCTAGTGCTTTAGCTGGGAAGAAGAATTGACAATAGTAGGAGAACTGTTTGACATCAGAGCGACTATATGTATCAGTGGCTACTGTTTTCGTCTGCCAAACATACGAATTAGCTTTTACCCATTTGTGAAATAGAAGAGGATAATCTTTAGTTGGATAGATGAAACACCTGGAGACTGCAAAGCCAGCTAGCAACTTTATTACACCCATCAGTCGAAAGACTTTCGATTTTTTCTTAAATTTAATTTAATATACTATATAAGATCACTTTTCTACAGCCAGCCAAGCCTAAATCGAAACGAAAGAGGCCTAAAACGACAAAGAAGCATTATCTCTCACCGTTTCAACGAAGAATTAATCCACATCTGACAAACTCGTGACAGCATTACCATTCTCATATATCACGACACGGCTACAATTCTTTCCTCTCACCCAAATACAGTTCAAACATAATCTGTCCATTACGCCTTACATTTATTTACAGCATCACAATCTCCATGAATAATTGATCCACATTAGCTTATTAGCACACGAGTTCCGTAGCAATGGGCAGACAGACGTACAAACAAGAACAATGGCCGACAGGAAACAATGACAGAAAAAGAATCGTTTAATCCAATTACAATGATATACATGGGAGCTGGAGAGAATAGGGTGGATAAGAAGGGATTAAAAATTAAATACCAAAAAAAAAAATCGCATTTTTTATTTAAATTCGAAGTATGAAAATAATGATAAAGATTGATGACATGGCGAACAGATAATGTATTTGAAGTAGACATTTCTATGCGGGCATTTGGCAGACTAAATGGTACGATAATCACAAGGAATACTATCACTAATTATCTATTTAGCAAAATAATGGTTTTATGACGAAATTTAAAAGATTTGCCATCATTTTTCCAATAGGCTTTCAAAATCCACACTAAGCTACCAGCAAAGTCCGACCAACCGATATACGCATTGCGTTTGGGTGGTCCACATTACCGTTTTATCATCAGACCAACGTGTGCCTAAGTAGATCGGTAGACGATGAATGGATAAAACAATGGCCTTTACATGTGTACCATCGGTCATTGTGAATGACAAACTTTAAATAGAGTAGATTACGCAGAGGTGGTTGGTGTGGTTGACTTCTCTTTATGGTATTGTGTACCAGTATGGTATTGGGTCTGACTTTTTTCTTGAATAAAGATTACTGTTCAACATTGGAAATAGGCTTTAGAGACCCTGGCCTACATGTTTAAGAATAGGGATCTTAACAGGGCAGAAAAAAAACACATATTTTAGCTTTATCATTTTAATAAAAAAATGGTTTAGATAAAATGTTTAGGAGTATGAGAAACAGTGTGTAAAGTTCACTCATCCACCATAGAAAAGGGAGGATCCTCCAACCAGACGGGCAGTTGCCCGCCAGACACAACATCCGTCTGGTTGGAGGATCCTCCCTTTTCTATGGTGGATGAGTGAACTTTACACCCTGTTTCTCATACCCCTAAATTGGTGACCCCGACGTGATGGCTGTCTTCTCAATGTCTGCTGGATTAACTGGAATCTGTTGGTAAGCTTTAACTAAATGTACAACTGAGAAAATAATGCGCTGCTTTAAAAAATAAAGCATCACGCTATTAATATTCGCCGTGAATAATTTTATTTTGTTACTTTTTTTTAATGTTTTTATTCTACGTATTTAGAATATTAATTGTATGCCGTTGAAGTCGAGACATAGCGTTCACTTTATAAATACTCACTTTTTGTTCTCCAAAATTTATTTTTTATTTTTTATTTACTGGTTACTCGAACATCAAAGGCATTTGATTGGTCTAGCTAAAGTATTTAAAAAGAAGTTGCTCCATTGTTTAATTAATAACAATGCCGATAATGACGGCAACTACAGGCGCCCACCCAATGACACAGTGAGTAGTAGTTCAAGGCATCGGACGAATAATTTTGCAAGTATTTTTTCTCAAGAAGAGAAATTCCTGAATAGTAATTTCAATTACATTGAAGGTCATGTATATTCAGTAGAAGACATTGACAGTTTCCATCACGATCGGCTACTTAGTATAAAGTATAAACCACAGAACAGATAAAAGAGGTGCATAAACTTGTGAACTTTTACAACGTTTAATGGGGAGTGTGTTAAATCAAATCGAATCAGTTTATTGCAAACACGTTGTACAGAAGTTGGAATAAAATTATAAGTTTCAAACATGCACCCTGTGAGGACACTGCAAATCAAATCAAAACAAAATTAATAAATTACATTACAATACATAACATTTTTTATCATAATTTAAGTAATTTTTACAAAAAAAAAACTTGGTTCAAATCTATAGAACAATGTTTGTTTATTTTTACTGTAGCTATCGAATTTTATTTATAATGAGTAAAAAAGAATAATAATAAGTTAAGTTGACGGCACGGTTGGCGCAGTGGTTAAGCGATTGACGGCTGCGCTACGTGTCGCGGGTTCGATCGGACACGGAACAAATATTTGTACGACCTACAAGTAGTTGTTCCGGGTCTGGCTGTTTGTGTATGTGTGTTTAAAAATGTTTGTAAACGCACCCACAATACAGGAGAAATTCCTAGGGTCGGACAACGTTTTAAAAAAATATTCATTTTATTTTTATATTTTAATTCTTATTATTTTTTATTTTTTTTTCATCAAAAAGTTTGTGGTCAATAGACCTATCTGAGTAATTGTCAGTGGCTTCAGCAGCTAGACTTATAACCTATAAATCGCAAAGACTGAAGTTCTAAGTGTTTGGTTTTGAAAAACTGAACTAAAGCAATGCAAAACATAATAATCGTAATATCTCAGAGTTTCATATCTTATCTTTTTAGGGAATTCAGTCCCATGACTATGAAGATAAAGTTCAGTCATCGACTACATTTGGGTAAACCTCATCCGTGATGGGTTTTTATGTTATTATTGCACAAGTCTAAATATGTAACTTTTTTGCATATTTAACTGTTTTGAACCTCTTGAATTGAAACTGTCGATACAAGTATAACACAATTGCGTCTCAAATAAAAAGATTACCGCAGTATATCCCAAAAACACGAATCTTGCGGATCAACCCGTGATTTTCCTCATGATTAAAATCATTTAACTAATAATAAAGTTTACAAAATCATTATGTACACATCTAATACATCAATTGTGAGGTTGATTAGGTTTTTATAGCACTAAGTAGGCACTGAGGTTGTGCAAAAAGTGGTGAATTATGGCGGAGAAAAAATTGGTCGAGTTCGTCTCAAAATAATATGATTATTAATGGGTATTTTCAAGATCTGTTTTTGAAGTTTTTATTTCAGACAAAAGATGTGTAAAAGAGATACAAACATCGATATTATTTTTGAGGTGTCAGAGCCAGATCGAAAAAAGATGATTAACATTATGTGAAAGATACAAAACAGATGACGAATGGCTAAAGAAATTATTAGAACTCTGAGATGACGGCTAGATACTAGACATTGTATGGAAGAACGAGGCGTACTGCACCGATCTGAAATAAATTGAAATATCTAAGGACAGGAAGAAACATAGATTTAAATTGGTAGATTCGCCCTACCCCGTCATAAGGTAGTCATGTGTCTGTTCTGTTGACACTAACACGTAGTGACTGAACCTGAGTGTCATTGAAACGCTTGATACGGGGTGTGTGAGCTCAAGCTTCTCAACATTAACAGTTTTCACGCTTCCTAAGTACGGCGACGGTAAATAAAAAGATTTAAATCTTTGGGAAGAAGACGGAAAGCAAAACTATTCGTTTATCGGATCCCAATAATATTCATTGTTTTCATAAAGAGACAATAATTCTTAGCCTGTTTTTAAAAGAATTTAATCCAGCAATAAAAAAAAAGCATTTAATCGGGGTCTAATTAATTTAATTGCTTTCTTTCTTTCTTTATTGTTATAGTATTTTTGTCTCATGAAGCGACGCGCGCTGTACTTGTGATTACCAAGTTTGAATGTGTGTGTAAGCGCAGGAGTTCGCGGTACCGTCCGAGACAATGGCGAAATCGGAAGTGTCTGTGTGTGCGTGCGTGTGTGTGTGTTATGTGCTAACGCTACTTGTCTTTACGCACACATTCACAGCATGCTTATAGACTTGGGTACCACAAGTAAAGCACGCGTCGTTTCGTGAGATAAAAATAGTGTACCTACTACAGCCTAATAGTATTACTACAGCCTTAAAAATAATCATGATATTATAATTTTACTAGTGAACTGATACCTATTTATTGATGCTGTAATATATAACTGTTTTTTGTCCCAAATAAATAAAGTAGAATAAAAAAACAAAAATACCTAAACGGTTGGGTGACATGACACATGACAATGACACATTTTATTATCTCTAACCAATAGCTCTTAAATGGGCTTTTAAAGTTCATTGAGCCAGTTTCCTAGATCAATTTAATCTATATTGATTTTCTTGAATTTAATGCCGATTTATTCATTTTTAGGCGTGGTGCCACTGATAGCGACATGTTTTTCTTGTTTGTTTAGTAAAAGTAATTTTAGGTGGCTGTGTTGTTAAATGGTAAGAAGCTGTTTTATCTGTACAATTTTCACTGGCAACTATATTTTGGGCTAAGTGCAACAATACCACGATAAGTACCACGATAGGTACAACCAACATTTTCATATACATGCGTAAAGCGGGCATTACATTATCCAATTTGCAGAGCGCTAAATTGGTGCGCTAACTAGTGCACTAGATCAGCAAGCGTGGTAGAGCATACAATCGCACTAGATTGGATCACTAACTGCCTAACTGTGTATTACACCATACAATTTTAGCACGCTAGCTCATCTAGCGACCTACAAATTAGATAATCTGATGCACGCTTTATTTTCCAAAATAAAATCGGTAACTACATACAATATAATAATTAATTCATAAAATTTTACAATAATTAATAGTTTTTACAGTAGTTACAATTTTTTTTTTAAATTGTTTTCGGCTCCGTACAGTTCAGCTAGACAAAAACACATTGACTACACGGTGAATTGTCTTGTTAATTAATAAATCGCTCCCCGCTCTCACTGGCACCCTACAACCACCTGGGCGACCACCAACCCGCCACACTAACGCAGACTTTATCTAAACTGCACTATTTAGAACATTTTATGTGCACATGACCCTAGGAGTAAATGTCACCGTTCAAAATTATACAATTTATTTAGACCATTACCGATGTAGTTTATGAGATCATTCGCATAGAAATTGCTCTCATTATCAATTTGATACGTAATTATATAATTTATTATATATTAGTAAATGTATTAGGCAAAGTTATATTTAGTTTTCGTGTTTAATATTATTGGTTAAGTATATCATAATTATTTTCAATTTTAATCATGGTTTTAATTATGAATTGTGGTTATTATTAGTCGTGAACAGGTGAAGATATTTATGATTATTATGAAAAATTAGAACGTGTGTGGTAGTCGTTTTTAATTAAAATAACATAATTTTAAAGTAATGTAACTATTTATATTTTAATTACAGAAAAAAACACGAAATTGAACACTGTATTACTCATTTACTTTTAGTATTAGTCAACAACAAAAAAAAACCATAACCAGCAAGAAAAAAATAATGTTATAACGAAAATCATAATACAAGAACTCAATATTCTTTCCTTTGGTATGCGAAGAATCCTGTATAATGGATCTAACATAATATAAGCAAAATTATAAAAGTCATTCCATCAAATAAAGATATCATCACACAAAGTATATACTAAGTAACCTGCTCACCTGCCGAAAGTAAAAGGCGTGATATTTGAACTTTAGCACCGAGCATGAAGCTCGGGCATTAATGAGCACTTTTCACTGGCAACTCTAAATATATTAATCATTCGACTGATCGGCGTTAACGTGTGCTTTATGGCTTATTTTTTACTTTTCTTTTGATTTAGGGTTGGTACTATACTGTTAAAATACTATTTTAGGATTTTAAAATTTGTATTTTACTACAATAAGTACCTACTCTATTATGTATGTGGAGACTGATGGAGAAGTGCTTGCAAAATCATTCCCCCTTCAATATTTTTTCTTAAATCTATTTTTTTTGCATTTAGAGAAGCATAACATTAATTTCAATTATCGTATGCATCTGTACTTTACTATTTTCAGCGACTTCTAAATATACACTGAAAATAAACACAAAGCTTTTAATTGATTTTCTTTCTCTTGTCAGAGTTTTAGCTCAATATTCCAACCCCTACTTGCCTCAGGGCAAATCTCTCTTCACCAGTACATAACTTCAATTCCTGTTTGGGTTGGATCGGAACCATTCTCTTTATTTAACTCCTTAATAGGTATATTACATTATATTCTTATGTAGACACAAACTTGGCAGCCCTAATTCGACCTGATACCGACGTATTATTTGTAAAGCGCTATCATCTTGCACGTAATGAAAGTATATTCAAGAATCATCCATTTAATTAGCTATCCATTTTTAGAATCGATATGATATGAGAAATGTAGTCACTAGTTATAACTGACAACATTTAGATTTTTGCTCTCTCCAGCGTTCAGAGGTCATTCACACCGTGTGAACTATTGAATTCGAACGATGATTCTTAAAGAGTGATTCTAAAATTGATCTCGCCCGAAAATTATCACCAATCAAAGAAATACAATTGACAGTAAAGTACAGTTAGTCAAAAAAGTGTTGAACAATAAATAATTCACAATAAAAAAACTTTCACAAAGTTAAAACAATCGCCCTACGGTGACAAATTGATTTAAATCCGATATGGACAATCATCGTAAAAGTGTGAGCAATTATTCTCTAACCCTTTATTGCCAACAGCACGCTACGGTACGGTGTGACACTAGTATGTCCATAATGACAGGTGTCATTAACTTTTCAATACAATAGTAAAATTTTATCGTCATTTTAGAAAGATATTCGCAATTTCACACTTACATAGGTGTTAATGTCTTAATAAAATCGTTGTTAGAAGCAACGGTAATAAAATATTATCTTGCTTATGAAAAAGGGTGTGTCCAGAAATGGCTGGAGCTCTCTCTAAACTATTATTTAAACTAGTATTCTTTACAAGTCAATACTATTTATCTTTTTAGCCGTTTAATTGAGGAAAATAGCTATTAGGTTTCTTTTATTGTATTTTAAAACCGTATGCGATACTTGTAATCACGGATAGACTAACAACTTAACGCCAATCAACGATTTCTATGAGGAATGACAAGTCACTCCTTTGGTGTACATGCGGTTTCCAAGTATTTGAATAAACCTCATCAATCATATTTTGTCAAAGACAGATAGACGGGAAAGTATTGATAGAACAAATTGTTCAAAAACTTTGAAGTTATTTTCTACAATCCGCTGTCATCATATAGCCTAAAGTTCTCTAAATAAAGTACTGTTGAAGATTTGTATCTAGTTAAAAATAGCCTTTCATGAAAACGATTACAAAACAGTTGTTAAACTACAAGCATGCAATCTGTAATCAAAAGATTACATTTTCAGCTGCCAAAACTATTAATAGGTACACCACCATCAGTCACGCTTCTTGCTGTAAAGGATAATGTGTGTAGAAGCAAGTAAACCTCTTCACGGCAATCTTGCCGTGTGGGTATAATAATAATTGTTAATAGCCAGTTATCACGCTAAATGCGTGTCACTTCGCTAAACGGTAGTTCATGGTACGATTGGTGCTACCTAACGCTCGGGGCATTAAACTCTTTACACTTTTTTTACTGCTAAAACATTTTTGTGGATATCTGTACTTGGTCAATCTATTTTAGTGCAAATACTGTTTGTTTACTATTTTTCATGAATATTTTCATCTTGATTATCATCTTTGGCAGCCTTGTTTCACCCACTGCTGAGTACAGGCCTCCTCACTTTTGTGATATGCTTCCCTGGTATGTTTGAGTCCATATGATTTTCATAATCACATAATCACTGCATATAAGTCTCTAACAAGAGAGCGGATCATTCTGCTGTCCAAACAGACGGACCTCTGACCGGTCTTTTGTGGTTTTGTGCTAATCTCTAGCAGTCTAGATGAAAACTCTGGAAGATACAAGTCGCCGGAGCAATTTCTGAGCCTTGTCGTTAATCGTAGGTTTACTACTTGATAATTATAGCGCCTTGACATAATCATAATATGCAATAAGGAGATACTTTGCGGAAATCCATGATAATAATAGTGGTATTTTGTTTTAATTCTTCCAAAAACTAGATGAATGAATTGGAAATAAATTATGAATAGTGTAACAAATAAAAAATTTAAAATTGTTTCAGTTCAAAGACAACAACGAAGATACTCTTTGCCACAAAGAGGAAGCAGACTACTCTATGAACCACAAGACAAGGAAATATCCTTCTAACAAAAATTAATTCTAAAACAAAAATGTACGTAAATTAAAGTCTACATTAGTACCAAGCGCATCAGTAATGGCGGCGTACCTAATGACTGACGTTGTATTATGTCAAATTATTTTATAGCGATCGGGAAAACTCAAGGTGACCGATCGCAGAGTTCGCGGCGTAATGATACTGTACACTGGGATGAGATATGTTGGTGAGAATTTGATGTGGTACTTTATAACTATAGAAAATAATAGAATTTTTAAGGTGACACACTGTCTACCTGCCTGTTTTAGAGCAGCGTATATGTAAATGAAATCTGTTACCGTATGCACTTAACTTCTATCGTTTTATAAGTGCTCATTGCTGCATAGCATCATTTTACGCATACGCAAATATCGCATTGAACGCATAAAAAATCCCAACAAGTTCAGATTGTTTTCGAAGATCGGAACTATACGTACGTATACGTACGATTAATTCGAACCCAGTCTGCGCGAACTTAGTACTTGGAAGATCATGATCGTTCGTACGTGTTCGCACGAGTGAATTTCGTACGAAAACACATCCACAGTGCGCGCGGCCTAGCTCTTAAAAAGTTTTACAATATTTTGTATACAATAATTATTTAATTATATGTGAAGACGATGCATTTAGAATAAAATGACTATACCAAAATAGGTAAAAAGAATTAAAAGTGAAGCAAAGACAGATAAACTAATTATGTGATAGATACATTATGCTCACATATTTACAAACATTGTAGAAATATTATGATATTCCTAAAATTTTAAGAAGTAATACTAATAAATGTCGGTGTGTGAGTTAAAGTGTAGCGGTTAGACCGCCACATACAAAAACTACGAAACAAAAAGACATGACGTCACACAATTCCTACATCTCGCAGTTAGAGTTTACTGAGCGAATAACATAGATAAGACTATCCGAAATCAACATATGGGCAGTTGCCCGCCAGACATAACAACCCGTCTGGTTGGAGGATCCTCCCTTTTCTATGGTGGATGAGTGAACTTTACACCCTGTTCCTCATACCCCTAAATTGGTGACCCCGACGTGATGTCAACGCAGCCTTCGTGCAACTACTTCAGCGTGACGTCATAATCATCACTCCCGCAAGCTTTCGTGAGGCGAGTCACACAGCCAGCCAGCACCCACGGCTTCAACGGGTATCCTGACCACCAGCATGCAGCGAACGCGCATTCCTGGTCATCACCCTCAGCCACATCACCCCGACTCACTGGGGAATCACCGCAATCACCTCAATCACCGCAATCACCTCAATCACCGCAATCACCACAATCGCCGCAATCACCGCAAACAGTTCCGACCCACCGTGAACTGTGCGGCACCCGGTTCCGACTCACTGGAACCACAATCACCATCGCCGCAATCACTGCAGACAGTTCCGACCCACTGTGAACTGAGCGGCACCCGGTTCCGACTCACTGGAACCACAGCTGGCACTGTGAAGCATCGCAAGATCCAAGACTCAGCCCACTATCGACCTCCGGTCTCCGGAGGGGAGTGATGTAGCGGTTAGACCGCCACATACAAAAACTACGAAACAAAAAGACATGACGTCACACAATTCCTACATCTCGCAGTTAGAGTTTACTGAGCGAATAACATAGATAAGACTATCCGAAATCAACATATGGGCAGTTGCCCGCCAGACATAACAACCGTCTGGTTGGAGGATCCTCCCTTTTCTATGGGGGATGAGTGAACTTTACACCCTGTTCCTCATGCCCCTAAATTGGTGACCCCGACGTGATTTGAACACGCAACCTTCTGATAAGTAATCACAGAATGTAAAATCAATGTCATAACAATAAAAATTGTACAATAAAATTAGCAATCAGTTTGATTTTGTCTTGAGACCAGCATGTTCCCAAGCGGGGTCGGCGCAACAAGTCTTTTTCTTTCATACTTCTAATATTAGTCGTCATCTCGGTAGTCTCCCCCTTTCTAGCCATATCACCTTTCATGTCATGTAGTGCTTATGTAAAATAAAATATTTTTAATTTGAAGTAAGAATATTCTTAGACTACAGGTGACAGTTACAATGCAAATAAGCGTAGTGCAGGTCAGAGACGGGCATGCCTTGTATTATAAGGTAATACAAGCTTAAACTTCTTAATTTTATGAAGTCAGATAATCACTATTACTACTTTCTAAGTTAATCTTGGACAACACCGGCTTCCAATAAAAGAAAACATGGTGAAGAGCCTGGTTAAAAATACACTGTTCTAAAATTCCTGTTGTGATGCCGTATCTACTTGTCACACTATCTGCAATGGCGGCCATTGAAATTATAATAGTGGTATAAAAAAACACGATCTCCGGTAAAGCAACTAGGTACGTCCTTAATCTTAATGCTCCGACATTAGCGGTGTCGTATATTATGGTAACCATCGTTTATCGCTACAGCAAGACTGAACTAGATCTTATTTTTAAATCTTGGTTTTCCATTTGAACTTGAAAATCGAATATTTTTGAGTATAAATAGGGCTATAAAGTCAACGTGTCCCGCAGAAAATAAAAATAATGCCCGAATCTAAAAATACTAATCCAGAAAAAAATTCAATAACAATCTGACTAGCCTTTTCCCAACTAAGCTGGGGTTGGCTTCCGGTCTAACCGGATGCAGCTGAATACCAGTATTTTCAGAAAATCTTGACAATATGATGTAGGTATGTAATACTCTAGTATCAAATATTGTAATAATGAAGAATCCTCAATTTCTTTTGAATTGGTCAGAAGCAGTTATTTGGTTGACCATATCTCTCTTCTGATTATAGTTAAAGCAGCTAAAATGACGCTCCTAACTCTGATACATAAATTTTTCATAACGTTCCAAATAATAATGTTCTAATTATACAAAAAAATCACAACCACTCTGACATTTACCGTCAATTACCCATCTCAAAGAAGACGTGTACAAAAACTAAACTAATTAATAAATTACAAAATTACTAGACCAGCATTTGTTTTTATTTCAATTGTTTTAAGAACGTTCCTCTTAGCACCAGACGTGTGGTCGCTGCACCCATTTGATTGACACTGGCTACCTATCATGATCTCAAGCGTCAATCAGTTTTGCGGGTAGATCAACAATTTTAACACCATTGCGTTATTATTTTACGATCTTGCGACGTTATTTGGCCATGATCTGATGTAATGATCGTCTGTAATCATGAACGAGACTGGTAAAGAAGGATCACTCTATGAAGCAGAAAAACGTATACTTTTCGACTCCGTATCATAGTTGCGACAAACAAATGGCGACAAATGCTAGGGCGACAGTACGATAGGTCGACCATCAGCGGTGCGACAGAACATCAGCTCGACGAACACAGAACAGATTGTTTTCACGACAAACGATGGCACGACGAAACTTTTGATCGACGAACGTTAGTGCGACTGATTGTTTTCACGACCATCGATGGGACGACGAAACTTTTGATCGACGAACTTTAACGCGACACAATTTTCACTCGACAAACTAAAGCACGACAAACATTTCTATAATATTTTGCTGCTAATAGCAGTCAAAAGAAAAATGTCGCGCATATCTATGATACGGAGTCATACTTTTCGTGTAAAAGAGTTTCGTGAGGACCCCTTTTTTTTAAATATAACCTACCAATTATTTATTTCAGCAGTTGTGTTTCAGTTTTGTAGGTTAGAGTGCCCGAAAAATCACAGTTCAAAAAAATTATTCATAACGGATGTTACCTAAAGGATGACCTGACAATACTGGTACATAATAATATTGTTAGCCTGTTTGGCAATAAAATAAGTGGTGGTTTGATTATTTTTCAGTTTTCTACCACAAATCTTCTCTATTTTGTGGTTCCTTGTGCATAAGTTTTTAAGCTTCTGCATTTTCTTATTGAGTGACATAATGGTATACTTAAAGCCAGCCTTGTATGTTTATTAACAATAATGTAGCGATTTAAAACACAGGATAATGAAGATTGTGTTATTTCTGTAATGAATTTAGCGTGTTTCTGCTAATGTTGAGGTTTTCATAATTGTGCGGTTCTGAGGTTGAATGTGATCCAAATGACCTTTCAGGACAGACTGCATTGTAAAAAATATTGTATAGGTCATTCCATAATTTTCGTTTTCATAGATTTTGTTTGTGCTTACATAAACATTATCAACAATGAATCACAAAATCGAAGAGTGGCTCGAGGCTAAATAAGAGCGGCTCGGGTCGATCCATCAGGTTAAGCTATACTTGCCGGGGTTGGTGCGTGAATGGGTGACCATCTTTACATACCGAGACTACTCCTTACCTCGGCGTTGATCCCGGCTGTCATTCGTGGATCTTTGACAGCCGAAAGTCTGACAACCAGTTTTACCTCTATGCCCCTTGTATTGCATTACCCAGTTACTGGGTTTTGGAGGTCAGATAAACAGTCGCTCCATATAAAATAGGTACTGGTATTCAGCTGCATCTGGTTAAACTGGAAGCCGACCCCAACATAGTTGGGAAAAGGCTTGGCTGATTGATTTTATGTGAATCTCGAAACCCATCATAGGCCAAAATAAACTCACCCTTTAAGCGTTATAAAGAACAACAGTGTGAGTAGGTGTATAAGGTGTTGCTTTATTTGCCCTTAGGATAAAACGTTTGATATCATATAGTAATATTTAGCGGCAAAACATGGGTTTGTAATGATTGATATAATGTAACGTTCTGCTATTGTGTGTAGCATAATCAGCCAATAATGTTCGCTCTGCTGGGACACAGGCCTCCTCTCTGTGAGAGGGAGTGGGCCGTAATGCACCACGCGGGCCCAGTGCGGGTTGGTAGATGTCGCATGACTTCGAGTTTTTTGGTTCTAGGACATGCCGATTTCCTCACGATGTTTTCCTTTACCGTTATGAGAGCGGTGGTGATGAAATAATTTAGACAAAGTAAAGCGCTTGTCCAGGGTTCCAACCTACGACTCATAAGTCGCAGCCGTTACCACTGCTCTATTGTGTTATGAGAGGTTATTAGATCAATGCTCGCAAGCGCTACTGCTGTCTCATGCACAGCAGTAGCGCTTGCGAGCATTGATCCTGCTGTACATGATGTCCTGGGTTCAATTCCCGGGTTAAGCGAAATGTTATTGGGTTTTCCTATCCGGAATTTTTCAGTAGCAGCCCGGAGTCTGGATTTGTGCCCCGTCGGGGGCAATAGACTCGCCCCCTATTACATGGGACTTAAACATAACCGGCGAAATGTGAGTGCACCTGCTACAGGTACACCTTTGCCCAACCCTGCGGAGAGACAATGTGTGATGTAGGTATGTAAACTATTTTTTTTTTATATAGACCGACTATTTACCCCTTGCCAGTTGATATTTTTAACACCCACCTATAAAATAATAACTACTGACACATTATGAAAATAATAAACCAGCATCCAATTTCCCAGTGGCAAGTGAACCATAACAAATCACATGACCCAACTGACCCCAATTTTGTATATAATGCAAGTCACAACTTTTTGTCGAGTCGCAATATCCGTTTGCGATGCCACAAGGTTCGTGCGACCTTGCGATTGCATTCTCATCTCGCAAATGCGTTAATTTTGTCGCACGCGAAACTAATGTGCCAATGTCGTTTGTCGCTGAAATTGATATGTAATTTGGACAATTTTCAGTTGCCAGTGTTTTATGATTTTGTTGGGTTAATTTTTGGCTGTTTGGCTACTATGTGATGTTTCTATTCAGATGATTTGCAGCAAAAAATTATGGAGTGTGATGAAATCTTTGAAATCATGTCTGAGTTTATTTTAGTTTATAACTCCTGGGAAATCATCTGCCTCAGTAGCCGAGTGTTTTCTTTTTTTATAGCGAGAACTTTATTACTTTACTTTACTAAAGGTACACCTTCGGGGAAAATAGGAGTTATGTTGGATGAAGTTAAATATGATAACTTTATTTTAAAATTGTGGTTTTGTCTGTTTCACAGCTCCCAAGTTGCATTCGATCGTTAGTCAGTTACATAAAAACCTTTTTCATCATATCTATTCGAAAAACGACAATTGCCTATGGAGGTTAGCGGGAGCAAAATTCAACTTTGCTTCCTAGGGAGTTTGGGGTTTCTCTCTTCTGATTGATTCACTCCGTGCTTTTGATAGCGTACTGATTTGTGTAGTTAGGTTGGAGGCGCTCGCGTGAAGGTTTAAGGTAAAAAAAAATCGAGTACGTAGCTTTTTATTTTTCTCATAGGTAGTGATGAAAAATAGTGTGTATCACTCGGGGACAAAATATTTTGTTTTCGGACATAATTATTCGTTCACATAATCATGGTCTGGGAAAGCTTATGACTGGGTCGGGTGGAACGAAAACGTATTCAAGGCAGAGCACTGGTAAGATGGTCAGACGCGATCAAGAAGGCTGTTGGAGGCAGCATTTACCAAGCGGTCCACACTGCAGAAAACCGCATAGCTTGGCGACGCGTCGTATGTGGTCGCGGTCCTCAGGATTGAGGGAACGACGACAATCTCTAGACTAGGTACTTCAACTTTAAAATACTCCTTCATTACAACTTTACCTCCATCGTAACATAATAAGTATCTAAATGGAACCACCGAGCACCAACATAATGCAGCACACAATATATGCACGTGATTGTAAAATGATTGATGCATCTGATTTCATTTGCCCACGTGAACCTAGAGGTCAGGGGACCGTGAGAGACGGCTGGTGTAGAACCAACAATGTACGGCCTTCGGACCATCGCCAGTGTTAGTTGAGCTCAGAGAATTGTTTTGACGTAATTAAATGTTAATTACTTTAGATATGTGGTTGGTTTTGTGAGTAGAATGGTCTGAAGTAATTTTGTCAGTACCTAGCTATCCGGTACCTAAGTAACTTCTGCTATGTTCTTGAAAATCACATTGCCCACTGCATATAAAATGATATCAGTAAAATGATCCATACCTATAAAACGCTGCCTTACAAATCCAAGCCGTATATTAGTAGCATATTCTATCGTAACGTTCAAACATTAAGCTTGGGTGACCAACAGCGACCGTAGCGGAGGAGTGACATTGAAATACAATAGACGGAGTATATTTAGTAACTTAATTCGCTTTAATATTCTTAAAGAGCCATAAAGAACTCTGTAAGAAATCGACACGTTTTTCACCTCTCAACGAGGCATCCTCAGGATGACGATTGACTTATTGCGAACCCGGAAAAGACGTGTTGCCACGACAAGCGCCGAACGCAGAGAATACAGACACTGAATTTAGACAATTTCTTCATGTCCTCCCTTATTCAAAACTTACACAACCTTCACAATATGTCTGAACCATTCTGTTACAACAGACACCATCCTGAATTATTTTATCATTACATACATAATGCCAAAACAATGACCAAGTAAAATTTTGCATACATATAGCCCGATTCTCTTCCAATAATAATCTTACTCCCATTCCCTCACACACAGAATCCCGGTACACCAACGAAACTAGGGCACAACGTTAGAAGCAGCGCGGAGTTATTATCGACACAGTTCGGAGGGGCGTGAGTTCGACGATCATCTGTGCCCTTTTCCGAGCGTGGGCCGGACGAGGCGCATCGCTAATACGTGCGCAGGAGTTGCGAATATAAGGAGGTTCCTTTATAATAGAATCATATTATTGTCCGACTATGTTTCAGTATACTAGGCATATCCCTTATTAGAAAGAAAAATAAGTTTATTTGTCACAGAAAAGCGTGAATAATAAAAAAGAAAAAAACTCGAGAAGAACAAAAAAAAAAAAACTCTTTAGATTTAAATATAATCATGAGCACAAAACAGAAATAGTCAGTAGCTGCTGGCACGTCATGACTATCACAAGAAGAAGTAGAAGTATTAAACGATTACGAACGAGTACTGACTTACTGAGCATCTCACTGGGCCTTGGTCATTTTTGACCAATACGTACAAGTTTCCGATTCTTATTAGGTTTTTCATACACTGTAAGTCAGTTATCAATCGATCAATTAGTCAACTCAGCCTATTGCCGTCAACTGCTAGACTAAGGCCTCTCTCAAGTGGCGCCACGATACCCGGTTATCCGCCTTCCGCCTTCTTGTCTATCTCGGCTGGATTTAAAGGTTGTTGTTCCATGTATAGCTAGGGCATATCCCACGCTAGATTTGTCAAAGTCTGTGACGCTAACGACCAAGATCGACTTGGAAAATATATCAAACTAGCTATGCCCCCCGGTTTTACCCGTATAAGTCTCGATCCCGTAAGAATATCGGGATAAAAAGTATCCTATGTACTAATCCTGGTCATGGTCTACCCATGTGCCAAATTTCATCCAAAACTGTGCAGCCGTTTTAGCGTGAAAGCGTATCATACAAACAAACTCACGCATTTTATAATATTAGTTTGTATTGAGCAGATGAAAATTTCTCATGGCTACTGTATGGTATGAAAAAACTGAAAACAGGACTCCATTCCCACCACGAACATCTATGACTCCCTCTCATAGCATATCCCTTTATCCTCTTAGCTCCATACCTCCAGATATACGTGAAGTTGTAACAAATTCAAAGCAGTCCAGATAGCAACTATACGGGCTAAATTGTACGATAACCTCCGCCGACTTGTTGAGCGTTATATTGAACTTCATGTGTTAGGATCGGATTGTTGAGTCATTCGCCTATAAAATGGAAACAGAAGATATCTGTTTTAATTATAATTGTGATGGGATTATTGCTATAGTCACTACGCTGGACAATCGAATGGAAGACGGCAATTTATTTGTTACGAAAGAAGATGCGGCCGTCCATCGTGATCGCCTTTTTTACCTAGCACTAACCAGCACGCGTAGCATGACCACCGTAGAAACGGGTTTTGTCTACGGTAGAATAGACAAAATGACAGATTGTGATTGTTAAACTGTCATTTAGTCTATTCTTCCGTCGACAAAACTTGTGTTCTACGGTGGTCATGCTACGCGTACTGAAGACAAAAGATAGCATGGCTTGCCAGAAGCAATACTTCACCAAGGATATTTTCATAAAGACTTTCAAGGGTATGTATCATTTTACTTACTAGCATTAATACTCTTCATTTTATTATGATTTAAAAGATGCCTTGCTTATTCTTTGAGCTGTAGCCGAACATTATCTATATCGTTTTACGTTGCATGCAATGTTGTTTCACGTAAAAGGTCGTATGTAAATGTGATGTTAATTGTCATGCCATTTTCAGTAACCAAAATCTGTGCTATCTTCAGGATTTTCGAATAAACTACAAAATGTCCTGAAATCCGATGTACAAAATCCCGTTTTACCCAAGATACCCCACACAGCGCCCAATTGCAAAACTCCACTAAAGCTAAATATCATAACAAAATGGAGGCTCGTTAAATTCTCCATGCTCAGACTTAGCCCTGGTTTTATGCCACATAAATGGGTGAGGCAAGAGCTAGAACTAAATTGTTATTTATGAGCTACAGTAATGAGTTCAGAACGTAATGGGATGCTTGGGGAAATGAGTCCTTATCTTAGGTCGGTGGCTTTTGAATTCAGGGTTGAGTTTTGATTTCTGGGAGAAGAAATGATTTTTCTGAGTTGCTCGGATGATTTTATCGCTCTACTCTTAGAACTTAAGTCGATGGATAAAATAATAAAATGGTGAAGGATTTTTAGTGAGCTTTTATGATTGTTACATTTTGTTCACTGCCTAGGGGTGCCATGCTCGACTGCTGGAGCATAGTGCCCTAGGTTTTTTAGAGAAGAGTATTATTGAGTTTTTCTGTTTGAATATGCAGTAGCAGTATATTATCTGGATTTGTGTCCTTTATGTGGTGACACACAGGTGCCTAAATGTGGGTATTATACGCGATTACACCTTTGAGGAATGCAAACCTAGTGTTATATTTCTAGGATGGGCTTTTGATATACCTAAATGCCAGCTTTTCACTCAATTTTTATCCATCCTCTTATAACTTAAACCAGTAGCCAAACGGACAAACAAAACGACATAGCGTGTAGTGAGAGACGGGTGTGCACTGAATGGAACATCGCCCATTCACCGGGAATCGAACCTCGATACCATCCATACAGGGAGCGAAGACACGCTCCGCGCTATGTGCGAGAATTGTTCACTATTTCTTAGTTTATTTAAAGATTTATTTTATTTTAAAGTTAGAATTATTTTGAGGTGAATTTTCTGTGAGTGATGGTTGATTGAGTATTTTGCTTACTTCAATAGGTAAGTTACCTAATTTATGCTCAACCGATACTTTCGTAAAAGCTTACTACTGAATATGGGCTTTCGTATGTACAGTTACTAACAGTGTATTGTCCATCCAATCCTCTTGAATTGTCTGCTGGTGAAATCAACACAGCAAAGTTTTCATTTATGAAAGTTTACTGAATATGCGTTTGCGTGGGATTTATTAGGTAATTTAGATTTATAAGAGTTTCTTGTATTATTTAGAGCGAAAGTCACATCATTTCAGAGCTTCCACTTACCATTCCATTTCTAAAAAAAAACAAAGACTTAAAAATAAAACGTCTCCTTGAGATTTTGGTAAAAAATATAATATAAATATACATATATAATATAATTCGCCTTGGATGTAATATGTAAACGTGTTATAATTATATTAAATAAATAAATAATATTGCAGGTTCGTCAAACGGTCGAGCCGTTTGACGAACCTGCAATTTTTATACCATGAATCACCACTGTTTAGGTACTTGGAGATAAAAGAGAAATGTAGGCAATCAATCCAAAACGAAACACAACTCAACAATATCTTAATCAATGCATCACTTTATTAGTAACACAAAAAACATGTCAATCCTCTCCTCACGATTATGTTATGCTCTCAGACGCATAAACCAGACCGGCAAAGTAAATAGTGACCAGACCTTAGTCACTAGACTAAAAAACAGACATATTTTACTTATAAATAGGTTTAATAGCATCACAAGACTAGCCGTAATGGCGTCGATACATTGCGGATGAACCGATAACACCCGACCAGATAGCCGAGCGCTGAGATTAAATACTGCCAATAAGTCTGATGTTGAATAAAAAGGAGTAGACCGTAGATGTTTTTTATATAAATGAGATTTGATAAGAATAGTGTATACTATGTTTTATGTCAGATAAGAAATAAATAAAATCTGGTGAGGTAGGATATAAAAAATATGGAATTCAATTGAATAAATGGTGACCCCAGTTTTCTATTAATTCGTAAAGAGTAGAGTGGAAACCAAAAGCCTTTAAAAGTTAGATATTTTGGGGAAAACAACATCACATAATATCACGAATGTTTTCCCCGAAGGATTAGGCAGAGCCGTGTCTAAAGTACACCCACATTTCTCCAGTTATTTTTAAGTCTCATGTAGTAGGGGGCGAGCATATTGCTATCAACTGGGTTCAAATCCACACTCCAGGCTGCGACTGAGAAATTCTAAATAAAAAAACCCAATAATACTGCATGACCTAGGAATCAAAGCCAGGACCTCAGGCTCAGCAGTAGCGCTTGCGACTACTAGAACGAGACAAAATATAACAACAGATTTCTTCGTAAAACTGTTTAAAGGAAAAGGCTTGATGCGAAGGTTTAAGATTATTATTTTAAGAGGACTAATGCAATAATTAAGCGCAGACGTGCCTGAGAGATATTTCTCGTTCGAAAAACAAAATCTGCTCATTTTTTTTTGTCGAACTTATGAAGCAATGAACTAGCAATCTGTTTCAATTCATTTCAATTTATTATTGATCGTGCATTACGTAATTAGGGTACACGTTAATCACTAACCACACGAAAAAGAATGAGGAAGAAGCGCAGGCCATACTGGTAATGAAGCTAAGTTCGTTTAGCCTCGCTAAGGTAGCACGCATGTACAGCTTATTAAATTAGCACACTTCATTTCACACCGCGAACTACAATCCGAAGTATAAAAAGATGCGGTAGCTATATGAGCAAAGCTAAGCGAACTTAGCTTCATTCTTAGAGTGGCCTGCGCTTTACAGTTGTTATTTTGGTAGATATTGAAATAATTTCACTTCGGTATACCTAAACTCGTTTATATTTTACAAGCAATAAATAGCAAACATTGCCAATACTGACAGCTACTGGTTTAATACGACGATTGAATATTATAAACTAGTTTCCACTCTATAAAACGGTAGTTGGTCATGACAGCTTTAACGCCTAGGTGCGTATGCATTACACACTCCGAATAAAAGGACCACGGTTCCCTTAAACGGTGCTAACTCACATAAACATGTGTTGATTCTGTGAATAAATACCGTATATGGATCACACACTTTCCTTCACTCGCCTTCACTTATTCAGTAAAATCATCAAAATATACTAGTTTTATATAAACATTGACATTGTTGAATATCCCATACAAAATGACATGGTTAATTTGTAAAGTATTATATTATTTTAATTATTGAGAATTTAATTTGTAAAGTATTATATTATTTTAATTATTGAGAATGTGAGGACTATGTGGAAATTTTTATATTTTCATTTATTTCATTGGTTTTTTCTTTCTCAGTAAGTTTTAATGATGGTCTAGCATTTTGAGTAGTTTATGCGGCCTACCCAAATGTCTATTCTTTGGTATTGTTCGTCGAGTTGAGCTCCTTAAGTCCTGAGTTGAGCTCCACGTTTACAGACAAATGCTTGCACTGAATGGACAGGTCCACTCAAATCTGTGTGGTTATTTCCCCAAAAGACCAAGATTTTGTCTGAACTTTAAAAGAGACTGTGACTTCTGAGTTTGTTTCCGCCTTTCTTCTCAGAGTAGTCGTTCAGTAGTAGTAGATAGGAAACGCCGAAATCAACTAGCATTTTTTTTTATATGACTTGTAAAAGTAATTGGTTTGTTTTTTAATATGACTTGTACAAGTAATTGGTTTGTTTTTTAATATGACTTGTAAAAGTAATTGTGTTGGATACGTAGGGCGTTTTCAAAATAAAACATTGAAGTTGAAGTTGAGTGAGGAAGCGCCTAGAATCAATTTTTTCTTATAAAGAAGTTTCAAAAGAGGCTTTTAATGAGTCTACTTGAAATAAATTATTTGACTTCGACTTAGTATTTCCTTTTTATTCACTTAAAATACATAAGAAGTAAATCAAGAATCTATAAAAATATCGAATGTCTATCTTGTGAAAATATACCATTTTCTAGCGTATATGCGTTTGGATTAAAAGACTGTTAGCGTATTATAACATTCATGTATTTTGAACAAAAACTATTTTATCAAGTAATGATTTGATGGTATTGACTATATCCCTGGTAGCTGTGAATTTCCTTTTACAACACCCGCTAAAAAAGCACTTTTTAAGGCTGCGTTTCCACTAGAGATGAGCGAGGATGCGTATTACGCTTATCCTGCCCTTGACCGCCACACAACCTGGTTTCTGAAATAAGAATTTAATGTTGTGAACTTGTCAAATTCATTTTACTTTAGCATTACTTTAATATAGCTCTCGAAATTATATTTAATTGAAATAAGATTTTCATCGAATACAATTTCAAGAGCCGCTGATAGGTATTTAAATCGATGGTATTTTTAATTATTTTAATTTAGTAATTATTTTATTAAGATTACCGCGTTTTTAATTTTGTTCAACACACGACGTAGAATAGCACTACAATGTGAAAAATAAAATTAAAAACGGAATTTCGCGGGCAATGTTGAAGTAATGCTAAAAAAGCCTTAAGTAAAGCTAAAGTAGAGAATGATCAGTTCTCAACTACAAATTCTCAATTCGGAAACCTGATGTTAGTATTTAATGTTGGCATGAAGTGGCGCTACAAGTTCCCCAACAACAAAACACTGAATGATTAACCTCTTCACCGAAACGGAGCGTGAGAGACAGCAAAATTTGAAATTTAAAACCGAAACAAAGCTTCCCGTTTATTTAAAATAGCTGAGGAGCATAATAAATTATCGGGATCGGATGCAGACTTGGAGTATTAAAACATTCATGAGTTATAACGCTTTAGTAGCGGAATGTCGCACGATTGTTGGCGAGGAGCGTGTTATCGTTGAACCGGCGCACGACAACCGCAATAAGGGGGTTGGAAGATGGCGGGTTTGACAGGCGGTTCGAACGCTGGGTCTGTAAAAATAGTATAACCGAACGGCTCATCGAGGTCCTGGCTCAAGGCCCTAAGTCAAGGCTTGCATCAAGGCCGCTGGACATCAACAGCTTGGGGACGTAGAATACCGATTAAAGTACGATGATGAAAACAATAGAATAACGAATGTAGGAGAGAACGGCTTTGTGTCAGTGAAACTACTGGACTCTAGCTGAGAAGATTTAGACGACAATGGTCATTATAAAAATAAAATAATAAATAAATAATATCAGCTTATTACAGGGCAAAGGTCTCTTCTCATACAGAGAAGGCACGAGCATTGATCACCACGGTTGCTCAAGACGGGTTGGTGATTTGAGACGTTTAGTAACTATAAGTCCAGGTTTCCTCACGATTTTTTTCCTTCACCGATGTCAATAATGTCCAAGATAAACTATGGTCATCATCATCATCATCATCAGCCTATTAATATTCCCACTGCTGGAACACAGGCCTCCTCTCTGTGAGAGGGAATGGGCTGTAATCTACCACGCGGGCCCAGTGCGGATTGGTAGATGTCACATGTCTTCGGAATTTTGGTTCTAAGACATGCCGGTTTCCTCACGATGTTTTCCTTCACCGTTTTGAGAGCAGTGGTCATGAAATTATTTACACAAAGTAAAACGCCTGCTTGGGTTCGAACCCACGACCTACAACTCGTAAGTCGGGGCCGTTACAACTGGGCCACCATTGCTCCCATGGTCATTATTGGAATGATATTCTGTTCTAGTTGATTCGAAAGATCGCTTAACATGCAGTAGATCACGATAGCTGTACTGACATATCAGCCTATAGCAGTCAACTGCTGGATATAGGCCTCTCCAATTCCACGCCATTCAGCTCGATTCTCAGCAACCCACATCCAGCTGCTACCAGCCACCCTGCGAAGATCGTCGCTCCACCAGCCTGAGAGCGAGCAACCTTACGTTTGCCGAATCGCGGTCTCCACTCAAGAACACGTCTACCCCAACGGTCATCGGTCCTACGGCTAATATGGCCAACCCCCACTGCTATTGATTCAGCTTTGTTCCTCTGCCAGATCACCTCGTTCCGGATACTGGCACATACTCTCGCTCGAAGTCAGCACCAAGAAATACTGGTTAGCACAGTATTTCATGCTGCCATTGTGATTTTAAGTTAACCTGAAGGACCCATTACATTTTTATAGGTTAGAAGTATAACAATTCCGTCGAAAACAAGAATAAGTTATTCACCTAAAAATTAAAATTTCGCTCACAAAACTATCACCTATGCTTGTCCTACACAATGTCAGGTCATAATGATAATAATATGGCTCACGCGCACGTTTTCCATAATCGCAGTGACAAAGCGTTCAAAACGCTGCGCTTGAGACTCTCCTAAAGGTAACGTTGACAGCGTCGTTCAAATATTGAATTGGAATTACGACGGGAGCGCAGGAGGCGTTTGAAAACCGCTCCACAAGGCAAGGTTCACAATGTTTGATTATCAAATTAACGTAAATGATGACTGGTCCTTTGGCCAAAAATATTGGTCCATTGAGTCTTTAACCTTCACTTTGTACTAATCAAAGTATTTTTTTACGTTCATAAATAATATAAGCTTTATCTGAAATACAGTTTTGAATTTAAAGGTATTTTTGTATTTTTGTGGGACTGTCTAATGTAATTTTGACGTTCGTAAAGTGCTGATCCTCAGCCTAGTTTGAATAAATGACTTTTGAAATTTAATGGCTGTATTCTTTAGGCCATGAAATTACCAATATCCCATATTACTATGTCATTAACATCACAAGACATATCAATCTCAATCGAGAGATATATAAAAAAATTATAATGTTGAGTATGCTACCTAATTGAAGAGTCACCTATAAATAATATTTTTGACACTTTCTACAACGTCATATCTTTTACCAGAATCGTATAAATAGCAGAGCTTCTTCTTCCAGCTTCTCCCCGCCCGACACTTGCTCGAGCTAGCCCCGCACCGCTGAGCCTGTAGCTTTAAATTCCCCTAATATTTTTTTTTTCGATCCAGTCTGTGCCTTGTGTCCTCTCCCAGCGACGCCTTAAGCAGAGGTCCACCAAAAGGTGTGCCCTTAGCGTGTAGTTGCTTAAAATAAAATAAAACAAATAAATAAAAATCCTTTATTCTACTACTTTAAAATTTCAACATAAATTATAATATTATGTGTAATAGTACGTGTCTCCCTCCTCTAAGCAGTAGTCGCCTCTTTGGCGTAGGCCTCCCCCATTTCCTTCCACTGATTCCTGTTCCTAGCTTTAGTCATCCACCCTGGTCCTCCCTTCTCCAAAAATATATCTTCATTGCTTAGTTTCTAAGTTTTATGCCCTGGCTAGAGGCCTTAATTTGTTGAGGAAGCCCGGGAAAGTGCAGGTGAGAAGCCGACAACCTTCTAGGTTGACCTGCGAGAAGCCATTAGAAAAAAACACCTTCTCGTTTAACTTGCAACACACGCCTCTCCCCATAAAATGCACCATAATATTTAAATTCCGTAGTCCTCTGCACTCACCTTAACATTGTCGTGATGGGACGCTCTTATGGTTCACGACGTCTTATTAAGGTTATATTGTTATTATATTGAAAAATTTCATAATATTAGTAGTATCGTCAACGGCTTCAGTATGGCTGTTCCGCTTGATTGGCTTCATTTCACGATTCCCATGTTGTTTGAATTATTTATGGTGGCCAATGGTGCTTGGAATTGGTTTATGGTGTGCTGTTTCATGGTTCCTACTTTAATTCTACGTGACAATGATGTTCGTAGACGATATGCTGTTATTAATAAAGACATCATCTGTTTTGGCTTAGTGTTTTTTGGCATCTGAATTGACTAATTATGCTGCATCAATTTAATTGTTTATGACTCATCATCATCATCATTTCAGCCGTCCACTGTTGGACATAGGCCTCCCCCAAGCACCGCCACTATGTATGTCTATTATGAAATTTTAATTCTTTCATCCCACATTCACAGGACAAACAAACCTATATTTTATATAATATATTTACAAGTTGGAGATGACAATACAACAATCTCTCTGTCTCTAATGACGTTCCCATTCTGCATACAAAAATTCAATCGAATATATTGAATAGTTTAGTCAATAATAGCTAGGTGGATATTCGGAAACGTATGTCATGTCCGAGAATCCACCACATCTCAAGGCAAAGTTGGATAAACAGAATTTATAGGCTTAGCGACATACACTACTATTTAATTTGTTTGAAAAACTCATTTACTAATTTCGATGCTAGGATTTATTTAATAGTTCCAAAATAATCTTTTGAATTAGGTAGTAGTGCCAGTACTGTTGTATTGTAGTCTCCACATTGTATACTTTATAAACTATAATATTATAAAGAGGTATTTGTTTGTTTGTTTATTTGTAAGTTTGTATGGAGGGAGTAATCTCAGAAAGTACCAGTTGGATTAGAAAAAATATTTTTGGATTGGTTAGCCTAATTCTTGAGGAAGTTTATAGGCATGCAAACGAAGTCACATGATGAAGCTAGTATGACATATAACGCTGAAATTGATTTACTGACACATCGTCCAACCACTATAAATACCAATTAGTATTTTAATTACTCCAATGCCAGCGTTAACTAATCGAATTCACTTATCAAAGGAAACAAGTAATTCATAACATCCATGCCATCATCCACATACATTCAGCACACCTTTGATTCACATCAAACAGATATCCCGACCATTACCATACATTAAGTAGGAAAATTAAAAACTGGTAGCTCCATAACGAATCGAAATGTCAACTCAGTCGCGATGCTCTCGTTAAATAGATAAGCTTGTGTTAATAAAAACGATTTTATGCGAGTAGTGGCGCACAAATCGAGTAGATAGGAATATCTGCTAACGCATTAGTATTGCACTTTAACTTATTATTTTTTGCTGTGGGTCTTGGGATTTATTGGTCAGTTGGATGGTGAACTTGTTGGGTTGTGTAGCTTATATGAATGCTGTGCAAGTATTTTTTTATATGGTAGGTACTAGCTTCTGCCCGCGACTTCGTCCTCGAGCCTAACCTTTCTCAGGAATTGGGCTATCCAATGCAATAAGACTTTTTCAAATTCGACTGGTAGTTCCGGAGATTAAAATTTGTTTGTACAAACAAACGAACAAATGTTACCTCTTTTTATTATTATAGTATTACTATTAGAATAGTTTCTCATTCCTGCTCTTGACCTCGATCTCGCCTGGTGGGGAGCGATGGATAAACCCAAAATAGAACGACCGTGCCAAGAAGATACTTGTTCACTCTTGCTTTGAGGGCTGACATACGTGGAAGGGAAACACAGACGCTGGCAGAGAGTTCCACATTTTGGCCGTGCGCATAATAAACGTGGAGGAGCGCTGAGTACGGAGTTGGGTAATCGATTGTTAAACGACTTTTTAAGTGGTGTCGCGAGTTAAAAGACTGTTTAGATTCTGAAAATTGCTCATACATACATACATAAACTCACGCCCTCTTCACATGGGGGTAGGCAGAAACTACAGAAAGCCATCTGCTACTTACATACTCCTTTTGCCTCGTTTACGTTCATATAATTACCCGGTCATACACGCATGCCGGTTGCGATCTCGGCGTTTCCAGTTACATCTGCCTTGTAAATACATTTTGTTAATCACCTTTCATTCATCCTCTCAACATCACCATAATACCAAACCATCTCAGCATAATCTTTTCAATTTTTGTCACTACATCTTCTTTTAACTCACACCGTTGTCTTTAAATCACATCATTCCTCATCCTACCATTCATATAAGTAGCAATAGTTCTTATTATTGTTAGTTATCCTGTAAGGATCAAATACTCATAAACGTAATCTCAACCATTTCCTTTTTACAAAACCCGTAAAAGAAGAAATAAAATCTGTATGGTTACCAAATGAGTATTTCAAAACAGTTGCGTTGCATAAGAATTTTATATCTTCTGCGTTTGATAGCTTTTACGACTGTATGTCACACATACAGGTGGTTGATTATCTACTGAGTTAACACTGGTACCATTTTCTATATACGCCAGAAACCTTATCATAATCTCCTTGAATCTAAATCCAAAGTATTAAGGACCATTTATGCATAACTTTCAGTTTTGGAGTTGTAATAAAAACCTTGTATTTATTATGGCACTCGTATTTTTCATACATAGTAATTACGCAATGGCGTTCGCTATCGCATATTGGTATTTAAATAGCTATCATTATAGTTAATTAGCGAGACAATTTTCGTACAGGATAATATTAATTTCTTCGTTATTTTATTTTATTTTGAGTCATATTTTTCTAGATACCACGCCCGTCGCCATTACAGTTTGAATTAAAATATATTTATTTAAACTAGTTAATGTCTTTTTATAAAAAGTTAGTGATCGGTAATCACTACATATTATACTTAAAACAAAGTCTCTCCGCCGCGTCAGTCTGCCTGTCTGAACGTGATAAACGAATTTTCATACGGTTTTCACCAATGGACGGACTGATTCATGAGGAAGAGAAATGTGATGTAAAAGACTTCAAGTAGGATAAACATCAGCTGCATTTTAATCTAATCCATGCTTGACCCTACGGCATAAAAAAAATGTAAGCATATATGCTCTGCTACCCGGTCGAAGCCGACGCGGCCTGAAAATAAATATTGCCGCGGCTACCTAAAGGATCCTCTTTCAATCTGGTGCTTTTTAATCTAGTGGGTTCTAAAATAAGAACTTCTATTACTAGGTTAGTAAAGCTTCAATCTGCCCTTCGGTTAAAACAAGCGTGATGAGTAAATAATATTTCGACATGCTGCCAGTTTTACAGTTTACCTTAGGATTGCCTACAATTTTTTAAGACAATAGTCACAATACTAACCTAACCTAACCCTTTTAACACGTAAACTGTCTTATAAAATCAAATAAACAAACAATAACATTACACCTTGGATAGCCCCTTGTTCTATTTGACAAAATAATGATACCTTAGTTCCGTGATTCGGAAAAAAAGACCAAAAATAAAAACGTTCCCAGCTCATCGCCACTCCATATCTGTAATAAGCAAATAATTGCAGTAGTCAACTGGATAGTTTCGATGACACTTATTAAAAACCCATCATGTATTAGTTGATGGTGTGAAAAGCAAAAAGTGCCGGAAAGAGGTCACTAACGGGTTACACTTCCTACAATGACACCTGGTCAATTAGGGGTCCGTGGATAGAACCTAAAATCAACATTACTTTAGAATCCTATCTTTAGTCTTCCCTCTTCTTCTTTTCGTCTGGTTAGTGACTAACCTGGTGTCAGAGTTGTAAAGCCACCCATGGACCTCTGACTTAGCTTGACATGCCGTCGAGAAATATCTCTCAGACCAAAAATATGTCTTTAGTTTTCCTGAGCTGAACTGACTAACTATAAAAAAAAACCTTGCACCGGTTTCATTTAATAGCAGTCATTAATTTGTTTTCAATAAGATTAAATCTGGACCTGGCTTTCATTTAACCTAGACAAATAATTATTGTAAGTCTAGAATCGTCAATCCGCCTTAAGCAAGCGTGCTGATCAATGCTGGTGCCTTCTGTGTATGAGAAGAAGCCTATGCCCCAGTGAAACACCAACAGATTAGTATTGTAAAGAGCAATTCCCGGCACCCCACTACGAACACAAAACAGCGCCGGGTATTAAGAGCTGGAAGACTTTCCTCTGTTGTACACAGGCTATCCAAGAGTCCAAGACCAACCCCCTTAGGTGAGAAGAGGCCTATGAGAAAGACAGCACTTGCCACCACCCGACTTCATTCAGCTCCAGGAGCATATGCTAACCCAACGTGACCTGCAGTGGCCTACATGGAAAGCAATCAATCGACTGCGAACCCTAGTAGGCCGCTGCCAGCACAATCTAGCAAAATGGGGGATAAATAGATCACATCGATACCCAGTGTGAATGCGGTGCTCCTGACCAAACCATGTCCCTTATGCTGGAGTGTCCAAAGTGTCCACACACCTGCACTTCTGAGGACCTAAGAAATGCCACTGATGCCGCGATTAGCGTAGCCACCTACTAAGCCCAACTCGTTTAACAAAATACATCTATTTACCATCGAATCTAAAAGAAGAAGATTGTGAAGAGCTGTTTTGTTATAAAACTATGATGGATGTACCCGTATTTGGTGGTCCAATTTCTATAGTTGATGTTGATATAGCAACAACAGCAGTTTTATCAGCTGCACACAAAGAAATAATTAAATCACAATAACAAATATTTTGAAAAAAAGACTGTATTTAAAGGCAAGCAAGAATATAAGTTTTATTACAGGTAACACGCTCACCCTTGACTAAATCATATAAAAAGTTTTCAAAGTCGTTAGTATCGTCACGGGAAAGATCACACGAAAACTATGGTAGTTTTCGTGTGATCGGTTACAGTAAACAATTGAAACGTTATAATATTCTAGTTTGGAAACAGAAAACAAAATATTAGCTCAAAGACGTACAAGTTGACGTCACATTTGATGGCAGTTAAATACTATAATGAAAAATCTGATAGACATAGTTGAACTTACTTTTGTTGAAAAAGTTTTTCCAGGAATGTACTTATGCTATGAGAGGTCCAGGGGGCCCACCACCTCTAAAGTAGTATTATTTGAAAATTACTTTAAGTGTGATAAAGAGATGAAGCTCTACAGGACGTATAGCTCCATCTCTTTCCCCCACTGAAGTAATATTAAAATAATACTGCTTTAAAGGTGGTGGTTGGCTACCAGGGCATTACAAGCAAAATGGTACTTACATTTTGCCACTTACTGTAATGTCCTTGGAGGCGACGACAGCGACAGCAACTAACAACAAAAAAATGCAAATAATAAAATCTTAAAAAAAATGCGTTATCAATTTACATAATCAACTGTAGATACTGGGTCGAATTAAATTAACAAGCGAAACTCCGCAGATGTAATAGGTACTTAGACAAGACGAAACACAAAAAACATGTTTTTTTGAGGTGATTCTATTCTATTTATTTTGAAAATAACTCCACAATTTCCGCATAAATACATACCGACTGGTAGCCGTCCTTATATCAAGAGGGAGCGCATTCCAAAGAAGAATATAATATAATAAAATATAACAATAATAATTATAAATGTGAAATTTATCTTTTTGGATGTTTGACACGCCAAAATGGATGAACGGATTTATATGAAATTTGGCATACAAACAGTTTATAATCTATATAAAAACAACGTCTTCATAAGATACTTTTAATTCCGGTAGTACATTCCCGTGGGATTATTTCCGACCTCCACGTGAGCAAAGCCGCGGACGAAAACTAGTTTGATACTAAAACCCATCCAGAGAAGTCCCCATGAATGAAAAGTAAATCTTCTTGCAAATCACCGGATATGGCGCAGAGTTCCCATGACAATAGTATCAGAGCAGCATTGGGAGCTGCGAGTCGTGCCAGATGTGCTGACGTGGCGTATCACAGCCCACGCAATGCGGAGAGTTGGATTTGTGAGGACCTGAGCAAAAAATAATAAATCATTTTCTTACCAGCCTGCACGAATTCTCTGCTAAACGTAATTGGTGAAGATAGGTATCACTGTAATTAAGCGTAATCTGCAGCTGTAATCATAGTTACCAGAAAGTTTTTTTAACATCATAATGCACCAAGCACCGCCACTTCGACTGGTTCTGTGCTTCCCGCATCCAGCGAATTCTTGCAGCCTTCACAAGATCATCGGTCTGCCTTATTGAAGACCTTCCAATGCTGCGTCTTGCGGTACGTGGTCACCACTCCAGAACCTTTCGGCCCCATCGGTCATCTGTTTTTTTTTTTTTGTTTTTTTTTTTAAATGCTTAAATTAAAACTATAAACTGTCGTTCTTGTATTTACATATTGCAGTGATGACAAGAAGCATGAGCAATTAACTGACACAGCTTTTTTTCAACTTAATTACCTAAACTAATTTTGTTCAGTTGTAAGTGACTTGACTATCCTTTATAAATAAGCATATAAAAGATCAACCTTTTGTTCTTCACCAAATTAAATATTTCAGAGGAATATCTACACTAAGCCAACGTCTCGCGTATTCCGTGAGTTCGGATAGAGATCTATCTGAGCCCGTTTGCTCAAGCTCGTCCCGCGAACATTTTATTACAATTCACATTAGCTATTATGTGAGAGACTACTCAACTACATATTTATGTACGCTAGAGTATTTATAAATATGTCGGTGCACAATCATGAATGGACCATTTGCTGCACAAGGTTAATATACTCGTGGTTTAAGAATAAACGTATACATTACAATTTAATTGTGCTGCTAAATGTTTTATCAGCCTAGTGTTGGTAGAATTATTTTAGATTAGAACTGTTATTGTAGAAATAACCCCGGTTAGCAAATGTTATCTTTCAAAATACATAATAATAAATATAGGTACAGTTAGAGAGCAGTCATGGTGGCCGAGTGGTAATGGCCCCCGACTTACGAGTGGGTCGTGGGTTCGAACCCAGGCAGGCGCTTTACTTTGTGTAAATAATTTCATCACCACTGCTCTCAAAACGATGAAGGAAAACATCGTGAGGAAACCGGCATGTCTTAGAACCAAAAATTCGAAGACATGATGTGACATCTACCAACCCGCACTGGCCCCGCGTGGTAGATTACGGCCCACTCCCCCTCACAGAGAGGAGGCCTGTGTCCCAGCAGTGGGAACATTTATAGGCGGATGATGATGATGACAGTTATTATATATAACGATAGCAGATTTTTATCAGAAGTTTTGCAATCCTCAGATTTCACTGAATCATAATCAAAGTCAATTCATTTATTTCAAATAGACCATTAACAGTGACCGTTGAGCAGTGATAGCCCAGTGGTGTGACCGTCGGACTGCAAAGTCATAGATTTCGAGTTCAAACCCAAGGCACGCACCTCTGACTTTTCGGATTCATGTGCGTATTGTAAAGTTATCACTTGCTTCAAAAACGGTGAAGGAAAACATCGTGAGGAAACTGACATGCCTGAGAGATATTTCTCGAAGGCCCCGTGAAGCCAAGTCAGAGGCCCTTGGGCGGTTTTGACACCAGGTTAGTCGCTAACCACACGAAAAAGGTAAAGAAAGAAGAAGAAGACCACTAAAAAGCAGTTTTGAACGTTACAATTTTCAAGAAAATAGAATTGATTCTAGGCACTCTTTCCAAAAGATAGTTTCATAGAGAGAACACTTGGCAAGAAACTGCATAGTTACCTACTCTTTCAAATTATTGTACAATATTTTGTACACATTAATTATCTTCCGTCCCTGATAATTTTCCTTTACTAGACAGAGTAATGACGATATAAAACCTTTTTTTATTAAGAACTTGAAGACAAACGAAAAGAGAATATACGGCCCAGTACGGTATCACCTGCTGGGTTGATTAGTATGCTATTTAATTTAATATTATTGTACAGGAATCATCCAATAGTACCAGAATCAAAACAAAACCAACATAACTTATAAATCCCACTATTATTCTATATCTCACTAAAATATACCATCTGCGACCACAATCAAATACCAAAAAAACAAAGGCTTACTTTATTACAATCTCTCAACACATTGACACATCTATTATTCTTGACATTCAACTTATTTTTCTAAATCAAAGATAGGCCTACACCTAGTATAATATGACCTGTGCCTTCCCATCAATATGTACCGAAGGACCAGTTTTTGGTAAAGTATGGGAGGTCACGAAATTTTGGTCCTTGTATATTTTTGATATCCAAAATCATAGTTTCAAATTGCTTGCTATTAAGTGTGATAAGAGATAGAATTTAATGGATCGTGGTCTATCGTTCGTGTGAACTCCGTTGTTTATTTTTATTTTTCGTGACTGTTAACTTTGAGAAATATTACGAGTGTTTCTCATACACAAAATGATGTTTTGTAGCTTTTGAAGTCGATTTTTAAAAGAAAAATTTCTTACGTGTCTTGCTTCACCATATCAGGTAATGTCGTGAAAAACGATATCGCCATAATCATCAATCTTGCTGAACAGACCGGTGAGATCGTTGTTTAATATCGTTACTAGACAATTACGAATATACTAGTAGCATTCTGTACCAATCTTTTTGAACTCATCCCTAAATTAACGTACCTACAGATGAAGAAAGAATTACTTACACTTTTGTTATAAACTCAACTTTATTTAGATAATTTTTCACAGAAAAACTGTAATTAAGGTTTTATGGGGGGCATTGTTTACTTATAGGCAGGGCTTGAAAACGTTACCAATTCACATTTAAAATAACGTTAAGTAACGGTATTTCCATAGAGATACCTGGATATCGGTACGATTTGGTAGTGTTACTAAGTAGCATAACATAATAATAACGTTAAAAATTTCGTTAAAATTTAACGGTATTTTTAATGTTATTGTAAAAATAGCGGTAACAATTACCGCTACGTACACTTAACTAACATAGAAAATTAGCTTCACAAAATAAACAATGATAATTTTATTAAACTAACCCATTTTGAGGCTAAAGAAAAGGCTTCAGTCAAATTCGCCTTTTTACGTCTGCACGTTACGGGTGGACAAACCAACCCAGTATATTCACAAGAACAAGCACAACACAGAATAGCAAAGAGAATATTAAACACGCAAATAGTCGTACGGCACAGTCTTAGCGTCGATGTAGTCTACCATTCTTTTGCGATTGGACGAGAGCGACGGTAACAAAACTAAATCATAACGATAAAATTATCGATAGCGTACATTTTAACGTTACGTATGTTTAACGATAAAATGTATCGTATACCGTTAAACTTTATAACGTTATTTATTAGTTATCGATATCTGCATCAAAAGGCTGTAACGTTACCATATTTTTAACGGTATTTCAAGCCCTGCTTATAGGAGACTGCTGTATTTTTTTATAAATAGAGAAACCTTATTATCCGCTTGACCGATACAGTGGACATCAGGTGGGCATAACAATTAAAATTCTATTGTGTCTCGTTAATGACAGCTGAAGGTGTAAATTAACACTAATGTTAGTTATGCTTCTCTATTAACAAAAGTTTCAGGTAAATCTGCTGATGTATAAATATATTTTCTTTCTTTCTTATCAAAATTCGTCAGTAGATTTACCAAGTACCTCTTTTAGACGCTTCTATATAAAAATAAAAAGACACGGAGCTATTCTAGAATCTTGGTATACTAGATAATATAGGCAACATCCTTAAGAATGACGTAACCTCGTGATATTTATCACACAAATGTCTCCCACAGTGGATGCGCATTGGTGGAATACCTCGTAATACTGCGCACGATCTGATTGCGGCCAAGTTTAACGTAATCAAACTGTTGGGCGAAGACGTATTCTGATTGATTGAGGAATTTGGATTGATTCGATTGAACGCAGACACACATTAGTAGACGTAGTAGCTTAGAAATTTGGAAATTTTGTGCCCTGCCGATTAACAATGTTGCTTGCAGAACAGATGGTCGATGGGGCCGAAAGGTTCTGGAGTGGCGACCGCGTACCGAAAAACGTAGCGTTGGAAGACCTTCCACAAGGTGGAGTGATAACTTTGTAAGGCCGCAGGAATCCGATGGATGCGGGAAGCACAATACCGGTCAAAGTGGCGGTGATTGGGCAAGGCCTATTTCCAGCAGTGGACGTCTTTCGGCTGAAATGATCAAGCAATGGATTACAGTCTTACAGTTACGTCTAACAAGAATCAACGACGTTTTTTTAAGATTGATGGACCAAATGTTCCTACTCGCGAAAAAGGAGGAACAAGAAAGGCAGGAGAAAGGAGATTGAAAGGAGATCATTGAGTGACACCACTCCAAACCATTATTGGGTTTCAATCTGCAACACCCAGTGTTTTACCAATTTTGTTTATTACTTATTTGTATTCTGTAACAGCAATTTATTTACTAAAGTCAAATTACAAAAAATATTATTAATTACTAGCTTTCGCCCGCGTGTCTTTATTAATTATAGCCTATTATTACTCAGTGATAATATAGAATTCTACTGATGATTTTCTAAAATCAGTTCAGTATTTTTTGAGTTTATTCATAACAAACAAAAATATAAATCTTTGCTCTTTATAATATTATTGAAAATGTAGTTTCAGGTCCTTGGAGCTGCATTTTTTTTCTCCTGCATTGTGATTCACCACAGGCTTCTTTCAAATATTTAAAATGGGTGTACCAGATTATTCTACGTGATTCAAATAATTTGTTTGTGTCAGAATAACACCTAGTCTAGATAAGGCATGGCGCACAGTTCGCGTCAAGCCCACGCCCACACCACAAGATTCATTGTTACCTTAATATTCGGTTACACTTTGGAAATTGTTAAGTGTGTCATCGCTTTTGTGTTCCAAAGGGCGATAAGCTAAGGTTAGATTTTAATACTGCAAATGAAGAACATAATTTTGTAGATATTTGAATGATTAAAATATTACATATTTGATGAAGATGGGAACAATCACTCAATACACGGAGTTTCTTGCCCCTTCTTCTCCATACGCCAGTATGCTTTGGAATGTGCAACTGACCGACCCCTTAACAGTTCAAAAGTGGTAAATGATTTAATTGTAATAAATGCTTTACACACATGTTTAATCTAAAAAAGTAATCTTATGGAGCAATAAAACGGGATGATTAAGTAAATCGTGTTATAAACCCTCTGAAACCTCCCAAATTACCTGCGTAATCAAACGTGATCCCTGTGACCACTAATCCTAGATTCACTATGCAGGTTTTATGAACAGATAATTACAAAACACGTATAACTTTTACAAATCAAGAATCATTTATTATTTATTTATTAAGCAAGATACACCAATGACATATTTACAAGAATAGTAACAATAGGTAATCACGAGTCTTCAATACTGTGTAAATACATCACTTATAGGCATACTATTACACAACATTGTTATTAAAAGATGAACAACTATTCGATGAATTTTTTAAATCAAATCAATATAATATTTGCTTAAACATTAATTTGAGACATAATAGAATTGCGTAATAAAATTAGAAAATAAAATAAAAATAATACATTGCATGAGAACAATGTGTTGTTCTCATGTTCAATAAAATAACATACAAAATCACAATAAAATATCCGGACATAAAGTAACAAAACATATAGAATAAAATTATATAAAGTATTTAAATGAAATGATATAAGATAAAGGAGAAAAAAATTAAAATATCATGAAAAACCAAAGTCATTATTAGTTCATTACTTTAGCTGAAAAGTTCATAATATTTTCTGTTTTTTGTAAACCCCATCTAGTCGAATCAACTAAATCATTTTACATCTGCATCAACGCCCGTCAATAAAACCTAATCTCTCACGAATCAGAAGCTATTAATGTTCCTAATTACAATTATAAACACAACCAAATCGTAATAACAGATATATTCCCACACCTCAATTTGCAGAAACAAATAGTAGCTGATATTATAATATCGTTTCATGTCTGAACGTGGGTGTCAACCGAATGTTATGTGGTTCAGGGTTAGTATTGTTACTATTTGTGACTCATTTGTCTGCCGTTGTGAATTCTCCATAGTTGATTTCTGAAAATTACCGATTGGTATAGTTCTAACTTGTCTTCAGCAATATCAGAGCGTCGTTTTGACACGAGTTATTAAACCGCCACCGTCATAAATAAGACGATTAGCCAAATTGTGTCTATATCCGGACTTTTAATTAGCTGCAGTAAAACGACACTTCTGACTGTCATTTTGTGAATATAGAGCGTTTAATCAAATAGTTCCTTTGCCGTAATGTTGACTCCACTGTACTACACTGCTCCAGCGTATTCGTGTTCCTACGGCGCTACCTAATAAGTCCGTTGATATAGTTTAACAGTGGAGCCAACTGCAACATTACGGCATTGGAACTATTTGAAGAAACGTACTGTAACTTAGATTTTTTTTAACGTAATGACATAATGCAGTGTCATTTTACTGCAGCTTATTAAAATCCGACTGTGGTGTGTCAGAATTATGAGTAGAACACAACATTTTGACCACACGCCACTGTCACAAAAAACGGACAAGCCAAATTGTGACGGGCACGCGGGGTTTTCCAGCAGTAACTTCTGAAGTATGTGACTAGAGTAACTTTGTGAGGCAAATTCTGACTTTTCTGACAAGAGAAGCTCATGCTGAGATAAAATATTAGTAGATATCTATGTTAATATCTGAGGGGCAATTCCCATATTTTTTTAAGGACGTTCGCATTCGCATCTCATATGCAATCTATAGAAAAAAACAATCAAATTACCAACATTTTTGACAAGTTTGACAGATTGCGACTTTAATGTGAACGTTTTTTTAAGTACGAGAATTGGCATTCAGATCGTCCCAGGATGCAACGGACCCAGGAACTTGTATAGTTAGTCATAAACACAACCCATAATTATCCACCTCTAATCTACCTATAAATCCAGATTTTTACACCCAGTAAGCAGCACATGAAACAGTCGTAGAATTAATTCGTGATCTATGCGTTATTATGAGTCATGCGCGCGCGCATTCGATCTCACGGTATTCACGTCGACATGACATAATAATAGTAATGTTGCTTATCAAATATGATTGATTTTGTGTTGGTTAGTCCTTCTCTAAGGTTGGCGTGATCATTTAATTGTAACGTCACGATTATTGGACTGGGATGATTTGAACTTAAATAAATAATGGGAGCATGTTCATTTGATAGCAATTCATGTACCTAATTATATTTTTAATTTTGGTTAGTTTTAGTAGGATATTTTATTTTTATTTTTGTTATTCATGAGTTCCTATAGTTAGCTAGGTTAGTAGAATAAAGATTATTGTAATGTATTAATGTTAAATTATATATTAATATTATAAAGATCATCATTAATATTATAAGATTATCATTTGTTTGTTTGTAAGTTTGTATGTCAGGGGTAACCTCTGGAACTATCAGTTGGATTTGAAAAATTCGTTTTGGATTGGGCATTGGGCTATCCAATTGTTGAGGAAGGTCATAGGCTCGCGGACAAAGTGGCGGGCAGAAGCTAGTGATAAATAATCTTGAAGAGTATACCCAAACAAAGTATGCTATTTATAATTGGAGTTGGCTTCCAAATTACTCATAGGTTGGTGTGATGTATCAATAGTTCACACGGAGCGCATGTCAGCTGATCCAACTATATTGAAATTAGACAAATTATAAGTTATTGGGCTTTTGACTGGCAGGAACGACTGTCTTGGTTATAAAAACAAAGCCTAGAGTTTTACCAAATATTTTGGGGTAGGCTTCCAGTCTAACCATATGCAGCTGAATACTTACCAGTATTTTACATGGAGAGACTGCCTATCTGACCTCCACAACCCAGTTACTGGGTAATACGATACCCCTTGGTAAGACCGGTTGTCAGACTTTCGGGGTCCTGACTACCCCGTACCTAACGCCTTTCAAAGATCGACGAATGATAGGATCAACAGTTTAATGTACTTGAAGACGGAGAGGTCTTAGTATGTAAATAATGAAATAAATAAATAAATAAAGATTGTCACCCATCCACAGACTAACCGCGGCAAGACAAAAAAATTAAAACCAAGACGAATTGTTACAATTCAACGTAATACGGAGTATTCTCGATTCCTCTCTCTTTCTTTTTTTTTTTTTTTGTAGTACCTCAGGCCCTAGTTTTCTGGCATTTTTGCTGAACTGGGCCTATTTGGCGCATTCGTGAGGTACACATTCCTGTTTTTTATTTTAAATGTATTATAATTATGTTGTGCTGTGTGTCTAAGTCTGTGCTAAATAAATGTGTTTTCTTTCTTTCTTTTCTTTCTCACGAGTGGGCACAAATTGACAGACTGACGCAAGTGGATCTTTTCGTTCACTGATCTAAGCACTTGACTAAAACAAAATTACACAACACACTTAATTACCCACATACACCTACAAAACAATAAAAAAGAAATCAACGCAAGGCCGTCATCGCAAAAACAATGCACAAATCAAAAGTTTTCCACCCACCGTCTCTCATTAGCACTAAATAGTACAGCCTTGTACTTCCCATATCCGTACCTTTTGTACGCAGATTGGAAAGTAATTACTGCCTGCAAGACCCACACTTGACGAGTTTCACACCCACGTGAAATCAAAAGCTTAACTTGAAGATGTGTAAGTACCTTTTGAGTGCTCTTTATATTGTTGGGTTGGAAGGTAGTGAGGTACGATTGTCGATACTCGATTATCGAAATGGAAGGCGAAAGGACCAAAATTTAAAACTCTTTTACTTCGTTGCGTTACGAAGTTACTTTCATTTGAGTTCGTACTTTATATTTTAAAACTCTTAAAGGTAATGTCTGAAAGATTTTTCCTTACTTTTGTCCTCCCAAGTATGTAAAATGTGGAGAAAAATCTGTGCAAAAATAAGGCAAAAATATAAATTACTGATCTCTTTGGCTTGAATATTGCGATATTCAAACGCTTCAATGGAAGAAATTACATGTAAGTGCAAACCTAGTAATATTTAAATTACTCATTAACCTTTGATCAGAAACAAGCTTCTCAAAAGAACATCCTTTTCATGTGAACTCTACTACGTTCAAAATAACTTTTCGCTAGCGATTGTCGACAAGGAACCCGCTAGCAACACAAAAATCATGCTCTTGCGCACTGACAAGCGCGTCCGACGAGCATTTTGTTATTGGATTAAACTATTACCACATTAGATTTACACCTTCGTCCATCTTTACCATCCTTAACAGAACTACATTAAGAACTAAATTGCATTTTCAAAGGTGTTTTTCAGAGGTTGTTACAAAGTGTACTAGGTACAATAGAAATAATTAATCTCGAGTTAAGCGAACGAAGGTCGTCTCTTTAGTAATCGTTTAATTGGTACAGATGCTGAATTGGAGTTTTGATAGCGGAAGAGTGGGCGGTGTTAAGCAAGCTGGAATTTCAAGACAAAAAGAAGACGGGATGTAAAGTTGTTGCATAATCTTAAATGACACAGTCATAAGAAGTGTAAACATCTTGGACTATAGAGTGGTTCTGCTGAATGTTTAGGCACTTGTGAGGCTGCGGGTTACTCTAAATTTAAAAGAACCAAGAAGGTTACAATTTATTTACTTGACAGAGTGGCCAGTGGCAAGCTTTTTGGAGTTTTGTGGAGGAACTTTTTACCCTTCACAGGTGATCTCTTTTTTGTTATATAAAAAAGTTATCTCTTTTTTTGCTGAAAAGCCATTTTCAGATTTAAAAAGTTTCATTGTGGCGGCATCTACATCGCCACATTCAAACAACGCATCATAGACGTCACATAAATCCTGCATCGCGCACTTAGAGTTTACTGCATGAACGACATATATAAAACTGTCAGACATCAATCGTTGGGCAGTCGTCCGCCAGACATGATACCCGTTTGGTCGGAGGATCCTCTCTTTTCTATAGAGGATGAGTGAACTTTATACCCTGTTCCTCGTACCTCTAAACAAAATATGTAACATTATTTGCAAAGATTGGCAATGCGTCGACAATTATGTTGTTGGAAGTATCTGTTGAAGGTAGTGGAAGTGATTTAACGCTAGCAAGGACTCCGTGTCCGTGCTAACGTTAAATAAAAATAATTGTTTGGAAAATCCAAAAGTGCACTCCTCATCACACTCATTCATAAACGAAAAACAAATTCAAAACATAGTTTCTAACAAAAATGAACCATTTATCACTTTTTATGAAGTATGTATAATTGACTGCTTCTTAACCCATCAATACGGGTAAAATAAAATTTCTAGCCTCGCCACCCTTACGTAATGTCAAAGACTATTTATTTTGTTACTTACTTTGTGGGTTGCTAGGCAACGGAATGTCAAGCCAAGGTTGGAAATATTTTGATTTAGATATTATATTTTAATTAGTATTTTATTAATTATAATTAAACTACTTTGAATAAAAGAGCCATTTTCAATAGGGTTCCATGGCTGAAATGAATGTATAAAAAAAAATTGACTAAATTAATTGACGTTATCGCAAGCTACAATGTTTTCAGGTTTCATAAATTGACTGACAGGATTTTTTTTTCAACTATTTTGATGCTTTTTTCATTTCTGCTGCATTAAATCAATTGTTAAAAAGTACAATATTAATCTCCATTTAATCATCTATACAATGGTATATAAATTAGGTAGGTTCTGTGTACTAGCAGGAGTGTAACAATAAAAACAGTTGCAGAAATGGGGCAAAAAAAAATTTTCGATCGTAGAGCACACTCTAATGCTTCGCATTATGAGTCGTGCAAAATAAATGTCGATTTAGGGAGAAAGTCTTTAAATGACAATAATATGACAGAGTTAAATGAGACTATCCTTTCAAGAAGTATCTGCACAAAAGCCCATAAAATATCGCAAGCACAGTTATTAAAACAACACAACATCACATAAGGGTTTAGTGGGTCGGCTGCGGGTCGCGAGGTCACAGATTCGAATCTCGTGATGGGCGTAATGTGATGTTTATTATACTGAGCTACAGGTTAGGCTGGGAGTAGGCTAGCTAGACGTCTGACCGACGAAGCTGGAATCGTGTGTTCCGGTGTTTATGTTAAAGCTGGTGGATTGACAGGTTTAAGAGATATATTATGTAGATATTATAAATTAAATTCGTTTTTTTGTATCTGTCTGTGTGACCACGTTGTTCTACTAAACTACGAACGAAATTTTAATGCGGATTTTATATAATTTATTCCGGAGAGTTTATGTGTATAAAACATTAATATTTAACTTACATAAAATGTTGCCCATGAGCATATCAACGCCCATATTTTTATGAATATTCATGACAAATTATTGAAAATTAACTTATTTTTTGAGTAGTGTTTTTGATATATCCTATGTTATTGGCTCGATTTGAATTCTGTTTATTATTTCTAAAAGCTTATGAATTATTTTATCGGATTAATTAACATTTCTTATTTAAACTATGAAAAAAAAAAACGGAGGTGAAGACATTTTTTTCAGCATTTCTAAAACGCGTTCAAGAAATGTCAGTGTCAAAATTTTTAAGGAATATTGTACACTGACAACTCTTGAACACGTTTAGATGTGCTGAACGCGTTAAATTTCAATGGTGAGATTTGCACTAAGGGATTACGTCAAAGGATGCGTAGTATTGTGTTCTCTTGGCTGTCAACAACAACAAATTTTAATTTATTACCAGTCAGTCTACTTACTTAGTCACTATCGTCATTTCTCCTTGAATCTTTGGTCATGATGGTCAACGTTTCAATGATAAAAAACGCGCATATTCTCAAGTGATCAACGAGCTGCTGCAGCTATGATGATACCACATTATTCATGTAAGATGTTAGGTTACAGTATAATCTGGAATTGGTAGCTGATTTCCGGCCACCGTAGGCGCGGGCCTGCAGACGGAGAGCAACGGGCAGCTCGCCGTCCGATAAGGACCAGGCCCGGGTCGACGGCGCGTTGTGTTCCACGCGCGCCTCAAAAAGATGTCAACAAAACTGACAGGGTCCGCTAGGACCGATGCCTGCCGGGGTTGCGGGTATTCCCAAGGGGAAACCGTGGCCCCTGGCAAGGCAAGGGAAGGAACACGGGTGGGTTTTAGTCAGTAAGAGTCTGAGACGCCCTTCCGCTCCGCCCAGAGCGGAAGAAGCCATTGGATAATTTCCCATCAAAAAAAAAAAAAGGTTACAGTATAATATATCTGTTACTGTGAGATAATAATAGTGTGAAGACGTAACTCATAAAACTAATTTCTGCAATTCCAGAAACTCGCATTCACACTGACAACACACCACGTTATAAATACCAAAAATAATCAAGAGAAAATTTAAGTCCAGCATTTAAAATAATGTAACCTTTTAATATACATGTAAATATCGTGGCATCTAAATAATGCCATAGCTCATCGCGATAGGTTCGCGCGTTAATTGCTGCGGCTGCGCAGACGGGACCTGTTATTACTAGGGTCGCTATAAAGGTGGGGTCTACACGAGACATCGCGTGACTGAAATTCTTAACCGCGCGTCTAGAATATTTTGTTGAGATTTCAATACTCAATTACTTACTCATAAAATGTAATATTTCAAATCACTATCCAGCTTTAATAAGCAAAGGGTCTAGAAAAATACTTTTAGGTACCTACCTTATTTACTATAATCATTAAAGAGATAGCAAAAAATATATACTGCACTGCACTGGGCTGAAAGATAGCTTGCTTCCTAGAATATAATAAATAGTTTACAATGAAATATGGCATTTGATTCCGAACTAATATTCTTTTTTTTATTGCTGAAACTACTCTTGACCTCGATCTCGCCTGATGTAAAGCGATGGATGAAGTCTATGATGTATCGAGCGTGCCCAGAACATGACTGTCTTTACTTCTATTACAACTATTTGGTAAATGCAAGTGTTACTGCTTTACCCTGCATCTTGAGTTTGCGACAAATTTTACCATAACCAATTAATCTTCCTAGCCTTTTCTCAACTATGTTGGGGTCGGCTTCAAATCTATCCGGATGCAGATGAATACGTTTTAATATTACCTTGAACATCAAACTGAAATTAAAATGATCCACAATGTGCCCATTGCCCATCCTTTCACCACTTCTAACGTGAATTTTAACCGCGCAACCGCGCGTCTGTTTATCGCGCCTCATCTACTAACCCCTTTACCCTCCGCCGCCGCTCTAATAGCCAAGTCCGACCATTGTGCAGTATAGTTCGCGATATTTTGTAATATATACGTACTGACCATCTCCAGTAATAACATAGCTAGATTTATACCTCCATAACATCCAGCTGGACCGTGCGTTCTCTCAAATACTTTTGTTCTAAGGTACTAGTAACTGTATTTTGTAATGTATTTTAAGTATGTATTGTTAGAGGTTTAGTATTTTATTAGATACGTTGGAATGGAATGTGTTTTTGTTCTGGGGTAAAGTTTGCTATCGTCTTCATTTGTCATGTCATTTTGTAAAACTGAATGACTAGTGCAGGACGGGTTGACCGCTACAGTGAACGGTATTATAGTCCGCGCGCGACTGCTAGTCACCGCCGAGGTATATGAGCGGTGAGACAGGGGAGGTAGACAAAGGTCAAGTTAACTCAGACCGCCAAAGTCAAAATCAAATAATTAATTTCAATTACGCACATAAAAGGCACTTTTAAACGTCGAAAATTTACAAAAAATTGATTTTATTCTAGTCGCCCTTTCCAAAAGGTAGTTTTCGTGTGGAGAAGAATGGGCAAGATGCCAATTTTTTCAATGGCGCCCTCCTCCGTTTCACCGCTCACAAGCGGCGGTGACAAACAGTCGCGCGCGGACTTTAGGTAAAATTGTAAGCAGTAGCAAACTAATTTATCGCAGTTTTGTAAGCAAATAGAGGACGGAGTATGTGTGCAGTGATAACCTAGAGGTGTGATTCTCAGACTGCCAAGTCACAGGTCTCGAGTTCGAACCCAAGGCACGCACCTCTGACTTTTCGAATTTATGTGAGTATTGTACAATTATCACTTGCTTCAAAAACGGTGAAGGCGGCATGCTTGAGAGATATTTAATTTTCTCGACGGCATCTGAAGCCAAGGCCCATGGGCGGCTTTAAAACTCTGATACCATGGGACCAAACGTTTGGTCCCATAGTGAAAGTTGTTCATAATGATGAGTATAATGACCCCTTTAGAGGTTGCTGGTGTTTTACAAATAACCCTGTATATTGGAAGGGATAATAATACTTATATTCAAATATATATAAATATAAATAGTGATTTTGAAGTGAAAACTTCTTTACCGGTGTTGTGCACTTTTTTTGGGATGGGTAAAAAATGTTAAACTCGCGTCAGAACACTTGACCTGATCGAAAATTCGTAAGATGTTAAAGTTTTTGTTGACAGCGTACTCTGTTTTATTTTTTTTATTTTTTTTTAATGGAGCTACAGCGTTTCTTTTTGTACTGACAGCAAGCCATTCTTGACATTTTCGTTAGATGGCGATACTTAGTTTTCACTTCAATCGGCAGTCCCAGACTGCCTCGTTTTATTTTCAGCTCGCCGTTTCGTGACTCTAACTCTACTGTAGACCTACCCATTATCTATGACCTGTCCATCCCGTGTCGTGGATAAGAACACCGTGAAATATACATTGAGTGTCTCTTTTATTCCTTACGGGGACCTAAGTATAGCATTGTGTCGCGAATCTAGACATCCGCAACACAAATCTATCTGGCCATAAAACCTTAAAGATCAAAATCTCCCATTCTCTAGAAGAGGGTACTTGGGCCTACACCTCTGCCGTACCCCAAACACGAACATTTTTACTGAAAACGTGACTACAGTATTTGTTATATGTAAATTAGCGATTTGTCCAATGGCTGCACGCGAAACTTCTCAGGCTACCTTTGATGTTCAAGTTTTTTAAACCCACAATGCTTTAGACAGACGAAATTAAACCTTATGATAACTTCATAAAGTAAATTTTAAGTTCTTGTTTGAAAGTATGAAGATACTCAAAGAAGACCAAGAATGATATAGAATAGGCTCGAACTGTGACAAATATCATTCATATGTGTCAAAAACTGTTTTTTATTATTTTATATTATGATTCATATGATTGCTGTCAGATCTAAAGTTAATGATATTTTTATGTTAATTTTTACAACATTAATTGATCAAAATACGCACGCGTAACGCAGTGATAAATTAAAATAACTTTTTTGCGTTTTTTTTTTTGCGATTCTGGCTACTGATTGACAAATTTAAAATAAAACACGGTTCACGGATTGCCCTAATGATGTAGAATCATAGATATTTAGAAATGACATCAGACAGGTAAACGCTTATTATAAAATCAATAAAAAAATTGTGATCATTTTTATAGCATCGTAAATTGGCCATAGATATGTTATTTTTTACCAGTCAACTTTTATGATTTATTGGAAATTATATTGTATCAGTTTATTTTAGTATAGTTATTTAATATTAATTTAGCAAAATTGTTAGTATTATTATTTAATCAGGTGATTTCGCTGCCTAAGTCGATTTAGATGTGCCATTTTTATTGTTAATTATCTATATTTTATGCTGTATTAAGTCGTTTATTCTTCCTATTTTAGGTTTCTGTATAAGCTATTTAAACGTTAAAACCCAAAAAGATATGGAAGCGTTTATATGTAACTGTTAAACATAACATAACATCTCGCCTTGATTCGAAGTGTTGGGCAGAGGTGTACTTGTACTACACCCACATTTCGCCAACTGTGAAAGGTACCTTTATGTATTACAACGTATTCTTTTATTAGTACCACCTTTTTACAATGCTCGGTGAAAGTTTTTCTTCATATCAGTTTTCAGACATAATGAACTGCTGAAAAACTTTATATGAACCAATTTTCATTATCTAATACCAGGACGTGACCGTTAGATCCGCTGCCTAGCAAAGTAGCAACCGACAAAGTAAATATCAAAATAAATAGTCTTTGACATTACGTAAAGATTGCGAGGTAAAAAAAATTACCCATATTGATGGGTAATAAGTTGTTTTTTTTTGTTAGACTATATAGAAAATAAATTAATATACTACTACAACTAATGAATATTATATTTAACCACATAAATGATAGTACTTTTATACTGATTAATAAAGCAATTCGTGCGAAATTATTCCCTAACCATTCCAAAATATTCAAAAATGCACAACGTTAATATTCTAACTTCTGCCGGCACTCCTGAGTGCAACCCGATGTTTTTTTTTTCCTTTAAACTGTCACCTCTATCATAATAATTATAACAGCTCAATAATAACGTCTACTTAGGCCACCATCTAAAATAATTTTGCTAACAAAGTCAACTCTATAGCATCCCTCTGTCGTCCTGTGTGGGTAGTATAAACACCGCGCTTAGGTAGACAATACGCACCGGGCAATATGCACTATTGAGAATGCAAACACAACTGCAGCAATGTCAGCAATTAAAAAAATATAAGCACTGGTATGGTACTCGCAGCTCCGGTTATGTGATTACCCTCCAAACGAATTTCAACTCTGTATCCCAAGCCATAAAATTCGATTTGTTTCGTAATGAGGTTAGAAAATAGGATTGTGTAATAGATTGTGAAACCTATGTGGTGCAGGTAAGGTTGGTTTTAGGTTAAAGGTTGTGATAAGTTACAATGTAGGGAAATCTATTTTACCTTATCTTTTGGTTTATATTAATGTGATACTCTATTACCTATAATAGCTATAATTTTTCGCACTTTTATTATCAGTTGATGCTGCTGCCTTGCTATTTCTGTTTTTTATGTAAAATAGTCTAAAAATATGTAAGTATATCAATAGAGAGTAGGTATCAATCATTATAATATTATTATTATCAGTAACAAAGTTTTATATTTTTCCGTTTTTTCTTTGTTTTTGTTTTTAATATGACTTAACACCTGTTAAATCTTTGACATCATCCTTCTCTTGAAATCACCGCTACGCCCACGTGCTAACACGATAACCACAATTTAAAATTAATTAAAACGAAAAAAAAAACGTAAATCTTTATTTATGAATATTCCGAACTGTTAACACTATAATTAATATAGTAACACTGTATGAATAATTTCGGAAAGAATTGAAACGAACAAATTGGTTTGAATTTTAAATTTCGAATGTTTCCTAAAAACCTTAACATACATGGTGTGGTTTCTTGTTCGTGACTTGTCAATTGGTTAAAAGATAAATAATTTAAATTATTATGTTGGTTCCAGATGTTGGATCCAACATTGGTGCCACACACGTTCATAAACAACGATAAAAATTACAGTTCTTTGAACAATAATTGTTTATTCCCAAAAATAAATCAGTTCATTTACAGATTCTTTAATTAGGTCATCATAAAATTGCTTTGTAAATAATATACGTATCTGGCTTATTATTTATTACTAAAACACAAAAGAAGCGGAGAATAAAATAATAAAAAAAATATTGTCGTTTTTTCTTATTGACCCCACAGAGCGAACCAAAAAGAAATGTTTGTTAAAAAAAACGAAAATGCAAATAACAGAGTGATCTGAACGCACCCGTAAGGAAAGTTTATATTATTTAAATATTTGAGCGTGTTCGAAATACGAATCATTATCTTTTCGCGAATGCAGAACAACATTCTAATTAGTAAACGATGTTAAACCCTAATTTTATGGCAGTAAAGTTTATTTTAACTTTTATTCATTACCACGGATGCAAAGCAGTTTTGTTAGAGCTTATAATTTCAGCAATAAGATTCAATTTATATAATTTGATTGGTGAAATAAGCTTGTAATTTCAGGCGCCACTTTTTGCAAGCGTATAACTGTAACATCAATTGGATTTTTGACGAAATTTCGTTGATTGCTTAATTGTTTAAGAACGACTGTTATTTCTTACATTTTTGACATGTGAACTTTTTTCAAGTTCGCTTCTTTTGAGTTCGGAGTACTTATGATGGGTTCTTGTTAAGTCAAAGTCTTCCGTGACTTAAGTGAAACGATTTTTCAATTATCGAGCATGGTTTACACTTCAACACTGTTGTAGGTACTTAGTATACATGGATATAATTTATAACATTCGGTATTTTATTTTAAAGTTTCCTAAAAATGTTAGCGCCATAGATCTTACTGAACTTCCAAGATTTTGATCCTGTGGTCTTTACCAATAACAAAGCTTTTAGTAGTTTAAACCGTAAGTAAGCTTAGGGCCTATTTCACGATGTCCGATTATCCACTCTTATCGAATAAATTCAAAAATGGAACAGAATTTGTATGAAATTATCTGGCAAGTAAGTTATTAGGAACTTAATCGTAGGTGTTCAAACAGGCCCTACATGTATCAAGACAAGACGTATTTTGACCCCATCCTGTATAGAACTGGCACTAATATTATTCTTGTCAGAGATTTTTTTTTTTATCCGAGTAGCGAGGGAGATACTTGCGTCGTGCGACCGCATAATTTTATTTATTATTTCTTCTATGGTTTCCATAAGTAGATCACAAATTTCAACACTTAATGTTACCATCCTAAATCAACTCAAGTGAAAGCCTACATGTCATGACCTTTGCTCTATGGTTCCACCTATTAATAAGACCTCATTGGTCAGAGTATCAATCGAAGCAGATAATTATAGTTTCCGGTCCACGAATTTAATAATAAAATATTTGAATGATGATCTTATGATCTTATTAATTTTTTGGCTGGTACAAGGAATGGGCGTTAAGTCGTGCATGGAAACCATACAAGGTTGGTGTGCTCTGTGGACCACCATGACACCATGTAAAATGAGATTGATTGTTTAGATAGCTGTATCTATATCAGCATTGATATCCTATTAAATTCATCTCCCAAGGTAGACAAAATCAAACTGGTTGCTAATTTAATTGTATAATTTATATATTTTTTATTATATGACATTGATTTTACATTCTGTGACTACTGCCTCACATATCGTACTGACTTATTAAATGTAAAAATTTATTAAAATCGTCTAATTTTACAATGTGAGCACCATGTATTTCTATCACATAATTAATTTATCTGTCGTTGCTTTATTTTTAATTCATTTTACCTATTGTGGTATAGTAATTTTATTCTAGGTGCATCGTCTTCACATAATATAACAAATGTACCTACTTATACAAAATATTGTAAAACATTTTAAAAGAGTAACGGTGGAGTTTCTTGCCCATTCTTCTCTATACGAAAACTACCTTTTGGAAGGGGCGACTATATATATATTTTTTTTGTTTTTGACTTTCAAAACTGCCTTACAAGGCCCTATTTGAAATAAATGATTTGACTGTGACTTTGAATTTAAAACTATTGTCAAATTATAAAGAGGTTTTTTTTCTTTTAATCTACTGAACAATTGGCAGAGCTCGACTGGACCAGTTGGTCATTGTTCGCAACGTTTACAGAACCAAATCTCACAGTACCTAGACCCAAATACAATTATTGATCAAGTAAATATGTTGCCTCTCTATCTATGGTCACTAGGAGCGTTTATTTTGAAAGTGGCAAAGTCGCAAATAGATGTCAAATAAAAATTCCCTGTTTTGATTAATTTGGCAATATTACTATAGTTAATTTTATTGATTCAGTCATGACTTTGCGGAAATCTATTATAAACTACAATAGACGACGTATATTTAGTAACCTAATCCGTTTAACTGTTCTTAAAGAGTCACGACAACCGCCGAACGCAAAGACCAGACGTTTATTTGCGTTTGGCGCTTGTTGTGGCAACACCTCGTTTCTGGGTTTGCAACAAGTCAATCGTCCTCCTTAGGTTGCCTCGTTGAAAGGTGAAGCACGTGTCGATTTTTTACAAGGTTCTTTAGGACTCTTTAAGAACTGTTAAGCGGATTAGGTTACTAAATATACGTCGTCTATTGTAGTAAAATATTACTATGCCATTGTGGAAATAATAAAAGTGGCTAAATAGCGAACTATAATGCTGATTAGGAAATGCAAAAATTAATATCTTAACACCGAATATTTAGTTTTAGATGTAAAAAAGTATTAAAATTTCCAAATGCCTTTTTTACACCTAAAACGGTTACAACATGAAATCCAGTGATATAATTGCAATTCATTATTAAAATTCTAGTTCGCTAGTTAGCCACATTTCTTATTTCTATTTTTGAGGAGGAGCTCGTGGCTAAGTAATAACAAGCCGCACGGATCGATCCATCAGGTTAAGCTACGCTTGCCAGGGTTGGTCAGTGGATGGGTGATCATCTTTACATACCGAGACTCCTCCGTGCCTCGGAAAGCACGTTAAGCCGTTGGTCCCGGCTGTCATTTGTGGATCTTTGACAGTCGTTACGAGTCGTCAGAAGCCCGAAAGTCTGACACCAGTCTTACCAAGGGGTATCGTATTACCCAGTAACTGGGTTGTGGAGGTCAGATAGGCAGTCGCTCGATGTAAAATACTGGTATTCAGCTGCAACCGGTAAGACTGGAAGCTGACCCCAAGATAGTTGGGAAAAAGGCTAGGAAGATTGAATCAAAACATGCAAATATTTGACAGCCATTTGCGACGTTGCCAACTTTTAGGATAACCCACACAATTTTACTTTACATTCAGTGTCAATTCTTTGGTTCTACACTAAAAGTCCTGCCTACCACGTAGTATAAAGAATGCTAGTAGCACGCAATAAGTGGCGATTACCGCACATTACAGTGCGGTCGTCAGATCAGCGCTTCACTGTCATTACTAATGTGAGCTATTTGAGCTCTGCGGTTGAGCAGGTCGGGGGCTTGAGGAGCTGCGAAGGTTGGAAGGTTCTTGAGAATAATCTATCATTTTTTATAGCCTATCTAAATAACATAACATAACATCACGCCTTGTTTCTCCGAAGGGTTGGGCAGAGGTGTACCTGTAGCAGGTACACCCACATTTCGCCAGTTATTTTTTAAGTTCCATGTAATAGGTGGCGAGCCTATTGCCATCCACCGGGCACAAATCCAGACTTCGGGCTGCTACTGAGAAATTCCAGATAGAAAAACCCAATAACACTTCTCAAAACGGTGAAGGAAAACATCGAGAGGAATCCGGCATGTCTAATATATAAGTAATTAGTTATAAGTATAGATACTTCAATTTATAAGTGTATTAAGTGGGAATTAAGTGTTCGCACTATTAAACCTTTTTTTATTACTGTTTGTTCTGTTCCTGCAGACAAACCGTGAAAACGGTTTGTGGGGCATAGTTTTAAGTTAAGAGTTTTTATAAACCTTGTTTATGATAAATAAATAAATAAAAATAATAATAAAAGAACCAGAAATTCGAATACATGTGACGTCTACCAACCCGCACTGGGCCCGCGTGGTAGATTACAGCCCACTCTCTCTCACAGAGAGGAGGCCTATGTCCCAACAGTGGGAACATTATAGGCTGATATCAATAATATTAATTGATTTTAAACCATTTTAATTAATGTAAATAAATAAATAGAATCTCGTATTCTTCACGAAGGTTTCGTTTGATTTAGGCTTAAAAAGTGTTTATGATTTAAATTGATACAGATTCTACTGATTATTGATCTACTGCTTGAAATATTGTGCTCTTGATACAAGCTGGTATTCATATTTTATTCCTTCTAAAACATATAGCAGAAAAAGAGCCTTTCTCACCCTACACAAAGGCTTACATTCTAGCACTGACTACCACCATAAAACTCTCCAGCCAAGTTCTTGTTTCATGGCTCATTGTACGTAGTTTTTGTAAGCCCGAACAGTATTGGTATCTTCGCGCATAAGCTGCGGCAAAGCGAAATGGTCAAAACGCTCAGTTGGTTTTTGCTCGGTACAACGTTCGATTCCATGTTCACTTATTGTCAGTTTATTGAGCAAAAACTTGTGTTTGTTTGAAAAAGTATGGAATTTATGTTTCTAGAGTTGATGGTTTTTGTTTGGAATGAGTTGTATGGGATTCTGTTTTGCAGTTTTTCTAGTATTGTGAGTATTTCTTTATTTATACTCTTAAAATTTTGAAGTAGGTAATGATAGAAGTGGAGTTCGCTCAAGGCAGAGTTCTACGAAACTAAGAGAATCTGGAGTGTGTGGAAATTTAGATTCAGGAAGTACCGAGGAGACGAGGGATAAACACTGCACCGATAAAGGTGATCCGCCCCTTTCTTAGCATCATTATAATGTCATCTTTTGAAGTCACTATTTTTTCCCCAAAATTTCTAAGGTCTTAAATCGATGTTAAACAAACATTAACTTTATGTAAGTGTAAATAAAGTTGATCTAAGACTGACTAGTACTGTTCAAATAGTCATAATAAAATATAAGTTGTAGCGCAAACTGAACCTTATGTGTAGGCATGATAGTTTATTTTTTCCTAAAAATCGTGTTTGTTTACATGTTTGGCAAATACATTGCGAACGCAAATTACATACACATACATACATAAACTCACGCCTTCTTTCCATGGGGGTAGGCAGTAACCACAAAATGCCACCTGCTAAGATCCTTACATACTCCTTTTGTTTCGTTTACATTCATACATCTGGTCATACACGCTCGCCGGTTGCGAGTACTACGCACCTGTCCTTTCTGAAGAACATCACCAAGATCACTATAAGTCCTTCTAGGACGTCTCCTGGTGTTTCCACCAACATTTCAGTTAAAATCAATGTCACTTTCTGATAGAGATTTGCACAAAATCACAGTCATTGTAACATCTTTACCTAACAAGTGAAAATTATATAAAAATTTTACTCCATCACCAGACCCTGTTCATTATCTATCTATAACCTATTCATTGAGACCATTCCAATGACCCCAAACACGGCCTGTGCTGTAATTGGGTAAATGAGTTGGGTATCTTGCCAACTCCAGGTGATGCAGCAGCATCAGTTCAAGGTCACTATGTTCTTTTAATATCATTGAAGTAACAGAATACCAAATTTCAAATCGATCAGACCTGTGGAAGACGATCACAACCACTCATCAACTAGAAAAGAGCTGATAATCTTTAAACGGCTGAACCGATTTTAATAAAACATGTCTAAGAACCATAAAAAAAAACCTGCTTTCAAATAAAAAAAACCGCATTGAAATTTACCCGTTAAAGAGCTACGGTGCCACAGAAAGACACACACATAGCGGTCAAACTTATAACACCCCTATTTTTGTGTTGGGGGTTATTATTACCACTCCAGTGACTTATCTAACTGTCAATACAATAAAAAACAAAACAACATCAATTAAAATTCAACATTTATTTATCTAAAGCACACACGATCTCGACCAACCATTTCTAATGTCGAAATATTTGACAAATTGCTCGGATTGCCCGAACCAGAGCACTGTGGCATCGGTGACCGAGCAATATAAACAACCAATTACTTCGCTTGATTTATAACGAGCAATTATTTATTGTCTGAGCTTATTCGCGTTTTAATTGTTGGGATTGATGCAATACCGATCGGGTAGAGGTGCTGGTTGATGGCTTTGATAAATGGACTACTTCTGTTAATTTGGAAGTAGTCATCATAATAAATCCTTTTTAACCGACTTGATATCAAAATAGCTTCTATGTTGTCTCGGAAATAATGTACCTAATTCGGTATCTTCTCTACTCTACTACTGCCGATGTCTACGGCGTAATTATGTTTATTGTAATAAATTGAACTTTGGACCTCCTGACTGGAAAACGAGGGTAAGTTTTGGGGTTTTACAAGAATCCTATATACCACTTAGGTGTAGTTTTGTTTTAGAATATAATTCTAAGCTTCGATGACTACATAATTATAAAGAAGAAGAACTTCTTTAGTAGCTGTTTATTAGTATCTTAGTGATCAAAGGGTCTAAGCCTAAACCTTTCATGTTTTACCGGTGTTTGTCAACTGTAGAGGCAACGTCGATATTCCTTTCTTGTAAGGTAACAGTTAGTTAAGTCCTCTAGAAATCCTAACCTTAAATCTCAACGTTGAAATAAAGTACCTTGCTCAAATGTAATAATTTAACTTTCCGCTATACATTTAGAACGGTTGACAACAAGTGCTCTTACCCTGCAAGTAGACGATATATTTTTCTCAATATTAATAAGACCACCCGTCGGGAACGCCTCGTACGATATTAGTCGAGTTCGACATTAGTTTATTTATTTGCCGATAGATCACGCGGTTTGTGATAAATTGTTACGTTTAATAGTGGCCTCTTATAGTTAATTATTGTTGTTCGAAAAAGGCGAAATATTATTAAAGTCAGTATGTGAAATCAAAGTATATGAGAGAAGTGGTGGCCCAGTGGTAACGGCCCCGACTTACGAATTGTAGTTCGTGGGTTCGACCCAAGCAGGCAGGCGCTTTACTTTGTGTTTATAAATAATTTCATCACCACTGCTCTCAAGGCGGTGAAGGAAAACATCGTGAGGAAACCGGCATGTTTTGAACGAAAATTCGAAGACATGTGACATCTACTAACCCACACTGGGCCCGCGTGGTAGATTACAGCCCACTTGCTCTCACAGAGAGGAGGCCTGTGTCCCAGCAGTGGGAATTTTAATAGGGTGATTATGACTGCATGTATGTGAAATCATTTCTCACCAAGTTTTCCTTTTTGCTTATACATAGTATTACGAAAAAAACGCGGTTGTGTTTTTTGGCATTCATCGTAAAATTATGTATAAACGATACCGATTAATTGATTATGCTATATCTAATGAAGACCAACAATTACTGCTATAGAAAATACATAGTAAAGGGTGGCACTGTTGATCCCATGAATTAATCCTCACAATTTTACTATCTGACATCATGATAACTGTGAGTATTGAATGAGACTCAATGCCCAGAATCACCTGAAACCAACCTACATAAACGTAACCATAGGTTGCCTCGCTAACATCTTAAAAAATGGTAACAACAACACCAAAATTTTCTATTATTCAGCTCAAAACAAATAAACATTTTCCTCAATATCTATCAAAGTCGCCTCTCATTACAGCTCATGTTTAAACATCTGTAAACTCTTGCGCAGAAAAATGACACGCATTATGTTCGACGGCCATAATGATTGGTTATGGCGGTGGTAACAAATAGTGCTAATTTTATATAATTGTAATATTTATACGCACATCGGAAGCGACCGAGGTCAGCCAACTGGAGGTCGGACGGACCTATGGTTGGGGGTGGTTCACAATGGACTGTAGTGCGGAAAATCACGAAAGCTTTACGGAATGCCTTTACGGTACAGGATACAGTATACCAACGATTTTCGTGATTTTTCTTGTATACGTGTAAATATAGGCATCAATGAACATTTTGTATTAACCTTTAGGCGAAGTTTGCAGACTAGGACTATGAAACAGAAAGCCTCAGTTCTGCAGGTTTACAATGTTACAAACACCATGGGGCTATAAATCCCAAAACTTCATTCTCGGGGTCACCAAGAACTATGAGGAACAGGGTGTAAAGTTCAGTCATCCTCATTATAAAGGAGATTCCTTCGACCAAACGGGTGTTATGTCTGGCAGACAACTGCTCGAAAGTTGATTTCAGATTGTCTTATATATATTGTTCGCGCAGTAAATTCTAATTGCGCAATGCAGGATTTGTGTGACGTCATGTCTTTGCTACGTAGTTCGTATGTGGTGGCGGTGTAATAGCTACATGGTCATTTATTTATAAGTAGCAATTAAATGATTGGCAGAATCATCCTAACGAAGAAAATACCACCTCCTAAGTGATGAAAATTAATCATCCAGATCGCTTGTTTACGATTTAGACTCGTAAGTACTCGTACCGTTGTCGTATCATCCTCGCATCGACGTCGTTGGAAACAAATCACGACAAAGATACATAATATTCAGTAGGTACATTAATACACTGTACACTGCGGTACAAAATGCACGTCCCGCTCCATCCTACACACAGCCTAAAGTAATACCCTGTGAAATCTTAAATCAATTTAAAAACAGTTATTATGAAAGGCTAGGCTGGGGCCCTTATTGTTTTTAATGGGCCTTTTCGGCCCGGGCCGACTAAGTGCCCGTAATAATGTGATAGCATAGGATTTTGTATGCAGACTTATGTTGTGATAAAGGGTACTTTGTGATGTGTCGACTATAAGATTAAGGTGATTGTTTTGATGGTGTATTGCTATTATGTTAAATAGAGGTAGAAAAGGTTGTCTTTTGAATAGAGGTACTGTTTTTTAAGCTGTGGCTAAGCTTTCTTATTTCCGGCAAGTTGCTTCTGAGAACAATGCTTCAAGATTAACAACCTTATTTATCTATCGAAACGTTTGTTTGTTGTTGTGAAATTTTTGTTTCATTTTATTAAATATGAATTACTTCCTTCATTTAATATGTACTAATTAGGTACTGGATACTGTCACCTTGCATCATCCCAGTCCTGAGCAAAGGCCATGATCATGACTTACCGCCTCTATTGAACTAATAGCAAAAATATTAAATTATGAAACTTTAAATTTAACAAAAAAAAAAATCCATGGTTTTTATTGCAATCTATCATTCTTGCAGATATTCAGCATTATGTTTGATATTATTAATGGGATTGTACGGAAGCTGTCCAGTGACTGCCCCGTTCATTCTTACAGCCTCTTAAATAAGGTCTTGAGGAATCTTTCTCTTTAGTCTTCTGGCGACTGTTTGGGTGTTCATCAGGTTTACTGCAAGGATCTTTAGATGATTTGTGATTCGCTCTTTGTATGCCTTTGTCATTTCTGAAAGTTCTTCTATTAAACATTTAACATAAAATTTGACAAACTTTATACTTTAAAAAATATGTATATAACTTTCGTTATTATCGTCCATATTTTAACAACTGTGGGTAGTGTTGGTTATTGCACAATAGAAAAACCGTTTGCAGTTCAAATCAAATTATAATTTACGATCAAATTAATCACACACACTCTAGGTACACGATAAAACTACACGGAACGCGCAACAGTTTCTAAACGTCTTCACTGTTTGACTGCCACCCATGCAATCTGCTTAGCTCCAGCCGGTCCGAGCATTATGTTGTAGACTCTGTCGAGCGCTGCTAGGCGGCGCTGGCGTCCCGATTAGTCAACTCAGTAAAGTATTTCTGACCCGTTTGACCGTTACAGTGGACATCTGGTGGGCATAACAATTAAAATTCTATTGTGTCTCGTTAATGGCAGCTGTAGGTCTAAAGTTGTACAAACGCGCCGATTTCACATCAGTGTCATCATCATCATCATCATCATCATATCAGCCGAAAGACGTCCACTGCTGGACATAGGCCATCAGTGTCATACAGACAAAAATTACTGGAATAATTTACAAGAATTTTTTTACTACCTTCTTCATCAAATAATTCAAACTCTTTTCAGTCTAAATAAATCAAAGCCTCCAATCCAATATTTGTTATAACAAAGCCTCTGTTTTCAATTACGAACTAATTGAATCAGAGCTGAATTGAATCATAGCAATGATGGGCAGTGTTAATAAGTATCGTGCGAACCGGCCGTATCATCTCGAACACTGCGATCCTGTCTGTAATCTAATAACGATAAATTAAGGCGAAGTGCTTCCTTAAGATTGAGTGCTATTAAAATGTTATTCGTTAACGTTATTGAGTCCTAGGATTTGTCTGCAGTTGAAGAATTAGAATGAAGGGAACATTACTGCTATGGACAAACTAAACTAGTGTTTAAAAAAAAAATGGTTTTTATAGAATAGCAATCTAATTCTACATGCAGTTTTTTGTTGTAAAATCATACTTATCTTTAAAGTAAAACTATACAAAAATTAGTGACTTAAGTCAAATGTTGATTTATGAGCTCTATAGTCTTACTGTCCGTAAAAATTCTCAATGCGTGTGCTTTCTGAAGTTTGAGTGCTATTCTTGTTGTTCGTTGTTGAGTCATTGGATTGGTTTCACGGTTTCAGCAGTTGTAGTCAGAATGAAGTGACCATTACTGCTATGGATAAACAGTTGACATTGTATTTTAGACTTACAAATCTTAGAGGGTTCATACCTAAAATCTGATCTATCTTTAATTTATTTCCATGTGTTTTATTAAAATACTTTGGTTCTCGTGTATTTTTTTAATTCGTTTTTTATAATATAGCTACCTGCATGCAGATATTTGTAAAATCGTGCTCATCTTTTAAAACTATACAAAAATATGCATGTGACAAAAACTAGTTCATGAGACGTTATGTCAAATGTTGATTTGTGAGCTCTGTATCCATAAGGCCTATTTAAATAGCAAAAATCTGTTAATTTTATCTCGTAAAAGTATTGTTTTTTATCACAACAATTCCAAAAAACCTCTAATAAATAAAACACGACTTCCCCTTAACAAAGATGATTCGAATAAGCCCAGTGCAATGAGTGGAGCTAGAACAGAAGCCGCTCATACCGGCAACCTTCAATTAGAGCCGCCATCATTATTAAATAATAAAAGAATAATAATATAATTCAGTTTAGTCAAGTAGACAAATGATTACTTTGTGCGGAATATACCGAAGTATAGTGATGCGACATGTGTGATTCAGTTATCGATGTAATTAAATTAAATTATCGATAAACCTATTTTAAGACTTTGTCATAAATAAGCGTTTTATAGCTTGCAAATGCAATGCCAATATAAGGCCGAGATCTTTAAACGTTTGGAACTTTGGTCGTACTTTGGCTAAGCGTTATTCCTGTCACTGCTGTCAAACTACAAGTCCAAGATTCAAATATCAAATTTATTACAATTTAAAATTTATTTATTGATAATCAGATTGTACTTGTACAAACTAGGTATTATCAGAGTTAAGTATATAGTGGTTATAACATAACAGGTAAACATATAAACTAAAATCAATTAAAATAGACAGAGACTGGAACATAATATATCTAAGTTAAAACAAGATGTAAGTAACGTTTAAAGATCTCCGCCTAAGTTTTTGTAAAATTATCTTTATTATTTAGGTACGAGTTTTCGACACTTTTCTGTTATTCTAGACAAAATAAAGAAAATTCAAAAGTCATTTATTCAAACTAGGCTGAGAATCAGCACTTTTCGAACGTCAAAATTACATAAGACAGACCCACAAAAACGCCCACCCTTCACCACTTCCTAATGCTTTAGCTGGGAAGAAGAAGTGGCGCAACAAACTCCCCAGCAGCACAGCTCAGTTAGAAAGACTTGATTCCATATATAGTCTTCGGCTTGTTGCTCACTGGTTCTTGCCTTATCGTATAAACTTAACTAGAATCACATGCAAACAGATAACGTTTCCATAAAATAATACTTTATATCCATATTACATCAAGGCGGCAATAAAAGTCTAACCTGTAATCTCAAATTAGATACTAATACAAATTCCATTAACACCAGAAGTCATAGTAATCAGCAGTTTCCCCCCCTAAACGGTTTTTCAAACATAAAATCTAAATAAACAGATTTTTACTACTTTCCAATACATTACGAAACAGTTTGATAGTCATAAAAATATTACGGCTTCTGATTTGAACTTGTGAACATGATCTTTATAATAGTAAGTCCACATTATGTGACAAAAAGTTTAATATATCGTCGTAAAATACTTTTGTTAACTTTTTTTGAAGCACGATAAATATAGAGTCAAAGTAAAATTATTTAGAATTACAGTTACAAAATAAATCTTTGTGACAGAAGGTGAATCTGTTGCTATTTGTAGGATAAAAGGACTAGCCAGTTTATTAACAAAACTGTTACTGACTGTTGCTGTTACTTCTATATCGATAGCTGAAAGCCGCCCAAACACAATAAAAATAAAATAAAATAAATAAAACAAAAAAAACTCCCTCCGTCTTATTACAAAACACGGTCTAAATTTGGTCCAAGCTTAATCCTTCCAGTCAGTTGTTTTATTTCGAACCTTATTCCGACTTAATTCAAAATTGACAACTTAGACTCGGATTTAAAATCAGTTTTTGTATTTAGAACTTTAACGATGTCAAAATAAATTTCGAAATTCAAAAATGGCTCACTGTTTTAAACCTGGTTCTAAAGATAAACCTTGTTTTGTAATAAGGCCAAGTTATCAAACATTATGAGGACTGCAGTTTTAGACTACTTCAAAAACCCAAGGTGATGTAATTTCGCTACTATCAAACAACTTAGAACAGGTTTCTTAAAGCTAAGGAAATGCCCATCAGCCTGATAAAGGTAATTTAAATATCAGACAATTTGTGATAACATCTAAATAGTCAAGTATCTAAATAGTGCCCGAAAGGGTCCATGTGAACTTTGTAACTATTACTTTAAGATCTTGTACACACATGAGCTATGCAATAAATATTTGTATTTGAATTTAAATATTGTCAGTAGGAAACAGTTTACTACAAAACAACATGCTGTATTCAACCTTATTTTAAATATGATCCTCTAATATGGTCCAACCATTACCAGCTCCGTATAGTTCAAAGTTTAAGTGCTACTTAATTATTTAAGCGCAAGCACGTATTATTTATAGATATGACATTTTTATGGTCATGTAAAATATAACTTGTTCGCCTAATAAGAATATTATGTATGTGATTCGTTTATGTCACTACAGCCAATTTTACAATCTTGTTTTTTTAGTTTAGTTCTATTTTTTTTATAAATAATATCACACTCATGAACTTTAGCGGATTAAGCAGATTAATAACTATAGTGCCTAAAGGTATGGGCATGAAATATAAGGAGTTGAAATATTACGCTAAATATATAAATGGTTAGCGGCCATGGGGCCAAAAAATTAGGAGGTTGTCAAAACATAATCGAATTGTATAACTTGTGTGGGATGGTAAAGTACATATTTTTTTCCATACAAATCTAGTTAGTAGTGGTTTATAGGTATCTGAGCTTTCTATTTTGGATTGAAAAGTAAACAGCTTTTTCCGGGTACCAATCTGAGTTACTTTACTTCCGAAGTTCAAAATTAGTTTTATAGATTAACATTATAAATAGATTTATATTCCAATTTTATTACTAATAGTTAGTAATAAATAAATAATAACCAAAGCGGATTAAAAAAAAAAGCGTAAAAAATTTAAACAATTATTTATCGATTTCAATTATCGATATTTTTCCCTAAAGCCCATCACTACTCCATTACCCGGCGCCGTCTGTAATCCGCGCTCGTTTTATTTTCGCAAATCAGTGTTGCGGTCGAGGTTAGATTGTGCGCCGGCGCACAGTAGCGAACATGCCCCGACCTTTGTATGTACAGGTTTTTATTTAAGGTGATTTCCTCTATATAGTCCGACAATTTTTTTCAAACTAATTTCGATTTCATATTTCATATTTTCACGAAATTTACACTCGAGAGCAATGAATCCGGGTCACCGGTCAGAATGTTAAAAATCTCGGAAACTAAAAATGATAGGTTAATGCAATAAATTGTATTTAATAGACAATGTAATACTCCTTAAATGAAAGTAAAAAAAATATGAGTCACCATACATTTTATTAACACAAAATTACATAAAGAAAAAAACTGCTGATCTCTCCTTAAAACAAAAATAGGAAACATGAAATTTTTGAACTTTATTACGATTTTCTTGAATTTTAATACTTCGTATTGCCTCCTCGTGCTTCCATTACTGCGTTTACGCGGTTTGGCATGCTGTACACCAAGTTCCTTATACGATTTTGGGGAATATTCTCCCATTCCTCTGTGAGAGCAATTTTGAGCTCACGAAGCGTGATTGGGGGAGGGTTTCGTTGTTTTACGCATCTGCCTAGCTCGTCCCAAGCATGCTCGATCGGGTTGATATCCGGGCTGCGCGCTGGCCACTCCATACGAGTAATGTTCATCTCTTGAAGGTAGTCATTCACAATCCTACCTGTATGAGGTCGGGCATTGTCATGCATAAATATAGCATCCTCACCTAAATTGACCATAAATGGACCAACGTGATCATTGAGGATTTCTTCCACATATCTTACGCTAGTTAAAGAGCCGTTTTCTATGATCACCAGCTCTGTGCGACTTTCAGAAGAAATTCCGGCCCACACAAGTACAGACCCACCACCGTAGGCTACTTTTTCTTCGATGCATGCTTGCTTGAATCTTTCCCCTGGTCTTCGATACACTCTGTGTCTTCCATCGTGCTTGTAGAGCATAAATTTTGATTCGTCGGAGAACATAACTTTTGACCAATCTTCAATACTCCAATTTACGTGGCTCTGGGCATATCTTAGTCTTGAAATACGATGCCCACGCTCCAGTTTAGGGCCGTTTGCAGGTCTAAGGGGTTTTAAGTTAGATTCAGCAAGCCGACGTCTTACTGTCCATGCACTTGGGTTACTTCCTCCGAGGCGTCGAAACTGATTTGTGAGTTCAGTTCCTGTGAGAAAGCGATTTCGAAGCATGGTGTTCACCAAGTATCGGTCTTCTCGTGCTGTGGTACACCTGGTTCTGCCCGTTCCTGGTCTGCGTAGGTTAGAACCAGTTTCTTCGTAACGTCGGAGAACTCTTTGTACTGTTGACAGCGACACACCGACAGTCCTGGCTGTATCGCGCTGACTCCGGCCGGTTTCCAGCATTGTAAGTATTCTGGTGCATTCTTCAGGCGTAAGCGACATAATTTCAGCTTGAATAATGAATATAGAGCACTATCAACATGGTTTATGTACCCACATAAATGACAGATTACAAACAAAAGCAAAACCAAATGCTGTAATTTCGTAGTTCCATCTTCGAAAGTGGCCCTTTTTCAAATTTGATTTTTTTATGATATAACTTTACAATAACTAAGAAGTTTTAATACCTTCATTTAAGGAGTATTACATTGTCTATTAAATACAATTTATTGCATTAACCTAGCATTTTTAGTTTCCGAGATTTTTAGGATTCTTTAAGTGACCCGGATTCATTGCTCTCGAGTGTATTTATCATAATTGGCGCGTAATGGATTTTCTTCAACATACACAGCGCTGCAATTTGCAAAAAACGTAAGAATTTTTTATTTTCGTAGTCTACATTGACGGATCCCCCTTAAGTATAGCTTTGAGCTAAGATACGCTTTTTAGACCGCAATTAGGAAGTATAATATGGATCACATATGGGTGAGAAAAAAGGGCTGAAAAACTTGTGATTACTTCGGTAGTTTTAAATTACTGCTATTATCTTTTTCGGTGTAGGACCTTAGGGGTTTTTACTCATTATTTAATTGTAAAGGTCAGACTGTATATTCGCTTTATTTATATATCTGTATGCTCATATTTACCGCTCGATTTTAATGTACTGCGAAGACACTGCCGCCCAAGATACAGGATTTTCCTAGTTTGGGGGGCAGGGTACCTACTCTTATTGGACTTTTGACCTCATTATTTACCATTGTTTAACAACATTCTGTATAACTACTTATTGTCAAAGTTTATGTTTTCTGTGAATAATTTTTTTATTATTTATTTTACTTATATACTCAATACTCAATATATTTATTGCTTCCACATGTGAACTTAGGTGGTAGGTTTAACAAAATATGATCATTGTGGACCCTGTCGGGCACAGCAAAATTAAGAGAGAGGATGAGGGCTTTTCATTTGGTTTACTTAATTAGTACCTATTTATTGTAATTATTTTATAAAACTTGTAAGTTAAAATTTGTCATTTAAATAATCATTAATATCATAATAGCATTTAGATAATAGTAACAGTTTTAATTAATTTATAAATGTATTCAATTTTTGTTATTTTTTTTATTAATTCTGGTAATTTATTATACATTTTAATTGACATGACTAGTGTACTTGTTGAGTGCATTTTTAACTTAGAGCCTGGTGATTTTAACCTATTTTTATGACGTAATGTATATTTAGACTGTATGTTTTCTCTTGTCGTGTAAAAGTCCTGGTAATTTAGACCGAATTTGCATATTTCTAGAATGTATAGGCCAGGGAGGGTAAGTATTTTATGTTCTTGGAAATGAGGTTTGCAACTGACGGTGTCTTCTATATTTACAAGGATTCTTATTAGTCTTTTTTGCAATGTGAAAATTGTCGGTGCATCTGTGCTGTTTCCTCACAATATCACGCCGTAGCTTTACTTTGTTGGTAGGTTCAGGCTGTCTAAGAAGTCCAATTCTTAAAGTAAAAAGAAAGAAAGAAAAAAAAATACGTTTATTTGCGGTAAACATGACGCAAAACAAAGAACACAAAACAAAAAAGAATAAGTTGGGGGAAAATATGCGTCACACTCACGCAAATCGGCTGTCGCTCAGCATAATGCTGCGACGCTATGCGAGACAGAGCCCCAGCGCTGGTTTTCAGCGACAGCCGGCGTTGACGTTATGATGTCGACCGGTGCAGCATACAATGAGATTATAAATAAGATATGGAAATAAAAAAAGGTGAAAAAAAAATGTTATGTGTATGTATATGTGGTGGCAAATAATAAGGTGGTCATCTTCTTTGGTATCACAATGTTACGTCAGTATAATATTTGGCTGAAGCTTAAGTTCATAACGGTCTCAGTGAGGGCACTGGTTTGACTTAACGGTGTCAAAAAACACTGTCTAGGAAAACCTACCAACTTGCTTTCATAAATCACGTTTCAGTGATTTCATTGGATGGTAAATCGCGGACGCTATATGGCGGCCACCGCTGTCTCAGTCAGAAAGGCGGCCGCAGGACCACCTTCCTGATCTATGAAGCATATATTCCTGGGGCACCGATTAGATAGACCTAATAACGGTATCAGCTCGGCTCGGTATAGGCTAAGATTCCTAAATTCCTTCCTTCATTCCTTTGATTCTATTACCACTATTAAAAGTACCTATTTCTTATATGTGTTTAATAAATGTTCAATAAAACTTAGCCTTTAAAATAGCATGTAATAAAAACTACCGGTAAGCTACCACTAAAATGAATAGATTATAGTTATATAGAAGTTAATTTACACAAAGCAGGCTAAGCAAGAGTCGAGTATTTTTGCAATGCAGGAAGAGCTGTTATTAAAGATGCAAAATATGTTGTAGAAGTATTAAATTTGATGATAACGATGGTGACGGCCGCGACTTACGAGTTGTAGGTCGTAGGCTATAACCCAGGTAAGCGCATTACGTTATGTAAATTATTTCATCACCACTGCTCACAAAACGGTGAAGGAAAATATCCTGCGGAAACCGGCATGTCCTTGAACCAAAAATTCGAAAACATGTGACATCTACCAACCCGCACTGGCCCCGCGTGGTGGATTACGGCCCACTCCCTCTCACAGAGAGGAGGCCTGTGACCCAGCAAATTAATTGTACTTAAGATTTTTCAGTCATTTTTAAATAACGTAGCAAACATGTAGGTTAGTGTTTACCAACAATACAAATGCGTTGTCTTCCCTTCTAAGAGAGGAAGCTTTTTAACTGTTCTTGTTGTAACTACTCTGTTAGACCTCTGGAGGAAGCCGATTCCTCATCTTGCATATAAAAAAATAGCGAGACACACACAACGAGAACATAATTATACACATATTTACATAACGAGAGATGACGACCGTAATGGGGAAGAACTTACAGCTGTCCGACAAATGATTACAGAAATACTCGAAATAATTATACTTAACTTACAACTAGTTTTTAAGGTTCCGTAGTAAACAAGGAACCCTTAAAGTTTCGCCATGTCCGTCTGTCTGTCTGTCTGACTATTAGCGGCTTATCTCAGAGACTGTTAGTACTAGAAAGCTGTAATTTAGCATGGGTATAACTATACATAATATAAATCACGCCGATAGTGGTAAAATAAAATCAAGACAAATAATTTTAGGGTACGACTAATAATGGACCAACTTAAAGCAGTTTGAAAAACATGTTCTCCTATACATTCCGTATGGGAAAGAATGTTTTTCAACTTAAATATTAAAAAAAAAATTGGCATAAATTCATCCCGACTACGGAACCATTCATTGTGCGTGGTCCGACACGCACTTGGCCAGTTTTAGAAGTATGATAACTTTTCTAAAACTGCACTTATAAACTACCTATGTATGATTGCTTTATCGTAACAAAAACACTTGCAATTATTTCCAGTAGGTCCCTACTCCACATACATTATATTATGTAGGCTGCACGGGAGGAGTTCTACCACCGGCTGATAATTGAAAACCTATACTTCACTAATAGGTTCCCGAGTAATACTGCAATTACATCGCCAGCAATTAATAATTTAGGTTTCGTTAAAATGATATTAGCAGCAAAGGTGCAATACGTGAATATAATAAAGTATTGATTTATTATTCATAAAGGATTTAACAATTAATTGAATTCAACGGGAACTCTAGACCTACGTAGATGTTGAATTGAAGAAAACAGTAATAAAGGTATGTGGGCAGTATAAACAGTCAGTAGGTACATGCTGACGTTTCATTCTAGGTCAAAGGCTAAGCAAAGAAAACCCGTAAACTTGTCGCCAGCAAACTAGAAAGTTTCGCGAGTAAAACTGTAAAAAAACAAAAAAATATGTTTGGTTGAGAATAATCCTAATATTATAAAGGTATGCGAAAGTGAGTTTGTTTATTTGTTTGTTACGGTTTTACGCTAAAACGGCTGAACGGATTTGGATGTTGGCACATAGGTAGACCATGCATGCCCTGGATTAGGTCATAAGATGGTTTTTATACCGATACTCCCACAGCATCGAGAGTTATGCGGGTGAAACCGCGGGGAGCAACTAGTAATTTATAAAAAAAAAATCCGGCGAAGTACGAGTCTTCAACCAATATTACGGTAACTAGAAAAACATATTTAAGGAAGAAGATTGCCAGTCATTTTAACTATTCTTTGGTCAAAGGATGAGCCAGTCTCTGATCACACAAAATTTTGACTAGTTTCTATTTAACTCATTAAAGGACATTGGGCAAAAACGTATGGGATACTTAGACCATTTCTGCCCATTGTCTTTTTTCAAGTGAGTAATGCTCTACATTATAAAACACTCCTTCATCGACTCACCCACACTGTAACCAAAAATCCATAATAATATAAAATAAATCACCTTTCCATACAAAAAGAGCCCACAACTCGGTACATATCTATGGGCCATGGTGGGCGGATATTAATTATGGAGGTACCTCCCCATAGGTCCATGGGAATCGAAGCCTGGACCGGATCGTATGGAGAGTTATCCGCAAAATTCTGTGGCTGTAATTAAGTTATATTAAGGCGATAATTAAGGTGTAAGGTTTAACGTTACGGTTTATTCCGTTTAGGGTAAACAGTACTAGAGAGAGACGGCTGTATCTAGTCAAGACTCGTAATCTATCTTCTACCTATACGTTATTTTTTGTATATACTAAACCTCTTAAAGGGTCATTGCACTCATCATTATGAACAACTTTCACTATGGGACCAACGCAGAAATAGCGAAAAAAAATCAGATGTTCCCTACATTTATGTTCGCATATCGCGTCAAAATGTAGGGAACAGCTGATTTTTTTCGCTATTTCATCGTTGGTCCCATTGTTAGTATAAACAAAAAATAACGTTAAACCAATTGCTGTGCATTAGTCTCGCAAAAATTCAAAAATGGCTCGACCGATTTGAATACTATTTTTTTTGTTTCTTTTCGCCTCAATAGAGGTGGCTTCGAAAAAAAAATAGGAAAAACTCAAACAACCGAAAAATTGAAATTGAAATTTTAACAAGACTACACCTTCAGCTAGTGGTAAATAATTTTAACAAGGCAGTTTGCAGTTAAGACTCTTAGAACACAATCACAAAAAGGGCTGTTAAAAAAACAAGTCTTAATTTAATTTATAATTATGACATAAAATAAAGGATTTATATAAATTAGCATTACGTACGAGTTATACAAATACAATGTCACTCAAAATTGCTTTATTATGTGTAATAATACATAGGTACCTATGAGCTCAGAAGGTCAATAGTTCAGGAACATACTCGTATAGTTGATACACGTAATTCGGTTTTTGCAATACATCATAATATAATTATTGACCTGCTCTTTCCGTGTTGAAAATTATCTTTTAAGCACAAAACCGTTCCTCAGAGTACTCACAGTATACAAATGTAATCCAAAAAACATAAAAAAAAATGTTTATTTATTTAAACTTCTCGCACACAATGAGGTACAAATTCGGACCTAATGCCTTAGGCATTCTTTACCAGTCAACCAAGGGTGTTGAAGAGATAAGATGGCAGGGGCTCTAAATGAGAGTAGAAACCGTAAATCGAGTCCAATAAACCTAAAAACATCTAAAATTCACCTTTTTCCCTGCTTTATAATATTTAGTAAACGAACATGTCTATTTCCTAGGTATAGTATGATATAAACTAGCTCTCTAGCTCAACAGGTCAATCGGCAAACTACGATATGCTTGTAATACGAGTATTACTACACCGCATGACGACTCGCACAATTTGCATGACTCAACAACTGAACCTTTCATTCATAGCATCCGTTTCATACACTATAAAAAAATCTATAACAAAAAAAAAATGTTACAAGCGACCAGGCAAACAAATCCGTGCGCTCTCATACGTTTAATTAAATATTTATTCGTGTAGGGCGGGGCGCACCGCCCTCCGATATCGATATTGTTTTATAGATTTGAGATTAAATGTATGGCTTTGAAAGTAGCGGTGATTGTGGGGTATTGATCTAGTTGTAGGTAATTTATTTATTTATTTTTATAGTTACTTAAAATGGTACAAAACCAATTACATTAAATAGCATAGAAACAATTATAACGTTGACAATAATTTAATTTAAAACTAACTTGGAATAGTGGACTCCCTAGCATACTTTTCTCATAGAACACCAGAAATATACGCATAATTTTACTGTACCACCGTACAAAAGTCAAAGTCAAAGTCAAAATGTTTATATTGTTTATTGCGCACTAAGTGTACAATGTTGGTGTTATGTTATGTTAGTACTTATGACTTAGCAGCCTTTTACAAGCATTGCAATTATCATTCGCCTGTTCTTCTCATGCTAAATTTTCTCCTCCTTAGAGTCCCATTGGCACTCCTTGGAAACGTAACCCTAAAAACCTAAAGTACCTATCTGCGCTTGGGCGCACTTGCTAACAAAGCTATAGCGACGTATAAGATGATATTGCATTGTGGTCAAGTTCAATAAATGTAAATGATAAAAACGAATAATAATTACGATATGTGCGTCAGTAGTATAAGTTCACACTTTTGCTTTGCATAAAATGCATATAAACAAGCCTCTCAACATTTTAACACGGAAGCACTCAAGAATTCCACAAAAGGACATTTAAATATCGAATCTAAAACCTAATGGCCCGCCCCGACCTCTGTACTCGACCGCATTTATCATACTATAAAGGTCAGGTTCCGATACTTATCGATATTTTTATGATGTCAGTTACACTGACTCATCTCTATTTTTGATAGCTCTTAGTATTTATTAATGTCATAATACTAACTTATAAAATATTCAAATAACTGTGTTGATAAATTAGGCTGCATACTATAATCATATTAATTATTATACTGTTTGGCGATTTTGAATATGTTTTGGTCAAAATATTAAGAGTCTGGGTGATATAATAACAGATTACCTATAGTTCTATAATTTTAGGAGATAATGCTTTTTTAATATGTTTTCTGTTATCGATGCATCTAATCGGATTTAAATGGCGATTGGATATTGATTAGGATGTTCTATTTTTAATTTAAAGTGTTTAATAATTGAGTTGGCTTTTAATCTACTGTTGATTGAATCAATAGTCCACAAAATACATATATGGCTGCATAAACGTGAACAATATGTTACACGTGACACATGTGGCTATAGGTAAACTTCTACCTAACCCATGGGAATAAAGGGGTGACGATATGTTATAAACGTGAATTAATAGCAAACAAAATACTTGACAATCTGACTTATATTATGCACATGTCAAACTGAAAAGCGATGTTTGCTAGCTTAATTAAAGTATCTGGGCGATCGAGCTCTGATGTGGTGAAAATAGAGAATACTCATTTATAGTACAGTCACGAGCACCAATATGTATCCACTTAGCAAAATTCAAAAGCGATTTTCTCGTGGTATATTGACTGCAATTTTGAGATAAGGCCTATTTCATATTAATATGGGTTCCAAAATCCTATATTCGTAAAAACATAAAATAACAATCAACACAGTAGGAGCAAAGTTCTTTTAAAAGTTGCTAAATTGGTGCTCGTGACTGTACCTAAGAGAATATTCATGCTTATTCCATGCTGCCAAGATAGTATTTACTAATTCCATGCTGCCAAGATAGTAAGTACTTACATATTCCATGCTGTCATGATCGTTGGTACTTACTAATTCCATACTGTCATGTCATTATTCTAAGGTCAGCCATCTTGTTCTAAACTTTGGGTGACCGAGCTCCGCTCGTGTGAAAATACGAAGAAAACGAATTTTCCCAGATATGAGACCTAGCTAGATCGATTTTTTGCCCCCTATGCAAATTTCATCGAAATCGTTGGAGCCGTTTTTGAGAACGTGATTATATAATATATACAGGATGGACCAAAAATACACGTAATAAAAAATAAAAATTAGATTCCTCATGTCCGGGAGTATTGTCGGATATTCCTGGACATGAGGAATCTAATTTTTTTTTATGACGTGTATCTTTGGTCCACCCTGTATATGTAATAATATAGGATATTTTCCAGGCTTTTTTAAAAAGAACTATGACAAAAGTGTATTTTGAGTCATATCTGCCTTGTAAGGAAGGGATGGACTATAAACTCCCTTTGAGAACAATTAAGTTTAATAGTAAACAGAAAAGTATACTTATATTATACCAGCGATAGCTAACTTCCACATCATAAAATACAGAACATTGAACGTAGATTATCTTCAACTGTTACTAATAGTTTTAAATTAAAACAGGTGGCAAGCCTCATTTCTATGAGACATTGATGTATTTTATTGAACAAATACCTAATAACCATAACAGCTGATATGTCTTAGATATTGTTTTATTGTTTTGAAAATTCATTCAACTAACTGAAATATGTTTTGAAATAATGAACATGACAGATGATGATAAATTACTATAGAAATAACAATATTTTTCTTTATTAACAAAATAATTGTATTTTACTCAACATGGATCTCCTTAATAAAAGAGTATTATAAACTGCTTTTGCCCCGCGACTTCGTTGGCGTGAAAGTCGATAAAATGTAGCCAATGCTACTTGCTGATAATATAGCTTTCTGTAAGTAAAAGAATGTTTGAAATCAGTTAAGTATTTTTTAAGTATATACTACCCTGTATATACTATTATATACAGGTTGTTAAAGTAATTGCGTGCCATAGCTTCAGGGTGAGTTCAGTATTGATAAAGGAACCCGTAAAAAATAAAAATAAAATACTTACCTTTAAACAAAGTAAAAAAAAAAACGAAAATTATCATATTTAAGATGAACCTAATGTAGTACCTACTAAAATAAATTATTATATTATTCATTAATTATTTATATTTAAGTAGCGATCGTTTAGAATTGATTAGATAATTGCTTTTTTTAATTTTGTCATTAATTTCCTAGAGTTACCTACCTACCTACTATCGAACGCAATGAAATACCTACGCCTGAACACTTCGATAACGCCGAGTGAAGGATAGGTAACTAGGGACGTAAATATTACAATTCAAAGTATTTCTTCTTCCTACTTTAGCGTGCATAATATCTCCTTCAAAATTAAAACTTACAAATTAAAAAACTTGATCTTGCATTTTTTTTTTTTATTTCGTTTTTTTCCTCGGTTTCTTTATCGATACTGAACCTAACCTGAAGCTATGGCACGCAATTACTTTAACACCCTGTATATATTACAAACAAACTTACAAAAGATAATATATTTTCACTTTATAATATTAGTTTATATTAGTTTAGACAACTAGCGACCCACCCCTGCTTCGCAATTTTTTTACAAAATATTGTTTTTTTTTATTATGGTTATTTGATTACGAAAATGACGGTGAAAACCACATGAACATCCGTTGCGTAGTTTAAAAGAACGACGCGGTCACACAGACAGACATGAAAAGTGACTTTAATTTATAATATGTTTATATGCCATACACGGTTGATCTGACAAGTGATGACATCGATAACAGAAAAAGGACAAGAGATACATCACTACGCTTTTTTATTGAAGGTGCTACCGATTTTCCACTTGATTTTAAAATACAGTAGTCATCAATTACGTCATCAACGGAAAAAAAGAACGATCCTGATTTCTAAACGCTTATAAAAAGTATAATATACTGATTTAAACACACAAAAAATTATGATAAATAGCATAATTTTGTATTCTACTAAATGACATATTTCTCATGATATGTATTTTATGTAAAGTAAGAATTATGTAAACAAAGACCTTAAGTATATAAAACCAGTAAAAAATGCCACTAGACCTTCAATATATAAATTAGGTAACATTATTTACGTATTAAACACGGTAAGAGGCCCATTACATTGACACAGTGAATTTCTCAAATCAACCGAAACTCTTCATGAAGGCATTTTCAAATAAAACCTGTCGATCGTCTCATTTGACATGTGTCAATGAAATAAATACGCTATATAGAAACGTATTACAAAAAGTTAAACGTATTATTCTCAAATTGTAGGCCAACTCTATGGACATGTTAAAAATTTCGTTGTATTTTTTGTTAATTTCTAACAATGGCTCCGTTTAATTTGAACCTTTCTTGTATAAAAATACCGTAAGCGGTATTATTGAAACATGCGAAGTCACAAGTGCAGTTAATCTCTGATGACGTCAGCGAATGTCGATAAATCAACGAAGATGTGTCGTGTCGATGTCGATATGCTACACCTGTTGCTAGGGATATCACGCCTTTATTGTATTTCAAAATATTTAAATGAGGATTTTCTTATAGATATAAATAGTATTGAAATATCCTTAATAACATGTTTAAATGGTTAAACTTGTAATAAATACTTGTATTAACGTTGTTGAAGTGTTGACAATTCCTTTCATATAGAGAAAAATATTAGAAAATTTAAACCTGTTTATGATAGAACAATTTGTCGTGGAATGCTTTTTGGACTTGGATGTATCGAAATCAATCAAGTATAAACAATTTATGTGACATTAAAGAACGAAATATTAAAATGGTGAAAGTGCACATTTTTTCCAACCAATACCTAAAAGTAAAAAATGCTTAGGGTACAGCTTTACCATTATGCATTAGCAAACAATATTATGTTAAAACTACTTGATAACTCCGAGTTCGTCGAACTTCATTTTTACTGACACTATATTTAGTTCGTCGAATATGAGTAGCTTATAATTTTCTTTTACCGTTGAAAACTTTAGAATATTATGCAAAATTCACTCACATTCAGACAACCCTGACTCTAAAAGAAATTAACAAGTTCTATTGTTTCGATCCAAGATACTTTCTCTGACAAACGTCGCCGACAATAAAAATTGGTAATAAAAATCTTTTAGACACAACTTAACATGTATGAACAGTGTTACTTGTCACACTAACTAAATATATGCAAAAGGTAAACATCCATGTCGTCAACGACATAATAGATGAAAAAAATTAACACTGGGAAATAAGTAGCTACTGAAAGGAGCGGAGTATGTTAAAGAATGATTGCGCATAGAATTATGGCAAGTGAACAAAGAATTGGTGCAAAATACTGTTTAAATATCTACATAAGCTTGATGGATAGAAAGAAATTATTTTTTTTAATTATTTTATTTACGGTAAACATGCAAAAATACCCAAAATAAAACAAGTTGGGGGAAAATATGCGTCATATCCACGCAAAACGGCAATTCCTCAGTATAATGCTGAGACCTATGCGAGACAGAGCCCCAGCGCTCTTTTTTAGCGACAGCCGGTGCGGCGTGGATGTTATGACGTCAACCGGTGCAGCATAATTGAGGTACAAAAAAACAAATTAAGTAATTAAAATAAAATAAATACACAATACAAGTTCTAAATCTCAATATTTAAACATTGAATAAGTGAATTTTGGTTAAAAGAGGTTTTTTTTACGAGTCTTGTCTTGTCTGTGTACGGGTGGGTTTTCTGTACATTTTTGTCTAGTGGCCATCAATTGTTCTACGCGTAATTAAAATAATTAAAGTGCGTGCTTTGTGCGTTTAAGTTTATTTCTTTATCATTTATTGTCATGTTTAATTGTTCTTTTGTAGATTTTTGACAAAAAAAAAATGTTACGCTTGAGTGAAAGAAATTGTTTATAGTTTCGGCTACTTGTCATCGCGATTACTTTAATTACTTCGTTTTCTCTGCATTTCTCCGCGTTTTTACTTAACTACTTAGAAGTTAACTGTTCAAGCACTTGTTCAGTTTTACGTTCCATTCCTTGACTTATATAGAAAACGGTGAAATCAATCAATCTGCCTAGCCTTTTCTCAACTATGTTGGGGTCGGCTTCCAGTCTAACCGGACGCACCTGAATACCACTATTTTACATGTAGTGACTGCCTATCTGACCTCCATAATCCAGTAACTGGGTAATACGATACCCCTTGGTAAGACTGGTGTCAAAGTTTCTTGCTTCTGACGACCCGTAACGACTGTCAAAGATCCACGAATGACAGCCGGGACCCACGGTTTAACGTGCTTTCCGAGGCACCGAGGAGTGGTATGTAAAGGTGATCACCCATCCACTGACCCCAGCAAGCGAAGCCTAACCTGATGGATCGACCCGTGCGGCTGTTATTACTTAGCCACGAGCTCCTCTATATAGAAAACGGTGAAATGAAAAGGGGAAAAGCATCGAATTAGGATCCGTCTACCCGGACTTAAAGTGCAATGTAAAGTAAGTGATTTTTTTAATATGTAATAAGGCGGCCATAATGCCAGAGGAATTTTCTACCAGTCAACCTTTGGGTGATGCAGAGACAAACAGTGGCAGGCGCAATAGCGAAAATTGAGGATTACGACACATAACATCACGCCTTGTTTCCCCGACGAGTTGGGCAGAGGTGAACCTGTAGCAGGTACACCCACATTTCGCATTGACGAATTAATATTTATTTAAACATAAGATGTAAATAGTTATGCTTATTAAAAACTATAAATATAATATATAATGTTGTATATAAATATTAACGTTTCGTGTTATTATTTTTATACAATTTTTTTTTTTTTTTTAATCCAGCTATTATATCCGCCAAAATCTCATACGTATAATAAGTAAGTATATTCTCAGAATTTTTCGAATTAATACTCAACCGCTCTTAAGAACATAATCCATAACTAAACAAACTTTCTTACGTACCTACTCAACTTTAACTTCAAATATCAAACCTCGTATTACGCTAATAAGACAAACACGAGACAATGCTGGACACACAACATTTGTTCAGCTCTCGACACACGCGGCACACGCCTATCGATCATATTGTGATGTAAATTAGTGAAACCTGCGTATCGATAGTTTTCGATTGAGTTGCGACATCATTAGTAGTGTTGTCATAGATTGTACCTACAGGGTGGTTGTTTAGGAAAATTACAGGTCGTTTTTTAGTTATTTATTTTTGAAGTGAAACCTTCTTTAGGCGCGTAGAGCACTTTTTGGGTGATCAAAAATCATGGAACTCGCGTCATCGTCACCTTACGCTCGAACAGAAGACATCAACGCGAAAATCGAATAGTTACTTAAAGAAAGACATCAACGCGAGAATCAAAAAGTTACTTAGTTTTCACTTCTATCGGCAATCCCCAAAGACTGCCCGATTTTTTTTTTATGTTATGCACAGATAAGATCGATCGTATCAGCCAGCAAGCACACCAATAAAAACTAAGTATAAATCTAGATTCGTTTTTCTATTAAAGAAGACAACATTTAGACAATAAAACAACATACAACATTGAAGACAACTTTTTTTTATTTTACTTTTTTTTTTACTCTTTTTTTATTTACTTTGTGAAGTGAGTAATGTAGATTATGCCTATTCGGTTTAAATTTCAAATTTAGAATTATATTATCTTGATAACACTCAAAGTAGACAAAATGGCTAGGGACCAATTATATTATGATGATGAATAAAATTCTACTGTTAAGTGTAAAGTAAATTATAACACAGGTTATAAAATCATAGATCCATCAAAATAATAGTGATATTATTAAATACAATCAACAGTAAACACACCATTAATGGTAAAACATCAAGAGTTAAAGTGCAGATTAATAAATATCACTAACAATGGTTACAATTTGTCAGTAATTGAGTTATGCCGTAAAATGGCGGCTAACTGTGCACTGTGTAGGGCTGGCCTCTTGTCATGTTCGCAACGAATTATGGGCTGTATGCTACGATATGCGAATACCAACTATAATAAGGTGATATACCTGAACATATGGAAGGTATACCTGTGTTTTATAGTGCATCGTCTACGAGTCTTAAAATCGTATTAACGTCATACTGCGCCTTCGAAAAAAAACTGTCAAGTTACTTCAAAATGCTGCCATAACTAGGGCTTGTTTGTAAAAATGTGACAAATTGTCAAACGCGCGTATACTGCCAGTATTGGTGGAATGATTAGCAACAGCAAATCGCTGCAGATTACGCGTGCTTTACAATTTGAAAACAGTGTGTCTTCTTACTTATGCCCGTTTTCTCTAACACTTCGTCTGTCACATAGTGTTAACGAAAACGGACATAATTACGACTGGGTCTGGGTAGGCCGTCTTTGCCGAGTGCCTTTTAAACTGAGGGCTTGTATGTGTCAAGACATACTTACACGACATACCTGACATACTTAGACGATGTCGACGATTGGGAGCCGACTTCCTCAAAAAATGGCGAGAATAACAGTATAGAAACAAGTGGAAAGAATGAAAGGACCTGTGTGAGGTAAGTGTGTGTAAGAGTGTGTGCGTGAGTGTGTGAGAAAGTGAACATGTGTCATTTGAACCAATTCATAATCTATGGCCTCTATCTATTTATTATAAGACTGATCTAGCCAATGATATTAACGGAGTAAAACGTGTGAACATCGCAATATTGATATCAGAATCAACAATCAGGTTGCTTCACCATCGACACATCCTAATAGGGAAAAATATAGTAGACAAATACTACAGAAACTAGTTTCTGCATAATATTTATAACCCCTTTGACATCGATGCAATGATATTAAAGTATCTTCTTGATTTCGCCATCTTGTTTAGAGTTCAGTGTTCACTCTTGTATGTCTTTACTAATTCTTTGAACTAAACTAAAATAGGCTTGTTACTGAGAGTTCAATGCAAAAATTAGGTCTTTACCTTAATAATTCAGGGTAATTCTATCATACAATAGATGAGAGCAGTGGTGGCCCAGTGGTAACGGCCCCGACTTACGAGTTGTAGGTCTTGGGTTCGAATCTAGGCAGGCGCTTTACTTTGTGTAAATAATATTATTTCCATTGGTATTAAAACAGTGAATAAAAACATTGTGAGGAATCCGGTATATCCTAGCCAAAAATTCGAAGACATGTGACATCTACCAACCCGCATTGGGCCCGCGTGGTGAATTATAGCCCACTCCCTCTCGAAGAGAGGAGGCCTGTGTCCCAGCAGTGGGAATATTATAAGCTGATTATGCTTATACTATCATAGATGGCACGATTTTACCTACTTTAGGATTACTACTCAGTTGGTACAATACCTACATACTTAATTAAAGGACAACGAAGGAGTTTACGACTTCACATTGCTTGACAACTATCTGTTAAATTCCATTGACGTATTTCTCTTTACACAAAATTCTTCTTAACATACAAAGAGAGCACCAGACGCTGTCATTAAAAACTAAAGCTTCCTTCCTAACAACCCGTTCAGAACAACCACCTATAAAAATACAAGCTTAGACAACACAATTTATATCTAATTAACATTCATAAAATAAAACTGCGTACCTCGGACCACCATAAGGCAAGCGATCATTTCGAACATTGCCCGGGCAGTGTGTACACTACATAGCGCACTTTGCCCGCTTCATGTATTACACATCCTCTCGTCGGGTTCAAATTACATAACACATAAATACAATGGCGAGCTTATTTACTGCTGGTTTTAAAGTAAAAGCTAACGTAGCAATTACTGGGGTTAAAATGGCGCTGAATGCAGAATGGGTGAATTTATAAGCTCTCGATTATGATAATCTTTTTCTAGTCTGGTTATGATTTTACGCTAATCATGGATTTGGGAAGCAGCTTAATAGACATCACATAAGATGAAGGAATATATACTTTTTTTATTACCTAGTGGACTATGATCTTGCCTGATGGAAAGCGATAGATGAGTTTCCACGAATCATGAAAACCACTGTCCGTCAATAGATTTTTGCGTCGAAAAATAGTATGCAGACTTTATCCGACAAAATTATAATAATAATACCATTTATTTCAGGCGACACAGGCCCATAGAAAAATACCTTAACCTAAACATACATATTTTAATATAAAACAAAGTGTTAATAAATAAGGCTATGTTAGTAGCACTTCACTTCGCACTAGCTTGACTTTGTGCTGTCTTGTGGAACTTGTCCGCGGAAGCGACGGAACACCACGTCCTGCGGCCAAAAGTCTTCTTTCATGACGAGAGGCAGATAAACGTTCGGTACACGCACGACGAACGCCTTGAAGTTGACGTTCCGGCGCGACTCTAGTAACTGCACCCTCGGCGCATACTTCGTCTTTTGGCGCACGTACTCCACGATGTCCTCCGCCTTAGTGTCTCCGTATTATGATTGTGCATCTATCTATTGCAATAACATCTTTAGCAGATCAGTAAATACTCGTAGTACCTACAACTTTTTAAATTAAGTTAATATGAAACTTACTTAACATTACATCTTGTATCCACAAGGGTTTGGGATTATGAAACTGTCTTTGTTTTATTGTTCATATAATCCTGTACCGTCTAAAACTATTTAACAAAATCCTTATGCTGATAGGTGAACCAAATATCTAAATAAATAAATAAAAGCATAAACAATAAAAGCTATATCAAGATATCGTCACCCCACACCATTTTACCGCTCCGAACTGACACCGGCAATACTAATGAGTTGGGATGCGCGCGCGCAGGTCGCGCATGTGACCCGCGACGCGCGATATATTGCGCGAACAGCGAGCCAATGAGTGGACACTCACTATAACTGTACTTGGGCTAGGGTAATATTGAGGTTTCGTTATTGTATAATTTTAATGTTCATATTACACTGTCATTTTAAATTGGTTCTAAAAGTATTGTGATCCAAATAATTGATGATGAATTTATGAGGTTCTGGTGGAGTATAAATTATTATACAAGAATTTCTTAGTAGATACCTACAGAAATTAAACGAAAAATGAGACATGACATGCAAACGACTTTTTGTAAAACAAAAGATTGGGACCTACTTATGACATTCTTCAAAAATGGACACCAATAGAAATCTTTTATGATAACTTACTACAATGTACCTAGTTTTGTAATTCAATACCCACCTAATTTACGTGAAAAATTCCTGAATGCAAACATTTATGATTGCCATCTGACTTCCGGTACTTAACTAAATTGCTCATAAGCAGCTTTAACCGTATGTACTAGCATAAGTACTTATTATGAAAATATACTCCCCATACTTCGCTATAAGAAGAAGCTATATCCCAGATACCGAGTGTGGTCGTAACCCTGCTAATTACGACTTAAATATTAAAAGCTTAAAAAGCAGTCGTTCATGGCATTAACTAAGCGAAATGGCTCCTCTGTCTATTTTATAATCCTATATTATGTAAACCGGACCGACGTTTGAAGGGTTTTTACACTTCACGATTTGAAGAGGCAAGTGACATAAACATTAAGTATGTTAAAGTGTTCTGACGTAAGAACATAAATTGAACAAAAATATAAAAAAAAACATAATCAGTATAATCACTCATGCCGACAGAAGTAAAAACTTAAAACTATGAAATAATGTTGCACAACAGGTCACCCCTATGGCTACAGGATATAATATCTACTGCTACTACAACATGTCGGTGACGCGAACTTAATGAACGTCGTTTTAATGAACTCTATTAACAGAATTATAAAAGTAGATAATTATTTGTCGTTAAGAAACGATGGATGGATTGTGTAAAAGATTATATTATGGCAAGAAGATCCTGTCAATATGTCCGGAGTATTGTGAGATGATATTATGACAAGAAAATACTTCCAATATGTCTGGAGTATTATGAGATGATATTATCGGAGCGTCTATTAGAGGAGCGTCTCATACAGCCTGAACTGCAGAAGAATTTAAAAATTGACGATGCGCAGTTTGGTTTCCGACCCGGACTCTCAACAGACTCTGCGATTATTAGCCTTAAGAGTACGATTGCCTACTACACTCACCAGAGAACCTCAGTGTATGCTTGCTTCTTAGACCTTAGCAAAGCTTTTGACCTGGTGAATTATGAAGTCCTCTGGGGCAAGCTAAAAAAGTCACAAGTACCCCACCAAATTGTAGATCTGTTGAGGGTTTGGTATGGGGGCCAAACTAATCAAGTGGAATGGGGTGACAGTTTATCTTGTAGTTACAGGTTGGATTGTGGTGTTCGCCAGGGGGGATTAACTTCTCCGGACCTCTTTAACCTATATGTCAACGATCTGATTGCGGAACTCAGAAGAACCAAAGTTGGCTGTCACCTAGGCAATGTCTGCGTGAACAGCTTGAGCTATGCTGATGACATGGTTCTTTTGAGTCCCTCGATCAAAGGATTGAGGAAACTTTTATCTGTTTGTGAGCATTATGCTGATGCTCATGGACTGAAATATAATGTACTCAAAACCGAATCCATGGTATTCAGGTCCGGAGTTGGTCCGAGAAATATACCCAGTCTGTACTTGAATGGTGCGACCATAAAGGTCGTAAAGCAGTTCAAGTATTTAGGGCACATTTTGACGGACAGACTTCACGACGACTGCGACATAGAAAGAGAGCGTAGGGCCCTCTCAGTGAGGAGTAACATGCTCGCGCGCAAATTTGTGAAGTGCACCAAGGACGTAAAGAACACTCTGTTCAGAGCTTATTGCTTGTCTATGTACACCTGCCAACTCTGGTGCAACTTCACAAAAAAGATGTACAGTTCATTAAGGGTTCAGTACAATAATGCTTACCGAACCCTTATGAAACTGCCAAGATGCTGTAGTGCCTCGAGCATGTTCGCCGAAGCGAGAGTCCCGGATTTTTACGCCATCATGAGGTCGAGGGTCGCGTCTTTTTGGCAAAGTTTGAGGCGCTCCAGTAACAGCATTTTGAGGGCTGTCTCGTGCAACCTAGCAAGCCCCATATTTGTGCACTGGATCTCTGTTCACCTAAACGAGAATAAAAAATGACGAAAGACTAACTTTGTTTTGAAGACAAATAATAATTTATTGTGATACTTAATCTTATTTAATGATAATTTTTAATGATGATTTTTAATGATAATTTTTTAATGATGATTTTTAATGATAATTTGTAATGATAATTGTATTGATAATTTTTAATGATGATGATTTTTAATGATGGTTTTTAATGTTTTTACTTATTTATTCCATTTTAATTTCAATTTGTATTTATATTTTTTGTATATGGGTATTTTGCCTGAATTAAAACACAATTTATTTATTTATTTATTTTATTATGGCAAGAAGATACTGCCAATATGTATGGAGTATTGTGAGATGAGCGTACGACCGTTAGGTAGTTGTATACATTTGTTATTATACTTATATAATGTGTTTGTATCTGTAACTATTATAACTGGATTTGGCCGTTTTATGTTAAAATAAATAAATGCCTAGAAAGAGGTGACTACTGAGATGACATGCTGCTGTACCAACCGAACTTAAATCGGGTTATGAGTAGGAAAATGATGAATAGTTACCAGAACTTGAAATTCTGCTTTTCAAAACAGTAATCGAGTTGGTTGAGTTTCTTATTCTAATGCAGATTTAATGTTCAGTTCACAATGACTTTAAATCGTACAACATTGAGTCCTATGCCTTTGTTCAATATTTTTTTAAAGCTTTCAGAATTAGTAACATATTATTATGTAGCCACTTTAACACAGAACATACTTAACCGAATGTCAATCACACAGTGAATGCTTGACACTCGAAATAATCATGTTATTATTGTTCGCACTTCAATAACCACTTATATTAGGTTAAATTGATCTGTTCAGTAACTGTCAATTTGATAATAAACAGTTTAATTCTAGTTCCACAAAAAATTGAAGTAGAGAAAGTAATAAAAATTAAATTTGTCTAACGTTGAAAGGCAGGCCAGCCGTCTGTTTGTACATATAGGATAATCGAAAAGGCTAATCGTCAATTTAAGCCTATTCAATACTAAAGTGGTATGTGCACATGTCATAGATTTGTAATATAGGCATCAAAAGATTGGGTTAAAATAGAAGTTAGAGAAGAAGAAAGACTCCTAAAAAATTACTAACTTATTGCAACTGGTCATTGATTGGATGCCTTCATCGGATTTCAAAACTGTCGATGGTATGGGTAAAACTCGCGTCAGAACGTGCCGTAAGATCCGTTTCCTAGCAACCGACAAAGTAAATATCAAAATAAATAGTCTTTGACATAAAGGTAAGAAATTTTACCCATATTGATGGGTTAAAAAAAGCAGTCATAACATACTTCATGAAAAGTGTTTAAATAAATTGTTTATTTTTGTTAGACTATATTTTGAAAATAAATAAATATACTACTACAAGTAATGAATATTGTATTTAACCACTTAAATTATAGTACCTTTACACTGATAAATAAAGCAATTCGTGCGAAATTATTCCCTAACCATTCCAAAATATTAAAAAATGTACAACGTTAATGTTCAAGTTTTCACTTCTGCCGGCACTCCCGGAGTGCAACCCGTTGTTTTTTTGTTAATAATTCCGTCAGTCCTCAAAAATTGCAAAAATGTCACCGCTCTTGTGGAAGGAAAAGCCAGCCAAAATACCCTAATTATTAAAATATGAACGTTACCCAATCAATAAATATATCACTCCTATCTCATCATCTCTTGCCCTTGTTCCACTTCATTTGGGATCGGCGCAACATTTCTTTTTCTTCCATTACATACAGCCGCACGGGTCGATCGATCAGGTTAAGCTACGCTAGCCGCGGTTGGTCCGTGGATGGGTGACCATCTTTACAAACCAAGACGCTTCCATGCCTCGGAAAGCACGTTTAGCCGTTGGTTCCGGCTGTTATTTATAGATCTTTGACAGTCGTTACGGGTAGTTACAAACCCAAAAGTCTGACAACCAGTCTTACCTAGGAGTATCGTGTTACCCAGTAACTAGGTTGTGGAGGTCAGATAGGCAGTCGCTCCATGTAAAATACTGGTATTCAGCTGCATCCGGTTAGACTGGAAGCCGACCCCAACTTAGTTGGGAAAACCGAAAAGGCTAGGCTGATGATGACTTCTCTAGTAGTCGTCATCTCGGTAGTGTCCCCCTATAAATCATCTTTCATAAAGTCCATCCATCGTTTCTTTGGCCTTCCCCTACTCTTATAGCCATACACATTCTTGCGCAAAACTTCCTCAAATATACCAATCGGGTTTAAAGATTCTTTATTTATTCTAAAAGAACATACATTGTTCACTTAGCGAATAAATACATAACTAAGGTAAGTGTATTCCAGTAGCAAACAGTTATGCTTCATGTAGGTACCTACCGCCACAAATAATCAATCTAAAAATCGTCACGCAGCCATCCCGTATCCTCTAAAAGCCCCTCACCCCGCAAACACTAAAAACAGAGCCTGTAAAAGTTAAACGAACGCTCATAACAGTTTTATGTAGTACGCAACGACCGACAATATGGTTAGCATTGAATATATTCCGCTGAGCTCGGAATACCACGGTTTACGTCATACGTGCCTAGGGATGGGAAACGATTTGTTTCCGTATGCATATTACTGCTGAAATGGGTGAAGCGTATGACTTTTAAAGTATTTGTGAAAGAGTGTCAATTAGTTGTTTTGAATATGTTTCAATCTGCATCAAATCCTTTATTAGTCTAATTATAACACGAGTTTCAGGTAAATTCTAGTTATACACAGATTTTACATAAACGGCGGTGAAAACAAGAATTGTTACTGTATAAATTCTTTTCAGCATCGTTTTACTTATTTCGTTTGGAATTTAGCAAGGACGGTTATACAAAACAATAACAAAAAGTTGTTTTTTGCTCCTAAATTGAAAACCAACGTGATGAAAGTAAAATATCTAAGCCACATAATTTGGTTTGAATTTAGTCTTAATAGTCTATCTAATTATGAGTAATAAAATTCATTAAACGAAAATGAAATTTAAATCGACGGACACCAAAAAAGGGACCCATCACGGTTTCCAAAATAGAATATTTACTTGAAGTATGAAAATTGGTAGATTTTACAGTCTGACAGTAATAGAATACCGGCACCAACTCTATTATTATTATACTCATGCAGATTATGAATTTAAAGGGTACCTACCACATAAATAAATCTAACTAAATGACGTAATTGCATGTACTTCGCATGTCAAAAAACGGAGTAAAATTACGATCAATGATTGTAATTTGCGCTTTTCATTTAGCATTATCGGCACCGGAAATCTAGAAAACTGCCTTTTTATGCCTTATTGAGCTGTAAAGGTAATGATTGAATTAACTGTGAGTTAGCCGTTAACTCCGAGTTATTTAGCTGACCCATGAACGCGCAAGTGGGCCTAAGTAAGTTTATATGCGTATCTCCCAAGCAACACGTCTCCGGCATGCCACCACCGTTACACGCAAACACAGATAAAACAAAAGATGAATTCCACCTATCACACACCCTCTCGCATTAATTCACCAATAAGCATTCGAACCCCACTGATCCCAATCCGGAAGCTAGAAAGCTAAATACTCTACTCGGACATCGAACTGGCCACGGGATGCTGTGGCCAGGTATCTGCGTATCTAAGCCTTCGTCGAATGATCTCTCATTGTTCGGCCCCTTATAAAAATGTTAGACAATGGGCCCGATGAGTGTGTAGTGACCGCCGTTGGGCGCATCGCGAGCTTGGGTGTAGGTGCGCAGCTGGGAGATGATCTACTGCTGTAGTTGAAGTCGTGCTTGGGGAGAGTACATAAAACTCGAATCGTTGTTGTAGATATGAGATTTAAAGTAAGTATTGGTTGATTTTATATAAGTAGTTTTGTTTTAGAAAAGTGGCGTAATGATTGTATTTTAAAGAGCATGAATGTGAGCCTTTACCTTGTGGAGGGAGAGCAATGGGTAGCTTGCCGTCCGATAAGGACCAGACCCGGGTCGACGGCGCGGTGTGTTCCACGCGTGCCTCAAAGAGATGTCAGCACAACTGACGGGGTCCGCTAGGGCCGACGCCTGCCGTGGTTGCGGGAAAGTCCGAAAGAGTTACCGTGGCCCCTGGCAACTGAAGGAACACGGGTGGGTTTTAGTCAGTAAGAGTCTGACACGCCTTTCCGCTCCGCCCAGAGCGGGAGATTTATTTGATAATGTCACAAAAAATACAGGCTTTTCCTTGAAAATATTCTTATAAAGGTAAGTAAGGCGAGAGGAGACCGATTTATCGTCAGATTAATGGAATCAAAACTTGTTCTCCAGAAGAAAATATCTTTTAGACCAAGTTCGATACCGTTACAAAGTGCCCCAGTAAATAAAGTAGCCGTATGCAATCCTTTAAATCTGAATGTAAAAAACAATTTGAACGCGAGTGTCCTATACTGTTGGATGGTGGTCTACCCGCGCTTAAGGCACCACTCTGCCATTGTGGCCACTATTCAAGTCTGTGACTATGCATATTTCTCGCTACATTTATCATACATTATGCCAGCTATGAATATTCCTCTGTTAGCGGACTAAACCGCGCACCTTAATTTATTAATTGTGCCTTGTGACCTCGACCTACGGTGCGATTTATGGTGCAAACTTATTATTGTGGGATATTGATGTATGTGAATATTATAAGCGTATTTGTGTGAGATTGTTAAGTGGTTAGGAAGTAGGAGTGTGGAGAAAATTATGTTTTCATAACTGTCGTTTTTCGAGAAGTGGGGTGGGAAAATTCTGGGGCGAGCTGTTCCTTTTTTGGCGTCGTCTATACAAGGTTAGTTATATATATAATAATATATGTGATGGACTCACTCTAGTTGATAAGTATACTAAAATGAGTAAAGTTGTACTCTGGAGTCACCACTTGTACGTGGCTCATGAGGCAAAAATGTTTGGCAGTAAGCAAAGGCACGGACGCTCAATCTGTGGATAAAGTGTAAGGCAGGAGTGTGGTTTTAGCCAGTAAGGGTCCGGCACTGCCCAGACTGGCTCGTTTGTGAGGCATTCTGGGCGTCCATGAGGATTACTAACTCCTGCCGAAAAAAAAAAAAAAAACAAATACCATTATCATCTTTCACACAGGCCATCCATCTTTTCTTTCGTCCTGCTCTACTGTTATAGGATGGTTGTACATTCATATTCACAACATCCTTAACCACATTAATTTTCCATGTTCCTCCGCATCACATACCTCGACAACTGATTGCCACACAACAAATAAACGTACATTAAAAACGTAAGTAAAAAAAAAACATGGTGTCGATCGTTATATGCTTCTGACGTAATCGTTTTAATCAATGCAAGGACACGACAAGATCGTAGATCAAATATTTGGGGCATTACCTATACTACTATTCGTCATGTGGGGAATACCGTTTGTAACTACTTGGAGTTCACGATCGGTATGTAAAAAATTCTAAGAAATTTTATTAATTAATATTGATATAGAATAATTAATTGAACATTAATATAAATTAGTATATGCATAAGAATTATTAGAATATTTTCTTGGTATGGTGAGTAAATAGAAAATTCACAGTAAATAATGATAGACTGCAGTTTCCTTAAGACGTCAGCCTGCTTCCTTAACAACAACTGCAAAATTCTAAACAACAACCATCGGCTAAAACAGTGTACAATGTACCATTCCCAAAAGAGGAATACCTTCTACATAAAAGTTGCATGACTTATCGAATGACTAAAGAGGAAAAAATATTAAAAAAAAAACAATCAACTTCCAAAAAAAAACACTACAAAGCGAAAAATAATTATTATTTCGGAAGTCAATGTCTTCAGTTTTATCTTTTAAATTTTTTCCAAAAAAAAAATACATAAAATTTTTGAAGCCGGTTAATAAAAACAATCGAACCACTTCGCCCATTATCTAGTTTCAGTCGAATTCCCAGCCTATTAGAAATCAAGCCAAATATACAGCTGTCAAATAATGATCTTGGACAAAATAAACTTGGTCGACAAACAGACAGACTTAGCGAACGTAATTCCATGTTTATTGTTAGAATTCCGGTATTACACGGTACACTTGAATCTGCTTTCTATGATAACAACATGCCCACGCGCATGTGACGAATTTATTTGGGTGTTTTATATGATGTTCGAAAATAATATGGAGCTGGTAATGATAATTTTGTGTTGTTTCCTTTTCTAGGATAGAAAATGCACATACGGCTGTGATATTAATTTATCAGTTGTATTGCCCACGACCCACGATCATTAGGTTATCAAACACAAAAATATCACACAAAATTATAACATAGGTAATAAATATTTTAACATACATAACGACGTTTGTATATCGATAATTCAAAAATTGTTTTTTTTTTTTATAGGTCAAGTTGGAAAAATACGGATTCTCAAGAAAAGTTAATAAAATTTATATGGGACCACCTCTGAAGTATGACCTACCAAACAAAATAAGAATTATCAAAATCAATTCATAATTGGCAGAGTAACAAACATACAAAAAAAACATACAGTCGAATTGAGAACCTCCTTCTTTTTGTAGTCGGTTAAAACACCAAAAAACATTGGTACTAAGTACACCAATTTATTTTCGACGGGTAAATTCAACAAGAGCACAAAAGTATCGCATCCACAAATTCTACGCTCCACGTCCGAATTCAAAACCATATTGACCCACGACCATACCACATTCTATTTGACCAACGCATCATCAAGAGCTCTCAACCAACTGGACTGCACGCTTCATTTCCGAAAAATAGTCTTAAGATCTTCTTAAAACGGTTTCGAGACGGCTTAAGATAACTTAAGACCACTCGATACGATTGTGGGCTCAAAGAGTTATCAGTTGTTTGTGCTCGTCAAGTGTGGGAGCAATTAATGACGGCATGTTATTTCCGGAGATTAGGGAGTGATGTCACTGGGCTTTCGGAGAATGAACGGTATTTAGGTTGTTTTAGTGCTCAAAGGGAAATTATAGATCGTTTATTACTGTCAGTAGAATTTTGGGATGATCTCATATTCACAAAATTGATCCGGAACGATTTAGTCATTAACTTCCTTACTAATAAACGTTGTATATCACCTGTATAGTTACTCAACGCTTTGTCTTTTTCTTTCGAATGTTAAATTACTGACGACTGAAAGAGAGAAATCGTTGTGTAACTAACTATACAGGCGATATACAACGTTTATTAGTAAGGGGGTAAAAGTCCTATTATAGCGCGCGCAGAGATTAATAGGTGACACAATGCTCAATTGAATCCATCTGGATTTCAGTATTGCGGTAACAAGCTCAGAAGTTTATAATCCTTATTGAATGATGCATATTATTACATAGGTAATTATAATTATAATATAAAGAAAGAAATAACAAAAATTGTTTATTCTGCACAAACAAAACGCACATTTAAAAAATGTAAATAAAAATATTACAATGTTGATCACTCAGGTCGATCCTTGGTTGATCAAAGATCAAAGACAATATTACGTAATTATAAGCGAAATAGTCTGTGGCAATATGTTACTAGTAGCGCCCCGCGGTTTTACCCGCATAAGTCTCGATCCCGCTGAAATATCGGGATAAAAAGTATTTTCTGTGTTAATCCAGGATATAAACTATCTGTGTGCCAAATTTCATCCAAATGCGTAGAGTAGTTTTTGCGTGAAATAGTAACAAACATCCTTCCACCCTCACAAACTTTTACGTTTATAATATTTTTAGGAAGTAGGATTGTCATTCTGTTCCCTTTGTTGGGGATAGAGATCGTGTGTTGGATGACTTATCTAACTTAAATGAATAATTTTCAGCTATTGACTAATTGTGTCTCTTTGGACAGCACATTATAACCGATTTTGGAGACATACTTTTAAAACATACATTTTATAAAAAATGATGTACAATACTACTAATTATATAACAGCACGATAAATATATAATTGACAACCAACACTACTGTCGTAAAACACAACGTTTTTCCAAAACTTTCACTTAACATCTCGGTGGAGGGCGTCGTGCCCTCAGCGACCTTTAACTGAACAATAAATAATATGTTAATGATCTTGTAAATAAATAATAAGCACCGGTAAATGGATCGATACACGACGGATAGCCACGACCAAGCTGGGAGGTAAAGGTTTGAACAGACAGACTAGTTTACTCGTCACTGTAATGTACTAGAGAGTGGTTCTTAGGATGAGAAATTGAACGATGACATGATACCTCTGTTTCCCTATATCGGATACTACCTAGCTTATTATTTTCAAAGGAAGACATTTGAGAAAAGGAGAGAAAATTTGATAATTTCTAAGTAGATAATTATGTCATTCATATTATATATATTCTTAAAAATAAAGTAATTCCATAAACTATAGATTTGACATTTCTAAAATGACTAGGTTAGACTTAGTTTGGTTTGGTTGGTGTTTTTATGAAATGGAAAAGGGCTCAATATTAAACCATGACGTTATTTTGAGGAGAAGCTAATAATATTTACTTCTCCTTTCAAAACTTTTCAAATCTTATGGCATCCTTGGTGGTTTTTTTTTTTTGTACATTATTTTTATCAACATGATCGACATCTAACTCGTCAGTCGTGAACCGGCGCTTGCCGTCGTCCGAAATAACCTCCAAATTGATTTATTATATTATATATCAATTTTTTACACCAAAGGTTCAATTGGCCGACTCTTCCGCTATACTACCCTATACAGCGCTGAAAAGTATTGATACTTTCAAAATAGCTAATGTGGGCTTTTACAAACAATTAACTTAAATATGAGTAAAACAGAAATTAGAAAAGCTTGAAAATACTGTTTTACTTTACTACTAATACTGTAATACTTACTACTTCACAACGTAAATAATTTTATTTTATTTTATTACTTTTGAGAAAACTTACAGCTAATACATTCGAGTAGTCAGTAGTAATATATAATATGTACTCGTAGAAGAAAGCCAATTACAAGTTTTCACTTATATAAAATCATGTATATAATTGACAAAACTTTACAAACAGCGTGAGAGTTAAACATAGAAACTACTGAACAGAATAAACAAAAAAAAAACAACTTCAAAGAAAAAGTTACTTAACATTTTCTTTAATTGTGTGCTTTGACGTATTCTTAAATATTTAGGGGTTTTTTAAATAAAATATGGTACCTAATTGTATATGGTACCTAATTGTAATGACTGTAATATAAGAAAGTTCATTAACTACGGAAATTCATGCTAGTGATCAGACATATGCTGAAAATCTACCTCATAAACATGGAATTAAAATTCAAGTAACAAAAACTGAAGCCGATTGTCTGACCAATCATAATTATAAGACATAAGTTGAGCTTTCTTCATAAGGATCAAAACTTCTCAATCGTCCTACAAACAAAATAAGATCGCGCAAAATTATAATTCAATAAATTCTTGAGAACAGACACGAAGTTATTATTTATTTTATAACAGAACCCATAACATCAGTTAATTTAATAATTTTATCGTCTTGATACCCATCTTCACAACACGACGGATAATATGGCAGTTTAATTTCTATTCGTGCAACGCTTTGACGTAATATTCGACGATTTATTTGTGAGTCGTACCAAGGGATACCGTGTTACCGAGTTACTGGGTTGTGAAGGTCAGATAGGTAGTCAGTCGCTCCATTAAAATATTCAGGTATTCAGCTGCATCTTGTAAGACCGGGAGCCGACCCCAGCATAATTGGGAAAAGGTTAGGTAGAAAAAGTTTGTTAGACAAAGACTTAGGAACGGTTTTGTTTCTGTGTGTTCATATGAGTCAAAAAACTATTTTTTGCTGTTTCTTCTTAGGTCATTATCTACTTACAATGAACTTTCTTGAAATAAACATCACTCACTCTTCGCTAATGGAAATAATAATAATGGAAACTGTGTTCATGTTGTTACAAATACATTATGTGAATTGTTATGCTTACTTCTGCCCATGTAACACCCACCCTCATGAAGATCGGAAACTCTACATTCGAAGTTGTGGACGATTATGTTTACCTAAGACAAACTGTCCAGCTAGGTAGGTCCAACTTCGAGAAAGAGGTCAATTGTCGAATCCGCCTCGGCTGGGCAGCGTTCGGGAAGCTACATCCTATCTTCTCGTCTCATATACGAGTACCACAGTGTCTCAAGACGAAAGTTTTTGACCAGTTCATGTTGCCAGTTATGTCTATGGCATGAAACGTAGTCGTTCACAATGGGTCTCATTAGATTAGAAGCCTGAAAGTCACCCAAAGGGCAATGGAGAGGGCTATGCTTGGAGTTTCCCTCGAACATCGAATCAGAAAGTTTTTGACCAGTTCGTGTTGCCAGTCATGTCTATGGCATGAAACGTGGTCGTTGACAATGGGTCTTATATGATGATGAGACTGAGATGTAACTTGGGGCCAACTTTTCCCTTAATAACCACAGAGTGCATAGAATAACTATTATTCTTAAAACTTATGTTAAAAATATTGTTTAAGAAATCAGTTGACTAAATAGTGATTGTAAAAAGTCATACCGCCGGTGATACAGGTTTATCCTAGTACAGGCATCACACTTTATAATACCTACATTATTTCTAAGATATATACTGTATTTTACGAATAAATGGTGATACCATTGTTATTATTTGTGTACAATATAATCCAAAAGGTCTCGTCCACAATATTTTAGAAGCTAGGTACAAGCAATGTAAAAATAGCCTATGATTGAAAAGGAAAATCCATTCAAGTTAGTAGTCAAATAGAAACAAAACATAATTTTATTTATCCTCTTAAACATTTAACAACACCACTAAATCAAAAGTATATGAACACAAAACATTAATTCGGAATCACCTTGCTCTGGCATTAATCGCACTTTGATGTCTGCGAAACGATGAGTTCGTTCAGTCAAGGAAATAATCTGACGTTCATAATAATTATAATATCTAATGATTTAAGCTGCGGTCGTGCTGTTCCTATGACCTATATCTTGAGCTTCCTTTTGTGGGAATATAGAGTAAGGAAGGTGGTAGATATGGATTCCAGATGTTGGACTACTTATTTAACATAATCACCCCCTTTGGTCTCATGGTCGCAAGCGCGACGGTCCTGGGTTTGATTGCCAGGTCGAGCAAAGTGTTATTGGGTTTTTTCAATTAGGAATTTCTTAGTTCGGAGATTGGAAGTTGGCGGTGTGATACCCCCGTGCCTCGGAAAGCATATTTAGCTGTTGGGTCCCGCGTGATCTCTCTCCAGTCGTGTCGGATTGCTGTCCCATCGGACTATGAGAGTGAGGGAAGAGAGAGTGCACCTGTGTCTGCGCGTACACTTGTCTTGTCCACTATAATAACTCCCCCTAGTCTCCGTTGAGATTGGCTGCCGTGACTGAAATACGATCTGGAGGACTATATATATAACATAACATAACATCACGCCTTGTCTCCCCGAAGGGTTGAGCAGAGGTGTACCTGTAGCAGGTACACCCACATTTCGCCAGTTATGTTTAAGTCCCATGTAACAGGGGGCGAGCTTATTGCCATCAACCAGGCACAAATCCAGATTCCGGGCTTTTATTGAGAATTATGAAATATTTCATAATATTAAATTCGGTCGTTTTTTTGAACAGGTAAATAGGTTAGGTTAATTTCCTCGATGTCTTTGAACAAGCTGCCCATTTATCTTAATACAGTCTGATGTCATGGGTATTCCTCGCTGACAAGAAAAACAAGGAAGAAATATACAGATAACTCATATCAATTTTGTTAATATTAATAGTTTATTGTAATTATTATGTAATACCTACATTGGACATAATAATTTAGATTATAATTTATTAATGTATTACTATAAATTAAGTAAAGAATGTAAGTATGTGATAATTATTATTATTTATTTATTTATTTATTTATTTATTTATTTATTTACTATTACCACATACATTTGTTTTTACAGATGGGAACCCAATACAATGTAGTCACAATTTACCACAGAGGACAATGTACCTTAGAGTGTTATACAGTATGTTCAGACAATATGTTCAGTGTCACCCTCTGGAATTCTGCCAATGAGCACGTAAAAATATCCACTTGCAGTGAGACGCTGTTGAGTATCCTTATTGCCCGCCCTACAGGTGCAAACTTCAGCAAGTTTGTACGGGCCACCGGGATTTTAAACAGCCTCTCTCTCGGCCCTTGTCGCAGCCTACTGTTTGGAACGAGCAATCCCAAAGATTCTAGTATTTGTGGATTATTCAGCATACCCCGAAAAACCATAAAAATATATTTAGCCAGTGCCAAATTGCGCCTTACCTCCAACTTATAGTATAGTATAAGTACTTAGTAACTTATAGTATTATGTGCATGCTAAACTGAGTGTAACGACTAGCTTTTGTATTAAAATTCTGAAGCTAACAAAATGGATCAATCCGAAAATTGTCATCGTCGTATGGGCTAGGAACATGTGCGAAAATGACTAAGTTTAACATTTAGCAATATTTGAATGAGAAAGAATAATTATTACCAACAAGAGCCTTATCTAAACATCCCAAACTCTACACCCAGCATTTGTCACGCCCGCCGTAAAATTAGATCATTGTAACGATGTTCATTCAATAAATAAATCGATACCGTCATGGAATCGATTCTTAATTTATCCGAGTGATAACATCCAGTGCGACCTCTAACACACAGGCCGTCACGAATTTCGCGTTTATGATCACGATTGAATGCTGTGACCTCTTTCGAGTGGTCAATTTTGATTGTGATGTGTAAATAGAATATTCGACGTGTTTTGTTTGTGTTTAAGATTAGTGCTTATTGGATTCCGGATATGGTCTTGACTTAGTGAAGACAAGAGATGTAATCACGATCTCTTTGACACTTGAGATATATAATTATGCTCATTGCTTGTCTTATTATTGATGAATGATTTCAAACGAAACTAGGCTCGTCTTCATTTCTGCATATCGTAGATAGAATAAAATTAACATAATGGAACTTTTAAATTAATTTTAGAAATATAAAACTTTTCCTTTGGCAGTGATTAAAAGTTAAATTAAACGTCAACAGCCCCAAGTCTAAAGCCTAAAATGGTCTTACTGGATCTTAATATTTATTCGAACATAGTAAAATACTTCAGTTTGCTGATAAGCGCAACTTAAAGAAATCTATATTCGGTAGCCGTAGTAGCTACTCCACAAAATCAAAATCATAAATAATTTATTCAAACTAGGTTGAGAATCAGCACTTTTCGAACGTCAAAATTACATAAGACAATCCGCCAAAAACGCCCGCCCTTCACCAGTTCACCTAGTGCTTTAGCTGGGAAGAAGAAGTGGCGCAACAAACTCCCCAGTAACCAACAAATTAATGGTCCACAATTATGAAAAACCATTGCAAGAATGATGTGGTTAGTAGTCTCTCGGGAACAAGGCTTCATAACCAAAATTAACGCATGATTATTTCAGCGGGGCTAACACAGGCGTACCCAAGACGTTTGTGACAAGACATGATAAATTTTATCATGTCTTATAATTCGTCTTAAATGCTAGCACGGTTCAACCATGTGATAAAATCTGAGGCACGACATGCCTTTCTTGTTGCTAACTTCATAGTGTGACACAGTAAATTTTAAAAATTAAAATGTCTATGATCAGTGAATATGCGACCAAATAAAATAATACGTTTTTATAGTGCAGGTTCATACAGTTTTACAACTTTTTAATTTTGTTGTGAACTAATTCACTTTTGACGTACGGACGACATTCATTATGTGGCATTCGTGACAAAATTGGTGCGCCCATAGTAGCAAATCAGACATAGAATCCCAAATAAACGTCAAGAAGTTATGTCACAAGTCAAGAGATTATCTCACGCCGCCGTGCTAGCATTTGTTGTGACATGACTGTTTTATCGTTCAAATTGTGATATAATGTGTGATTTAAGCTATCTCACAGTAGGCCATGCTCGGTGCGCAGACCTGTCGTGATAGCCCAGTGGTTAAGGCCTCATCTCTGATGATTCATTATGTACTTTCTGAATTTATCTTGGGCTTACTAATATCGGTCTTCCTTTCTTTTTTCGTCTGGTTAGTGACTAACCTGGTGTCAGGGTTTTAAAGCCGCCCATAGGCCTCTGACTTGGCTTCACATGCCGTCGAGAAATATCTCTCAGGCAAGCCGGTTTCCTCACGATGTTTTCCTTCACCGTTTTAAAAGCAAGTGATAATTATCCAATACGCACATGAATCCGAAAAGTCAGAGGTGCGTGCCTTAGGTTCGAACTCCAGACCTGTGACTTGGTAGTCTGCCAGTCATACCACTGGGCTCTGTTATTACCTACTAACATACAACTAACATCGGTGAAGGAAAAACATCGTGAAAAAACCTTTATTTAGGATAGTTAATATAAAACGCCTGCTACACCAAGGTCACCTCTGTCGGAGACGCGGTTGGCGACCGGCAAAATTGTTCAACGGTTGGTCGTAAACCATCATCTACACGGTTGTAAACCACCAAGGTAACCTCTGTCGGGACGCGGTTGGCGACCGTGCGGCAAATGTTTCAGTCTGAAATCGCCAACCCGTCTTGAGCAAGCGTGATGATCAACGCTCGTGCCTGCCGTATATAAAAAATCACTTGCCCTACAGTGAATCAATAAAAGGCTTGTATTATTAATTACTAGCTGGTACTCGCGGCTTCGCCCGCGCAGGGCATTTAGTAAAAAAACTTTTATTTTGACATTACAAACAGACCCTTTTTTATTTTAGAAGATTTAAAAACAGTTAATTACAAGCACTTTTGACCACATCTAAAAGAAGACGAACATTACATTGCGTCATCGAGCGACACTATACTAATTTCACGATAGGAATCGATTACAATCGATACGAATGCGCGCTCACGTCCCAATGGCGCCCACGCGCATCGTACAGATGATCCATAATACAATTATAGATCATTTAGTTGTGTGTTGAAAGTGAGGTGTTGGTTTAGTGGGTTTAAAGTGGTTGCCTCTGTGAGGCAATTTACGGAGGATACATTTTGACTTGAAATTTTTCATTTCAAATATATAGTTAATTTTTTTTTTATATTACTGCTTAGAAGATTTTCAGCAAAGAACATTTAATAAGTAGCCTGTAAGATGCACTACTGAACTATCCTTTGAAAGGTGCTTTGATAACACTCAAGGTCTTTATTATTAGTTCAGCAAATAAACTGTCCTTTTGCAGATAGAAACATAAAAACCACCTGATCATTCGCACGTGAGTTCCTAGAGCAACTGCAGCAGCATTTTGATGTAATTTTTTGGTAGTTGACATTGTTAATGTCAATCTTCGAAATTACTACAATAATTCTAAAGTAATAACAGCCGACCGGGTCGATCCATCAGGTTAAGCTATGCATGCCAGGGTTGGTCAGGGGATAGGTGACCATCTTTACATACTGAGACTCCTCCGTGCCTCGGAAAGCATGTTAAACCGTTGGTCTCGGCAGCCATTCGTGGATCTTTGACAGTCGTTACGATTCGTCAGAAGCCCGAAAATATGACACCAGTCTTACCAAGGGGTATCGTATTACCCAGTTACTTGGTTGTGGAGGTCAGATAGGCAATCGCTCCATGTAAAATACTGGTATTCAGCTGCATCCGGTAAGACTGGAAGCCGACCCCAACATAGTTGGGAAAAGGCTAGGTAGATTGATTTTGAATTCTAGTAATTGTGAATAATAATTTTATTGTGAAAGTGTGTGAATAATATTTTTTTCAGAACCATAACTTATTATATAACAGGGAACTAGTAGCAAGTTTTTGAATATAACTTCTAAATTATACATATATTTTGGTTCCAACCGAATAAACTCTTTATGCCTAATCTACCCCTCTGCTACTTACAACACACACCTACTCTATGGCCCACTCATTGTTTAAACTATGACTCCATGACACGTTTCTCAGAATAGACCGCGCCGATCCAAATCAAACGTTCAACTAACAAACTAAACTTGTAGATTGAACACACGACAGAACCTAACCGTAATACTAAGCAGTCGATTTGGATCACAAAGTCGTTTGAAGCTGTATAATTGACTAGTAAATCGTCTGGATTAAGATCGTGTTAACATAATTTAAGGTGGTAATGCTGGTCGGTGTGAGTCAGCCTTATTTACCTACCTTCACGATCTCTGTGCGGTGAATTTTAAGTGGATCTTGAGTTTTCTTCTTCGTCTAAATGATTGACGTCTTAGCAATTTCTAGTATTAGACTCATCTGCATTGTTCCCTTTGAAACTTTAGTCTATGCTATTTAACAGTTTTTTTTTTGTGCTTTCGAAGTCTGGTAGGTCTTTTACATTGTCTTTCCTTATGGAATTCAAATAGCCTATTGCATTTTATAATGATTGCCGGAGTAATAACGAGTTATTTATTTTCAGTGTCTTCTAATAATATACGTAATTTTCATGTTCATTCAGAGATGAAGTGTTTACGAGTTTACAAATCTATTTGATTTGGGCAGTTCTCGTTTTTTAACCACCTCTGTGGTGTAGTGGTAAGACCACCAGTTTCAGACCCAGAGGTGAAGGGCGGGCGTTTTTGAGGGACTGCCTTATGTAATTTTGACGTTCGAAAAGTGCTGATTCTCAGCCTAGTTTGAATAAATAACTTTTGAATAAATAACTTTTGAGTTTTAGAGGTCTCGGGTTCGATTCCCAGCGAAGACAACATTTTCTGCTTGGTTTGGTTGGTGGTAGGGATAGCTCTAAATCCGCCTGGCTAGCTACCACCATCTTATCTAAGGCTGTCGCCATAAATGTTGTGTTTCGGCAGTTAGTGGTAAGATAGCCAGTCCCTCTATTGGTTGAGGATTCCTGGTGATACTTGCTTCAAACTTTGGCCTGACCATCACTTACCATCAGGTGAGATGAAGGTCAAGAGCTTAAACGTTGTGATAAAAAAAAAACTATCACAGTCTCAGCCTTTTTATCGTCGGTGAGATGTGATTGGACTTGATATTGAACGATATTAATAACAGGACCTGGCGTTCTGATATTTTAGTTATATTTTGTTTTATGTACTCACATATGTATGTACACACATCAAAAGTGTCTAGGGATCAAGCATTTTTATGCGGATTTCTTGAGATTGAGATGTGGCTTTGTAATAAATTTATGATTTTATAAATTTATATGGATCCTTTTTGGTGCATTTCATCATTTGAATCAGGAACTGTGAATCAAATTCGAGTAAAAGATGAAAATCAGCTGTCAATATTTTCCCTATAAAAACATACAACGCATTGAAGACATTATTAGTGCTACTGTTTCCCTACTACTGATTAAAACCAACGTTATTATGGAGCAGCGACGTCATTTAAGCAGGGAAGAAATGCTCAGAGCCGTGGGAATGATAGAAGCTGGTTCCCGGCAACGTACTGTGGCTTTAGCTCTGAATACAAGTCAGAGTGTTATCAGTCGACTTTGGACACGTTACCGAAGCACTGGTACCGTGGCTGAGCGCCATGGAGGACGGTATCGCTGCACCACACGGAGACAAGACCGATACATTCAAATCTTAGCTCGAAGAGCTCCAACAATAACCGCCATGATGTTAGCCGTGAGGCTTCATCACTCTTCAGGGAACTTAATTAGCGACCAAACAGTCAGAAACCGCTTGCATGAAGTGAACCTTCATTCCCGAAGACCGCTACGGGTACCACCTATAGCAATGCACAATCGTAGGATTCGATATCAATGGGCTCTTGAACACAGAAATTGGGCAGAAGAACAATGGCGTTTCGTGTGCTTTTCTGATGAGTCTCGTTTTGGTATGAGACCGGATACAAGACGTATACGACACTGGAGAACCCCTGGACGCCAACAGCGATTAAAATCCTGCCAGGAAGTCCATCCTTATAGTGGTGGAACCATCATGGTATGGGCGGGTATTTGGATCGGCGGAAGAACTGAGTTGATTTGGATCAGAGGCAACCTCAACGCTCAAATTTATGCTGAGACGATTGTATCAGACGTCATCGTTCCTCTACAAGTGCAAATCGGTCCCTTATTTCAGTTAATGCATGATAATGCACGACCGCACACCGCAAGAGTTGTAAGACAGACTCTCGCCGCAGCTAACATCAATGTCCTGCCCTGGCCTGCTCAGTCGCCAGACTTGAACCCGATTGAGCATGCATGGGATATGCTACAGAGAAGAGCTCTGCCGAATATGGAGGGTATCCAGTCGCAAGAAGACCTTTTTTTGTTGTTGCAACGAACATGGGCGGCCATTCCACAGCGTGATTTGGATGAACTCATTTTGAGTATGCCAAACCGATGTTCTTGTGTTGTTAGTGTTCGCGGTAGAAACACGGATTATTAATTGTTTAAGTTACCCAATAAAATTTTAAAGAAAACTGTTATTTCAGTCTTTTTTTCGAACTTTAATGTTAGTGGTTCAAATGTCAAAAATCCCTTTATTAGGAAAATGGCAAATTTCTTTATTAATGCAAAGGTGACTTGGTTTATCGTTACTGTGACAAACGAAAACACTTTATTTGATGAATCCTTAAAGAAAATTTTAATTAATATCAATCAGGAGAAAAGTTATTGCAAAAATATATGTTGATCCCTAGACACTTTTGATGTGTGTATGTACATACACACATCAAAGAAAGTTTGTGACCACTAGCAAAACCTGATATATTGATATTAAAATTTAACTTTATCAAGAAAAACTGTTTACGTTATATATTTTGTTTTAATAAAAATACACTGCCTGAAAGAATCTAAAAAGAAGAAGAAATTATAATATAGTTTGCCGTAACAAAAGATTTCGACTTTTCAAACTGATCGCAAACTTTTTTGATGGCCTACTTCGACACTACAAGATTACTGCAACCACTTTTAAACATAGTTTCTAACATAGTAAGTGAATTAAATTATTTGGATAGTTATTTTTAGCGACATTACAATCTATATCCCTTAGCTGCGATTTTGGACAGGAGGAGTGATGGCGACCATATTAAATACCCAAGACCACACACGGTTGTTTACGCACACAATAACATTGGCAAACCTTCAACACATTATTTTAATACTACTTATGTGTGACAGAGGAATTTATCACCGTTCTGTAAAGAATTACCTACTTCTTTGTAGGAATTATTGAAGTGCAAAAAGACTCTTTAAATTTTTTCATAACCTTCGATTTTTATCCGTTTCACACATCATTATTTTCCTGCCCTTATCCCAATTTATTTGTTTTTTTTTTACTAGCCTATGCTGTCCCACTCCTGGGCGAAGGCCGGTCTACTCCTTCCATCGTTCGCGAGCCGGTGCAACATGTCTTTTTTGTTCCATAATTTTCTATTAGTCATCATCTCGGTAGTCACTCTCTTTCTAGTCTTTATGTATTATAAAATAGGCGCAAAGAAATTAAATTGTCAACGCTTGAGAAGAACTAAATGAAAATGATACACTTCTTCGGTCTAGCTCTGATATCGGTGCGATAAGGAATATCGTTCCAAAAACTTAACGCCACTTAAGTGCTTGGCGACACGACCACCAGCGCCGCCGCGCCGCGCGCTGCTACCGCACCGCCACCGCGACGCCACCGCGACGCCACCGCGCTGCCACCGCGCCACCAACGCGCCGCAACCGCGCCGCCACTGCCTCGCCACCGCGCCGCCACCACGCCGCCCTCACGCCACCGCCCCGTGGCCAGCGGTGTATATGCAAAATCGCCACCCCGCTGCCGCACCGCCACCGCGCCGCCACCACGGATTGTAGAGGGATATGGCGAAATCAAGCGGCGACGGCGGCGGCGCGGTGGCGGCGCGGTGGCGGCGCGGTGGCGTAGTGGTGGCAGCGTGGCGGTGGCTCAGTCTACATGGTTACACGGCACGGTGGCGGCGCGGCTACGCGCGGTGGTGCCGTGTACACGAGCACTAACGTGACTTAGTTCCTAAGATTTCTTTTCCTACACAATTATACATTGCCAATCAGCTTTCCAACAGCCAATCGTATTACCCTATTTAGAGAAAGGAGAAAAATCGGTATAAATGGTGAAAGCGTGAGGTGGTCGTGAGTGGTGTGTGACGGTGGATGCATATTCATGTGGATCACCTCCACGGCTGCCTGTCAACTAAGCTAATGAGATCACTATTAACTTGGGTGACACGGATAGCGCAATTGTCTTAAGGACTATAATGAGACTATTTATTTATTTAACCTTCCAGCGGTCGCGCGCGGTCTCTGAGACCGCAGCGAACTTATTTTAGTAATTATGCACAAACTATGAACAATAGGAGGTTGTGCTTCGGTGATATCATCGGGGGGGTGAGTTACTGCTCCTCAGTAGCCTGTGACATTGGTCGTAAAAGCAGCTGTTTCTTTATTTGTGTTTGCGGTCCCAGATTCCGCGCGCGACCGGTTGTGTACTAGAAAATTCCTTGGAATTTAATTGAAACCGGGGTAAGTATTTCAAGTTTTTCTATCTTTTTAGTTTTTTACTTAAATTATGTCATATGTAATTATGTTATTTATATGTTGCACTGTTTTTGTGGACAATAAGTTACGAAAACTTCAAACGGCGAGTATCTCGTATACTAGAACACGCGGAAACAGATGATGAATACTGTGATGGTGTATCAGGCGAAGAAGACAAACCAATTCAATACTCGACAGCACAGGAAGAGTGTATTCAATTGGACAGTGAATTTAGTGGCAGCGACGATGATAATGTGCCTTTGTCATCATATTTTGACAGACGCATCATAAAGAAAACAAAAAAATATATATGTTATTTTAGAATTCCTATAACATGATGGCATTGATGATAAGATTGATTGATGTCGATGATAACTATAGTAAGTCTATCAATGATTAAAACTAGAACAGATAAATTCATTTTGTTTTGTTATTTTGTTGATTTATAACGTTGTTTTGTGTCGTGTGTGTAAAAATTTGCGTTTTCACAGACTATTTAACTATTAAGTACAATTTTTTTTCAAATATCAATAAATAATGTATTTTATTTATTATACATACAGATAAAAGTCTTATTTTTATTATGTGCTATACAATATCAGGAAATATTCATTCGTCTTTTCAAACTAGACACCTAAAGTTGCGGAATCACAGACCGCGCGCGACTGCTTATGTTCGGCGCAAGGGTGCGACCACTGGAAGGATAATACTTAAAGCACAGAAATGTACAGGCATTTTCTACCAGTCAACCTTTGGGTGATGCAGAGACAAACAGTGGTAGGTGCAAATATGTTTTTTTTTTTTAATAAAAATAATATAAAAAGGAGTCGATTTGAGTCTATCTTCTTCTACTGATTAAAACTCTTTTTATTTACTGATAACGTACAGCTTGAACGGCCGGGTCTAGAAGCATGAAATTTTGTAACGAGTTCTTTTTATATTGAAGGCTAGCATTACTGAAGGTTTTTTTTTCAATTGGACTTAGATAACATGACTTCTGAGTTGGTTTCAGCATTTCTTCTCAGGGACCATTCAGCTATAAAATGCGGGTGCCAGTAGTTTACATGTAAAGGTGTCTTTAAATATCTACTTAGAGATATAAACATAATTTCATCATTGAAAAGAGGTTAATAGGGTTTGTATTATGGAAGTTCTTAATTTTTTTCCGATGGAAAATACAATCGATTTTTTGAAAATTTATCGCCTAATCTGCTATTGCAAATTTTTTTTGCACACTGCCATTGCTTAACGTTATTTTTAATGTAAACCTATTTACGTTATTTCAAAAAAGTTCATAGGCAATTTGAAAAGTGTTGGCATGCAGTTAATGTAGTAAATAAAACTATATGATTCTGATTTACTAAAAATAAATCAAGACACTAGTTTCCGTTGGACAAATCCAGTCAGCCTAAGCATACAAAACAATATAATTTAGGGTTCCTCAGGCCAAAGACCGGTACAGCACGTGAATCAGGGTTCCTTAGAAATTAGCGACAAGCCCGACAGTCGACAGACGCCGGAAATCCCGTATATAAAGATAAGTATCTCTAACTTGTGATACAACATTTAAATAAGTTTTAGAATTTATTGGCAGAGATTAAGTAAAAACAGACTGGACACAAAGTAAACTACCTAATCTCGTTCAGTGAATTGCCTCTGAGAGGCAAGCCGGTAGTTATTATCTGAATCGGACTAATCTCATACTGGTGTGAAAAAACAATAGACTTTTAAAGGTGATTTTTTTTTCTGAAATCATTTTAATGTGTACATAACATTCACCTGCGTTGATGTCTTTTGTTCCCAAAATTGGGTACAATAATTATCTATGAATATTTTTTATTTTATTTATTCATGCCAATGAAAAGATAGTACCTAATTAAAATAAAAAAAAACCTTGGTAAATAATATTTATTTTTATTCTAACCCCAGACAAATATTTAAACATAAATATATATGACAGAATCATATTCAGAAGAAATAGAATCAGAACAAATACTATGATGTTGCTATGAACGAGACCTAGGGTCGAACTTGAAGCGGGTAGTTAAAGTAAACACTGGACTGGTATTAAATCGCGTATATTCAAGTTTACCTAATCACAATGTACTTTGTATGTACTGCTCTCTTTAAACATATTTTTTAATCTAGACTATACTACGAGCGGTAACGTAACCATAGCGAGTTCTAAAACGATCTCAACGCCATCTATCGAGCTAGTGGGTACTAATTTCCCAGTATTAAATTAATATTGATCGCTATGATTCCAAATGCTCTTTATTAACCTAAACATACCGCCCACCAAGGACATAATTGCCGAATGTCCTTCAATACCGCCCACCGTACTCAATATGGAAAAAATATCTTAAATGCCTTGCAATTTAAACCTTTAGTACATCCTTGATGAGAGGTAATTACAGAAATATTTAAAAACCCTTGACATGTTAAAAGTTTACATTCTTATAACTAGTAACAATAAATCTAATAACTAACAATTATACTTGACAAACAATTAAAACAATAAGTCTGACATGTTGCTTATATCTAATACAATCGTGTTTCAATTGGATACAGGTAATACACATAATTTAGACGTAGGTCTTTTTATAGTAGACGATTGTGTTCGTATAGTTACGACACGAGTAAGACCGTCAGAACCAGGATGTTTTTGTTCAATCCTACCTAGCAACCACTTGCCAGGAGGCATATCGTCCTCTTTAACTAGAACTACTTCACCCACAGCTGGTTCCGGAATTTTAAAATGCCACTTATTTCGTTGCAAAAATTGGTGAAGGTAGTCGTGCGACCAACGTCTCCAGAAATCTTGCATCATTTTCTGATGAAGTTGCCATCGCCTTAAACTATTAACATTTTCCTTTTCATAATTTGAATCCGGAGGTAAAACTAGTGGCTCCCCTACCAGAAAATGCCCAGGAGTTAGTATGGTTAATTTATCCTGATCCTCCACATACGATAAAGGCCTCGAATTGAGACATGCCTCAATTTGAGCCAATACTGTGATCATCTCCTCAAAGGTAAGCGTCGAATTCCCTATCACCCTCTTAAGGTGATGTTTAGTGGACTTAATCCCTGCTTCCCACAGCCCTCCGAAATTTGGCGAATGAGGGGGGATAAAGTGCCACTCTGTACCATTATTCCCTAATTCTTCTGCTAATTCAGGGTTACAGGCTGACTTTTGTTTGTTAAATAAATAAAGTAATTCCCGCGCTGCCCCTACGAAATTAGTCCCGTTGTCGCTATACAGTTCCGCACATCGACCACGTCTAGACACGAAACGCTTAAACGCAGCCAAAAAGCCTCTAGTGCTTAATTCACTGACTGCTTCTAAATGTACAGCCCTAGTGGCCATACATATAAATAACGCAATATAGCCCTTGTAGGACTTGTTGCCACGACCCTTAGACACACGAATACTTATCGGGCCCGCGTAATCTACTCCGCTACACAAAAAGGGTTTGTTCGGGATTACACGAGGGGAAGGTAACTGCCCCATAAGTTGAGTCCTTACTTTCGCTGTATGTCGGATGCACCTCACACAGCTTCTTACATACTTCTTTGCCAAAGCCTTTACTCCCATGATCCAATACTTGGAGCGTAAGTAGGTAATCATTAATTGCGGGCCGCCGTGCATTGTTTTTTCATGTGCGTCCGCTATCAAAAGAGTTGTTAAAAATGATTCCCTTGGTATTAGTATAGGATGCACTCTGTCATAAGTTAATTGGGACATTTCCAGCCGTCCTCCAACTCGAATGATTCCCTTGGAATCTAGAAATATGTTCAATGAATCTAATTTTGCCTTCTTTTTTCCTAACTTATTATTTTTTAATTCCTCCAATTCATTGGTAAATCTTTCTTCTTGACACCTCTTTACACACATTTCTGTTGCATGTTCTAGTTCCAGTTTAGATAACTGTCGTGACCTAGCACCAACACCTGACGTTTTATTTTTTCTTAAATAAAGAAACCTACGACAGTAAGCCATAACTCGAATTAACCTTGATAACGAGGAAAATTTATCAAAAAATGAAACTTCAAAAATACTTGTATGCACCTTAATTTCTTCTAGACGTGGAACAAGATGTTTTGGCCTTTTGTATTCTACTACCGATTCCCTTAGAAAATTTGGACCTTCCCACCAAAGTGAAACATCTTTAAGTTCCGATGGAGAAACTCCACGTGAAGCACAATCTGCTGGATTTTGCTTGGAAGCTACGTGCGCCCAGTGATGGGTATCCAATGTGGTCAAAATGTCGGAAACTCTGTTGGCAACAAAAGTTTTCCACCGACTTGGGTGACAATTCAACCAAGCTAACACCACTTCACTGTCTGTCCATGCATGCCAGTCAGTCTTTGGTACAGTCATTACCTCGCCTACTTCCGCAATCAACTTTGCTGTGAGAACCGCCCCACATAATTCTAACCTCGGGATGGACACCTGTTTAATGGGTGCCACCTTTGTTTTAGATGTGATTAAGGAGATATGAACATTTCCCATATCATCAATCACTCTAAGATAAACCACGCCTGCATAAGCGTTTTTAGATGCATCGGAAAATCCATGCAACTCCGACTTCCGAATATTGGAACCAACATGTAACCATCGTGGGATTTTAATGCTAACAAGAGAAGGCAAACTATTGCGGTAAGTCTCCCATTCTTGTAATAAATTATTTGGAATTTTTTGATCCCATTCCAACCCAGCTAACCATAATTTTTGAATGAACATTTTTGCTAGGATTACGCTTGGTGCTAACCACCCTAACGGATCAAATAAACGCGAAATGTCCGAGATAATTTTTCTTTTTGTTGCAGGTTCAGTTATCGGCGTGAGTTCCAGAGAGTATTGAAAACAATCATCGCGAGCGTCCCAGGTAAGTCCTAATATTTTTGTTACGTCGTCTATTTTTATTCTTAATTCTTCATCGTTTCCATCCCTAATTTTATTCAATAATTCTTTGCAATTGCTTTTCCACTTTTGCAATTGAAAGCCTCCTTTAGCTAGCACTTGAGATAATTCCGTGTAAATTTTAAACCCATCTTCCATATTTTCAGCTCCTGACATCAAATCATCCATGTAAAATTCATTTAAAATTATGTTAGCTATGCCTGAGTTATCCCCGCACTCATCATAAGCTAGCTGTTGTAGCGCCCGTACAGCTAAGTATGGAGCCGAAGCCGTACCAAATGTAACGGTTATTAATGCATACTCCTTTAGTTCCCTTTCAGGACTATCTCTCCAAAGTATGCGTTGATATGGCGTATCTTGCCTATCCACTAAAACTTGCCGATACATTTTAACAATGTCCGCCACTATACATATCCTGTGTGCTCTCCAGCGCATTACCGTATGACGGAGTTCGTCTTGCAAAGACGGACCAATCATTAGATCATCATTTAGTGACCTGCCATTACTTCCCTTACAGGAAGCATCAAACACGACACGCACCTTTGTAGTGTCTTTATCCTCACGAACTACTGCGTGATGAGGTAAGTAAACAGCCCTTTTATTATATTTTTCTTGCTCTGTTACTTCTACCATGTGGTTAAGCCTTAAATATTCTTGCATGACATTCGCGTAGTCTGCTTTTAATTTAATGTTTTTACCTAACCTTACTTCTAACCCCTTTAACCTTTTTTCAGCAATCACCCTGGATTCACTGCACCTGCCGATCAAGTTTGGTTCGCGTAGCGGTAATCTTACGATGTACCTGCCATCTTTATTTCTTGTAGTGGAAGTTGTAAATAAACCTTCGCATTTTATTTCCTCCTCCGTTAGCATCCTTTTTGGTCCAGATGGTTCCTCTAATTCCCAGAATTGTCTTAACAATTCATCATCTTGGACACTGGCATGCATCACGGTAATTTGTGAGTGAGTATGTGTCCTATTGTCAACTTCGAATGCACCCGACAATATCCAACCTAAGGTGGTTTCTTGCGCTAATAGAGTACCGCCTATATTCTTCTTAACTCCGTTCTGAATGACTTGGCTGTATACATCAGCACCCAATAACATATCAATTTTATTAGGCCTGAAATATTCCGGATCAGCCAAATCATTATCGCTCAAGTCTATCCATTCTACCCGGCTTACCCTAGAAGATGGGAGAAGAGCTGTCACCGACTTCAGAACGTAAGCATTGACTTTTATTTGAAAAGAAGGATTAACTCTCGAACGGAGCTTGATAACCACCATGGATGTCGAAGTTGTACCTTTATTTCCACCCACACCTAACACCGTATTTTTTGACGGTATTTTATTTAAATTTAAGTACTGAACCATGGATTCTGTAACAAATGAACCCTGGGATCCCTGATCCAGTAACGCCCTAACCACACGGTAAGTCCCATTCTTCGACTCAGCCTTTACTAAAGCTGTAGTTAATAATACAGTTTTACTACTGTGTCCTGTCGCAAGACATGAGACTAGTGGTTTATCCTCCGCCTGATTGGCGGCCTTAATCCTCTCATTTTCTACTGATGAGGTTTCCGCGCGAGCAGCACTACTACCTTCACCAATATCCGACCCTACAACACCCTGCGGGTGTAACAATGAATGGTGGCGGCGTTTACACACCTGGCACCTAAGAGTGTTTCTACAATTTTTTGCAGAGTGGTTACTATATAAGCAAACAAAACATAAATTATTCTCTTGGGCAAACTTACGGCGGGCTTCATTATTTTCTTTGCTAAACTTTGGACATGAACTAATTTTATGATCAGCTGCGCAATAGGCACATGCTACCGTTTTGTTTTTAATTACATGAAATGCCTGAGTAGCTTTTGGGATCCTAGTATCTGTTTTAGTTTCTATGCTTTCTAAACCTCGATATCGACTCACAAAAAATTCCCTAAATTGATCAAAAGTAGGTAAGTCATCCGTTTGATCCGATGCTACCATCAATTCCCAAGCCCTTCTAGTCTCTCGATCTAATTTAGCACTGACAATGTGTATAATTAGGATATCCCAAGATGCCACATCTATTCCTAAATTTTTTATTGAACCTAAACAGTCGGATGTTGTACTAATGAGTCTTTTTATGTCTGTTGCAGACTCGTTAGTTATACTCTTTTGATTTAAGAAACTTTTTAAAATTCCGTTTGCAAGAAATCTTTTGTTATTGTACATAGACTCTAATTTATCCCAACTAGCCTTGTAATTGTCAGATGTCACGTCGACATTTCTCAACAAGTATTCCGCCTCCCCAGTTAAATACCCTTTTAAATAATACAATTTCTGTGCATCATCTAACCTACTATTGTTGTGTATTAAACCTACGAATAAGTCTCGAAATGTCTTCCATTCAATATATTTACCCGAGAAAACCGGTATTTTAACCTCTGGTAATCTAAAATTAACCAATTCTTTACTATTACTAGGTCCCGGATTACTGTTAGGTTCAACAGATTCGACTTTACATTTCGTTATTAATTCCTTTAAATCGCTTTTGAATTGTATATATAATTCTTCAACATCATCATAAACACAATTTTTATAGTAATTTGAATTATGTAAATCAGACTTTTTCATTTCGCTAATTATTGTAACGTGGGTCTTACTAAATAATTGCCACTGTTGTTCTAAACTTTCTAAGCGTGTTTCAAAGTATGACACAGTACGACGGTCTTTTGGGCATTTTTTGAAATTAATAATAGCCCTATTCATCTTTTCCTTCACATCTTCTTGGATGTCATTTAATGAATCCATTTTGTACACAATAATTCAATTACAAGAAAACACAAAATACCGATAAATGGCACACACAAATAAAAACAATTAGTCCGCAAATAACGGCACACACAAAACAAAAATAATTAAAAGTGGAAGAATATAAATATAACTTAATGTCCACTAAAAACAATCTTCTTACACTTTTTACGTTCACAAATGTATAAGTCTCAAATAAGATTTTAAAATTTTACAAGTCTTTTTTCCACTTTATTTCTATTTTTTCTTATTTATTTAAAATTTTACAAGTTCTAAATCACTCAAGAATGTCTAAGTTATTTTTCTAATGATAATAAAGTTCAAAATTAACTGCACTTTTTGAAACTTTCAAATTATATTCTTCCTGACAATAAGATTGAAAATTGTACTCACGATTTTTTCACCAAATTCACTCACTGACACTGACTGCTGACACCTCGTGACGCTGCGCCGCGAAGTAATGTACCACACAAGTGGCGCCCTCTGCTTGCCCACGATCTGCCGTCTTCTTCCTCCCTTGCGTCGTTCCTCCAGTTGTAGCTGCCTCCAGTAGTGCTGCACCACGCTCCACTGGCTGCTCCCTGCTCCAACCGGTTCCACCTCCAGCTCCTGGTACCTCTCACCTGGGTACCCCACTTGAAGGGGATGCTCTGGACAGCGATCCACTGCCCAGTAATGACGCGAAGGGTGGTAATCTCTACCACCACCGGAGACCACCAACAACACTCCCGACCAACCCAGCTTCGAAGGACCATGAACGAGACCTAGGGTCGAACTTGAAGCGGGTAGTTAAAGTAAACACTGGACTGGTATTAAATCGCGTATATTCAAGTTTACCTAATCACAATGTACTTTGTATGTACTGCTCTTTTTAAACATATTTTTTAATCTAGACTATACTACGAGCGGTAACGTAACCATAGCGAGTTCTAAAACGATCTCAACGCCATCTATCGAGCTAGTGGGTACTAATTTCCCAGTATTAAATTAATATTGATCGCTATGATTCCAAATGCTCTTTATTAACCTAAACAATATTTTTTATTTTATTTATTCATGCCAATGAAAAGATAGTACCTAATTAAAATAAAAAAAAACCTTGGTAAATAATATTTATTTTTATTCTAACCCCAGACAAATATTTAAACATAAATATATATGACAGAATCATATTCAGAAGAAATAGAATCAGAACAAATACTATGATGTTGCTATGCAATGCTATTAAACACTCAATGCTAAATTCGAATGCCTGTAGGCACAAAACACACCCCACAAATCTCCCTACTCTATGCCCCCCGCACGACATTACTTAACTATTCAATATACATCCCTGCGCTCGTGTACACCTCGTATATAGATCATCATATTGTTCTGTATTTATCATACGACCTGTATCGTCAGCGGTCGCATCGCGACTGGCATATTAAACGGGAGTATTACTTGAATTAGAATTAGACTTGATATTACGTTAGTAAAGGTAGCGCCATATTTGTGGGGTGTGTGTGTGTGTGTGTGTGAGGATTATTGTGTCTGATTGTTATTGGATTATGGATGGATTATTATATGTCTGGTCTATTTTTAAAGGCTTGGATGTAGTTGAGTTTAGTCTATGGAGGAACCAATCGTGCAAATACTATCTATATGTGTTAAATTAGATAGTATTAGCATGGTCAGTTGGAGGGATGACCTAAAAAACGCCAATGCTGCAATTATAAGACAGGTATGCTGGAAGAGATGTCTTTAGAAATAAGCTTCACCGTTGTACTTATTTTTCTGTACTTATCTTCTTGTCTTTTTTAAAATGTGTGTACATATATGGTTAAATAAATAAATAAATTAATTTAAATTGATTTATCTCTTCGTATCAACTTTATTTCAATCACAATTAGTATCATATCATTAGTACAGCAGAAGACTTATAAAGCGCAGCAAACACTGTATTATAGATTTTTCTCCGCAAATCCAATATTTGACAATTTTGCCAATGACCCTATACTACAAAGCATTACGCACAATCAGTAATGACGGCTAGTTATAAAATATATACCACAAAATTGACTTGTAAAAGTGCCTTACAATATCTAACAGAAATAAGCATCATTTAATCATTTCAGTATTAACACTAAATATATCAAGAATTACAAACCAGTATCACCGGAAAATCCAGTCAAACCATAAAGAAAATACCCGATGAAACTTAAATAGGCAACTAAAATTCAAGTTCGCAACTGCACCGGCGCGTACGCTGATGACGTCACCTGTCAACGACCAATCACGGACGTGATACATATTAACTAGCGGAGACATAAGTCAGCGTCGGGCTATCGCGTTCTATTTGAATAATTTAATATTAATAACTGATTTACGTATAGTTTTGCAATGTATATTCAACGGCGTATTAAGAGCACGATTTGTTAGTTACACCTTGGTAAAATATTGCAGAATTTTCTTGAAGAAAATACAAAAAGAATAACGCGAGGTGAGATTCGAAAGCACGTGCGTTGGCGGCATTGTGTAAACAAGTCTATAATAACGAATGAAAGATGTTGTTGTTTTCCGACCTAAACGACTTTATTAAAAACTTAATACACATTTGTAGTCAATAATCTTTAACACCTTCCGACCAAACCGAAAAATCACCCATTAAAATTTCAACAACAAAACCCCACATCAGGGAACCAATTGCGAACATGCCCTGTGCGCACACGCAGAGAATACAAGCAACCAATTTATCAACGGGACCCTATGAGGCTCGACTGGTAATGGTCTTCGCCTATCTCCGTGCCATCAATCAAAACACAGGATACATATAGTTGGAGTGAAAAAAAAAGAAAAAAAAACATTTCTGAATGTAAAAGCGCGATTACAGATTCGTTGTGCGCGTGCGCGCCGGAAACTGCACGTAGCGGAAACGTCAGGACGCGATACGATTTCGAATTTCGAATTTGGATTCGAACAAGTTTGAATGGGTGACATGGCGTCTAGACCGTTTTTTTTCGTTAATAGATGTCTCTAGTGAGGTTTTATTGGGCTTTTGTTATGGGTTTATGGTATTTAAATTTCATATTTTTATTAGGGTAAGTGGTCCCTTTGAATTGTTTTGATTAAAATGTTTTGAATTTTAATTTTACGGTACGGAATATTTGAAACAAGACAAGTTCAGTTATAAGCTCAAATAAAAAATAAAAAAGTTCCATGAAATCAGAAGACTGAAAGAAACGTATATTTCAGTAAATAAATTTTATTTTTATTCTTCGTTCTGCACTTGCCAATCCTACACACTAACACAATGAAAACTATCCGGACATCGTCTTGAAAATACAAAATTCTTAGTGCGAATTTCGCCAATAAAACTGAACGCGATCAGCATCATTTTAACTGCGTTTAAGAGCTGTCAGTTTCAATATTCCGCAGAAAATAATGACACGGGCTAAGGGCTGTCAGCCCTTAAACGTGATTTATGTGCTGATCGCGTTCAGTTTCATTGGTGAAATTCGCCGTTAGCCTGCTTAGATATGTTTATTCATACTTCTAACACTTACAAAAATATAAATGTTTCAGATTCCTTCAGTACCTGTACCTGAATCACTCAGTGTGCTCTCACGGTGGCCACAACTGGCCACAACAAAGTACAGGGTGGCTCATTTGAACCACACGACGCGCTCTAATTGACGCTAATTATACAAATTATACACAATCGTGAACGCATTACGTGTCAAGTTAATGGAGCACATGTTTTATACATGTGATTAACAGTTTCAATATAATTAACTGACCATATGGATAGGTTTGGGCCCTAGACTTGATTCTCCTTATGCTAAGTATGTGATAACTTGAAGAAATTAAGTGCAGAAATTACTTGATACGTTAACTACAAACATTTTGGTAATCTTTGGTTTTGCTGCTGTATATTGGTGGCAACGATCGCTTACCATCGACACGCATTCTGCTTTGCTCTGTTAAACTATAAAACAATTGACAAAGTAGTGGTAGTGTATATAACATCACGCTTGTATTTCCCCGAAGGGTCAGGCAGAGACCTATAGTACACTCACATTTCGCCAGTTACGTTTAAGTCCAATGTATAGGGGGCGAGCCATATGCCAGCAATCGGGCACAAATCCAGACACCGGACTGCTACTGAGAAATTCTAGATGGAAAACTCCAGAACACTTTGCCTGACCCGAGAAGTGAACCCGCGACCTCATGCTCAGCAATAGCACTTGCGACCACTAGACCAACAAGGCAGTCAGTGGTAAAATAACTCTCACTCAAAAAGATTATCTAAGACTCATTTTGCACTGGACACAAAATATCAAAAGTCTTACGTAGAATTTGACTGTCCACTTGTAATTCGTACATTCTTGCTATTCTTTAATTAAAAATAATGTTGTGAACGATGATTACCTAAATGTCAATATTGAAAATAAAGTGAGTTTATTTTCAGATTATCAGCGTTCTTTTGAGTAAAGTTCAGCACATCGTTTTTTACAAAATAGGACTACAAATTCCAACATATCCCCATGTTGCTTGTATTCGCAAGCATTCTGGAAATACAGACGTCAGTAACAAACTAAGTTTCTCAGCGTTTCTCGTAATAAATGAAGCGAACTGCTAAGCTAAGGTAAGTATAACAAAGTTCCCTACAACGTAATTACAAACGGTACTTATGCAGAGTACGATACTTAAAGATTACAGGGTGTTCGTTTTAGAAGGTTCTATGGTATTGGGTTATGCTTGGAGTTCCCCTACGACCCCTACGTGATCGAATCAGAAATGAAGAGATCCGTAGGAGAATCAAAGTAACCGTCAAAGCTAGAAGAATTGCCAAACTTACTCGTAAGTGGCAATGAGCTTAAGTGACATTGCTCGTAGAACAGATAGCCGATGAGGCCGAAAGCTTTTGGAGTGGCGACCACGTACCGGAAGAGTTGGAAGGCCTCCCACAAGATGGACCGATAACCTTGTGAAGGCCGCAGGAATCCGCTGGATGCGGGAAGCACAGAATCGGTCGAAGTGGCGGTGCTTGGGGGAGGCCTATGTTCAGCAGTGGACGCCTTTTGGCTGAAATGATGATGAATGATGATGGTACTAGGGTTGGTTTCCGCACTTAGTCCTTCAGATAGACCATTTTGCGTGGGCCATGGCGGCCGTCAGTGGTTATTTCAGCCCACCTCCCAAAGTTAATTAAATCCCCTGGTCTGCTCAGAACGTCTGTGAAAGATCTGGGTGACTCAAGAGTTTCTGTTCTAATCTGTGTGACGCCTGTGCATTCAAAGAGCACGTGCGCGACGGTTTCCTCAGCCTCCATGCACGCCCTGCACAGAGGACTGTCCGTTATGCCTATTGTGTGGAAGTGTTTGTTTAGCGAGCAGTGTCCCGTGATAGTCCCCGTCACCAGGCGCAGGCCGTTACTGTTCAGGCGCTAAGGTAATAAGCGCTTGGTCAGCCTGTTATCTAAGGATGGCATAACTTCCCTGGACTGCCAGAAGGCCGGTGTCAAAGTCCACTAGTTCCCCGCTTGTGTGTGGGTGAATTCCTGTAGAAACCTGCGTGCGTAGTTGGTTGAAGGGGATGGTTACGATACGATTGGCTCGGGTCCAAAAACATGCTGGATGATCTTCTAGCAAGTTTATAAGCTACGTCGTTACCTAGCGACCCGCTGTGTCCTTTTATTTTTTAGAAGGTACATTGACTTTTGGGAAAGAGGAAAGATATTTTTTAATGATTTTGTATTAAGTATCTTAGGTAAGTTAAGACTACGAAAACCTTTAAGGAAATGTGAATAATATGTGTCTTACAAATGTTATTATTGGTTATATGATAATGTTTCACCCGCTTATGGTTAGGTATAAGTTTTGGTAACGCGTGATAAATGAATACGAACTGCAACCGTGATCAGTTCATTTGTATGAAAAGTATGTATAATGCGAAATTAGTCGGGTCATCGCGAAAACACATTTGAGTAGAAAAACTTGAACAGGTATGATTTTATATAAAAAGTAATAAGTATGTTGCGTAAAATCTTACATAATCAAATCAAGAGGGTCAAGGCTGTAAAACTAGATAAAAATTGATTCTTATCCTTGATTGATAATTCTGTTCGAGTGCCAATTTAAGAGCCTCTTAAAACATTGACTGACATTCAGCTGATGTTTGGAGAGGCTTAGTGATGGGTCGGGAGAATATTCTCACCCGGAGAATATTATCGGATCGAGAATGTTCTGCAATATTCTGGAATATTCTTTTCGACGGAGAATATACGAGAATTTAAAAATGGAAGTAAAATTGCTAAATTTTATTACAATATACTTTGATTTCAAGGTCTCAAGTAAACATATTTTGTTGTTAATTTATACTTTATTTGAAAAAACGTTACTGTATTATGTTTCGGACTGGAAATGGTGCCGATTCTCTTGTACACTAGACTAAACTAACTAAACTATCACTAAAATTCCTTACTTTTGGCTATGAGAATCTTAAAGCAATTCTGACAAAAAAAAAAACTTAATAAAAAATATATTTTGACACATCTAAAATTGAATTTGACAATTGCGTGACGACTCCACGTGGTACTTGTTTGCTTTACTTCGTGAATTTTTTTAGAGCCGTAGGTGCGCAGGGTGGCAGCCTCGACGTGTTTTATATGGAATTTTTCACTTTTTGTATGGAAAATATGAAAAATTATTACCAACATGTCAGGTGATAGGGGTTTAAGGGTTTCCTAACGGGGGTCGAAAATTTCATTATTTTTGCGATAGGACGCACCATTCTCGAGATATAAGCAAAAAAAACAAAAAATTGTACTGTTTTTGTACTGAAGTCGAAGTGTTGGTGTAAATTTTAGTTCATGCCAACAAATTTTATTCCACTCGTTTTTAATCGCGTCACATTTAGACAGATACACTAAATTTATATGGTGAAAAACGTCAAATTCATAATAGCAAAATTGCCATTTGCACTAAACTGCTATCTCAGTGCAATCTTAGTGCTGTCAAACTAAAATATAGTTAATAAGTTGTGTCACTTTAGTCTATTTCAGAATGAGAAATCCTCGTTTGACAGGACTAAACTAAATTTTAGTGATTTTTTGTCTAGTTTAGACGCATTTGTGATCTCTTGTACACCGAACTAAACTGTCACTAAAATTCCCTACTTTTGGCTATAATCTTAAAGCTATTCTGACAAAAAAAACTCTTAATTAAAAAAATATTTTGACACATCTAAAATCGAATTTGACAATCACGTGACGACTCCACATGGTACTTGTTTACTCTACCCTGTGAATTTTTTTAGAGCCGGAGGCGCGCAGGGGGCGCAGCCTCGACGAGTTTTATATGGAATTTTTCACTTTTTGTATGAAAAATATGAAAAATTATTACCAACATGTTGGGATATAGGGGTTTAAGGGTCCCCCAAAGGATGTCGAAAATTTCATTATTTTTGCGATAGGACGCACCATTTTCGAGATATAAGCAAAAAAAAAAAATACAGTACTGTTTTTGCACTGAAGTCGAAGTGTTGGTGTGAGTGCATGCCAACTAATTTTTATTCTATCTTTATAATTATAAACCCTAACTTTATATCTTTATCTTTATAAAACCCTTAAACCCCCAAAACTCAACATGTAGGTAATATTTTTTTATATTTTCCATACAAAAAGTGAAAAATTCCATATCAAAACACGTCGACGCTGCCCTCCTGCGCGCCTCCGGCTCTAAAAAAATTCCCAAGGGAGGGCAAACAAGTACCACATGGAGTCGCGATTGTCTAATTCGATTTTAGTTGCGTCAAAATTATTTTTAATTGTTATTTTGTTTTTAATTATTTGCACCATAAACCTTTCTTATAATGTTGTTTTCTTATTCATTTTATTAATGCTGATGATTTTAAACTCATAAAGTTCGTATTAATACAGAAATCGTACTTTAACATTACTACCATACGAAATTTAAGAGAATTTATGAGAATTTTCTCGGAAATATTCTCGGGAATGTTCTCGCTCAGGAGAATTTACTGAGAATTTAAGTTGTGGTGTAGTTTATTTTAAACTCAAACTTCGTAAAACGTTCAAATGCGCTAAAAACTATTACTCTAAAAAAAAACCGATTCAATAAAGTCATCCAATTTTTAAATTCTCGTAAATTCCCTACCAAAAGAATGTTCTCGAGAACTTAACAGCAAAGTTCTCGCAAGGAGAATATTCTCGAGAATTGCCCATCACTAGAGAGGCTTTTCAATTAGTCTCGGTTTGAAAAACTTAAATATCAAACCAAGTATTACTTGAATATTTCTAGCCTATCCCGATTCTGCCTAATGCCTGTCTATCATAATTATCCACAGTCTTACGTTAGCTTTGCTGGATAAAGGTGATTCTTGAATATACGAATGGGAAAGGTCCTATAGTATGCCATTCTAATCAATGCCGATTATACCATTATCGATATGTCAGCAGAAAAACGTCAACTGCTGGACATACGCTGCTTCCTAGATGAGGCCTTGCTGTATACGTTCACATGTATACAAGTGGTTAGGAGTTTCTCAAGTCCCTTATACCGCAATATAACTACACCAAATAAAAAACTAGTATGCCAACAAACACACATCCTGTACGTATGGTCTGGTACATCAATAATATGTTCAAGCTGTGCGGACGGAGGGCAGGCAGTGTGTCAGCGACTCACACTCAATAACGTATGTAAATCGGTTCGCGTATCATAATTTAGATAGTTTGACCATGTTGGTGAGTAGTTCTAGGATAAGATCAGTGTTTTAATTTTGTACCTTCATAATCTGCCTAGCCTTTTCCTAACTATTTTAGGGTCGGCTTACAGTCTAACGGGATGCAGCTGGATACCAGTATTTTACATGGAGCGACTGCCTATCTGACCTCCACAACCCCATTACTGGGTAACAGGATACCCCTTGGTAAGACTGGATGTAAGACTTTGGGCTCCCAATTACTGGTAAGAACTGTCAAAGGTCCGAGAATGACAGCCTTGACCAACGGCTTAACTTGGTTTCAGAAGCTCGGAAGCTCGGTGTCGATATCCAATGGATGCAGGTCTCCCATTGACGTCAAGCGTTGCTTAACCGATTGATCCGTGCGACTGTTATTATATAGCCATAAAAATATAACAAATAAACAAGAAGATTTAATAATGTTGTATCTTAATCATAACAAGAAACAAATTATTATTAATTTAAATGTGTTACTTTCCTGCGCATGGGCACCCTACAAGCAGTGAAGTTATGATAAATGATAGCATCGGATGAGCTATGGTTGTTCGCACGTTGTGCCTCGCGAAATGTTAACATATTGAAGTTGAAACGAACGCGCTTACAGCTTAGATTTATTGTACACAATTAGTTCGAGTCATTAGCTGACGTGAGGGTGGTGATAGGTAGTACCTGTTAATAATTGTTGGTTGAAAGTATCTGAGAATAAATTAAGTATAACATTTATATAAACATTTTCATTTTTATAGCTAGGCTTGCTTTTTATCTCGACTTTTTCGTTGCTGAATTGGAGAGCGTAAATAATAATGGGCAGTCATGGGGACTCCCGACGGACGTGGAAACTTAAACCTGGTATTAGCGCCATCTAGCTTCTATAGTATAGCACTATGGCACGAGCATGTCGGGTACGCGAATCCATAAATTAATCCCCTACCAAAAATTACTCAAGCCGCCTAAAGAAGTTTTCATTTCTAAAACTTTAATTTAGGTAGGTAGGTAGGATAGGTATCTAATGAAAAACTTGTATAAACCATGATTGTTGAACCTATGTATGTACACGGCAGTTCCCCATTTTATATCATTCAAATTTAAATGATCTCACTCATTAAAAAACAATCTTATTTCATGTTTCACCAAATAATGATTCTCAAGAAATGTAGTACTTCGGAATTAAACAAAAAACTTTACAACAACAACTTAGCTATAAATTCGACCCCAATAGGCCAGGCTCAGTAATTTGATTGTACTAATTTATCTGCACAGGTCCCGCTCAGCAGTAGACTGACACACTAATGAGTATCGTCCTACGCAAGTCTTGAATGTAGATTGCATATTGTCTCAGCTCCGTGTGATTAGCCACTTGCTTGGGAAAAAATTAAGCAAAAAGTTAAGTATACATTAAGATTATTATTATACCTACAGAAACTAGCATTTTTTTTTTTGGCAGGTATTAACCTACAGGTCCCCATCAGTATCCCGCACACACTATTTGGGGTTCATGTAGACTTCCCCAAATAAAAATAGTTTACTTTGTAAAAAGTAACGATGAGAAATAAATAAATTAATAATCACAACAGGAAACGTAGTACCTATCCAAAAGATAAAAACAAAAAAATAATATAGGTAATTACACAAAAATATTTCAAGTTCATTGCACAAAATAGAATCATATCAAAGGTGAATCGTACATACAAATAATAACATAATAAATAACTAAAAAAACCGAGGAAGTTAAGTCAGCAAAAAAAGTTAATTCACTCAAACTTGGTAAAACGGCGGTTGATCATGATTTTTAAGTGAAAAAAATAAAAATAATAAAGCGTCCGGTAGCAGATTCGTGAAAACCCTAATGATTCACAAATTATAAACAACTTTTTGGTAACATCGTAATTACTTGATCGAGTTTTATTTTTTTGGGATTCGACTGGGGTTTTGGACTACTTTGGCACCTGAGTCTGTTCGATTGGCAACGTACGTTTATGATTCATCATCATCATCAGCCTATTAATGTTCCCACTGCTGGGACACAGGCCTCCTCTCTGTGAGAGGGAGTGGGCCGTAATCTACCACGCAGGCCCAGTGCGGGTTGGTAGATGTCACATGTGTTCGAATTTTTGGTTCTAAGACATGCCGGTCTCCTCACGATGTTTTCCTTCACCGTTTTGAGAGCAGTGGTGATGAAATTATTTACACAAAGTAAAGCGCCTGCTTTGGGTTTGAACCCACGACTCGTAAGTCGGGGCCGTTACCACTGGGCCACCACTGCTCTGAACGTTTATGATTACTATTTTGTTAATAAAGTTTGTTCTGTTGGCTGATAAATAACGTTTTTATTAGCTCGATACTTTGATAGTTTTTTAACTAGTCACACATTTGCCTATTTTTCTGTTTCATTATAGGTAGATATTTCAAAAATGGAGTGTTATGAAAATCATCTCTATTCTAACTTCATAAAGAGGGGATATGCTTGAACCTATTTTTCATTATTCATGAATATTTAACTACTATTGTCGAATTCTTGATAGAATTGAGCGATGGATCTTGACCAACACAGCATTATTTTTCATTCCTGAACAATTCTACTAGACCTTAATAATCATTAAAATTAAATTCATATCTTCCAATGCTTAATAGTTATGATCAAGCACAGACTACGAGTACCTTTAGTCTATGACCAATCAGATTGAATTAGTAATTTCAGTAACATATTTCTGAAACAGACGAACAGACATATCACTCGTAATTAAATAAATTCATTCCTTTTATCTAAACATAACTGCTAATAAGAATGGCTACATTTTCTTATTTTATATCAGGCAGCTTTGGCATTACCACACCTATCATCTCGCCTAGAGGTTTTGAACAAAAAATATCGCATTTATAGATAATCGATTGACTTTAATCAGTATCCTAAAGACTAGCATCTAAAAGTTGTTGAAAAACATCAATAGCTACAGTACGTACACTGTGTGTTCTAAAAATATCTGATACAAATGTAAACAAATATACCCAAAACCTGTGGATGCCAATATGTATTGGCATTTAGAAATGATTATTGGAATACTTGTATCAGAAATTCTAAAATCACCTAAAGAAAAGGTTTTCATTCGACAATTGAGGTTAATTTTATATCCTCAATTTTCTAACTAACTAACTTTCGCCCGCGGCTTTGCCCGCGTGGAGGTCAGAAATTGTCCTACGGGAATGTACTACCAAGATAAAAAGTATCCTATGTGTTAATCCAGGTTATAAACTATCTGTGTGTCTTTCATTCAGATCCGTTTAGCCGTTTTTGCATGATTGAGTAACAAACATCCAAACATACAAACTTTCACATTTATAATATTAGTAGCATAATATTAGTAGGATGTTACTCAAACAATAATTGTAAGAAAAGGTCAGCTATGTCGATAAATGAGTCCTCCTCATCATTGTCCTGCCCTTATCCCAATTTATTTACGGTTGGCGCAACATGTCCCTTTCTTCAATACTGCTCTGTTAGTTGTCATCTCGTTATTTAACCCCTTTCTAGCCATATCGTCTTTCACAGATTCCATCCATCGTTTCTTTGGTCTTCCATCGACATTCATACTCAAAACTTTGCTCACGACAGTTTCCTTATTCCTCCGCATCACGTGCCAGGACAACCAATTTCCGACAGTTTTCAGTCATCGGTGCCAGTTCCTCTTATGGACTCATTTCTTATTCTATCCATTCGCGTAACACCACACATCACTCTTAGCATTCTTATCTCAGCTGCATGCAATTACCTTTCATTCATCTCTTTTTTGGCCCAACATTCAGATCCATACAAGTCAGTAGGTCTAACCATTGTTTTATAAATCATCCTTAAGTTTAAGGGGAAGAACCCGAGAAAAAGAAACCCTTGAGTTAATAAAAAATATGTCATCTTTGAATAAAAACAAGATTCCGGATGCTAAAACACAAGACAGCACCACAAAAACGAAGCAAAAAACGAATAATTTTCCTTAAAAATCTTTTGACCCGCAAAACACGACCTTTTCGATTTGGCACGAGTGCGAACCAAATTGATTTTTTCGCTCAATCCCTCAATCACAAAAAACTAATTACATTATTTTATGCGAAACCTTTTTGTAATTAGGCCAAAACTTTATTCGTGATCCAAAATGACGGTACGATGATGTTTTCTTGGTAAATTTATTCCTAATTGGATGATGTCAGTGTAAATAGTATTGGGAAAAAATGACCTTTGAGAAGCGAAAAAATGTATGCAGTTGCACAGTTTTATAAAAACTTCTTAATTGGTGTATGCGTTCTGACAGACACGTCTGTCGGTAATGTGTAGTTTTTGTCCAACAAAATGTCTTAGGGGTCACGCTTATAATCTCTTGAATTAGACGCGAAACAAAATTACATAACATCACGCCCATATTTGCCGATGGGTTAGGCAGAGGTGCACCTATAGCATACCCACATTTTGCCAGTTATGTTTAAGTCCCATGGAATAGGGGACGAGTCCATTGCCATCAACCGGGTAAAAATCCAGACTTCGGGTTACTACTGAGAAATTCCTGATGGAAAAACCCAATAACACTTTACCCAACCCGGGAATCGAACCCAGGACCCCATGCTCAGCAGTAGCGCTTGCGACCACAAGACCCACGAGGCAGATAGGTAAATTAAATCTTGAAAGAATGATGGGCATTTTTCTATGAAGCCTGGCCTGATGACCAATAGAGTTCTAATGCATGTCATCTTATTGCTTATAGCCGGCAATTATTATAACAAAATATTTTATCTCTAAAAGCAACGGGGTTTGTACAGTCGAGGACAAAAATCGTTACAATGTTTTATGACGATTTCTTTGTGAAAAATAAATCTACAGCATAATAGGTTTATGCTGGGTCTATGTGCTGCCTTTTTCGGCCAAAAATTATCATTTTGATAATGTACCCTTAGGTGGTTAACACAATTTTGACATGAACTGCATCAAAATAAAACTTAATACAATTAAACATTTAATAAGGTTATAACAGTCATCATATTAAAAGATGATAAAAATAACAACCGCCACCACCGCCACAACCAACAACAACAAAGCCATATGAAGCTGTACAGGCGCGGGCGCAGGAACAGCGAATTATATAAGTGCCAGAGTATAAACGAGCCTCGAACAGAGCAGATCGCTGTTTTTTCTATAACTGCGTGAATGGACCACGGCGGAGGATTCCTAAATGGCTTAAAATACACATGCTTTGCGAGTATAGTTTATATGTGCCCGAAGTAGCCATAGTGTGACAGCAGCATTTGGAAAGCAACGACTGGAATGAATGAATTATTAAAATTCAAACGTATCACGATTTTAACTGTGCTCAGTTAACATACATATATGTAATATTTTTAAAGAGGGCAAGCAACCAGCAAGGTTTGATTTTTATATGATGACACACGTAGACGACGATGATTTATATTTTTGGGTGGGTCTTAATTATGAGCAGTAATATAATATTAAATCAGACAACTATAGCAGAAAGTAATCGTCCGAAGACGTCTTTGGTGTATATTTAGCAAACTGGTGAAAGTAATGAACGCACAAATATGAGATTTTATTCAAACCTTTCATGATAGTATGTACTGACGGTTATATATTAGACGTTATTGGCCCTTTAGCTGCGACTACATCCAATGCAACAATCATGCAAGGGATTGTTCGTTATGCAAAATGAAACAATACTATAGATTACTTCGACAAACATATTTTAATAGAGTTCTCCCCGATATATTTCACGATTTTATAATTAGCGCAAGCTGTTAAATACTTTTCATCCCGTTTTTAAAGATCATAGGCTAGTTCTAGATATCATGAGTTTTATTAATGAAAACATGAATACTTCCCAATCGTTTATATGATTACATCGAAATGAAAAACCTTAACAGAAAACGTCGAAGTTTTACAAGAATGGAACCAAACCTCTGTTCTCGAGAGATTTTCCTTGTCTGACTGAAGACTAGAATATTGCACGCATAATTCTGCCTGTCCATTGGAGCAGAGAAGAGAGGCGAGGAGCTGATCTGTGCGGATTAATCAATAGAATCTAAAATCTGCTTAGTTCCGCAACGGAGTTTAGATTTTATTGGTTAATATTGGCACAGCTCCGCTCCTCTCCTCTCTTCTTCGCTCCAGTGGACAGGCAGCCTTAGGGACATACCATAATTATGAAGCTAACAAAATCATTATGTCGCAGAATATTTTCGCGATAGCATTTATTTGATTGAAATGTTTAGGGATAATATCTACATTATAATGATTTAAAAGAATGCGATATTTTGCAAAATAATGTGTGGTTACTACGAGTGCAGATACAGTCGCGGCATGTGAGGGGCTCGCATATATTATTATTCCTATATTTTAATTGACAGAGATCAAATCGGCAGAAATGCAATAATTCAGCACTATTGTACTTGTATGATTGGTAGAAGAACAGTCGGGAGCTGTGCCCATATCGTTTCCGTATTATAGTATTTAGGCTTAGGAAGGCATGAGCGATTTATTGCTTCAGCTTAACATTTATTAAATAATAATGACCACTGAGTCAACGCTATGGCGTCTTGTCAGAGGTGGTTTTAATTTATTCTTCATCAACAATGATATCTTCTAATTAAAATGCAGGAGACAATAAATACGTCATGACGTCCAATGCCTAAATACCATATTATTGAAATAATATGAGTACAAGCCGATTGTGCGTTGCACGGTCAGACATGTACAACAGTGATGCACTAAAGCATCTCTGTTATGTTGTTCTCCAGACCCTGGGCACCACCTAGTGTAATATCACATGTCAATACATAAGCAATAAGTCCAAACACGATAGTGCTATCTTGTTTGGTTGAGGAGTTCCTATGGCCACCTTGCGGCTCCAGTATCAGACCCTGGACACCATCTTGTGTAATAGCACTTGTCAATACATAAGCAATAAGTCCAAACACGATGGTGCTATCTTGTTTGGTTAAGGAGTTCCTATGGCCACCTTGCAGGTCCATCATCAGGCCTTGGACACTATCTAGTGTAATAGCACTTGTCAATACATAACCAATGAGTCCAAACACGATGGTGCTATCTCGTTTGATTGAGGAGTTCCTATGGAGAAATTCCAGTTCCACAATCAGGTCCTGGACACTAGTCCTGTTTTTTATTTATTTATGTAACAGTATTATAATGTTATGAGTCTATAATTAATATTATTGAAAACTGCAGTGAACATTAGCGTCATAAGCTAATACGTTTACATGGTACTTGCAGGTCCGATATCTCTTTAACCCGGTATTTCACAGCTTTGTGCCCATAATGAAAATTGATGCTTATGATATAAGCTTTCATTTGAGGTATAAGTGGTTTTTATTGGTTCGCCGGCCAAAATTACGCATCATTCTTTCAACAGAATGACAGACGTATCTGAATACGGACAGTGTTGCGGTTAACACAGTTACCTATCACGAACCTAAGACGTTTTTGGATACGGTTAATACCTAATATATTAATACCTTTATTTACTGTCATTGAATAGCATTTAAGTTAACTCAGTTATAATATATGCACTACTTCTGCTGATACCAAAATCAGACTCATGTGTCTCCCGAGCTTGACAAACGCTTTAGTAAACTCAGTAAATTAATAGTAATAACCTGGAAGACCGGTTTTTTTTTGGTACATTTTCTAAAAATAAAACTTAGCCAGATCGATTTATCGCCCCTGAAAACCCCTGCAAACTAAATCTCATGAAAATCGTTAGAGCCATTTCCGAGATTCAGATTATACAAAAATTTTAGATACTATAGCATATAAATTAAGGATTCCACTAACCATACGCAAAACTTGCTACTTAGGCATACATAAATAACTAACATTAACCCATTTTTCATTCTAATATTTATTAGCCACAAAATAAATCTAATAAAGGGGTCAATTCAAAATATCATAATCCTGTCCAAAGACATTCCTTAAAATACATTAACCCCTTCATGTGACGTCTTCACACGGGAAAATCATGGTGTTAACAATATTAATGACTGATAGAACTCGATATTACTTTTGTTAGCACCAAAATCTTAAACCAACTTAAACAGACCTTCCCTTCCTCCTCAAAAGGATCAAAATTGAGGTGAAACCGGAGAGTTGGTTCAAAAGTAAGGAGTCTAGTTGAAATGGTGGTGTTGTTGGTCGAAAAAGAGGAAGTTATAAAATCTTTAGCATATACCACTGCGTGTGAAGATGGCATGGTTTATGATAAGTTAATTGTAATAATCAAATTGTACTATGCCTGGTCTTGATTAAGATATGAAAAGGAATGCTAGGGCAATTTACGATGACGTGAACTTCAGTTGTAATTGCCTGCAATACCCAGAGGGTTTGGCAGAGGTGTACCTATAGGTCATTCACATTTCGCCAGTTATGTTTAAGTCCCATGTAATAGGGTGTGAGCGTATTGCAATCAACCGGGCACAAATCCAGACTGCAGGCTGCTACTGAGAAGTACCTACCTGATGGGAAAACCCAATAATACTTTGCCCGACCAGGGATTTGCACCCAGGAGAAGAAATTGAGGATTGGGAATTCCAAAAAGAGCGTTTGCAACAACGGGATCTTATGCTTTTACCGTATTCGTTTTTTTTTTTTACATTCACATGTTTTTGTAACAATAAATTATCTCTGCTTTTTTCCATACAGCAAATTGCTAGATTTTTGTTTGTATTAGAATCTATCTCAGAATTTCTTCGTGTTGATGTTAGGTACTATCTTATTGAACTTTAAACGTAAAAAACTTATTATTATTATTATTTATTTATTTATTCAGACAAAGTCCATATTGTTAGTTTCTTAGAAACTATGTTAGTAGTACAGACATAATTACAAAAAGGTGGGTACATAAAAAGAGTGTAGTCATGAAACCTCCCGCTCGAGCACTGGATAGATTGCTACGCTATCTGACCAGAACTCGAACGAAAGCCTTCATGACTGCTGAGTCATACTTCTCTCTTATAACTTTCCTTTTGTGATGATATTTTTTTTTGTTTGTGGTCTTGCAGCTTCCAATGAAGCTGCAAGACCACAAAAAAAAAAAATGTTGCATTCACACATGTGCGAATGCAACATTTTCAACAAATGACACTGTTGTGACATTCAACAACCATAAGCAACCAAAACGACAAAGTTACAAACTAAATTCTTGAGAGCCACAAGCTCCATAACTAGAAAACATTAACCCCCAACAACTGAACTCCTGCGACGATACTAGACAAACCGCTAAACCGTAATAAACCACAGCCTAGTTCAGCGTATCATTACGCCGACGGCGCAGGGAGGTAAGCACGACAAATGTTTAAAATAGATTATATTTTTACACTTCCGCGGTAACTGCTAATGTTCATGAAACCGCAGTGATATTCGTTTAGTAGATGGTTTTATAGTTTTGATACTTGTACCTATGATTTATGAAAATATGCTTTATATTAGGCATTAGGCCGAGATTCGGTTCAAATTCCGAACATTCGAAACAAGAAAATATTAAAATAAGTTTACCGTTTTGACAATAAAACTATAAAACCAGTAAAACAAAATCATAATTATTTATTTATTGTTTGTTAGTTGTAACTGATTTAACAATGAAATATATTCTATTTTGGCATTGAAATAATTATTGCCAAGAACCACTATTTATTTTTTTATAAAAGTGTTTAATGTAATCTTATTATTTGGTAACTATTCAAAAGTTAGGTCATGGTGCAACAACTCCAAGGATTCCGCGTTATCTGGCAGGAGTCTGTTACGTTTTTGTTCGTATACATTTCCTAGTAAAAAAAACCGAAGTTCGGCCGAACTTTTTCTTTTCACCCAATGTTCGGCCGATGTAAATTTTAAACCCACTATGGCTCTAGTTAGATCTATTGGACATCTATGGGGCGAATGACAATAAAAATTCATTTATTACTACTGCAGGGGATCACAAGATGATTTTTAACATCACCAGGCATTATCGATGCAAGCCCAACATTTTAACTGTATTTCGTGACTTTCCTAAGTGCAAAGTCTCTTCTCTAATGTCAATTATTTTATTATATTATCACAACCCTTCTATGCCGTTCGTCTTCTAGACAGTGAGAGGCCTCCTTTCATTGTCCCCGATAATCGCCAATCCGCGCTCTCTTTCAAGTTATCAAAGAACACAACCTTGTTTTCAGTAAAGTATCAAGACTATTCATCAGCGTACAACAGTTAAACAATTTGTTTCTACCGTACAGTTGTCACACCGCAGACTAGTTACACAAATAAACTCGGCGATACTATGTTGAGTTTCATCTTATTAAAATATAAATTATTTTTCGCACCACCTTGGCTTTCCGTAACTGACTCTCATTTCACTTAGCGGTAAGTTTATGTACTTGTGTAAAAAGTTACTTGGGTTAAGATGAAAGATGAAACGACATCCAATAGTCATGTTTTTAGTATTAATGTGGGTACAGAAGACAACCAATAGCGCTTTTAATGATTGACAATTCCAACTCGGACATCCAACGACAATATTATTTACATTAATTTGATGTGCTGGGAAGGTTAAGGTGACTGTTAATAATTGCGCCGCACATGAGGCTTGCAGCAAAGATCTTGACACTTGGCATAACCTTTCGCCGACTGTACCATAATCACCTGATACCCTAGACGTCACATTCTACCAGCGACAACGATGATGAAAAATCCAAAAATATATGTAACTGACACAAGATACCGAAAAGCTTTCGTCAATCCTATAGAAAGTAGTTATAGCAATACAAAATTTAAAAAAAATCTTTAAAAGAGATTGCCACTTGTCTTGGCCCTCTCCTAGGCCGTAGGGTTACGCCTTTGAAAAGAAGCTTTCCCCAAAAAAAGGTGAAAATCTCATACAGTTCTACTGCAACTATACCTAGTCAAATAAAGCAATACTATGACCAACAACATCTAGTCCTAACGAGGTAATAAGTAGAACTGTGGCAGTAGCCATAAGGCATCATAATCAAGATTTATCGATGCCTGCAGATATGTCCAACAACGATACTGGGAATAGGGCTGATAAAGCGATAATTTAGGGCATCGTGGGGCAATAATTCGAGCGGATTAAGGCTTGTTATTGCTGTAAGTAGCGACAAGTCTCCAGCCCGCCCACGGACATTGTTGGACCAGTCTACATTATTGAATCAATTCGCAGGGTTTTGTCCTAGGTGAGCGCTTGCTATAATACGATGCGATGTAATCATATAAAATTATGAGAATACAAGCTGCTTGGACACGGAAAATGCACAGTGATGCAAAAATATTGCTTGCTTTAGTGAACAGCTTTGTCATCTTGTTATGCTGTAACTATTCTTACACAATAAACTGTTACTGGGAATATGGCCACATAGGTATACTTGGCTAAGGTATGAATGAATACACCTACGGTAGATAGCATGTTGTTATTGGCCGATAAGAGGACGCTAATCATCTTGGAATCTCTTACTCTCTCTATACTAAGAGAAAACATATCTCTTACACTTTTTCTTCCCGTTTACAGATGTAGAAGTGATGGGCTTAAGTCAAGCACAGTCAAGTTATCACTTGGGCTATATTTCTAAAAATAACGATGAAAAAAATACGATAATTTCTTAGTGTATCGCTTGGCATCGCCTTTACTGGTCACGTAGGACGCAGGGATACAACTAAGTTACTTGCGGGGGTAGATAATCCCTAAACATAGCCGACTTCTGTCATTCAAATTGAAGTACTACGGAAATAGTCGAATAATGGACCTCCGAATACTACACACAGATTGAAATATCAAACAAAATATACGGATTTCACACAAAAATCAAGTGGTCTCAATGATTTCATTCATGGAAGCTAATCCGTCCATAAAAAAAGGAATTTACAACTTTACATTTAGATTTTAAGGTTCAAAATTCTTTGTTTGATTTCTGCAACCCAAATCATATTCGTTGATCTCTACAACAAGAAAATAAGGTTCAAAATAGATTATAGGTTTTATACAAAAAAAAAAAGGGTTGTATTCTCATGAGACGCCTTCACGATAGTCAAACCTCATTCTTGACAGATTACGGAATATTTATGACACATTATGAGGTTTTTTCTGGACCAGCAGGGGCGCATGCGCAGGACGTTTAGCATTTGAATCTGACAGGAAATAAGATACAGCGTGTTTGAATGCTGGAGGTAAGTATTGGGACACAGTTATTTGAAGGATAATCTCAGTTTGATATTGAAAGTAAGACGTGAAAGTTAAACAAATCAATTTGGGGTCTTGTATATGGCGCTACTATAGAACTTGGAATTATTGAATACATTTTGAAGTAGAGTTTTGGTATAAAATATCCAAAAAAATATTGTTAGGCATGACACTTTGTCCATTTTACTGTTATTCCAGTCTTGAAGTATTTCCCTTGCATGAAAATTATAGTATTTAAGAGCGTTTACGTCGTACGGCATTTCATACAAACTTTCAAGCCCTTGTTTTTTTAAATGACTGAACCGATTTTAATGAAACTTCATACGCTTAAGCAGGATACAAAGGTCAAAAAAGTTAGTTAAGAGCATTTTCGAAAAAAAATACTATAATTTTCATGCAAGGGATGCCAATTAAATATATTCTGTTAAAGTCACTGAAATCAAAACCAAACCACCCCGTATAGAAATCTCGAAAAATTAACAATCCTTCAAGACAATGTGCCCCAGAAGTTCCGAGAACTATTGTTTTGGTAACCGCAAGTTTTTTCCAACACTTTTTATAACAAACCTTCATCTTTTGTCACTGTGATAATTACTGTTTACTGAATCTGTGAGGCTTGTTTTTGTTTGTTTTTCTTGAATTTTGAGTGACACCTTTTTTTGTGAAGTCGATTAGTAAACTGAATTGGTGTTCAAACGTGATTTGGCAATTTTTGGGTGTCATTCTGGGTGTTAGTTTATTAGTGTAGTTTATTTTGGGTTTCTATTTCATGCTGATTTTGGAGAATGGAGAACAGTTAAGCTTGTGTATCACGTTGTGAATGAATTGAAAAAAATATGGTGAAGTTCTCATTATGAATCAAATAGGACATGATGGGGAGATCTTGGAATGGAGACCTCGCATTGGTGAATTAGATTGATTTGATAGTTTTGCTTTTTAAATATCTGCGTCAATGTCAATAATGAAACTGAAGAATAGTTAGTAATAACAGTCGTACGGAACGATCCATCAGGTTAAGCTACGCTTGCCGGTGTTGGTCCGTGGATGGGTGACCATCTTTACATACCAAGACTCCTAAGAAAGCACGTTAAGCCGCTTCTGACGACCCGTTACGACTGTCAAAAATCCAGACAGCCGGGTCCAAGGCTGTCTGGATTTTTGACAGTCGTAACGGGTCGTCAGAAGCCTGAAAGTCTGACAACTAGTCTGAAAGTCGTCGAAAGTCTTACCAAGGGGTATCGTATTACCCAGTTACTGGGTTGTGAGCAGTCGCTCCATGTAAAATACTGGTATTCAGCTACACTCGGTTAGACTGGAAGCCGACCCCAAAATAGTTGGGAAAAGGCTAGGCAGATTGATTGTGGTTATAATAATGTCAGTACAGACAAATGGCTTTGTATTGTTTAGAAAGAAAGAAAGAAAGAAAGAAAAATTGTTTATTCTGCACAAACAAAACGCACATTTTAACAATAAAATACAAACAAACAAAAGTAGCTAAAAGCCTTGTATTCAACCAATACAAATAAAAAATAAAAAGTTTTACATGTTGATCCGTGTTGATCATTGGTTGATGTCAAGCAGTCAAGGCCACAGATGAAAGATAGTATTGCGTAATAATTACAATCGAAATAGTCTGTGGTAATTCCTGTTGCGACATTGGTAAATGACAACAACAACATAACAAATAAAAACAAAAATGTCGATTGCAGAATTAACTACTTTTGTAACAAATAAATAATAAGAAAATGCTGTGCACCACATTTGTGCTAGAACAGGTCATCGCTCAGCGAATTGCCGTGACTTCAGACGAACCTAACGTCAACAGCGCTGGTTTTCAGCAATTACCTACGGAATGACGTATTGACGTCCCCTGTGCTGTCGCTGTGTGACATAATAAATCTGGTAAGTATTATTCTTCACTGAAATATGAAGCTAATTAGTCTGTGCTCTGTGGAAATTTATGTGTGATTCAGCTGAACATAGTATGTACTTAAATGTAATAAAAATATATATCTGTATTTGTGCGTAACTGAAATAAATAAAAGAAATAATTATATAAGTAAACTAAGACCATAATCTGAGTTTATGAATTATGTAGTGTGTTCTGTGATAATAAGTAATCACTTTATACGTTGTGTAGGTACAGTGTGGAGTGTTTTCCTCTTTTTTCTGTTTGAGTAATTATAATAATTTCAATACTCTATTAACAATCCAATTCCATAATTATGAAAACATTGATGCACCATGGGAATTGCGTCCCGATTGCATGGCGGCCATTTGCGAAACGGTAGGCATCGAAGCATGGGGGTTGGCAGAAGATAACCAAGCTTTTTCGGTGAAAGCGGTAAATAACCGAATTTGTACAGATTCATTGGTGATAATTATGTTTTTCTTTTAAATATTGTTTTAGTGGGATGGCATCGATCCATTGACGTACGAAGGATTAAGATCCACCGACATACGGAATTACCCTATAAATAATAATTGTAGTCGGTGTACGGAATGCAAAACTTATCCAATCTCAATCGTAAGTATTACTTATAGGTCTATTTCATGACTAAACCAAATTAAACATAATCCCAGCCTTACAAATAAAATTGGAAATCTTTCTGAACTTTATTGATTATAGTATACCTGTTGTCCCATATAGATGATGCACATACAGAAGGACACACAGCAGACAAGACACCGGCAATTTAGGACCACCACTCCCCTGTGACAATGACACAGACCGCACCTAAACAGGGAGGAATCAAACAGAGGCCACTCACACTGTTCGAAATTGATATCCATTGCCCGTAGGCCGTTACCCTCGAGGTAAGTACAAAAAGAGCAGCTATTATTTTTCATAATTGTTTTATAATTATGTAGATTGCTGTATCTTCATGAAATACTTCTTCAAGATATTTAAAAAAAGCTTTTTTGTTCTCAGGACTCTTACTGGTGGAGGAATATTATTCCAACAGTGTGTGGCGGCGTATTTAAAGCATCCCCTGAATGCCGCGGTTCTATGCTGTGATGTACAAAGAGGATTGGTAGAAAAACGTGGTTCGTATTTGCTCTGTCTCCAACTTAACTTCTCAAAAAGATAATGTGGTTTTTGTGTAGTTACTACTCCAAAAAGTAGACTAGCCATATGTAACTTCCTCCTAGCAGCCATTTTCAAAATATTATTGTCATTTATAAAAGGAGTGACATGACTTCTACGAGGTATCTTTACACAGAACCGTGTACATGCATTTTGTATGCGTTGTATCACCTTCTCCGTTCTTGCTAACAGGCACGGGCCATACACAGTATCACAGTAGTTAAGCCTTGATAAAATTAAGCTATCCACCAATTGTTTACGTAGGTCAACACTCAGGTAGTCTCTTATTGAATATAATAGTTTCAATCTATAAAAACAATTCCTCATGGAGTTACTGATGTGTTTTTCAAATCGAAGTTCAGGATCCATGGTTAACCCTAGGTTGCATGCTATCTCTACCCTATCAATTTTTTCCCCCCTTATGACAACTTCTGGCTTGGCTGACAGTATAGCGCTGATCATTTTCCTACTTCCTAAAACCATAAATTTAGATTTGAGTGGGTTTAATACTAGTGAGTTATTATCTGACCATGTATCACCACTCTTTCTAGATCGTCATTGATTTTTTTCACTGCCTCTAATGTATCTGCCGGTTTAAAATTTATATATAATTGGATATCATCTGCATACATATGATACCTGCAATGCTGGAATGACATAATAATGTCTGCGCTGTAAAGTATATACAAAAGGGGCCCTAAAATTGATCCCTGAGGCACACCACGTAGCACTTGGCGAGGGGGGGATGACATCTTTGATCCATCCTCCTTCTGGACTTCAACGAGCTGTGACCTATTTTGCAAGTAGCTAGCGAACCACTGTATTGTTTCCGATGTAAAACCATAATAGGCCAACTTAGTAAGTAATAGAGTGGTGTTTATTGCATCGAAAGCCCGCGAAAAATCAAGAAGTGCAAGGATTGTTCCCTCCCCCCTGTCCCGTGCCTCAAGGATATTTCCTACTACGTCAGAAAGGGCTGTAGCTGTCCCACGCCCTTTCCTAAAACCAGACTGCAGATCAGGGAGCATATTATTTGCTTCTAAATATTCTAACATTTGGTTATAAACCACCCTCTCTAAAACTTTCGATAGACAAGGCAAAATGCTAACAGGTCGTAAGTCTTTAAAAGTACTTGGGTTACCAATTTTGGGTAAAGGACGCACAATAGCACACTTCCATAAGTCAGGAAAAGTGTGGGTATCTATTGACTTATTTACTATTGTGGTGATAGCCTGAAGGGTGGTTGGTAACGTTAGCATTATCATATCCAGACTCACTCCATCAATCCCTTTGGCATTTGACCCCAAGCTCTTCACAATTTTCAAAATTTCTTCCTCATTAACATTTCGCAGCTCAAATTGGGTGTCACTAAATCTATTTGTATCAAAATATGATAGTTGCGATGAGGGCAGTATGCACTGACCTGGTACATTCAAAAATGCCTTGTTTATTTCGTCTGGGTCATTAAATTGTCCGGGAAGCATATCATCACTATGCTCAGAGAATACATCTGATTTAAGACTTTTCCAAAGCTTTTTGGGGTTTTTTATCTGACTATTAATGTGCCTGTCAAAGTATACCTTCCTTTCCTGCATTAGTGCTGTGGCAGCTTGTTTTTTCAAATCCAAATAATATTTCTTTGTAGTATCTAGCTTGTCCTTATGATAATTATATTTTGCCTCATCTCGCAGCCTAATCATCAATTTAATATTATCAGTGATCCACGGCGTGGGTCGATCTCTGAATATTCTACTTTTTATGGGGGCATGTAAGTCATATAATTGGGTTATAAACACATTAAAATGTTCGACCATGCTATTAACATCTGACAGGTAACCAATTTCAGACCATGGCATTAACTTTAGATCCACTGCAAAGTAATCCATCAATATGTCTCTTAGAGGCCGATATACAACCAGCCTAGGTTTGCTATTTACCTTCTTTATGACAGTATCACATACAATAAATGAATGATGCCCAAGTTCACTGACATGACTGACTAGTACATTGCGAACCCCTACATCGGTACAGATCACGTCTATGAGAGTACTACTATCCCCTACAAAATGTGTTGGTGACTGTACTACCTGATTTAGATTGGTGTAATTTAGGAATTCCATCACCTCATTAGTTTTCGAATTATTTGTATCCAATAGATTAACATTGAAATCCCCCAGTAACACCAAATGATCGTAAGGAGCCAATGCGCTAATACTGTCAGTTATTCCATCCAGAAATTTTGTTAATTCAAACCAGGGAGGCCTGTATGCAGTGCCAATCAACAATCTTCTACCATTGATAGTTAGGTTCAACCACATCTGTTCCACATCAGACTGCTCTGAGTGTGACCGTACGCGCGCCCTCACTCCCGTTTTAATGTAAAAGGCTACTCCCCCTCCTCGTCCCCCACGTACAGTCGCAGGGCGCGGCACGTGCTTCAGCTTATATCCCGGAACCTTAGGCGCGCGTCCCTCTTCCCCAGGTCTCAGCCACGTTTCATTGATTGCCATTATATCCACTGAGTGTTGAGACATGGCAATCAGAAACTCGTCCTGGTTAGTTGCAAGAGAGCCTGCATTGAATAAACCAAACTTTAATAGCTTTGACTTAATCATTTTATGTAAATAGTAATGGCTGTATAGGTGTATTTATTTAGTATTGATAGTATGTTACTCAAATGTTTGTTATAGTAATTTTGTTTATATCTTTTGTATAAATAATATATGTACATAAGTTTCACTTTTAGTAGTAAATAAATAACTGTGTTTCCTTTGAAATAATGCTCCCAATAATTATGAATGAAAAATATTATATAATATCTATTGTTTATAAATAAAGTTGTTGTTAGTGTGTTGATAATAATATGTGTAAATAATATAATTATGTTCCTCCTATCATTGCTGTACTCACTTTGGAACTCCCACCTCCCCAGATCACGACACACAGACACTATGTTTAAAAAACTATTACAAATTGAAAAACTGTTGATAAGCAAACAAAAATGTGCAACATTAACATATCGGCCTGCAAAAATATTTCACCATTTAAGGACAATCTCAATATCTTCCTCAACAAATAAAGTTCGCACTCCACTAGCAACATATCGATAGCCAAACGTGGGAATGAACATTTGAACATAGCACCTTTTAGCCGAACGCAGCCTTTTATCAGACATAATGAAGTACTCGTCATTACAAGGCACCGAGGTCGGAAGTCAAGCGGCGATTGTCAATTGTTCATAGATTAGGTGGTTGGTAATTAAAGAGATGGGACGGTTCTTTGTATGGTTTTTTTTTTGGGCTTTTATGCCTATTTTCGATTCTGGGCTCTAAAATAATATAATCTATAAAAGCTACTATTATATTGAAGTGCTAACTATGTTATTATTTCCTTTATTAAATCGTTGATGAACTAGTGCATTAATAAAAGAATAAATACTCTAAAATCAGTTGCGTTCGTATTAAAACTCGATTCAGATATTGAAATTCTATAGATCTCTGTCAAAATATATATTTAATATAAACTACGTGTTCTTGATTAATTGCCTACATTAATCAATCAATCACAAATAGCCCAATTTACCAGTTCTCAAGGTAGTGGAATTTTAAACCAATTTGATTATTATGCCCGATGATGTCATAATCAAAATATCGATGGTAATTCTTGTTCTTATTTTAGGATTGGTACCTAAAGATTGAATATCAATTAAACCATGAAATAAATAAAAGTACGTGTTAAAATGGCAAGTTATCAATGGTATTTTAGGGTAAAATAAAAATAAACTTATTTATTTATTTTATTATTTATGTACACCCAGTTAAATATATAGAGATACAACATAGAAACGACATTTGAGCACAAAGGTACTGCTTATTTCTTATGAATTTCGTCCAGCAGACCTGTGAAAGGATAAAAGGAAAATTATGTAAATATTCCCCGAGAAGAGAGCTAGAGAGAGAGCTAGAGAGAGCTAGAGCTTCCCCGTAGAAGGTAAAAAAAAAAGACGTGTGGCACTCGGGGACTGCCGCGGCAAAGCTATTGCATAGTATTTTTTATCAACTTATGCAATTGTAAAATATTAACCCGAATACAAGAAAAAGCAATGGTGACATTGACAGGATCTGTTATTCACATTTATAGTTTTTAAAACTTGACACAACGTAATGGGAACATCAAATTAATAAAAAGGTTTTAATTTAACTATTAATAGTCAAGGATCATTCGTCTAAGTAAATTTGAACTTTATTGTCAAACAGTTAAACATAATTTTCAATACAACACTCTCGTATCATTCGTCTAAGTAAATTTGAACTTTGTTGTCAAACAGTAAAACATAATTTTCAATACAACACTCTCGTTGATCATTCGTCTAAGTAAATTTGAACTTTGTTGTCAAACAGTAAAACATAATTTTCAATACAAAACACTCTCCTTGAAATTCCGTAACGAAAATACCTGAACCCTATTCAGGTATTTTCGTTACGGAATTTCTGGATTAGGTCTCCACGCTCAAGGCCCGCGATAGAAGCTATGTAATAGCTTAATAAATAAAAAAATTACTTATATAACTATCATGCACTTATTATACAGTGTTCATTATTCTAAGACCTATGAATGTCTTTGACCTACCTACATTATCCTGTATAATCCTACTTAATATTATAAATGTGAAAGTTTGTATATTTGGATGTTTGTTACTCAATCACGTAAATAACGGTTGAACGAATTTAGATGAAATTTGGCACAAAGATAGTTTATAACTTGGATTAACACTTAAGATACTTTTTATCTCGGTTGTACATTTTCGTAGGAAGATATCCAAGTTCCACGCGGGCGACATTGCGGGCGAAAGCTAGTATTATATGCATTCCACGATAGATTATTAGGTTTTGAAAAATAACAAAACAAACAACAAAACCGTCCCATCTCCATTAATTACCAAATCTATATAAAAAAGCTGATCTCCCATTGCGGCGCGCACTGGTCCCGAACAAAATAGACTCGTTACAAACTTACAAGCCACGTCAATCATAAGATCAAGGCGTCTTACCATTCAATTGGATTAATATAAACGTTACAAATAGTAATCAAATGCTCTGAGTTACATCGCCAAACGATTTTTATAAGTTTTCGTTTTTGACCTTGTGTGTTCTATAGAGTTAGAAATGTATTTCTTAAATCACATAGATTTTTATTTATTTGTAACAAAACAGACTATGTTATACACAATACTGTTAAAATGCGTCTGAAACTGTAAAATTGTCTGTAAAGTATTTATAAGTGTTGATACAATAGCTCAATTTGAGGTGGTATTTGAATGCTTCTGCCACAACAGTGCAAAGGCAAACTTTTAGAGGCATGAGGAACAGGGTGTAAAGTTCAGTCATCCTCGATAGAAAAGGGAGGATCCTCCGACCAGGCCGGTGTCGTGTCTGGTGGGCAACTGCCCAATGATTGATGTCGGGGAAGTTATATATATTTGTGCCCGGTTGATGGCAATATGCTCGCCCCCTATTACATTGAACTTAAACATAACTGGCGAAATGTGGGTGAACTATTAGACACTCTACACCTCTGCCCAATCCTTCTGGGAAACAAGGCGTAGTTATGTTATGTAGAAATAATACACCTATATTATTATTAATATTCATATTTATTTATTTCAATCAACAATTAAACTAACTTAAAAATTATTAATCAAATTAAAGAAATACATTTATATTGAAAATTACAAATATATTATTTAAATAAAAAAAAATTATAATCTAAATTAAAATAATATCTTAACATTAGTCGGTACGCGAACCATTATATAACCAGCATTTATGTCAGACCACAGAGAATCCAAAGGGTAAAGTGGGTCTTATTATCGTCCAATCTCTCACATATTCGAATCGAGTTCCTTTCTATCGCACCATAAGTCTATGGTCAACATACCATCCGCCTGTCAATATTCAAAGTACGAGTGATGTATGGAATATTTGGCATTTTTCCGACGCGGCGTAGCATCATTGATCATTATTAGAGTGAGCTGCGCGCGCGCCGACTATTCGGATGACGCGATTACTGGTTGTGCTCGCAGTAGTGTGTTTAGGATTTGATACGTGGAGTGTAAGTGTGATAATAAAACCTGAGTTTGCTAGTTATCCGATTTAAATAATTGCATTATTTTTGAATTGGCGTATCAAATTCCTCATTCTAATCATTTTCATTTTAAATTTTCGACAATAAGAATAGGATTGCTCTAAATGACAACAGATGCACTTTTTCAAATTATAAAGCAATGAATTAGGTTAAAAAATAGCAAATACTCCGCCACTACAAAAGGCGTACCCAATATTAAATTAATAGACAAGGATTTGAATTTTGCAAAGACCCTGCAAATTTTCTACATCTCTCTTTGTTTTATTAGTCACAGTCTTTCCCAATCGGGGACTTATACATAAAATATGATGTTAATGGTCTAAACCTCTTAACTAACGTAAACGCCACTAAGCCGAGCTAAATAACAACACAATTATGTCATGACCGCTTTGATCTTTGTAATGTGTAATAAGTACCCACCTGAATTAAAATCAAAATTAAAGAAATTAAGAGTCTCTATTTTTACATAAAAACAGGGAAGCCTATGAATCTAACAGGCTTTAAAGGTATAATGTTAGTGAGAGTTTATTTATTGGCATATTCTTTGCATCTGAACCCTTTTGTGGAAGACACACCTAATAAATGATGAATTAGCAAGACAGACTCAAGAATTCATGAATCCGTGAATCCCAGTTTTTTTTTAACCTTCTTTTTGCTATTGGCCTGCATCACCTGATGGTAAGTGATGATCAGGCCGAAGGTGTAAGCGAGCTTCACCTGGAACCCTCAACCACAGAGGAACTGGCTATCTTACCGCTAACTGCCGAAACATAAAAATGTTGTTAACATGCTAGCGACGGACTTAGATAAGATGGCGGACTTAAAACAAACCCTACCACTAACCAAACCAAGCAGAAAATTTTGCCACGACTGGGACTCGGAACTCGACCTCTGGGTCTGAGACAGGTGGTTTAACCACTTGACCACAGAGGCGGTTAAAACTCACTCACTTTATAAGTTAATAATTTTGTTACATTTTTAAGCTGTTTTCAGACCAGCGCGATTTGTCGCGCGACACCGGTTATTGTTATACCGTGAAGTTTTGTATTGTTTATGTCGCGTCTCGCGACAAATCGCGCTGGTCTGAATACAGCTTTACTTTTTCATTGTACACTTTTACTTGTGTCTTATGTTGGTATATATTTTTGAAGTGAAATCTTCTTTAGACTTTGCGCTCTTTCTGAACAGTTATCGAACTGATCCCTCTCGCTCAGGTTGGTGCCGCCGAATCGGGTATAATACTTGGCTCCAGTCGATCGGTGACGCTGAATCGCGTATTCTCGGCACTGCATCGCGTTTACTCGGTTCCAGTCGTAAGTTTTCACTTCTGTCGTGTCATAAGCACGCTCTCTCTCTCTTTCTGTTTTTAATACTCATGTGTTATTTTGGTTCCGTACCTCAAAAAGAATAGGATCACCTTATAGGATCACTTCGTTATCCATCCGTCAGTCTGTCAAGACCCTTTCTCTAAGGAACGCGTGGAAGTATCAAGTTGAAATTAATATCAAATACGTAGGTCTATGATCCTTTGAAACTCTAAAAAAAACAAGCTACTAAGTCAACGCAATAAAAAATACGGCCATTTATGCGACATATTTTGATACCCGCAAATAAATCAAAACCTACAGGGTACCTTCCCGTTGACCTGGAAAGGAAGCAAGGTCCCACAGCACATATAGGAAAATGTCCGAAAATATTTTTTTATGTTAGATATTGTTAAAGTATTACGACATTTTTTTTTTGCGATTATTACCTAACTTACATAAGCAGTTGGAAAATTGACCGTGAAATATATCAACATATGGGAGAGCATGTTTTTCAACTAGTTTTTGGGATAAATTTATCCCTACTACGGAACCCTTCATTGTGCGTGGTCCGACACGCACTTAGCCGTTTTTTTTTAATTATAGCGTTTACTTCTCCACGATTAATCATGAATTCACCTACCTTAACACCTTAACCTTACATGATACCTACCTTAATCTAACCCTATATGTTCAGCCATCACAAGCCTGTCAGCAGGTAGGCTGGGGCTATAAATAATTGCCTAAGTACGGGTGCGACAACCATCTGTGGCAAAGTTCAACGATACCGCAATGAGCGGACAGTAAGTGGGAGATAATTATCTTCACGCGTTAACGTACAGAGGGTTGGACAGAGATTCAGAGATTTTGTTTGACAAAATCAATTTTGTTGCGGATTTTTGTTTGAAAATGTCTGAGGAATTTTTAATAAAGAATATTCAGACACGTGGCCCTGCCAGCCGGGACTAACGCTAACTCCCGTACAATGACTAAATCCACTTATTTATTATTATTTTTATTGCAGCTTATTTTTGTGTTTACTATATTAGATTTAATTTTATAGTAACATTTTATTCTTCATTGAATCAGATATTACCTACCAGCGGCAGCGTCCCAATTGCGAAACACACAATTCGAAGGATTTTGAAATAAATTCAAAATACATTAGTTCATACGTTTAAAAAATTCGTCTGCTCGACAGCGTAAATAACGCAATGAATATTATTGTACTGTCAAAAAAAACATCCGACTTCCAAATAAAACACTACAAAGTGAAAAACAAATTTAATTTAGGAAGTCAATAAAAGAAAATGGCAATAAAAAAAAATTCAAAGCAAAGATACCTACTGACTTCTGAAATTCAACTTATTTTTGTTGGAAGCCGGTACTTCTTTGAAGTGAAAACTTCTTTAGCCGCGTTGTGCACTTTTTTTGGGATGGGTAAAAATGTTCGCGTCAAGCGTCGTTTTATTTTTTTGGAATTGTTTTAATGGAGACTACAGCTTTCGTTCTTGTACTGACAGCAAGCCACATCAATTCCTGACATTTTCGTTAGATGGCGTAACGTTTTTTTTTTGTAAAATTACTTTATTGTTCACTTTTTAGTTGTGGTACCTACCCCACGCATTCAAATAGGCCTGCTATGTAAATAACAGTGACAGGAACTTATCATCATCATATACAGGCTAAGTGGAAAAAATACGTATTATTGAAGCTAACTCAAAAACTACCCAAGCAAAGTTAATAAAATTTAGACGGAACTACCTTTAAAATATGACCTACCAAACAAAATAAGAATCATCAAAATCAATTCATAATTAGCGGGGTAATCGCGTAACAAACATACAAAAAATTTTAATAAACATACAGTCAAATTGAGTACCTCTTTGAAGTCGTTTAAAATTAAAGGACATTACTATTTCATTCAGATGATTCATAAAGCCCATAATATCTGTCAAAAAACAGAACAAAAAACAAAAGAACAATTTCTTAATTCAAATGAACCTTATTCAAATACTGAAGCAACAATTATCCAAACAAAACTAATGAATTACCCAATCCCACCGTAGTTCACTAATGAGCTGCGACTATTTGCTTACGGAAGCCGTCTGAGCGTTGCGTGCGCGCACTTGTCGCCGCTACCACGTCCCGTGTGAAACCGCCTTAACTGTAATATTGATAGTCGTGATTTATAGGGACAATAATTGATAGTTAGTCTGTGATTTAGTTTATAGGCAAATAATGAAAGCTGCTTGTAAATAATGTTCCCTTTTGTTCATACAAAAAGGAACGTTATTTACAAGTAATGGATGATACCGTGGTAGAAAATAACTTATCAAGAGCATTGGGCTCTTGTACTGAAAAAATAATGATGTGAATCTAATATTTAACCAAGGTAACCGACGTAGCACGAAGAATTGCCTAACTTAAGTGGCAATGGGCAGGGCACATTGCTCGTAGAACAGCTAGCCGATGGAGCCGAAAGGTTCTGGAGTGAACCGCGTATCGGAAGACGAAGCGTTGGAAAGCCCACAAGATGAACCGATGGCCTTGTGATGGCCGCAGGAATCCGCTGGATGCGGGAAGCACAGAGTCGGTCGAAGTCGCGGTGCCTGCAACTCACCTGATGGTAAGTGCTTATCAGGCCAAAGCTGCGAAGGTGGAAGCGAGCTTCACCCGGAATCCTCAACCACAGAGGAACTGGCTATCTTACCTCTAAATGTCGAAATACAAAAATGTTGATAACATTGTTGTTATGGCGACAACTTAGATGGTGGTAGCTAGCCAGGCGGACTTAGAAAAAGCTCTACCACCAATCAAATCGAGCAGAAAATTTTGCCCCCACTGGGAATCGAACCCGGGACCTCTGGGTCTGACCACTAGATCACAGAGGCGGTTAAAACAACACTAGCTAATATTTTATTATTCACAACTTAAACTAAGCTCTGAAGCTAAGTATCTACCTACAGGTCTGAAGGTTAATCTTTTCATTTCACACACATTTATCAAATCGACGATCAAAGTTTTGTATCATTCACAACAATAATATCAATTTTTTTTAAACCTATTTAGTACTGCTCTTGCAATCTGACTGAAAGGTTAAATTAATATTACCTAGATAAAGACATCAATTTGCGTGAATCCTGTCAACATGATTGGTCACAGGTAGGTATATTATATATATTTTTGTGTGAACTCATCGAAAATAAATGACATTAGAGCACAGCAAATAACGCGTATTGACCTCGACATTATCAACGTGTCGATAGATTTTGTATACAGGATGGCGTCAAAAAAATATTTGAATTATTTTCGGTGTGAAGAGTAAAATGAATACGTCAGACATTTAAATTTCACCGAAAAATTTGTCCTGTAGTGTTTAAATGTAGGATTCTCATTCTCAAGTCGACTGTTATATTTTTATTGATGCCTGTAACTGTTAATTCATAAACTAAAAAACACATAAATGTCGATGGAACAATTGTAGTATGAATTTATGCGCTTTTGAAATAGACCGCTACTTGTTTGCTAGGCTGTAAATCGAAATCGAGCCCAATTAAAAATCAATGAAGTATTTAAATCTTCAAAGCAAAACTTAAATAAGAATTAACTCATAATAAAAAAGAAGTTACACTAATCGAACCGCAATAATATCGTTATTACTTCATAAAATCAATTATTGAACATCCTGTATAACATCATCGCAATCGTCCCGTCAACAAGTCGATGAAACACTTAGATAACTCGATTCGTCACACATTTAGTGCCTTTGACTCAATTTGGTCGCATTATTAGAACATCAAACGAGTGCCGACACTCCGACATCAAACAAGCCGACCCATCTTTTTTTAATGTGGCAATGATGAACAACCATCCTTTTTTTAATCTGGCAATGATTTTATTGATTTTGTCTTATCGATGTATATCGATTCGATCTGCTCTCCCTTCAACGCTTAGTCGAATAATTAGGCGATCGTTTTGTTTTGATATCGATTTGTTTTTGTGTTAGGTTTTTTCTTCTTTTTTTTTCAAAGGTTGAGGTCGAGTGACGGTTTACCTATAGTTTTGATTGAATGGCCTAATACATATAAAATCTTTTTATTTTAAACGTCAATTCATTAAGGTATAAAAGTTATTAGTGCTTTCAAATAAAATTTTGCAAAAATATGTTCATGATAATTCGGCAAGAAAAGATGACGGATTTGTATTATAAAGTATTGAGTATTGTATTGAGTATTTTCCATCTTTTTTCTAACCGATAATTACTTGCACATCATTAATAAACAATCTTTTGATATCGTTTTATACAGCGAAGGTAATAAAAACCCTTTTAAAATGGAGTTTATGGGAGATTGCAACAAAGCGACCGAATTTTGTCTCATTTTTTGTATAACTATAATTGTATTGTAATTGTATCCTTTAATATTTGCCGACAACATTTGGACGTATTCAATGCTATAGTTATAAAAACTATAGGTAATTTGGTTGAAAATCAGCATCTACTTCATCATCATCAACTTATAACAACCAACTGCTAAGAAATATAAATTTCCGAAAGCGTTTTGATAGTGTTTTGGGGGTATGAGGAACAGGGTGTAAAGTTCACTCATCCACCATTGAAAAGGGAGGATCCTCCAACCAGACGGGTGTTATGTCTGGCGGGCAACTGCCCGTAAGTTTATTTCGGATAGTCTTATCTATGTTTTTCGCTCGGTAAACTCTAACTGCGCGATGCAGGAATTATGTGACGTCATGTCTTTGCTGAGTAGTTCGTATGTGGCGGTGTAACCGCTACAGTGTTATGTTCCCAGTGACCGATTGTCGATTTACTATGTGGGAGATAGACAGGCATTGGGCCCCTTGCTCATCACTTCACTCGGCCAAATTCCAGACTAAATCCGACCTCATGAATTAAGTATATGATTAAGTTAAAATCTTGGAGGAGCTCGTGGCTAAGTAATAACCGCCACACGGGTCGACCCATCAGGTTAAGCTGCGCTTGCCGGGATTGGTCAGTGGATGGGTAACCTCCATCTTTAGATACCGAGACTCCTCCGTGTCTTGGAAAGCACGTCAAACGTGGATCTTTGACAGTCGTTACGAGACGTCAGAAGCCCGAAAGTCTGACACCAGTCTTACCAAGGGGTATCGTATTACCCAGTTACTGGTTTGTGGAGATTTGATAGGCAGTCGCTCTATGTAAAATACTGGTATTCAGCTGCATCCGGTTAGACTGGAAGCCAACCCCAACATAATTGGGAAAAGGCTAGGCAGATTGATTAAGTAAAAAAAAACCTTATTTATGGTTATAATGTGCGCAACGCGTTCCCGGGATATAGGACTTATAAATCTAACATTTAACAAATAATCATATAGCAATGTAACAAATCAGTTAGAACCAAAAATCTCCCATTCAGCGAACCAATGAATCTCTACGTGTCCATTTAAAATCTAAAATCACGATTAACAGCGGTGAGGGCGCTAGCGTCGCCAACACTCGCCCCCGACTAATGTGGCCATGGCACAGACATTACTGAGAAATAGGACAGTTTCAAATCATTTTAATCCCAGTAGAATGCCTACTCAATTTTGTGAGTTAAGTAACAGTTGGAATGCTACGTCGCTTAAGTAAAAGCTTAATCAGCAGAGCTTTTTTCAGCAACCCCCTTTAGTCTTGTATTGGCCTTCGGATTTTTCTGTTGAAGTGACTGACATTCTATATTTGGACTAATTTTTTTTTACAAGAAGCTCTCTGACGCATTTCTTTATGGATAGTGAAATTCATGCAGATTGGCATGACTTTTCGAAGGATTGTTTTTTTTTTTTTGTAGTGAGAATATCTTTAGCGGCTTTGTGCACTTTTTTTGGAATGGGAAAAAAATATTCAACTCGCCTCAGGATGTAACAGTAAGATCCGTTGCCTAGCAACCGACAAATTAAATATCAAAATAAATAGTCTTTGGCATTACGTAAAGATTGTGAGGTAAGAAATTTTACCCATATTGATGGGTACTAAATTGTTTATTTTTGTTGGACTATATTTTGAAAATTAATCAATATTATTATACTACTACTACTAATGATTATTGTATTTAACCACATAAATGATAGTACTTTTATACTGATAAATAAAGCAATCCGTGCGAAATTATTGCCTAACCAAAATGCACAACGTTAATGTTCAAGTTTTCACTTTAATCTCATTGTTTTCTTGCACTTCTCAGGCGAACACGAAATCGGATATTATCGCACTGCCACCAAACCGACATAGAAATTAATGTTTCTTTCATCCGCTTAAAAATCATAGCCAGCACATTCAGGACCTATCCCCATTTCACCGGCTAACATACCCACCTGCCGCAGCATCGACTCGTGCGCTGATCGTGCCAGATAACTCCGCTATCAGATGAGATCGCGCGAGATAATGCGCGCGCGCACCTCACATTCCCACGGCCGCGGTCGCGGTCGCCTGCGATCGAAATTGCTCACCAACCGATGATTAGATAACAACTTTTGTGATAGGTAAATGATTTGCAAGTTTTTAGTGTCGCTGTTAGTTTTATGGGTGTTTCCTGTTACGGGAAAAAGTCTAAAAGCTCGTTCTAACACATCGCACTTTTTGTAAAAAAAAAGTGCATATCCCAATGTATGGAAAATAGTATATGTAACCAATCCGCTTCTTGATTGTAATAAGTCCAAACTGCAGACCAATCGATCCAGAATCCAAGGTATTCATGGATGAACAATAGTTGCAATGATAATTTGAGTATAAATCACAATGGAATTATGATTTTATTTTGTTTATTTTAATTCTTCAGTTCCCAGTCTTGATAAGACCCCAAGTCCAACTTGACTCTTGAACTTTACAAAATCAATCTCTCACGCCTTTTCCCAACTATGTTGGGGTCGGCTTCCAGTCTAACCAGATCCAGCTGAATACCAGTATTTTACATGGAGCGACTGCCTTTCTGACCTCCACAACCCAGTAACTGGGTAACACGATACCCCTTGGTAAGACTGGTTGTCAGACTTTCGGGCTTCTGACGACCCGTAACGACTGTCAAAGACCCACGAAAGCAGCCGGGACCAACGGCTACATGCTTTCCGAGGCTTGGAGGAGTCTCGGTATGTGAAGATGGTTACCCATCCACGGACCAACCCTGGCAAGCGTAACTTAACCTGATTCGTCGACCCATGCAGCTGTTATTACTTTGTAAAGAGGAGCTCATGGATATGAGCTCTTCTTTACAAAATAATAAAATAAAATATAGGGTACATCTTGAGAGCATCCAACAATTTCAGCAGCTAACCTTTCCAACCTTGATGACCCTTATTTTTTCCGCCACCATGACCTATTCCCGCACAGCTCGTGCCAACACTAGAGAAACAACATAAAATATACAATTTGCTCAAACAACACTGAATCGAGTATTTTTAGTAGCACTGCGCTTATCGATCGACATTCCGTGCGTCCGCGCATATACATGTCAAACGTGGCGCGTGCGCGATTGATTTGTTGTCAATGTGTGTCTGTTTGGGGCGGCCTAAAGGCATGAGAGGAGCGTTCTATGGTAGGGTTGAGAGACTGTCTTATTTACTTGGTGAGGTTTTCAATCTGCTTCTATGGAGTTTGTTCTTGGGATAATGTTAGGCTGTTTTGACAAGGACTATAAGATTTATTGCAGAAATTCACCATAATAAAGTTTCTTAGAATATGGGGCTATGCTAATGAATAGTTAAGGTGATAGGTAGTTGAAACTTTAAATAAGAATAAACCAATTCAAGTTGAGAATTTCTTTAAACTTTTGCTCAACTGCGCATAGGAATGTAATAATGCCTAATGTTTTCTATAAGCAGTATTTAGTTCCATTCTATGTATTCCTTATCTAATACAACCTGTGTATAATTCAAGCCATTATGGAAGAATAAAACGCTCATCGTTCTTTCTTATACCGCTCAATTCAATACGACATCTGAATTTAAAGAGTAGCAGTCCAGTGTGACATCATTGTGCGTCGTATAAAGATTTAGTGCTAGGCAGACGCTAGGTGCCTAGCAAACTAGGTTACACTAAATAACTAGGAGCAGTAGACCCACTGTCATTATGCAAAATTCTAGTATCTAGCCTTATCTGATGAGGCTAAAATGAATCCAGTAAAGTTAAACGCTTCGTGACAAGTATTTTCTGGAGAAGTGTCTTGTCAAGCAGAATTCCAGCATTTTGTGAAGGTTGAATTGAAGGATGTTGAAAATAAACCCTTAAACTCCAATACCTTGCTTTGTCCTGATTCAATCTTCCTAGCCTTTTTCCCAACTATCTTGGGGTCGGCTTCCAGTCTTACCGGTTGCAGCTGAATACCAGTATTTTACATGGAGCGACTGCCTATCTGACCTCCACAACCCAGTTACTGGGTAATACGATACCCCTTGGTAAGACTGGTGTCTTACCAAGGGGTATCGTCTATCATTATTATGAAGTTAAACTTCTATCTATCCTGTGCTACAAACTAACGTATAAATCCAGATGACTCATGTGCTAAACATTCTAATTCGCTTTTTAGAACAAAAAAACATTCGTTTGTATGTTTCCCGAAATTTTGGAATCGATTCGGTATCGGAATACTGATGTAAGTCACAGGAAACGATTATAAGGCAGTTGGACTTGTAATTCGTTTTACATTTGGGTACATACAAATTACTTCGTTTAGATGTTTTTAGATTACACCAAAATAGTCGATTTAGACGATAGTGGGGTTTTTAACGAGTATTAATCATTAATAGTTCCACATTGTCTAATGTTCTTATAAACGTCATCAAATTGGGCTTGGTAGGACTGGGTTGATCATTGGCATTCTAGAATCTGACATTAGTCGACTAATCCCTTTAAACTTACTCATTTACATGAATTTGATCTTAAAAAGCATATAATTCAAGCACTTTTATATGAATGATACAAACAAATAAAATATACAAAGTTGTTTTTGCATTATTCAATAAACAAAATTATGTTGATTCCATGATGAATTGTATTAAAGTGTCTTCACCGCGCACCGATCCTTTAAGCACCCATAATTCGACTATTATTACTCGTATCTACCTACAATAAAAATGGTTAATGAAAAAAAAGTATTTCAAGTCCGATTTATGAGTGCCTAGGCCTACCTAGGTTGCGAAAATCTAACTATGTATTCCTAATATAACTTTTTCACTTTCAATCGTTCTCTATACTTACCATCATAATTATTGTTTGTAATTTAGGGGTATGAGGAACAGGGTGTAAAGTTCACTCATCCCCCATAGAAAAGGGAGGATCCTCCAACCAGACGGTTGTTATATCTGGCGGGCAACTGCCCATATGTTGATTTCGGATAGTCTTATCTATGTTATTCGCTCAGTAAACTCTAACTGCGAGATGTAGGAATTGTGTGACGTCATGTCTTTTTGTTTCGTAGTTTTTTTTTTTGTATGTGGCGGTCTAACCGCTACATCACTCCCCTCCGGAGACCGGAGGTCGATAGTGGGCTGAGTCTTGGATCTTGCGATGCTTCACAGTGCCAGCTGTGGTTCCAGTGAGTCGGAACCGGGTGCCGCTCAGTTCACAGTGGGTCGGAACTGTCTGCAGTGATTGCGGCGATGGTGATTGTGGTTCCAGTGAGTCGGAACCGGGTGCCGCACAGTTCACGGTGGGTTGGAACTGTTTGCGGTGATTGCGGCGATTGTGGTGATTGCGGTGATTGAGGTGATTGCGGTGATTGAGGTGATTGCGGTGATTGAGGTGATTGAGGTGATTGCGGTGATTCCCCAGTGAGTCGGGGTGATGTGGCTGAGGGTGATGACCAGGAATGCGCGTTCGCTGCATGCTGGTGGTCAGGATACCCGTTGAAGCCGTGGGTGCTGGCTGGCTGTGTGACTCGCCTCACGAAAGCTTGCGGGAGTGATGATGATGACGTCACGCTGAAGTAGTTGCACGAAGGCTGCGTTGACGTTCATCACGTCGGGGTCACCAATTTAGGGGTATGAGGAACAGGGTGTAAAGTTCACTCATCCCCCATAGAAAAGGGAGGATCCTCCAACCAGACGGTTGTTATATCTGGCGGGCAACTGCCCATATGTTGATTTCGGATAGTCTTATCTATGTTATTCGCTCAGTAAACTCTAACTGCGAGATGTAGGAATTGTGTGACGTCATGTCTTTTTGTTTCGTAGTTTTTTCCTCTGGTGCTGCTGGGCATCCGCAGCGCCTGGAAGGAGGACATAAAGGGGTCAGCAGCCGAGTTAGTTTACGGGGAGCCCCTAAGACTCCCAGGGGAGTTCATAAGCCCTTCACTCACCAGCACCGTAGACTACACCGACTTCGCGGCGAGACTCCGTCATCAAATGGCGAAGCTGTCACCAGAACCGGCGAGTCGACATGGCGAGAAGCCATTTTATGTCCCCAGCAGCTTGGCGTCGGCAACGCACGTCTTCCTGCGTCATGACGCCGTGCGCCGACCACTTGACCCACCATACACCGGGCCATTCAAGGTGCTACAAAGAGGTGGAAAGACTTTTAAGATCGAGGTAAACGGTAGAGAAACCACAGTAACCATAGATAGGTTGAAATCCGCTTACCTCAACAACGAACACGACAACACATCCACCTCAAACTCGACGGCAACATCTTCAGCACCAACGGCTGCAACGGGTACACACGCCACCACACCGCCAAACGTCACCGTCGAGAGAAAAACCCGTTCCGGGCGCACAGTACACTTCCCGGACTACTATCGCCCGTAATTTACCAACCACGGTCTCAGGGGGGGAGTAGTGTAGCGGTCAGCACCGTTAGTTAGTTTAAATACCATTTTTATTTAACAACTAACTGTAGACACTATACACGCACATTTTCATAACCTCTTACATAATTATTTCTCGTTTGACATTTCATTCTGTCACATTCGCATTCCAATCACCATAGACATCAAACTAGAGTATATCCTTATCTATTGCTCATGACTAACAAAATATATTTATAACTATTACGTATTCACTATATTTACAACACACACAATATTTATATACATATTTAAACTAACCTAACAATTATATTGACACTCCACATCTAAGTAAACATGTAAGAGAAACGGAACGTATGTCCAACCGTGTAACGAGACGCACACATGATCGGCAGATTTTGATTCTGAGGCGATCGCCCTCAGTGTGCCCTCAGTGTACTATCTTGCCTCCAGCTGGACATACGCTACTTTTCTGTTCCAAAATCTAGTCTTCATCCAAGCACTAGATCTCTCCAAGTTAGCTTCGAACCATTGCTGTATTATCTGTTTTGTCTGTACAACTTGTGTTAGTCCTTACATTGTTTTCGTAACCTTATATGTTATAAGGGAGTGCCGAGGTAGGCAGTAATAGAAGTGCTACTGAAATTAAATCTTTTATTGAGTTTTACCCAGTAACCTCTTCAGTAACAATGTTTACTGGGATTAGGTACATGTTTGGAATGTCTACTGCACTTTACTCATCATTCATCATCATCATCATAATAGTCTCTTTTAATTTTTTTTTCAGTCTTGCCCTAATTCGCCATGTGTGCAGTTTATAATGTGCGATAAGGGCTATCGTTCCAATATTATGGATCGTTATTCAAGATTGAAAATTTTCCTCTACATTTCATTGACATGATAGGTCGGGTTAACAATAGGAGGCATGGCAAGTACCGCTCAAACAATACAAATGTAGCAGAGGTACATAAAGTTATTTGATTTACGACTGATAAATATTAACTCAGGTTAATAGCTTACGATTTTATAGTACTGACCATAGTATTGAGGATATTGAGGTCTTGATCATTTGGTTGTATTTTAAACCAACTTCCAAAAATGAGGAAATTCTATTTTTTTTTTTATGTCCGCCGATATCTCCATCATTTGTGGACCGTTTTTATAATTTCTTTTTTTGTTTTAAAGGGTATGCTCTCGAGATGGTTCTGTATAAATTTTATTAAATAAATTTTTTTGCTTGGGTAGTTTTTGAGTAAGCTTCAATAATACGTATTTTTCCCACTTACCATAATATAATGTGAACGATATGATGATAAGTTCCTGTCACTGTTATTTACATAGCAGGCAGTGGTATTCAAATTTGTGTGGGGTAGGTACTACAACTAAAAAGTGAAATATAGATTTTTTTATAAACCACCGACTTCTGAAATCGAAAGTTAGTTTTCACTTTGTAGTGTATTTTGTTAGAAGTCGGTTTTTTTTTCTGTAAAATGTTACTTACCGATATTTTCAAGTTCTAACAACTGTTAACTAACTGATTCTTCTAGTCTTAACAAGATAACATGAAGAATAATTTAACAGAGTAAAATCAGAAAGAATTTACTATAACGATCATAAGCCGTGATACTGAAGTAGTGAAAAAAACTATTTATATTACAAAACACTACACCACTGCTTCAAAAAAAAATACTAGGAAATCAATAATAATATCTCAGTCAATAAAACTATTGATCGACATTTTCAAGGAACAGCGTCTATTACCATATTGTTGCTAACTGCAGACTCACTAAATCAAGGTACAATAATTTGAATACCTTAGCACTCCTACGATTACCTAGAAAACTAAACATTACTAAACTCACATAAACATTTCAGATCACGGATCAAATGAAGACATTATAATAAAGTAAAAAGAATGGAAAAATCCGGGCGACGTCGGGCCTAAAGCTTAGTTATTAATACACAACATGACAGAGAGGATCGGACAGAAGGTGAAATCCACGCGACATCGAATACCTATAGTCCGCTTGAAAAGTATCTAAGGAAGAAATTGTAAACAAATAGAAAATAAATCGGTCAAGTGCGAGTCGGACTCGCACACGAAGGGTTCCATACCAAGTCGTACAAGATTTAACACTATTTTTGTAATACGAAAGTATAAAGGTAATAACAGAGGCGCTATAAAAAAACATAAAGATTTGTAAAGAAATTGTCTAATTTTAATGAAAAAATGTTGTTGTGTTAAATTATAGGTTTCATTTATTTTAGTAACATGCATTAACTAAATTCAAAGTTATTTATTTGCTACTAACATAGTATTAGTAGGTATAAATAGGTATATGTGTTGTAACAGTAACTGGGTTGTGGAGGTCAGATAGGCAGTCGCTCCATGTAAAATACTGGTATTCAGCTGCAACCGGTAAGACTGGAAGCCGACCCCAAGATAGTTGGGAAAAAGGCTAGGAAGATTGATTGATTGAAATAGGTATATATATGTGGTAGGTAAGCAGGTAGATATGTAGGGTAGGTAGGTTAGGTTAGGTAGCAGTTAGGGTAGGTAGGTAGGGTAGGTAATTAGGTAGAAATATGTAATTAGGAAAGGTAGGTGCGCCGTAGATAAGTACTTAGTGCTAACCGTGCGAAGCCGGGCCGGGTAAAGCTAGTTACTTATAAATAAAAGGATTTCTCTTGCTACATCAGACTATATTGTACAAAATAGAATGTAAGTAGTACGCCAAATTTTAATTACAACATTCCGTCAATACAGGTATTACGTTATTTTTGATAGTCCTATTTCAAATTCAAAAGTCATTTATTCAAACTAGGCTGAGAATCAGCACTTTTCGAACGTCATAATTACATAAGACAGTCCCCCAAAAACGCCCGCCCTTCACCACTTCCTAGTGCTTTTGCTGGAAAGAAGAAGTGGCGCAACAAACTCGCCAGCAGCGCAGCTGTCTGTTCAGTTACGAAAAAAAACTTGATTCTATACAATAGTATGCAAATATTTTACATTACTCAACACGAAACATTAAATAAAATATATTTGCCATAATGACAGCTAGCACACGCCAATGTACCAACAAAAAAAAATATCGAAATCTAAACTCAAGCGAAAATAAAAATTATTTTTACACATCCCATCGGACTATGAGAGTGAGGGAAGAGAGAGTGCACTCGTGTCTGCGCATACACTTGTGCACTATAATATCTCCCACGCCGAAGGCTAGTCTCCATTGAGATTGGCCGCCGTGGCTGAATATTTTTACACAAATAAGTTTTCTCAATATGAAATTGTATCCACAACGGTTTAAGGTAACCGAATACTACCCTGTATGTACCACCATTCATTTCAATGTTACTGAATATTATTGTCTATTGGAGTGTAGTTTTAACATGAGGTACGAGTACACACATCAACACCGTCTAGGTATACTTTGAAAAAAGTCGATAAAGTTCTTAAACTCAAAAAATACTGGCCGGTTTTAAAATCTTTTGAAGAGAGCTTATTTTGTAGACCTTTTTGGATGATCGAAATTTAAATGATCGAAATAGTATATGCTGCCATGATAGTAGGTACTTACTAATTCCATGTCATTACTCCGACTAGTAAATAGTTATCTGTGGAATTTATATCGCATAATATTAGCATGAAATACAAAATATTATTTTTAAGTTGCAGTAAATCGCCCATATTATATAAATTACGTTATTAATCGACGTTTTTAGTATTTGTTGATTATAAACAGTATATGGTACACGATACACACAAGTTTCAAATTCCTAATTTGTTTAGTTGTTGAAATAGAGCTCGTACAAAAATGGTCTAAAACAGACAACTTCTACGGCCCCCTAATTCATTATTCATCATTTTTGAAGATAAAAACAAATAAAAATTATATTTATTTTCTACTTGATGAGCTCTAGACAATGATACCCCACATGCCAGGGACAGATTATTTTTTTTTCAAAATTTAATTTTATTGTATGGCGACCCCCCTTTATTTTTTAATTTTATTATTTGTTGCTCTTGCGGCAATAGAAATGCTCAATCTGTGAAATTTTCAACTGCCTACCTATTACGGTTCATGAGATAGAGCTCGCTGACAGACAGACGGACAGCAGAGGCTTATGAATAGGGTTCCGTTTGTCACCCTTCGGGTACGGAACCCTAAAAAGAAAGAAAGACATTTATTTGCGGTAAACATAACGCCAGGAAAAAACAAAACACAAAAATAACAATTTGGGGGAAAACATGCGTCACATCCACGCAAAACGGCCATCGCTCAGCATAATGTTGCGACCCTAAATGGATAGAAGAACGTACAGTTCGATTCAAACTTAATGGCGGCACGGAAGTGCGCTACACGTTGCGCAGTACCTCACCCCTCACCCCCGCTAACCCATGAATTCATTACTGCGCACCGACTCGCCTCATGTTCCGAGCCGCCATTAAATTTAAATCGGGGTATACCTGTGGCTGCCAACTTATACTTGTAGTGCCACTTACAAATCGGTTGCTTTGGTTTGATGATTTAAAATACGTTAACCCGAATTCTAATTTTAAATCACCGTAACGTGTTTTTCATTTGACAATTTGAGGTTAATTTTATAACCTCAATTTTCGTCAATGATTTTTTCAATTACAATTTAAATAATAATTGTTGGAATAAGTGGTAAAATATAAAGTTGAAACCTTCTAAATACATAATGAATGTGTTACTAACTCCCTTTAGTGAGTGTTTGTGTCAAAATTGAACCTGAACAAGGTTTGTTTATGTTATCATGAGATACTTGTGGAACAGGTCATGTTTCCTTTCCACAATGAATAGTGTATAACTTCTGCATGTATCTTTCTAGTACCTCAGATTATCATTTGGTCTGCTTGTCACGATTCGCAAAGTGGCGATGATCTTTGTTGTTGAAAATAATATTATTATTGGTCTTCGGACACGTGTGTATGACCATTATAGCACTTGTGCGTTTTACATATATTATCCTATATACTGTGGTGTGAGGTTAACGGTTGCATTGTTTAGGAGTATGGTATTTCAATCGGTTGCTGACTCCTATGAGCATTGTGTCATTCACTTATTTGTGGTCAATGAATGATGCATATAATTGCTCAGCTCAGACTATCGCAGTCCACTGCTGGACATAGACCTCTCCCAGGCTGCGCCACAACACCCTGTCCTCCGCCTTCCGCATGCAGTCTGTCCCGGCCACTTTCTTAAGGTCGTCGGCCCATCTAGCTGCGGGGCGTCCCACACTACGCATGCCGATACGTGGTCTCCACTCCAGGAATCGTCTGCTCCACCGGCTACCGGTCCTTCGAAAAATATGGCCAGTCCACTGCTACTTCAGTTCGCTTACTCTGAAAGCTTAGTCGGTAATTCCGGTCGTTTTCCGCAGATGATTGAATCACAAGAAATGTATTAATATAATTATTTGCACAAAGTTAAATACTTTAAAATCCATTTCTTTTGTGTGGGTAACAGTAAGCTATTACCCACACAAAAGAAAATATGGATTTTAAAGTATTTAACGTTGAAAACCATTTCTTCGTTTTTGAAAGGTATGTCTAAGGCTGATTTTAGACTCACGCTGACCGCACGCTGACCGTCGGCGCTAACAGTCGAAACGTATGAACTTCAGACGTCAGCGCTGAGCGGTTGGCGTAATTTCATAGAATACTAAACTTTATACAATGTGGAGACTACCATACAACAAAAAATTAAAATACTGCCACTACTAATGCTTAAGAGTATTTTGGAACTGTCAAATAAATCCTAGCTTCGAAATAAAAAAATGAGTTTTTCAAACAAATTAAATGTAGGTAGTCTTTGCCGGATCCACCCTAAGCCTATAAATTCCGTTTATACAATTATGCCTAGGGTGGATTCTCGGGCATACGTTTCAGAATATCCACCTAAGGGTGGATTTTTGGGGTGGATAAACGAAATAGCCCGAGCCTACTATGGATATTGCCGAGCTATATTGACTAAACTATTGAATATATTCAATTGAATTTTTGTATACAGAATGGGAACGTCAATATAGACACGCCGTTAATTTTTTTGTTGTATCGTCGTCTCCACCTTGTATACATTGTCTTGTCAGCGCCGACGACGGTCAGCGTGAGACTAAAATCAGCCTAAGCAGTGACAAAACTGCGTCTTAGTTTAAATATTAGTCAACATAATACAAGAGTGATAACGTTTTTAGATTGTTTGGATTGATTGATTGTTTGATTGAAGACTTATTTGACTGTCACGTTGGTCTAGTGGTCGCAAGCGCTACTGTTGAGAATGAGGTCCTGGGTTCGTATGGGTCGAGCAGTGCTATTGGGTTTTCCGTTTGGAATTTCTCAGTAGCAGCCTGGTGTCTGGGTTTGTGCCTGGTTGCTGGCAATAGGCTCGCCCCATATTACATGGGACGTTAACATAAATATAGGTGTTCTATAGCCGGTAGACCTCTGCCTAACTCTTTGAGGATTACAGGCGTAATGTTATGTTTTGTTTTATTTATTCAAAACAAGTTACATTGTGTTGAATCCAGGCAAACACACAAGCGGCGGGATCTCATGGCGGCTTGGAGTGTGCGATTGTCGCAACCCAGATTTGGGCAATTACGACGATATGTCCCCTCTTTGAGGAGTGGCTAGAGAGGCGCCACGGCGTCCTCACCTTCCGCCTGACGCAGGTCCTCACCGAACACGGTTGTTTCGGGAGGTACCTGTTTCGCATAAGGCGCGAGGAAACGCCCGGGTGTCAACATTGTGTGGATCGTCCGGTAGAGCATACGGTGGAGGTTTGCCCTCGTGGAGGCGATCGGCGGCAGTGACCTCTCTCCTCCGGCCCTGGTCCAGGCCATGGTGCGGAGCGAGAGGGCATAGCAAGCCGTCACCTCCTTCTGCGAAGCAGTAATGCTCGCGAAGGAGGAGGCGGAGCGCGCGATGGAGTGGCAAAGGCCGCGCCCTACCAGCCCTAGCCGCCGCCGCCGTAGGAGACGTCCCGGGCGTCGGGAATTGATAGCCGATTTCCGGCCACCGTAGGCGCGGGCCTGCGGACGGAGAGCAGAGGGCAGCTCGACGTCCGATAAGGACCAGGCCCGGGTCGACGGCGCGTCGTGTTCCACGCGCGCCTCAAAGAGATGTCAGCAAAACTGACGGGGTCCGCTAGGACCGATGCCTGCCGGGGTTGCGGGTAGTCCCAAGGGGAAACCGTGGCCCCTGGCATGGCAAGGGAAGGAACACGGGTGGGTTTTAGTCAGTAAAAGTCTGACACGCCCTTCCACTCCGCCCAGAGCGGCAGAAGTCATTGGATGATTTCCCAAGCAAAAAAACAAAAAAAAACAAGGCAAACGCACAAGAAATTTACATACAAATACAAAAAACAATTATGAATTATTAAAATACAACTGTGAATTATTAGTTTACATTACAATAAAGTGTCAATTAATAGTTTCAAATATGATGTCAAACATATACCTACTCGTATGATGATATGGTTTCGCAAACTTTCAAGTCCTTAACCACGCAAGAACTTGGTAGCAATCAATCTAAGCTGGTATACAGAGGAATGAACTTTACATGATATTCTAGTCACTGCTCCTGATTGCAATTACACTTTCATCATTAATTAACAAGATGCTAATTAACGATATGAACAGCAAGATGAAAAGTTGAAGGTTCAAGCTATTTGTCTTAAGAGTGTGCAAGAACTCATCAGGATGTTAATCAAAATAACCGTTTTCTCACAAACTGTGGTAACGGGTTGCGGAATAAATCTAGAATGAAGCATAACAAAAAATTGAGGAAAATGCTACGCTTTTCAATATTTTTTTAAATTTAAACTACTTGGTGAAAACAGTCACCCATCCAAGGCCGAAGCAAGTGCAGCTTTTACCTTAAAAATGTATTAATTTGCACAGATGTTAAGATGTAGATGTGTAGTTGTTGTTGATGTTGTTGTGTTGAGGCTTTTGGCTACTTTGTATGTGTGTATGATAAGTCATTTTATTTATAATGTACGTTTTATTTATTTTGTGCAGAATAAACAATTTTTCTTTCTCTTCTTTAGATGTGACTTAGCCACAAGCTTACCACAGATCTCCTTAATCTCGATCTATAATAATTATTACGCAATTTGGAAATTAAATCTTCTCAACAACAACATCACATCACGATTTTAAGGTAACGTTCCGAAAATTTAATTCGGCTCTTATTACCATTAGCTGAATCTAAATGTTACTATTTAAGATAAGATAGCGGTGTCACTTAGTGGGACCACATATATTAATTGGTATTTATGGAAGAACTTTAGTGGCACCCACTCCTATTTGAGACAAATGGACTGTGAAGGTTAGAACTTTAATGTGAAAATGGATGGGTGTATTTTATTATTCAACTAGTTTCTGCCCGCGACTTCGTCTTCGTGAAATATTGGTTCCTGACCCACCCCGCCACATCCCATCGGCCATCCCGCGGGCGGAAACATATTGGCGCGTGAAAAATTATCGTTGGTCGTCATTGATTTTGAAAATTGACTTAGTTTGAATGTCCGAGCATTATATGAGAAAAGTACTTACTATACAAGCCTTGACCGCAAACAGGCATTGATGGAATCGCTTATATGTGCCTCAGCTTCGCCTCAGCCCACATTTTCACGATCGTCCATCAATGCCCCTGTTGCAGCGACAGTAATGTATCATTGTTATTCATTGTTTACTAAAGAAGGGAAAATCACACCTTTTATAATAGCTTTCGTATGTAAAAATGCTGGAAAACATTAGAATTAGCTAAAAAAGTAAATGTTTTTACAGGTCACTATAAAATCTGATTTTAACTTACCTCGTCTGTAACCCCAACCGGCTCATCACATGTTACTTAAATCTAATTACTGCTACTTCCGTGTGGATCATTTTAAAACGAACTCCTAACTCAAGCTAAGGGTAAACAGGAGTAAAGCACGTAAGAAGTCCGTCAGTCTATAATCAACTTGTAATGAAGTCAGCTACCGGCTTACACGAGGAAATACCAGAGCGAAAGATGATGGAAAGAAATAAATCTTGCAAGCACTTAGTCTATATTTAACGACTTAATGCCAAGGTTGGCGGATAGGTCACTACCTATTATGATGCAGTCAGGATTATGGCAGGAAGAATGAGAAGAAATAATTCGGGAATAACGTCAGTAGTTTTGACGTTCGAAAAGTGCTAGTTGGAATAAATGACTTTTATATTATTTTTTTATAAAAAATAAAAACTGTTAAGTATTTTTCATATCATATACTAGCCGTCAGCGGCTTTGTCCGCGTGATATTTTTATAAATTAACTATTTTACTCAATGTTTATATAGCATTTTAATGGTGAAAGATTTTTTTAAATCGGTGCAATAGTTTTTGATTCATTACTAGCTGAACCCCGTGGTTTCACCCGCATAAGTCTCGATACCGTGGGAATATCGGGATAAAAAGTATCCTACGCCCAAACCCAGGTCATGGTGTACCCATGTGCCAAATTTCATCCAAATTCGTTCAGCCGTTTTATCGCGAAAGCGTTACAAACAAGCATACAAAAAATCTAATCTTTTATTTTTCGTTGCTGAATGTTGGCGAAACAATACAATATTTCGAGATTGCTATCTCGAAATATACATAACAAATATGTGCCCGAACTCTCAGATGGAAAACCAGTATAGTATATGACAGTGGAGTTCACCCACATTTTGCACAAATCCAGACTCCAAGCTGCTGTTGAGAATTTTCTTAATGGCAAAACCCAGAAACACTTTGCGAGACACAGGTATCGAACCCAGGACTTCACGCTAACGACCATTCGATGTGAGGTAGTAAACACTACTCCATCAGTCTAATGTGTATAGTTAGCCTATAATGCAGTTAGTCCGGCTACCGGCTTGCGTGTACGCAGCTAATTATGATGCGAGTGTATGTGGGCCAGGGGATGTACGATACCGGTGACGCGGTAATTTTCTTTTATCAGATTGAAAAGGCGAAGATTTTTAAATTGACGTGGAAGACCTCGTTATGTCATAACATAGACACCCTTGTCTTCTTATTCATTCATCAAAGTTCCTATCTACTGCTCTTCAACCAGGGGGATGAAGAGCAGTAGATAGGAACTTTGATGCCCGGTGAACTGAATTCCTGTTTTGGAACTCAAAGGAACCTATGTATCCATTGAACTTCCTAAGTTCTTGTATCTACGTATTTCCTCGATCCAGTTTCGTTACCCTGCTGTGTGTTGAAATAAAATGATGCAAGCATATTAACTTCCTGTCAACAGTTCCTACAATATTAATATAAAGGTTTGATAAAGTATTTTGTCTATAAACGCTTATTATCTTATCTTATAGCAGAGCAGTCTTTGAGCAGCAGCACTATCAGACTGCCAAGTCATTGGTCTCGAGTTCGAACCCAAGGCACGCACCTCTGAATTTTCGAATTCATGTGCGTATTGTAGAATTATCTTCTGCTTCAAAAACGGTGAAGGAAAACATTGTGAGGAAACCGGCATGCCTGAGAGATATTTCTCGACGGCATGTGAAGCTAAGTCAGAGGCCCAAGGGCGGCTTTAAAACTCTGACACCCACTAACCACACGAAAAGAAGAAGAGCATGTCCCTATAGAACCCTTTTTCAGTGTTTTACTACTCTCTGTCAGTCAATCTGAGAGCAGTGGTGGCCCATTGGTATCGGCCGCGACTCACAAGTTGTAACTCGTAGGTTCAAACCCAGACAGGCGCTTTTCTTTGTGTAAATTATTACATCACCACTGCTCTCAAAACTATGACGGAAAACAAGAAAACATGGTGGTCAAACCGACATATCCTAAAACCAAAAATTCGATGACATGCAACATCTACTAACCCGCACTGGGCCCGCATGGTGGATTACGGCCCACCTACCTACTCGCCGAGGGGAGGCCTGATTAATGATTATACTTCTACTCTCTATCATTAACGTGACCTTTTTCTAAAAGAAACATTACCTCTAAGGTGGAAAGTTTACCTCTAAAGTGGAAAGTTTACCTCTGAAGTGGAAAGTTTACCTCTCCGCCTGGTAGTCCTAATCAAGTTTTCTACATTCACGTACTACTAAACTATTTATGTGTACCGACTCATTGTCTCCACTTGGCAAAGTCACAAACGCACTCATTTGCCAACTTACACTTACGGTCACAAAAACTGTCCACCCTACAATTTTGTTCCTGCACCAAAATTATACACCTGCAAAACAAACTTTGTCCTGTTGGAAGTAATGTTTTGAATACAATATTGAGTGTAGTTTTATGTTAACTTTATGTGGAGGTGGTAAGGTTGAATTTGAAGTCGATGAAGGTTTATTTTAAGTTGGTAAGATGACAAACTAATGTTTCTTTATGCATTGTATGCAAGCCTGACGAGTGAAGCTTGGTCTCAATAGGTTTGTTATTTTTTTGGTTGCCCTATTATGGTGCATGGATTTGTAAGTCTGTCTGTCATATTAATGTTGGATGTTTTTTAAGTAGCACTAGTTTTTTTTGGTAGTAGCTCGTATGAAAGTATAATTTTAAGGCTGTGTTGTTTGAAGTGACAAGTCAGAAACCTTTGACTGTTGAGGTATGTTTATGTTTATAGATCATGTGTATTGTTAGTGTTGCTACGGGTAGCTTCTGTGTCATTTGGATTTACATTGCATAAGCACGTAGAGACCAATTAGGCACTGATCACAAATCATCAAGATTACGGACATAGCAATATTTTAAGTTATGTTATCCTAACTAATATTATAAATGCGAAAGTGTGTTTGTTTGTCGGTTTAAATTTTACGCTTCCACGCTTTTTCTTCTTCTTTTCGTTCTAAATAATAGGGATGATGCCTGGGTCAAAAAAAATATATGTATTTAGTCCGTCAGTCAGAAAATAAAAAAATATTCGACACGTATTTTTTGCTTTATCAAATTATCATATATTTTTAAACAAAAAATGACTTAGATAAAACGCATTAAAGTTGGGGAGTGGGGGTCGTTAGATCCCCACTCCCCACATCACAAGTACGTATAAAATCTACATACGCGTGACGTCATGGCTCTTTTCTTATGGTAAAAAAAGAAAAAATATGTGTTCAATATTTTTTAATAATCTTCAAGACGGACAAAAGATATATTTTTAGTCATCATTCCTATTAACCTGGTGTCAGAGTTTGCCTCTACCTTGGCTTCACTTGCCGTCGAGAAATATCTCTCAGGCATGCCGGTTTCCCCCCAATGTTTTGTTTCCCCGTTTTTGAAGTAAATGATAATATTATACAATACGCACATGAATCCGGAAAGTCAGAGGTGCGTGCCTGGGTTTGAACTCGAGACCTATGACTTGGCAGTCTGACGATCACATCACTAGGCTATCATTGCTATGCTTTCACGCCAAAATGGCTAAACGGATTAGGATGGCACATGGGTAGACCATGACAGACTTTTTATCCCGAATTACCACGGGATCGAAACTTATGCGCGTAGAACCGCGGGGTGCAGATAGTTATTTCATATTTATTAACCATTAAATCATTTAAAATTACATCCAAAACAGACCGTGCACTAAGACAATTTTTTTTTTTTTTAATAATTCCGAACAGAATTCCGAATTAAAATAATAATCTCGATTAAAAACACGTATTTAATCCCAGCAGGTGTAACATAATCCTCTCGCCATTAATATCAAATATCACTTAATTATTAAACAGATGAGTATCAGCGCGCCCAAGTATCACAGCCATAAATATAGCGCTATCAAAATATTTAACGTTGCTCATCAAAACTAATAAAGTACAGTTTCGTAATGCATTATCTTTAATTCTTACGATTAGTGTTTGTAGGATGGTACATTTGCGGTCAAAAGTGAAGATTAATTATTTTAATTTGTAATTTTTGGTCTCGTAATTAATTGATTTAAATAATGTTTCTGTATATTTTTGACAGCCCGTTTAAATTGAGTTTCTGATCTATCAGGGCCTAAGGCGCTATTGTTAATTTATAATACTAACTAATTTATTAATGCGGATCTAGATCGGAGTTTAGATACCAATTTTTTTTTTTTTATCAATTGGCCAGTCTTTATTTACTGGTGAATAAAAAAATATTAAACTGATCTTTAAAAAAATTTAAATAATCTTTTTATTAATATAAATAGTATGCCATCCCAGAAAACTGGGAACATAAAATTTTTAAAGCTTCCTAACTGCAGCACAAACATCCTAGCAGTTTTTCTTTTACCTTTTGTGCTTTTTTCTTTCTTTCTCTTACGTCAAATTCAATCAGCACTTCTGCCCGCAAGTGTACTTAATCCCACGCGCCCTTACTCCACGGGACGGGGGCGTACTTATTATTTCACCAAATTATCCGTAACTTGATAATCTGTGCGCATGCGCCCACGCTATAGTTACCATAAATCATCTCAGTTTCATTAACGCCTTGCACTAGTTTCGTCTGTGAAAGTGGAGCAGAGGTCGTAGGTTGAAATAGGGCAAGCTGTATTGTTTTAGTTGGTGACTTACAGCTGAGATCAGCAGATTATATCATAATGTTACCAATAAGAGGAGGACAGCAGTGGTGGCTCAGTGGTAACGGCCCCGACTTCCGAGTTGTAGGTCGTGGGTTCGAACTCAAGCAGACGCTTTACTTTGTGTAAATCTTTTCATCACCACTGCTCTCAAAACGGTGAAGGAAAACATCGTAAGGAGACCGGCATGTCTTAGAACCGAACAAGTTGAGTCAATCGAGTCTTGATATCGAGTTGGGAAAGGACCCATTTGTGCGTTTGTCTGTCCATGGGATTTGGAACATCCGCCTCCAGCACCATATTTCGAATGCGTCCATCCTCTGTCTTTCTCTTGTTCGGATTGTCCACGTATCAACTCCATAGAGGAAAATCGGGAAACCTAGCCTTTTCACGAAATTAAAAAGCCACATGTGACGATAAGAAATCTAGGACCAGTATCAAAAAGTAATCACAAAAAGTTCTAGCTTAAAGTGAATGAAGTACTTGATAACCAAGCGAAGCACCAGTACTATTATAACGATAGTAGAGTAAGATAAAGGTAAACGCCAAACTATTAGCATTCCTCAGGTCTCTGCAGGCCACCTGCTGCTGTTACTTATGACACCTATGTTTAATCTGAGCACGTCAGTCTCAGACGTGGTTGGCGAGGAGACCACAGACGTCTTGTTACCTACTTCATTGTTCCCGTGAATTGGGATCAACATGACTTGTAGGTTATTGCTAACCTCAGAAAAATGCAATTGGGATTTTTTTTTGACTGTCAGCAATATTTTAGCAGCCAGCCCAGACGCAGATACTTCTAATTATCTATGGTTACGTAGCTACTGCACTTACCTACCTAAATCATGTTTTATATAACAAGCCATTTGTATACTGTTTTCCAAAACTGTTTGGAACTGAAGTTAACTGGTTGAAAATGTCAAAATGAAATAATCAAGTAATCTAACGAAATATCAAATTCAAAACTACAAAAAAAATTCAACCACAACCACAAAGCTTTAACAAAAAACAACGCTATACTTAATCCGATTTAAATTCATATCGATATCGCTAGAGCGCGTGCGCGCTTGGCGCTGCGGTTTGACAGTCGGCGCACGCGCATCCCCAGCGGTGACCACATGTTGCGGTCGAACAGATATACCACTAAACACCGATTTGTTCAAGATTTATTCTCGTCGTAAACTAGTGTTTGTTTACCTGTAAAGTTCGAGTGAAAAATAGCTAGGAAATTGGCAGGACTATGTAGGTGGGGCAACTCAACTTGTTCATATTGTTTAATTTAATGTGCCTGTTTTGTGGTACGTATGGTAATTGTATTGTGTGTGGTGCACTGCCAAGTTCTAAACCACACCCTTTGTAACTTTCGCCTGAGTTAATTTATTCTGAGGCTAAATAGTTCAAGAGTTCTTAGTGGAAAACCTCATCCGGGAACGTACACTAGTATATTTATCCGCAAAAAATAAATTGGGTGTATGTGGTTCAACGTCTGGGTAGGTAAGTACGTGTGGAGTGTATTCTTATAGGCAGATGAGATAATTCAGTTTTGTCCCTAGAATGGCAAGGCATCAGCGATGTTTTGAGTTTGAGTTTGATTGGATAGAAAAGGGCGACCACTTGCAATTAGGTGGGAAGACGGTTTGTTTGAAAGAAAAATAACTTAAAGTAAATATAAGCAAATATAGGATGTATTTATAACAAAGTCAAAGTCAAATCATTTATTTCAAATAGGCATTTAAGGCAGTTATGAACGTCAAAATTTACAGAAAAATATAATTGATTCTAGTCGCTCCTTCCAAAAGGTAGTATCGTATGGAGAAGAATGGGCAAGAAACTCCACCGTTACTAAACATCTTACCCATCTCAAACAGCAAGCTACAAGCACTTAAAACTTCAAGTTTAAGAACTACAAATCTTTACTGCATTACCTATCTATTGCTAAATTGTAATTATTAAAGCTCAATAAATAACATTAATATCTACCTCGGAGCGAAACATTCGATGCGTACTATCTACTACGCTTGGGGCGGCGGTTAACACATTAGAAACTTATTAGTGTTAACTTAATGATTTATCATCTATTAATTTAATTAAGTGCAATAATATTATATGAAAGCTTAACCAGGTAGGTATAACTAAAGATTATAATCTCAGCTCGCGACAAAGTAGAACTGATTCTAACTAGTATTATACCAATCTTCCTAGCCTTTTTCCCAACTATCTTGGGGTCGGCTTCCAGTCTAACCGGATGCAGCTGAATACCAATATTTTACATGGAGCGACTGCCTATCTGACCTCCACAACCCAGTAACTGGGTAATACGGTACCCCTTGGTAAGACTGGTGTCAGACTTTCGGGCTTGTGATGACTCGTAACGACTGTCAAAGATCCACAGAGGAGTCTCGGTATGTAATGATGGTCACCCATCCACTGACCAACCCCGGCAAGTGTAGCTTAACCTGATGGATCGACCCGTGCGGCTTGTTATTACTTAGCCACGAGCTCCTCTAACTAGTATTATACGTAAATTTGAAAGTTTGTATGTTTGGATGTTTGTTACTCAAAAACGCATAAATGGCTGAACGGATTTCGATATTTAGCACACTAGTAGACCATGACCATGGGTAGGACGTAGGATAATTTTTAAACCCAGTAGTACGTTCCTGTGGGATAGTTTCAGACTTTTACGCGGAAGGTAGCTTTTGTCTGCGACTCCTCCCGCGTGAGTTTTAGTTTTTTTCTCCACATAGTTCTCCATTCTTCATCGCTTAGGTCTATTCAGACTATCAGAAATTAGTAACAAATTTCAAACACTTATTTGTCACTTGCAGCTAAATGTTGTTTTACCTATTCTTGAGTCACAGCTAGAATTATTAGAATCATTGTACGTACCCCATGATTCTGACAAAAATCTAGGAAAGAACCAAGGAAACAAGGCAAGGCTAAGATTACTGATAGATTTTTCATGATTATTTTCATTTAAAACTGAACCAATAAACATCCATATGGAGGACTCCACATACTATTTGGACAGTTTGTTGAGCCACTTCTTCTTCCCAGCTAAAGCACTAGGAAGTGGTGAAGGGTGGGCATTTTGGGGGACGGTCTTATGTAATTTTGACGTTCGAAAAGTGCTGATTCTCAGCCTAGTTTGAATAAATGACTATTGAATTTTATCCCACCTAAAGGCTGGTGTCACTACAAAATTATAGCACATTCCAAATGTGTCAGCTTACTTTATTTGAGATCACGTAGCGACGCTCCCCCGTGCCTACCTAACGCGTTACTCGTATTGTTAACAGGATACTAACAGAAGCAATAATAACGGCTGAATATTATAATATTAACTATGACGTGATTTAAATTAAGCCAGTGTATTAAAAAAATATAAGCGAACATTAATGCTTGTGCTTATGTTAGCAATAGCTTGACGATAATTCTAGTGGACATCAGACACCTACCCATTTCTTTTATCAACCTTACAGTAGTAAGAGCTTTAACAACCGAAAATGAGCTAAATACGTAACGACTTTTATGGCGCCAGAATATTAAAACTGAATTTATTTTTCCACAGATGATCTGAATCGGAACTCGTTCGTCTTCACATAAAATAATATATTTAATGTATACAAAATATTTTAACACATAAAAAAAAAAGTAACGGTGGAGTTTCTTGCCCATTCTTCTCCATACAAAAACTACCTTTTGGAAGGGGCGACTAGAATCAATTTAATTTTTGTTTTGTAAATTTTGACGTTCAAAAGTGCCTTTCATGTGCCTAATTGAAATAAATAATTTGACTTTGACTTTGTTGACTGCAAGCGTCGCGTCGTCGTTGACGAAATCGCAGATACTGACAAAGAGCACAGCAAATTATTTATTAACTCGTAGTCTCAAGTAAATATATACATACAAGATTAGAATCAGTTCTTAACTCAATCAGTCTGCCTAGCCTTTTCCCAACTTTGTGGGGGTCGGCTTCCAGTCTAACCGGATGCAGCTGAACACCAGTATTTTACAAGAAGCGACTGCGTATCTGACTTCCACAACCCAGTAACTGGGTAATACGATACCCCTTGATAAGAGTGAATAGAATCAGTTCTTAACTATTATGTATAAAAACATAGACACGAGCATACAACGATCAGAACGCAGACAGGTACGAACAAAAGTCAATAATTAATCAATTTAGTCATTCGCGATAGTGCCCAATCTTACAAGCAAGTCCCTAAAATAGAAGTACCTAATAATCAATTCACACTTCTTATAACCCCGTCCACACAGAGAAAGTGAAACAAAGCCTCCATCAGCTGTTGTCCACACCACAAATATAAAGAGTAAACAAGTCAAACTGGCACAGTACACAGTCGTAGGTGATGTGCTAACAACCGCTACCATTTACGAGTTATGGCAGTTTTGACACCCAATGCTCTGGTTTTGGACGTGTGATATAAAGATTTAGAAATCTCATCGCGAATGAACAAAGGAATGGGAGCATCAGTCATCTTTATTGGTCTTTTAGCAGAGTGTGTCCTTGTCTTTGCATCTTATTTGGGCCTGTATTAAAAAGGCCTTACGCCCTGGACCCTTCTATGTCAGTTCCAATATTTCAGACTTTATATCCACATTTTAAATTGTAACATGAATCTAATAGTTTCCACCAGAGATGAGCGAGGAGCGAGGGATGTGTGTGAAACTAACCAATAACATCGCCTCACTGTCATAGCTTGAGCTAAGCTGGCGTTGTTATCCTCGCTGATCTCTAGTGGAAACGCACCCTTATGGCTACTAGACACATGCCGGCGGCATGGCCGCCGTCTTTTGCCGCGCGGCACGTCCCTCCGGCTTTTGCGCCTTCATTTCCTTTGCGTTTGTTTGTGCGGCTTTGTGCGGCAGTGCCGGGCGCGCCCGACGGCCATCCCGACGGCCATCCCGACGGTAGTGCGTGTAGTAGCCATTACACTGGGTTTATGAAAAAAAACATACGAAACTTTTACTTACATAAACTCTGGTCAACTACTGCGATTGGTCAACAGCCAATCAGAACACTTTTAGAGGTATGAGGAACAGGGTGTAAAGTTCACTCATCAGAAAAGGGAGGTCCTCCGGCCAGACGGGTGTTATGTCTGGCGGGCAATTGCCCGTAAGTTGATTTTGGATAGTCTTATCTATGTCGTTCGCGCGGTAAACTTTAACTGCGAGATGCAGGATTTGTGTGACGTCATGTCCTTGCTGCTTGCTTGTCCTAGTTCGTATGTGGCGGTGTAACGGCTACACACTCGACATGAGTTTAAGACATATTGCGACGTTGATTTTGGATTCAGAAACCGAGCGTACCTTTCTTATTCTGTCCTCTGCCAATGCCTTCAGCAAATATGGGCGTGATGTTATTTTCACACGTCCAAAACTTTTAAACATTAAAAACCATAACGGTCTTTAGTTAGATCAACTCGATTAACCCAAATCCCATAACAAGTTTTCGCCATAGAGTAGATCAAGTACATCATGTTCATATAATATTTGTTTTAACAAATAGATCGATTCGTGTCTGGTATGGGAAACGCAAATATTACTATAGCGGGAAGAAATTCAATAGATTCGGTAGTTGAATGCACTGGTTTTGATCATGTTTTGATAGTCAGTAGGTACTTATTCAAAATTCAAGTAGATTTCTTCATACAAGTATGGTAGGCCGAAATTGTAGAAAGATTTTGTGCAAAGACTGTTTAGGCTCTGTTTACGCTTTCGATATCGCACCAAATCCATACAGAGAATTCAAAATGTAAGAACTATTACATTATTTTACAAGGATCGGAAATAAATACACATTCGTAAGTTTACATCATCATACATAGAAGTTAATAGATAACTATTCATACCCTGGCAAACTTACGAAAGTGGTACTTTCGTGACTAAATAATACTAACATAATAAAAATATCCAATTGAAACTTCGGCGAAAGTACCACTTTCGTAAGTGGACAGGATATGAATAAATCTGTATTAACTTCTTATATTTTTAATTTACTACGCTAAAACACCTTATAGTCTTATACATATTAAGTAGGTTTACTTTGGGTGTATTATCATAAAACGCAGTTTTCGAAGTATCGTAGAACAACCAGTACCACATTAGGTACAGTTTTTCATCAAAATGACGATTTCACTAAGACTGCAGTTGGCCGAGGAGGTGACGATTGCTAGTGAACATTAGCACTCCAGACCGAATTTCAGCCATGGCGATCAATCTCAGCGGAGAACAGCGTTCGTCGCGTGAGATATTATAGTGCACAAGACGTATGTGCGCAGACACAGGTGCACTCTCTCTTCCCTCACTCTCATAGTCATGGGACGGCAATCCGACACGACCGGAGCGAGATCCGCCGCAGGACCAACTTCCCAACTCTGGGCTGTTCCTAAGAAATTCCTAATGGAAACATCAAATAAGACTTGCCCGTCGCGGGAATCGAACCCGAAGTTCAGCAATCGCACTTGCGAGCACGAGACCAACGGGTCAACGAATCATAACATACATAGTAAATTAAAGAACGTTGTATTTTGATCTAGACTTTTGTTGAAACGTCAGATTATGTGACTACACTGGATCCTTTAAACTTTAATAATATAATAAAGCAATTTCTCCTGATCCCGAGCCAGCCTTAATGCAAGAACATGCGAGGATCACTTCTTTTACACTCATAATATTATAACACCTGTCATCCCCAAACAAGGAGGAAAAGCTCGTTTTTAGCTTTGTAAAGTCCATGAAAACCAACCCTGAAACCTTTTCTCTCACGCCCCACAGCCTCCACCAATGAGTGAGTCACTCTGATCAACCGAGGTTACTAAACTCGTGCGCCTCTGTGGGTGTCTTGTGTAAGATGACACGGTGACTCAGTTGCGATTGATGTGATCGCGAGAAATGTAGGCCTGGATTCATTAATAAGATGATAGTGATGAGTTGGATAAGTGTGGAGAGAAGACGATTTTTGAAGTGAAAACTTCTTTAAGCGCGTCGAGCACTTTTCGGGTGAACAAAAATCATGGAACTCGCGTCATCGTCACCGAAGGCTATATTATGTATCGAACGAAAGACATAAAGACCCCAAAGACTGCCCGATGTTTTTAATGCACTGAATACTTGCTTTAAAGGTAAGGTAATCTGGTAACATAATAAATGTTTGGCTGTCACATGAACTACAAGGTATTAAAACCATAACCTGTGTATAATGCACAAACAATACCTCACAGTCCAGTTTTTAATGTTGTATTACACTAACCACAAAAACTGCGCAATTCTTGGTCATTTCTATACATTCTTGGAATTGCTTTAAATTGCTTGGGCAACGCCACGATCTAATTGACCAAGAATTAATAGATTGATAGATTTGATTTAGAGACATGAGGAACAGTTAAAGAGTGTAAAGGGTGTAAAGTTCTCTGATCCGCTTTAGAAAAGGGAGGATCCTCTGACCTGACGGATGTCGTGTCTGGCGGGCTACCGCCTAACGATTGATGTCGGAAAGTTTTGTTATACAGTGTGTCTGGTCACCGGTGTCCGACTCGTTAAGACGAAGTAATAAAATCAATTTTATCTACAAATCCACCATAATAAGACATTATGCCACGACTTTTTTTTTTACTGATACAGTTGTTTCATTTACTTTGCAATATCTACCGATTTAGAGGTCCTACAGATATACTAGTGGTTTCATTCGACAGCTACAAAAGTCGACAATAAGTTGACACTTAAAGGTTTTTCAAAAACTCCCATTAAATACTTGAAACTTAAAAAGTGTGAAAAAATTTGGTTGTTTGTTTTACTTAACCATTTCCAAATAGGGCAAAACGCCTTATTATGTTTTATTTGTCGATAAAATTGATCATATTGCTTTGCCTTAAGGGGTCGGACACGGGTGACCAGATACATTGTAACTTTGCTTGCGCGATGCAGGATTTGTGTGACGTCAGGATTTTTGTGGGACGCTAGGTCTTTGATGCATATTTCGCTTATGGCGATGTAGATACTGCCACAGGCTCATTGAAAGTGTAAGAAAATCTTAATGGGTATTTTCCGTTGCCTACATCGAGTGACAGAGATGAAAGTCTCACTTAACACTGAGTGTATCGATAGTTAAAACAAGGTGGTAAATAGTAATTGTTTTGTGGTCATTAAAACATATTGCCTATTATTAATTAACACTATCTCTATTGGTTAGAATACTATACCTAGCTAAGCGTAAACTATTATCATTATACCCAAACAGAACATTTTAGTTGCTGTAGCTTTCAAAATTAATTAGCAATATCCCCCCAGAATCATTCACTTAACAGTTAAGCTGCACAGTAGTAGCACGTTTCGATAATTAATTATGCATAAAATGGAAATGAGATAAAAAGACATCTTTATATTTCAGACACTTGTAAAGTCACAAACTGTAAATTGAATATCGCCTCGAGCCTCTCTACGAAGAAGACAGAGTTCTAAGCAGGTGCAATATTATAATTCGACGTTCGACACATAACTTTATTTACTTGCAGATACTACTGCAACTTTGCATTCATTTAGTATGTGTCCATCATATTCACAGTTAAATGAAAATAAATGAAATACAAAGTTAACTGTGCTTATCATTGCTGTTTTCGGTTATAAGGGGTGCCTATGAAAGCAGACATGAGGTCTTAGGTAGAATTTCTACAGAATAATTTGGTGCAGCAACAACTTTATTCAAGGCAGCCGGGTTTGCTGTTTGTGCTTTGTGAGATTTATAGGATCACTCATGTTTCTGTCTGTCTGTCCGTCTGTCACAGCCAATTTGCTCCGAATCTAATGGACCGATTTAGTTGATGTATTTCTGTGACCTAAACACGGACGTGTAACGTTAATAAATTAATTTTGAATCCCCCATATTCAAAATTAATTTATTAACGGTACACGTCACTTTTGGTTTTTAAATACTTTTAAAGATATTTTAGAAACTAGATAAAAATTGACTATTCTCCCTGTCTCCTTACATATCTCCGAAACTACTGAGCTTAAAATTTTGAAAAAATACAGCGAATGGAATACTCGTAAATTACAGGAAACATGGTAAATATCTCAATTTTGTGCGTACAAACTTACATTTGCAGTTGGAATGTATGGGAGAACATGTTCTTCAACTTCAATGTTAGGTCTGTATTTGGGTCGTTCTACCGAATGGATAAAAAATTAAATAACTTTTCGTTTTTACAAAATCAACTTTTTATTTTCTTAGTATAATAAGTTTTAACCTAATTATCATCTTAAAAATAGAATCAGAGATCAATCACAATAATATTATGAAAAAATTGCACATATTGTTTTTATCACATCGACAGGGGTGATGTTAATTTCGTCATGAGTGACAGTCTTCCTAAAACTACTAACTTCATATGTAAACTTAAATCAATTATTAATCAGTTCGAATTGCTTTTGATGCCAACAGTCATATATGTCAATTACAAATTGTAATATTAAGTTATATAGTACAAAAAAAATATAACAAAAAAATCTACAGAAATGACGCAGTCAGAACATTCCTGTAGAATAAAAATTTGAAAAGAAGGGAACATTAGAAAATAGTTTCTTCGTCTGACGAATACACAATGTTATTATTAGGAACACATTTCAGAAAATTATTTGAACATTTTATCGCGTTTTCTTATTAGAGAGACTTATTTCTATACTGTGATGAAGGGCCATCGCTTTGGAAATGTATGGTTGTTAAATTTAGGATTTTACTTTTAATGTGACCAATAATGGGTTTGAGATGTGCGCAGATCAAAACTGGATCATGTCTCAAATTTTTAGAAATAGAGCAAAATGATTGAATATAATCCTTGTCTGTGCCATGTGAATATAAAACTGTAGTACCTATGTAACGGAATTTGGGGTTTAGAACCACCAAAATGTGCCGATTGAATACAGACCTTTTTTTGCTCTTTCAAACGCTCTTTTTCTGATCGCCTTATACTCGCCATAACTGTAAAGTAAAGAAAAGCCGTGCATATACAGAAGTGCTGTAGAGAACATTTGTCACTTCTGTCGATAAAGATAGTAAAAAAGCTGTGCAGTGCAGAAAATCATTACGGCGCAATAAAAAAACAGCATTCTACGTTAGTTAAATTATAAGCTTAAGTGTGTATTTCTAAAACAAGAAAAAATATAATAGGAAAACGAGCAAATCTCTTCTGTAGAAAGCTACATCGACAGGAGTGAGTTCTACAGAGGTGAAGTTTTCACATAAAAAATACGTAAGCGGTGCAAAATTTGAGGTAATGAAATCCGAATTCACTTGATTTAGTTAATTAACCATCTTATTAATGAGGCCATAAACAAACTAGGTTTATAAATTGTTTACTTACTTTTTCTTGTAGAGTACAGGAGTGAGGAATGAACTTTGACACTGGTGTAGAACGCTCTTTTAAATTTCAAAATCTCTGAACTGCAATCACTTGCGAAATTATGGCTGAAACTATTATGACATTACATCGTATTGGGTTCCTAGGCATAGAAAATATTGTTGTTACTTGAAAAATAAAAAGTCTACAATTTGTGTAATTTATTTCTACAGGCGTGATTATTTTGCACGAACATTGTAGAATGTTTTATAACTTTTTAAAGAATAAGATATATTTTTTAATATTATACTGGTTGCTTCTTTGTGATATAATTAACATGTTAATTGTTGTGATTTAACATTGGAATACTTCTAAATATTTTTTAGAGACACTTCAATGTTACAACCTATGTTGCGAACATTCTACAGGACGTGAGTAATCACGTACTGTACTGCTAAAAATAAAGAAAATATGTTAGTTAATATTAAAATTATTAATTGAGATGTTAGATAAGGTCATGAAGATGAGAAATTGGTTTTGAAAGTATTCGTAATTTACGGAACTACGATATTATTTGAAGCGAACAAAATTTTTGTGTTTCGGTAGAATGACCCATTTGGGATAAATTCATCCCAACTATGGAACCTTTCTTTGTGCGTGGTTCGACAGGCACTTGGCTGGTTTTTTATTATTATTTTTCTTTTTCAGATAATTGATGTTTCTACCAAAAAGTCTCAAGACCACATTCACCGCAGTCGCACAGGTCGTGGGTTCGATTCCGGAGGAGTGAACTGCCATTGTCTCACATACGTTCAAGGCTCCTCAATGAATTAGTGAACGTACACACGTTTGTACTTCGTTTGAAAAGGTTAAGATGTAACGATATTGATTTGTTTTGAAGACCTGTCGAGCAGATGACCGCAGGAGGTCTTTATGTCACAATTTTATAATTTAAGGACATATTTGTGCTCATTTCTTGGCACTTAAATACGAAGTGCATCGTTTTGATACGTGTCAGTGTAGCAATTTTCGTTTAGCCTTCGTTTATTATTTGTGTCGTCATTTACTTTTGCACAGAAATAATCTAAGTGCAACTATTATTTTATCAAAATGTATTTGAGTCGATAAATCGAGGAACACACAACTTATAACGTTTGTTACTTCATTTGGTTGTGCGTATAGGTAGGTGTATTTTCACGAAAACGTTCGTTTATTTTATTTATTTATTTCCTTTAGAAGACTTGCAGCTAAACAAAACAGACTAAGAACTTGAAAATGTGACTGACAGCCGATTACAAATCTTCAGGTATAATTAACAGGGTAATAATAAAAGAAATCTGTAATTCTTGACCGTACTTCCGGGATTGTCCTGATAGCCGTGGAATACCGCTCCACTCCTCATAAGCACCTCAGGACATGTTGCCCCCTTGTCGCTACGACACTTTGTGCTAGCGACCGTTTTCGGGGGCCCATTATTGAGTGTGCAAGTCACCCCCTGCCATTTTATCCGTGCATACTATAACATTGATCAGGCAGGGGACATAGACCTTCCATAGTTCTAAGTAATCAATCCACTAAAGCCACTCAAACCCATAGCCCAATATTTTTTGTTTTCATTTTTTGCAATAGTCCTGCACCAACCGGGGATTTTCCTTGGGTACACTTGCATAGTGCATACAGGGATATTCGTCGGTTGGTGCCTCATTCCATTTAAAATTGTCTAAGGGGCCTCTGCGAGTTGGCTTCGGCCCCTCGTACGCCTTCCAAAGGACCGGGACCCCATGGTCCCGAGATATGTTAACATATAAACAAATAAAGAAATCTGTGAACAACACAGTATTGCCAACAAAAACAATAAACCGCCAAAGCCAAAACTATACATAATTAATCTAGTACAACAATATAATATAGGTGGTAAAACTAGGCTGCTTAAGCAAACATAATTTGAGCAATATCAAGCATCAGGTAAAAAAGTTAAGGCTCAAGCACTTTCTGGCCACAGACACAACTGTTGTAAAAGGATCGAAGTCATTCCCATTCATTGTGTCTCCCTCTGTAAAATGTCTACATTTATATCTGTACTTTTTATGGTGTACAGACGCCAGCACATCAAGTTACTACAATCTGTCAAATTTCTTTAATAGATTTTCAACTTTATCGCTAAAGAATAAGGTTCAATGATGATTGGGAAAATTTTACAGATTGGAGTAGGTTGATGTGCTAGCGTCTGTACATAATAAAGATTATTCTATTCTATTCTGTTCGCATACCCTATTGCTATTTCCGACGAGTTGTCAGTCTTTTCTTCATCGATCTATCTTAAAAGGATTTTGTCTATCCTCTGACACCTGATTCACTTGCCAAACAAAATAACCCACATTTAAGTACATGATTTTTTCCCTTCTGTTATATAATTGAATAGGTGGTTATACAATAAATGTCATAATTCCATGCACTTTCACTGGTGCTGACATAGTGCTGTTTGCGCATGTGCTGTTGAACCCAGCCTGCGCAGGAGTCGCGCTCCATTCACACCGCAAACATCCAGCGAGTCTTCTCACTGATAGCTGTACGACGAGTATGTAGTTTTGATAGTTTAGCCATGCTTGCGTGTTTTATTATAAAGTGTTTTCTCGTCAAAATTGATCCAGACTTTCGAAATCGGCCAGAAATTGAGAAGAACTTTAGCTTTTCCTAAACGCCTATAGAACGCGCCTTTGGAATGCGTGGCGAGGTGGGGGACAGCGTCGATGAATGAGCGGCGGGTCCCCGTGAGCGTTGACGAGTAAGCGACCTGCACTGCCCTCCGTCTTGCCGTGCCCCGTAAAGCACAGAACGACCTAATACCTATTCTGTTTGTTGCATTGCAGGCTAAGTAATGAAGATCGAGACTTTAAATGTTATAAGATCTGCAATCTACAACATGGATGTCGACGAAAAACTGGTCGAGAATACTTTGTGGCATTAAGTCCATCTATGTGCCACTACTGTATATGAAGTTGAAATAAATCAATACATTGAGGATTTTCTTACTTTTAGCCTTCTTTTAAGTTATGCGACAAGAGCGTACGTTGTGACATGAACAAAGCCCAAAATCTAAGGGATTTCTCTTATTAGGCTTTATATTAGTTACGATATAAATCTCTCAGAGATTTTACAGTCAAGTATCAAGACTCCCCTCACCCCCCATATCGCACGCAACCCAACCCGGAGCAGCGTGTAAAGTTCACGAGAGCTAAATCGCAGCGAGTAAAGTGCGCGCGCGCAGATAAGGACACTCGACTACTGTCTGTCGGTCTATTTGTACATGCGGGACAAACATGCGTTATTAGTAGTGTTATGTCCTTTAAGCATAGCGGTTGAGCCCGGGTTTGCTTGCATTAGTACTATAAAGGTTTTTTTTTGTCTATTAAATCGAAATCTTCGTGACTGCTACGTAAAATATAATACAATAGACGATGTATATCTAGTAACTTAATCCGCTTAACCGTTCTTAAAGAGTTAGAGAACCCTGTAAGAAATCGACACATCGAAAATGGTCGATGATTTGATTCAAACGAAACGTCGTAAAATAGTTCGTTCTCTTTTGTACCCATTGCCTCCAGAAAGACCACATGAATACATAGGTAGTTTGACATACTTAGGGTCAATAAGTGATAGGGTTTCAAAAACATTGTTTCGAAATGGAGTTAGGGTAGCTTTTAAAACAAATAATTCATTAAGGCAGATTTGCAATGGAAAAGATCAATTAGAAAACCATAAAAAATCAGGTGTTTACAAGTTACATTGCGATGATTGTAATGGTATTTACATAGGTCAAACTGGTCGTAATTTTCAAACTAGATATAAAGAACATATTGCAGCGTACAGGAATAATTGTCCAGAAAGATCCCATTTTGCTCAACACTTAATAGATTCTGGTCATTCGTTAAATAAAAATAACACTTTCAAAATTTTACACACATGTGATAAAGGTTTCAAAATGTCTGTATTAGAGAGTTTAGAAATTGCAAAAAATAATACAGGAAACGTTACACTGTTGAACGAATTAAATACGAGTATTCCGAGGTCACCACTGTTGCGATTGTTCGCTTATCGCACTGATAACGATCCCGGCCGAGGTGAGCCGATAAGCGATCCTATATAAGTGGGGGTGACGGGCGGTTGAAGCTCCAATCATGACCTATGCGGGAGCCGTCTTTGCTCACGCGAGTCCCAGTACGATCCATAGGATGCAAGTATTACAGAACCCTGTCCTTCGTAGGGCCACGGGAGCCCCGTGGTTTGTTAGGAACGAGATCCTCCATCTCGACCTCAAAATCCCCACAATCCGACAGTTCCTTAAACGTATGTCCAAGCGGTACTTTGACTCCGCAGTCAAACATAGGAATCCCCTAATAGTCAAAGCAGCTTGCTATGTCCCGTCAAATAACCAAGTTAGTAAGGCCCGTCGCCCTAAGCATGTCCTCTCAGATCCAGATGACCCCATAACTCTCCTCCAGGAGAGCAGTAGGGCCACAAGTACAGTTTACAAAAAGACACACCGACACAACTTCAGACCTCGCCGTAGAGGTCCGCGACCGCGACCCACCCGAGTAAATGATACTCCCCCCCGACCCTTGCTCGATAACGATGCGCCAGCCCGCGTTATTGCTGAGCCAGTAGCTTTAATTTCCCCTGATAATAATAATGTATTAAATATGATCCAGCCTGTCCCTCTTGCTGTCCTCCCATCAGCGAACGCCCTAAGCCGAGGTTCGTACCCCACAGGGGGTGCCCTTAGCGAGCGTTCGCCTAGTTTTAATTAGCTTAGTTTATATGCCCCTGGCTGGAGGCTTTGAGTTTCTTTTAGGAGCTTAAGGCAGCCACAGGAAAGTCCGGTTAAGCAGACGAATACCTCAGTGGTAACCTGGGAGATGCCCTAGTCAAAAAAAAAAAAAAAAAAAAAAAAAAAAAAAAGCGGTTGAAGCTCACTTTGCGTTCGGCTCGCGTTGATAACACTTCGTGTCCGAGTTCGCAACAGGTCAATCGTCGTCCTGAGGATGCCTCGTTGAGAGGCGAAACAGTGTCGATTTCTTACAGGGTTCTCTAACTCTTTAAGAACGGTTAAGCGGATTAAGTTACTAGATATACATCGTCTATTGTATTTTATGATGGATTTCCGCAAGGTCACGCCTGAGTCAATTAACGTAAAATATAGTTATTTGCTTCAAACTACTAGGTCTATTATTATTTTATTTTTCAAATGAAAAGAAGGAGCTGCCCTGCTATCCTTTCCAGACGTTTTACTGGGAAACCAGTTTTTTTCGGACACGTTTTCATACCTTTACCAAGATAGCTACTTCAAAAAGGAGCGGAAATCACAAGTATTTACATTTTTGCAGGACTTAGAGTAAAACCAAGTAAACGAACAGTCTAAAGGCGAATACGCACGAACTAACAAGAACATGGTGAACACGAACACTTTGTTCGCATGTACGTACCGCTAACGAACACCAAACACTGTGTTCGTCAAAAATTATCGTGGCGATCGGATTTCGTTGTTCTGTGTGGACGGTGTTTGGAGAATATTCCATTAATTGGAATATAGCGAACGTTGGCTACTAAAGAGAACAGGGTGGTTGAGCGTGAACACAAAACGAACTGTGTTTGTGTTCGCTTTGCTAATTTATCTCCACACGTACGAACCAAATGTTCCGTGCTCGATGTTCGTGTTTACCATGTTTTGTTCATCCGTGCGTACACGCCTTAAGCCGTGAAAGTAGATCCAAAAACCCCACTTTCGCATTACCATCTTCACCTTTATATAATCAATAGTTCAAAACTCCAAACGGTAAATAATATAAATGCTACGGATCCTCGCCTATTACCGTGCCGGGTTAAAAGATCGCCAGTGTGCGTAATGTGACAGGTGGACGGTAATAGGGGCATCGTTATATCGGCCCTGACACCTTGTGCTGGGTGTCAAGAAGTTGATGGATGAGGTGTGAAAGTCTTTCGAAATGCCAGTGGGTATTGTACCTAGATATCGACTGGCTGGGAATTGAATTGGGATGGATGTTCATCAACTGCGAACGTTATCTTATGGGTCTCAAAGCAAAAGTACCTATTTAGGTACATCGGTAAAAACCGTCTTCTAACAGATTCTGCTCCTGTGGTCTTCGGTCTAACTAAGCATGAAAATATTATGTTTTTTTATCAGTTTTATTATCATGTTTTTTTTTTTTGTCAGAAATGTTGTAATCTATACATAAAATATAATAAAATACTAACGAAGAATACTTGTCCGTTTGTCTGTTAGTTTGGATGTATGTTCCGGATTGGCGCAAAAACGGCTGAACGGATTTGGATGAATTTGTCACACAGTTAGTTTATAACCTAGATTAACACATAGGGTACCTACTTTTAACCCCGGTACTAAGTTCCCGTGGGATATTTTCCGACATCCAAGTGGGCGAAACCGCGGGCTAAACCTAGAAATTAATAAATTGTAATAACAAAAATATTCACAATACCACCCACGATCCCAGGAAATTTTCCTTTTCAAGTCCAAATTCCGTGCCATGAAGTCACCACATCCTAATATGACCATGACCTGCATTAGGACATAGGATACTCCATCCCGATATTCCCACGGAATCGAGAATTATGCGAGTGAAACCGCATTATGATATATATTTAAATTAAATTTTTCATTTTGCCTCTCTAACAGAGGCCCTGCCATCCTATCTCTACACCACCCTTGGTTGACTGGTAGAGAATGCCTAAGGTATTATAGTCCGCCTTTGTATCTTTTTTTTTGAGTGCGAAAAGTTTAAATAAATAAATAAACCGCAGGGTGCAGGTAGGTAGTAATATATATAAAAGTTCACTATGATCATCACCACGTTTATATAAAAAGCTAACATAAGTAAACTTCAAACAATGGTAGGTATGCAGAAATATTATTCTAATTTGCGATTGGTCCAATATTTGCGTTAACCGGGAGCCAATGCACTTTGCGTTTACGAGAACAAACATCACTTTAAATGGTGTTTTCAATGAAAATAAAAGGTAAGAAGTATTTTTATGGCTTCTTTGTGGAGCTCATTTTTCGGTGTGTTAAGAATGCGTGTGTTTTTAACACACTTTACATATAACACTCTCTTAATTTCGTCATACCTCTGAGAAAATGCAGTTTGTTGAGTTTTTGACACAACAGGTTTTAAAAATAATTATCTCCATTTGAGGTTACGACAAAAAATAGTCTTAGTCATAAACCTAACTAAACCTACGCAGTAACAAAAAATATAACGTCTGAATTACCTACATACCTTCCATTACACGTACAAAAACAATCACTTACAAACGCATTCAACTTTACACATAAAACCACAAAAACTATAAATCTAAATAACTCACATTTACTTTAACTTTAGTTTCGCAAAACCCATCGTAGTGTACACATACGTGCAAGCAAAAGTGTACAGCCCGGTCGCGCCCTCTGGTGAATTTGCATGTGACACATTGTGCTGTCAATCACGAATGAGCACGCGTCTTCAGATCACCGATAAATCTACATACAGATGGGCGAAGCGAGGAATTGGAAAACCCTAATGTGCTGGCACTAAACTAAATGATAATATTTTATTATAAAGTTATGGTAAACGTATAAATTGTTGTAGATTGTTTAGAGGCCGTAAAATCCGTGAAGTGGTCTGAGGAATGTGGAATGATTCTGTCCGTATTTGCTTTTATAATTGATATCGTTTCGCTATTTTTTTCCCATAGATCATGGGAAGTTCAGCCTATTAGAAAGAGTCATCGATAAAAAAATATGTTAATTTCAAGACCATGTTGGTATTTTTAATTATTTAATTGTCCCATACCAGTTTAAAAAATTGGTTTGCAAATTGTATTCTGCTGAATTAGAATCAGATTTAGAAACCACACGCATGTCATCTTTTTCTTGGAAGATTGGACTGGGTCGTATAATTACACGAAAGTGTGACTAACGCCATTGCACAAGTTTTTTTTTTATATTGAGAGCTTCAGTTAACGCTTACCTACCTAATATCAATGCATCACAATTTTATAATTTAGATCGCAATATTTAAAAATAATTAGTACCTACGTTAATCAGTTCAGACCACGCAATTTAACAAATAATTCATTAAAATAAATAATGAATTTCTTCCACGCGCTATGCAACAATCAATCTTTTTCTGGCTGTGATCTGTTTCGCAAGTGAGCCACCAAACTCATTGAAACTCATCAGTCTAAGCCTGCGCTTTAAATTATTATTAAACCTTTGATAAACGTGCTACATGCTAATAGATTTGTTGTGAGGTGCAGACAAAAAGGGAACATTTTTATAAGTAATCGAGAATCTTTTGTTTTTTTTTTTTGCATTATATTTTATTAAACATATCAGGTTTATTACCAATTAGGGTGATTTTCTCGTAAGATTAATTTAACTCTAAAATTATAGACGGTCAAAAAGCTCTATCAATTTACCGGAAGAAATCCCAATTGATTTTCAACTATTATTTTATTAATATTTTGTAAATTACAGCTACATTATTTTTTATTACCAACAGTGTACCTAAATCCGAGCGATCACAACACTAACTAAATATGGCGGTTATCAATTTTTCACCTAAAAATCTCGAAATAGGCGCGGTTTTTTAATTTGGACAGATCAAACAGAAACATGCTCAATTACGTTTTTTTCGTAAACTAAATTACTCGGAACGGGTGATACGATTGCGTGAAATTCTTGAGTTATATGTTGATCTGGGGAAAGGAAATCGATGGAGTCGTTCTCGTGAATTTTATTTAAAGAATCTAAAGTCAAAAGACAATCGCTGTATGTGTATATGATAAATTCACACACTTAAGCATTCTTCTCAACCTATAAAGACAAACCGTCTCACAGGATGCAACAAATGCAGTTTTAAAATATAGTGAAAAAATAATCAGTCTGCCAGCTAAAATCAAAACAATCACACGACAAAGATTCAAACACGCGCTACCATCAATCATGGCTGATTAACTCAATAACAATAACTACAGGGAATCCCTATGTTTATCACAGTGCCATAAGCAAATGAAAGTGATTGTCCTGTCGGCTCCGCAGACGCCTTTGTTCTAACCGCAGTGAGTAACGCTTCCATATCGACAGCCCACCAGCGCAAGCGCCCAACAAAGCGTTTGTAAGCGTGCAGGCATTTGTACTTAGATTAGTTCAATGTAAGGCTTAAACTGTAATTTAAACTTTATAATGCAGATTTTGACAGATATGATGGTAGAACGACAGCTGTCACTGTGCTGTAGTAATCGTTTCATGTAAAATACTACTATTAAGAGCGCTTATTTTAAAAGTTGGCAACGTTGCAAGTAGCTGTCAAATATTTACCTGTTTTGATTAATTTGGCAATATTATGAAATGTGGCTAACTAGTGAACTAGAATATTAATCATGAAATGCAATAATTAATATCGTAAAACCGAATATTGAGTTTTAGATGTAAAAAAAAGTATTAGGAAACTTTCCAAATGCCTTTTTTACACCTAAAACGGTTACAACATCAAATTCAGTGCTATAATTGCAATTTAGTATTAATATTCTAGTTCGCTAGTTAGCCACATTTCTTATTTCCGTAGGTACAGTAATATTGCCAAATTAGTCATAACAGTGAAATATTGACATCTATATCAGGCATCTATATCTCTTTCAGGTAGATTAAGTTCAGCTGCATATGCAGTAAGAAAAATAAGGCAGTTGATTTCCACAGTATTATGTCTTACGGCGTTCTGCTGTGGGGATCGGCAGCTGACGTAGATTCAATTTTCATTTTACAAAAGAGGGCAATCCGCGCTATCTATAAAATGGGTCCTCGCGAGTCCCTTAGAAACAAATTCAAAGAAATTGATATACTGACTCTGCCTTCTCTTTATATCTTAGAAAGTATTTTGTATGTTCGGAAAAACTTAGGACTTTTCAAAATAAGAAGCGATTTCCATAATATAAATACACGTAGTAGACATGAAATTGTGATACCCAAATTTAGATTAACTAAAACAAGCAAGTCATTTCTTATAAACAGTATCCGCTTTTATAACAAGTTGCCAAAGTCGGTTACAGAACTTAGCGATGGGAAGTTCAAAACCCAACTACTAGTAACTGCTCCCAAATTACCATGTTTATATTTTTGTTTTATTTACATTCTTCCTTCCTTGACATAATCATAATTTTATTTGACATTATATACCTACTATTTAATTTTCAACTCTTTATTAGTGGCTTCTGTGGACATGTTAATTATTCAGATTTGTTACAGTTGTAATAGCAATCATGTCATTTCATTTAAAATGGGTTTTTATTTTTATTAATTTATTTATCTTTTATATAGATTATTTTCTATTTTGTGAATGTGAGAACGCTGTAGGCTTAGTGGACTGTAGACTTGTTGACCATCTTCTATTTTATTTATTAAGTACTTGGTACTTGCTGAAAGACCTACACTGTCCTCGCATACCTAATACCACTGTTTTTCTTTTGTTTTTGAAAATATTGTAAAACCCAATTATTTTTAAAAGAGTAACCGTGGAGTTTCTTGCCGGCTCTTCTCCATAGGAAACGACCAATTGGAACCGTGCGTAGCTTCTGACGTTTCATAAGTGCCCATGTAGGTTTATGTGAAATAAAATATTTTTAGTTAATTTAATTTGAAAATATATTTGCGACGTTGCCCACTTTCAGCATAAACGCTCTTAAACTGAACCCGGTTAGACTGGATGCTGACCTCAACAAAATTGAGACAAGGCTGGGTAGACGATAATGATGAAGGAAGGTAGAAAGAAAGAAAGAAAGAAAGAAAGAAAAAAAGAAAGAAAGAAAGAAAGAAAGAAATATTGTTCACTGGCTACGCCCCGCGGTTTCACCCGCATAAGTCTCGATTCCGTAGGAATGTTGGGATCGAAAGTATCATAATTATATCCTAATGCACATGACCTGGTAATTTGCCAAATTCATCCAAATCCGTTCAGCCGTTTTAGAGGAAAAGCGTAACATACAAACTCACTTTCGCATTCAGAATATTTGTTAGGATTTGGATTATTTCGCTAAATAGTGATCTTTGAAATGGACCAGCGATATTATCAGGGACTATAAAATCAAAAGAGATATTTTACTTATTATATCTAATACCTTTAAACGAGCAATTCTTGTATAATCTAATATATTATAATTCTTCCGTACGTATGTTTGTCACTTAACTCCTCCTAAACGGTTGGACCGATTTGGATGAAATGTGTGTATATTTGAGTGGTCCCTGGATGTTTTGAAAAGACAATTTGATCCGGTAGGTAAAGCTGATCGAGCAGGACAACGTCTGCCAGGTCCGCTAGTGTATATATACAGGGTGTTTGGTGCATCGTGTGCCAAATTGAAATGGTCGACTGAAGGGGTCATCTGCTATCCTTTCAGACCCCTTAACATCTCTCATACCCTGTGGATTTTTTTATCGACTTTTTGTCTCGTCAAAAAAAATTATTTGTTTCCACCCGGTTTACGCTATGCAAGATAGAGATAGAAGATAGGTTTTACTTCGCAAGAGTAAAAAGGCAAATTTTACCTGTTTCTCTAGTAACAGTTACGCAAAAAGATTTTTTAAATCATAATTATGAATATTAACCTTATGTGACTCGATTCACAATTCTAGCGAATTCACAAAGTTGTTACGAGATTTTTATGGCATGTGGCACTTCATTAGCAAGAGGATAAAATAGAATATTTTTGAGGGAGTTGGGAGATCCCGGTCGCTTTTGGTTTTTTTTTGTAGCCAAGTAAACAGCTGTAACATGTACAGCTTTAATTTAAGTTTTACCTTTACGAGTAAATAAAAAAAAAACTAGACGACTAATGTCACTAATTTTGTATTTAAAAGTACTCTAAAACAATACACATCTAAATAAAATTAAAATTCGGAGTCTGCGCCTTAAATTTAAAAAAAAAATTGTATTTGAATGTAAAATTTGGGTCTTTTTTTTTTAATCCACAAGGCATGAGAGATGTTAAGGGGTGTAAAAGGATAGCAGATGACCCCTTCAGTCGACCATTTCAATTTGGCACACGTTGCACCAAACACTCTGTATAATCTGAATTTCGGAAACGGCTCCAACGATTTCAATGAAAGTTGCAATTTACGGGTTTACGGGGGTGAAAAATCGATCTAGCTAGGTCTCATATCTGGGAAAAATCGTTTTCTTTATTTTCACAGCCTCGGGAATGTGATAAAAATCGTTTTCTTTATTTTCACAGCCTCGGAAATCTGATAAAAATCGTTTTCTTTATTTTTACAGCCTCGGAAATCTGATAAAACGTTGGTGTACCTGGACGATATGTTTATATTCTTACCCCGAACAGAGCTCGGTTGACCAGATATTTAATCTTTATACAACATAGCAGGTACAAATGTGTACTTAATGCCTCAGGCCTTAGGTTTAGGACATATAAGGTACTAAAGTCTAGTAATTTTTAAGGCAGCATTCAAAACAATCCTTAGATCTCTTACGATTGCCAAAGCGTAATGTTTACTTTGCTTGCCAATGGAATATGTTTCTCCAGGCTGACCGGGGTAACAGACCCGAAATTATCCCGCTTTTAAAATGATTACTTAACAAATTAAATAAGTTATTTGGCAACCATTATTGGCATTAAAAAAAGCCATAGAATAGGTTTCGTTTGTTCACAAATATTCACGTTAGGGCTTGGACCACATCATCGTTACCGTGGGCCCTGGCAACGTACAGGCAACTGAAGGAATAGGGGTGGGTTTTAGTCAGTAAGAGTCTGACACAAACTCCCGCTTCGCCCAGAGCGGGAGAAGATATTTGCTGAGGTTACGCCAAAAAAAAAAAATGGGCTTGGGCCACATTGACTGCCGCTGAGTGTATGTCCTGAAACCTTGATACCATGCTCAACAATCGCGTTTACGAAGACTAGACCTATGAAGCTGTTACAGAATAACAAGAGAATTAATTACTCTTCCCACATATTCAGCATTGAGTTTATCGGATCAAGGGTAACGCTTGTTTCACTGACACAAAGATCTTACCTTTCACGAGAGAACCGATCGAGTATGATTCATATTGACTAACAATCGCATCATGTCACAGTACTAACAGACGCCCTTCGCTTTAATATGTTAATGTACATTACTCATGAACAAATTGTTTATTGGAGATATTGCTTTTTAGTGTACCATAAGTCTTGTTTGCTTATTGTGCTTTATCATTAGATTCAGTCTGTCAATGCACGGTTATAGGCCTGCCCGCGGCTTCGCCCGCGTACCTTATTCTAAAATAATGGTAACTTCTACGTTACTCCTTATAATACCAGCTATCTGCCAGTGAAAGTCTCGTCAAAATCGGTCCTGCAGTTTCGTAGATTAGCCGGAACAAACAGACAGACAAACATTAAAAAAAATGTTTTATTGTTGCCGTTTATACTTTCATTCATATTGTTTTGTTGCATTTAGTATAATATAAAAGCTGTTATTTGGATATTACAACAGACTCTTCAATTTTATTTATTTATAAATGTATGTATGTAGTATTAGGCGAATAAATGATTTCCTTGGTTTTACAGTTAGGCTCATCTTTAACGGTGTCTAATTAAGTTTACTCTAATGCAATATTGTTCAAATTGATGGCGAATACTACGTTACTGAGCACGTGCTTTGGCTTACACATATGTACCCGTTTCTATATTGCACTTGTAATTTGACAGTTGTGCGACAATGACAAGAATCATGCTTTGCCAAAGTAAATACGCTTAGACAAAGCTGAGTAACGTTTATAGGATGTGGTGAAGGCCGGGCGTGTTGGGGGACTGTTATAAGTAATTTTGACGTTCCCAAAGTGCTGTATTTCAGCCTAATTTTAATAACTTTTACTTTGATTTTGTTTACAGATCTTAGCGTCACAATTCATACAAAAATTCCGTCTTACTGGGTCGATGCTGTTATAATACTGGTGTGAGCTGGTGAAAAAATGCCTGCTATTCGGAAATAAAACTGAATTTATTCTATAGGTATGATATTTATTTAAAAGAAAAGCAAAACAATACAATGCAAAGATAAGAGAAGACGTCATTTACGAAACGCTGTGTGTACATGAAAGACATCATAAAAATTCTAATTAAATAAAAAAACTAAGATAAACGTTACTTATCTAAAAAAAATTAAGAAGTACTACTCGATTTTAAACCATTTACAGTTTGTTTTTCGAAAAGATAGGCTGATAATTATAAGTGGTCAGTGTTGTTCAAAACTATGATATGACAGGAAGTGGATTCCGAGATAACAGAAGTGCTGTCCGACACGAAACATAATAGAATAGGGGCAAGAGGACGTATAATTATAAAACAAATTGTTGCCTTTGCCTACCGCAACAAATTTCCTGACCGGACTAAATCCCCCATAATGATAAACGCGGAGTAAAGAGTAAAAATTATGGAAAATCAAATAATAAGGTTATTCTGGTCATAACCCTTGTTTACTAATATGAGGGTGGCTAGGTTTTGTTCTTCTGAGTAGGTAGTACGCAGTGGTAGAGGTGACATCTCAACGGCTTCTCATTTAGTACACGTTGAGTTCACTCCGTAGTCCAGAGCACCCGGTGTGACATCTACAAAGAAAATGGGAAACGGCGCCATTAATATAAAAAGCAAAATATGAAAGGCTTCGACAATTTTATTAAGGGCACTATTAAAAATTAAGTAATATAATAAGTAAATTAAGTAATAAATATACATCAGAACCGACGAATTTCCAGACCAGTTGAAGTTCAGACCGAAATTCTATCAATAAATTTAAATAATCTTCGATATTTTAAGAGGTCGATACTTTTTATACCGCGTACACACCATTATTTTAGGCGTTTTGTCGACGTAGTATCTGGTATTATTATTCGGGTCGAGATGACTTGGGTCGACCTGTCACTAACCCAAAAATTCATCGGTTCAGACTCAGAACATATCAAGAGACGATCAAACTAGATTTCCATAAGATAGATGTTCTAACCGACGCAGGGCAATCGATTTTCAGGCCGTATAAGTCAGTCAGCCTATGACGTTTTGAAAAAGGTAATATTTAATAGACCCTCAAAAAAATGACTGAATCTCAAATGATGGCCTCTGTTCTAATTAATGACAGTGTTTAAAAAAATGTATTATTTGAAAAATAAATTTGTACCGTCAAAGTTGGTCAGCGGCAAATTCCATCTTGCAATTTTTATTACGGTGTGCTGTATATATATTATCTATATACTAATTATAAAGCTGAAGAATTTGTTTGTTTGTTTGTTTGCTTGAACGCGCTAATCTCAGGAACTACTAGTCCGATTTGAAAAAATCTTTTGTCGATAGTCCATTTATCGAGGAAGGCTATATATCATCACGCTAAGACCAATAGGAGCGGAGCACCAATGAATAATGTTTCAAAATGTGGGGTTTTTTTTTCCTTTTGAGAGCTTCCGCTGCGTGCGCTGCGTAATCGGTTAAAGTTTCGCAAAAATCATGTATGACAGAATTGTTTCTCTTTAAAATGTCAAAAAAAAACTCCGCGACAGCATATCTTGCTCTTGCTTGGTTGGCTCAGCAGTATAACCTTTATTATGCTAAAAAAAATTGTTCTAAAATAATGCATTATTTGCGACGGTATTTTTATAAAAACGATATTAATCATTATCCAAATAAATACGTTATTCATCACAAGTATTTAATTTAAAACAAAATTGCCGTTTACATCATTCGATTTCGCAGTTTTAAAATAACATCGCAGCAAAATAATGATCAAGTACTGCGCGCGCATTTACGTAAGTACGCGTGGAATAGCCACGCGGACGAAGTCGCGGGCAGAAGCTAGTTTCAATATAATGGCTAGTTCATTCATATTTTTAGAAAATCTAAATGAGACTTATTAGGGGTTCTATTAAACACATGCCTTTTAAATTCATTTTGTACCTGTACTTAGGATGTCCTTCAACAATGAAACCGTTTGGTAACATTTCTTCAGAAAGCCTGAAACAGCACATCTTTCACCCGTATAATCTCCTTTACATTGACAAACAGGTTCACTGTTTTCGTTCAAATAACAATCGTCGTCGTTCAAACAGTACCCCTGACATATGTTGAGTGTACATCTGTCTCCAGAGTAACCGGCATTACATCTGAAACAACGAAAATATGAATAGGTCAGCTCAATTAAGTAAACAAGGAAACCAATAAACGAACAATCGAAATAGATTTTTACCTGCATATAGCTTGTCCTTCAATGACGGTACAATTCCCTTGGATACAAAAGTTGTGACAGACCAGGTTTTCATTTATAGGAACATTAAGGGAGTCACCGTTGGATACTGAGTTTGATACCAGCGCTTCACAGTCCTCCACATCTTCAGTTTGATCTTCTATTTTATAGTTCTCTAATATAGAATTATGAGAGCTTGAAAAAATATTCGTAATAAATGGATTGTACGTATATTTATCTAATTTCCACACTCTGCTTTTCCAGTCCATCCAGTGGATGAAATCTTTAGATATGGTCAATGCTTTTGTACTGTGTTTTGTACTGTTTGTTTGTGAATGTATGTAATGTATGTTGGTTTCATGAGAAAACATAAAACCAACGCGTGTCCGCATTTTTTCATTCAAATCTCTGACGTGAATATTAAATTGCACGACATCCCTTTTAAAACGGTCAATATATTCATCAATAAAGTACAAGTTCTGTGTCTGCTGGTCAATGACTAAGTAATTGTAACCACCTGTTCCAGACATGAATAAAAGTTCTATATCAGAGCCACTTAATCGAGCCCGCATTATTCCAGAGAACTTGCCAGCCCGAGCTACCCAGTAAATATACCTGTAATATACGTATATGTAAATAACTATTAATTACACGGAGTCCAAATTGTATTTGGTTGAGTTATAATGTAATAATATTTATTAACGTACCCTTTACAGCTATCTACGGCAATAGCAAAGTAAACCGTAGAGGGCGATTGTGATTCGATTAAGACATTCCCGTTAAAATTGTTTTTGAATCCAGGCTTTAATGAATACCAAAAAATATCTTTTGAGTCAGTAAAGTAGACCAACTCTGTGAACGGGTCGTAGGCAAGACTATGGATGTAGTCGGAGTCATTTTTTAATCTTATCATAAAGAATAATTGGCGTTCCATGGTTGCTAAGTCCAAACTGTGTATAAAGATGTTCCGAGTATTTTCTCGTTCTAAAAACAGCAGTCTGTTTTGTACAGCATCGTGTGTTAAATATTTAATACCAAACTCGAAGTCTTCCGAGTGCGTTAAGGTTTCGTTGTTATAAAACTCTAGAGTAGTGTTAGTGGTCACAACGTAATCTGAAAACAAAAAAAATATTATTTTGTTAACTTTGTAAAGTGTATTACAATGTTATAGATTTTTTAAATGAAAATGACTTTTCTATTCCGACTTCTAATATATATAGTTAAGAATAACAATTGAATAATGTGAATCTTAAATCAATTTTGAATTATTCTATTTGACTGCATATTCTGAATATTCTGGACATAATTTAATCTATTTTGACTTTATTGTACCTATAATATCTTGACATCAATTATTATTTATTTCTTTTGTATTTTGAGAATGACTTTATGTAAAATACAATTAAATGTAATTTTCTTTACCTACAAAATTTGTACGCCGTTATTGGCAAAACATGGAGGCACACAACATTATTAATTCAATACCTTGCATGTCTGATTAATCAGTTTATGTAAACGCATGTTTGACAAATAAATGATCTTTATCTTAACCAGATAATCTTAAAAAACTTTCGGAACCTGGAAGAAATGACTACCAGATTACGTTCTATATCTTATTATTTTCATAGTCATGATATTTTCGTCAGAAGTATTTTTATAACTTAGGTAATATTACTACTTAGGTTCAAATTATCTAAATGTAATAATAGTATTTTAAGAAAATAGCCACCTACTTATTAATAATAAAATTATTTATGTTATTGTTGTTGATTTTTATACAAATGTAATTATTCAGTTTTCATGTACAATTTTATTTTATTTTTTGTTGACTTAGATTTTTAACTTGTAACTAATGTAATGTGTGTGTGTGTGTGTAATGTGTGTTGTGTTGCCCGCCAGACATAACACCCGTCTGGTTGGAGGATCCTCCCTTTTCAAATGAGGATGAGTGAACTTTACACCCTGTTCCTCATACCTCTAAATATCTAAAAATAATATTTTGCTGTGCCCTGCCAGGGTTTACAACGGCTCTTAGCTCTAAGCCTTTTGTTAACATCTTGTTTTTTCTTGTGGAACGCAAATAAATGAATATGAATATAAATGAATTAATTATAATTTTAAGCAGGGAGGGGAACACATAGACGGAAGCTTAGTTGCTTCAGAATCACATGTTACCTAAAGACATGAATACCAGCCAAAACTCTAATTTTTAGGGTTCCGTACCTCAAAAGGTAAAAAAGGAACCCTTATAAGATGACTTTCTTGTCCGTTTGTCTGTCCGTGTGTTACCACCGATTTTCACAGGAACTGGTGGACTTAGCAAGTTGAAATGACATTGACCATCCATATATGGGAGTTGGACCAAGTGCTGCCCAGAATGGACACATAGTGCATTATGTTCCTTGGGTTTATACTAGTCTCTAAACCAAAGCTCTTCAAAATCTATCCACGGAGTTTTTAGAAAAACTATCTTTTGTTCAGTATTTTTGATTGATGAAAAAAACATTAAAAAAAACATTATGCAATATACTCGTAAATGTAGCCCACGGTATCGGGAACAAGGGTCCAAGACATCACCTGCGATATTATATTTACTGCACAAGGGTATTGAATGATTGACGATCCATAAATGGAAGTTGGACTAGGTACTGCCCATAATGGACACATAGTGCAATATTTTCATTGGGTCTCTTCAAAATCTATCCACGGAGTTTTGAGAAAAACTGTCTACTGTTGAGTATTTTTGATTGATGAAAAAAACATTTTAAAACACATAAAAAAATATATATGTAGCCCACCGGTATCGGGAACAAAGGTCCAAGACAACACCTATATTTTCACTGCACTTGGCTGTCTTGTTTAGTTGAGGAGTACCCGTGACCACTTTTCGGTTCCATAATCAGACCCTGGATACAACCTAGTGTAATAGCACTTACCAATACGTATTCAATGAAACCACATACGACGAGGCTTTCTGGTTTACCTACTTGAGAAGTGCCCGTGACCACCTTCCAGCTCCATCATCAGACCCTGGATACAACTTTGGGATATAATAAAATAAAATAACTACCAGCAAAACATAATAAAATCTTTTCAACCCGGGGACCAATATTTTTTTTTGTATTAATTGATGCAAGGAACCATTTGGAAGTACTCCCATGTCTGGGCAGCATTTGGTCCACAACCGGTCAATGTCCTTTATATATGTAAGATACTGAGGTCTATAGTTCCTATTAGGTATATGAAAATCAAGGTCCTGAGTCAACACAATAAAAAGATATGGGCTAATTTATTCCTAATTTTCCCTTTACTTGTGCTTGTAAGACCTTGCTTTTAAATCAAAATTGACAATTCTAGGTCAACCGGAAGTACCCCATAATTTTTGGGTCAAAATCCTATGATAGTTCCTATTGACCTACAATCACGAAATTTGGCAAAAAGCAAGGTCTTACAGAACAAATACAAATTTCGAAAAATAAAAAAGTTGAAAATTAAAGGGTGGCTCCATACATATACAACGTTATTTTTTATTCATTACAAACCTCTTAAGGGGTCATTGTACTCATCATTATGAACAACTTTTATTATGGGACCAAAGCTGAAATCGCGAAAAAAAAATCAGCTGTTCCATACACCTCGCAAAAGCAATCGGAATCGTTTGTGATGTGGCTCCACAGTCACACTGTGGCTCGTTATCAGAGAAAGGAAGAAGAAAGAAAAAAAACAAATATTCACGCTAACCGTGACCCACGAGGAAAAAATAAAACACACAAGTACAAAAGGAGCAACTTGGGGGAAATATTACCCATAATATTATCACTATACCCCATAATTTTAGAAAAAGAAAGAAAATACGTTTATTTGCGGTTAACATGACGCAAGGAAAGAAAAAAAAAGAACACGATAAATAACAAATTGGGGGAAAATATGCGTCACATCCACGCAAAACGGCCATCGCTCAGCATAATGCTGCGACCCTATGCGAGACAGAGCCCCAGCGCTGGTTTTCAGCGACACGCGTTGACGTGATAACGTGAACCGGATTAACCGGATTTTGAGTTAAATGTTCTTACACAGGCTGTTAGGATTCTTTATACATTATAGAGAAAGTTTGTAAGCAAGTTTACCGATATTTTAAAACTGTGCCCCTCCATCCCCCTCCAGCTGACTTTGTTGAGCCTGTAGAAAATCTCACCCATCTGGAAATCCCTTAACCGACTAAGAAGCCAGGTGGGCCGCTGTAGGCACAACTTAGTCAGGTGGAATAAGAGGCACATTGTGTTTTTACCCGACTACGGCAAAGCCAAAAGGAAGGGTTATGATTTTAGCAGTCTATGTGTGTATGTATGTATACATATATGTATGTTTGCTTTTACGTGTGTTCTACCGTAGCGCCTAAACTACTGAACCGATTTTTACGAATTAGATATACTTTCATAGCGAAAATTATTAGTATGACGGGTAGACTCACCCCCTTAACGGAGTCAGGTGACTAAATCACCACCCTGTTTAATGCTGAGACAGTAAAGCAGATCTATAGTGTATTTAGCGGAACATAGTAGCCCTCACCCTCAAGGTGACGAACGTATTTTGGCTATGAGTTTACATGGAGGATTTATGCAATGCGGTGCGGCCCGTCTGTATTGGACTTTAGAAGGCTCAATACTCAATATCTTTATTGCTTTACCGTAATGTGTACTTAGGTGGTAACTATATAATTTAGATCATTATGGACCCTGTAGGGCAACAAGAAAATAGGGGTTATTCCTATATGGCGCAGATATAATTATGATCTTAGTGACATTTAAATCTGTTACTACGCCTTCAAATAATGCAAGTAAGATATGCAAAAAAAATATGTTAACCTAGAACGCGTACTGTGAATATTGAAGTATTGTAGTAAAATAAATTCAGGAAGTAATGTCTAGGTACCCAAAACATAAAAATCGATATTACTTTAAAACTGCTTAAGATATTTTCAAATTTTTTTTTTGACTTACTATTTTAGTATTTATAATTCTATCTGTGATTTTTTTTTAAATATTCGTAGTCTGTAAAATCTGTAACGGAAATCTACATCTTTGAGTAGATTTAAAATTAGAATTAAGGCTTTTGCAGATCAGAGCAATTTGTCGACGCGACACGAACAATACAAAACTTCACGGAATAACAATAAACGGTGTCACGTCGCGCGACAAGTCGCGCTGGTCTGAACACAGCTTTAGGGTTTAAAAATTCAGTATCAATTCTTGGAATTGGCACTACAAATTGGCATTCACAGGTACGTTTTCAGATCCATTTGTTTACATTTTTTAACCGACTTCCCCCAAAAGGAGGAGGTTCTCAATTCGGTTGTATGTTTTTTTTTTTTTTTTTTTTAATGTGTGTTACCTCATATCTCCGTCATTTATGAACCGATTTGGAAAATTCTTTTTTTATTTGAAAGGATATACTTCCCGATTGGTCCCATTTTTATCAAAATTTAGTTCTGATGATGGAATCCATGACAAATTGAGGGAACTCCTCAAATATTATAGGCATACACATAGCGATTTCGGTATTTTCAGCAATTTGCATTCAGAAAGTATCATTTGGTGAAGTGGAACTGATGAAGAAGTCCACAGATGGCCACCAGAACTTCTCAATGATAAGTATTTCACGGGTGGCGTCATTTATGAACCGATTTAGAAAATTATTTTCTTATCTGAAAGGTATACTTTCAGATTGGTAATATTTTGATCAAAATTCAGTTCTGATGATGAAATTCATGACGTCTTGTGGGAAATCCTCAAAAAAAATTATAAGGAAACCAGGATCTGTTGATGGCATCCCAGACAAATCGAGGCGAACCTTCAAAATCGTAGTGGCGACTAGTGCGTTTGTATTTTTTTTTCATTAAGTATTTTAAAGCACTAATGAAGCTTTAATGAAGGTCTGGAGTCAATCTGGTGATGGAGCCGAAAGACAGTTGAGGGAACTCCTCAACGATTTACAGCAATTACCTGGTGTTTGGGCTTGATTAATTTGTATTGATGAGAACTTTACACTTAGATGGGTTGTGGCTGTCATTAGGGGTTTGATGATGAAGACGAAGGACAGTCAAGGGAACTCCTCAACGTTTTACAGTAATGAAATGAAATGAAATTGTTTATTCTGTAAATAGGATATCGGAATCACTTTTACACGTCATATTAAAAAAAATGTTTAAAATAAGCTAGATGAGGTCGGCGTTTCCTAACTGACTACTCTGAGAAGAAAGGCCGAAACAAACTCAGAGGTCACAGTCTCTTTTAAAGTCCAGACATAATCTTGGTCAAGCCATATGAGAACCATGTACAAGCATTTGTCAGTAATCGTGGAGCTCAACTCAGAACTTAAGGAGCTCAAATCGACGAACAATACCAAAGAAAGGACATTTGGGTAGGCCGCATCAACTACTCAAACTGCCAGACCATCATTAAAACTACCTGAGAAATAAAATTTAAAGAGGAAAAAAAACCCACATAGTCCTCACATTCACAATAATTAAATACTTTACAAAGTAATCATGTCATTTTGTATATAATTTTAAATAATGTCAATGTGAATATAAATCTGGTTTATTTTGATGTTTATAAGTAATAATTAAAATTTCAAGTTTTATGGTTTATCACAAGGCTTAGCAGAGCGAGCAGCTCAATCCCAAGCTTTTTTATCTTCTAAATAATCTGAAATTTTATAGTACCCTTTTTTACAAAGTTTGGTTTTAATACAGCTTTTAAATCGTAGCCACCTTGTGTTCGGACTTAATTCATTTTAAGGATGTTAAGATGATAACTTCCTGTCACTGTTAATTGTGTCGCTGGTAGTGTTATTCGAACTTAGGTACCAAAACTAAAAAGTGAAAAAATAAAAACTTTTAACAAAAAAAAAACAACCGACTTCCAAAAAAAACACTACAAATTGAAAAATAATTTTAATTTCGGAAGTCGGTGGCAAAAAAACGAAAATTCAAAACCAAAGACACCGACTTCCGAAATTAAAATTATTTTTCAATTTGTAGTGTTTTTTTTGGAAGTCGGTTGTTTTTTTTTTGTTAAAAGTTTTTTGATCATATACTTTTGGCACATACTTTCTTGCAATTCAAGAGCACGAGTGGTGTTTAGATAAATAAAACAATGTTCTACAGTTATCAAGTTGTTTTTTGTACGTTATCTACTTTCCTGTTTTGTACTAACTTAAAATTATGCCTATAGGTTACCAATTAATGACATTATTATTTCCCGTTAACTTATTAATTATGATGCCAACGGAAATAAAAAATTGAAAACCATAAAAATGTATTATTTTAGCTGTTCTGAATTGAATGATAACAAATTGAGCGAGAACAGTGGTGGTCTAGTGGCGCCGCGCCGCGACTTACGAGATGTAGGTCGTAGGTTCGAACCCTGATAGGCGCTTTTCTTTATATAAATTATTTCATCACCATTGCTCTCAAAACGGTCGAAGGAATACATCGTGAGGAAACAGGCATGTCCTAAAACCAACATATTCGAAGACATGTGACATCCACCAATCCGCACTACCAACCTGTACTCTGTGTGAGGGACATAGAGAGGAGGCCTGTTTCCCAGCAGTGGGAACATTATTAAATTAAATTAAATACTTTATTTTCAGACCATGGTGTCCATTTTGTGTTAGTAATACATAAAATTATAGGCTGATTATGCATGAGTTGATTAGCACCGTTGCATTTTAGGTAGTGTTTTTACGCCGGTCCATTGCCACCTTTTTCAATAGATCTCGGCTCACTAATAAGTGAATCAATCGTCAGCTGACGCACCCGCGGTGGGTGTGGGTGTGGGAGGGTCCCAAAGTGGTTAAAAAAAATAAAAAATAAAGTGATAGTACGCCGGCTGAAACTTTTATCATAAATAGTTGACATCATACTGAGTTGAAAAAAAATGGTCAGCTGCATAGCGGAGGGTGGAATATGCGTCAACTGCTTGCATGAACTTGTAAAAAAACAAGTAAAATCAAGTACGCCGGATGAAATTAACTAGGTGATTGTTTAAATAATTACATAATCAGCCTATTAATGTTCCCACTGCTGGGACACAGGCCTCCTCTCTGTTAGCCCTCTAACAGAGAGGAGTCCCAGCAGTGGGCTGTAATCTACCACGCGGGCCCAGTGCGGGTTGGTACGAGTAGATGTCACATGTCTTTGAATTTTTGTTTCTAAGACATGCCGGTTTCCTCACGATGTTTTCCTAACCGTTTTTCGAACCCACGACCTACAACTCGTAAGTCAGGGCCGTTACCACTGAGCCACCACTGCTCAAGCCACTGCTTAAATAATTAAAAGTACGAAAACAACAATCAGCTGCATGGGTAGTGGTGGAAAGACCGTCGTCAGCTAACCCAGTAAATATAAAAAAAATATTGGAGCATTGCTACTTCGCTCTTTTCTTTTAAACACATGTATTTCGAGATAGATTCTGGAGCTGCGTAAGACCATAACACGACCTTCGGGCTAAGTAAGCCTGTCCCCTCAAAATTCGAAAGGATCATTTGCATGTGCGTGTCTCTTTGTTAGCGTGCTTATAATATATATAATATATTATTTATAATAGAATTATTAGATGATTTCAGAACTATCTATACTAGCTTTTATTAGTAGCTGCCCGCCCCGGCTTTGTACGGGTAGCACTAAGTACTAATCTACAGCGTACCTACATAACTACCTAATTACCTACCCTACCCCACAAACACCTACATACTTACCTACCCTACTTACATACCTATCTTTCTTTCATACAATCCTTAACGAACACAACTAGAAAAAATTATTCAATTTTGTGCAGTCGTTCGGAAGTTTAAATGCGCTTATGTACATTAATTTTTATATTCCAGGCCATTTTTCCAAATTTTCTCTTCATAAGAACCTTTCTCGTAATCGAAGAAAAATTAAAAAAAAAATTGCTATATTGGTCCAGCCCTTCTCGAGTTTTGCGCTTAGCACAACTCGAGAACACATTTAGCGATTCAATTTTATTTTAAAGATAGATTACTTCCCATCCCTAAACAATATTCAATGATTTTAACATAGCCCATAGTTTTTTAGTTTTAGAATAGTTGTATTCAATATAAATAGATAGTTGGGTTAGTTCGTATGAAACAACAAAAACAAGTGCAAACCGTATCGACGGAGCAATCTTCCCACCATGTAAATATCCGAGCTACGCCAGCATTTACTGCGCACGTCGTACAATAGCGCACCTTTGGAGACATGCTCACCTTCAAGACCCTTCTCAATTATCTCCCACTGACTGGGGATGAGAAGCAAAGGAAGAGAAATATATCTTCAAATGGTTCGAGGGTGATCAAGTAGCCATCAAGTCTCCAGTATAACGGATAGCAGCGAATACATTGCCTGTATGGAATTTTTGTCGGTGACACTTTCTTAGAGCGTGTATATTTCTGGTAGCCTAGTTTTGATGATTAACACGTTAATTTACAGATGATGGTGAAGAGGAACTCAAGAAATCGAAAATGATTTCTAACCATTGAGTTAAATGTTGAATGTTGTGATGTGTTTCTAACAAAGTAATATGATATTATTATACAATGTCGCCCATGCGCATGTGACCGCCCGTAATTTTCTGAATATTCATGAAAAAATATCGAAAATAAACTTCAAAAGGGGGGTCTATCTATAACATTTTTCATGTTATTCAATTTTAAAAACAAACTGAAACAATTTTTAATTAATAAATGTTACTACTCCACAACTGAGTTTATGGAGGACACCACTGACATTTAGCTTATTACAAAACTACATTTAGATTATTATTAATTTTGACATTGTTAATTGTGTGTTAGTACGTAAGGAATTGTGTATTAGTATTAAGTAATTCAATTATTTAATTTTAAATGTGTCTGTTGTTTCGACACCACTAACTCTACTATTATTTGTATGCTCTCGAGTAAAATGTAGCGAACTAACCATCATTATAACATCCCATTGTATCGATACCTACATTTACGAATAAATTTGATTTGATTTGATTTGATTTAAATTTTTTAAAGATTTGCTTTCTGTTTTTTGACACATCTCCGAAGTTTATGGGTCGATTTGGATTCTGTTTATTATTTCCAAAAGCTTATGAGTTATTTTAACAGGTTAATTAAAATTTTTACAAAAAATTATCGACTTCGAAAAAAATAACGGAATCGAAGTCATTTTTTCGGTAAAAAATTGTGTATTTATTTTAAAAAAACTAGTGAAAAATGTTATAGATAGACCCCCCCTTTTGAAGTTTATTTTCGATATTTTTTCATGAATATTCAGAAAATTACGGGCGGTCACATGCGCATGGGCGACATTGTATATAGCATAATGTGTTTTACTTAAAAACTAACAGACTTAAAATAATAATAATAATATGTATAGGTATATAAAAGAGGGGGGCGGGGGGAACAATCATAGAGCATCAAAAAATTCGTCCGCATCAACAAAAGGCTGGCAGCATAGCCTTGTTGTATGCATCCTTTGGCCATTCTATATTTATATATAATAATATTATAAATGTGAAAGTTTGTATGTTTGTTACTCAATCATGCAAAAAGGGCTAAACTGATTGGAATGAAATTTGGTACTCAGATAGTTCACAACCTGGATTAACGTATAGGATACTTTTATCCCGGTAGTACGTTCTCGTGGGATAATTTCCGACATCCACGCAGGCGAAGCCGCGGGCAAAAGCTTGTGTGTGTTTGTATTTTATAAACAAAATGTTTCATACGATATTGTTTTACGCATGTTTTATACTTCCCGAGATTATCGTTTAATTATCACTATTCCGATTAAAATTTGACAATATTATGATAGTTTTCTTGTTACGTTTGCGAAAAGTATCTGTCAGCTGGGTGCGGGCAGAGGAGTTCTATCAAGTAGAACCTGAAAGATACTGTGCATTGCTCGATTAATCTGTATCTTGACTGTGTCAGCTGACGGTCTTTCCACCGTTACCCATGCAGCTGATTGTTGTTTTCGTACTTTTAATTATTTAAGCAGTGGCAGTGGCTTGAGCAGTGGTGGCTCAGTGGGAACAGCCCTGACTTACGAGTTGTAGGTCGTGGGTTCGAAAAAAGGTGATATGACATCTACTCGTACCAACCCGCACTGGGCCCGCGTGGTAGATTACAGCCTGCTACTGCTGGGAGTCCTCTCTGTTAGAGGGCTAACAGAAAGGAGGCCTGTGTCCCAGCAGTGGGAACATTAATAGGTAACTGATTATGTAATTATTTAAACAATCACCTAGTTAAAAATCATCCGGCGTACTTGATTTTACTTGTTTTTTTACAAGTTCATGCGAGCAGTTGACGCATATTCCACCCTCCACTATGCAGCTGACCATTTTTTTTCAACTCAGTATGATGTCAACTATTTATGAAAAAAGTTTCAGCCGGCGTACTATCACTTTTTTTTTTTTTTTTTTTTACCACTTTCGGGCCCTCCCACGCCCATACCCACCGCTACTTGAGCAGCTGACCATCGGTAAACTTATTAGTCTTATAAGATCAACTATCTATGTCAACCTCAGCCGGCTTACTATGACTTTTGTATTTGCAACGGTACCTGCCGGACTAAGATGCTTACTATGCAAAGCCATTTTGATGAACAAACAAGTTTATTACAACAAAAAGGTAAATTGAAAAATCAAAATTCAGAAATCAAGAAACATTATATTATGAATATTTTCTGGGGAAAAAGCACTAGGAAGTGGTGAAGTGTGAAGGGTGGGCATTTGGAGGACTATCTTATATGTCATTTTGACGTTCAAAAAGTGCTGATTCTCAGCCTAGTTTGAATAAACGACTTGTGATTTGATTTGATATAAACTCAAACTCAACAAAATCAATCCGTGGCAACTAATAAGACTTGCACATACCTAGTAGTTAAACGATGTACATTATAAGTTAATTGAGGTGTATGTGTATGTATGTGTGCGTGCCTGCACCATTACTATTATGTTGTGTCACTAGGACAGGAATAAACTAGCATCCAATCGCAACGGTAGTTTCATTCGGTAGCTGACAGATCAACAGATCATGTTGATCATGTTGATCAGATCATGTCAACGCTAAACTATATTAATAAAACTTGTTTTAATATTTGTAAAGGCGAAATAATAGCCTATCTAACAAAATTAATCACGATTTGTGTACAAATAGAATCAAAATCATCAAACCGCAGTTGGTCCAATAGGGTTTTTGATCCTTATAAGAAACAGGATCGATCAGCATCAAAAAAAGTTTTCCGAAAACTGCCCATTTTCTTGACGATTGTAATTTTATTATACATCTGTGAATGCAGATCAAAATGTCTCGAAAGTTAAGCACGAACCTAAGACCCTTTTTCTTGAAGCTACAACGGTTAAGGCCTTACTGCCTCGTCTCAAAAATTATCCCTGTAAGTATACAAAAAAAGAGGAAAGGACCCAATATCGAGCCTCGTGGAACACCAATTTTTACTTTTAAAACAAATGAATTACAATATTTATTTGAACTTGCTGTTGTCTATAGCTTTGCTTGCTACCGAATGATACATCTGTGTCGTTGAAACTAAGAAACTTGTACTCACCCCAAGACAAAGAATTCGCCAGACCCACGCACAGCGCTACCAACGCTACCACCTTCTGCGTTCTATACATGTTGTACCCCTTGAAGACAAAGTTGTTGAATCTAACTAGAATTAGATGGTGCGTCCACTCTTGGTGATCGCTCGTGGGATATTAAAGCAAATGCTGTATTCCTTAAACATGAAACAAAAAATGAGTGCTTTGTATTATTATATTTAGTTAATTAAAAGGTATACCTAACAATAACAAGAGCGGCTGCCTGATAAGTGCAGCTCTTATCAACGAGCTGTTAATTAAGGGGACGTGTTGCTGAAAATAGGAGTGCATGGTAACCATTTTTCTCTGTCAACCTTACACAAATGTGTAAGGAAGGTAGGTATACGTAAATACGTAGACCTACTTTCTTACATAAATATTATTGTACGGATTAATATATTTAAAAAATATAATATAAAATATAAAATTGCACATAGATATAAAAGTTAACCTATACCGATTTAAAAAAATATTTAAACCCTACTTCCTTACTTCTTTTTATTAGTTACTATATTTTGCCCGCGGCTTCGCTCGCGTTGTGGGCGGAAATTATACCATGAGAACATACTACTGCAATTAAATGTCCTATGTAATGTCCTTTGAGCAATAACGATAAGTTAAAAATGTATTGGATACATAAGCAACTGAAAAGTTTATTTCAATTCTGTTGAAAGTTCTAGTAGAAATACGAAGCGCTTTGGAAGCAATAATTGCCACTTGTTGCCCTTTTGTTGTGTTCTGTATTCTGAGTTTAGAACACACGTAAACTAGCCCCAACTGCCCCAACTTCCTTACTGTTAACCCGATTTGTGTAGATATTTTATTATAGGATCAACTGATCAGTATTCTATCACCGAATAAAACAAATACAGTTTATGAGCCACTTGTGTCACTACACCAATTGTATGAGCCACTTGTGTCACTGCACCAGTTGTATGGGCCACTTGTGTCACTGCACCAGTTGTATGAGCAACTTGTGTCACTGCACGAGTTGTATGGGCCACTTGTGTCACTGCCCCAGTTGTATGAGCCACTTGTGTCACTGCACCATTTGTATAAGCCACTTGAGTCACTACCAGTTTTACGCACAGAGCGATTTATGTAAGAAAATACTAACACAACAAACAAACTAAACAAAAATATAAATCTAGATTCTACTTATTTGCTGTAAAATTTACTATCCCGACTCTTTACAAGCAATTGCAATTTAATTAGGCAGTGTATAGAGGGCCGTTAACGGCACTCAGTCTCCGCAGTTTATTAAGTACCTTTAACGTCACTCTATCTCAGCAGTGTATTAAGTGCCGTCAGTTTGCGAAATACTAGTGACGTGAACTGAATGTTTAAAAAAATAATGTTATATAAATGAGGTAGTATTTAAAAAAACGTAAAATGTAGTACAGTACAGTACAGGGAAACACCACAAAACACATGTTTAAAACCACACCATGCATGCAACTTGCATGCAGCATGCAACTTGCATGCAGCATGCAAGCAAGCATGCAACAAGTAGGATGTAAGCAAAGCATGCAACATATTATAGCATGTAAGCAAGCATGCAGCATGCAAGCGAGGATGCAACATGCAGCAGGCATGGTTTCTGTTACGGCTCCGGCGCTGCGGGGTTCCGGCGGTCCCACGCGAGCTTATCGTCGCAGATGTTTTAAAGCTCACCGCCGCAGCTTCGTCTTGCTGGCCAGCTTCGCCAGCCAGCGTCAGCCGCGGCGGCGAGCGTTACAACCACCTGCTCCTCAACTCGCAGGCCGCCTCGCCCCTCCGCGCCTACGCGATTCTAAATTACACTCTAGGGGTAGGGTAGACAAGACTGCGTGGAGTCGGATTTACAGCGATTAGTTTCTGTCACTAAAACCTAATGTTTAGCAAATGTTTTAGGACTAACAATTTATTTATAAATAAGCATTCAGACTAATACACATTATATAAAACAACTAGCTTTTACCCGCGGCTTCGCCCGCGTGGATGTCGCAAAATATCCCACGGGAACGTTCTACCGGGAATACGTACCTAATAGCCAAGGAAAAGATTATTGACTAACTTTTAGCGGACGCAGTGGTAGGCTACAGCGCCCGCGTTGTCAACCATAATTATTTTGTTACGCGTAATTTTGAAACTGTGATATCTCTTAAACTATTCATTTAAATGATGTGATGTACAGGCATATTTTAATCGAAATTGAATGCCCAATTTAAATAACCTATTTAATTGGATAAGGATTAATAACATACCGGTCAAAATGGCTTCGGAAATAACAATGAAAATTTTATACAATTTTGAAAGATAAAAATGGTTAATGTGGGTCACCCTTAGAAGATAGACATGTGCTATCGCGGACTTTTTTGTTGCAATTTTTAAGATATACATTATTCTAGAACATAAAGGAAATTGTCCAAATTCGGCTTCGTGTGGACACGATGCTCGAAAAGAAACAAATTAATCAAAAATCAAGTTTCGTTTTTAAACCCTTATTTATTCTATACTTTTGTATCAACTTGCACCCATGAATAGTGTATTTAATAAGTACTGAAATTGTTTAATTCGACATATTGACATTACTCGACCTTCATTTTCATTAATTCACAGTGATGCCAACGTAGCAACGATTAATCGTATAGATTAAAATAATTATTTACAAATTGATATAATTATTATTTTTGAAGTTCAACTACTTCCTCCTCATTCATGTTAGAGTCTGGAGTTTACAGTCAATAAAAGATGTTATTTGTAATCACTTCATTATTTCAAACATTTTTTATCCATATATTTGGTAAACGAAAGTATTTTAAAGTATCGAGTTGGTCAAGGAGTTTCACTTATAACATTTAATAAATCGATTATTTAAAAAAAAGTTTAGGTAACGTCAGAATTGTCATTTCAAGTCACTTTATTTCTTGGCATCGTGAATATTGTTTTCGTCGTTTTACTGTGATATTTTTTCAAGTATTGGTTTGGTTTTGGGTACTCATACAACTTCTCACGTTGACTCGGCACGTCTATGAACTCCAACACCAATCCCACCGTTGACCCCAGCTTAACTACGGATATCGAACTCGCCGAAACTTGAATCGTAAGGATACGAACGAAGCAATTTCGCTTCAACTCCTGCATGTGGTGGAAACTGTGTTACAGATCCTATGTGCGAATTGTGGTACTGATATCAAGCAAAGGAAAAAGCATACCCTCGATCTTGTGGAAATGGAATCTGTTATAGTGTCTATTAAAGTGGTACATGTCAACGAAAACACGAAAATGTTACATGGAAACATTAAGCATTTGTACAATGTGAACGAGATTTATTTGTTTTCTCTAGGTCATGTTTACTGTGACCTTTCTCAACAGGTCTTGGATATTATATTTTAAATGTTGGTAAAAGAAAGAGCCGCCTAATTGATCTCAATGCATGGAAATGAAAATAACAGTCAGGGATGAAATTCAATCAAACAGTGTTGCTCCAACTGCATAGTAGGGGGAAGTGGGTTGCTGTGTTCATGTACGGACTATAATTTGGTTTTAAGCTCTACAGGGTACCAAGATAATATATATACATCTGCCCAGTTCCTAGACAATATATTATTAACTTATGAGTCAGAATAATAACAAAATGTATAAATAAAAATGTGTTTTATTCCAAACAACAAGTATCCAAAACAAGACTTAGAAGCATCGCGATACAATCTTATTACAATATTCTCTTTCCTACTGGTATTAGCTATTAAACCTGTATTATATTTATACTTAAAGTACCTGTCCACACCGAGCCAAATTCCCATACAGCGTGGACAAAGTCCTTTGATTTATCTCTCACGGCTTACGCAGCGCACGCCAGTAAAGCTCCCAGTCGGCATGATTTTTTCCGACATCTTAGAAAGAAAGAAAGAAAATATGTTTATTTGCGGTAAACGTGACGCAAAAAAAGAAATAATTTATGAATAAAAAACAATTTGGGGGAAAATATGCGTCACATCTACGCAAAACGGCCATCGCTCAGCATAAAGCTGCGACTCCATACGAGACAGAGCCTCAGCGCTGGTTTTCAGTGACAGCCGGCGTTGACGTGATGACGTCAGACCGGTGCAGCATATAGTGAAATAACATACATATCAGAAATAAAATCTTCAACAATAATCGTCATATTTCAGTCAATTTACACAAAACCTTAATGAATTATACACTAAAACCTTCCACATGAATCACTCCGTCCAATGGTGAAAACCGTTTGAAAATCCGTTCGGCAGTTTTTGAGTTTATCGCGTTCAGACAGACAGACAGACAGACAGACAGACGCGGCGGGCGACTTTATTTTATAATATGTAAGGATAAGGATACTTGGGACATATGAATCTATTTCATTCAAAATTAGGAGATTCAGTTATAGTATATTTTCGATATTAAGTACTTAAAACAAAATTTCGAATTTATGAACATTAAGGTTACTGAAGTTTATAGCAAACGTGGACTAACCTCAACAATCAAACAAAATAACAAATAAAAGTACAATGACATTGACAATACAATGCTTACGGCACTCTAGCTGGGCCCAGGCAGCGCTACTAGTATGCCACATTAAAGGCACTTTATCCGATAGAGGGCCGTTAACGGTCCTCTATACACTTCGATTTAATTATAACATGCAGCGATTAAAATGAAGCGATCGTGTTTTATTTTAATTTCATTCCGTGCAAAAAAGTCAACGTCAACAATTTACTACCTTTGCATATATTAGTAATTTTTTGACGTGTTTAGATACAAATTCCAAATGAAATATCTATTGGAATCAGGCCTGCAAATATTCCTTTTGGGAATTAAAAACATAATCCGTAGTAGAAGATGTGGTTTTGGTGTGCTTGTTTAGGGTTCCGTACCCAAAGAGTGCCAACGGGGCCCTACTACTAAGCCTCCGCTGTCCGTCCATTCGTCCGCCTGTCCGTCTGTCTGTCAGCGGGCTGTATCTCATGTACCGTAATAGGAAGACAGTTGAAACACAAATTGTGTATTTCTATTGCCGCGAGAAAATCCGGAGTCACACGTGTATAAATCGAACATAACGTGTGACTCTGGATTTTTTATTTATCAGTCTGTGATCCTTTTTAGTAGAATTTTTGTAATAGTTGAGTTTTAGTTTTTACATCTTTTATTTTTATTTAAATTATTTATATTTATATTACCTTTTTTAAATTTGCTAATTAAGCCTTTCATTTGTTATCCAACATGGCATATGTTTTATGTTAAGACTTTACGTCTGCTAGAGGGCGCCATATCAATTTAATATGACGTCACTTAGCCTAGAACCAGTTGGTTATGTGACGTCAGATTAAATTCAATATGCGCTCTAGAGGACATAAATTAATGTTTTTTTTTTTAAAATTATGCCTCTTTGGGTTTCAAACGAAAAAGATTGACGAGCACATTACAAATACGAAGTGTATAGAGTGCCGCGAGTTTCTTGTGGCACTCTAGTGTCACTGCCTCGGAACGGCTAGGGTGCCGTGAGCGTTGCATTGTCACTGTCACTTGTTATTTAGGTTAGGTTAGGTTAGAACTGTGACCACACAACGCACGAGTCGAGCGAGCGTAGCGAGCGGTGCCGCGGTAGCGGCCGGCGAAGTGCCAGGGTCCCTTTAGGCAGAAGAGAATATAATGTTTTGGGAATGTGGTGTTTTACAGCGATTTAACCTCGACAATGAAACAAAATACCAAGTGACGTGACATAGTAGTATGTAGTAGCATGTATTTAGTAGTATGGGTATGTACAGATAGGTGGGTAAACGATTTCCTCGGTTTTGCAGTTAGGCTCATCTTTAACGGTGTCTAATTTAATGCAAAATTGTTCAAGATGACGACGAATACTACTTACAAATATTGAATGTACTTATGACGAGATCTATAAACGTTACTTAGCACGTGGTTTGGCTTAGACATTTGATCCCGTTTCTATCTTGCACTTGTAGTGTGACAGTGACAGGAATAACGCTTAGCCAAAATACGTGCTGAGTAACGTTTATAGGATGTGGTGAAGGCCGGGCGTGTTGGGGGACTGTTATAAGTAATGTTGACGTTGAAAAAGTGCTGTATCTCAGCCTAATTTGAATAAATATGTTTTACTTTGATTTTGTTTACAGATCTTATGCCCGTTTTCACCATCATTCCTTAAATTTAGGGAGTCTCTTAAGACATTTTAAGTGTTCGTTTCTGCTAAATGCTCCTTTAAATATAGGGGCCCGATATTCGGCATCTTAGCGATAAGTGACAGTTCATTTGTTGTTGAAGGTCATCTGTCAAGATGTCACTATTTTAATACATAATTTTCTTGTTAAATTTTTTCTTTTTTTTTTTATAAGGAATTTTGAATTTGGAAAACTTAGGTATTTAAGGAGTCTCTTAGGTTAAGAGATCCTTAGTAAGGAAGTGTTTGAGGGAACGATGGTGAAAACGGGCATTAGTGTCGCAATTCATACAAAGATTCCATCTTACTGGGCCGATGCAGTTATAATACTGGTGTGGGCTGTTGAAAAAATGCCTCGTAAGGTATGCGGAAATAAAAATGATTTTATTATAAAGGTATAATATTTATTAAAAAGAAAAGCAAAACGATACAATGCAAAGATAAGAAAAGACGTCATTTACGAAACGCTGTGTGTACATGAAAGACATCATAAAAATTCTAATTAAATAAAACAACATATCTAAAATAAATGTTACATAGCTAAAAAAAAATAAAAAAATTAAGATGTACTACTCGATTTTAAACAATTTACAGTTTGTTTTTTGAAAAAATTTACTGATTTCTTAGTTGTTGTTGTTCAAAACTATGATATGACAGGAAGGGGATTCCGAGATGACAGAAGTGCTGACCGACGCGAAACATAACAGAATAGGGGCAAGAGGACGATGACAAATTATATTTTTTTCGCAATTTTCGAAACTAAATCACTTACCCCCCATAATGATAAACACGGAGTAAAGAGTAAAAATTTTAGAAAATCAGATATGGTTATTCTGGTCGTAAGTATCACCCCTTGTTTACAAATATGGGTGGTGGGGGGTTGTTTAGGTTTTTTTATTCTGAGTAGTACGCAGTGGTTCAGGTGACATCTCAACGGCTTCTCATTTAGTACACGTTGAGTTCACTCCGTCGTCCCGAGCAACCGGTGTTACATCTACAAAGAAAACGGGAAATGGCGCAATTAATATAAAAAGCTGGAAATGAAAACGACAAAATGTGATTATTGCAAGGGAAATAGGGCAATACTCGTATATAAAATTAAGTCATATAAAGTTCATAATTATATAGATCAGAACCGACGAATTTGTGCCCTATTGCTCGACCAGTTCCAGTCCAGTTGAAGTTCAGACCAAAATTCTATCAATTTTTTTTTTTTTCGATAGTTTAAGAGTTCGATACTTTTCATGCCGACGCGACGGTAAAAACCACTTTTTGTAGCGTTTTGTCGACGTAGTATCTGGTATTATATTCAGGTAGAGATGACTTGGGCCGAGCTGTCACTGACCCAAAAATTCGTCGGTTCAGACTCAGAACATATCAAGAAACGATCAAACTACACACATCAAAAGTGTCTAGGGATCAACATATATTTTTGCAATAACTTTTCTCCTGATTGATATTAATTAAAATTTTCTTTAAGGATTCATCAAATAAAGTGTTTTCGTTTGTCACAGTAACGATAAACCAAGTCACCTTTGCATTAATAAAGAAATTTGCCATTTTCCTAATAAAGGGATTTTTGACATTTGAACCACTAACATTAAAGTTCGAAAAAAAGACTGAAATAACAGTTTTCTTTAAAATTTTATTGGGTAACTTAAACAATTAATAATCCGTGTTTCTACCGCGAACACTAACAACACAAGAACATCGGTTTGGCATACTCAAAATGAGTTCATCCAAATCACGCTGTGGAATGGCCGCCCATGTTCGTTGCAACAACAAAAAAAGGTCTTCTTGCGACTGGATACCCTCCATATTCGGCAGAGCTCTTCTCTGTAGCATATCCCATGCATGCTCAATCGGGTTCAAGTCTGGCGACTGAGCAGGCCAGGGCAGGACATTGATGTTAGCTGCGGCGAGAGTCTGTCTTACAACTCTTGCGGTGTGCGGTCGTGCATTATCATGCATTAACTGAAATAAGGGACCGATTTGCACTTGTAGAGGAACGATGACGTCTGATACAATCGTCTCAGCATAAATTTGAGCGTTGAGGTTGCCTCTGATCCAAATCAACTCAGTTCTTCCGCCGATCCAAATACCCGCCCATACCATGATGGTTCCACCACTATAAGGATGGACTTCCTGGCAGGATTTTAATCGCTGTTGGCGTCCAGGGGTTCTCCAGTGTCGTATACGTCTTGTATCCGGTCTCATACCAAAACGAGACTCATCAGAAAAGCACACGAAACGCCATTGTTCTTCTGCCCAATTTCTGTGTTCAAGAGCCCATTGATATCGAATCCTACGATTGTGCATTGCTATAGGTGGTACCCGTAGCGGTCTTCGGGAATGAAGGTTCACTTCATGCAAGCGGTTTCTGACTGTTTGGTCGCTAATTAAGTTCCCTGAAGAGTGATGAAGCCTCACGGCTAACATCATGGCGGTTATTGTTGGAGCTCTTCGAGCTAAGATTTGAATGTATTGGTCTTGTCTCCGTGTGGTGCAGCGATACCATCCTCCATGGCGCTCAGCCACGGTACCAGTGCTTCGGTAACGTGTCCAAAGTCGACTGATAACACTCTGACTTGTATTCAGAGCTAAAGCCACAGTACGTTGCCGGGAACCAGCTTCTATCATTCCCACGGCTCTGAGCATTTCTTCCCTGCTTAAATGACGTCGCTGCTCCATAATAACGTTGGTTTTAATCAGTAGTAGGGAAACAGTAGCACTAATAATGTCTTCAATGCGTTGTATGTTTTTATAGGGAAAATATTGACAGCTGATTTTCATCTTTTACTCGAATTTGATTCACAGTTCCTGATTCAAATTATGAAATGCACCAAAAAGGATCCATATAAATTTATAAAATCATAAATTTATTACAAAGCCACATCTCAATCTCAAGAAATCCGCATAAAAATGCTTGATCCCTAGACACTTTTGATGTGTGTAGATTAGAAGAAGTTCTAACCGTCGTCGCAGGGCAATCGATTTTCGGGCCGTAACAGCAAGACAGCCTATAGAAGTTTTGAAAAACACAAAATATTTAATATACCCTCAAAAAAATTATTGAACCTCAAATGATGGAAGTCACGACATATTTAATTTAATTCACGACATTGTTTTAAAATTTTTAGTATTATAAAAATATTTGTGTCAAAGTTGGTCAGCGGAAAATTCCATCGTGAAATTTTTATTAAGGTGTGCTATTATAAATCTAATATTGATCCTACCAATTTCCAATTGATATCCTTATGAACTGCGCACGCTTCTTTGACATGTTTTAACACTTTATATTATCTAATCTGCATTGTAATATTCATCTGTTAAATATAGCTATTTATGTCCAATCAAGAAGGTTTTTTTAACCGACTTCCCCAAAAGGAGGAGGTTCTCAATTCGGTTGTATTTTTTTTTTTTTTTTTTATGTGTGTTACCTCATATCTCCGACATTTATGAACCGATTTGGAAAATTATTTTTTTATTTGAAAGGATATACTTCCCGATTGGTCCCATTTTTATCAAAATTTAGTTCTGATGATGGAATCCATGACAAATTGAGGGAACTCCTCAAATATTATAGGCATACACATAGCGATTTGTGTACTTTCAGCAACCAGTTAAGCATTTGCATTCAGAAAGTATCATTTGGTGAAGTGACTGGAACTGATGAAGAAGTCCACAGATGGCCACCAGAACTTCTCAATGATAAGTATTTCACGGGTGGCGTCATTTATGAACCGATTTAGAAAATTATTTAATTATTATTTTTATTTATTATAAAGGTATACTTTCAGATTGGTCCTATTTTGATCAAAATTCAGTTCTGATGATGAAATTCTTGACGACTTGCGGGAAATCCTCAAAAAAAACATAAGGAAACCAGGATCTGTTGATGGCATCCCAGACAAATCGAGGGGAACCTTCCAAAATCGTAGTGGCGACTAGTGCGCTTGTAATTTCTTTTCATTAAGCATTTTAAAGCACTACTATTTAATGAAGGTCTGGAGTCGATCTGGTGAAGGAGCCGAAAGACAGTTGAGGGAACTCCTCAACGATTTACAGCAATTACCTGGTGTTTGGGCTTGATTAATTTGTATTGATGAGAACTTTACACCTAGATGGGTTGTGACTGTCATTAGGGGTTTGATGATGAAGACGAAGAACAGTCAAGGGAACTCCTCAACATTTTACAGTAGCTATAATACCTTGTTCGGACTTAATTCATTTTAAGGATGATAAGATGATAACTTCCTGTCACTGTTAATTGTGTCGCTGGTAGTGTTATTCGAACTTGTGTGGGGTAGGTAGGTACCAAAACTAAAAAGTGAGAAACAAAAACTTTTAACAAAAAAAAACAACCGACTTCCAAATAAAACACTACAAAGTGCAAAATAATTTTAATTTCGGAAGTCGGTGGCAAAAAAACGAAAATTCAAAACCAAAGACACCGACTTCCGAAATTAATTTTTTTTTGCACTTTGTAGTGTTTTTTTGGAAGTCGGTTGTTTTTTTTTTGTTAAAAGTTTTTATTAAACAAAATAGATTTTTATGTAACGGGTTATGGTTTAATGCATATTTCGTATTCCCAGTGAATCAAAATAAGTTTTGATGTACCTACCTAACCAAATTCCAATTCGCTGCTGATTATATAAAAGAATTTGAAGTCTGATTTTTTCGGACGCACAAGTCATATTATATACAGTAGATCAAAAGTGAATAAGATAAAGGTGATTTTGAATTTTTTGAGGATTACAAAACAAGGTTCATATAAAATTTCAATATATTATTGGCTAGTTCATTAATATTTTTAGGAAATCTAAATGAGACTTATTAGGGGTTCGATTAAACACATGCCTTTTAAATTCATTTTGTACCTGTACTTAGGATGTCCTTCAACAATGAAACCGTTTGAAAACATTTCTTCAGAAAGCCTGAAACAGCACATCTTTCACCCGTATAATCTCCTTTACATTGACAAACAGGTTCACTCTTTCCGTTCAAATAACAATCGCCGTCGTTCAAACAGTACCCCTGACATATGTTGAGTGTACATCTGTCTCCAGAGTAACCGGCATTACATCTGAAATAACGAAAATATGAATAGGTCAGCTCAATTAATTAAACAAGGAAACCAATAAACGAACTAACGAAATAGATTTTTTACCGGCACATAGCTTGTCCTTCAATGACCCTACAATTCCCTTGGATACAATAGTTGTGACAGACCAGGTTTTCATTTGTAGGAACATTGAGGGAGTCACCGTTCGACACTGGGTTTTTTGATAGCGCTTGGCAGTCCTGTACACCTTGAATTTGATCTTCTATTTTATAGTTCGCTACTATAGAATAATGAGGTCTTAAAAATGAATTCGTATAAATTTTATCGGATTTCACTCTGTCATTTTTTTGTCCTTTCCACACTGTGCTATTTTTCTGTAATTTCCACACTGTGTTTTCCCAGTCCATCCAGTAGACGAAATCTTTAGATATGGTCAATGCTTTTGTACTGTTGATTTTTAAATTTTCTTTAATATACATATAATACAGTGTACCTAGTCTACCTTCTAGAGACTTCAAACGTATACTTCTAATAAAAAAATTATCGATAGGTACATCCCATGGATTAGAGCTAGTATATTCATGAATATAGTACAATTTCTGTGTCTGCAGGTCAAAGACTAAGTTTTCGTAAGCGCCCGCGTGACTTGCTACTCCAATTGGTCCACGGTCAGTGTCACTTAATTGAGCCCTCTTTATTACAGTGGACGAGCCATTCCTAACTGACCAGTAAATGTACCTGTAATTTGTAAATAACTATTAATTTACAAGAAGTTCAAATTGTATTTGGTTGAGTTATAATGTAATAATACACTGGCCATCAAAACTAACTACCACACTTTTCAAATTGCTATTTCTCCAAAACTATAGAAGCCAGAGTTTTGAAATAACAAACGTTTTATAGCAAATTTCATCAACTTTTAAGCTATTGCATAGCTTCTATCATAGTGGTCATAGAAAATGGCACCCTGACTGGAAAAAAATAAGCTCAAGTGATCCTTAATGAGTATGCAGGGCCATATTTAGTCAATGTGGGTAATGGATCGATACTTATGCAGGATAACGCCCGGCCACACACCGCTCGGGTCGTACAATAGTACATTCAGGAGGTTGGTATTAACTTGATGGCTTGGCCATCGAGAAGACCTGATCTCAGCCCAATCCAGCATGCCTGGGATGAGCTCGGGAGTCTGGTCAGAAGCCACAGACCACCTCCTATCACACTTAGGGCCCTAAAACAGGCCCTGACGGAAGAATGGAAGAATATTCCCCAAAATCGCCTCCGAAACCTCGTCTTCAGTAAGCCAAACCGACTTGAAGTTGTAATCAGAGCCTGAGGAGCCAATACATGAATAAACAATAATTGAATAAATGAAATGAAATTAAAATGTAAATAAGTTGTAAAACATGCATAGAAAAATGTTGTTTGACTTTATTCCCAGTAAGTTAAAAATGCATTTTTTTTTGGTTTATGTCTTTTTTTTAAGTTAAATTAACTATAATTTCAAAGAAAGTTGATGAAATTTTCCATAAAACATTTTATATTTCAAAACTCTGACTTATGATATTTTTGGAGAAATAACAATATGAAAAGTGTGGTACTGGTAAACCGGGGGTTACTTTGAATCACGGGGTGACTTTGATCGAAACTTCCATTCATATAAAATCGCGAATTGCGTTAAACGAAACGCAATTCGGTAGTTTTTTTTTTCAATGTTAGCAACACTGAAGAACTGTCAAATCCTTTTTTGAGGACGCGCTGGGAATTCATCAACGATTTTTTATTGAAAAAGGTAAATGTATTGTTCTTCTAAATAACTGTCCTGCAGAACTGTTATTGGGGTTACTTTGTAATCACGTAATAAAACCGGGGGTTTCAACGTAACCCATTCTATGTATAACTTTATCAGTCAGTTTTTTTTTTTTTTCTCAATTTCCAGCCATATTTTTTCACTTATGATTACAGTGATCGAGAGTAATAAAAAAACCGATAATTAGACATTTTTTTTGTAATTTTTTTCACCCACAAAAAAAGATAAGGACTTTGAAAGTTCAAGATTGATCAAAGTAACCCCGGTTTACGGTACTTAGTTTTGACGGCCAGTGTATATTACTAACGTACCCTTTACAGCTATCTACGGCAATAGCAAGTATAACCGCGGAGGACGGTTGTGATTCGATTAAAAGGTTCCCGTTAAAATGGTTTTGGAATCCAGGCTTTAAGGAAAACCAATAAATATTATTTGAGTCAGAAAAGTAGACCAACTCTGTGAACGGGTGGTAGGCAAGACCATGGATGTAGTCGTGATCATTTTTTAATTTTATCATAAAAAAAGATTGGCGTTCCATGTTTGCCAAGTTCAAACTACGTAGAGAGACGTTCCTAGTATTCTCTCTGTCTAAAAACAGCATTCTGTTTTGTACTGCATCGTATGTTAAATATTTAATACCCAACTCGAAGTCTTCCGAGTGCGTTAGGGTTTCGGGGTTATAAAATTCTAGTGTAGTGGAAGTGGTCACGGCGTAATCTGAAAAACAAAAAATAAATTATTTCAACCGGATAATCTTAAGAAACCTTCGGAACCCGGAAGAGATGACTACCGGATAATGTTGAGCGATAACTCATTATTTTCTTAGTCATAATATTTTCGTCAGAAGTATTTTTTACAAATTAAATAATTATAATCTTAGCTGGGGTGCAAATAGACGGAAACTGCATTCCTATAAAAATAATATTAGAGACAGCAGTAAGCAGGGCCAGTCGCATGCCTTCACCTGCAGCATTGCGAGAATTTTAGGTAAACATTTGAGAAAATCCAGTTTATCAAAATAATCACGCAGTCTGGGTCAATGAAGTAACACTACAAGTCTCCGAAATGGAATTTCAATTCTTACCAATGAATTATAATTACATAAATCCAGACACAGACAATGTTTACAAATACAGGTATAAGAAATTCACTCATTCATACTGTCGTACTTAATCACCTAAACGCTTTATCACCACGTCTACTTCAGAGTTTAAAATACATAATTATGGTGATTAAATGAATACGATGGAAGTTTCAACCTACATAACCCACGGAGTATCATCATGATCCCTAAGGATACGATTATCAACCAAATTCTTCTTCTTCTTCTACGTCGATCGATCGATGATTCCTTCTGTACATTTATAAAATAGCATCGAACAGAAATCAGCCACTTTTTCAGCGTTAGCCTCGCAAAGATCTTCCATAGTGCAGGTGTTATTGCATAGACAACACGACAAGAGGTGAGGCATCGTTTGTGAGAGATTTCCAGATGGATCATGTGGCCCGCTGGAATCTTTTCTGTAGGCTCAACATAGTCAGTTGGGGGGGGATGTTTAAGAAACCACTGTTTTAAAATATCGACCAACTTGCTACTTAAATTCTAAAAGCCTATATAAGAACATTTAACTAAACTTATGGGTTATACTTATTATTATGGGTCGTATTTCCCCCAACTTGCTAGTTTTGTGCTTGTGTGTTTAATTTTTTCCTCATGCTTCAGTTGCGAATATAGTACATTCCTGTCGCGGCCTGCAACAAGGGCATTGATGGACGATCATAGTGAGTCGGGGTGGCGCTGCTTTATGATCCAGTGGGTCGGATGTGGTACGGCGCCGGGTTTAGGCTGACTGCTGGCGTCGACCAGGAGGGGGTAGGGGGTGTGCTTGTGGACCGTTCGAAAGTGCATTGTTCTTTGCCAAGGTGCTGATGAGGCTGAGGGTGATGACCAGGTATGCGCGTCCGTTGTTGCTTGGTCAGGATACTCGTTGAAGCCGTGGGTGCTGGCTGGTTGTGTGAATAGCCGATCGTATTCTTGACAAAGTGATCGATGACGTCACGCTGATGCACGCTGAAGCACGCTGACGAGTATTGCACAAAGGCTACACTGATGCATCACGTTGGGGTCTCCAGTATAGAGAAATGAGGAACAGGGTGTAAAGTTCACTCATCATCTATAGAACAGGTAGGATCCTCCGACCAGATGGGTGTCGTGTCTAGTGTGCAACTGCCCGACTTTGGGTTTCAGTATTCAAATAATCAATTCAAAGCACACAAATATGTACGTGGCTACTACAAATTGGCATCCACAGGTACGTTTTCTGAACAATTTGTTTACATTTTTTACAAAGCAGATATGAGTGGCAACATTGGGAGGGTACGCCCTAGGAGGACATATTAGTGACCTAATTGGTGATGTTCTTCTGAAAGGTGAGGCGCGTAGTACTCGCAACCGGCGTGCGTGTATGACCAGATGTATGAACTTAAACGAGGCAAAAGGAAGATGTAAGGATTGTAGCAGGTGGCGTTCTGTAGTTTCTGCCTACCCCAAGGGAAGAAGGCGTGAGCATATTATTATGCATGTATGTTGTTTACATTTTGATCAGATATTTTGGTACAGACCATATTTTGCAAGTCACGAGCGCGCGTGTGGTGTTTAAATATATAAAACAATCTTCTACAGTTTTAACAAGTTGTTTTTGTATGTTATCTAGTTTCCTGTTATGAACTAATTTAAAATTAATATTATGCCTAGGTCACCAATTACTAACATTATTATTTCCTGTTAATTATTTAATGATGATAAGCAAATGGAAATAACAAACTGAAAACAATTATAATTAATTATTATAGCTGGTCTCAATTTAATGATAACGAGTTGATCGTTTACGCCATCCTATCAGAAGATGCTTACTACTTATGGAAAGCCATTTTGATGACTAGTTAACAAAACTAATTAAACTAGTTTATTATAATAACACCAAACATCACATATGCCATCAAAATATTTTTTTTTGCACTTATACGTAATATAATACGGGTACAATTCCCGACTTTCCTATATCCTCAGAAGATGCAATGACTTGTTCCACAGTTGCGATCTTGATGATTTCGGTGGTAAATTATGTTTTGTTTAAGAAAAATATAATTAATAAAATGTAAAGTGTTATTATAACAAAACCCAGATTTTATAATTGTTAGTTGTAACGTAACACAGTAATCAACATTATTATTTATTTTTAAATTGTTTTATTATTATTTGATGTTTATTAATTATTATTTGATTTGATAATAATTATAAACATCAACAGCGTTGAGTGATTTGTTTAATGTGTAATGTTCTAGTACGCTAATTTTATTGTAAGTGTTGTGCTTTCCTGTAATTTAGATACATGCGTGATCTATGTTATGTATGGATAAGCGGTTGCAGTCTACATTGATTTCAAAAAGGCTTTTTACAGGGTCGATCATGAAATTCTCCTGAATAAAATCGCTTACAATAGAATACGCGGTGATTTATTGCGTTGGTTTGTGTCGTACCTCGAAAACCGATCGCAAAGGGTTGTGGTTAATGGTCATCAGTCTGTTTCTGTAAATATTACTTCTGGAGTTCCACAGGGCTCTATTCTGGGACCGCTTTTATTCATAATTTATATCAACGATATAAAGAAATGCTTTAAAAAGTCCAAATTCTTGATGTACGCTGATGACTTGAAAGCGTTTCAAGCTATACGTACTATGGACGACTGCAAGTCATTTCAGGAGGACCTAGACAGACTAACTGCCTACTGTATCGAAAATAAGCTGCATCTTAGTATCCCCAAGTGTAACTATGTATATACACTTCACTAAGAACAATTTCATCTTGAATTTCAATTACAAACTTAACTGTATCCTGTATCCTTAAATAATATTTCTATAGTGAAGGATCTAGGTGTTCTCTTTGATGGCAAACTGTCCTTGAACCAGCATATCGAAGCCATAGTCAATAGTGCTTTTAAAATGTATGGATTTGTGATGCGATCTTCATCAGAATTTAAACGTACTTCAACCTATCTCTACCTGAATAAGACGCTTATTCGCTCTCAGTTAGAATATGTGGTCCCTATTTGGAACCCCTTCTACCAAAAGTACGTTGTTGGAATAGAAAGGGTCCAGCGCAAGTCTCTCCGTGCTATGTACTATAGAATTTAAGGGACTAGGACTTACCTGTCATACTCCCAACTTCTTGATAAGTACAAGCTTATCAGCCTGGAGAACAGGCGCAAATACCTGGAGGCCAACGTGCTTCATGATATTGTTAACAATAATTTTGATGCCATTGATCTAACGAGTAAGCTGTGTTTTTCTGTCCCCCGAACAGTTCATGCGCGGCAGGTTCGTCCACGTACTCTTTTTGCGCTAAATTCTTGTCGTACGAACTCCGGCTTACGGAGCCTTATTCATAGAATGTTGGAATCTTATAATTCAAATTTCATTCATATTGATATATTTGCATGCTCAAAAAATAAATTTAAATATAATATTATAAAAAAATTATCTTAATTGTAATCTTATTATTATTACTTATTAATTGCATAATTTAAGTAAATGATATTGTTTCTGATCTGATTTGGTTTTGTAGCTATAGCCAGGTTTATAGTTACCTACATATTTGTAAAATTCTAATTATTTGTTAATTTTTGGTAATGCTCGTCTAGTAGCAACTTTAGGGGTATGAGGAACAGGGTGTAAAGTTCACTCATCCTCTATTGAAAAGGGAGGATCCTCCAACCAGACGGGTGTTATGTCTGGCGGGCAACTGCCCACATGTTGATTTCGGATAGTCTTATCTATGTTATTCGCTCGGTAAACTCTAACTGCGCGATGCAGGACTTATGTGACGTCATGTCTATGCTGCGTAGTTCGTATGTGGCGGTGGAACCGCTACACAACTACTGATCTTTAAATATGTTATCTGCGGATAATTCAGTGGACTACAACATTGCTACAGTTTAGTTTTTTTAACCATATGTACCTATTATATATGTTGTAGTTGTTTATTATCCCTTAATAAATAGGCAGTGTATAGAGTCATGCCACTAGTGGCACTCTATCCCTATCGGATACAGTGCCACTACAGGCACCCTAGTAACACCGCCTCGGCCCGGCCAAAGTGCCGCAAGCATTGGATTGTCATTGTCACTGTCACTAAGTCACGTCACTTTGTATTTTGTTTGATTGTCGAGGTTAAATCGCTGTAAAACACCACATTCCCAAAACATTACATTCTCTTGTGCCTAAACGGACCCTGGCACTTCGCCGGCCGCTACCGCGGCACCGCTCGCTACGCTCGCTCGGCTCGTGCGTTGTGTGGTCACAGTTCTAACCTAACCTAACCTAAATAACAAGTGACAGTGACAATGCAACGCTCACGGCACCCTAGCCGGGCCGAGGCAGTGACACTAGAGTGCCACAAGAAACTCGCGGCACTCTATACACTTCGTAATAAATAAATAAATAACAAAGACTTTGGGTTAATGCTCTGTATGTGTTTAGTTGGTAAGCCTTTAAATAAATAAATAAAATAAATGCGTGGTAAATTATAATCCAGCTCCTGCATGTGGAATCCAGACGAACGCTCTAACGCGTTTTTATTGGAAAAGGTACAAAAAGTGTTCCTTAGGTTTATATACAGGGTGGAATTTTTAAACCTCACCTGGAGGGAAAGTAGTCTAGAATAGAATAGAGAGCATTATTTGTCAGAATATTGTACAAAGTTGTTATGTGCATTATGTATTACGATCATAATATTCTACCGTTTCCGGCGTACAAATATGGTTTGTTAAATTTTGGGTCATCAATACATTAAAATTGAATTATTAATCATTAGAATTAGAATTACAAAAATAATTTTAAAAATATGTTGTAAAAGAGAATAATTATATAAGTTAGAATTCAATAAGGTCAAGGTGATAAAATATGATTTATAGGCAATAATGTCAAATATTTAGGTAAATTTTTCGTTCATAAAATCTTCAGTCTAGTAATAACATTTGCTTAAAAGAAAGTTAAACAATTTACATTTAAATATTCTGAGGCTGAGAGTTAAATACTGGATAGCAAATTTTACCCAAAGGAAACATTCCTTTATTTTTTTAAAGAAACACATCTGCATTCAAAGATATACGAAAATTTGCTTGCCACACTTGGGAATCGAACAGGCTAAAATCCAAAAAAAATTACAATCTATACTTTTATGGCATCAATCGATAGGGTCAAGCGTAGGGAACAAATATCTCTAACAGACATGATAAATTAAATTAAAAGAAAACCATAAAATTAATGCTATTGCATCCTTCAGTCGTGCGTCATCCCCAGAAAAACAGTTGTATAGACGAATTCTGGCTTCTTTATATTCAATATACTCGTACATACATACATAATCAGCCTATTAATGTTCCCACTGCTGGGACACAGACCTCCTCTCTGTGAGAGGGAGTGGGCCGTAATCCACCACGCGGGCCCAGTGCGGGTTGGTAGATGTCACATGTCTTCGAATTTTTGGTTCTAAGACATGCCGGTTTCCTCACGATGTTTTCCTTCACCGTTTTGAGAGCAGTGGTGTTGAAATTATTCACACAAAGTAAAGCGCCTGCTTGGATTCGAACCCACGACCTACAACTCGTAAGTCGGGGCCGATACCACTGGGCCACCACTGCTCTGTCTGCTCTGCTCTGCACTGCTTATATTCAATACTATGTCACAATCACTACTTTTAACATTCAGTGAAGCAAACCTTATAATTATTATATTTAATACTAAGTTATTAGCAGTATGCAGTGAATCAATTTTGTACCTGCAGTAGGAAGTTTATTAATCTTTGAAATTAAGGAAGTATCGTCACCAACTTACATTTGTTTTTAACAAATGAGGTTGATATTAATACATAGTAACAAATTATATACAAAAACAAAACACCTGGCTGCAAAATGCTTCTGTTAACTAACAGAAGGTGTTCCAGATAACCCGCAACAGTGTAGCATCCATTCATGATAAAAAAAAAGTATTTAAATTTTTTTGTGAAAAAATATTGAACTGATACGTAAAAGAAACTCAATTTATGTTTTTTTTTTAATATTTAATCATTTAAATAATGAAATAATATTTTTTTCCATAATATGGACGCTGTACTATTGCGGGTTACGGGAACGCCCTTTGTTAGTTAACATACTGTATATAAGGAATTGACTCATTACAAACTTTTATTTGATACTAATATTGTTGTTTTTTTAAACCTTTCCCTCCCTTTTTTTGGTTTTGCAGATGCTACATAAAAAATATTATTATCCTTTGTCACTCCCAGAATTGAATTAAGACGAATCTTACGACACCTCAAATGTTAAAATCCAAGAAGTTTGTTGAAAGGAGCCAATAATGAGCCTTGTGGAACATCCATTTTCACTTTTAAACCAAGTCAATTCACACTGATAATTTGGACTTGCTGTTGTCTATAGCTGTGATTGCTACCGAATGAAACATCCGTATCGTTGAAACTAAGAAACTTGTACTCACCCCAAGACAAGGAGCGCGCCAGCCCCACGCACAGCGCTACCAACGCCACAAAATACGGCGTTCTACACGTCATGTTGTACCCCTTGAAGACAAAGTTGTTGAAACTAACTAGAAGTAGATGGTACGTCCACTCCTGGTGATCGCTCGTGGGATATTAAAGCAAATGCTGGATTTCCTTAAACATGAAACTAAAAATTAGTATTTTACATTATTATATTTAGTTAATTAAAAGGTATACCTAACAATAACAAGAGCGGTTCTCTGATAAATGCAGCTCTTATCAACGAGCTGTTAATTAAGGGGACGTGTTGCTGAAAATAGGAGTGCATGGCAACTATTTTTAGGGTTCCGTACCTCAAAAAGTAGGACCTCGCAAGTTGAAATTTATATCAAATACTGCAATCTATAGTCTAGGGACTATAGAGACTATTAGGTGTATACAAATCAAGGTCCTGAGTCAACTCGATTAAAAGATATGGGCAAAAGACATTGACCAGACCTGGTATCGCTATTTGTTCTGCTGTGACTTAAGTTTATAATGTTGATAAATCTTGTTTTTAAATATAATAATTTTATCTGGTAATGCGAATCCTTAAATTCTCCGCATAAAAAACACCATAAAACTATTAGTTTTTATTTCGATTTCCTATTTTACCCTTATATAGTATTTTTTTTCACGCAAGTAATGTCACATGTCATTGGCTTCAAAGAGTATGTAAACCATAAAAACCTTCTTGACTTACGAAAAATAATTAATTTACGCATCCAATATTGAAATTAAAGTTGAATAATAAGTAACAAACGATATTAAAATAACAACTAATTATTATTATTACATTGTAATAATAATCTGTAGGTGTTAAAAGTACCTTATGGTTATGACAAAGGCAGAATGTAATGAAAGACCTTTGCCTGTTTCATTCATCAATAGAAACTCTTTGAAAACATTGCTGCCATAGCATGCCAAAACTATAACTCCGGTCTGTGCATACACGCTCACACGCACACATTTCAACAATTTACAATCAAACTACTCCTCACTAAGTGCACACATGTTTACGAAACCGACCTCAGTACACTGTTGACAGCACTATGTCTTGATTTTTATTTGGTTTGAGATGTCTATATATCGTTTGGAAAATTATCGGGAAATTAAAAGTTGATTTGATACAAAATAACATAATATCGCACCTGTACCGACTCTTCCCCAAAGGGTTAGTCAGAGGTGTGTAACCTCTTTATCTGTTCTGAGTGTAGCACCTCACATTTCGCCAGTTACGTTTAGTCTCTTGTAATAGGGGGCGAGCCTATTGCCATCAAGCGGGCACAATCCAAGACTTGGGGCTGCTACTGCAAAAATCCTATCTGAATAGCCCTATTGGGCTATTCCGATTCTTGCCTAGACGGTTGTGTGCTTGTGGACGGCATAAGAGTTCCTATGGCATGCTCAATCAAATGTCTCGCTAATGGTGGTGTGTGTGGTGGATAAAGTTAAGTTCCCTTCAAAATGGTTCACCTGAATGGTGCTGATTCATCCGTCGTGTTCGTGAACGGGTACCGTCCGTAGGGACCAGTAGGCACTGTCATCTCTTAGCAGCCACGAATTTTTGAATTGCTTTTTCATCTTTTTATTACGTTTGCTTTTAACGTCATCTCATATAATATAATTTAAATATGAATTATTTATTATAACCAATATTTTGTAACCTGCATTACGCATTCATAGTTCAGCCTTTCTCTTGTAAAGTATACATGTACACGTATACAACAATGAGGGTATTGTATAACCTCATTGTATAACAATAACTCAAAAGAAGCTGGAACTGAAACTGAAGCATTTCCACCACGGATATTTCCACCATCTACTTAAAAAAGAGTTTTAGTGGTAACGGGTTTTCAATGAAATGCCTTTGTCGCGTGATTATTGATTTGTACGTAGGTACGTATATTTCTAACGTATAAGTAACATTTACGTGAACATTATACTCGTAATATGCAACTGTTCAATAGTTTACAAATGAATTAGAACACAACGGTAGGTAAGCGTCGTGAAAACCGACTTATTTCAGACTATATTTTCGTGGAAGCCATGCTTTGATATTTTCGATGTTCCGTCCATGATGTACAAATTGCTAAATCATGTGAATTCTTGAGTTATTATTTACCTCTAAAGCCTCTACATCAATCTTCTGTCGGTATTAACTAGCATTGAAAATTCTCAAACGTCATTTTGACAAATTCGTATTTTGAATTTACCAGTATACATTGTGACAAAAAATCGAGATATTCGATTCTAAACCTAGATTTTGAGAGCTTATTACCGTGTAATGCCGAGAATTACGGTAAAATGATAAATTACATTTGAAAGCCCTAAAATCATCCTTTAAATTAAACCAGAAATCTTTGAGTCACTGCATGTTTCATACCGATACTAGGTTCCATAGTCACTTGGTCAATGTCCTTTAGATTTTCACGTTTATTTTCAACTATTTTATTTTTCGGCATTTTCCTTTTACTTGTGCTATAAGACCTTGCTTTTAACCAAAATTGACAATTCTAGGTCAACCGGAAGTACGCTATAATTTTTGGGTCGAAAACCTATATGGTAGTTCCCGTTACCCTAGAATCACTTATAGCACAAATAAAGGAAAAATTCCAAAAAAGAAAAAAGTTGAAAATTAATGGGTGTCCCCACATAGTTGACACCAATTAAGATAGTCCTCCGAGTTATATGGGCACTCATACAATTTAGAGGACTAGTTTCTGGGCATAGGTACCTATACGAATGAAGCTCCTTACGGAACCCTCGGTGCGCGAGTCCGACTCGCTCTTGACCGGTTTTTTATTTTTCATTTTAATTATTTTGGGGCTACAATTTCGAGATAAAGTACACACATCAAAAGTGTCTAGGGATCAAGCATTTTTATGCGGATTTCTTGAGATTGAGATGTGGCTTTGTAATAAATTTATGATTTTATAAATTTATATGGATCCTTTTTGGTGCATTTCATAATTTGAATCAGGAACTGTGAATCAAATTCGAGTAAAAGATGAAAATCAGCTGTCAATATTTTCCCTATAAAAACATACAACGCATTGAAGACATTATTAGTGCTACTGTTTCCCTACTACTGATTAAAACCAACGTTATTATGGAGCAGCGACGTCATTTAAGCAGGGAAGAAATGCTCAGAGCCGTGGGAATGATAGAAGCTGGTTCCCGGCAACGTACTGTGGCTTTAGCTCTGAATACAAGTCAGAGTGTTATCAGTCGACTTTGGACACGTTACCGAAGCACTGGTACCGTGGCTGAGCGCCATGGAGGACGGTATCGCTGCACCACACGGAGACAAGACCGATACATTCAAATCTTAGCTCGAAGAGCTCCAACAATAACCGCCATGATGTTAGCCGTGAGGCTTCATCACTCTTCAGGGAACTTAATTAGCGACCAAATAGTCAGAAACCGCTTGCATGAAGTGAACCTTCATTCCCGAAGACCGCTACGGGTACCACCTATAGCAATGCACAATCGTAGGATTCGATATCAATGGGCTCTTGAACACAGAAATTGGGCAGAAGAACAATGGCGTTTCGTGTGCTTTTCTGATGAGTCTCGTTTTGGTATGAGACCGGATACAAGACGTATACGACACTGGAGAACCCCTGGACGCCAACAGCGATTAAAATCCTGCCAGGAAGTCCGTCCTTATAGTGGTGGAACCATCATGGTATGGGCGGGTATTTGGATCGGCGGAAGAACTGAGTTGATTTGGATTAGAGGCAACCTCAACGCTCAAATTTATGCTGAGACGATTGTATCAGACGTCATCGTTCCTCTACAAGTGCAAATCGGTCCCAATTTCAGTTAATGCATGATAATGCACGACCGCACACCGCAAGAGTTGTAAGACAGACTCTCGCCGCAGCTAACATCAATGTCCTGCCCTGGCCTGCTCAGTCGCCAGACTTGAACCCGATTGAGCATGCATGGGATATGCTACAGAGAAGAGCTCTGCCGAATATGGAGGGTATCCAGTCGCAAGAAGACCTTTTTTTGTTGTTGCAACGAACATGGGCGGCCATTCCACAGCGTGATTTGGATGAACTCATTTTGAGTATGCCAAACCGATGTTCTTGTGTTGTTAGTGTTCGCGGTAGAAACACGGATTATTAATTGTTTAAGTTACCCAATAAAATTTTAAAGAAAACTGTTATTTCAGTCTTTTTTTCGAACTTTAATGTTAGTGGTTCAAATGTCAAAAATCCCTTTATTAGGAAAATGGCAAATTTCTTTATTAATGCAAAGGTGACTTGGTTTATCGTTACTGTGACAAACGAAAACACTTTATTTGATGAATCCTTAAAGAAAATTTTAATTAATATCAATCAGGAGAAAAGTTATTGCAAAAATATATGTTGATCCCTAGACACTTTTGATGTGTGTATTTACAGATCCGCTTTATTTTTATAGAAGTGTAAACTTCTTTAATGCCGTTGTGCACTTTTTTTGGGATGGGTAAAAAATGTTAAACTCGCGTCAAATTGAGCCGTAAGATCCGTTGCCTAGCAACCGACTAAGTAAATATCAAAATAAATAGTCTTTGACATGACGTAAAGATTGCGTGGTAAGAAATTTTACATTCCCGGCACTCCTGGAGTGCAACCCGTGGTTTTTTTTTTGTTTAGATTTTATTATAGGTTGGGCAGAGGTGTACCTGTGGTAGGTACACTCACATTTCGCCAGTTATGTTAAAGTTCCATGTAATAGGGGGCGTGCCTATTAAAAAATAAGTTCGAAAACTAAAACCTGACTACTGAAAAATAACGCTTTAAAAACTATGAAACAAGAAAATATTTCAGACAGAAATCAAGACATTGTAATCGGAACTGACAACTGTTAATGTGATAGCCGCCCAGACTGAAAAGCAGGATAATTTCGGGTCTGTAATCCAACACAGCCGAAATAATCCCGCTTTTGAAATTATTCACTTAGCGAAGCTACGCGCTATGTCATTCGGTTTTGGTATGCGTAAAAATATGTGACGTAGAAATAAAGCTTTTTTTTATTTTCGATCTAGCTGCTGCCCGCGTTTTCTAAAATAAAAGGAACTCCTTAGTTACTCCTTATAATATCAGTTATCTGCCAGTGAAAGTCCCGTCGAAATCGGTCCAGCCGTTTCGGAGATTAGCAGGAACAAATCGCCAGACAAAAAAAATAAAAAATGTTTTTATGTTATGAATATCGTTTATACTTTACACTAGACACTTCAATTTTATTTATTTGCATGTATTTAGTAGTATGCATATGTACAGATAGGTGGATAAATGATTTCCTCGGTTTAGCAGTTAGGCTCACCTTTAACGGTGTCTAATATATACAAGCGGAGTATTGGTCCTCGACATCGGGCTGCAGACAGTCTAAGGAAGCTATGCCATCCTTGGATAGCGGACTAACCAGACGTTTACTACGCCTGGACAGGAACGGCCTGCGTCTGGTGACGGGGACCATCACGGGACACTGCTCGCTCAACAAACACTTCCACACAATTGGCATAACGGACAGTCCTCTGTGCAGGGCGTGCGTGGAGGCTGAGGAAACCGTCCCGCACGTGCTCTTTAAATGCACAGGCGTCACCCAGATTAGAACACTCACCCTCGGGACACCCAGATCTTTCACAGACGTTCTAAACAGACCGGGAGTTTTAATTAACTTCTGGAGGGAGGTGAGCTGGTTGGAATAACCCCCCAAACGGCCGCCATGACCCACGGACAATGGTCCATTCGAAGGACTAAGTGCGGAAACCAAACCCGTTAACATAGAACATAGAACGGTGTCTAATTAAGTTTACGCATAATGCAAAATTGTTCAAGTTGACGGCGAATACTACTTACAAATATTGAATGTACTTACGACGAGATCTATAAACGTTACTTAGCACTTGGTTTGGCTTAGACATTTGATCCCGTTTCTATCTTGCACTTGTAGTGTGACAGTGAGAGGAATAACGCTTAGCCAAAGTACGTGCTGAGTAACGTTTCTAGGATATGGTGAAGGTCGGGCGAGTTGGGGGACTGTTATAAGTAATGTTGACGTTCAAAAAGTGCTGCATCTCAGCCTTATTTGAATAAAATAATATCTTTTACTTTGATTTTGTTTACAGATCTTAGCGTCACAATTCATACAAAGATTCCGTCTTACTGGGCCGATGCAGTTATAATACTGGTGTGGGCTGTTGAAAAAATGCCTCATAAGCTATGCAGAAATAAAAATGACTTTATTGTAAAGGTATGATATTTATTTAAAAGAAAAGCAAAACAATACAATGCAAAGATAAGAAAAGACGTCATTTATCAAAAATCAAATCAAATTTATTTATTTCCAGATCATACAATCCAATTTGTTAGTATATAATCATCTTACTCGTAAACACTAGTGTTAGTACATAACAATATTTGGGAAATTCTGGTCATGATTACTAGTAATGTCAAAACTATCAATAATAATGTCAAAATCATAACATCAATCATAATCATTTATGAAACGCTGTATGTATGTACAACTGTACATAAAAGACATAAAAAAATAAAAATTATAATTAAATTAAAGAACATAATATATTATCTAAAATAAATGTTACTTATCTAAAAAAATACTCAAAAAAAAAAAAATAAGAAGTACTCGATTTTAATCCATTTACAGTTTGTTTTTTGAAAAAAGTGACTGATAATTCTAAGTTGTCAGTGTTGTTCAAAACTATGATATGACAGGAAGTGGATTCCGAGATGACAGAAGTGTTGACCGACGTTAAACATAATAGAATAGGGTCATGAGGACAATGACAAATTATTATTTTTTCGTAATTTTCGGCACTAAATCACTTACCCCCCATAATGATAAACACGGAGTAAAGAGTAAAAATGATGGAAAATCAGATAATAAGGTTATTCTGGTCGTAAGTGTCACCCCTTGTTTACCAATATGGGGGAGGTGGGGGGTTGTTTAGGTTTTGTTATTCTGAGTAGCACGCAGTGGTTCAGGTGACATCTCAACGGCTTCTCATTTAGTACACGTTGAGTTCACTCCGTCGTCTCGAGCAACCGGTGTTACATCTACAAAGAAAACGGGAAATGGCGCAATTAATATAAAAATCTGGAAATGAAAACGACAAAATATGATTATTGCAAGGGAAATAGGGCAATACTCGTATATAAAATTAAGTCATATAAAGTTCATAATTATATAGATCAGAACCGACGAATTTGTGCCATGTCAATGGTCGACCAGTTTCAGTCCTAATGCAGTTCAGACCAAAATTCTATCAATATATATTTTTTTTTTTTTCGATATTTTAAGAGTTCGATACTTTTCATGCCGTCAGTAAAAACCTCTTTTTGAGGCGTTTTGTCGACGTAGTATCTGGTATTATATTCGGGTAGAGATGACTTGGGCCGAGCTGTCACTGACCCAAAAATTTGTCGGTTCAGACTCACAATAAATCAAGAAACGATCAAACTAGATTAGAAGAAGTTCTAACCGTCGTCGCAGGGCAATCGATTTTCGGGCCGTAACAGCAAGACAGCCTATAGACGTTTTGAAAAATAAAATATTTAATATACCCTCAAAAAAATTATTGAACCTCAAATGATGGAAGTCTAATTTAATTCACGACAGTGTTTTAAACTTTTTAGTATTATAAAAATATTTGTACCGTCAAAGTTGGTCAGCGGAAAATTCCATCGTGAAATTTTTATTATATTATAAATCTAATATTGATCCTATCGATTTCCAATTTATATTCTTATAACCTGCGCACGCTTCTTTGACATGTTTTAACACTTTACATCTAATCTGCCTTGTAATATTCATCTGTTAAATATAGCTATTTATGTCCAATCAAGAAGGTTTTTTATTAAACAAAATAGATTTTTATGTAACGGGTTTAATGCATATTTCGCATTCCCAGTAAATCAAAATAAGTTTTGATGTACCTACCTAACCAAATTCCAATTCGCTGCTGATTTTATAAAAGAATCTGAAGTCCGATTTTTTCGGACGCACAAGTCTTATTATAAACAGTTGATCAAAAGTGATTAAGAAAAGGTGATTTTGATTACAAAAGGAGGTTCATATTTCAATATATTGGCTAGTTTATTTATATTTTTAGGAAATTAAAATGGGAATTATTAGGGGTTCTATTCAACACATGCCTTTTGAATTCATTTTGTACCTGTATTTAGGATGTCCTTCAACAGTGAAACCGTTTGGAAACATTTCTTCAGAAAGCCTGAAACAGCACATCTTTCACCCGTATAATCTCCTTTACATTGACAAACAGGTTCGCTCTTTTCGTTCAAATAACAATCGCCGTGGTTCAAACAGTACCCCTGACATATGTTGAGTGTACATCTGTCTCCAGAGTAACCGGCATTACATCTGGAATAACGAAAATATGAATACGTCAGCTCAATTAATTAAACAAGGAAACCAATAAACGAACTAACGAAATAGATTTTTTACCGGCACATAGCTTGTCCTTCAATGACCCTACAATTCCCTTGGATACAATAGTTGTGACAGACCAGGTTTTCATTTGTAGGAACATTGAGGGAGTCACCGTTCGACACTGAGTTTTTTGATAGCGCTTGGCAGTCCTGTACACCTTGAATTTGATCTTCGTTTTTATAGTTCGCTAATATAGAATTATGAGAGCTTGAAAAAGAATTCATAATAATTGCATCGGACCAAGAACTGCTATTTTTCTGTAATTTCCACACTGTGCTTTTCCAGTCCATCCAGTAGATGAAATCTTTAGACAAGGTCAATGCTTTTGAACTGTGTTTTGTACTGTTTGTTTGTGAAAGTATGTATTGTATGTTGGTTTTTTTAGAATACAGTAAATCAACGCGTGTCTGCATTTTTTCATTCAAATCTCTAGTGTTAATACGAAATTGCACTTCATCCCTTTCATAACGGCCAATATATTCATCAATAAAGTACAATTTCTGTGTCTGCTGGTCAATGACTAAGTAATTGTAACCACCTGTTTCAGACATGAATAAAACTTCTCTATCAGAGCCATTTAATCGAGCCCACATCATTCCAGACGCCGAGCCACCCTGAAGTGCCCAGTAAATATACCTGTAATATTTGTAAATAACTATTAATCACAAGAAGTCCAAATTGTATTTGGTTGATTGTTTTGTTGGTGTTGTTATAATATTACGTACCCTTTACAGCTATCTACGGCAATAGCAAATATCACCGCGGGGGTCGGTTGTGATTCGATTAAGAGATTCCCGTTAAAATTGTTTTTGAATCCAGGCTTTAATGAATACCAAAAAATATCTTTTGAGTCAGAAAAGTAGACCAGCTCTGTGAACGGGTCGTAGGCAAGACTATGGATGTAGTCGGAGTCATTTTTTAATCTTATCATAAAAAATAATTGGCGTTCCATGGTTGCTAAGTTCAAACTGTGTATAAAGATGTTCCGAGTATTTTCTCGTTCTAAAAACAGCAGTCTGTTTTGTACAGCATCGTGTGTTAAATATTTAATACCAAACTCGAAGTCTTCCGAGTGCGTTAAGGTTTCGTTGTTATAAAACTCTAGCGTAGTGTTAGTGGTCACAACGTAATCTGAAAAAAAAAAAAAAAATTTTTTTGACAACTTTCCCTTTACTTGTGATTGTAAGATAGTACTTTTAAACCAAAATTGACAATTTTAGGTAAACCAGGAGTACCCTATAATTTTTGGGTCGAAAACCTATGATAGTTCCCGTTGACCTACAATCACGAAATTTGGCAAAAAGCAAGGTCTTACCGATATTTTAAAACTGTGCCTGCATCCCCCTCCAGCTGACTTTGTTGAGCCTGTAGAAAATCTCACCCATCTGGAAATCCCTTAACCGATTAAGAAGCAAGGTGGGCCGCTGTAGGCACAACTTAGTCAGGCGAAATGAGAGGCACATGTGTTTTTACGAATCAGATATACTTTCATAGCGAAAATTATTAGTATGACGGGTACACTCACCCCCTTGACGGAGTCAGGTGACTAAATCACCAATCATGTTTAATGTTGAGACAGTAAAGCAGATCTATAGTGTCTTAATATAGCGGAACATAGTAGCCCTCACCCTCAAGGTATTTTGGCTATGAGTTTACATTGCAATGCGGTGCGGCCCGTCTGTATTGGACTTATTAAGAAAGAAACAAAAAAATCGGGGTTATTCCTATATGGCGCAGATATAGTTATGATTTAGTGACTTTTAAATCTGTTACTACGCCTTCAAATAATGCAAGTAAGATATGCAAAAAAATAATGTTTAACTAGAACTTTTTTGTACGAACTTATTATTTTAGTATTAATCTGTGATTTTTTTCAAATATTCGTAGTCTGTGACGAAAATCTATTATTGGAATTGGCACTACAAATTGGCATTCACAGTTATGTTTTCAGATGCATTTGTTTACATTCTGATCATATGCTTTTGGCACAAACCATATTATAGTTCTTGCAATTCAAGAGCGCGAGTGGTGTTTAGGTAAATAAAACAATCTTCTACAGTTATCAAGTTGTTTTTTGTACGTATCTATCTTCCTGTTTTGAACTAACTTAAAATTATGCCTATAGGTTACCAATTAATGACATTATTATTTCCTGTCAACTTATTAATTATGATGCCAACGGAAATAAAATTGAAAACCATTAAAATTTATTATTTTAGCTGTTCTGAATTGAATGATAACGAATTGATCGAGAGCAGTGGTAGCCGTGGGAGCAGTAGGTCGTAGGTTCGAACCCTAATGGCGCTTTAATTTATGTAACCGTACTCTGTGTGAGGGACACAGAGAGGAGGCCTGTTTCCCAGCAGTGGGAACATTATAGGCTGATTATGCATGAGTTGATGAATAAGAGCCATCCCATAAGCAGATGCTTACTATGCAAAGCCATTTTGATGAACAAACAAGTTTATTACAATAAAAAGGTAAATTGAAAAATCAAGAAACATATTATATGAATATTGCTGGTAGTGCGGTATTTAGTGTCGTCAACCTTGCAAATCTTCAACAAAGGAAGCCGCTTGGCACAGGTATACCTAGTGGTCATCTGAGCTGATTTAGCCCTGTACCCACGTGGTACCACCCTGCAGGTAGGTGGGGGAGGGGGGGGGGGAAATCCCATCTACCACGCTGCTCTCTTACGTCGATATTTGCAAAAGTTTAGCAAATATGTCGTGTTTGGTATCGTTTTCGTATGAAATTGAAATTGAAATTGTTTATTGAAAAATAATTGATTTACATAAATATTTACAAAATAGGGCCTTAAACTAGAGGTTGGTACCTATTAGTATAATTCAAGGACGAGGAATTCATTTCTGGAACAACATTTTCACTCGTTCATAGAAAATAAAATCTGTCAAGTGCGAGTCGAACTCGCACACGAAGGGTTCCATACCATGTCGTACAAGATTTAACACTATGAATTTTTTTTTGTAATACTTTCGTAAAGGTAACAACAGAGGCGCTATAAAAAAACAAAGATTTGTAAAGAAATTGTCTAATTTTAATGAAAAAAATTTTATTTTTGATAGTCATACAGATATCTATTATTTCTTACTTATTATTTTTATACATCCCATCGCACTATGAGAGTGAGGGAAGAGAGAGTGCACTTGTGTCTGCGCACACACTTGTCTTGTGCACTGTAATATCTCCCGCGCCGAAGGCCAGTCTCCGTTGAGATTGGCCGCCGTGACCGAATATTTTTACACCAATAATTTTTCTCAATATGAAATTGTATCCACAACGGTTTAAGGTAACTGAATAGTACACTGTATGTGCCAGCATTCATTTCAATGTTACTGAATATATTGTCTATTGGAGTGTAGTTTTAACATGAAGTACACACATCAACACCGTCTAGGGATACTTTGAAAAAAGTCGATAAAGTTCTTAAACTCAAAAAATACTGGCCGGTTTTAAAATCTTGTGAAGAAAGTTTATTTTGTAGACCTTTTTGGATGATCGAAATTTAAATGATGGAAATAGTATATGCTGCCATGATAGTAGGTACTTACTAATTCCATGTCATTACTCCGACTATTAAATAGTTATCTGTGGAATTTATATCGCATAATATTAGCATGAAATACAAAATTATTACTTTAAGTTGCAGAAAATCGCCAATATTATATAAAATAAGTTATGAATCGGCGTTGTTAGTATTTGTTGATTATAAACAGTATATGTTACATGATACACACAAGTTTCAAATTCCTAATTTGTTTAGTTGTTGATATAGAGCTCGTACAAAAATGGTCTAAAACAGACAACTTCTACGGCCCCCTAATTCATCATTTTTGAAGATAAAAACAAATAAAAATTATATTTATTCTCTACTCGATGAGCTCTAGAAAATGATACCCCACATGCCAGGGTCAGATTATTTTTTTTTCAAAATTCAATTTTATTGTATGGCGACCCCCCTTTAATTTTTAATTTTATTATTTGTTGCTCTTGCGGCAATAGAAATGCTCAATCTGTAAAATTTTCAACTGCCTACTTATTACGGTTCATGAGATAGAGCTCGCTGACAGACAGACGGACAGCGGAGGCTTATGAATAGGGTTCTGTTTGTCACCCTTCGGGTACGGAACCCTAAAAAAGGAGTTCGGCGCAAAAAAAGAAAAATAAGAAATAAAAATTCTTACAAAATCTATGCCTACAATTAAACCACGAGATTATGCTTTATAAAAAAAATAGTTATTAATAGCCCTGTTTATCTAAAATATATAAAAATAGTTTGGAAAATCCAAAAGTGCACGCCTCATACTTATCACTCATTCATAAACGAAAAAGAAATTCAAAACATAGTTTAAAAATGAACAATTTATCACTTTTCATGAAGTCGTAATGTCAACGACTGACAAAGATATTTACTTGGCGGTTGCTAGGCAACTTACGGACAAAGGTTGAAAATATTTAGATAAAGATATTATATTTTAGTTAGTATTTTATTAATTATAATAAAACTACTTTGAATAAAAGAGCCATTTTCAATAGGGTTCCTTCAACGGCTGAAACGAATGTATAAAAAAAAAATTGACTCAATTAATTGATTTTATCGCAAGCTACAATGTTTTCAGGGTTCATAAATTGACGGACAGGAATTTATTTTCAACTATTTTTATGCTTTTTCAATTTCTGCTGCATTAAATCCATTGTTAAAAAGTACAGTATTAATCTCCATTTAATCATCTATACAATGGTATATCAATTAAGTAGGTTCTGTGTACTAGCAGGAGTGTAACAATAAAAACAGTTACAGAAATGGGGCAAAAAATATTTTTCGATCGTAGAGCACACTCTAATGCTTCGCATTATGAGTCGTGCAATAAACTTTTTTATTAGATTTAACTTGTAATTATGTAAAAAAAAAAAACATTTGTGTCGCGCGGCGGAGCTGCGATAGGAGGAGTGCGTATTTTGGATAGGATTTGGCACTTATTGTTTAATATTACACTGATTAAAATAGGTGATTTGATATCTAAATGTAGTATTCTTAAAAAAATATCTAGAGATAATTCATAATATTAAAACAAATATTTTATATAGGTAGTCGCTGAGATAACCACAATTCCAACTTATTTTAAACATGTGAGTTCAAATCGGTATTCCCATAATTTTACTTCAAGAGAGCGTTTTTATTTGTAAAAATAATAATGACGTAAAGAATAATAGTATAATTTTAGTAAATTAAGTGTAATAAAAAAATAACAAGATTTATTAATAGTTGCCGCTGCAGCCACAAATTTCAATCAATCTGCCTAGCCTTTTCCCAACTATATTGGGGTCGGCTTCCAGCCTAACCGGTTGCAGCTGAATACCTGTATTTTACATAGAGCGACAGCCTATCTGACCTCTACAACCCATTTACTGGGTAACACGATACCCCTTGGTAAGACTGGTTGTCAGGCATTCGGGCTTCTGACGACCCGTAACGATTATCAATGATCCACGAATACGGCAACGGCTTAATGTGCTTTCCGAGGCAGAGTCTCAGTATTTAAATATGGTCACCCATCCACGGACCAACCGCACAGCCACACAGTTCGATGCACCTTATTTCTATTTTCAAACAATTGCACCTTCCTGCTCATTTTTTCTTGTTAATTCCATGCAAGCAACGGCTGCTGGTGGTAGGGTGGTCCATACAGGCTCCCATATACCATAATTTTTGGCCCAACCCGAGTCAGTAGGAAACGACCGGTCTTGTAGGTTCTGGTTCTAAAAGATGACCCTATATCTATGTCCTCCCTGATGATCCGCTGGCAAAAATATGGTTCCGCAGGGCGTCTTTGGTTGATGGTAAATTCTGTCTGGCCTTTTTGTATTTGTAAATAGTAATTTTCTACACTGGTTGGTATCAGTGCATGAGCACGATCTAAAATTAAATAAATGTTACACTACATGCATTCCAACAATTCCAACCACCACTTAAGTTACTTTTCATACAAAGCAATGAGAAATCTTTCTAATATTGGCAAAGCCTGCTTTACATTTCTTTCTTTAGCATATTAAAATCCCTCCGTTGCAGTTGAATAAGCACCCCAACCTTCGAAAGCTCTTTTTTCCCTTTACCAACAAAAGAAGAAACAGTATCACTAGCAAACCTACCAGAAAAAGGCGTGAAAGAGTGGAAATACTTCTGCGTTTTCAAGTCCTAAAAGAAAATAAATTTACCTGTATCTGAATTACTTTCAGATTTTAAGCTCTCAAAAACAAAACTAGAGAGAAACATGGCACCGGACAAAGAAAACGTGTCACCTCTTCCATTCTTACTAAAATTCTGAAGGGTTGGGCAAATTTCCGTAGGGATAATTCCAACAAACAGGATTTTTCAATGCCTAACTCTTCAGTGCCAAGCTACAGAATTTATAGATGGCAAAGAATTTTATGTGACAGACGAACCGATAGTTCTCAGTAACCGTAACAGTAAACAAGCACTGGAACCATGCAACCATCAGGAAGCAGACACGCGCATAATGGCACAGCTTGAGGAATCATTTGTTTCTCCCGTGCTATGCTATTGCAGCATCGTTGGGTAACCCAAATAAATATAATATATTTACACTTTAAAATCAGAAAGTAATTCAGGTACCTACATATAAAACTATTTGCCATATTAGGACCAGCAGAAAAGGCAGAAGTATTGCCAATCTTCCACGCGTTTTTCGGGTAGTTCTTCTAGTGATGTTTCTTCTTTTGCTGGTAAAGGGAAAAAAGCGCTTTCGAAGGTTGGGGTGCTTATTCAACTGCAATAGAGGGACTTAAATATGCTAAAGAAGGAAATGTAGAGCAGGCTTTGCAATATTAAAAAGATTTCTCATTGCTTTGTATGACAAGTAACTTAAGTGGTGGTGGGCTTTGGTGATTTGAAGTGATTTAACTTATTGTTGGAATGCATGTCATGTAACATTTGTTTTATTTTAGATCGTGCACATACACTGATATCAACCCGAGTAAAAAATTACTATTTACAAATACAAAAAAGGACAGAGAGCTGGAGAATTTACCATCAACCAAAAACCCGCCCATCGGAACCATATTTTAGCCATGCGGATCATCAGGGAGGACCTATCGGGAGAACATAAATATAGGATCAAAACTTTTTGAACCAGTACCTACAAGGCCGGCCATGTCCTGCTCCCTGGGGTTGGCCCAAAAATAATGGCATATGGACCACCCTACCTCCAGCAGCCGTTGCTTGCATGGAATTAATAAGATGTCTAATGCAAACAAAAATGCACAGTTAGGTGCAATTGTTAGAATTTTTTTTTTTCGAGGTTAGAAATTTATGTGTAAAGTCCACTATATTGAATTTATGGAGAATTTATATAGCCTATGTCACCCGGACTATTATTACGAATCTATTGATACCTCATTCATCAAAATCGGTTCAGTAGTTTAGGCGCTACGGTGGAACACACGTAAAAGCAAACATACATACATACATATATACATATATACATACATACATACATACATACATACATAGACTGCTAAAATCATAACCCTTCCTTTTGGCTTTGCCGTAGTCGGGTAAAAAAGGGAATAATGTGCATGGAACTGTGTGGCTGCAGCGGAAACTGTTAATTAATGTTGTTATTTTTTATTACACTTATTTACTAAAATAATGCCTACTATTATTCTTTACTTCGTTATTATTTTTACAAAAAAAAAAACGCTCTTTTGAAGTAAAATAATGGGAATACCGATTTAAAGTCCCATGTTTAAAATAAGCTGGAAACATGGTTATTTCAGTGACTATATAAAGTATTTGTTTTAATATTATGAATTATCTTTAGATATTTATTTAAGAATACTACATTTAGATATCAAATTAAACAATAAGTGCAAAATCCTATCCAAAATACGCACTCCTCCTATCGTAGCTTCGCCGCGCGACACAAATGTTTTTTTTTTTACATAATTACAAGTTAAATCTATTAAAAAAGTTTATGTTTATATATTCTAGAAGGGCTATTTATAACTATTTTTTTTATAAAGCATAATTTCGTGGTTCAATTGTAGGCATAGATTTTGTAAGAATTTTTATTTCTTATATTTCTTTTTTTGCGCCGAACTCCTTTTTTTTCTATGAACGAGTGTAAATGTTGTTCCAGAAATGAATTTCTCGTCCTTGAATTATACGAAAACGATACCAAACACGACCTATTTGCTAAACTTTTGCAAATATCGACGTAAGAGTGCAGCGTGGTAGATGGGATTTCCCCCCCCCCGCCCCCACCTACCTGCAGGGTGGTACCACGTGGGTACAGGGCTAAATCAGCTCAGATGACCACTAAGCGGCTTCCTTTGTTGAAGATTTGCAAGGTTCTAGTACAAATCATGACACTAAATACCCCACTATGGGGCAAAAGCACTAGGAAGTGGTGAAGGGTGGGCATTTGGGCATCTTACATGTCATTTTGACGTTCAAAAAGTGCTGATTCTCAGCCTAGTTTAAATAAACGACTTGTGATTTGATTTGATATAAACTCAAACTCAAAAATCCAAATTAAAAAAAACAATCCGTAGCAGCTAAGCCCTACTGACGGCGGCGCCCGTTTACGAACATGACGTATGGATCAGCACCATTCAGCTCAACCATTTTGAAGAGAACTAAATGATCCAACACATACGCTACCCTCAGCGAAACATTTGGGTGAGCATGACATACTCTAAGCCGCCAGGGCCAATTCAGTTAATCAAAGACGTACCCCGTAATGGTAGCGTTGTACTTAAAAAAAAATGTACAGTTAGCAAGAAAATGGGCAGTTTTACAAAAACTTTTTTGATGCCAATCGATCTTGTTTCTTCTAAGGATTAAAAAACACTATAGTGTTTTTTGTACTGGACCAGCTGAGGTTTGAGTACTAGAAAAGTCAGAAATCGTAAAAATCTTTTCCCATTCATTTCGGGGGAAATGAGACTCCAACCTACAACAACAGACTGGTCGAACATAAACAAAACAATTGAACTTCTTTCGACCGAATACGCGTTATAATTTTATTTGCTTTATAAAAATAATTTAGACAGTTCGTTGCTTTTGAAAATACTTTTTCTATAGTAAGTCTGAAAGTTTTAAATTATTTCAGGTCATTTTTTTCATGTCGGAAATCACAAGTGCTGCAACTGCATATAAATAAAAGTTGTTGTGTTGTTGTTCTTAAAGCAAATAAAATTGTAACGCTTCGTTCGAAGACATTTTCTTTTCCGGCTAGTCCATCATTAAAAGTAATTTGGAGTTTCTTTCCTACGAAAAGTAGATCTATTCCCATCCAATACCAAGAGGTAATACCATTTGGTATTAGTTTATTTCCGAATTTATTTTCTATTCCCAACGAGTACCACATTTTTTTAAATAAAAAATCTATTACTAACGAATACCAAAGCGTGACTTTTTGTACACTCAGCTACACAAAGTTCAAGAAGTTTTTGCCAAAAACATTGTTAAGTACATTAAAAGTTGATTATTTGTGATATTTTATAATTTTGTTAGATTTTTTGTACTTTAACTATTCGATTTTTTGCCAAATTTTAAGGTGATTTATTACTAAGATACGCAATTATATGTGATTTATTTTCAAAACCTAATCTTGATTAAACATTACTTAAAATCAGTCAAAGCATTTTAATTTTACTGAACCTGACTGTATCTGATTTCTTCAAACTTGTTTTGGTATTGGTTTTAAAATGTGGTACTCGTTGGGAATAGAAAATAAAAACGGAAATAAACTAATACCAAATGGTATTAGCTCTTGGTATTGGATGGGAATAGATCGAAAAGTATGGAACAACCTTTTTTGACTTTTTTAGTACTCTAACTCACTTACTTGGTCGATTCCTCTCTGTTTATGTAGGCAAGGAGCATTCTGCCCCTAAAACCATCCCAGCCCGTGTGCCTCAGGGTTCGCTAGTGGGGCCATACCTCTTCATACTTTACCCGAATGACTTACCTAAACAGGCTCACCCACAACTTAAATTGCTTATTTTTTTATTCTAATTCAGTTAGACCATGCTTAACTTACGCAGCACCTGTATAATATAATAAACTCTAACTCTCTAAAATACAATAAACACCAAACGATCCAAAATTGCGCACCATTTCGCACAAACCTTAAAACATTACAAAGTATAAAAAAAGCAAATTTAAGATTTTATATTAAAAATTTCACGTAAATACCTGCATAAAAACACAGCACACCTAATATCTGCAATTGGTAAAAGCATACTAAGTACATTGTCTTACGCACGCACGCACAATCGATACCGACTGGGCCCCCATCACTACTTCCTCCGTGACGTATCATGACGATAGCTCGCTCAGTACAGCATGACCAGCTTAAGTGTGCAGTTCACGGTGGCGCTACTAGTCAAGGAAAAATGCAACAGCATGACTAATTCGGACATTAATTTTTAGTTCCGTGTTTTGCCGCCTGCACAGATAAGTTGCGCTAGATACGCGCTGTACCCGACGCCGCTTGACGGGCCGTATATTATGTAAGATTCTTGCGCGGACTACTTAACTTATTTTAATTATTATAATAAAGTTTACAATTTGTAACTCAAAAATTTATTAATAATATTTGGGTCCATACTAAGACTTGCACATAGTTAATTCATGTCAACGCTAAACTATAATTATAAAAAATTTGTTTTAATATTTGTAAAGGCGAAATAATAGCCTATCTAACAAAATTACGATTTGTGTACAAATAGAATAAGATCATTTAGTAAAATCATTGAAAGAAACTTTTTAGTAATAAAGACCTTGAAAAATCAATGAAATCAAAATCATAAAACCTCAGTTTGTCCAATAGGGTCTTTGTTCCTTAAAAGAAACAGGATCGATCGATTGGCATCAAAGAAAGTTTTTGCGAAACGGCCCATTTTCTTGAAGACTGTAATTTTATTTAACATCCTGTGAATGCAGATCAAAATGTCTCGAAATTTAAGCACGAACCTAAAACCATTTTCTTGAAGCTACAACAGTTAAGGCCTTACTGCCCCGTCTCAAAAATCCTCCCTGTATACAAAAAAGAGGAAAGGACCCAATATCGAGCCTTGTGGAACACCAATTTTTACTTTTAAAACGAATGAATTACACCATATATTTGAACTTGCTGTTGTCTATAGCTTTACTTGCTACCGAAAGATACATCTGTATTGTTGATACTAAGAAACTTGTACTCACCCCAAGACAAAGAATTCGCCAGCCCCACGCACAGCACTACCAACGCCACCACCTTCTGCGTTCTACACATATTGTACCCCTTGAATACAAAGTTATTGAATCTAACTAGAAGTGGATGGTGCGTCCACTCCTGGTGATCGCTCGTGGTATATTAAAGAAAATACGGTACTTCCTTAAACATGAAACAAAAAATAGGTATATTTTATTATTATATTTAGTTAATTAAAGGGTATACCTATCAATAGCAAGAGCTCTTAATAACAAGGGCTCCCTGATAAGAGCTGCTCTTATTAACCGCTTGTTATTTAATTGGATGCGTCCCTGAAAATACGAGCGCATGGTAACCATTTTTCCCTGTAACCGACCTTACTCATTTATATAGTCCCTTCTTATAGAACTATTAATGTAAGTACAGATTAATATATTAATATGAAATACAAAGTTGAACATACTTATAAAAGTTAAACAACCTAAAACAGATGAACCTAAAAGTGTGAATTCTGTTGAAAGTTCTAGCAGAAATACGAAAGGCTTTCGAAACTATTGCCGCGTTTGTGCCTGCCCCTACCTTCCCCAGTGCTAACCCGATTAGTGTAGACATATTATTAGAGCATCAACTAATCATTAGTATATCAGCCACTTGAGTCACTGCACCAGTTGTATGAGCCACTTCAGTTACTGCATCAGTTGTATGAGCCACTTGTGTCACTGCACCAGATGCATGAGCCACTTGAGTCACTGCACCAATTGTAGAGCCATTTGTGTCACTGCACCAGTTTTACGGACTAAGCGATATGTTAGGAAATACTGAACAAAACCTAGATTCTACTTATTCACGGCGGCGGCGGTTAAAGTGGAGCGATCGTGTTTTGTTTTAATTTCATACCGAAAATAACTCATTTCTTTTATGGCGATCGGTGTTTTTTGAGGGTTCCGCAAGGCTGTATCTTTTGAACCATAATTTGAAGGTAGACACTTAAAATGTTCACACTGTGTACTACTATAGCTGCCCTACTACCTTGTTACTTCTAGTGTAAATGAAGAGGTAGAACTTATTAAGTAGAAATAATTACCTACAACAACACTAAAAACAAACTGTAAGAACTCAGTTTAATTATATTTTTATATCGATTAGGCTAATTAATGATAATGTCCTCGATTTGAGAACTAAGCTCTATGATTTTAATCAATATACGTACCTTATTCAAGAAATCCAAAAACACTACGGTGTCTTTTTGGATTTCTGGTAAATATTCAGTTATTTTAGTACCTAATAGTAATATATTATGTATACATCGATATAGGTGTTGTGCACTGCAGATTTTAGCATGTACATATCTTCGAAATAAATCTGTGTCTAAATCACTTCTAAAATTATATGAACTGACAGAAGGATATGTCTCCATTTAAAACTTCTACAATCCTTACTTACATTCATTACAAACGAAGTCAGCTCCTATTATTAGACGAGATTCAGATATTATCAAAAAACTTTATAAACCTGAATGCCCTGAATTACATATTGAAACAGCAATACAAAACAGCCATAAAAAACCACTATCTTCAATTCACATACGAATACTTAGCCTAACATTAGGGTTACCCCACACGACAAAAACTCGCGATCATCACTCACCCGCTAACGTGTCGTGTCGCGAATGTTCAGCGTAAGGGCGACATTTGTTATGCGCGGTGATGCATTGCGCGTGCGCCGCTTCTGACCGACGGCATTTATCGTGGACCGAACGCGACTCACCTTTAGACTTTGGAAGCGTGGAATATGAGAGTGGAGCAGGAAGGATATTGAGTGGTACTTTGAAAAGTGAAGGAAAGTAAAATCGGGTCATTGGTGTTTTCTGTTGTCTATAAATCTAGTTACCAATTCCAATACCAAAGGTGGACTAGGATAAACATATTCATAAAATACAACAGACGACGTATATTTATTAACCAACCTGCTTTATGGGTCGATTTTTTAATCCTCAATTTTTCAAAATGTCAAATATACGTTTTATTTATATTCTTGTCTAACACGTTGAATACTGTATCTGCATCTCGTTTGCACATGATAGTGTGAAGTTGTTTAACAAAGATCTCAGCTAACTATTCTTCAGTTATTATACGATAGAAAATTTTTAAATTATTCTTCGCCTGATAAACAACCAGATAATTTTATATGCTAGATAACTATTCAACGATTTAACTGAGGATTGAAAAGTCGACCCTAACTGTTCTGAAAGAGTCATAAAGAACCCAGTAAGAAATGGACACCTCTCAACGATGCATCCTCAGGATGTCGATTGACTTGTTGCGAACCCGGACACGACGTGTTGCTACGACAAGCACCGAACGCAAAGTTACACATTAAGTAAACATATTGATCTTAAGATAATTTGTCATCATTACTCATGCTCATCGTATAAAATATTTTCGGGAGCTCTACTATTTCCAAATCCATAGTTATGGCCGAGTATTTCCACCCTTCCTATGCCTACCATTGATCCAACTTTTGACGTGTAAAAATGTTTGTACAAACCTACTTACAGAAATAAAATCAATTATCATTTATTTATCATTAACTGTTGTAACAAAAGCAAAGCGGAATTTAAAAAAAATATCCTTTTTTGACACACTTATGTAATTGGGGATAAAAAAAAAATTGCAGGGAAACGTCACAATCATAAAAATTGCACGTGATTATTATTCTAAGCCTGTTATTTTTCCACTGTGTGCCATATAAGGGACATAATTAACAGCAATCTGTACTTACACAAAGCGTGTATAATAATATCTCTATATAAATCCTTGCTTCTCCCTCACATAACCCCATCCTCCTCGACCGCACGCAGGCTGCGCCCGCGCAGGTGTCGCCGCTATCGACCGACCATTTTTACGCACACCCACCTTTGACACCGCTGTCCGCGCCTGGGAATCGAACCCACATACTTTACGGATGAAACGGGAAAGTTATCTATCTTCAGTTCTTAACTCTCGGTTATCCTAAGATGGGTAATTTGCACGTGTGTATTTGATGCTGCATTATTTATTGCACGACTCATAATGAGAAGCATTAGAGTGTGCTCTACGATCGAAAATTTTTTTTTGCCCCATTTCTGTAACTGTTTTTATTGTTACACTCCTGCTAGTACACAGAACCTACTTAATTTATACACCATTGTATAGATGATTAAATGGAGATTAATACTGTACTTTTTAACAATTGATTTAATGCAGCAGAAATGGAAAAAGCATCAAAATAGTTGAAAAAAAATTCCCGTCCGTCAATTTATGAACCCTGAAAACATTGTAGCTTGCGATAAAATCAATTAATTGAGTCAATTTTTTTTTATGTATGCGTTTTAGCCTTAGAAGGAACCTTATTGAAAATGACCCTTTTATTCAAAGTAATTTAATTATAATTAATAAAATACTAACTAAAATATAATATCTCTAACTAAATATTTCCAACCTTTGACTTGATGGCCGTAAGTTGCCTAGCAACCGCCAAGTAAATAATCTTTGTCAGTCTTTGACATTACGACTTCATGAGAAGTGATAAATTGTTCATTTTTGTTAGAAACTATGTTTTGAATTTCTTTTTCGTTTATGAATGAGTATTATGTATGAGGCGTGCACTTTTGGATTTTCCAAACTATATTTATTTCTGTATGTGAAAGACAAAAGTAATCATACTTTTGCAATGGAATACAGTAAAGAAGAGAAAAGCATAAGTTATTTCATGTTTTCGTATACATATGAGATGTAGGTATCGGTGTGAGTGTGTATATGTTGGCATAATACTTTGTAATACTAAAATTAATTCTAAGTTACTAACTTACTGATTTTAACCAATTTTTATTTTTGAATAATTATTTATTTATTAGCTGCCCGTCCCGGCTTCGCACAGGTAGCACTAAATACTTATCTACGGCTACCTACCCTACCCAACCTACCTTACCTACCCAACTTATCCTACCTACCCTACCTAGCTACCCTACCTACCTACCTACCTACATATCTACCTACCTACCTACCTACATATCTACCTACCTACCTACCTAGACCTACACCTACCTATAACTTTGTCCTGAGAATAACGAACACAAAAAAAAAGAATTATCCAATTGGGTGCAGCCGTTCACGAGTGATGCCGTGACCTAGGGAAATAGGGATACTTTTTATATAATTAGATTTCATTTTTGTTTATTTTAGTACTTAGATTTTTCGATCTTTACAATCCGTGTGATTTCCCATCAGCAAAATGTACTAACTTCCATAGATACATTTATCCCTTATACAACCCCTTTAATGAATGAATTTTAAAGAATCCTTCCAGAATTCTTATTTCTTACCTTGCGGGTGAAACCACGGGGCGCAGCTAGTGTATAAATATAAACAAATTCTGCATGTTCGTTAGAAAGAAAGAAAAATATTTTATTTGGGACACGCACAGGAAATACAAACAGTAATTGTAAAACATATTAAAAAAAAATAAAACGGAGTATTTAAAAATGCACAAATTATAACGACCTGTGCGAGGCCAAAAAGGCTATCTATCTCAGCATAATGCTGCAATATAAAAAAATAAAAAATAAATCCACAGCGCTGGTATTCTGATAGATGTTGGTAAGCGTATCTCTTGAGAGCGGCTGAAACGATTTGGCAATTTTTTGTTCTATAATATTTGTATTTGTCGGAATTATTTTTGTATGGGAAGATAATTGGAAAAGTTGGTCGAAAATTAAAAAAATCGTGAAAACTGAAAGTGCTTTATCTATGGAATTTCTGTATGAATTATTGTCGTATCGTTTTATCGAAATAGCAGTTCTAATGCTAGCCCGGCTAGATTAATATTGTCTTTAAATGACCCTCATAATTCTGAAATGTAATAAACACACTGAAATTCCTCATTAACCCTCATAAAGAAATCAAGAGCCTATAGAAAATTCCAGACAAAACGTAAACATTGCGTTTTATGTGGTTCTGACCTTTGACCATACGCAAACACATCAAATTAGAACCTATTTAAGAAAATATGAAATGGTCCCTGTAAATCTTTAAAAACTATTCGCATTATGGTATGTGCAGATAGAGCAGCAAAATGCTCGAGCATACTCGACCATGCTCGAAAACGCCACAGGGATGCATTCCTTGCATGCTTTGTTGAACACCATTTCAGTTGTGAATTAGGTTATTAGCAAATTCAATGAAAAACTGCTTGATTATTTTGCTGCTATGTCTGCGCTAACCCTTAGTTATCTCCAAAGAAGCATTTAACCTGTAAACGTGAATAGCGAGCAATTAACACTTACAGATAGTTTACAGTTAAATAATGATTAATAATTTTATTGGGGCTATCATGTTTGCAATAACGAAATAAGTACATTCAATAATTATCGTTTTTATCGTCCATCTTATGTTCAACTTAACCGTCTTCGGAGGGTTATTTCCAATTGATCTCTAATGCATTACCAACGAAACTTTGGATGATTTTGAATATAAAACCTGGTAAGATTTTCATTTTAAATGTGAAGAACAGCTGAGGGCTGACTGTGTAAGGTCCCGGATATACGAACCTAAAAACATCAGCAAGGATCTTTTAATGCTTTGATGGTTCGCTAACCATTGAGGAGCAACGCACAATTTAATTGAATCTTGTGAAGTCGACACCTGAGTTCCCATAGTGTGGTCCAAAAAGTCCAAGAAATTGAGCTCTTAAACATAGTTTTACAAACATAAATCCTATTTCGGATTAACTGGAAACAAACCGCGCCGGGTGGGCAGAGGCATTAACGCTCTAGGTTGGATCGTAAAGTCAATTCCATTTTAAATGATGTTACTCGAAAAGGTATTTGATACGTTACTATATTTCGAAAATTATTGTTTCCTAGGGAAGACAATACGATGCTTTAGTAATGGCCAGGTCTTAAAGCTAACGGGTTCCCCCATTAGACAATAATAACGTCTGTTTTGTGGAATTTGAAAGTGTGGGGTCGATTTTCCCTGACTTTTAAAGGACTTTTGAAATTAGAAACATTAAATGTACTGTGAAGTAAATCCAAAATGGCGATGTGATCGTATCGAACGGGAATGGTTCTATGGTTTTGTATGGAAGCGACACGTGTGAATCAAGATGCTTTAAAACCTTAAAAGCTTTACATTGTTGTTGGAAATACATGGTGTGGCCACATTGTATAGACACAATGTCACGTAATAGTTACTTCACACTTGGCAACGCGTAAGATTTTATATGTTTTATTGTCATAATATGCCAGAACGGGTAAAGCCTTCTTTGGCAAATATGACGAAAATCATTTGGGTCTATATTTATAAATGTTGATTGCTATGTACGTATCGTAAGTTTACTTAATAATTCAGTTTGATGAGAAAGAAAATAAAGATAACGAGCGTTATTATGAACATTGAACTAGACAAAATTATAGCTATCGCAGAACAGACCTGGATAGGGCGAAAATCAGAGTGGATGGCATAAAAGAGTAAAGCGACCCATTAATAAACAAAAATGTAGGTTAATATTAAAAACCTTTACTTCTTTTAATAATAAACATCTCACGAATCATATACAGACTAGCATAGAATCATGTAACAAAAAGGTATATCGGATAATAACACAAATCATCTAATAACAAAAGACAAAGCCAAAAACCATTCGATAAAAAAAGTTCCCGTTCCGAGCCACACGTCACTAAAGATCGGTACACAGAGATATCGATTATTTTAGATCGTGTTAACACGAATATCAATAATAATAACACGACAATGCTCGGGAATCGATTACAATCGAGAGAATCCATTCGAACGGATGTAACATTATATTCGTCGCGATAAACGATTGTTTCAATTTATCCGATTTTATAATCGATGGTGCTGCTCGATTCGGGTGTCCGCGCGCTTCGTGGAACGTTTCGTTTTTGACGTTTTAGGGTTAATTAAATTTATTTTCATATCACTATCTTGACCTGTATATCTTGGAAAAAATTTAATCTTGCATTCCATTTTATTGGTTGAGACATTTTTCATAATAAAAGCAACATTTGTTTGTCTTATTTTTTCGGTTCTAAACTAGGGATAGGTTTCAAGGTCAGAAAAGACATAGATATGTGGTTTTAAAATCACACCTGTTCGTAAACAATGATATATTGATCGGAACAATCGAAACAATCGGAATGGATATACTCGTACATAATATCTGTTGATCATTTTTTAATAAAAGCCTGAGCTTAAGGTGTTTTTTTTTTATTTTGATCTAGTAAGCCATGGTTTCGATTTTTTATTTTGATCTAGTAAGCCATGGTTTCGTAAGGAAGTGACATTGAAGATCTGTTTTGAAGAAAACGTAAGGTTATATTTTTGTTTGACCTAAACTCTAGAGAATATAAACAAAAAGAATGAAGAAAATATCAATAATGTCATTATGCAATAAAATTAGGGAAGCCCCCTAATTTTATTGCATAATGACATTATTCGGCAGAATACGATACCAAATCAAAGCACCAAAACTATGATGAAAATACTATAAATCTCATTGGAAAATCGTCCTTACAAAAATAAAAGGAAAATTTCCCAGCTACAAAGATCCGTTTCAACTTTGTCACTAGCAATAAAATCAAGAACTACGCAAATTAATTAACTAAAGGCTACGAGAAACAAATAAATGATAAAAAGCCGAGTTAACACCGTTTTCTCATTCTCATATAAATACGAGCGACATTTGAGCTCCGTGCTACATCGTGGTACGAAACTGGCCATAAGTATGAAAAATTTATAAATAATCATTGGTGTAAATCGATGTAAATAATATTATTTCATAACCGAAGGCTTCCGCGACTTGTCTTTGCAAATTATTGCGAATAAGTTCTATACTACTAATAGCAGTGGATTTGCTTTCAATTGTTTTATATTATTTTCGTCAGCATAAAACTGTATTAACTAACACTATTGAAAAAGTTCAAATAAGACCAGGATGAAAATGATGAAAACTTATTTTCCTCTAAGCACGCAATAGTCATAAAATTGCCATCACCACAACTAGTTAAAATAACAAAAATACAATGAAATATCGGTCAGCTAAATCACTGACCTTAAAACACTGAACTTGAATGAAAACCCAACAAAACACACAAACCGACAAAATTAATCCCACAAACAATATTAATATATCGATGTCTTGTAATTTAATACGATGCAATAATTATCAAAAAATATGCATTAGTTGGGCAGTCGCCCAAGAGGCTGGGCAGCCCATAAATTAGTTTATTTAATTATGAATTTCTTTAAGTACGATTAAAGATATATTTGTACAACCTGACTCGGTCTGCACAGGTCATATGTAACACGTAACGATTTTATTTCTTTTATAGTTTGCACAGAGTAGTGTTGCGTGAATGATGAATGGGGTTAATACTAAACACATCATTGGGATTAGTGATTGATATTTATATTTTATTAGCAATAGAATAGTTTACGTTTTTTTTTTTAAATTATCATGCATCTAAAAATCTTACCTTGAGAAAAAGTTCAGATTTAAAGTTAGAAAGTTCACAGTATTTTTTTTAATACGTTTTTCTAAGTATAAATATTTTTTGTGAGGATTTACGTACTTATTGGGAAACATAAAAAATATTGTGACCACAAGAAGATTAATCGTCATCTGCCTAGCCTTTTCCCAAATATGTGGGGTTTTCAGTCTAACCGCATGCAGCTGAATACCAGTATTTTACATGGAGTGACTGCCTATCTGACCTCCACAACCCAGTTACTGGGTAATACGATAAGACTGGTTGTGGTTCCGTGCTTTCCGGGACAAGGAGCGGTCTTGGTATGTAAAGATGATCACCCATCTATGGACCAACTGAGGTAAGCCTAGCTTAACCTGATCGATCGACACGTGCGGCTGTACTTAGAACAATTTTTTTTTTTTAACGAGTTTAATTTATGTACTACATGTGTTATACATGTAGTACATAAATTAAACTCAATAAGAATTAAAAAAAAATATATACATATATTTATATATTACACTTGTACTCGCTTAAATGCAACTATTTAACTAAATAATGAGAAGATTATTTATGCCAACATGATAAATAAACTCAAGAGCGACGTTATTTAGCACAAAGTCAAGTCCATCAGACAAACACAGTCTCTGCATCCACACACTACTCTGTACCGATCTCGACGATCGGCCGAACTCGGGCGTCTCCGCGATCGTAGCTCGAGATAACTCCGTATAAACATTATAAATTATATTTATTGCATTATATTTGGGCACGGCCGATATTTGTACGCTTCTATCAAAGCGCGCCCTCGGCGAAAGTTATCGATTTTCATTCGGTATCGGTTAAGCGATGTATTGATTTCATTTGTATCGATTTGAGAATGATGATTTGTTGAATAGAGTCACGCTTATGATTCCTGGATGTGTTTCATTGGTTTAGGTCTAAAACTAATAGAATGGCAAATGGAGGTAGTATTTGGAATTACATAATTATTATAGAGCAGTGGTGGTCCAGTGGTAACGGCCCCGACTTACGAGTTGTAGGTCGTGGGTTCGAACCCAAGCAGGCGCTTTACTTTGTGTAAATAATTTCATCACCACTGCTCTCAAAACGTTGAAGGAAAACATCGTGAGGAAACCGGCATGTCTTAGAACCAAAAAATTCGAAGACGTATGTGACATCTACCAACCCGCACTGGGCCCGCGTGGTAGATTACGGCCCACTCCCTCTCACAGAGAGGAGGCCTGTGTCCCAGCAGTGAGAACATTAATAGACTGATGATGATGATGATGAATTATTATTCTATCGAGTATCACGACGGGATTCCATTTTCATTCTTTAAAAAAGGAGGTAATAAGACCTCTTTTTGGTGTGGAATATAGCGATCATTGGATAGGCTTCATTATTTTGGACTCGGCTCCATCTCAGAAATGTTTAAAAAACAAAGTGATAAATAATACTGACTTAGGTAGGTCCCAAAATAAACAGAACACAAACACACAGGTTAGTAGCCACCATCATTATCTGCCGATACAAGAAATATGACTTAATATATCCCAAAACAAATCACACATAAAGTTATCGTAGTCATCTCAATATTGCACTCAGCATTAAAAAGTACATAAAGATCTGCCAACGAAACTCTCGTCCACAAAGCCAATAGCATCAAAAAACAAATCCGTTTTGTTAAGGTAGCGCACATTAAGAGCAGTAGCTCAGTATAAACATCTACTATTGACACAGCATTAAGTATCACGGTAGTGTATTTACTCTGGCTGCTCAAAAACCCATCTTTTAAACGAACTCATAAGCTAATTACAACTTTGATGTCTTCGAAGTAGAGTTGGTATTTCAATGGGGGGTCATTAAAAGGGTTTCGTGTTAGTGAAAATTAATTGCAATGTATTGAGTTCCCATTATGCCATTAAGATTGTAATGAAATAGTTTGTTGTGTGGCGCCTGTCTCAATGGGCCTCTATTGATGACATGTTAGAACGAGCTTGACGTGAATGACCTTTTATTAGTATTTACTTTTCTATTTTATGAAGACAATTATTAGGATAGTAAATAAAATAGCTCAGTTTCATCTCAGCAAGTTATTTTTTACCTGCTACAAACTCAGTTTTCGCGCAGTATGAAGTCGGTAGTAATATGAATGCCAATCACATGTGCATGCACGTCTCTTCTTTCTTCATTGATTTCTTCTCTCTCTCCATTGCTTTACTATTCTAATCCCTCTTCAGTGATAGATTCCCAGTCCCATTCCAGACTCAGAGAGCCATGTATTCTACAGTCCGTGTAATGTTCAGCCGACAATTCTCACCTTGTTATTCGTAGTACATACCTCTGTTCTATCACCGTAACCCTCTAGTGTTATGTCTATACCACCACCTTAATCCCATCACCAACAGACTGACCTGATAACACCGCACGTACGATCCATCAAAGATTTTCCCACAACGTCAACAGGGCGATAGTTCCGACATAGAAATTTGTACCGGCCGTTGGTCAAACATTTGTCCAACATGTTTGTGGAGCGTGTTTGGCTCAACTAAAAGGCGTGACGGTTCGCCCAACGCCCCGCTTTAGTTGGCCGCGAGAACTCATCATTAATGACACTTGTGGTTCGATGACCTGGCTTTGGTTTTGTTTAGTCGTGTTACATGATGAATGTCTATGGTAGCCATAGTCTTCGAAGAGATGAAACAACAATTTGCTGTCTAGTCATCTAAGCTAACTTATTGATCTGACTGCATTTTATCTCCCATTTACGTTCATATTTTGACAATATGTTTTGGTGAACACTTGTAACCACTGAAATTCTCTCAAGTCGTCCAAAATAATAAAGATAAAGATATTTAGTTAGGATACCGCAACACAAAACATAATTTTAATTTTTAATTTAATTTAACGTATAAATTTAATTTAATTAGGAATTGGTGAAGGGCGGGCGTTTTAGGGGACTGTCTTATGTTTTGACGTTCGATAAGTGCTGATCCTCAACCTAGTTTTATTACATAACTTTAGAATTTTTGTTGCTGTAAAACCAAAATACACACATCAAAAGTGTCTAGGGATCAACATATATTTTTGCAATAACTTTTCTCCTGATTGATATTAATTAAAATTTTCTTTAAGGATTCATCAAATAAAGTGTTTTCGTTTGTCACAGTAACGATAAACCAAGTCACCTTTGCATTAATAAAGAAATTTGCCATTTTCCTAATAAAGGGATTTTTGACATTTGAACCACTAACATTAAAGTTCGAAAAAAAGACTGAAATAACAGTTTTCTTTAAAATTTTATTGGGTAACTTAAACAATTAATAATCCGTGTTTCTACCGCGAACACTAACAACACAAGAACATCGGTTTGGCATACTCAAAATGAGTTCATCCAAATCACGCTGTGGAATGGCCGCCCATGTTCGTTGCAACAACAAAAAAAGGTCTTCTTGCGACTGGATACCCTCCATATTCGGCAGAGCTCTTCTCTGTAGCATATCCCATGCATGCTCAATCGGGTTCAAGTCTGGCGACTGAGCAGGCCAGGGCAGGACATTGATGTTAGCTGCGGCGAGAGTCTGTCTTACAACTCTTGCGGTGTGCGGTCGTGCATTATCATGCATTAACTGAAATAAGGGACCGATTTGCACTTGTAGAGGAACGATGACGTCTGATACAATCGTCTCAGCATAAATTTGAGCGTTGAGGTTGCCTCTAATCCAAATCAACTCAGTTCTTCCGCCGATCCAAATACCCGCCCATACCATGATGGTTCCACCACTATAAGGATGGACTTCCTGGCAGGATTTTAATCGCTGTTGGCGTCCAGGGGTTCTCCAGTGTCGTATACGTCTTGTATCCGGTCTCATACCAAAACGAGACTCATCAGAAAAGCACACGAAACGCCATTGTTCTTCTGCCCAATTTCTGTGTTCAAGAGCCCATTGATATCGAATCCTACGATTGTGCATTGCTATAGGTGGTACCCGTAGCGGTCTTCGGGAATGAAGGTTCACTTCATGCAAGCGGTTTCTGACTGTTTGGTCGCTAATTAAGTTCCCTGAAGAGTGATGAAGCCTCACGGCTAACATCATGGCGGTTATTGTTGGAGCTCTTCGAGCTAAGATTTGAATGTATCGGTCTTGTCTCCGTGTGGTGCAGCGATACCGTCCTCCATGGCGCTCAGCCACGGTACCAGTGCTTCGGTAACGTGTCCAAAGTCGACTGATAACACTCTGACTTGTATTCAGAGCTAAAGCCACAGTACGTTGCCGGGAACCAGCTTCTATCATTCCCACGGCTCTGAGCATTTCTTCCCTGCTTAAATGACGTCGCTGCTCCATAATAACGTTGGTTTTAATCAGTAGTAGGGAAACAGTAGCACTAATAATGTCTTCAATGCGTTGTATGTTTTTATAGGGAAAATATTGACAGCTGATTTTCATCTTTTACTCGAATTTGATTCACAGTTCCTGATTCAAATTATGAAATGCACCAAAAAGGATCCATATAAATTTATAAAATCATAAATTTATTACAAAGCCACATCTCAATCTCAAGAAATCCGCATAAAAATGCTTGATCCCTAGACACTTTTGATGTGTGTATATTAGGGTTTATTTAAAAACTTTCCTTTAAGAGATGTTTGAACGACAAAAAAATATACTGCTAAAACGACGCACAACAATAAAACCACATTGATTCCAATAAAACTCAAGAAAGACAAAAAGTTATCTTACAAAACTACAAAACATTGCTTATTACCCTGGTATTCACATACCTATTACCAAAGCTGTTCAGTACCTACCTTCTTCAGTTAAGAAAGTATCCAACACAACTTTGTTTCTTTTACTAGGACTAACAATAACTCCGAATTACCTTTAAGTTTCGCAAAGGTATTTAAAACATTAACAACTGAAGTGAAATATTGTGCTGCAGGCTGTGCAGGAGATTTTCATCTATTTCCTGAACTATAATTAAATTCATTACTACAAGAATATGAGCCGGTCTCATGAGGCATACGGGGTAAAACAATTCGTTATGAATGAGTGTTGGGCTTTGAGAAAGGCGGTGTAGCAAGTAGTTTCAGACGAATTTATTGTAGAAATATTGTGCTGTAAAACAAGTAAATACTAGGCTCATGATACATACAACTATCTTAAGCTGACAACTAGAAAGGATTATATTATTTTTAACAGACTTGAAGAGAGGAAGAAGTCCTCAATGCTACCTATTAAATTTTTACACTTTAAGTATTTTATTCTTGACGCATTTACTAACAAAATATATACAAAAATAGCCGGAAATAATCGATTTTTATTTCCATGTGGTAAAGTCTACTTCAAAACAGATTATCTGAAAATTCAAAGTCCTCAGTTAAAATAAAAGAATTTTTGCAGTAAGATGGAACATCACATAACGAAATTTAAATAACATAATGATAATTTACAATAGCTCCCATATTCTCAAGAACAAGCGGAAAAGATCTCACATACCCTACCGCTGATTCCCTAGCCCCTACCCGTCAAACCCGGAATGCAATCATTCAATACACACGACAATATACAAGATCTAATATTTCCTGGACTTTATAGCCACCATTGTTTGTCTGAGTCCACACAAAGGACTCCTCAGCCAAGCACAGTTTTTGCCACCATCCTGCACTTCAAACTACTTTGACCCTGCACTAGACTCGTCCGAGCTGAGATATTTAGAATAGTGTTTCCAATTATTCAGATGTGGCATGTTGATCATTTCCGAGAATTACCCACTCTTTCAACAGTTTCAACCTTAGTTGCTGCCAAGTGACGACTTGCTGAAAAATAATCTAAAAAGAAGGAAAGGAAGGAAGAATTTGAATTTGAATTTGAATTTGAAAGGAGAGTCACATATAGGATGTAAAAAAACTCATCACGAAGCCGTCATCTACGCATTATTATTTTTGCATAAAGTAACTTGATGTAAGTTACTTTGTGCAAAAATAAATTGCTGGGATTACTTTTGTTTTTGGGGCAAAAATGTGCTGTTTACAGTACCTAGTGCAATGTAAAGGTACCATTTCGTACCCGACTGCAGAAGGCAACTGCAGGCGATATGTCGCCACGACACGACTGGTTCCTATGAATTTCTATGAAATACCTTCCATAGCTAGCGACACGTCGTTGGCAGCTACAGGCGACACGCGTAGCCCGACCTCAGACCAGTAGTGCCGCTAACGCTCGAGCGATAACACGTTTTTCTATCATCTATCTACCGACTGGAATATTAATGCATATAGATATCTTTTTAATATTTTTTTTACGGTTTCTCCTCTTATTCAGAGCACCTGCCATCTTATCTCTTCACCACCCTTGGTTGACTGGTAGAGAATGCCTAAGGCATTAAGTCCGCCTTTGTACCTCAATGTGTGCGAGAAGTTTAAATAAATAAATAATAAATAAATAAATATTGGCTGCAGCTGCCTGCAGTCGGGTTCAGAATCATTACTGCAGCGAAGTGACGCCGCGATACGTCGCATGCAGTTGCGGCCTGCGGTCGGGTACGGAATGTTGCCTTTACGCACGCAAAACATTGTGCTTATGGGTGCAAGCAAGGGTACAGGTATCGTAGATCATCCAAATTATCACTGCACCAGGATGAATAAGTGACTCTGGGTTTCGTCAAGGGTTCTTTTACACCCGGTAAACTTTAGCTTAATTCTACCTTACCATTCGCACGTCACATCACCTCTACGAACTTCACCTAATCTATGTCTTGCGCACACGCATACTCTCCGTACGGTGTGCAGTAAAACGTTATTTTACATAGTCGTAATATTCCTAGCGGTCGTAAACTGGACGGAGGGAAGACACACCGACATACACTGACATTATTTTTTATTATATTATGAAGGTTCACATGGGATCGCAGACATGGCATGGGATGTAGAGCAGTGGTGGCCCAGTGGTAACGGCCGCGACTTACGAGTAGAAAGTCGTGGATTCGAACCCAAGCAGAGACTTCACATTGTGTAAATTATTTCACCACCACTGCTCTAAAAACGGTGAAAGAAAACATCGTTGGTCCCGGCTATCATTTGTGGATCTTTGACAATCGTTACGAGTCGTCAGAAGCCCGAAAGTCTGACACCAATCTTACCAAGGCGTATCGTGGTACCCAGTTACTGGGTTGTGGAGGTCAGATAGGCAGTCGCTCCATGTAAAATTACTGGTATTCAGCTGCATCCGGTTAGGTTAGGTTAGGTTAAGCCGACCCCAAGATAGTTGAGAAAAGGCCAGAAAGATTGATTGTACTCTATTTCGCGTAGGCGTACTTTATAATCTGCAAAAGCAATAGAGTACGCTAAAATAATCTATTTATTTTAACTCTCACTTTGAATTGAAGTAATGCAGCATTCACTGAGTCTTTTCGGTTACGGCCATCTTTTCCATTGGCCTCAGGGTTCCGCGATCGGTGTAGCCCCCTAGTTCCTGCCTTCCGTCGTATCTAGAGGTTAAAGAGGTCAAAAGAAAACCTGACCTATTCGAGGTGGCGATAGGTTTAAGAGCAGTGGTGGCCGAGTGGTAACGGCCCTGACTTACGAGTGGTAGGTCGTGGGTTCGAACCCAAGCAGGCACTTTACTTTGTGTAAATAATTTCATCACCACTGCTCTCAAAACGGTGAAGGAAAACATCGTGAGGAAACCGGCATGTCTTAGAACCAAAAAATTCGAAGACATGTGACATCTACCAACCCGCACTGGGCCCGCGTGGTAGATTACAGCCCACTCCCTCTCACAGAGAGGAGGCCTGTGTCCCAGCAGTGGGAACATTAATAGGCTGATGATGATGATGATGATAGGTTTAAACGGCCCTCTTTTCGGTCCAGATTGTTGTGGCGGGAAGATAGAAACAGGGGCTTCATTTAAATTGATAATAACTGAGTAAGTACTTCATAAATTTAAACAAAAATTTTGTAGTCTAGACTTAGTCTTACAAATTTTTTTCAAACACAAAATTTGATGTTTTTTTCCGCAAAAAGTATTTTTTGTAACATAAAAAGTGGTGTTTTTTGCAAAAAGTAAAAAAAATACTGTTTTAAAAATAACATAAAGTTATACTGTTTCTTATAAGTCTGTACTCTATAATAACCCTCTCTAAAATCAGAAATAATTTATTTCTTCTAATAAAGTTGGCAGCCCTAATCTACTAAAACTAGCTTCAACTTTCTGACTAACTGACCGACTCTTTGACAATTCAAAAGTGCCTGTAAATGGTTTAATTGAAATAAATGCTTTGAGTTTGAGTTACACATACAACAACTTAAAATTTAAAAAGTATATTACGGGCAACTACTAGCCTATGCAGAACTCAAGCCTACGAGCATTGTGCTACCTAGCACAAGCAAGCCATACCAGCTTTCAAGAAGAAAATAGAAGATGTCCTCTACAAAATATGGACCACCTCCACAAAGATCAATGATCACAGTTGGACAAGATCTGGATAAAGATTAGTACGTACTGCTACCCATTCGTTTGATACAATCCTTTCGCTCGCCAAACGCCCACACCTGATTTGAAATCTGTAAAGGCAGTCGGAAATGAACAGGAGTAGTGGTTTTACTAAGCCTGTATTGTTTTCCTAAGATTACTAATAGTTAAAGCAATGGCACGTAATTTTATCGGAGAGGCAACCGGATGGCGAGTAGTTATCTGGGTATTGAAGTGATACCAAACCAGCCCGTACCGGCCGAATGGACCCCAAATGGACGGGGGCGGAGATACGGGGATGGGGGGCAAAATATTCCCCGGGTCGAGTTTTGTAAAAACTGGTCTGAAGCATCATTTGATGCATTCGTAAAAAAACTTTAAGGTTTAATTTTTACTTCGAACAACTCTGCACCACTTTTTGATCTCGAAAATCAAGAATCAAGGCAATGAAAGGCAAGACTGACTACCAATATGTTTGAAAACTTCTTTCATTTTCGTATAGTTGATTACTAACCCTGTGTCAGAGTCTTTATGCCACCCATGGCCTTCTGACTTGTGTTCACATACCGTCGAGAAATATCTCTCAGGTTTCCTCACGATGTTTTCCTCCACCGTTTTTTAATCAAGTGATAATTATACAATACGCACATGAATCCAAAAAGTCAGAGGTGCATGCCTTGGGTTCAAAGAGACCGACACCTATGACTTGGCAGTTTGACGGTCACACCACTAGACTATCACTGTTTTCAAATAAAAAAATTGTCTAATGAGCAGGACTGGTAGCAAAGCTGACTTAATTTAAATTATTGTTCATTTCATCAGGTTATGCTACTCTTGCCGGGGTTGTTCAGTGAATGGGTGGCCATCTTTACATACCGAGACTCCTCCGTGCCTCGGAAAGCACGTTAAGCCGTTGGTCTCGGCTGTTATTCGTGGATCTTTGACAATCGTTACGAATCGTCAGAACCCGAAAGTCTGACTCCAGTCGTACCAAGGGGTATCGTATTACCCAGTTACTGGGTTGTGGAGGTCAGATAGGCAGTCACTCCATGTAAAATACTGGTATTCAGCTGCATCCGGTTAGACTGGAAGCCGTTCCCAGCATAGTTGGGAAAAGGCTAGGAAGAAGAAATGTGTCGATTAGTCTCGGCCTCATTATTAATCAAGTACTCTTTTGTGCTATCATACACAAAAGCATGGCATTATAGTACACTCTGTACGACGTACGTAGGTACTCTGAGTAAACATTGTTATTTCAACTTTATCGCTCCGTAACACATAATAAAATGTATATAAATGACTATTTAACATTACAACAACGGTACAGGCACTAAAACAACACTAGGCTGGGTTTTATTTGGTACCTAAATAGTGTTGTTTCAATTCCTGTAAATGTAGATGGCGCCAGTTGTGAAAGTAGTTTAATAGTGATGGGGACATAGACGGGCGGTTTAATGACTCGTTCGAACGTTATTCTGCTGTAATTGTTGATTGTGATACTTAGCGTGTGGTCCCGGGGGAGATATACCGCCCTGGTGTTTCCGTAGAAACTAGCTTAAGTGGTACCAGTGCACCTTGTACGGTGTCTGTTATATTACTTTTATGTTTAATTACACCGGTTAATTACCATTGCGAATTTGAAGTGCCAGAGTAGTACAGTGATCAATAATGTTTATTACTTCTCTTTCAGATAAATTAATAGTACATTACTGTCGCGGCCTGCAATATCGGCATTGATGGACGATCGTGAAAAGTCCATCAATGCCTGGTTGTAGCCAAGGCTTGTATAGTACCTTTCTCAAATTATGAACGGAAATTCAAACTAAGTAAATTAACTATAAATTCCAGAATCAATGACAAACAACGATAATTTTTCACGCGCCAAAATGTTCATTTGTTTCTTCTTTAGTTTATACAGCTCTATTTGCAAGAGAAATCGAAAATAAATAAAATCTTTGATAAGTTACCTTCTTGGTTGCCATGTGTTGAAGTTAAAAGTTCGTTCCATTTTTTTTGTATATGAGTTTTTATAGTAATTTATTTGGCCGCTAAATACAACGATATGGATTTTCATGCAAACATAACCGGCCGGGCGCTCGTATGTATTCGATCAGTTCCGCAATTTGGATTTATCTTTTTTTGAATTTTGTCAAAATAATGTTTGAGTTTCCAAGCATGTTTGAGAAAAAGGCTTTATAAATAGTGTCAATTGACACTCTGTAATTCAAAAGCCTTTTATCTTATAGAGTGTGTATTAAAATGGTCGATTCGCCAGGATTCGGGCGAGTCACCAATAAGCTGTTATCGCTCTCTGATATTTTAAGAGTTTTGACATCAAATATTTTGAACGCTTTTATTGACCCAACGAGTATTGAAATAACCATCATCTGCCTAGCCTTTTCCCAACTATGTTGGGGTTGACTTCCAGTCTAACTGGATGCAGCTAAATATCAGTATTTTATATGGAGAGACTGCCTATATCTGACCTTGTCAACCCAGTTACTGGGTAACACATAGTACCCCTGGTAAGACTGGTTTTTTGACTTTCGTGCTTCTGACGACCCGAAAGAACTGTCAAAGATCTACAAATGACAGCCGGAACCAACGGCTTAACGTATTTTCCGAAGCACGGAGGCGTCTTAGTATGTAGGTAAAGATGGTGACCCATCCACGGACCAATAAAATTCAGCAGATTTTTTTTGTCGAACTTATGAAGCAATGGACTGGCAATCTTTTTCAATTGGTTTCAATTTAAAATTAATCGTGCATTACGTAATTAGGGTGCTGATTAATCAACCCGTGCGGCTGTTATTACTTAGTCACAAAGCCCCATTGAACTTACATGTATGTATTCGTTCCACATAAGACTTCTGAACACTCAATCACACTCAACATTTACTCTACAGAAATTAGCTTGTTTAACCTTCATCATCATCATCATCATCAGCCTATTATGTTCCCACTGCTGGGACACAGGCCTCCTCTCTGTAAGAGGGAGTGGGCCGTAATCTACCACGCGGGCCCAGTGCGGGTTGGTAGATGTCACATGTCTTCGAATTTTTGGTTCTAAGACATGCCGGTTTCCTCACGATGTTTTCCTTCACCGTTTTGAGAGCAGTGGTGATGAAATCAATTACACAAAGTAAAGCACCTGCTTGGGTTCGAACCCACGACCTACAACTCGTAAGTCAGGGCCGTTACCACTGGTTGAACCTTCATACTAAAGACAAAAGTAATTACTAAATACAGGGGTATAGAGCAGATTGTCAAGACCTGTCAGAATTGGAAATCGACTCTTGCATGCTCTGTTTTGCCCTAAAAGGTCTCGGATATATACCAAAATTTCGCCAGTAACCACCACGTCTGACGTCGCCCGCTCGTCTGCTCAATCGATCAGCCGGAAACCCCGACTATTATCGTAAAAGTGTCATCGCTCTATGTGGGATGACCCCATAAACTGAGTGATGGCAAGTGGGCGGGTATTCTGTCGTGATATTTATACTTTCTAGGGCTTGATACTGTCTTTACAAGTTGTACAACTACATTTATGCATAGGTATATTTTCTTCCCGTAAGAGTTATCGGATAACATCAAATTCAATGAGCCGACTAGTGTCAAAACCTAGATGTGAAGCCCCTAGTTTTCGTGGTTTCTTTACCGGAATTTATCTATGTGATAGTTTCTGAAGACTCTTTTGGTTAAATTGATAACCTTGTCGAATAAATGACTATTGAGAGCTTTTTAAAGGTCTAAGAATTCAGGCATAAGTCATGTAAAATGTCTCGCAACTTTTTATGGATTTAGGCCATTGGCCATATAAATAATTTAGTCGAAAAAGAATACACATATACATACTTTGCGCATCCTTGTACATCTCTAATCGTGGCATTTGCTTAAGCGTGTAGTAAGGCTTTACACAAGCTATTATAACCAACTCTTTTTATAAGGACTTTCAACCCATTGATTTAAAGATATCTTTGGGCATTATCCTACTAAACTTTGTTTTCCATCTATGAGTCACATATCGATAACATTAATAGGAATTCTTCTATTGTCACACCCTTTTGTCCTTATGCGTTAACTGTAAACAACACTATAGCAAAGTTTATTTATAGTGAACTTATTTCAACTGTGCAGTTAAAAGGACAATAAATAAAGTGTGATTCTCAAAACAACGATAAAATTGTCGGTTATAACCAGATAGCCACGCCCTATGTCCTTCGTAGGGTTGGAGAACAAAATTGATTTAATAACATAAGGTCGGAAGGTAGGAAGATCAATTGACCCACAATTCGCAAAGATTTGTGTGTGATAAGTAATATTGTTGAACAACAAAGCAGAACACGACAAAAGGATTTGAAAACATCGTTAATAATAATTTGGTAGGTATCTAATTGTCTGCCGTAAAGATATGAAGATTCGGGTTTCGTTGTTTTATACCTAAATCCACTCAATAAACTCAGCCTATCGCAGTCCACTGCTGGACATAGGCCTCCCCCAAGCTGCGCCACAACACCCTGTCCTCCGCCTTCTGCATCCAGTCTGTCCTAGTCACTTTCCTAAGGTCATTGGTCCATCTAGCTGGGAGGCATCCCAAACTTTCAAATTCAATTCAAATTCAAAAGTCATCTATTCAAACTAGGCTGAGAATCAGCACTTTTCGAACGTCAAAATTACATAAGACAGTCCCCCAAAAACGCCCGCCCTAAACCTAACTACGCTACCTACCAATCCTAGGACTTTTTAGTAAAACTAATTAAATTGTTATTGAGTTTTCTATCAGGAATTTCTCAGTAGTAGCCTGGAATCTGGATTTGTGTCCGGTTGATGGCAATAGGCTTGCCCCCTATTACGTGGGACTTAAACATAACTGGCGAAATGTGGGTGTACCTACTATGGGTATAACTCTGCCTAACCTTTCGGGGAAACGAGGCGTGATATTATATATGATCATACTGCAATAATATCTACGACACGCTTATTTGAACAATGAGAGATTTTCCATACAACCTACCTAGCTACTAGACACGACAGAAAAATAAAAATATTTGTAACTATTTAAACATTTCATCGCACATCTGGCCACAAAATCTCCCGATCATTTCCCAACCACCCTATATATAACATCGAAAAACAAAACAAAAGCGGATACACGTAAACCGTGACTTTGGCACCCGTATTTTTGTCGCGCGACAAAAAAAACGCAGCGACATTTTGTCTCAGGCTCGTGTTATGTTTTTGAGATAATATAAAACAGAATGCGAGAGACGCGATTCCGTACGGATTTTTTTTTCTCCAAATGAACACGTCCTGTATTTTGCATACAATGCGCCTCGGTGCAATATGCGGTCGATAATGTTTTTGCCTTTAAGAGATATATTTAAGTATTTGATGGGCTCTGCTTAGCTTTTAAGGTAGCGTGATGTTGGATAATACAGAATTTCTAAAGTTTAAGATTTATTTCTACTAAATAAAACTGTCATTAAAAATATACCACCCTATCATAGTCCAGCTTACTTATCCTAACTAATATTATACATGCGAAAGTGAGTTTGTTTGTTTTTTACCGCTTTCACGCTAAAACGGCTGAACGGATTTGGATGAAATTTGGCACATGGGTAGACCATGACCTGCGTTAGGACATAGGATACTTTTATCCCGATATTCTAACGGGATCGAGACTTATGCTGGTGAAACCGCGGGGCGCAGCTAGTAATATTATAAATGCGAAAATAAAAACGTTTGTTTGTTTGTTTGTTACGCTTTCACGCTAAAACGACTGAACGGATTTGGATGAAATTTGGCACAGGGCCTTAACTTGGAAAAGGACATAGAATACTATTTCCCGGTGGTACGTTTTCATGGGATAATTTCCAACAACACGCGGGCGAAGCCGCTGGTAAAAGATAGTCTACTATATTCTTTGTTATTTTTTCAGCATTTTGGGTTCATCTGAGTTCAACGCTATGATTGCTGAAACAAACTCTTATCTCAAGAACATACAAGCTAGACTGCCATCGAAGCGACTTGCAATGAAATCATTTTAAACATTTAAAACTCATTAATTTAAACTCTATCAGAAAAAGAAAACCTTATTGGTACACTTTTATCTCAAGTTTGGGTAAATATATTGTACTGATACCCAGAGTGATAGGTCACCAACCTAATGCCTATTACCGACATGAATTAGTAAGCTCTTTGCATCGATATTCTTCCATTTACATGAAACTATCGGCCAAAACTCTCCAAATTTTCCTTTTAACAAATAAAAAACAAAACTTATGCACTGATATCGGAACAACGATATTCTGTGAGCTTCTCGACAAAAACGCCGACATTATTTATGTATATAAATGTATGTTAAATAGATAAAATGTAACCGATTGAACAATACCCATCGATATTGTGACTTTTCCCATCATTGACACCAACATAACTTTGACACCTCAGAACTTAACCACTAAACTTTAGGTACAAGAAAATAGCGCTCAATTTTCAGTTACTTTTTGTTTGTTTGACGTAGACTTAAATGTGTAACATCAAAGTCACCTAAAAGCGGTGACCCTTGACCACGTCTTGCTACACAAATAATGTCAAGAAAAGATTTTCTCTTAGACAGTTAAATGAACATAAACTGATTTACATCCCGTTTGCATGTTAACGGAGTTTCAAACGTCAATAGGTCACGACATAGCTCGCTGGTATTACGAACGGCACAAAAAGTATTTGTAAGAAATGGGAAACGAAAACAATGTTGAACAGTTATCTAAGTTTGTAGTTTAGGTGTGTTTAGAAACGTACGCTTAATAATATGTATTTCGGTATTTAAATACTGAGCATCGAGTAGAAACAAAACAAAAAAATACTCTATCTAATGGGATACACAATTTTGAACAGGTTTGTTGATACATCTTTGACAAAGTTTGTTGCAGTTAATAAGGACTGCATATTATTATCAATCTACTGGTAAGAAAGAAAGAAAGAAATAAAATGCGTTTGTTTGCGGTAAACATAACGCAAAGAAAGAACAAAACACGAAAATAACAATTTGGGGGATAATATGCGTCACATCCACGCAAAACGGCCATCGCTCAGCACAATGCTGCGACCCTATGCTAGACAGAGCCTCAGCATTGCAGCATTATAGTGAAATAACGAAATAAGAAACCAAAATAATATAAATACAATACTGGCTAGGCACTAGCTTCTTTCGGAATGTCATCTGCAGTATCAATCTTTGAATAATAATCCTTAAATAATTATATAATATAATTCTATATATTTACTTTTTATTTCTAAATAACGAAAAGACAAGCGTGGACCAAAACAATATAAGCTGGAACAAATCTATAGTACCTAGGAATAAAGCAAAAGTTTCTTTCAAAATGTGTTTTAAGATGCACGTCTACGAATCGTGTTAAAACCACCATACATAAATTTAAAGCACTCAAACTCATAATCCTTCTTCACCATAATCGGTTAAAAACGTACACACATCGGCCCACACAATCTCTTCACCCCGTTCTACACAAAAGCCCGTTTGCTTTGGGCAAACGGACCATATTGAATATTCATAAACGTCGCACGCAATGGCATTCGACAAATTGACATAAAATTTCACACAAACGTAGAGGAAAAGACGGTTTTTATATACATAGTGGTTGTTGGCGCCGCCACGAATTGATTTGGTTACATTAGAATAATATTAACTTATGAGATGGATGGAGCAGTTGATTATTTATTTTTGGATTATAGAAATATATCGATGTCTTGGCTTGGCATTTGTTACTGCATTTTGTTTTTATCGTGGAAAGCCTCTAAAATACGGGTATCCTACTTCAGCAAAGTATAGGAAAGTCCACGGTATTCCTAGTATCACCCTTATCTTGAGAACTTAAGATAAAGTGACATTCTAAAAAGGCTTGTACACAAAACAGCGATGCGACGTCGCATCGCAAAAATCACCAAAGCAAAAAAGCAAGCCCTAAAGTGCTTTTACAAAAAACTGCGAATCGGCGCGATGCGAATTAGCAAAGCAGAAGCTTCGGAAGAAAATCTTAGGAAGCCGTCGCAGATTTTTCGACGCAACGTCGCATTGCAGTTTTGTGTACAAGCCCTGAGTGATAAAAATGGTGGAAAATTCAAAATAGTATTGGATTGCCAAAGCTACCAAAAAGCTTAAGTCCATCGTATTGAAAGTAGAAAAAATGATTGCCCTCCGGACCATTTCGCTGCAGCGGTAATCCGAAGCCAGAGCTCTTGCTCTATGCAATGTTTTATATCTTTCTCAGACACAGCAAGCTCTCCCAAATCTAATCTGTAAGATACCTCTTACATTCCCCGACTTTTATCATTAGACCATAAAGTGTTATCTAATTATAGGTATCTATAATATAAACATTTGATAAAGATAGTTCACCTCGTAAAAGGTAAATAGAAGTGACAACATCTTTCACTTAAGCTACATTTATATCTTAGTAGTCATAGGCAGAAAAAAGTAGATTTCTGAAAATTTTTGAAAAAGCTTTGGCTTCATTGAAAACAAAAAACTGAATGATTTTAATAATTCAATAGTCATCAAGCATACACAAGTAAATGCCGATTATAACAATTTCGGTTCAAAGCTTATTAAAATCGTTAACACTTTGTTTGTGTGTTATACTGTTGCACTCCGTTTCTTTCTAATACTTGCGATGAATTTTAAACAGAATGACTCAGTTATTGCACTTGGTCATAAGCTTGGATATTATGTCCATGGATATACCTAAGAGAAAATGGACAAGTGGAATAGCGGTTCCGAAAAGGGCGATGATATGTTGGTAGACCAGAAGCCGTACTAGAAGCATATAATTAGTAGCATTATGAGACAGGCTGAAAAACTGACAGTAAGGGGAACAAGTGATTGTAGGAGAAAAGAGAGAGAAAAGAGATGCAATGAGATGGCAAAGTGAATTTATGCTCAGCGGAAAAATACGTGAGTGAAGGGTGATGTAATCTTATAAAGAATTAAAAATAATTTGATAGAGATCACAAATGTTTGTCACCCATCGATTAATTGCAGTAGGTAATTTGTCACACCCTAAAATATTAGTTATTATTATTGTTAATATTTTTATATCACCAGTGTCGCCCATCAAATTATCTTCCCATAAACTTCCATATAATTTTATAACAAAACCCCTATCCATCATAGTTATGTCAGCAACATTATTTCCCTTGAGTTTTAGATTCAAACTTGGACCTTATTACTTTGTAATAAGGTGTATGAATAGATAATGTAAACGGTAGCACCGATCCATCAAACGATTTTGTAAAACGACAATTTGTTAAAATCAGTGTAATGCTGATCGATTAGTGTCGGGATATTTTTGTGGATAAAGCTTCTAGTTGCAAAAACCGTGAATTTGGATCTAGTTAGCATGGATTTAACTCATTGTTCACCTAAGCACAATCGTAACAAGGCTTCAATGCTGTTACAAAATTTGATTTTATTATGTGAAGCTCAAAACCGTTTCGAATGAGTAGTTCCTGCCAAAAGCATAACCACTGCATAAGTTGTAATTTTTTTCTTTTTTTTTACTAGATAATGCTGTGCCACTCTTGTGCGAAGGCCTCCTCCACTCCTTCCAGTTTTGACGGAACCTAAGTGATCTGGCGCTACCCTGCCTCACTTTCTCAGGACACCAGTTCTGTGCCCACAGAACCCACTTTTTTGGGGCCACAGTTTGGCCGGCATGTGGCAGACATTTCCTGCCCAGTCCCATTTAAATTGGGTAGCCTTTTGAGCCCCGTCAGCTACTTTCGTTTTGGAACGCTGTATTGTGTTTCGAACACTAAATAATAATAAATAATAAAAATCGTTTATTTATAAAGGGGCACGTTTACAATAAATACTTTAACAATTTAAAATAGAGTACAGTGACTTATTTGCCTGAACTAGGTTGAACCTGTGCTTCAGGCTAGAAAGTGCATAAATACTTATTCCAATAAATTAACAATGAGTGTATAATAAAAACTAAAATTAAAATTTAGGTAAATAAAAGCAAAAATAGCATGTTAGCGGTTCTATTTGCAGACAGCAAGTTGATCTTCTGTCTGTGCATAATCTACGGTTAGTGAATATTTAAGTACATTTTTTTTTACAACTAAAGTAATTTAAATTATATAAACTAAGTTTTTTATTTAATCTATTGTATAGAAATGGTCCTAAGAATGTAAAGAATCTTTCTACAAACACATGTTTTCAGGATGCATTTGATATGCATACTATATCATTCCGTCTCTTGTTAGTATTGCCAGCATTGTAGGTAAGCATGGTGTGCTGTTTTAATACTAAGTGCATAATGAAAAGCTGGCGAACCGTCAGTACATTGCAGGATTTATATAGGAGATCTGTGGGAAAGAAGAAGGGATGGAAGTTTGCTACCTTTAAAATTGCTCTCTGAGCTCTTTCAAGAGGAAGTAAATTAGTTTTTGGTGCGCCACCCCAAGAAGTGATACAGTATTGAATTATGGATTGACATAGGGCCAAATAAACTTGTGTGATTAATTTTGAATCTGCAAATGATCGTAATTTTTTTTAAACATAATATTAGTCTGCGCACTCTTTTAACAAGGCTTTCAATATGTTTTCTGAAAGAGAGTGTGTCATCTATTATTACCCCGAGGTATTTTATGCTGCTCGTTTTGAGGATAAAAGGACAATTACAATTGTTGACTGTACGGTTTCCACATTGATGGGCAAATAGATGAGGGTTAGTAATGTTAAGTGGAGACTTGCGCATGGAGAAGTGAATATATATTGTCTTGTCAGCGTTTAATGTTAGTAAATTGCTTTGAAGCCAATTAGTCCAAGTATTGAAACCTAGTTGAGCGATTCTGAAAAGTTCGCTACTGGTTTTAGCGCTAAAAATTAAGGCCGTGTCGTCGGCATAAGATATAATTTTGCCGTCTTTTATATTAAGACCACACAAGTCGTTAATATAAATCAGGAATAGCGTAGAGCCCAGAATACTCCCTTGAGGCACGCCAAAACCAGTATTTTTCTGCTCATCGCTCGTAATATTATCTATTCTAACACATTGGTACCGGCCAGATAGATAGTCAACAAAGAGTTTCAGCGGCGTTCCTCTTATTCCTATATTCTCTAATTTGTTTAGCAGAACAGAAACAGACACCGTGTCGAAGGCCTTGGCTAAATCAAGGAAGACTCCCAGGGTTTGATTTCCTTTGCCGAGTTCTTTTGAAATATAATCAGTCAGGTTATGGACTGCATCGGCTGTCGATAGTTTAGCTCTAAAACCATATTGCGCAGGGGATAAGAAGTTATTTTTTTCTAGGTAGTTAACTAGTCGACTGTTTATAATTTTCTCTAGTATTTTGGATATTGAGGGGAGTAAGGATATTGGCCTATAATTGTTAACTAACTCTTTGCTTCCAGATTTAAAGATAGGGATTACAACTGCCTTTTTGAGACAACTAGGGAAAATTCCTTCAGAAAGACATATTCGAAAAATATGCGTTAAATGGGGTACCAAAATACGCTTAAAGAGCTTAAGGATCTTATTGCTAATATTATCACATCCAACTGCACAGCAATCTTTTAGCCCTAAAGTTTAAAAAAACTTCGTTAAAATAACCTAAGTATTAAAAAGGTCTGAATACAATAATAACATATTTTTTGTTATAAAATATGACTAAAAACTGAACCGTAGTACCTGTTGTTAAGGGCTCAGGAATTGTAATCAGCACTGATCTAAAAATTTGCCCATAAGGACCAAAATATACGGATCAAATCTAAAACACAAACCAATATTGGTTTTAAGAGTACTCCAACATGAATCATTTCTTATCTTCGACATCCTCTAATCAGGTTCTACTTTATTACCAATATGGGAGCCAGTAATTATAAGCAGTAAATCGAAATGGGGCCACACACAGTTTATGTCGCGGCATAACGTTCGGATTCGTTGCCATGAATCAAGGGGACAATACTAGACAATTTATTGATTGAACTGCGAGCTTTAGATCGCCGTGACACCATGTTGAGGAGCTGCTTGGGACTGTCTTTGGTCCCGTTAGGGGATTTCTTTTACGTACAAATTTTAATTTAGTCGTTAAGTAGAGTTAATTGAAGCTTTGTCTAGAGCACCAATGTTTGTTCAACGGATAGCTGTGAAATGTGATTAGTTATAAAATACACAAAAAAACTCTTTGATGTTGGTCTAACCTTGACTATTATTTGCTGAAACGACATCTTCGCAGTACAGGTAAAAAAACAAATTGCAATATCATGCTGTCATTTCCGCTCTGTAAATCGCAACGTTATATTTCGTTGACGATTAGAATTTGAGCTCTTTATAATATACAGATTACAAAATATTTAATTCTATAAAGTTTAACATACATTATTAGAAGAGGAAAGTATTGTAAAAATCTAAAATAAATTTGGTTAGGTTTATCGTATTTTTAAACAAGAAAGTGTCATCTATAAAAACCCTTTTTACGATTTGTTTACCTTTATTGAACTACCTAAACTGAGTATAGTAGAGTATATTCTGAACAATGGGAAGAGCTGTTTATTTCTATTGATCAGATTTTTATAAGACGACATTGTGGTCACCATACACGTGTCACTTTATACAACACTTCTACGATTTTACGACCCGAATTCCGTTCGGAACTTAATTCGTTTTTTTTTTACGTTTACGTCGCAGTAATAGTTCAAAATAGGTCCGTATTAAAAGTGTCCAGTTTATTTATGATTTGGATACGAATGAATCAAGTTTTATTGTTCGAACAGCGATTTAGAGTGACTTCCAGACATTGATGAGCGGGTATTTTATTTACGATGGCCTCTTGAACCCATTTTTTAGTTCGTTACACGTTTTATTTGTTTAGTCGTAAAACTTTTGGGGACGGCGCCACTGGACAATGAGTGTAATTTTTAAATCAATTGTAGCAAGGATTCGTTTGAGGAAGCTATAAATCTTATAAGGCGTTTATAGTGTGTTTTACTTAATTTTGCTCTCAATGACCTCGCAGTAGTTAAAATAGTTTAATGGTTTTACGGTTTATTTCAATAATCAGTTTAATGGTTTTACGGTTTATTTCAATAATCATTTAAAAAAGGATTGTCAATACCTATTATAGCAGCTTATACCTATTATAGCAGGTTAGGAAATTTTTATTACTGTGTTTTTATCTTTATGACTGTATTGTGTCAATAAGTATAATTTTAATCTTAATTTTAATGTAATTTAATGATGGACTTTATTTATTTATGTATAATATATTTTAATTTAATGTCTATGTGTGACCTATTTATTTATTTATTGACACACCAACGACTTATTCACTAAATCACTACATTAAAAATATATTGTATTTCGACAGTTTTGCGGTGAATTCGTCACTTATAGGCGTGCACAGCACTTGTATAATATAATCAATAATAAAAAACTAAAATGGACCTATTATTGGACCAATGAGTTGTCTTTTTGAATAAAATGAATTGAAATTGACTTTTACTTCCATTTATTCTTTTTCTAAGTCATGACCCTATTTGACGGTAATTTAATCTTTTTTATTATTATTTAATATTTTTTCAAAAAAACGATCAAATTGCTTCCTTAACGTAAGGTGAAGTGGAATTAAGGTTTTCACTAATGACCTGCAGGACAGGCTCTGCCTGGTGTGTAGCAGGTATTTGGAAAGCGAGGTTTTTGTAATTTTAGTACTTACTTTAACTTTTGTTAACTCATTAAAAATTTTAATTTTGTTGAAAATAAATAAACGATTATTTAATTATTATATTTTTTTGCTTCATATCTTAAACGGCAGTAGGTATTATTTTAATAAAAATTTGCAACAAGTTACACAAAACACAAAAAAAAATTCCAACCCCACAATTCCCACAGAGCCAGGCTGAACATTTATGCGTTGCAGGTTATCTAAGAGGAGCGCGTGCGCCGGGGCGATGCGCTCGTAAATCGGGCGGTTAACGCGCGTGTCGCGACCCGGGTGGTCCGGCCCGCTCCGTTTTATTTAGCGTGATGATATGCTGCTGCAATGAGCCAAGTAAAATATAGGTATTGCTTTTTGTGACGACGTTTATGTAGGTGTGGGAACTCTTTGTGCAGGTTTTATGGTATTTTCTTGATTTTTTTTTGTTATTATATGCTGAAAGTAACTTGACTACAAATACTATGTTGCAGGTGCCGAAGCAGCAGAAAATTATAGAAGATTTTCTATACATATTTCATCGAATAGAGTTTCAATACAACTACTCCACTTTCTTCACATATAACATCAGATACTTTCAAGGGCCAATGAACTAAGTACACAAAGCGTTATCTCTGTACCAAAGATACCCAATTATCTTTGTAAGATTATAATGGTAATTTAGAGTTTCGTAACATTTTCGGTGATTTGCAAATCAGGAAGCTTCATAGAGGATTGGACTACAACATCAATCAGCCACGAGCAGGAGAAAGAATTGAAAGAGGTATTGCCCAGCTGTGGGATAGTATGGACAGAGATAATTATAGTACATGCCAGTGTGATTGGCAATAGGTAATCAAATTGTGCATTACGTACTCTGCCCCATTTCTGCATACGACCATCCTCTTTGATGTGTCGTCGCTAACCACAGCGGTGCTATAATTCTACGATATCGCATTGTTTAATGCCCCAGCGTCGTCCGAGTGCCATCCCGTTAATCAACACAGGTGCATGGACAAACATACAGTTTTTGCATATGTTTATAGCGCTAGTACTTTATGGTAGTGACTGAATAACAATTGTGACTGCGGCGAAATTTGTGTGGTATTAATTTTAATGTTAATATTATGTATTTAGTACTTTTACCATTTGATAGAGGTAATTTCGATAGCATAGCATAATCTACTTATAATGTTCCCACTGCTGGGACACAGGCTTCCTCTCTTTGAGAGGGAGTGGGCTGTAATTTACCACGTGGACCCTGTGCGGGTTGGTAGTTGTCACATGTCTTCGAATTTTCGATTCTAGGACATGCCGGTTTCCTCGCGATGTTTTCCTTCGCCGCTTTGAGAGCAGTGGTGATGAAATTATTTACACAAAGTAAAGCCTCTGGGCCACCACTGCTCTCCCCTCCTTCTCCCTCTGCAATTATTATATTTTCTTAATATTATATTAAAATTACGCATAAACATAATTGGTAAATATTATTTAATAATATTAGAATAATCTTTGAACTTTGACTAACATTAAACCTTGCATATAATTCAATTTATAATCACCAACCAATATAATAATTCTACCTTTAGAAACATAGGTTAGGCTAATTCAGTACATTTACCTAGTGAAGCAACTAGTTATATCAAGTGTGTAGGTAGTACACGTGTTATGTGTATATCACTGCTGTATAAATCCCGGCTTCCTTATGGATTGCGGAGGTCAGACTGCAGTCAACCTGTTCGTATCACACGGTTTAGAAACTAGATAACCTGCAGAACTTGAATAATTAATTAGTTTCCGAGAACTAAGCGGCTCATCGTAAGTCGTAACAGCTTGTGCCTAAATAAAAGTAGAACAAAAATGACCTCTTTCGTAAATACCTATCCAAATGCTCAGAGGGTGATCCTCTAAAGACCAAAGCAATGATCAAAAGGACCAATAAACAAACTCCTATAATATTATCAATATAACCAATCGCAATGACCAACTCAACAATACTTTTACCATAAATAAAAACGTGCACATTCATAACATTAAAACTGGTTACAAATCACCAACAGCGGGTGTCGCGTCACTACTCATTAAAAAATAAACACATAAAATTAATTCCCGATCGTCAACAAATTATCGAAGTCCCGTGATGGTTATCGCGGGATCTCGCCGGGGCACGGTAGCGCGGGATTGCGTATCGGCCGGCTGACATCACTAAATATAAATTTAGTGCTGCGCCCGACCTAGGGTTAACAACGTAAGTTGTACCGCACTATTTCTCGCCGATTCGCCGATATCGTTTATGTAACAGCCTGTTAATGGTTTGGGAATAAAGGGATTCGTACTTATTGGACATTGATTTAATCTGTATGAATTCGTAATTATAGAATCCTAACAAACAATCGTCAAACGTAAAGAAATATATTTTTCATCACACTTATTCGAAAAACGACACTTGCCAATATAGAATAGCGGGAGCCAAATTTAATTTTGCTCCCATAGGAGTTTGAGCTTTCTCTCCTCTGATTAGTCCGCTCCGTGCTTCTGGTAGATTTGCATAGTTAGATTGGAGGTGCTCGCGTAAAGGTTTAATGTAAAAAAGTTTCGAGTAGGTAGGTACTCGTAGCTTTTTATTTTTCAATAGGTAGTGATGAAAAATAGTGTGTATCACTCGGGGACAAAATATTTTGCTCTCGGGCGGCGTATATTGAATTCCTCGCTACGCTCTGAATTCAAAATAACGCCCTGGAAGAACAAAGTATTACTTTGTCCCCTTGTAACGCAAATAACTATTGCGCTCTCCTTTTTCAGTACCAGCTGAAAACTGCATGTTCACCATATTTATAAAAACCGCTCCGCAAACATTTAATTTTACTCGACTAAAATAAATCAGTTGAAATCTTTCGCTAGTTAGTCTTTCGGTCCCCTCATTGACTTTTTGGTCCTTTCATCCTAGAAAACACAACATGTTCAGTTTAAAAATTCCAATCGTAACAACCACTGTCCTAACCTATAAACTGAACCCATAATTTAAACAGCGACCGCTAAAAACCTTGACTTCGGTACTAACATTCTAAATCATCACGAACGCCACTTTTTATTGCTAATTCTTCTTTTACACCACAAAAATGTCAAAGATTTACGATATCGGCGCGCGCGGTATTTGTCCTTCTATATATTTATATATACCGCTCGAATGCTCGATACCGTGGTCGTAACTCGGATTTTTCGAGCTGATCTCTCGATATGTTGACTCGATGTAATTTATATTTTTGATTTTCTCGATATTAATCGATATTTGAGACGTTTCTAAGATACGTCTGCGCGTTCGAGTCTGATAAGGGAAGTTTGCGTCTGCGTGTTACTCGTATTGTGGTGCACTATGGTTTTGTTTAGTGCATTTATTTTCACGCTATTTCATAGAAACATAGTGAGAGAGGAGCACAGAATCGGTCGAAGTGGCGATGCTTGGGGGAGGCCTATGTCCAGCAGTGGACGTCATTCGGCTGAAATGATGATTATGATGATGAAAGTGAATAAATCTTATGGAATTGAGCATGGTCACTTGCATGGATAGATAGATAGATAGATAGAATACTCTTTATTATGTACACCATAAAAATTACAGACATAGGTTTAGGGATAGGTCATCAATCTAAGGTTATTTAATGGCAACAGTTTCCACCGTTTAAAATTCTTGTCATATTCAGTCTTTTCTGTATCTTTTACATTATTCACGATCACAATAATCAATGTATAGAATAAAATATGCTTTATTAAACATAAAAAAATATAAAAAAGTAATTTATAAAACCATTAATATTCCAGCTGCCAGAGATGAATTTCATGAACGACAATGACAAAAAAATTACAAACATTATATCCCACCATTTGGTTTATGTTTCTCCCTGTACTGTACTCAAATACTGCGCCCCAATACAGTTTCAATGTAATTCTCTGAACCCCAGAGCAGGAACTTATCTTTAAACTTAAACTAGGCATCAAGAAGACACCGAGACCTGAGCATGTTGTTTTTTTTTCCATCTTAGTATGCGTAGATAAAATCAATTAGGAATCGTAGTGGTGATTTGCTTAGTGGCGAGATCTGTACGAGTGGACACGTCCCGTGCGATGTCGTCCCGTTATCGTCCCGGGATCGCGTGCAAGCGCATCACTAAATTATGGTGGGCTTTTTGTTTTAATGGATAGTAGTGTGTGCTATTTTCTGGAGACGTTTACTTTAGTTTGAAAAATCATGAATATCACAAAAAATATAATGAGAATGTGTTACATTAATATTTAAAGTCAGCATCATTTATTATTTTTTCGCCCTTATCTCAATTTATTTGGCGCAACATGTATTTTTCTTCTATACTTTTCTATTAATCGCCATCTCGATATTCATCCCCTTTCTAGCCATATCATCATATTTATTTTAAATTCTATGTATGATAAAATAAATAAAGTAGCGTTAAGTACTAGTGAATAAAAAAAAACATAGTAAATCAGTTGAAAGATTTATTGTTATACATTATTACTATCTCTCAAAATTAAGTCAAATCTGTATACCTATTATAATAATAAAAAGTAACCCACACGAACTTCATACGAAACCAGATCGATCCAATAAAGCAATAAAAGCGATTGTTCACAACAAATGACCAAGGAAACCGTTTTGCAGACTTCCTATCAATAACAATTTGATAAAACGTATATGGACATCGATAGAACGTCTCAATGAGAAACAATTATTTAGATACACACGATTAAATATAAGAGTTATCTTTCTAAGTTTCGCACTGGGTTATAATACCGTAGCCTAAGAAAGAACGCAAGTTTTGCAAAAACTTCCCGATTTGCAGGTATTAACAGATTCAATTTCCTCACAATCTATCTCATTATATCCTTGATGTTATTAATACAATGTCCATATTTAGTACTAACTTTGACAACCACATTACAGCGTATTTTTAAGCAAATATGGAACAAAAAGTTTGCAAACGCATAAAGGGTGACTGGTAATTAATGACCGATACTTAAACACATGACTTTCAAAATCGCGAAAAAAAAATCAGCTCGTTCGTTCGTCAAAATTTAGGGAACAGCTGATATTTTTTTCGCGATTTCCTATTTGGTCCAATAGTGAAAGTTGTTCATAATGTTGAGTAAAGTCACGTGTTTAAGTATCGGCGACTAATTACCAGTCACCCTATAATACAATATATGATGCGATCATGCGACGCGATGTTTAAAAGCCACGTTTATAAATCCCAGTGCGTAAACGATCCCAATGTTACGAATTCACAGACAATCGTGAACCCATAAAAATGTCTACTAACATCATTTTGAAGATCTATACAAAATTTAAAACGATTTTAACTGGAGTTTGTCTACTATTCAAACTTTATGTTTTCGAGAAAGAACAATTGGACCGTTCTACATTTCTCGATTAGAAACAGATATATCAATACAAATCAATATCGCTTTCCTATAAAATCGTTTTGATATCGATCATCATCAAAAATATTGGTATTAGAAACGATTGATCGTTCGAACACGTCTGGAATCAAATTTAATTGTTTATGACTATTGTAATGATCTATATTTACATATTTTTATTGTATACTTCCTGCTTTATAATATCAGATGTTTCATACAAATGGCTGGAATTAGTTTAAGTTGTTATTGTGTGAATAAGAATAAATAAACTCATTCTTCAACGTGGTTTCCCATGGGCCGCTTGTTTGATCTTTCTACAGTTGCTAGGCTATTGGAAAACAACTTAAAAGTAACACTTTTCTTTTCGTACGTTGTAAAACATCGTAGATAAAAGAATTGATCACTGTGATATCTATGGGATAAGATTTGGTATTGTGATTTTTCTAGGACTCTTACCTCAGTTTTTTGAAATGACAAACTGAGGATGTTATGGAGGAGATTGTGGCTAAGACAGCCGCCCGGATCGATTCATCAAGTTAAGGTACGCTTGCAAGGGTTGGTCCGTGGGTGGGTGACCATCTTTTTATACCGATACTCCTTCGTGCCTCAGAAAGCACGTTAAGTCGTTGGTCCCGGCTGTCATTCGTGGATCTTTGGCAGTCGTTACGGGTCGTCCGAAGCCCGAAAGTCTGACAACCAGTCTTACCAAGGGGTATCGTATTACGCAGTTACTGAATTGTGGAGGTCCGTTAGGCTGTAACTCCATGTAAAATACTGGTATTCAGCTGCATCCGGTTAGACTGGAAGCTGACCCCAACATAGTTGGGAAAAGGCTAGGAAAATTTTGAATTATTAACAAAAATTTGAATTATAAAGGCTTTGTGATTTAAATTCTTGCCTTTTTTTTTACATATTTTGTTTCAATTTTCTTTAAATTATTGTTTAAATTAAGTTTAAATTGACTAGTCTAAGCCATCTCATGTTGATCCATGTAACTGGAGAAACCTCGACTCCTGTCATACAGGTGTCCTAGTTCAGGGGTCGAGACCTCATTGATGTAACGTGTACTTAAGTTTTGAAATAAATTACTATTACTATACTATTACTATTGAATCTCAGTTGGTAAAGAAGAGTCTATTAATGCTTTTACGAAACTGCATCGACTGGCATCAGAAAAAGACCTGATTGTAACACTTTTCCAAAGTCGGTGAATGCAGTTAGCAATTACTCAAAAAGTTAAGGACAGTCTCCAAACACATTTTCCTGTAGCTACGGGCCTTTCTCAAAAATCCACCATTTAGGTATGAACTTTAAAAACACAGCTTTTCACTGCTCAAATAAACTAAAGAATTTTATACATTGTTTCATGTCATAAAGTCAAAGTCAAATAATTTATTTCAAATAGGCCCTTGTGAGGCACTTTTAAACAACAAATACAAAAAAAAAAATTGATTCTAGTCACCCCTTCCAAAAGGCAGTTTTCGTATGGAGAAGAATGGGCGAGAAACTCCACCGTTACTCTTTAAAAATGTTATATAATTATATGTGAAGATGATGCACCTGGAATAAAATTACTATACCACAATAGGCAGAAAAAAATAAAAATGGTGCAACGACAGATAAATTAACTATGTGATAGATACATGGTGCTCACATATTTAAAAACACAAGTAAATCAACATGCTTGGCCCACACTTGTTGCAATTACCACTTTCAACACAAACCGCTGCCTCTGCAAAGATTGTACGCATGTACAGAAGGTTCTTCCCCGAATGAGTCCTTTTACAAAGAACTTTTCTACTAGTAGGTACTACTTACTAGTTTATTCAATGAAAAACCCAATAATTTAATAAACAAAACAGCGCACCGCATGCCCGTGCGCACTATAATCGTATGCGCAGCCCGTGATTTAGAGGCGAGCGGCGGCGATGCGCGATAGCGTTTTACTTATTGTTACACCGCATTGATCGGCTAACGACGTATGCAGATACGAACATCGCGTATTTATGCGCTGTCACCGACTTTTATTGCGATTAATGCCATTTTTGAGCACCTGTTTTTTGGTCTGGGTTCTTCTTAGGTTATCGCAGCGCAGTGTTGGGTATTGACCATACCTGAGATATGCTGGTCCTTTAATACAAAATTGGGTCTTTCACCCTTATGATTTCTTTGTATTTTGATTCCTTGAGACTTTCATCTTTACCTTAATGCCTTCATAAAATCGTTGGTTCTTTCCAAATCTAAACAGAACAGACAAGTATATTTGACTGCTTGTCATGATTTATGATATTCCTTTGTAATTAGCAATGCTAAAGTACTGAAACTTTTTATGACAAAAACAAAACAATGCACGTATCGTTCTGTTCTTCTTAAATCTTCGCAAATCCCTGAACTATCATTAAGCGTATCACCCAACACGATCAAATCCTTTTTCAATTACCCACCCGGCCAATTAAACCGCAATAAAACAATACACAGAAGCCTATTCTATTTTTTAAATCGGAAACACCGTCGTTTCAAGGCAAAGGCATAGGCCTTGTGGTAACAAAGATGCATTGTGAGTGCATCGTTCTTTGGAACAAATCCAATATTGTTGACTGTCTACTGTTAAGACAATCGCGACCTCCAAATTCCACATTTGAATTTCTGAAATAGACTTGGGACCTAAGGACCAATCTTTGTACCACTCAAATTCAAACTCCATTGTGTCTATTTTAGGGTTCAAAATCCATTGAAAGGAAGGTGGATTAAGTGCATCCAATATGCCAATTAGTTTTAAGCATTAAAAGGCCAGGATGGGCAGATCGCCGCCATTGTTTTCCCGACCTCGACAAAGAAAGACTCGATGACAAATCCCATGGTCTGGTCTGTCAAGGTTACTCTTGGTTGTTTACGGCCATGTTTGGTTCCTTGTAGTAAATTATGTTTGATTGGTGTCTGATGGCGTACGTGTTTAGTTGGTTGGTGAGGCTACCGTGTGTGCTAAGTGGGGTCAAATTTTTTGGGTGAACATTTTCGTACCGCTCATTATCTTCACGCTTTGTTTTATTTATAAACGCTATTATTAAACGCAATAATAAAAGGAACTGCGCTGAAATAAGATTACGTAGATGGTATAATCCATCAGATTTTCCCATCAACCAAGGAAAATCGAGTTTTGCCGGTTAACCACAATAGGTCACCTATTTCCCAAAGATTCCTATGACTCACTACATTGTAATATCTATTCGACTGCGCTCAGTGAGGTTCCAAGTCAATGCAGTTCAGCGCACATAGTTGAGGATATTTTAAGGTGAACTTTATTCTAAAAAATATTTTATGTAAAGATTCTTTCACGATGATAAACATGCCAAAAATGCGGGTTAGTAACAACTTGGCCCGAGTCAACTGGACCCGAATGTCAACTCCAACTTCTTCCATCTCTCTGGTACTCCAACCAACAAAACTAAAGATTTCATCGACGCCACCAAAAATATATCTTGAACAAATTCTTGCTTCTTCCGTGTTAACAAGCCAACTTATCTCTAACTTAGATCATAGGCGAAAATCTAGACCAAAACGAGAGCCCATAAATAAAGACACCTTAAAAGGCTAGCTTTAAAGCTGGACGACCTACAGAATATTGTGGGGATAACCTGGATGAGACTTACACAGACCAGGGAAGCAAGAAACAAAAGAGAGGAAGGCTATACTCAGAAGTGGATGGTACAAGGCTGCCAACGACTAGACTAGACCTACTTCCAAGGCTAGAACAATTCAAGTCTAAGGCTAAGGTCAGGTCCACACTATACTTAGTCAAACCACAATGATATATTAGATTACGGGTGTCGTCTGTATGACACGGCATTACATTGTACGCGCCGTGCAATCACCCGGCCGCCGGCCGTAACAAAGGAGTTTACGATGAAATCGAAAGTATACGAGCTGAATTTTAACACCTGCCTACTACCATTTTGTGTGTACTACAAGTACTTAGCTACTTTGTGGATTAGTCAGGGATTTCGAGGAATTTATTAAAGTGAATCTGAAATTTTCTTTGTTGTTACTTTTAACGTGTTTGAATCACGATATGAGTAGTAGTGGAGTCTTCTATTAGGTAGTTTTCAAATCTTTTCATTCTTTAGGGATTTTTAATAGTAGTATTGTTATTTGTGCACAAATCACGTTAAACGAGTACCTTAAGTTCATAATCATTTTTTATACCATTTTAATAAATTACAATATCTTTTTTCGATTTGACTACCTGAAGATGATCTTTGGGAGGTGAATTAGCTCTACATCTTTAATTTCATCCTGTAGGATTTCCCATCCTTATGACATACTTAGGTTTTTTTTAATTTTAATGTATTGTAACAAAATTAACAATGACTGTTTTATAAAATCAGAGTCTTCTGCCTTCTACCTTGGATGTCAAACAGAACGCTATTACCTACTAAGAGTCCGGTATTAAATTTTTATAAATTAAAATTATATCCTACCCCACAAAATGCACATTTAAAGCCATACCTGCACGAAGCCGATTAAGCACAAAAGTACAGTAGCAGCAGCCAGCAAATAGATCACAGCAGTGCTCATTACCAAAAGGCGCTACTAGTTGCGCGCGCGCAGATAAGATCGCGCCGCGCCGGCGCGCGCGCGTAAATCACGATACCTATCGCTGTGTCCCTACATGAGGACCAGACCTAATTGTAGACGAATTTATAGAGCTTTTGGAATTATGTATAGAAAATATTAGATTTTATTTTCATTTGGTAAAATATGAGCAGTCTATTTTCTTTCATCATCATCAGCCTATTAATGTTCCCACTGCTGGGACACAGGTCTTCTCTCTGTAATAGGGAGTGGGCCGTTATCTACCACGCGGGCCCAGTGCGTACATTATTTACAACTTGCCAAACTTAAGTAGCAATGGGCAGGGCACATTGCTCGTAGAACAGATGGCCGATGGGGCTGAAAGGTTCTGGAGTGGCGACCGCGTACCGGAAGACGAAGCGTTGGAAGGCCTCCCACAAGATGGACCGATGACCTTGTGAATCCGCTGGATGCGGGAAGCACAAAATCGGTCGAAGTGGCGGTGCTTGGGGGAGGCCTATGTTCAGCAGTGGACGTCTTATGGCTGAAATGATGATGACTCTTCTCAGAAAAATAAAAATTCAGTATGTTAAAAAACAAAGGGCGTTCCCTGAAACACGTTAATCTATACGAGTATCTATACAAATCTATATCTGTTCTTACTAATATACTAATAATAATATGTTTGTTTGTAAGTTTGTATGTAGGAGGGGGGGGGGGGGGTGGGTAATCTCCAGAGCTAAAAGTCGGATTTGAAAAATATTTTATGCATTGGATAGCCCAATTCTTGAGGAAGGTTATAGCCTCACGAACAAAGTCGCGGGCAGAAGCTAGTCATTAATAGATAAAAATAAAAATATCAGCATAGATAAATAAGTATAAAAAAAACCGAATTCAAAAAAAATATTAAATTAATAAACATTGGAAACGTCATGTTTAAAATAAAATACTAGTGCGGAATAGTACATAATAGCGTATTGGCGTTGCCCAAACTGGCCGTACTTCCACGTTCAAAGAAATGTGCACGTGTAGTGTTTCTTTTACGTATCAATTTAATATTGTTTGTGATTTTTTTTTATTTTTTTTACTCTTTTTGTGGTATTTTTTTTTGCTTGTATGGATGCTATACTATTGCGGGTTAACGGGAACGCCTTTCGTTAATAATTAATAGACTGTATTTAGACTCAAGTCCTTTCAAGTCTAAATATATTTTTTATTTTAGTTTTTAGTACCAATGCCCCGCCATACTGGCGTAAGATAATAGTAAAATTCTCGCAAATCATACCTATGGCCAAGTATTTAGGTCAATCAATTAATTCCAGTTGCATTTCTTGTTTTGATTATTGTCACGATTCGACTGGTAATAAATTGATAGTCGTCATGATAGGCTTTTTCTTAAACAACATGTTATTAACCAAAGTACAAAATTAATTGTATTTACCGACCTTCGATTTCTAATACAACCCAGCGTGACTACGAACACACGATTATCAATAAATCGATACTATTATATTAAAAACAACAACGTTTCTAAATATCTAATTTCTAAAAACACTTGTTTCTTACTATCGGTCCGCGATATCCTCTCGGATATATCAATTTAATGTCACAACATTTGTCAAAGGGACAGACGATTTTTAAAACAAGAATATCTGTACTATAGGCATATAGGACCAACTTTCTACAATCAATTTGATTCACACCATATCACAATATATTCTTTATCTAATCACAAGAACAATATATCCGAAAACTATAGATTGATATTTGATTTCAAGTGTCTATAAAACACCTGGTACCTTTAGACATAAAGAAATGTCATAAATTGATTAACAAATCAATATATAATGTTCATTCATACTGTGAAAAGAATAAATTTAAGGGATTTTCAACCTTAAATACTAAACAATAAAAGTCTTCAAAATGTGGGTGTATCCATGTCCGCTTTATGAAATAATAAATAAAATATAGGTGCGAATAAAGAAAGCAATAAGGCACATCGCACATTAGGCTCTAATATGGTGACAAAACTGTGTTTGGCACTTACAATTCAAAAATGGAGGGCAAGGTACTAAAATCCAACTTTCTCTACGTTTTTGGCATTATTTGTGATTTATGGTTGATACTTTTTATTTTTAAAAGGAAGGTACGTTGAGATTTATGGCTTCATACTGCGCGGGTCATGTGAAGGTGCGCAGCTTCGCAACTTGACTCGTATCCTTTCATTGTCTACTTGTGAAGTTACTGCGAAAGTTGTGCTGAACATACCTGACGGTCAATTCCCGTAATTGAAAACGTTCAAAATCTAGTCGCAATATCATCTCAGCCATAATCAATACCAAAAACTTGTCAAAAATGTTGGTAAAGGAGAGGTATTATTGACAGATTGTGGCTTAGATTAAAATGCGTTTAAAAAAATAAGAGAATTGCCCCTCAGATTTTTTCTAACCACTATAATATTTAGCTGTGCAGGTTAATTGGCTTAGATTCCTGGTATATTACCCCTGCTTAAAATCACGGGCTCTCGCCGTACGGATTTGTCAGTACTACACTTTACTCTTTGGCTTATGTCACTTGAAATAATAGTATAGCTTGTGCACTCTAAAATGACGCACTACCCACTACCGCATTACCCATAGGATTCCGCATTACCCATAGAAATCCGCATTACCGGGTGCGTAAATGCGATAGTAGCGTCATTTCAGAGTGGACAAGCTATACCACAGTTTGTTAAAAGTAAACCCAATTTCTATAGGCATCTTCTTCACAACAAATTATAAATTTTTCGTCAGCACACTAAAAGTTCATCGCACGGTAATCAACAACTACCTACATATTTATTTTATTACCTTTTATTAATAAGATCACGCTTACAGTATCGCATGATCGAATCGATATGATATCAACTATTTTTACTTGCTTCTTAACACAGTAGAGAAAAGTGCAGAAGGACCAAAAAGAGCGATGCAACAGGCTATAAAAGAATAGATTGAGACCAAATACATAACATAACGCCTGAATTCCCTGAAGGTTGGGCAAAGGTATGTAAGTACACCCTCATTTCACTAGTTATGTTTAAGTCACATGTAATAGGGAGCGAGCCTTTTGCCATCAACCGGGCACAAATACAGTCTCCGGGCTGCTACAGATGAATTCTAATCTTGATGCTTTCATTTTCTAGGCTTGTCGCAACGTCGCCGATGTCACAATATTTTAGTTTCATTTAGCGTTTCTAAATGCGTGACACGTTAATCTGGATTGACCCTGTTTTCGTATATTGTACCTAGTGGTCCTTTGGTACATCTCTTTCTAATGCATTTTTATGTTAAACGCCTCTTCCATGTACCCGAGGCCAAGTCAGACATATTTCATAAAACAAATTGTGATACCCATTGTAATTTGAGAGCTATTTCAGCTAGTGTACCCTTAAACATCGATTTGTATTCGATAGAATCGGAATTATATCGATACTTTTGATTTGTATCGATTCAATTTTAAGTTCAGTGTAAAGTGCTCGATATGAATTTTTTGGTGATATTTTAGAATTAACTTCGTTAGTGATTGCTACTGAATTAATTTTGGAGTTCAATGAATAAGTAATTTAAGTCACGGTGGTATTTGATACATTTTTGGTTAGGATTGAGGTTGCATGCATAATATTAATTTTATTTACGCGGTTACACCAATCGATTTTTTTCACATTGAATTCGAAATCTTTAGGTACGCATTCTTTAGCGAATAAAGTCAATGCGAGTTCTGCCTCAATACGAAAACTATCGATACCAAACTCGATATCAAAATCGATATTGGAAGAGCCACTAATTTTCTCGTATGTTAATAAGATGGTTTTAATATCAATAGTTTATGTTTTTTCCACCAGGCAGTACTATTGGCACCTGTGTGGTCGTGTCTTCTTTGTTTTCAACCATTATAACAATATCTTCATATTATTTATAAGATATTTAGATAAAAATGACACTTGTTTGTTTTTAAGATATTTCTAAGTCACATTGTTGTTTTTGTTTTGGTGTTAGGTTAAAGTGTTGTTGTAAGTAAAAATAAATCATGTAGGTTATTGTTATTAAGTGTGTTTGACCCCCTAATGGGCAATGAGTGATTTTTATGTGCTTAAACGGTGACTTTATGTTAGTTTAAGTGTGTAGTTATTATATCATTTGAATAGTAGTGATAACCTAGTGGTGTGACGACTACCAAGTCATAGGTCTCGAGTCCGAACCCAAGGTACGCACCTCTGACTTTTCGGATTCATGTGCGTGTTGTATAATTATGACTTGCTTCAAAAACGGTGAAGGAAAACATCGTGAGGAAACCGGCATGCCTGAAAGATATTTCTCAACGGTATGTGAAACTGAGCTGTGGTGGTCCAGTGGTAACGGCCGGAACTAACGAGTGGTAGGTCGTAAGTTTGAACCCAGACAGGCGTTTTACTTTGTGTAAATTATTTCATCACCACTGCTCGCAAAACATCGTGAGGAAACCGGCATGTCCTAGAACCAAAAATTCGAAGACATGTGACATCTACCAATGCGCACTGGGCCCGCGTGTGGATTACGGCCCACTCCCTCTCACAGAGAGGAGGCCTGTGTCCCAGTAGTGGGAACATTATAGGCTGATTATGTTATTTAGGTGAAGCCAACTCAGAGGCTCATGGGCGGCTTTAAAATTCTGACACCAGTTAGTCGCTAACCACACGAATAAGCATAAGATCTTATTCTTATTATAGTTAGTAGCTAGAGGGCAGATACTTTTTATAAACGATAACTAATGAGCAATGATTGCCATGTCTACATAAAGTGTGTCAAAACCAAAAAAATCCGAACCCAGTTTTCTGGCTTTTCAAGATATTCTTCATATAATTTCAAATCTGTTCATTGAATTTAGGTTTACAATTATATCCCATTGATTTTACGTTTAAAGCGAATGGTTTAGTTTTTTTTCAAACCCCGATCAAATTCAACCCACACGCCTCTTTTGAACCAAATTGCTCACGGAAATCGGCCCACAAATCAAATACACCTAAACCAGATACCGAAAACAATCCAAAAAGCGATTCGAGACCAATTTTCTGTATCTAATTTGTCTACCTTCCCGTCCTGGTGTTCGTCAATTAATCTGGGCTGATTTCGTAAACACACACCATGAAAATGTTACACCTAAAATTGTTACCACTGACTCTTATAGTGGGAGTGCTATGGGTGTTTTTGTAATTTCTTGGTAGCAAAATAAGTTGGTTAATTCCCATGGGTGTTGTCAACAGAATATTTTTCAAATGTACGTAGGTATATATTTCGGTTTTATAACATCCATGTTTCGACACGATTGCTAATGGGTGTAATCAATTCGATGGTCTCACACTTGACATTGGGCTTCGAATTGTTTTGATAACATTCGACTTGGGATATGGATAATGGGAGTATGAGATATGTGTGAAATTATTCGATTTATTGACTGGACGTGGGAATCGTGAGTTGTACTAAATAGTCGAAATATGTCTGACTGCATATATAAATGAAGCTCGAGATGAATTACCGGTTTAGCTCAGCGAATGTATTATATCGTAAGGCAGAAACGATAAACACGTTTAAGAGCTTTGTAGTTGACAGCTCATAGGACAAATATAGCAAAATGAAGCATTGTTTAAAAGCTTTCCTTACTCTTTTTTCAAGCTTTTCTCACGTGCAAATTGCGACACCGGTAATTGTTCTACCATGAAGTTTTCTTAGAAATTGTTTTGTTAGAGTCGCGTACTCGCGTCGCACCATCCTGCACGAGACTTTATTCGTCCGCAGACCAGTGTACAATATACCTACTCATAATCATGCTTTCGTAATCTCAATCATATCCAAAACTATGGAAGCTATGATTTTTTATGTGATGATTTCATTAACTAACCTAAATGTCCTTTAAGTCCAAGATTGGATGAAAGGTCGAAAGCTTAACATTAGCAAACATTGGTACCTATAACCGGCAACAACGAGATATCAATCATTTGACAATAACAGCCTAATTAGATAAGACCACACTTCCAACCTTCATAGACCAAGGATTATCCAAAGCCAACTAACGAAACGAGACAAACAAACAATAATTATAATAAAAAAGTCTCGCAGCGGGGGTCCGTCCTAAGGCTGGGCGCACACGAGAGTGTATCGACACCGGCGCTAATTGAACCGCTCAATTGAGCGCATTAGGCGCAGGGCGAGATTAACGCGGATGGAAGGACCGTGTTCAGGGTTGGACGATACGGGAGCTGTGAATGGACATGAATTTTTTGTTTTTCGTACTGAATCATAACACCATACGGACCTACAAATGAGCTACATTTGCTATGCTTTCTAAAATGTTAATTTTTTTCCGTATTCATCTTCCTACCAAGCCTCACCTGGTCAAACGTTGTACTAGCGGACCTAGCAGACGTTGGCCCGATTCATCGATTTTTTTCATCACGATCATTTCAATTACAGAATGTTGAAATCGTTATTTTGTGCTGACAATGGAAACCCACCACAACAATCACGCCCACGAATTCATTTTTTGTATTAAATCTTATAATTGTGGTCCATCGCTTTACCGCTCACATTAATTGCTGCTTATGTGAGAATGTTATACATTGTTAATATGATATATTTTATGCATTACCTCGATTATTAACTTGTTTATCTTCGAAACTATGGAAAACCGTGATAGGTTAGTTAAAAATGTGAAGAAATATAATTATTGTAGGTATTATTTATTTGAAAACTCTCTAACAAGTTTTATATTAGTCGTTAATAAACACCTTTTTCTTTTTTTTTTTGCTCCAACAGGCACAACTCTAGGTCTGTCCTGCAGCAGACGTTTCCGAGTTGATAGTCAAAAGTTTGCCGAATTCTTTAATTGTTATTATGCGTTTCTGATTTCAGACTACAAGTTTAGAAACTTCCAATCCACCTGAAAACCCTAATCCTTTGTATGTCTTCAAAACAAACCAAGCCAAAACACAACCTTAACCAACATCTCATCAAATATTCAAATCAGAATCCGTTACAGTGACATTACTCTGAACAATACGATTGCGAAAGATGACATTCACACATGACCTCGTAGGAGCCTTGCACTAAATTGTAATCATGCCTTAATTATTACAATATTACATTATGAACATTATGTCACACACAATAATCTTCTCACGACGAGGCTTTGTTAACAGACCTTCAGATAGCTGATATAGTTAAAAGAACAATGGCAGTGATAAGCGTTTGGGATAGTTGACATTTGATTTGATTAAATTTTTTGATTATTTATTTGCATATTAACTGTAGTGACACCGAAGATTTTATAGCTCTGGAGCAGTTTTTCAGTCCATGGCCGTAACTATAAATATAAAGGACATTATTGTTTAATCGTGCGGCCAATACTTGTCTCTTTTCTGCAAGCCTTTTAAGTTTATATGTTTTTTTTTTAAACTTTTTCCAAATCGTTTTTATTTGTATTTGCTACACATATGTATTTTTTGTTTTTTTTACACACACTTTAAAACTGATTTACATCCGTAAGACGTACTCGTAACATCAGGTTCAGTTGAAAACCTGCATCAGGCACTAAGTGTCTGGCATTTATGCTGAACTGGGCCTATTTGGCGCAGCCGTGAGGCACAAGTACTGTTTTAAGCTTTCTACGTTTTTATTTTTATTCTTGTGTGAATATTTTGTGCCTTAACCTGGGTCAAATAATTTTTTTTTCTTTTTTTCTTTGTTTCATTATGTGGGATGATTCCTTTCATTTTAATATCACTTAGTGTACAGTCAATCGAGATGAAGGATATGCATAAGTCTTTATAGGAAGGGGCTACTACTTTATCTTTGATCGTTTCCTCTTCAGATCCTTTGTCGTCTCATTCTGTCCATCCACTATTTTCTCCAGTGATTTTTTCTTCATTGTTCGATGAAGTGACTTGGCATCTCTATGTATTTTATGACATAGCCCCGATAATCTGCATTTAGCCTTAGATATGTTTTCCATCTACGCAGTATTAAGTTTTTTGTCATATTATCAGTTGATATAAGGTAAGTCCTATTGTTTTGTACCCACCTTGAAAAATATCTTAAAATACTCTAGCATCCTAAGTATTTAGGTTACAATACAATCCACATTGTTAGTAGATAGTGCTTAGTTCGCACATAAATATGAACTGTGTTCTAGACATATTGTTGATTAGGCGAGTAATTAAAATACTTTAGTTCTTCATAATTTATTTTAGTATTGTAAATAATTAGGTTCGTGTTACGCACTGTGATTAGGATGTGGTCATACAAAATTGGGTTTTATTTCCATTATTTCATTATTTACATTTATATTTTTTTATTAAAAAAATTAAAAACATTTGAAAATTAAAAAAATATTTAGCCCACCAGTATCGATGACAGGGTCCAAGCTACCGGCGGTCTCTCCTCCTTCTCCATAGAGAGGAACCTCCAATTATTATTATAATTTTTATTGGTCATAATTTCGATATCCGCCGCCGGTTAGTTCACAGGACAACACTACGTTCCACTAATTCAATAGCCAATGAATGATCAGGCTAAAATTCTATATAATTATAAATAAAATGGTGTTCGTTGTAAGCGCATACTATCACTTCGGCACAGTACGGCTGGACAGATTTGGCATTTTTTTTAAATGATCGTAGTAATCCGAATCAGGTTCTAAAGTAAAGAAATGTTTTAAAATTAACCGGCAAAATTGAAAAATCCGGGAAAACTGAATGTGCATTTTCTATGGGAACTTTGTATGAATTATTGTGGACAGGACAACGTCAATTGGATCAGCTCAATATTAAATCAATATTTTTGAAACGATCCATTTTCCCAAACATTTCAAGCAACCTAGACATTTCCGCTGCACTGCTCACCAGTAATATAAATAATAAATCGCCCAGCCCTAATAAACTCATCAGCACACTATTAATAGACTCACGTCTCCTAGACTGTTCGAGGCTCAAAACCGTGACGGTTACATTACCTATGAAAACACAAGTACGCGCAGTTAACAGCCCGCATCGGCTCCCACGTACATTATAATAATAACGCGAACAAAAACCATGCTTAGCGATCAAACAGATATCTTTATGACCTACATTAGTTTGCCAGGACCTTGGAACAGCTCTTATTAAAGCCTAACTTATAATTAATAGTGTTTTTAAAAACAATTGATTACCCAAACTAACCCAGTGATTAACTGGGTTTTTGTTTTAGGGCTCCGTGGTGGATAAAATACAAAATAAATGTTTTGTGGATCTTCTCTTCTTCTTCGTAGGACTCTTGTTAGAACGGTCATACAGTTTCTTGTCCAGGGGCTGATGTGATTCGCCTCACGATTTCTCACCATCTTCTCCGATTTTTGGTGTTTTTTGTGCACTCATAGGTACATGGGTTCGCCCATTGCGGATTTAATTTGGTCAGTCCATCTCATGTGTGAGCGTCCGCGTGGTCTAGTGCCCTCCACTCTATCCTGCTCGACAAGGCGTTCTATAGAGTCACTCTCACGCCTCGAGACATGTCCAAAGTATTCGAAGATGCGCGTTTGGACCAGAACAGAAAGATACTTTTTAAAACAGAGTTCTTGTGGATCATCTTATGGGTATTTGCATTTGAAAGAAATAAAAAGTATTTATTGAGACAAGCACAGGAGATCACAAACTAAACAAAGACACATTGAGACATAAATAAAAATCAAAAACAATAAAAATAAAACAATGTAAAATTAAAACAGAAGCAGTCCTGTGCGAGGCCAAAAGGCTCTCTCAGCACGATGCTGCAGCAGCACTGGTATTTACCTAAGGACCATAAATCCTGAGTGGTCCTCAAGGAGAGAAAATACAGTGAGGATATTTGTGTAAGAAAATAATATTTTGTGTTCTTTTTATCTTATGAACTTGATGCCCAATGAACATAGTAAAATTGCAATAGGTACTACAAACATTCGAAAATACATTTACAGATATTTTTATTTATCTTTAGAAAGAGTATCAGTTTCAGTGCACATTGTAAATACAATTCTATTCTTATAACGAATTCCTTACAAAACTTCGATAGTACGGACCACTAAAATCATACAACTGACTTACACTTGCCCAATTTTTTCAGTTTTCCGACCAAAAATCCCCTGCAGAGCAATGTTTGGGAAAAATCATTCGACCTTGCTAGACGTTATTTACGCGGGCGATCTGAACCTGCGATAATTAATGATTATGTACATTCTGTGCAGTTTGTGTATAATTAACTAATGATAACAATACACCGTGTGCCCGGAATCGAATACGAATGTTTTTTTAAATAGATATATAGAAGCAATGGCGGAAGATTCTTCTTATAATTAGCTAGGAAGCTGAGTGCTGTAGATCAGCAACATTGTAATAATCTTGGATTGATGATCACAGTGAGTACATAATGTAAGAATGCTGCCTATCTGGCTCAAAGCCTGCGTTGACTTTTTTTAAACCCACAAGAATACGGCCTTTGTTCTATGTGGGTATGTTATAGGGTTTGGCTTCCGCACTTAGTCCGTCAGGTGGACCATTGTGCGTGGGCCTTGGCGGCCGTTTGGTGGTTATTACAACCAGCCCACCTCCCTCCAGAAGTTAATTAAAACTCCTGGTCTGTGAACATCGACCCGAGGGTTTCAGTTCTAACCACAAGAATAAGGCGCTTCTACACACACGTTTTTCTTGCCGTGAAAAAGTACGGTTTATACGCCGCCGCCGTATCAGTGTTGTATGCTTAGAAGCTTAGCAGCCAAATTTTAGAAGCTTATTGACAGACACTTTTTTGTCTACGACACGGTTTATACGCCGTGCCGTAAAGAAACCGTGCCACGTATGAAGGGCCTAAGATAGCTCGTGGATTCTTTATCATAACTTGAAGGTGTATATTTATGATGAATATGAGTCAAAGGTCAACCTTAGTGTAACTCTTTCCTTTTTCGGAAAAATGGAGCACATTCTAGACATCAAACAATTTTGCAACTGCCAAAACTTATGTCATTAGAACCAAAAAAGTGGGGGAAAAAACCCTGGAGGGAGTGCAATCAGACATCAATTTTAGAAACTTTCTAATAGCGTGTCAAAAAGACTTAAATGTTACATACAAACTAAGTCACGGATCAGATCTAGTACCTCATATTCACGAAACTAATTGACACTGAAGGTAACCTATGACTCATTCCACACGAACATTAATAAAAAACAGAACAATAGCACGGCTATGAATTTAAATAGTACACAATGTGGAGTAAATTAGCACACTTCATTATGTGTTAGTATACATATACACAATACATTAAATTGTGTGTGTGTGTGTGCAACAGGAACAATTTCGCACAAAATAAATTATATTTAATGCTTTTCACGGCACGTGTAACTTTTGGTACAGTTAAATAAAATCACTGTTACAATTTAGAAATTAAAGAAACTTCTATAAATTTTATTCTTTTTAAATAATAAAAAGTAGGATTCTAGCGAATATAAACTAAGAGATAATAACTATGGTACGCTACGTTCTGCATCGTAATAGTAATAACAACTCAAGTCAAGTATCTTGACTTGGCTCGCGAGGTTGTCGACATGTGGGATGTGAACTCAGCTATCATTGTGCCGATAGTCGTATCAGCCAATGGCTTAATTGCCAAGAGCCTCGACCAACACCTAAGGAGGCTCTTGTTGGGCATCTCGATTAAGGACTCGATTCAGAAAGCGGTACTCCTGGACACGGCTGGCATAGTTTGGAGGTTCCTTTCCCTGGAGCCGACGGTAGCTTGGACCCTGTTCCCAATACCGGTAGGCTACTATTTATATATTTTTTAAATGTTTTTGTATATATTTTAATTCTAATATTTAAAAATATAAGTTATAAGTAAATAAATAAATAGTAATAGTAATTTATTTCCAAACATCAAACGTTACATCAATGAGGTCTCGACCCGTGAATTAGGACATTCTGTATGACAGGGGTCGAGGTTTCTCCAGTTACATGGATCAGCAGAAGGCTGAGACTAGATACAGTTTACACTTACTTTTTACTATAATTTAAAGAAAATTGAAATAAAATAATAAAAAATGACAAAAAGTAAATGATAAATCATTCTAAAACATAATTATTTTTTATAATAGGGGTAACATGTGTGTGTAATAATAATAACTTACCAACCAGACTTACGTAACCAGTTCAAGATTATATAAAAGACAGACAAAGCCCTTTTAAAAAGATTTTAAGGAAATCATCCATGTCTGGTAGTTCATAAACAATAAATAATAAAAAATATGAGAGATTTTTGTACACAAATTATTGTAGCTGACTATACACCCAGTTGCACGAGCGTAACAAACTCAGATCGCACCAATTCATATTTAAATACAATCGTATCACTAAAATCAATCTCAAACATCCTGTTTATCATTATAACACATTTGACACAAAGCTCTCATAATAACAATGTAATTTTGTTATAATTTTAATAAAACAATTATAACAAAACTATTAAATTAAAATAATTTGATACCTACGAGACGAGTAAGAATCAGATTTTTTATATGTCTTGGTAATAATTAAAATATTTTATAATGACATTGCGCAATGATAAGCCAGACAACAAGGTTAACATGGGAGAAACCCCTCATGGCGTCTTTTGAGTTCGTGACCATCTTGTTTATTTATTTAAAACTAGTGACCTGACCCTGCTTTGCACGGTTTTTACAACTTGAGAAAACATCGAGAGAATCATTATTATGTATAATATTATATAACTTAAATAATAAGGTATTATGCACATAAACCTTTCGGAATATAATAATTCTCTAAATGATAGTGAAAACCATAACAATACTATGCGTGGCTTAGAAGAACAACGCAGTTACACAGACAGACATGAAATGCGACTTTAATCTAAACTTATAATAATTATTAATATTATAAAGAGAAAAGATTTTTATTTTTGTTTGTAATAAATAAACTCAAACACAACTGGACCGATTTAAAAAATTATTTCACCAGTTGAATGCTGTGTTATCAATTTATCACTGAGTAACATAGGTTATAAAGATATCACGCGGGCGGGTTAATACCACCAATCTGTTCGCAATTGATCATACCAGTATCTTGTGTTTAACAGATACTGGTATGATCAATTGGTTTCACCACCTGTTAAGACATTTACAGAAGTACAACAAATTACCATGAATTCCATAGATATCTTTCACAATTTACCGTTAAAGAATCTAGCCCAAACAAGACAATATATCACAGGCGGAGTGCAGTCAAGCGAGACTTCCATATGGCCTGCAATAAAGCTCGGTACACACGTTACGTGTAGTCGTGTGTCATCCAGGAAGCGGCGACTGCGGCCGACAATGTGTCTTTCTATTCACCTCTGGAACGGTTTATAGTTTTTCCTGCAAGTTCGCTTACGGATGATGTGGACTTGGCTTTAGAATTGATATTTTGATGCAAGTGCATAACCATGGTATGCATACTCAATATTAGGCCTAACTTCAGTGCCTTCGTAATCAAGCCACTGCCAGACATTGGCTAGGTTTCGCTGAGATACGGTATCAATGTGAGGAGTAAGCGATGAAATGAAATACGTGAAATCAATGTTGTATCTGTTGCTAGTACAGGCATAAACAAGCAATTAACGCATGACTTAACAAGTTATAATAAACAACAGTTAATAAGTTATAAACTACAAAAATATAGCGATACTAAAAAAGTTTTTAGTAACTTTTGAATTTTAATGTTCATAATTATTATACTTATTTAAAAGAGCGAATGAATTGTAATGTAACTTATTTTATTTTAATGATGTATTGAATTGAATGAATTGTATGTAGTTTTGATTTGTATATTGGGACTTGGTGCTTTAGTAAATAAATAAATAAATATTTTTTTTGTCAGAGAAACATAAGCATAAAAAAAGATAATAAACTCGAGTAAAACAAAAACATAAAACACAATAGATTTAAGTATAATCACGAGCTAAAAACAGAAATAGTAGGCAGCTGCTGGCACGTCATGACTGTGACAAGAAGGCTACCACTCACCATGATGCTGTACTATGGGGACCCACAGCACAGCGCAGATTTTCAGTGGTCATCCAAAAAAGACGTACGAAAACCAAGTCAGGTTGGTTTATTGAATTGAGGTTGATAGTACTTATTACTTGTGAGAGAAGCTCGTGGCTAAGTAATAACAAGCCTCACGGGTCGATCCATCAGGTTAAGCTACGCTTGCCAGGGTTGGTCAGTGGATGGGTGACCATCTTTACATACCGAGACTCCTCCGTACCTCGGAAACCATGTTAAGCCATTGGTCCCGGCTGTCATTCGTGGATCTTTGATAGTCGTTACGTTGTCAGAAGCCCGAAAGTCTGACACCAGTCTTACCAAGGGGTATCGTATTACCCAGTTACTAAGTTGTGGAGGTCAGATAGGCAGTCGCTCCATGTAAAATACTGGTATTCAGCTGCAACCGGTATGACTGGAAGCCGACCCCAAGATAGTTGGGAAAAGGCTAGGAAGATTGATTGAGTACTTATTACTTGTGTTTTATTTGAATGAGAATTTTACCCTGAAAAAAAGGTTTTTTGAACTAAAATAAGAACTCTTTTTACCCCAAGTCCACACACATCGCACAAAGGTTCACGTAAACTCGCAAACTCGTAACGTTTGCAATAAACCATTTAGTGAGCACACGTTAAGTCTCTCCCTTACAACCGAACCTAGGTCTGATACCTGCAAGTACCCGCAAGTAAGGCCGCGTGTCGACTACACGACTAATATGGCCGACAATAAGTAATGTAATAACTTCCTTACGCGCGCTTCTTTGTGTAAAAATGTCGGTATTGCAATCTAAGACGAATACGCATCAAAATCTTCCGTAAATGTATACTGCTGAACATGGACTTCCTAATAATCGTTATAATAAATGGTCTTAGAAGAAATTGCTATTTCTAATCATCATGATTTTTAAAGGAGTGGCGATCGCAGTTAACTTAGTATTTTTACCCCGCACTAAGAATTACTCCTGTATATTAGATGAGTTTATAAACAAAAATCTCATTTGCACAAAAAACTGTTTCCCATCCCCTTCATGTTATTTATCTCTTTCCGTAAAAGACCGAGAATATAATGAAAAATCTTTACTCTGAAGTCGGCTTCTGCTAAAATATTAATATTGCAGACGTGTCTTAAATACTAATAAATTGGTCGGCTAGTGAGTATGCGCCTTAAGAGTAACACTCTGGAGTATGCATTTAGTTCGGTACAATTGTATGGGATGTTAGACTTTGCAACTAAATTGTGTGGAATTTTCTGGCTCACAAAGCTGTGCTTAGTTTTAATATGTAGCTTTAAAATTACCTTGAACTCTTCCGCGAGAGTTTTTAATTTAGTAAACAATTTTCTTGATCGTCATGGAACATATTTCATTATTTTTATTTTACTAATGTATTATTTTAGTATAGAAAAGACGTTTATATAAACTTAGAATCACCAAAAACATTGCGCGGTTACGCCAATTTTTCAGTTGACTGCCGAATTTTTTTACCACAGTTCAACACCCGATTTAAACCATACGAAACACTACAAAAACTGGTATGAATTCCTTACGTTTCCCATATATCGTTCTCACGTTAATCAAATTTATAATTCGCAATACCAAATGTATACAAAATTGTTAAACAAACATGTCGGCGTGACCAATTAACGGTTTTATACAGAAGTTTAACTTTGTGTAACGCACGCATGTCTATGGCCGTTTTATTATGAGCTTTTATAGACGAGTAATGTTTCGGTTACGGCTTCGGTAAGTTACTGAACTTTTGACTACATACTAACTATAGTATTAGATACCTACATACTATTGTTATAATCTGTGTAGGTTTTGAGATAGAATTTTACATTTCGTCGGTTCCGAATGTTAACCGAGGACTACCACGTACCAACTAACTGATGGAATTACGACTATTACAAGGATGAAGGATGATTTCCACCAAACGACTCGCAACGCATCGCATCGGATTGGAACGGATTTTTCAATCTTTGAACGATTTTAAATCGTGTACACAGCATTTAAAGTCTATATTACCAAGCCGCGCACAGCAGCTTGACCTCGGGTCGGGCGTGTTCCGCGACGCAATCCATAACCAAAAGTATGCTGCGACGACGCTCGATTGGCTCCGTTCGCTTGTCGTCGTTCCGACTCCGTTCTTCTAATGCAAAAGCCAACAATACTACGTCAACTTCAACTACTAGTTTAAAAAATTAGAATACATCAACACGGTAGGCATGAAACTGTTTGACTAGGCGCAGAAACGGATACGTTCGCAAGCGACGGTACGGAGCCGAAAGTATGCGTCGACATCCTGCCGGACGCGATCGGCTGTCGCCGCATCCGTTCGTATCCTTTCCGATCCGATGCGATGCGAGCCGTTTGGTGGAAATTATCCTTGAATCTCCAACTCGGCTATGATTGATTGATTGATATGTATTCTGTTTCATCCTGGCCCAAATCAGATGATCATTGCCTAATACACACACTAAAATCATTTATACACATTTCAGAGAATCAGCGGGGTCGGCGTTCTTGTTTGCTCATTACGCACTTAAGAGTATTTCTCCATTCATTATTATCTCCATTTCAATGACAGTTACAACCTTAATTTCTGTGCTTCCACTACACAGTAAACCTTATTTAATCCCTCCACACTTTACAAGATCGTCGTGATCGATGCGCGGACGCAGCCCGACGCGAAACTAAACGGATTTGTGTGATTTTTTGCGATCAACCCCGGTGATGTTTACTTGTGAAATTGATATGTCATAATCTGCAGCTAGTTATGGTTATTAGTGAAATCGTATTAGGATTTGGTAACCCGATTTTGTTGGGGTTTTGGGCCCTACAGCTTTGGAGAGAAAAGAGCTTTCAGCAATACCGATTGAGTGTAAAGGATTTGATGAATGATTCGTTTTGCTGATTCTGACTAATAAACTTTAAATTGGTTAAATTTTAATTATGTTAGGGCTTGTTTCACCACCTACGATTAAGTTTCTATTAACTTACTTGACAGATAATTTCATACAAATTTTTGTTCCATTTTTTATTTATTCGGTAAGTAGGTAGTGGCTATTCGGACATCGTGAAAAAGGCCCTAAGTGTTCAAACTTACATAATTAAAATTTAAACAATTTAAAACACCTAAATTCTGAAGTTGATGTAAATTCAAATGTTATTGTATATTAGCCACAGTAGCCGCTGCTACGTGAGCAAAATACACCAGTTTACACAACAGTTAAAAAAAACTGGCCAATTTAATATTTTTTTATTTAATGAAAACAATTTATTCTCCTTTTCAACAACAGGTTCTTTATGTAGGATTCAATAGATTTTAGTAACGATGCAGCTTTGCAAAAGGCTTTTTTTTCGTTCTTGTTGACGTGAATTACGCATACCTACACTACTACTCGCGCCTCATATCAATTAAAATTAATTCGTACTTAAACTCAATTGAAGGTTACGTCAACAAAACGGATCACACATTAAAAACTAATAAAATAAATGATCATGATTGATTATAGTTTTGTGTGCGTACCAATCATTATATTGCAATATAGGTAACAAACAATCACAAAGGGAGATTGATCGATAACCGTATTTACTACGAAGTAACGAGCAAACTGACATTTTTCTGATGGTGGAAACACACGGAAATGTGGAGTGTGTGCCGCACAGCTTACAGCGTCGATGTTACTCTTTTAAGACACTGCGCTTCTTTGGGTTCACCATCTTTTCATAACTTTAATAAAGGCCCAGACCTATGATCTTTGAATTCTGTTTAACCTTAATAAAGACCTATGAGGCCTTAACTGTGATACCTGCAGACTTGTACTAAAATAAATAAAGTCTTTAACTTAACTCTAAATATCTGGTCAACCGAGCTCTACTCGGGGGAAAATATAAACATATCATCCAGGTACACCAACGTTTTATCAGATTACTGAGGCTGTGAAAATGAAGAAAACGATTTTTGCCAGATATGAGACCTAGCTAGATCGATTTTACACCCCCGTCTTCTTCCTAGCCTTTTCCCAACTATCTTAGGGTCGGCTTCCAGTCTTACCGGTTGCAGCTGAATACCAGTATTTTACATGGAGCGACTGCCTATCTGACCTCCACAACCCAGTAACTGGGTAATACGATACCCCTTGGTAAGACTGGTGTCAGACTTTCGGGCTTCTGACGACTCGTAACGACTGTCAAAGATCCACAAATGACACCCGGGACCAACGGCTTAACGTGCTTTCCGAGGCACGGAGGAGTCTCGGTATGTAAAGATGGTCACCCATCCACTGACCAACCCTGGCAAGCGTAGCTTAACCTGATGGATCGACCCGTGCGGCTTGTTATCACTTAGCCACGAGCTCCTCTCGATTTTACACCCCCGTAAACACCTAAATTGCAACTTTCATCGAAATCGTTGGAGCCGTTTCCGAGATTCAGATTATACATATACATATACAAATATACAAGAATTGCTCGTTTAAAGGTATTAGATATTTTCCCAACTCTTGTTTTGATCCCATGGTGGCTTACTCTATCAGATGCTTTTCAGTCTAAGTTTTACCAACAGCCAATTAAATTAACTTAATTCATCAAAGAACCTCCACATTCTAAAACCTACCTACCTATAAATATACGCCCTGCTATAAAATTGAAAGCGCAAAAAGAGCTTATGTTACTTTTCATTACAAAATTAATTACCCCTAAGTGATATCCCCGCGAAACCCACCCCATTTTTTCACATATCCCTAAATCAACCGGGACCCACCGGGCACGCCCATTGTGTCCCGTCGTATGTTCCAACTAATCGCGTTACGTTTCCACGATCGTCACAAAAAGGTCATCTCACACAAGGTTCGCGCGTAAGCATCACTAATTGGTCCAAATCAAATACGAATTATTTCACTACACATCTTACTAATCACCAACGTCACTTGACCCCTGGACAACCGAAAAATTCAAACAATTTCAACGATGGATCAAAAAATTAGAGTGCAAGTTATACTGGTTAAATTGTTCGTTATACAAATTGGATTTTCATTTTTTTATTTGGAGCCTATTGTGTTGTAGCCGGGTTCCGTCAAAATTGAACCGTCATAGAGGAATATTGAGCGGTTTGAATAAACATGCGTTGAATGGCGGCGCGTTGAAAGCTTATAATCTCGTTCGTTATGTTCTGATGCGCGTACGCATGTGGCTCGCTTTGGTTACATGTTTTCTGTAAAAAAATGTAAATTGACAAAAGATCCCCGAGTTAAGACGAATGGTAGGTTGTGTTGGTTTATACAAGCCAAAATTACATGATTGTCAAAACCTTTAAACACATTTTAAGGTAGAAAGAGGCATTGTTTTCCTCCGAAACCGATGCTCTGACGCCATAAAACCAGAAATGATACAATAACCGAGTTCAAGTCCTCTAAACTTTTTGTGAAGTTGGTAGGAAACGGTTTTATATTATTATACCCGTTTTTTATTTTTATAAATGGCATCTCGTAGTAGACCTCTGAGGATCATAACTACTTAACCGGACTGTCCTGTGGCTGCCTCAAGCTACTAACTTGAAGCCATCGTATGTTCCAACGTAACATAACTTATATACTAGGCGAACGCTCACTAAGGGCACCCCTTTTGGGGTACGATCCTCGGCTTAGGGCGTCGCTGGGGGGAGGACAGCAAGATGGGACAAACATGGGTAATCATTATTAATCGGGGGATGTAGAGCTACAGGCTCAACTTCGGCGCGGGCTGGCACTTCATCGAGCAAGGGTCGGGGAGAGACAGAGCCTGACAAAACGCTTCCCTATGTATGTACTCAAGTTGACCTCACTTGAATATATATATAGGGAAGGGTATTTTCTCCAAGAGAAAATGTTCTGATCACTTTTTACGTTGTACTATAGGCTCACGTTTAACCACCATTTTATCCAATGTTCAGTGATGGAACTCGCTTGTCTAGAAGTACCGTAACTTCAAGTTGAGCACTCGTCCAAGTGCGTACGCGTAGTAATTCAATTCAGTAGCAGAGCGTGGCGTGGCGGCTAATTTGTTAGTGTACGAAGCGCCGTAATTACTTGTGAGCAATCAGCCGTGAGCCGCTCAGTGCATGTGCTTATATTGTATGGAGAAGAAGGTGATATAGTTAAATATAAGTTCAATGAAACAGCAGAAATTCTCATTATACTTGTGTAAAAAGTTTTTTTTTTTTTTTACCGCAACTGGGTAGCTCCTGGCCTTCGTCTCACCTGATGGTAAGTAATAATCAGGCCGAAGGTGAAAGCGAGCTTCACCCATAATCCTAAACCACAGAGGAACTGGTAACCTTACCTCTAACTGCCAAAACACGACAATTCTGTTAACATTGTTGTTATGGCGACAGACTTAGATAAGATGGTGTTAGTTAGCCAGGTGGAATTAGAACGAGCCCTACCACCAAACCAACCGGGCAGAACATTTCGTCCCTGCTGGGAATTGAACCTAAATGTGGGGAAAATGGGTTGAGTATGACTTGTTGATACCATTTTCTATGCGAGAATTGGCTAGGAAAAGATAAGTCAGTTAGCCAAGTCGATGACTAAAAGTCTAAAATATCTAATCCTATTGCTGAAGTCTAAGTCGTTGATAAGTACTAAGTAGAATTTCTCTTGATTTCACGTGTCTGCATCGGTGACTTTTAGGTACTTTTGATTCTAGTCCTTTCTATTATTGCTTTTATTTTTTATTATAGAAAGATAATCAAAAATAAATGCAACAAGCATTGGACATACGTCAGCATATCGCTCTTTAGACGAGTGAGTCCAACAGTAGTCGCATATGATGTGTGTGTTACATCTGACATCCTGGCTGACAGGACGAACGTCTCTGAAAATGGGTTGACATGACAGCCAACTCTAGCACCGCTCGCGCTCATTGGTTAAATCAAACAGCGCGCGCCTCCCTGGCTTCCTATTATACACTTCCGTCCCTTTTCAAGAAATCACTTTCACAGATTCACAGAACATATACCACAGATTGCAGGAATGTGAGAGGAAAGATGTTACTCTTCAAAAAACGGTATCGATACAATAAAAAATGCAACTGTTTCACCCCCATTAAAACTGTCGTCTTCAGTTTATCTTAAATCACTGTCTGAAATAATAGGAGACCGTTACACTCGTGCCCCGGTGTATAGAACGGAATCGAACCCGCATCCGATCATATCTGCGTTCGTGGTGACGCATAAATATTACACCGAGATATGTCACAAAAAGTGTCATGACATGTGTTCTGTAGGATCCTATCTTGGAGTCACGCGATATGGGATATCGAATGCGATAACTTTTGTTTGTCAATTGTTTGGCGATTTTTTCTCAACTTCACGTCCTTGACTTAGAATCTGCGAATTATTCTACGAATTAACTGGTTTCCTAATAATTTGATAGTCCGCTGCTAATTATAGGTTTTATTAACAAAATCCAACAGTTTTATTGCTTGAATTCTAAGCCTTACATACTTTTCGGAAACCGACTATTTCTTTATCGCAACCTCAGCTACCATTTCTATTGCTTCTAATCTAAATTATCACTAATTCGTCTCGCCCATAATCCTTTTAGCGACACCAAAACTGACACTCGCTACAAAAAACCTAAAAATAATCCTCTAAATAGACCCCTATCAAGGTGCAGAACATCAAAAACAGACAGACAGTTACAGATTATGCGCAACCCTCCTATTATAACCATATTAAGATATTATCACCATACAAAAAACGTCCTTTTCAAACATTTATAATCCTTTCATTCTGTGCTTTGAGAATTGACACCTTCTTCACGCGAAATACATCACTATTACGATGGAGTAAGAATGTTATATGATCTGAATTGAGATGTTAAAGGGTTGCTTCCTGTACAGAGAAAATCAAAGTCTATTCCGTAAATGCTAAGGTAAAATTTCCTTTGCCGTGTTCAAAAGGATTTATAAGTCAAAATCGCCTATTTAAGAAATATAAAAAAATGTTTATTCGCGCTAAGAACAATGGCGATTGGTGAAGGGAAGTGACTTGTAAAGGAATATGTGCGTAGACGCACTGAGAACACTGCGGACCTCTCTATTGTGAACTTTTAACGGAAATTAATCACTACATGCTTTAACAAAGTTTTTGAATGACTTTGTCTTTAAGAGGAGTAGGATTCTTGTCTGAGACTATTTAGGTTTCCTACAGAATGGATGTTTTACTTTTTATAGAAAGGAAAGGAACATATTTGGTTATATCTAATTTAACAGATATAACTTTTTTGTACAGCCCTATCAAACATATCTGAATTTTATTATATCATCATCGTGGAACCTATGTAATAATTGCTTTAAATTAATTAATTTTACCCTTCAATAAATAATTGTTACATAGGGATCATAATTTAGCTGTTTTTTTTTTGGAAAATATTTAACTGATCCTCAAAAAACTTATTGCGCTTCTAATTATGATAACTTTTTTAAATCATTGAGCCTCTTTTTAAGTTTCCCGTCTTTTCTCACAGTTGGTCGCAGTAACTAAGTAAGCTAGTGCACACCGACCAAATGGGTTAAGGGCCTACCTCGAAAATAAATAGTAGATTGACGGGTGTGGCTTAATTCCCCCGCGGGGAGTGGTGGTTCCATCTTTAATCGTCAGTCACCACGTCCCGTCACCGCAACAAACACCGGTCACGGTAATATTATCTATACAGTATTGTAACTTGGTCGTATCTTAGAAATAAATGCCTACAGCCGCGCGGTACGTAAACATGCGATAGGGCTGCCCGCCTCCAGCATTTTAATTACATTTGCTTACTTTGTGTTTCCATTTAGTTTTGTGATTGTAAATATACGTTTTTTTTTAAACACAAATAAAATACTTTTCGTAAGGTTAGACCTGTGACCAACCGCGCTACATTCAAATTGTTTTTATTAATTGGCTATTTAGTATTTTTAGGTTCCCAAAATAGGCATTTGAGGTTCGCAAAAAGAGAATCATTCTTATTAGAGCGTTCAATAATAATTTTAGGAGCACAAAATTTTAATTATTAGGGGTTCGATCAAATACATGCCTTTGCTTTTGTTGCTGACCGTACCTACTTATATACACGTGGAACTCAAAAAACGTCAGTTTAATAAGGCATAATTGTATAGTATAATTAATTTAGCTTGAAATTATATTTTAAATTAAATAGTAACATTTGCTTATTATAATTTCATTTTAACATCTAAACGTTTTTTTTTCATGTACAAAAAATATTATACACGCATTGTATTTTATTTGAAACTTGGCACGTGTAAACTTGAACGTAGTTATAATATTTAGAACTCTAATATTTGGAGTTTTAAGGTCATGACGTGTCAATGTGAACATGAAAAGAAAATGAGAGAGAAAACACAATAAAGGGAAAAAAAAATAATATGTTCGCTCACCACTTCGTTTCATGATCAAGTCGTGATTGTCCTAAGGGATGATTGATGAGAGAACTACTAGAACCTAGTACATACCTAGTATATATATACTCTGCTCATTAACTTGGGAGTTACTTAATTGGTCCATTATCACCTACAACTATACTCTATTTGAAATAAGATTAGACATTTAAACAAATTTTTTTTACAGTCAGTACAACCGATTCTGACTTCTAAACCGTAGGCATAATGATAGCATTAAAAGCAAAAAAGTGGTTACAATACCCACTGTTTACTGCAGCTGCCATTTGTCATGCCACCAACGCCATAGAAGTCAAAATTGGTTGAACGGACTGTCAAAAAGGTTTAATATCTAATCTTATTTCAAATGCAGTATAAGTGACACATAAATGAATCCCTAAATAAAACTGCACTGTTGGATTTTCAGCTCTCAGCTCTGAGCCTAGCGTTGAAAATCCAACAGTGCACTTTTATTTAGGGATTCATTTAAATGTCACTTAGTGTTGCGGAAAAGGTCACGTTTTAACGTTCTGGTTTTTACCCTTTTTGCCGACACACCTAAATACAAGATCATCATAATAATCCTTGGTAGCTTTGTTCCAACCAGTGCTGAGTATGGCCTCGTCAATTTGTTCCATGCTTCCCTGGTCCGTGCGAGTTTCACCCAGGTCTTCCCCGCGATCTTCTGCAGGTGGTCCACACACCTTGCTATTTGTTTGCCAACGCTCCTTCTACCGTTTCTCGGCAACCAAATATATGTAATATTATGCCCAATACACCCGATCATGACTGGCGGAAATCAGTTGTCATAGTATGGACATGTGATGCGGAAGAATGAGGGAAATGTCGTGAGAAAAATTTTGAGCTTGAATGTCGGTGGCTCTAAGAGTAGGGAAAGATCTAAGAAACTATGGATGGACTGTGTGAAAGATGATATGGCTAGAAAGGAGGTGACTGCCGAGATGACGACAAATAGAGAAGTATGGAAGAAAGGGACATGTTCCGCCGACCACAAATAAATTGGGATAAGGGCAGAAGAATGATGACACCCGATGATGACTGAAAGACAGACAGACGTATCTGGCACAATTAGCATTTGTGACTACATATAACGGCCAAAAGGTTAAAATTCCCATTCCACAAAAAAAGCCTTCATGAATAGTACCCAAGTCCAAACTATAAGTATAAACAAGATCGTTATAGATAATTATTAATCCAACGCGATAATTGTTGCCATAATGATTATTATTATTTGCAACGAAACAAAGGGTCTTTAGTGGATTCAGATGTTATCTTGGAAGCAACGAACGAACTGAAACATAGTCGGCAAAAGTGCAATGAAATATAATACAATGATATCCTTACATTAAGTACACTAGTGTGGTTATAAAGCTTGGAAAATTAATTGCCTAGCAAATTGACTACCGACTTAGGTAAACTGTACGTATTTTCAAAACACAACAATTAGTTTTCCTGACTGTTACATTTAAAAGTAAATGTCGAAAATCTTAAGTAACTTCTAAAGCTAAGAAAGATTGATCCTCAGACGATGTCACAATTTACTATTCATTTATAAGTCAATGTCAAAGTCAAATAATTTATTTAAAAAAAGGCATATTTGGACGACAAAAATTTACAAAAAAAAATATAATTCATTCTAGTCGCCCCTTCCAAAAGGTAGTTTTCGTAAGGAGAAAGAAGAATGGGCCAGAAACTCCACCGTTACTAAAGAAGAAGGTGAAGTGGTGAAAATAGACGAAGACCATCTACTAATAAGTTAGTAGTAGATGGTCTTCGTCGACTTTAAAAACACCTACATTTATGACTACCAAGAAAACTAAAATAATAAGCATGAACATGGTAATAATTTACAATCGTTAGAAAAAGACACTAAAGATATCTCGGGTCATCATTAAAGTAAAGAAGTAGATGAATTATATATTTTTAAAGGAATCAAGACAAACATAAAACAAATGAATTATGTAGAAGGTCAAATGAAAATGGAAGATTCAAATAATTTTCCTTGTGAGCCAAATTACAACGATTAGAATTCATTAAGTAAATCTTGAGCAAAACAATTTACAAAGAACATCCATGTCAAAAATGACGAATTAAAAGCGATCAAATTAGACACAGATACAAAAGGATTGAAATGAATTGCAGCTTTATTAATTAACTTGCTTAATGAAGGAACTACATAATCAGCCTATTAATATTCCCACTGCTGGGACACAGGCCTCCTCTCTGTGAGAGGGAGTGGGCCGTAATCTACCACGCGGGCCCAGTGCGGGTTGGAAGATGTCACATGTCTTCGAATTATAATGTCTATAATGAAGGAACTAAGGCTGCTGTTCAATATTATGACTGAAAATGAATAAGTGGTTAACTGTTAATGCTCGGTGGTTGTTTCAACAATTTGGTATGCAGAATTATCTCGGTTTGTAGAAACTGCAAATGAGAGTAGAGAAAAGAAAAAGAAAAACCCCAAGTTATTTTTTTTTTCAAAGAATTTGTTATTCGTTAAAGCAATTTGAGGAAACGCTGGCGAGATAAATAAATGACGGCAGTAAGAACTCAAACTAAAGACGCAAACTATGAAATTGAGATCATAGAAAGCCTAACAAGAGGACAACATAAAAAATAGGAAAAAATAGCTTCCCTCTAACAAGATCTACATAAATACTTGATAGCTTTGAGCTCAAGCAAAAATGCAATATGAACTACATATTGGGAAAACAATGACACAAACAAAAATTGTTATTTAGAAACAGCGGTATTGGAGAGCAGTGGTGGCTCAGCGGTAATGGCCCGAACTTACGAGTTGTAAGGTCGTGAGTTCGAACACAGGCAGGCGCTTTATTTTGTGTAAATAATTTCATCACCATTGCTGTCAAAATATCGTAAGGAAACCGGCATGTCCTAGAACCAAAAATTCAAAGACATGTGACCTCTGCTAACCCGCACTGGGTCCGCGTCGTGGATTACAGTACCTCTTGAAGAGAGGAGGCCTGTATCCCAGCAGTGGGAACATTATAAGCTGATTATTATACTTATTTTCAAAACGTTGTGTTTGTCTCGGTCGGAGGAACAGAAAAAAAATATACAATTATGACGTGCAAATTAATTGATGCAAATGTTTCGAGCTTGCGAATTGATGAATTCTATAAAGTTAAACGGCGCATGAACAAAACAAGTTTTTTAGAGTACCTACTGCCTTGTGAAAATACGGTAATGCTGATTTGCTTATCATATAGCAAATCTTTGCAGTAGGTAATACGTATACGTTATAGGTTGTGAGTCTTTTTTTTTACAATTTACTGGCTGTAATACATAGTCAGAAAATATCTTAAAGCTGGTGATAGAGAAATGGTAATTTTTTTGATCTTTGAAAATTTAAAAGCTTACTACCATAACAATAAAGAAAAGCTGTAAAATTGAAAGAAAAGAGAATTAGGTCGACCTGGTGCTCTCGAGTAATAAGCGTACCTAATTATAGACACAGTATTGTTGTTGTTCACTTCCTATAACATTGGACGTGACGATACATTAATTAATGAAACTAAGGCTAAAACGATGCTGTGCTCGTTAAAATAGCTTTAGACCACCTCTAAGTTAGTACCATAGAGTTTCTGATTGGACAAAATGTAATAGAATTATTCGAAGATAATTCTTAAAAATATTGAGTCTTCAAGTTAACTCTTCTACATATAATCTAATATCTTCTACATATAATCTAATATATGGGTAAAAGTAATTCTGATCTAAATTCTAGTTTTCCAATTAGATGCCCTTAATAACACTTAATACTACTTTAAAATCGAACCAAGGCCCTCAAGTTTTACATACCTGCATACTTAGTAGGTACTAGATCAATCTCTAGAATTCATTGTTTAAGATGGGAACCGTTTACATTCGCGTACAGTTCACACTTGTCTTATTTCCTTTGATTGCACGATTTATTTAAAAGGTCACACACTTTTTGCGTCGTCCAGAATTTAATTGAAAGACCTCATGTTGTGTTCTTTAACAATTCTGTGACCGTTTACCCTTGGAACGACGTGATGCAAAAACTAAGTCAGATGTAAAAATGGGTTTGAAGGATTTACTTAAAATGATTTATCATTTTGTCGAACAAAAAATCTAAAGGACTTCTTATTTTGTAGGGCTCAAGAATGTTTAGTCAAAATCTAGATTTCATTTAAAGAATAAAAAAAGGCAAATTCTGTTAATCAGCATCATCATAGAGAGTAGTGGTGGCCCAGTGGTAACGGTAACAACTTGTATGTAGGTCGTGAATTCGAACCCAGGCAGGCGATTTTTTTGAGTAAATATTTTCATCACCACTGCCCTCAAAACGGTGAAGAAAAACCTCGTGAGGAAACCGGTCGTCCTGGAACCATAAAATCGAATACATGACTGTGACATCTATCAACCTGCACTGAGCCCGCGTGGTAGATTACAGCCCACGTCCTCTAGAAGAAAGGAGGCCTATGTCCCAGCTGTGGGAACATTATATGCTGATTATTCTTATGCTGTTTATCGGCTGTCAGTTTCAAAACTCAAAAAAAAAAGTTTTTTAGAGTTCAAAAGAACCCACAAGTCTTTCTTAACAACAAGAAGAACATGACGGACAAATACAGACGATAATAACATTATAACGGAAATTGGTCATAAATATGGTCATAATAAAAGATGACCATATCGGACGGCCATCTTTTATTATGGCTATATTCGACCTAGGGGTTGGTTGTAACGATATTCCACCGATATTCCGACCAATCTTGTCGACTTAGGTCAGGCTTACGCATTCATTCCCAGATATTCATTGATGGTCTGTACAGCATTATGCAATGATTCATACACCATAACATACATGTATCTACTATAAAAATAATAGCTCATAACGATTACTTAGCAAATCGTCTTGTTATCATCGCACGCAAATCACAACATCGAGGAATAATAATTGTTTATTGAAGAGTTTGTGGGGAGGTCATCAACCTGCTTGCGTAGCTCCTTATTCTACTTGGAACAAAGTTATGCCTTACTTTAAACCTAGAAAAATATTTAGTTAAATCGAAGTCAATATATACTGGTGAAACTTTGCTCCGGGCGTATTAATGATGATGTTACCATCTAACCAATTTTGGCCACTGCGACAGCATTCTTTGACTTCTCATGGTGCTTGAGAGCTTAGTTGTGCTGCTGGGTGTAAAGGGTCTTACTGTAGTCCAGTCTCAGTAAGGTTATAGGTGATTTGATTGATCTCATCGGTAGTGTATCTAATAGTTCTACTATAGTCGTACTCTTCATTTTCACAACCGCACAGTAAGTATGCTTGCGCCTAAACTTGCTATATGTTTGCATTGCTGAAGTGATGAAACTACGCCGCATTAGAGATTCAGGCTAACTAGTTAACTATTTGCATATAATATAATATTTCACGTTTTCTGCAGTATTAAGAAATTAATATTGTAGCCATAAAAGCTAAAGATAAAAGGAATAACATAATTCAAACCCAATCTTGAAGCATTTATTTCAATTAAACCATAAATACAGGCACTTTTGAATTGTCAAGGAGTCGGTCAGTCAGAAATATGAGGCTAGTTGCCCATTCTAAAGCTTAGTAGGTACCTATGGAGAAGAACGGGCAAGAAACTCCACGGACACTATTTTAAATAAATGATTATTACAAAATATTGGTTACATCATTCATGTTGAAATTATTCATGTGAGAATGTAAAAAGAAGAGCACTTTAAAAGCATCCGTTATAAAAATAAAAAAAAAACAAAAACAATTCAAAGATTAAAATAAATTAAAATAAGCCATTGCAGATAAGAGATGTTCAGTCCCAACTGACGGCGCCCGTTCATGAACATAACGCATGGATTAGCACCACTCAGCTCAACCATTTTGAAGGGAGCTAATTAGTAGTTTAACCCTAAGTAGGATTATATTTCGCGCTGTCCACCACATATGAAAAAAAAACTGTCCAAAAGCCAGTGTACAAAGTAAAACAATCGCACATACAGACAGACAATCTAAACACTCACACGTCAACGCGCAGCCTTGTGCTCCTTAGCCGAACAATGCGCAGATAAGGCGCAATTACGCTGCGCCCGGGCAACGGCGATTTGGCGTTAAATTCCTTGCGCACGCGCCGTTGATCGAGGATTTCTGGACGTGGCAATTTTAGGTAATGTACTGAGTATGTCTGTCATCAGTCTATCTTGAACATTTGAGTAATATTTCTAATATTTTAATATTATCCAGTATAATAATTTCATTAAACAAAAAAAAATATATAATCAATCGTTTATTCAAAGACGGTGTTTGTCAGTAAAGTAAGGGCTTTACTCGATTGTAAGTAGCTAGCAAATCTAATCTTTTTAATAAAAGTGTAATTTGAAAGAAACCAATAATATGTTGAGTAACTATTGAAATTAATTGAGAATTGATCTATCAAAAATGAATATAATCGATGTAAATGAATACTCTTTCGTTCTAATTAAGTATTATAATTACTATTCTAACATTATTTTAACAAACTCCCGTCAATATATTTTTTTTTTTAATCATTTGCCACCTCCACAATTCATCCGTCCGTGGTGGACAAGGGCTAGGTGCTCAGCGATAGCATCGCCGGCGGAACCCGCGGTCATCTCTGATCCGCAGATTCCATTCACGCAGAATTTTAGCCCATGTTTGATTTAACACCAATTATGGACTTCCTTGTTCTAAGTTTTGGTTCTTTTGTCTTAGAAAGTCTTTCGCTTTTGAGTTATCTTTTATGGTATTAGTTTTATGTGAGATAATAAAATGGAAGTGTTTGTCTGTTCCTTTCTATATGGGCACTGAGTTTCAGAGAGCGAATGCCTAGAAATTTATTTTATTTTTACTTGAGCTTTTAACTGTTGACCACACAATGTCACAACTGTATGTATGGCCTTTTATAAGATGACCACATACTTTTTGTTGCAATATTCTCAGGATACGAAAAACGAGCGAAAACGTAAACTGAACATCGTGAGCATCAATTGAACAATGAACGACAAAAACAGCAGTGGTCCTAACATGCAACCTTGAAGCACGCCCGTTTCCCAATTCAATATTATAGCCAACAATAATCAATAAAGTTCATACGAACGTATGTAATCGATTGTCTTGTCCTGAGCCATGCGTGGCCGTGCTATTGTCGTGTTTTTTCCACATTTCCAACAGTGAAGGGACGGTGTGAACTATGGCACTGCAAGGTCGACGCTGTCAAAGGCTTTTGATAAATCTTGAACAACATCGTTTTACTACTCAAGCAAATGAATAAAGCCCTATGTCAAGGATTTAAGGTTTATATTGCAATGAAAAGGGTTTGTTAAGTTGATAAATAAATTGGCTGATTCTTTGTCAACTAAGTTCATTGTTTTGTGAAGTCTTTTGTGCGTCTATGTAAATTCAATTTTCGTTTTAGTATTTGATTTTAAAGTATTCATTAAAATAACTTTTACATTGTTCAGGATATTTTAAAAATTTGTTCGCACACAAGCTGAATATCACTGAAACAGTATGGAGCAATTTGTTTTCTTTCTTAAGTGTGCCACTTAAAAATATGATTATAATCAAACCACTTGAGGGTACGATCCTGCGAACAGCAATAACTTCTTTAAAGATCACTATTTTGCATAATTAGTTTAAAGTTATTAAGCTCATTGCCTGCTAGTACTAACGCATCGTAATTAATACCTGTAAATTGACTCTTGCGACCCTACGTGGGAGGATAAGCTACTACTTTAACATATTTTTTAATTTATTTTCTGATCACTGTTGAATTAATAGAAGCATATTTAATAGACTTTCCAAAACTATCAAATTCTACGGTAACTCGTTTCACGTAATCGATAAAAAATATAACCGATGCATCATAACCGTTAATTAATCATTCGATTATTGAATCGACACTGGAACTCGATAAAATTCGAAATATAAATAGAATTGAGAATGTAGAAATCACAGAGGGATGTGATGCGATCGTCGGAGATGGAGTGGGCGTAATGTGGTTACCGGCATCGATTGCAGTCTATACGGTATAAATAATCGATTTAAAAGTCGTCATATAGGCATCGTTGTAACCCGACACGGGGTTAGAATGTTGACTGAACTTGTTGGCATTATGAGCACACGCGAAAATGATAGGCAGGTACTGTCCATGACAACGTTATTAAGATTTAAAAAAAAACATACTTTTCTGAAGTTCAAATGTAATTTTGCCTTTAGTTGGCTTTAAAGCTTTAAATTATTTATTACATCCTCGATTGATTACTCATTATTCCTAACTACAAGGGCAAGATGTAACCCTTTAACCTCAGAATTAACTAAACTAAAAAACACGATGATGATACATGATCATTTTTAAAGGGCAACCTTGAATTTTGTGTTTTATTTTCATAAAGTTGTGACCGGGTATCATTATGCAATGACGTTGAAAACTAACACGCGACTTACGGAAACCAGCTATCATCAACTTAAGTTTGTTGAAGTAAGTAATGTGAGAATTACAAAAAAGTGTATATTTTTATTAGATACGAATTCAGATTTTGTCTTACTTGATTTCCTTTGTAAGGTTATTAACCGTGGTAATTTTAGTTTTAGTAAAGTTTGATGTATAAATGTATGAGGATCTCATCCAGTGATATATTTATATTTACTTTTTTTAGCGAGGTTACATGTTTTAATAAGATTATCATAAATTAAATAAAAAACGGTAACGAAATCATCCGACTATTTTTCAGAAGGACTTTGATTATTTTTTATTAGAACTTTTGTAGTTGCCTGTACATCCTAGACCTTTATTGCAAAGTACATTCGAGGAAACGAGTGCGAGAACGGTGATAATTATCAGATGTGGACAGTCGCGACGTCGAGTGTCATCGCGATGCGTCGGCGCATTATTGCGGATCGCGGGCTAATTATACTAGGGACGGGAAAACTGTGCTGTGATTTTCGATGTTAGTGGATGCAAGATTATATTCAGAAATTAATATATAATAAAGTATGTAAACACATAGGTTTGTTTTTTTTTAGATCGCAACACTAATTACCTAATTAATATTGACGTCTTGTGTCAAATTGCAAAATCTGATTCAGTCTTTCAGTGACTTTTATGAAGACATACGAAAATCTGGGTTTTTTCACGGCGTGATTTCAATGATTTGTTAAAGAGACTCCCTAGAAAAGGCCCCAAATTAACGAAAGGTTTTCTTTGCAAGAAAATTTTACTTGGACTAAGATGGCCTTACTACTCCACATGCGAATCCCCTCACTACTACCTCACAGTTCCCATAAACGCAGTACATTACTGTGTCCATCACGTATAAATATACAAACGAATTGGTTTGTTTGTCCGATCATGGATAACGCAACATCTAAATATAACCAGACTAGCATCCTGACGACTAGTTGCATCAGATTAGGAATCATTTTGTGAGATTTCTTTGAATTTAGAACCTGGTAGGAAAGGTAGCAAATGTCCTAGATACTGCTAGGTCTAATAGACGCCAGTATACACTGGCGCCTCAATTTCAGCAGATAGGCATCTAGGATTTGTGACATGTTGATGGCAATAGCCTTGCCCTTTATTACATGGGTCTTTATCATGGTGAAATGTGGGTGTACTATATAGATAGGTTCTTTTTCTTCTTCTTCTTCGTTTCGCTCTTGACAGAGCGGTCGTGGTCACAATGAACTGTATCCAATCGCAGGTGTAGTCGTTGCCCGCCTCACGATCTCCCTCCATCTGGTTCTGTTGCATGACAGTCTGGCGCATTCATTGACAGGGCCTCCGACCGCGGATTTTATTTGATCGGTCCACCTCATCGGTAACCTTCCACCACTAGACGCTCTATAGAGTCATTATTCCGCCTGGAGACATGACCAAAAAACTTCAGTAGGTATTCGAGGCCGTTTGATGCCGAGTTCCTGAGGAATGGAGACATTTGTGCGGAATTCTGTTCATGGTACCCCAATCATTCTTCTCCAGCATCACAGAGCATCTACTTTTTTCTTTTCCAGTTCTCGTAATGTCCACGTCTCAACTAAATAGGGTCACCTCTGCCTAAACCTTCGGGGAAAACAGCCGTAGTGTTATGTTATTAATAAAAAATCTCGGTGCAAAATACGACCCTACTGGACTCAGGGCAAACCACAACAATCTTGAGTTCGTCTAGAAAATAAATAAAATAACAGAACAAGCGGGTTAGATGACTATCTGCTGAACTTGGAGACCTGATTTTGATATTCAGTTAAAAAAGCCATATTAGGGAATAAACTTGACCTTAACATTAGCAGAGGCGTACGTATAGTACACTCGTATTTCACCAGTTATCTTTAAATCCCATGTAATAGGAAGCGAGCCTATTGCCATCAACTAAGCCAAGCAGTGGTGGCCCAGTAGTAACGGCCGTGACATACGAGTTGTAGGTCGTAGGTTCGAACCCAGGCAGGCGCTTTACTTTGTGGAAATTATTTCATCACCGCTGCTCTCAAAACGGTACAACCAAAAATTCGAAGACATGTGACATCTACCAACCCGCACTGGGCACGCGTGGTGGATAACAGTCCACTACCTCTCAGCGAGGAGGCCTGTGTCCCAACAGTGGGAACATTATAGGATGATTATGCTAAGCACAAATTCAGACTCCGAGCTGCTATTGAGAAATTCCAGATAGAAAAACCCACTAACACTTTGCCCGACCCGGGAATCGAATACAAAACCTCATGCTCAGAATTAGCGCTGGCGGCCACTAGCCAAACGAGCCAGTTTAAAAAATATTGCCAAGCTATTTGTACTACCAATCAATGCATAGATTTCTACATAAAATCAGGCTTGCATCAACTGTTTCAAAGTGGGGCCGATAAATGGCAATTAGCTTACTCCTTAATAATACGGTTGATGTGTCATTAGGCCCATTTCGGTATTAAATTAGGCACCAAGTAGTAAGGTTTAACCTTATTTACACATTCTTTATTTCTTTAGGTTTATTACATGTTAATATTTTGGGTATTTAGTCTGAACGGCCCAAAGCGAATGGACCGCGGGCCATAAACAAAATTTGTTTACGTTCCAAAGGAGTAACATCTACGGTAAACCTACGTTCCTGATTGTTTGACTCCGTTGACAATTTTATTGTTTATACAAACTCGCATAACAAAATAAAGCGTAGGTTACACACAATCCTGATAATCTTTCATGTAAGTTTTAACTCTATCCTAGATCTTAAAGCCTTAAGATCTTCGTGTCACACAATAGACAAATGAGGCTGTAAAAAGTCTGTATTATGTTAGCATTTTGCTTACTACAATAACTGAACAAAAACGCACTAAACACCAAACCGTCGCCTGCGCACGGCGATTGTTGGCCCATGTGAACGGGGGCGCACCTTGACCATCTACACAATAGGCCAGCCTTGAGACTGCACTAGGATATCCGTATGATGGCCGAAGTAGCTCTGACAGTTTGTAGAGTGAAATTGACATTTCAGGGTTTTCAGTCCTTTGCGCTCTTTGCTCTTTGCCGCCTATTATGTTTAAAAAGTTGATTTGTTTGTTGGTTTTACCCATAAAAAAATGAATTTACTGAATTTTATTGCTATTAATATCACACAATTTTTTTTTTTTTCTGAAAGTTCAAGTGCGTACCTCGTAATCGGCGTGCGTGTATGACCAGATGTACTAACGTAAATAAACCAAAAGGAGTATGTAGGGATCGTAGCTGGTGGAGTTCTGCCTATCCCCATAGGAAGAAGACGTAAGTCTATGGTATGTTATATTTTATTTAGAAGGAAATGGTCTACAAGCTAATACATTTCCTTACCTTACTATTGTGGCCTTAAAATATACTTAAGCCATTACAATCACGTCACAACGTAAAAACTGCAGTTAGATAATGCGATTGAAAATATCCTTATTAGACTGTAGAAACTAGTTAGTCTGTGGTACGTTTCCTGTTCACATACACATAACAAATAAAATAAAACGTACTCTATGAAACCGTTATCATACATTACATTAGTTAGCCATTCAAAGTAATATAACATAATTATAAATGCACTCGTCTATAAGCTTCATAAATTATCTGCAATTAAAACTGTAACACTAATAGAATCCCAGCCTTAATTATACATAATAAAATTAAACTAAAACCCATAAAATAACATTCAACCATCTTCAATAATCGATACGAGATATTATTAATTATTAATTCAATTATTAAAATAGTAATTAGCGGCGATATCAAAGATGTAATAAAAGAAATAGTTGTTATTATCATGATGGTAAACTAGACTATATTTAATTGGTACATGACTCTATGTGAACACTCTAAATAGAAATGACAGGTAAAACCAATAAAAAATAGATTGATTTGCGTGTGAGGAAAAGGGCATAAGTGTTTTTTTTTTGACAAAAACAACTACGAGCTTCAGGAAGTTTAAAAAAATCTTCTACATCCTAACTTGTTATTTTAAACGAGTTATGGCATATTTAGATTAGCATGTTATTTTTTTAACGGACGATATAAATAAGGCCTGTATAGCAATAAAAAGTTAAAAGTAGGAAAAATTATTTTAAAAGACATGGAGAATATTAAAATGCCATACTAATATTATTGTAATACCTTTAAACGAGCAATTCTTGTAATGTATGTATGATATAATCTGAATCTCGGAAACGGCTCCAAAGATTTTCATGAAATTTAGTGTGCAGAGGGTTTCGGGGGCGATAAATCGATCTAGCTAGGTTTCATTTTTAGAAAACGTACAAAAAAAAACCGGTACCCAGATATTATTATAGTAAATTAAAACACTGAACATTTATTACTTTACTATTTTTAATTCATAACGTTATGTTACAATTAACACTGAAAGAATTTGTGATTATGTATGTTCATAATATTAACAGCTTTGTAAGCAAATATTAATAAAGACCACATAATACACATCTTAATAAAGCAAAAGAAAAACACAGTCAGAGCCACTGTATACAAGGTCAGATTACGTTAGCTAAGAAAACTCCACAGACGTGATGAGTATATCTAATCATGATCAAATAAAAACAAAAGATGAGTTTTTTTTGGGGTCACCAACCGCAGTTATTGTAGTCATTAAAAAAATCTGTTTAATTTTTTATTTTTATTTTTTTATAAACTTCATACGATAAAATAAATATAAACAGTTTTACTCCACTCATACTTATTTCAAGTAACACAACGGCCACACAACGGTCGATGAACCAAAAAAAAACTTTTATGTTTTTATTTTCATAAAATAGATATCGAAACCCAATCCGTCTGCGGAGTTTCGCTAGCTAATTTGACCTTGTATAAAACAATAGCTAACAAAGAAGAAAATCGTAATAAATAAACTACTTGACGTGGAGCTCGTAATTCGTCCAATAGAAAGGGTGTTAGACTGATTAATGGGTTCGTATCTATTGGCAGTCACTCAGCGCATAACTTTACCACTCTTTGGCACAGACATGGTTTAGAGAAAACTGGACCCATGTTGTCCATACAAGAAGAGTATTCGATAGATCCAACTTTGTTTATTGAACTATTTTATATTCTGTCTTAATGCCTACAAGTGGAACCAAACTGGAACTGTACAGATTTGCCAGGAAATTGTGAGGTTCTCATGACAAAAAAAAAACATCCTATTGGCGCCAACCAAAGCGCTAAGCGTGGTGACTCCACTATCAGAGTCATTAAAAAATGTCATTCGCTTATACGATTGGTGGAGCAAACTAAACCTCCCGCATATTTGTCTACTTAATACCTCTCAGTACGAGCTACGACTTCCTAAAACCATTCATTTTTTGTCACAAATTCTTCTAAACCAAATTGCCTTATTAAACTCAACTTTACCACGCTAAACTGGATCTTATCTCTCAATCGTTCAATTAAATATTGATATCGTAATTCATTAAGAAAATATATTTTCAATTACCCACATATGTTATGATTCAAACGATATCTCGTGGTACCATCACGTTCAAAACCGTTTCATAAAGGATGTGAGAACAGCGCATAGTACCAAATATCAATCCGAACCGGTTGTATGGAGATTCTATCGTGAAGTCACTGATTAATTGCAACACATTAGAATCGGATGAATTAAATAGCTAAAAAATATATCGAAATAAAGACGTCGTGATAATCTCAAGATAAAGTAGCGTACGGGAATTATCAGAGCGATCGGAGGGCATCGCATTGAAGCGGGCGATTGATAAATTGACAACATTTATCTGTGCGCGATTGTATCAAAATATTTTAGACGATCTTAGGATAAGTGTCACAGTGTAATAGAGGATTAGATCGGAAGCTTTGAGGGAAATAACGCGCTTTTGCAGCTTTATTGTGACTATTCTAATAGGTTTAAAAAGGTGAATGAATTTAAAGAAGACTTTAGAGGAAATAAATAGAAGAATGGTAAGAGGACTGAGACATATTACGATGATATCATCTTTTTCGGTGAAAACTTGAATGTATGAGAGCGGTGACAATATATTGTCAATATCCTTAAATATAATCTACTCCATTTGCATTAATTTGAGTGTATACCTGAACATACCAGATAACACGATACTATAAAAAATAATCAGTGAAAATTATCTTTGAGTTAGAATTGTAATAACGATAAACGCATAAGCTGATGTTAATTAAGCTTATTAATATGTAAAAAAGTCATAAAACATTTTATTACATTTTAATCGCTGTTAGAATTAAAACGATGTCGAATTAAGTCATTAAACCAATTCCATTAGAAGTAATATTGATAAACATACCTAAAAAGAATATTATAATCATATATCATATGCAGTTATCAAATAAACATTCGGTATTTGACTAGGCACCTTGAAAGGCTAAAGACCTCAAGTACCACCTATTTAAGAATTTAAAAAAATAAAGTACGTTTTCATATTTAGAGTAAGTATAGCTACTCATAATCAGCCTATATTGTTCCCACTGCTACGACACAGGCCTCCTCTCTGTGAGAGGTAGTGGGCCATAATCCACCACGCGGGCCCAGTGCGGGTTGGTAGATGTCACATGTCTCCGAATTTTTGGTTCTAGGATATGCCGGTTTCCTAACTATGTTTTCGTTCACCGTTTTGAGAGCAGTTGTGATGAAATAATTTAAACAAAATAAAGCGCCTGTCTGTGTTCGAATCTATGACCTACAATTCGTAAGTCACGGCCATTACCAATGGGCCAGAAGGCATGAGCATTGATCACCACACTTGCTCAAGACGAGTTGGTGATTTCATACTTATATTAACTATAAGTCCAGCTTTCCTCACAATGTTTTCCTTCACCGATGTCAGTAATGTCCAAGATTAACTTAGAAAGTACATATGAATTGAGAGAGTCACATTTGTACTTGCCCGGATTTGAACCCCTACCTCATGCATGAGAGGCGAGGCCTTAACACACATGCTACGTAAAGGGACTAAACTAATAAATCTCGATTAAGTAAATAAAGAGGAAGCTTATGTCCAGTAGTGGACTGTGGGCGATGAATATGGGCATAATAATGATGAAGTGTAACAAAATTATAATGTATTAGATCATGCCCATAACTCCCAAAGTATTAATGAGATATGATTTGTAGATCCATAGTTCAACTCCATCTAGAGATAAAAGGACGTATGTGCTATATGGCAGCAATCATTTATTGATCTTTTACTGTCCTCTCATACCTATTAACACTGTTATTTGAAAATATGGTAAAAGCCAATTATTTTTAAAAGAGTAACCGTGGAGTTTCTTGTCGGCTCTTCTCCATAGGAACCGTGCATCTATGTAGCTTCTGACGTTTCATAAGTGCCCATGTAGGTTTATGTGGAATAAAATATTTTGAATTTTGAAGGAAAAACAATATCTAAGAATAAATATCTGGCTTATCAACGAAATGTTTATACCTATTTTGACGAACGAACAAATTGCGATGAAGTAAAATAAACAACGGTACAAAAAACTGAATCCACTCTGAACGCACTACACTACCGACCACATAAACCGACCACTCCATGGGAATTCAATAAAACTAACTGTACCCATTATCAAAATGAATAATTTAGCCTCGCAGAAGATTTGCGCGCTTACTCATAACCCAGCTATAACTCCGTGGATATAAATAGTCGTGTGTTACCCCAGGTCACAGGTTCAAGTGCCGATAAAGCGTAGATTCCGTTAAATAAGGAAATTTGTTGTAGTAATAGTAAATTTCGCGTCAGTGCTATCCTGGGGCTTAATGTTAAAATATATGTGTTATGTATTGGCGAGGATGGGTTCGCTGAGTGAATCGAGATTGCGTTTGGAATTGGAATTGACAATGTTGGTAAAGGTATGTGTTGAGAATGGTATGGAAATATTTCAATGGTTGAGCTAGAAACATTGCTTATGGATGAAGCATATAAAATCACACTTGAAAATAATATAAGGACAGTTAATAAAAGCAGCCTATCGCCTAAGCTAAATCTCTTAACGATAATAATTTCATAAGTACAGATAATGAATTCTGCAATTTTCTTATAACTAATTCTATTCTTCTATTTAAAATCTAAGATATTAAACAACTTCCAGAAGATAAATACTAAAAACGCAGTACGAGTTACTGCAGATTAAGTTTTATAATTACGTTAATCTCCACCGTCAACCCTAATGTGAGTCGGTAGTTAACCTAACAGCATTTAGATATAATCATTAGCAGAATCGGAAACCTTAAATAAAGACAATTTAAATCCTCATCTAAATGCTATTCCGCAAACACGTTTCTTCTCACGGATTAAATTCATAGTTACAAAACGGACTTCACAAAAACCAGTTCCATCCCCAAAGGATTACTTCAAAGAAAGGATGACAGAAGTTGTCACGTCTCCAATTGTTTATTTTGATCCTGATTAAAAACATCGTTAGTAGGAACTGGTGCGGTTTCATTATTAATGGTAATCTCTTTTTTTCTTTTTTGATGTTTAAATCAAATATTTGGGTCAGGTAAAGAACACGTGCTGGGTTTCTGAATAGAATGTGGCAGTTTTTGAAATATTGTTGTGCGTTGCCAACTTTTTTGGTTTACTTGTAACTTGTAAGTCAACTGGGAATTTGGAGTGACAATAACGGTAAGGAGTTGGACTGGGTGACCAGGTTTGAGGATTAATTTTTTGCTTGTTGCGGTTAAAAATCCCAGGACTGCACAGTTCTTACTGTTCTTAGTTGTGTTTTTTTAACACACTTGTTTTACTAATGATTCACTTAATATTAAATTATTTTTTTGTTTATTCATCTAGATTTTATTAATTTACATTTTTAAATATTTCTTAAAATAAACAAAATAAAAAAGTAATTTAAAAATATTTAAAATAAATTATTATTCTTCAAAAGTTGCAGTACTTACTTATATCTTCAAAAGCTAGATAAGGTTAGCTGTATCTTTATTTCTGCTTTCCTATCGTCATCCCCCTTTTCGTTGGATTCAGTCTTATACATGAAATACATCACCTCTGAGCTATAAATAAACTTAATCGTAATATTTTATACATAACCTCCCAAAATCCCTCCAAGGCCAGTATCCCATACGCTCATACATACTCTGCTGTGCCCATTAATCACGGTGTCGTTCATAAATCGCGGCGAGCTCCCTAAAGCATCGCGTATCGGATTAACAGCCAGTAACTGTCGTTCGTATCTCTACGGAAATGTGTTAATACTAACTGGGAATGTATAGTTTGGGGATCCGTGGAGAGGGGTTTCATATTTACAGGTTAATAATATCTAGGACTAGTGTAAGGAAGCTGCACAGTTTGGAAGATAATACACAATTCAGTTTTACTTTTAAGTGGGTCATTTTATGTGTCTTAATGTAATTAAACTGCGTCATTACGGTGTGCAAAACGAAGCTCTCGATGTTATAAATTCTTATTTAAGTAATAGGTCCCAATGTGTAGATATTAATGGTGTGAAATCTTCCGGGTTACCAGTTCAGTTAGGTGTACCTCAAGGCTCAATACTGGGTCCATTCTTGTTCTTGGTGTATATCAATGACTTACCATTCTTTTTAAAGGGTATCTGTGAAGTTGTACTGTTTGCAGATGATACCTCTCTTATTTTTAAAGTAGACAGGAACAGACAAGATTTTGATGATGTAAACAGTGCACTCTCAATGGTTACGGATTGGTTTACAACAAATAACTTAGTTCTCAACTCCAAGAAAACGAAATGTATAAAGTTCGCTTTACCGAATGTTAGAAATCTAGGACCCAACATCGTCTTAGATAAAGAAGTGCTTGAAACTGTGGGCTCGGCAGTTTTTCTGGGCATAACAGTAGATGCCAAACTTCAGTGGGGCCCACATATTTCAAGTCTAGCGGGAAGGCTCAGCTCGGCCGCCTACGCTGTCAGGAAAGTAAGACAATACACTGACGTTGATACAGCTCGATTAGTCTATTTTAGTTATTTCCATAGCGTTATGTCCTATGGTATTCTGCTGTGGGGCAAAGCCGCTGACATTCAAAATATATTTGTTCTTCAAAAACGAGCTGTCCGAGCAATTTACCAACTAGGTACCAGAGTCTCTCTGAGAGATTTTTTTAAAGATATTGGTATTCTTACAGTGGCATCACAATTCATCTTCGCCAATATCTTATATATTAGGCAAAATATACACGTATACACTAAAAACAGTGATATCCACAATATTAACACCAGAAATAAAGACAAATTACGAGCTCCTTTTCACCGGCTTCATAAGGTTCATAACTCATTTGTTGGGCTTGGTATAACCTTTTATAACAAGCTACCCACTTCTCTGCTAGATTTGCCTTTTAATGCGTTTAAAGCTAAAGTAAAATCCAACCTTTGTTCAAAGGCATACTATTCTATCAATGACTACTTAAGCGATAAAAATAGTTGGTCGCTGTGATTAACTCAAGACAATGTTTATGTTCTTTCTCCAGAATTAGCTTACCTACTGACAGGTTATATGAGTTTATAGAATGTTTAATTTATTTGACTTTATTATACAATTTATTTTATTTTTATTTATTGTTGACATGATCTACTCATTACAATGTTTTCGTATGAGTTGTATTGCAATATGTGATTAGCTAGCGACCTCGACAGTAGATTATATATTATTCTTGCCTAACTGTTGATCTATTTTTGATTTATTTTTACTTCAATGGTCCTAGTTTATCATATCTAATTATGTGACTTCGAGTTACAGCTTTATTAGCTATATGTAAGCGGGCACGCCCTTTATGCCTGGAGGCTTTATAATTCGGGTATTAAGTTCTGTTTACGTTTTTTTTTTTTAGTTTTTATTTTTGCTTGAGTTTAGATTTCGATATTTTTTTTTTTGTTGGTACATTGGCGCGTGCTAGCTGACATTATGGCATATATTTTATTGAATGTTTTGTGTTGAGTAATGTAAATTATTTGCATACTATTGTATAGAATCAAGTTTTTTTTTTCTAACTGAACAGACAGCTGTGCTGCTGGGGAGTTTGTTGCGCCACTTCTTCTCTCCAGCAAAAGCACTAGGAAGTGGTGAAGGGCGGGCGTTTTTGGGGGACTGTCTTATGTAATTTTGACGTTCGAAAAGTGCTGATTCTCAGCCTAATTTGAATAAATGACTTTTGAATTTGAATTTGAATTTGAATTTTGTCCGCAACTGTATGTAATTAAGATAATACATACTAAAAATTTTGTGTAATCAAACCATTTTTTTTTTAATTTGTTTGTACAGGAATGCGTGAAAAATAAGTTTGAATTTTTTATGTCGATGATTTTAGAAGGGATCTCTAAAAATGAGTGCAGTACCACATTTCTGTGCAAAGTTGTGGCGTTTCTAGAATGCGGTTTTTTAAATATCAATAAAATTATCTAATTGGTACAATAACCTTTGCTTCGTATCTAGTGATGGGCAATTCTCGAGAATATTCTCCTTGCGAGAACTTTGCTGTTAAGTTCTCGAGAACATTCTTTTGGTAGGGAATTTACGAGAATTTAAAAATTGGCTGACTTTATTGAATCGGTTTTTTTTTAGAGTAATAGTTTTTAGCGCATTTGAACGTTTTACGAAGTTTGAGTTTAAAATAAACTACACCACAACTTAAATTCTCAGTAAATTCTCCTGAGCGAGAACATTCCCGAGAATATTTCCGAGAAAATTCTCATAAATTCTCTTAAATTTCGTATGGTAGTAATGTTAAAGTACGATTTCTGTATTAATACGAACTTTATGAGTTTAAAATAATCAGCATTAATAAAATGAATAAGAAAACAACATTATAAGAAAGGTTTATGGTGCAAATAATTAAAAACAAAATAACAATTAAAAATAATTTTGACGCAACTAAAATCGAATTTGACAATCGCGACTCCATGTGGTACTTGTTTGCCCTCCCTTGGGATTTTTTTTAGAGCCGGAGGCGCACAGGAGGGCAGCGTCGACGTGTTTTGATATGGAATTTTTCACTTTTTGTATGGAAAAAAAAACAATATTACCTACATGTTGAGTTTTGGGGGTTTATGGGTTTTATAAAGATAAAGATATAAAGTTAGGGTTTATTATAAAGATAGATAAAGATTTATTATAAAGATAGAATAAAAATTAGTTGGCATGCACTCACACCAACACTTTGACTTCAGTGCAAAAACAGTACTATATTTTTTTTTTCTTTTGCTTATATCTCGAAAATGGTGCGTCCTATCGCAAAAATAATGAAATTTTTGACACCCTTTAAGAAACTCTTAAACCCCTATATCCCAATATGTTGGTAATAATTTTTCATATTTTTCATACAAAAAGTGAAAAATTCCATATAAAACTCGTCGAGGCTGCACCCCCTGCGAGCCTCCGGCTCTAAAAAAATTCACAGGGTAGAGTAAACAAGTACCATGTGGAGTCGTCACGTGATTGTCAAATTCGATTTTAGATGTGTCAAAATATTTTTTTAATTAAGAGTTTTTTTTTTTTGTCAGAATAGCTTTAAGATTATAGCCAAAAGAAGGGAATTTTAGTGACAGTTTAGTTAGTTTAGTTCGGTGTACAAGAGAATAGGCACCATTGGTGCCGATAAAAAATCACAAAAATTTAGTTTAGTCCTGTCAAACGAGGATTTCCCATTCTGAATTAGACTAAAGTGACACAACTTAACTATATTTTAGTTTGACAGCACTAAGATTGCACTGAGATAGCAGTTTAGTGAAAATGGCAATTTTGCTATTATGAATTTGAAGTTTTTCACCATATAAATTTAGTGTATCTGTCTAAATGTGATTATTTTTAAACGCGATTAAAAACGAGTGGAATGAAATTAGTTGGCATGAACTAAAATTCACACCAACACTTCAACTTCAGTGCAAAAACAGTACTATTTTTTTTTTCTTTTGCATAAATCTCGAGAATGGTGCGTCCTATCGCAAAAATAATGAAATTTTCGACCCCCTTTAAGAAACCCTTAAACCCCTATTACCTGACATGTTGGTAATAATTTTTCATATTTTCCATACAAAAAGTGAAAAATTCCATATAAAACACGTCGAGGCTGCCCCCATGCGCGCCTACGGCTCTAAAAAAATTCACGAAGTAGAGCAAACAAGTACCACGTTGAGTCGTCACGCGATTGTCAAATTCAATTTTAGATGTGTCAAAATATTTTTTTAATTAAGATTTTTTTTTTGTCAGAATTGCTTTAAGATTCTCATAGCCAAAAGTAAGGAATTTTAGTATAGTTTAGTTAGTTTAGTCCAGTGTACAAGAGAATCGGCACCATTTCCAGTCCGAAACATAATACAGTAACGTTTTTTCAAATAAAGTATAAAATAACAACAAAAGATGTTTACTTGAGGCCTTGAAATCAAAATATATTGTAATAAAATTTAGCAATTTTACTTCCATTTTTAAATTCTCGTATATTCTCCGTCGAAAAGAATATTCCAGAATATTGCAGAACATTCTCGATCCGAGAATATTCTCCGGGTGAGAATATTCTCCCGACCCATCACTATTCGTATCATTCATTTTGCATTCAGTTTCATTTAATGTCGCAATATTGAAACACAAAACTAGATTACTAACACATAATCCAATATAAAAGATACATCTTTTTAAATAATTTGTCAATTTATTGCCTCAATTTGGGGACAAAATATGGTATATTGTAATTTGTAGCTACTTATTTGTCTCCAAAATAGCTTTTAAGACTACCAAAGTGATTTTATTGACACTTAATGCACATGGGTAGAAAATAACGTGTTATTTTGGCGCTACCATAATTATATTTTATTTATTTCTCACATATAAGTCTGAAAAGAAGACTATCCAGCTTCACTTTTGATCCTTAAACACAATCTGTTTTATCACGGTATATAGAGTTTCAATTATCAAAAAATAAGTATTTATTTTATTTTATTTAGAGCATTTTTGGCCCAGTGGTAACGGCCGGAGTTGTAGGTCGTATTTTCGAACCCTTTAGGCGCTTTACTTTATGTAAATTATTTCATCATCTCCTCCTCTCAAAACGGTGACAAAAAACATCGTGACGAAACCGGCATGTCCCAGAACCAAAAATTCGAAGACATGTGAACATCTACCAACCCGCACTGGGCCCGCGTGGTGAATTACGGCCCACTCCCTCTCACAGAGGCCTGTGACCCAGCAGTGGGAACATTATAGGCAAATTATGTTATGCTAAGTAATTTTTCTGTAGAAGATGTGCTTGCTTTCAAAAGATTTGTCATCAAAACTAGCATACATAGAAAATACAATTATCATTGACAATAGAGTCGCTTCATACTCGGTAAGTTGCGTAACAACTTGCGAATTTTCAAGGTTTTTTGAATATTTTACCAAATTACATAACGCTTAAGAAATTATTCGTGAAAACCCACGAAACCTCAAAAAATCTTACACTTCACCGTAAAAAAATAAACAAAAGTACCAAAAATGGATACCGTTACCCAATACCTATACGGACATTATCTGTTATAACGACATATTAGGTACACTGCCACAATAAATATACGAAGTACACCGACACCAATAAATTTATTGTAAAATTGAGATGTATAAAGATCTAATCTCGACCAAAAGATTTATGTACCAAATAGATTTATTAAAAAAAATGTCGTGTAAGGATTTAGTTTAAGTCGCTGCATGAGTTACTGGCACGGGTCAACATTGAAACTGGGCTATCTCCGGTTCGTTGTTTTTTTTTTTTCGTAGATAGTAGCACTATTTTAATGTTTGGCTGTATTGGGATAGATAAGTTGTTTTACGAACCGGTGTAACTTTAAAATGAAAGAGTTTCTTTAATTATAAGTTCTCAGTGTGTGATTGTATTGAGGCAGTGCAGCATGTGCGAATTTCTATAAGAATATAAATCATTAGAAATAGGCACACTATAAAATTGCTTGAAAGACTTGAGAAAAGTTTTTCTACACACAATATTACCATTTTATTAACAAAAATCCGATACCTCACCTAAACAACGTTTAAATCTTACCTCCATGAAAAGCTTGAGCTAAACAATACATCTAAAAGTTATACATACTTCTTTAAAAAGCAGGAATGAGTAAAAACAATGTATCACATCAGAAACCCCATCGAGTTCACGGATGTGAGTGGTCACAATACTCACAATATTGGCGATATGCCCGGTTTGCATCCTTAATACATTAAACATGAACTGCACAAGGAAATAAAATAGAAAATATGTCGATGCGATATATTAATTGATTCATTACTTGATCATAATTCCGTTTATGTATAAACTGTATGCTGGTAAACTAAGTAATCTTTGTCATTGAGTTAAGAGAACTTGTAGATAGCTACTGCATTACTCACGATTTAAAAATACTTAGGTACTTTTAGTGAAAACTATACACACACAAGGATTTTAACCTGTAAAATTACAAAAAAAAAAACTGGTTTTAACAAAAAAAAACAGCAGAATGCCTCTTTAATATGATTTTATCAAAAACTCATACGACAAAAAAACAAGATATTTATTTCAGGCCTCCAACCCGTTTCCCTAACTTAACGGTCCCAAAAAAAACTGTCAAAAAAGGTCCTGCCGCCTGACGTCACGGGTACGAAGTAACGGACCTTCTGGCAATGGACTACCCTAGACAATAAAAAACGTTCACCGTTTGTAAAACTAACTGTCCATAACAGGCTCTAATAAAACAATTAATGTTAAATTGTCTCTGTTTTTTGGCGTTTTGCGCAACATTTCTTTTCTGCGAATCGTTTGTCGGTGTTTCGCAACTTTTTTACTTACACATTTTTATTACTTGGCGTTTGTGCAAATTTTAGGGTTGCAATTTGAAAATGGATCATCTTGTTTCCTTTGTTTTTTGGAACAGAAATATTGGGTAACAGTTTTATTAGTTTGCTAGTACAGTTAAAAGATACTACTAATAAAAATGTTCAATTTTTTGTGAATGCTACGTTCATTACTTGTTTCGGTTACCTTTTGCTCATTGAAATCGATCTTTGTAAACTTTACTTTAAAAATGCCTTGTCATTCTGAACAAGTGCAAAATTCTAATTAAAGAGCTTCATTGATTACTTAACAATATTTAATCAAATTTACTTGAAGATTATTCCGGGTATAGCCGAGCATTTCGCGCGATAAGTCAATGTGGTATAAATATTTAAAGTAATATAAATAATATCTGCTTGAACGTGCATTATGCTAAACAGTCATACACTGAACTATGACAGATAACAGGTAAATAACAGGTAAATACGCTAGGTATTCATGTATGCTAAATATTACGATTATTTTCTATAGTGCAGGTTTAAAATCAACATAATGACTGTGGGAGGTTACTTCGTTTGAAAGGGTAACGTTTGTGATGGATACTTTGGCTCGTATTACAGAACCTCACTCAAGACTCAAGCATTACTTAAAACTAGTTTCAAATAATCAAAAGGCTTTTGGTCTAAGAACGAGTTTTAATTAATTCTTGAGTTTTGAGTAAGGTTCTGAAATACGGGCCTTACAGATATAAGTGTAGAATACTGTTCGTGTCAAACACTAGCTTTAGTACATTTCAGAGTTACAGTCAACGGCACATCAGTTCTAAGTAACAATTTGATATCGATAGTGCCTCTATGTCTAATAAGGGCGGTTTTCTTAGTGCTAATGTTACCATCGGTGTGTGGTTGACTGTACAAATACCTGTCTATAGAAAGTAAAAGTGTTGAGGTAATCATTAAATGATTTAACTTTGGCTTGAAATACTAGTTTGTGTTTATCATAATTTTCAGCTCTCAAACTACTAAGTACAGCAGTGATAGTCATGTGGTGTGATCGTCGTACTGCCAAGTCATAGGTCTTGAGTTCGAACCCAATGCCTCTGACTTTCCGGATTCAAGTGCGTATTGTATAATTATCACTTGCTTTAAAAACTGTGAAGGAAAACATCGTGAGGAATCCGGCATGCCTGAGAGATATTTCTCGGCATATGAAGCCAGAGGCTACGGGTGACATAAAACCTCTGACACCAGGTTGGTCAATAACCGAACCAAAAATCTCACACACTGACTTAAATTGTACAATTTTAAGTAAAATCGTCTACTTTAACAATGTTTGTAAATATGTGAGCACCATGTACCTATATATCACATAATAAGTTTATCTGTAATTGCTTAATTTTTTCATTCTTTTTACCAATTTTGGTATAGTAATTTTATTCTAGGTGCATCGTCTTCACATATAATTATATAATTGATGTACACAAATTATTGTAAAACCATTTAAAAGAGTAACGGTGGAGTTTCTTGCCCATTCTTCTCCATACGAAAACTACCTTTTGGAAGGGGCGACTAGAATCAATTCTATGATTTTTTTTGTAAATCTATGACGTTCAAAAGTGCCTTTTATGTGCCTAATTGAAATAAATTATTTGACTTAACTTGACTAGACTTGACCGCATAAAAAGAAAATATATCGGAAGTAAAGAAAATAAAATATTGGCTAGATCACCAACAATTGCTAAGTAGATCTGACCACAGACAGACTAAGTTAAAAAAAAGAGTAGAGTCTACCAATATATCTACCGCGCTAAGTGTCAGCACAGAAACAGCTTGAGTCACTTTTACCTATACCTGTTTACTTACTTATATTTTCTGTCTACCTCCTTCAGAGCAAAGTCTAGTTCAACAATAATTTAGGAGTGCTAAGACATTAATATGAGATGACTTATTACAAGCTCATTATTTAAATCGCAACGATGATTAATTACTGACTCCCTCGTTGGTCTAGTGGTCGCAAGCGCTATTGCTAAGCATGAGGTACAAGGTTCGATTCCCAGGTCAGGCAAAGTGTTATTGGGTTCTTCCTTCAGGAATTTCTCAGTAGCAGCCCGATGTGAGATTTATGCCCGATTGATGGCAATAGGCTCGCCCCTTGTTATATGTGACTTAATCATAACTGGCGAAATGTGGGTGAACTATAGGTACACCTCTGCCTTACCCTTCGGGGAATACTGGCGTGATGTTATGCATTAATTAATTTATTTGCATCAGATGGTTAGTAAGTAATGTTAATAGGTACCTACATTATGAAACTTTTCTTTTTTAAAGGTAAATAAATAACATACATACATAATCAGCGTATTAATGTTTAATGCTAGGACACAGGCCTCCTCTCTGTGAGAGGGAGTGGGCCGTAATCTACGACGCGGGCCCAGTGCGGGTTGGTAGATGTCACATGTCTTCGAATTTTTGGTTCTGAGAGCCGGTTTCCTCACGATGTTTTCCTTCACCGTTATGAGAGCTGTAGTGATGGAATTGAATTGATGAATTAAAAGATTATTATAGTAGCTATTTTTGTATTTAAAATAGTTTGGACTGGGCAAGTCAACATACATACCTACCTAAGTAGGTACAAACTAATCTCTAGAGACAGTATAACTTTTTTAAATAATCATCACAGGTTCGTTTGCTACAAAATCAATAACGTTATTAACAAGGAAACTATTAACAAAAAAAATGAATAACTAATCCGATTAAGAATCACTAGTTTCTAAGAGAATCGATGACAAACGGTGAAATTACAATAAAATATCCTAAGACTCTTATCTGTAATCAGAAAGATATTAGTTTACCAGTACTTTGGCAACGCTTTTAAATATACACTTCAAAACATCCTTACGACGGAAAAGTGAAGAGAATACCAACTTAAAATCATAATTATTTTGTCAACATAATTGTTTTCCTTGAAAAATTATAAAAAAGGGCGGAAGTTGAATCTAAAATAAACGTATACCTATACGTAAACTTTCGAAATTCGGCATTCGAATTTCGAACGTTTACGTATATCGCGTCGGCTAGCAAAACGGGAATAAGAAACGAAAAGTTTTTTTTGCTAACGTTTTTAATTACAAATCGCAGCCTACGTTTGTTTCACAAAAAAGTTTTGCAACAATTGTTAAAGGTTTTTTAAAAGCATTTTATTCACAAAAGAAAGTTTTATTACGGTAAGCTCGTTCGTTAATGGAGCGACTTTGTTAAGATTTAGTTCATTTTTAGCAATGTTTATACCGTTTTGTTTTAAAGGTTCCTGTTAAATGATTTGCATGTTGTGAAAAGAAACATTTAATAGAATAAGTAAGTACCATACCGTATCTGTTAAAACTATGACCGATTATTCTAGAAAAATATGTTAACCTTAATTGTTCAATAACTGCAATAAACCTGAATAAATTGCAACATAATTTGAACAATCAATAAAATCGATAAAAATAAAGAAACCATTAATTTCTTAACAACTAAGAACAAGCTTTTGTTTTATTTTATTACATATCGTGATGCCATTCAAGTCACATTGACTGTTAGAAGAGCACAAATTATAACGATGACCAAAAATATGAAATAATTGAACCTCATTGTTTTTACTAGATGTCAATAGATACTGTGACATTAAATAATTACACACTCACATTAAAAACAAAAACGCATAATAATATGTTGTATTTAAAAGGCGACGCGACGCATTAAACTGTGGAGTTACGATTATCGCGCCGCGATCTATAACGTCGCGTATCGTTTTATTAATCGCAGTACGAGGCTCAGGCGCAGTGGCAAAGTTCACGCGATCCCACCAAACCGTACCTATGGACCGGTAACGCACCGGTAATAGAGAAGGAGACGCAAGCATTCCCAATGACCCACGCCAGACAAGGATAGCACGAGAGATAGATGTTGCGTTAGAAGTTAGCCACGCCCCCACAGCGTTCGAAGCTCTGAGTCCACCTCCGTGAGCATTCGTGCGCGCGCGCCGCTCCAGCCACACGCCACTCGTGTTCGAAAATTTTTGAATTTCGAAAATGAATTCGGCCGCGCGATTTCAATCCCGTCAATAGAAGATGCCAGTGTTCCGCTCAAAATTAATTTTTAGAGCAGGTTTTAATAAAGACTGTTATAAAAAAAAACTGTTAAAATGATGTGTCAATAGCAAAGACAATAAACGTAGCAGTGCGGTAGTTGCATCGTCGGTTTTCAGTTTGCGTTTTCAGTTATACGTCAGATGTAAATTGAACGCGGCGACATTTCGTTTGTTTGTTTTCATCGAAAGTGACTGGACTGTGACATTTGAAATCGATAGTATACGTAATTGAAGTATCACGTATGCGGGTCGCCTTAGTGAAATTTTTATTGACTTAAAAAATTGAGAGCAAATATTTTTATTGTGAAGTGACAGTGGGATTTTTCGGAAAACTGCGGCCTTCTGATATTGTGCACACACCAAAGATATTAAGGTAAGCGGTGTTTACTTAAATTATTATAGCGTTTGTCCAAATAGGCTAGTTAAATGTTAGGTCTCTAAATAATTTATTCTCATCCGTTTAGATACTAATTGAAAATTCAAATATTTAGACAATAAGATACATATGGAAACTAATTCATACTCCATGTAAAATCAATCATTTACTTTCAAAGAAAATTAAAAGAAACTGAAATAATTAAGTTTGAACGTGTATGCTAGTTTACGCGCGGGCGGCGCGCTGTTCGGGAAACTCTCCCTACAAAAGACATAAACGGGCGCGCTACGCACATTTTCCCGATACATTGAGAGTTTCAAAACTACATCTTCAAAAATGATTAATTATTTAATAATTTCCATAGGTTATTGATAAAAATAGTCTTTTAGCGCATTCTCCGAAAATTTTGAAACACATTTTTGTCGATAAAATCGTTAGATAAATATTGCATGTAAGTGCAAAATAGTCTTTTAGTGAAACAATGTGACTATTTCAAACTTAGCAAAAATTTGTGAATCATTTTTAAAGTGTTAATAATTTAAGGACATTATGTAACTTATAGATATTAAATTGACACGAATAATACAAAATAAAAAGTATTTATTACTAAATTGAGAGATATTACGAAAAACCTTTTTTATTACTTCAAATGCTTTATTAAATACAAATATAACATCGAACTAAACAAACAGACAAAATACATAAATATTGATTGAAGTTGAATTTAATGAAAAGAGGCGTTCGAGTCTAAAATGAGATTCATTGCAACCACGCCTCCCGCGAATTGAACATGTTATCATACAAATAACGCTATGATTATTCCTAAAATAACATGATTTATTTATTATTACTATTAATAATAACTATAAGTCAATTGGTAATTATTCTGATTAAAGATGCAGAAATGCAGACACTACGAATTCTGTTATCTGAAATATTTAAATGTCACTTTGCGATTATATAAATTATCTATTTCTTATCGTTTATTATTAAGTGAAGTGTGAAACTGACACTATTATTTTAATCTACTATTAATAATCGACTAGACGAATAATTAAAAATAATAATAGCGATTTTATACTATTTTGAAAGCGTTTATGTCTTTTGTACTAAGAACACTTAAACTGTAAAAAAATCAATTATCACTTCATTTAAATAGTTTCAACCAATTAGAGCTCATTAAATGAAGCCTGATAGGTCTAGTAAACTATGAATATTGCGTGTCTAGTATTACAATTATCTTCAAATCACAGTTCTTTAAGAAATAGGGAAAACTGATTGAATAATGAGAAACAGAGTGCGTCGGCGCGCGCCGAAAACTAAACGCTTAGCCGTGATTTTCTTCTAGCGTAAAACATCGCATAATTTGGCTAAAGTTAAAAATTATAAATATACCAATAACTTCATAACATCACGCCAGTATTCCCCGAAAGGATAGGCAGAGGTGCACCTATAGTTCACCCACATTTCGCCAGATATGTTTAAGTCCCATGTAACAGGGGGCGAGCCTATTGCCCTCAACTGGGCACAAATTCAGACCTATATGTATACGTTTTCATGGCTGTCGGTCGATTTTGAACTTAATGAGATGTGATTTCATGTGACTGAAGTTTCATAAACGCATTGAGTACCTTTAAAGACTTCCCTTTGGCTATGTTTGTAGTTACGACTCATTCTTGGACAAGATATTTAAATCTGCTGTTTAAAATTAAAGTTCGCCTTGGTGTCTTGAAGAAAAAGAGAGAGCTAATGAGACAAAAAAGCTTTACTAGATATAATCGCTTAGAAGATTAGCACGAATTAGTTAAATCTACCTTTTTAAAGTAATCTTCTAAGCTAGGACGTACTTACGTACTTCTAAGGTACCTATTGATGTCAAATTCACAGTAATTCTAGTATATCACATGGCATACGAAAACGAAAATAGTGCTAAAAATTAAAATGGTTGATTCGTCCGAATTCGTACCAGTTATTTCGGGCGAGTCAACAATAAGCCAAATTATCACACTCCAAAAACTCATCCATATAAAGTCATATTATTATGTGCACTATAAATCTGCATACCGTTTAAATTTGCACCTCGTCTGCTAATATAAGAGCTATAAAATCAAATTAGACTACATCCGTGATTCGTGACCGATGCGTGACCCTTGAAGTCACATATCATTCGTAAGCGTAACACCTATTTCTTGTATCACATTAATTTAAAAACCAACAAAAAAGCTGCTAGTTTGCATAGCTACACATACGTAAATATAGTCTGCATATTAAACTATTTAAGGAAGTCTAAATTGCGTCATATTTAAAACAGAAAATAGCAGGATACGTAGGTAAAGGTACCGCGTAGGGAATGCCCATTGGTACAGTCATAATATCATCATACTTCGCAAGCGCTATAATCGCAGCATGGCGCTTGCAACGGGTAAGAAACATTTTAATATGTCCTTAAAGGGATACGAGTATTGTCACGAGAATGGATAGAACAGAAAACAAAATGCGATCAAAATCCATTCCCAAACCTTAGCTTCGCGATTATTGCAATTTCCATCTTGTCCGTAGATAATTGCGCTCATCTCTTCAGCATTGCACGATTGTGGGTTAAATATGTAGCTTCCGGAAACGCCTTTATTCTTAAATCAACATTGTGCTTACTTATCTGAAACAAATAAGAAAAATTCAGATAGGTTTAGAGATCGGATATTCAGATGCATATTTATTCAAGTTAATTTTTGGCTAACAAAGTATGGAAGTGCCTTCTTAATATATTTTTTCTTAATATTAATTCACTAAAATCCGGGAATGCACCAGTAATCGGATACATGGTATGGAAACGACTTATCACCCCTTTTATAATGGTTACTTTCGCGACTTAAATTTATATTCCTACTGTAAACATTTTTTTACGAAACTTAAGGCACCGAGTTGTTAGCAGCATTTCTTTTGTCAAAAAGTACTAAATTTATCAATTCCAGAATCGCGAGATATTTGCGATCGCTACAAAAGTGCATTCCATATTAGCCTACACCTGAACGTAAGTCACGATTCTATAATCAGAACTCTAAATTAGTCCATTCCGGAATCCCGGGATTTTTTCGATACAAAAGTGCTTTCCATAATAGCCAACACCTTAACTTTAGGTAAATATGCATCCGAATATCCGATCTCTACATAACGGAAGAATACAGTTGTATGTATTTAGAGATTTTATATGAAAATCTGTCTAGTTGTCAAATTATTCATTGTTAGTGCATAAATTATTATTCCTCTGAGATCTAAAACATTTCTTCTATCTCGTATTTCTTAAAAAGTTGTAGGTATTTCGTAAGTTGCGCTAATACTGGGTGCGACAAAATATGTAATGTGTCCGAGTACCTTATTATTGTAACACTAGACACAGCAAAAATCATTTAAAAATATAATATTTTCTTATCTATGAGTAAGTCGAAATTATATTGCGCCTAATTATAATTAACGATACTAGGTATTTACTGCGAAAAGCAAAATACTAAGCTATTGAAGAGACTAGTGCTGCCATCTATCGGTAACTATAGTAAACGTTATCGATGCTCGACCAATGCAACTGCTAGATGTAGCTACGCAACGCAAGCTTTTACTCTTGAGTATCGTTTGTTACTGCGTATACCGTGATGAATAGTTTTGGTAATTCAAGAAAATAGGTATTATTAGGTGAATATTTTTAATATCGTAGATAGCTCAAAGAATTGTTTCATATCTATTTGTGCTTTTATGATTTGAACGAACGAAATGTGACTCGCGTTTATCTTCTATGATCATCTGTATCTGATTAATAATAAAATGCATCATTATCACTCTAAAATAGTTACCGCCATAATTGGCCAACTCAAAGGTATTTGTAAGCTCTAAAAATAATCCAATTACCGCAGCCATGATACGCAACACACTCATCAAACACACATCTATCAAATTCTCAGATCCACACAAAACGCACAAAAACCCCTATCAATCTCCAATCAATCAACACAACCGATTGATTCAAACATGAAACAATCATGTGAAAATCAAACGAAACATTACCGTGCGTATCAGCATCAACAGCGATCTATCATACTGACCTCGTTGAAAAATCGAAATTCTATTGAACAATTGACCATTATGCTTATAATAAAGTGTTATTAAAAAAAAATAGCGACTAATGAGTGAGACAATGGCGTCGCCGTGGGAAACGGTCCCACGGTTGGTATAAGAACATAAGCTCTGTCCACGACACGTAATAGGTTATGTACAATGAACAATGACAATTGTCTGAGTGGTCCTCTATGTGTTGAATCGATTTAACGTTTTATTTAATTGGGTCATTGGTTATTTGATTAAATCATATGTAGCTGGTGTTAGTCACGCACAGGTCCGCTAAGAGGTAGGTTGCTTCACATAGTGTGGCTCTTGTAACAGCCTCTCTCATGGGATGAGATCCTCTAGTTAGGCTTTCACATTACAAGTATTTTAAATCTACACTGGATTCGTCTTAAAGGCGTATTATAACCATTAAAATCATTAATACAACTCTCTTAGTTCATATTACTCTATTGAATTACTATTAATTCAGGAAATCGTGAGATTTTAGGTCAATTCTTACTTAGGGAGTTGTATCCATGAGTTTAATCATTTTAATTCTATAAATACACATTTGTTACGGTCGCGAATCGTATTTTTATTAACATACAACCTGATAATGAACAGCAAATTACGAAACAGCAAAAAACGAAAGAAAATTTTAATTTCGCGGGCTACCTCATTGCATAATGGACCCACATATATTATAGTTAGATGTGATCTTATAAAAGACGTTCCTATCTTTCTACGGACTGCTAAATAATGGCTTAACTTGGAAGAGGTCTATGTACAGCTGAGGACAATACGCTGAATTATTTAAAAAAAAATTCTTTCATGAAAACCCCATTTAATTTTTCATTTTCAAAGTCGATTTGGGAACCCCAATTTACTTAATACTTTTCAAACACTAGAACAATGCTCTATTAATGATAAATTATTTTTATTTCTATGTAACCCACCACCATCGTCGTCTACAGCCAATTGCAGTGCTGGACGAAGGCCTCTCTCAAAATGGAGGTACTTAATTTGATTTACTTACATTTTTCAATATACTTTACGTCTTAAAATACTTTATATTTTGTAAATAATATTTAGGAAACTGTACGATGTGAATTTTAATGTAAAATAGTAATTAATTTTGATTAGATGACCATGATTTTTTATTAATATTAACTTCATCTTCACAAAATTCTGCCATTTTTATTGAAACTCATTTAGCGATCATCTGTGGTTATTAAATAATACATCACCATTTATAGTTAAAACGCCTTTTTCATACGAAATCTACAATATTACATAACACAATTAATCATAAATTAAAAGGTTAACCAACAACACTAAAGTAGGTTGCTGCTACCCATATCTTCTGCCGTCGGTTGATCGGTTGCGTGGTTAATCCAGCCACACCCAAGTAGGTTGCTGTTGTTAACCATATCGTATGCCACCGGTTGGTCGGTTGCGTGCCGACAATCCACAATGCAACGCTTGCCATCAACAATTTTATGCAACATAATTATTACAAATCGACCTATTCATATCTGCACAGCCCAACTTGCATGTGATTGAACAGTTTCACTTCTTAAGTTCAAACGGACGATAGTGTAATTCTAATTAGTTTATTATTTTGTAGAATAAAACATAAATTAATTCCCAGTTCTTTTCTGGGAAAGAATGTCACTTAAATAATAATTGAGCAATTACAAAATGTCGGTTAAAATTACCGTGATTGCTGCAATGAAAAATCAAGTAAAAACTTTCCTCGGTAAATTCAGAACACATGCAAGAAAATGCAGTTCTATTGTTTCAAGATTAGGGATAATTGGTTAGGTCAATATTTGCAATACATGAACTAGGTAAACAATTTACGTAGAAAAAGAAAATCGTCCAACCAATTTTCTTCACCGAGACAGTTCTACGAAAAATCCACCAGAACCATTGTTATGTCCCTTACTCTAACCTTTTGTCCTTGTCTGTCAAACTGACAGAAAGATAATCCATCAAAAAAACTCGGTTAAATACCCAGAAATCAGTTCAGAAGTATCTGTAAGTGTTACCAAACGTCGCGCGCTAACGATTTAAACTCTTTTCAAATCCTAATTGTTCAAGTGTCGAATTATCGGTTGCCCAACAACTATTGGTTGGCAGAAGTCGCGTTTTGATTGTCGCAACCATCGTCGTTGACTTTCGGTTAGGAAATTGGAGAGCATTTAAAAACGTATTAGTATTTTGGGAGAGCTTGGAGCTTGAGGTTTTATATTCTCTCGTCGCCGTGGTTGAGTATTATTTGGAAGATACTTGTTTCTCTCTGCAAAATTCAGTCACAATTAGCAGGAACCGAACCTTTTTCTGATAGCAAGGAAGCCAATCACTCACTGAGACGTCAAATTGCATTGAAATACCAGCAACTATTAATTAATAGAGGAAAATTTAGAGCCGGTTCGCAATAAACACAAGAGATGCGTTACTTATTTAATTCTCTATCGTTTTGAACACCTATTTCGATCATGCGAGGTAATTATGTCTCATTAATTGTGGCTTTCATTAAAAGGTTTGTCTTCTTCTCTAGACGTGGATAATAAAAAGATAGTTCTTTCATACATTATTGAAATACTTAACTCCTTAAATACCTGGCTAAAGACACACCGCCTGCCAATCACCAATCAAGCAGTAGACGCTTCACACTCAAGGGCATGTTTTTGTTCTCCCGGCACTTCTGCTTATCTCCTTTATAGGTAGATGGCGTAAACAACAGCCGGTACTTGTTGATTCCGTCATTCCGCCACTAAGTGACGCCATTGGTGACAGAAAAACTGTATAATTACTTGATCTGCTTTCATTCAAGTGAACCGCTTTGCTCTTATAAGGCGCATTAATTAAACTGTACTAGTATTATGAAAAAAATAAGTGTTTTTACCCCTTCTTCGGTAGAACCTTTGATCTGACAATGGACGCTAGGAATATTGTACTCTAAATGTTACAGTATAGGGTAGGTTTTTGTTTATGGGATGAAATTCTGTAGGTTTTTATGATAGTACTAGTAGGGCTACATAAATAGAACTTATATTTTTATTTTTTAAAGTTCGCCGACAATTTAAATTATAAAATAATTAAGTTGACTTTTATTTATATGTAAGTAATTGTCAAGTTTATTAGTTTTTTCGTAACAAGCAAGATATGTGAATTTTTAATTAGTTTAACTGACAAAATTATTCGTATTAATAGCGCTGTATTAATTGCAAACCATTTAAAAGCTACAAGTGTGGTGTAATAATTAAAAACTGTTGCTTATCAGACCGCGTAAGTCACTAATCAACTGATTGGAATTAGCTATAGCAATCGTTGCTACGTAATTGTTTTGACCAACATTTTTACCACCTATTAATTTATTAAATGTTCTTGAAATTCATTTAAATTATTTACTTAAGGAAAGAAAATATTTCATCGAAAAAAAAACCGTTTAAATGATGCTCTGCAACATTGTTGTTTAGCTATTAGCAAAAATATATCTTCAACCGTCAACAAACTAAATGGTTAATGTACATTCACAGTGAAAAACAAAATACACGATATCATCAGCGGATACTTAAATATGTCCTAAATAAATAATTAGCAGTCATAAACTGCAAAAGATACATGAGAAACTTTACTGGGCTATCATATAGTGCACTAGCGACCCGCTCGTCCTTTGCACGGTTTTTACGACTTGACAAAATATCGAGATTTCTTAGTTTTACGTAACTTTAATAGTAACGTATTATACATAAATCTTCCGGAATAAATCCTCTAAACGATGGTGAAAACCTCATCAAAATCTGTTGCGTGGTTTAGAAGAATAACGCGGACATAGAGACAAACGCAAAAAACGACTTTAATTTAGAAAAGGTGCAACTGCCCCTAAGTATGAAAATTGTTTCAATACTCCACTGCTAGACATCAGCTTGTTCCTAGTAGCAACTTACGTTCAAAACACTCGATGCTCTTCCTGTCTTTAAAGGCATTATAATTCTTAAGCACGAATAAATTCATCTTACATATCATATCTGAACATTACCAAACACAAGCTCTTCGCCTATAACCTAGGCGAATCTGCTGCGTTGTCCTTCCTAGGCCAGTCCAGTTCCCACGCAGGCGTAATGCCACCTAATGGATACAGGCATCATAATCGTGGAACTAGCGACCCGTGTACATGCGCCGCCGGATCGCCGAAGGGCAACCGGAGAAGTGAGTAACGCATGAAATATGGCTAAGTGTAATAGCAGTGTTTTGACTTTGTTTTTTGAAACTTGGCAGGGAATAAAAACAGATAAAAGGTCGATCCAAAAATTGTCTGGTACATATAACTATTAGTGACAAAACCGCCGCGAACCCTGAATGAGCTTTGTTAAATTTCAGTGTACAATAAACCCTATCTATCTACATATAAGTAGACTTTTTTTCTCTTTGTTGTATTATATGTCGTAATGTAAAGATCAGCCAATCAAAAAGGTTGTTAAACGTTAGTATTCAGAAAGCGCCGGAATAAATGAGGGAATCGTCACTAGTAAAATCTCTATAAATGCACTGCAATTGATTTTTACGAATGTAATAGCCAATTAACATTTAATTATAACACTTTATTTGGCAATATTTTGTCTAATGTCTGTTTTGTGCTATCATTTCACATGTCATACACGTAAACAGAGCAGTATCAAATACTCGGTTCTACGGTAAATTCTATCCGTAAATCAAGTGTATAAGTTCCCTAACAAAACAAAGAGTACGTGCACATCGCATGTATGATTTACTTTCCGTTTCGTATGCAGTGCTGCAGCAATTTTATATTATTTTCAGTTTTTATGCAATTCTTGGATCTTTATGTGACATTATGTCAAGAAATGTATCATGACTGAGTAAAATGACGAAATAATTAATGAAAAATTAACGAGCCGCCTTATGGCTCTCTAATTCACCTGAAACAACACTAAAATTGTACAATGATTGTATTTGATTTTGCTTTGAAATCAACAGATAGTTGATGACCGAACATAGGCCTAAGTCATCAACTATAACAGACTTGTCCTGAAATCATGAAAACAAATACTTACCTTTAAAGTACCACACGACGTAATTACCTTACCAATTACGTTTGAAAAATATACCCTGTTTGTATATGAAGAGACAATTCTTCTGAAAAAACGGAACAAACCTTTATATCGACGTGTGGACATAGCCAATAAATCGCGTACCGTTAGCATCCGCGACACACAACCGAACAGATAGACAGACATAGGTACAACTTCATTCGGGCAAAATCGTGAGCGCTCGGAACCACTCTACCTCGATGTTACATCGCGCGCCGTTTTCGGTACACCTCTAGGGATGCTGACGGATTCTTGATGCGATTGTTTTGGGGTTTTCTATTAACTTATTGCCATGTTAAAAAATCATAAAAGCGGCATTAAGTACCGTCCTACTTACTCTACTTAGAGAATATCAATGCCAAAATTCGATGTCTTTTGTATTTGTTACTAGACAAACTAAAAGGATTGTAAATATTATTTCCTGAAGCAAAACAATGACTAATGAAAGGCAAAATTTGCTACACATTCGGTGTAACTGATGAAAAAGTAGAGAAAAACAAAAAAAATGAGAAAAAATATATATTTTTTAGCACAGTAAATCCTCAAATATCAAACCATTTTCGGATAAACCGAGTGCATCCCTACACTCTGTCGCATTGATTGTCGTATTGGCTACAGATGGCGCCCTTGTTTATGTACAGGAAGGTATATTTTATTGGGATTTCGTGATGTATCCGCAATATTCGGATTTGTGTCGATTGTAGCCGCCTTCAAGGGAATGTCAAGGAATCACGATCGATTTGCTTTAATGCTTTACTTGCTCTTGATCCGATGTTACTATCACCGCACCGTATGTAACGTTACCGTCAATGTCATGTTAGAAATTACTTATTTTACTCCTTGTATTATCTAAATCTAAATAAATAATGTAATAAAGAGAAAAGATTTGACTTTTTATGTTTGTTTTACGCTTTCATGCTAAAACGGCTGAAGGGATTTGGATGAAATTTGGCATTTGGGTAAAACATAATCGAGGTTAGGACATAGAATACTTTTTATTCCAATGTTCTCAAGGGATCGAGACTTATATGGGTGACACCGCGGGGCGCAGCTAGTTTATTTATAAAGAGTTTACAGTAATCCTGTACTTAAAACTATGCCGATTTTAAGGTTTGTGAGTGGGTATGGATCATACAAAAAAGTAAAGTTGCGGATAATTATTTATGTTTTGCTTAAAATATAATATACCCATTATACAATAGGAACAATGGTCAGCAGCTAAACATGAGTTTTCCAACTATGTTAGCAATGACAGTTTATTATAATAGGACTGTAAATAAGATGAGAAAGAATATTACATTGTGAAAATACATATTTCAGTAAAGTATTCAGAAATAATTTCCAATCATAAACACGTAGATAAACGAATTGATAACTTAGGTGTTTAAACCCGGAAAAACATTAAACAACTCGTGACATAAAATCTAAGAATTATCTGATACTAAACACGTTAATGTAATAGCCAAATAAAACCAAAAACAATAAAAGAAACCTGCAAAGACAATATAACAAGAAAATCCAATTTCAATCTAACTGTTGCCGTCAACAGAACTTAAGTAATTATAGACATATTAAAAAGCTAAGTACCGATCGCCACTGTATTAAAATATTAATTTCACTCGTCAAAAATTAAAATTAATTGTAGTGTCTTTAGGAGGAGCGGACATGGGGCGTAAAGATGTTACGGCTGCTGTAGCGCGGCTTGTCGACTTGAAACAATAGAATTAGTAGATTCTGAAATTGGTTTCTGTTTATTGAATTCTAGGTAATTTTGAATAACACTATTGTTTAAATTATTAGCATGGACATCACAAAAACTTTATTACAAAAAAATATTATCACAAAAAGTGATACCTATAAATAAAAAAAAACATATTTTTTTCTTTCAAAAATGAAAGATTTTACTTAAATCATTTATTTTGAAAATTTAAAGCTATTTAATAATAACATAATACATAACATAACATCATGCCTGTATTACCAGAAGAGTTAAGCAGAGGTGTACCTATAGAACACCCACAGTTCGCCAGTTATGTTTAAGTCCCATGTAACAGGGGGCAAGCCAATTGCCATCAACCGGGCACAAATCCAGACTCCGGGCTGCTACTGAGAAATTCCAGATGGATAAATCCTATAACACCTTTGCCCGACCCGGGAATCGAACCCAGGACCTCAGCAGCAGAATCACTCAGCAGTAGCGCTTGCAACCGCTTAATCAACGATGCAAACAAAAATAACTATTAGTGCAAAATATACAGATAAATTATTTTACTGTACATCTGACTGCTTGTTATTTTAATTAATGAAAGCCCTATTATAGAAACTACCCATTAAAAATAGTAAACTTCTTTTGAGAAAGGATACTAAACGACACATTTTTTAAGCTCGCAATATATATAACAAAAATACATCTTTTAAAACAATAAAAAAACGCCGCGTCTTATCTCATCTTCCCGCGTTTTTCAATAACCGCTGATCTTTACCGGCACATCATTAGCAGCACTCGCCCTCAAGTAGCCCGCAGTTGAAATTTATAAATCATTAATTTACAATACGCTGGTCAGTTAACGATTATTAATTTTAATTAACTGTGAACGGAACTTAGCGGTTTGTGGTGCGTGTTAAAAAATTATGGCGGGGCGGTAAGCGGTAGTGAGTTAAAGATACTACCTGTCTTTCAATAAGACTAAACGATTTTGCTAACTCCTTTCAGTTTTACAGTTAAACTAAAGTTTCAAATGTGGTTAAGCCCACGCAAAAGCTTAACTTAAATTCACAATACTTTAAAAAAAGTTATTTGTTACTTATCCGAATGTATGTTACTTTCCAAAAAATACCTCATCTTTTATCCTGTAACCTCGAAAAAGTTTACTGGAATCGCGCCCGCAACCATATTGCACCACAGCCTACCAGACGGTCCCAAACAACGATTTCTACCATTCCGTTCGCATGACCTCTTGCTCAGAGCTCTCTCTAATTACACTGTGGCAAAAATTCTGACATTACCTATCTTCACTCCTCATGTGTTTCACCAGCTAAACTTTATCGTCTACATAACTCCTATTGTGATCGTAGTAAAGTTCAGTTTTGTTTGGTAGGACTGTATGATTAAGTTTGTAATAGATGTTGATATTTAATTTGTCAATGTTATCGATGACAGCCTCATTATTTCTATTCCTTCTATTTGTCGAAAGTGTTTCGAGAATTGGAGTGGTGAAAGATGGTCTCGATTTTTTATGGTTATTAATTACTGGCTTATAATTGTTGTTTTCGTTTCGATATATCACGAACTGAAATTTTATAATTGGCTAATATGAATTCTTTATAATTAATGTTGGACCTCTTAGACCTCTAGGAATGAGGAAATGTAGATTTTGTAAAATTATTACCTAGACGAGACAGTTATGCGTGTGTAATGGGCTAGACTGTAATTTGACAAGATGAAGTAATTATGCTCTCGTAAACATTTCGCTTTGTAATTGGAGAACAAGAATAAATACAAAGTAAGCGTACTTACTTGAAGTAAAGCAAAATATTGCTGTAAAATTGCAAATTGTGAATATAATTCGACTTTGACTAATTGACTTTTCATTATAATTAAAATTTAAATTTTATTTGCACATAGCAATAATATCGTTAAACAGCACACTGCTAAGAAAATAAGCAATAGCACTATTTCAGTCAAAAAGTAACTCAAAAGAAACAACGAAACTTTTCAATTCATTACCATTTTCTCTAAAACTTCAAACTCAAAGACCGTCAAACGTTGAATTCCCTCAAAAGCTTTCTTCAACTCCACACAAATTTCTCTGTTACATGTCACAGCGACGACAAGCATGGCATGCTCGTAACAGCCGACATAGCGTAACTGTTTTGTTTCTATTGAGCATAAAGCTCAACCTTTCCTCCGCACTCAACTTGAGTGTGAATGCTATGGGCGCCGTGACGTCTGCTATCTAAAATGTGGTGTTTAATGTGTGCGATTTTATGGCGTCGTCAGTTGTAGTCGATTTTGGAAACCATATTTCTGGTCCTCGACGTGTTATGATGCCATTAGCAGTTACGACTCAAGTCCACTCTTAAGTCCAGTCTTACATTGTACTCTATTCAATTTAATTTCCCAAGACCTCCTATAATTGCACCTCTTTTTTTAACTGACCTCAAAAAGGAGGAGGTTCTCATTTCGACTGTATGTTTTTTTTTCTTTTTTCTGTATGATAGTTTTTGAGTTAGCTTCAATAATATGTATATTTCCCACTTAGCCTATGTGGATGATATGATGATAGTTAAGTTCCTGTCACTGTTATTTACATAGCAGGTAGTAATATTCGAATTTGTGTGGAATAGGCGCCGCAACTAAAAAGTGAATAAAAAAAATTACAAAAAAGAAAACAACAGGCTTCCTAAAAAGACACCACAAAGTCAAAAATAACTTTTATTTCGGAAGTCGGTGGCAAAAAACGAAATTTCAAAACCAAATACACCGACTTCCGAAAATAAAATGACTTTTGACTTGTAGTGTATTTTATGGAAGTCTGTTGTTTTTTGATTGATGCAGTTTCTTCTCTAAAAGAACTTTCTGCGTCTAATACTATTTGCATTGTTAATCATAAACAATAACCCACCTCAACATATTCAATAAACAACCTGCAAAATGGTCGCACACCTAGTTTGCATGGCAATTCCGCAACTCTACAATTACCAAACCTTCACAACAGATTTACACAAATAACAGCAACCGCATACACTCGTGTCGGCATCGTGTCGCCCCCACTAAACAGGCTCACCGTAATAAGTAGCCACAACTCGGTACTACTATGCGTACTCGATAGAATTTCAATTTTACTGCCACAGAGTGTCATCCTGAACATGATTGATATTCACAAATAATGGCCGTCACATTGTGCTGTCAATCACAGGTCGTGGATGCACGCAAGTGACGATTTTTATTGGATTATTGTGTTTTCGGGATTGGGAAACTGTTGAAGTAATTAGTTTAGAAAGGTAAGAGGTGACTGTTAAATGGTTTGAAATAGATTTTGCAACTTACTGTAGTTGCCACTGTTCACACTTAGGTCCGCTTTGCAATATTACTAGTATATTTGTTTTCAATCGCTCCTCACGCATGCACGGTTTCATCAATCGATAAAGCATTTAACTTTGACACAAACTCTCTAGTATATAAAGCTAAAATGCTTCACTCTCTGACCCAAAACTACATCTTAGGGCTGATTTCACCAATGAAACTGAACGCGATCAGCATTTCTAAAACACGTTCGCGAGCTGCTACAATATTCTGTAACAATTTTGACACTGACAGCTCTTGAACGCGGTTTACATGTGCGGAACGCGTTCAACTTCAATGGTTTAATCCGCACTTAGTCATCGCCCCATAAAACCCCCTTTCAACTCACAATAAAAACATAAGCACTCTATGGAACCACTCTCAACAGAAACTCAACCCGAAGCAATATTTTTTTCCTTGTACCTGAACTTGTAACTTACTACAAGTACTATCTACGCGTATTACACCACTTTTTTCCAGCCTCTCATTCACAACATTGAACTAATTAAATTGAAACAATGGATGACGTCACTGCGCACGCGCCGCCGCCGCGTAAACTGGCGCAGTTAATTACGCGACGCGACGGTAGCAAGATCAAGGCTGAGCGGTTATTGGAGCTTAAGGGATGAGTTGTAGCGGGAAGATGAGTGTAGCTCTTATAGATATCACTGGACAAAAACTAGGTTTTTTTTTTTTACTTTAAATGTCCCCAACTACAATATTGTCATTTTCATATTAATTATAGAAAGTTGATTTAATTCTAAGGTTCACATATTATAGGAGCCCATAGATTAGCATAACTATAGTTTCTGGGACAGGCTCGCAACTATACAAACTAAATACACAATTGGTAACACAAACCTGAAACAGTCCTTTTATAGATTCTCCTGGTTCAACTAATCTATGTATTATTTATTTTGTTCTTTGACTATCGACTAGATGTCTCCAATTTTCAATACTATCTACTAGCTGTCTCAAATAATTACCTTGAACGTTAGGACCTCACTTTTAATTATGACGTCATCGACCGCATCATTAGTAACCACATTACACACATGTTCTTATTCATAGGCACTTTTTAATTATATGTGTCATTTTGTCTTGCTATACATAACCGGTAAATGGTGATCTAACGATGTTTGCCTCATAATGGACGATATGTAATGACATCTCATTTGGGGGAAACTCGTTGGAGATATTTGAGTTATCGCTACTTATTTAATTAAAAAAGTGAACGAGTTAAAATTTATATTGATACTGTATTTATAGAGCTAAATTAAAGTATTAGAAGGCTTTTACTGAATCTGAATATCAAAAATGAAAGAATAATTTAAAGAAACCAACAGATTACTTACAATATTATCATCATTAACATTAGCAAAACTTTTTTTTATAGAAATGCAAACTGTAAAATTCCGTTTTAAACCAACCAAAAGTTTAACGAAAAATCTTGCTAAAATCGCTACACCTCATGTCTTAAACGGTTGCATATAACACTCGAGCGCGGTGAGAACTGGAGCGATGTTATTTTTTTACTTTTACCCGCGAACTTGTGCACTGACTGTCAAGAGTCAGCGGTGACTTACTGTGATACAATGTCACGGTCTGATGCAGTCGTAATAAATTACGTTTCATAAAGAGTTAGTAATTTAGGTCATTTTTGGCCATAATATTCTATTGGCTAGGACAGGTTTAGGTGGCTGGGAGAGACTGGATGCCGAAGACCTGTTGTAGCGCAGACTGGGGCCTATGACCAGCAGTAGACTAGATATGCTAAGCTGAGTTGATCAAAGATGCGATTCAGTTTGCCTTTACCGGTTCACATGCTACCATAAAAAGGGCTTGATGATCAATCAACAGTTTCTTTTTAATTTTTGAAATGAAATAGAGTCAGTTCGAATCAGGGTATTGTCAATGAAGCCTAATTATTGCATACCAAAATTACAACCTGCAAAGTTAAGTTTTCTACTAACAAGACTCAAAGGACCATATATTTTAAATAACAGCTAAATGCCTCAGGACCAGAAAACCGACGTAAAACAAAGCCGCAAACAAAAACAAACCGCAAATTGAACTCAGTAGATCACGTAACAGATTCGCGTGATCTAATTACTTTAAAAGGTAATTTCACGTAATAACCGACGTCTTCACCTCGCACTGTGCTGTTGCGAAATTAAATAATATCACTCGCGTCAGGTCGCCCTTCTAGTTCCATTGCACAATACGACACGACTTTATGAACATTCATCTACAAATAGCTATTGTCTTAGATATTTTATGACAGGCTTGGAATTTATGAATTCGTATAAATATGTTAATTGTGTGCTTTTACAACCTGACAGTGGAATGAGAGAAATCCGTTTCTGTTATGTGAAGGATGATGTGCCGTGTGCCGTATTCAGCATTGTGTGTCGAAGTATCTATAGGCATGCTTCATTGGTAAGGTGCAAACTGATTGGCAGCCTTTGAATTTTCTTTATCAAAAATAATACAGACAACTTCTTCAACCAGCTGACTCAGTCCCTCTTCAAATAACGTAATCAAATGGAAACGTTCTCCCAAAACAACGTTAGTATTAAAGTTGAACTTTACAGTACATAAATAACTAAGACATGTGGTGCAAGGAATCACAATTATTATGTTTAGAGCAACGATGCTATTGCCACGTTCGAACCGATTCACTTTGAACCCTGGCTCTTGCGAAACCAAGTGGATCCCACGTTGTATCTCAATTGAGAGTGGTAATGGGTTCACCTGTCACAAATTCCAGATAAGTATCTTCCTCTAACCTTATGCTTTTCAGAATTATAACGCCATCTTTAATATAGTTGAAGTCTGCTTGGAAGCACTTACGTCATTTTTGGTCCTTTAGTTAGAACTCGCAACTTTATGTAGGTACATATTTGTAGATATAATTCGTTCTTATAATTTAAATTAATTCTTGTAACTATAATTTGTGACTTTGGTGTCAAGTCAGGGGCCAATGCCAAGAGGACTAAATTCTTATTATAATTAATTACTCTTTGGTACGAAGAAATCGTGATGAATCAAACACTAATTCATAAACTAAACATGGCTTGTTTCGAAACGATCGTTTAACCTCGAAACAACCCATATCACACCTTCGTTAACGAACAGACAAACTTAATCACGGATTTAACTATTGGTAATGTAAACATCTCTGTTTTACACTAACAATATTATCCTAGTTCGACAAATAAAAATCATTCGATTATCACCTCTATTCGTCTTCCAATAAAGTGCCAACAGAACGTGTGGTTACATTAGTAATGCATCAGGCTGAAGGAATTAAGTAAGAAAATATTTCGACATTTCAACGGGTTAGAAAAAACAAACTTACAATTCGCGTTTTGTCTAATCTCACAATCCTTTAAACCCATACTTTTAACGGCGGTAATCGCTTGGATTTCAGTTTCGAATGTGTAAATAAGTTTGTAAATGGTTGTATTGATTCATTGGTGTTCACAAGTGGTAATGAGGTCTAATGAGCTATGCGGGGCGCGTGATTGGTCGTTATGATTAGAGGTTAGGATTTAGGAGACTTTGAGAAACAAACATTGGGAAAAAAATGCTGTTAAATAGGACATGAATGTCAGAACGAACAAAGCCAGTTTTTATGAAGGACGAGATACAAGTGTATATTTTAATTCCTGTTTTATGTATCTTGTTGAAGAATATGAAATATTCGTATCAAAAGACCCATTCAATGTAGCCATTAATCATGATAAACTTAAAAAACTTATTTTCCAAAAAAATATGATACGTATTAAGCAAAGAGATCTAATAAGGTTCTGTATATTTCGGTTCGCTTTACACAACATAACACAAATATTGAATTCCTGTCATGAACCGCTTTTTGTTCACCCACATTGCGTCCCACTGCTGGTCAAAAGCCTCCTCTTTCTCATTCCAAACCTCTCTGTCTTGTGCGATCACTGGCCATGTTTTCCCCATCATGAAATTTTACACAAAGTTTATGATAGCAAAGGAAGGAAGGAGGTAGAAGATTAAGTCACATTTAAATACTAGACACGAAACCTTAAAACAAACCAAACATAAAAGTTAGATATCAATTATTAAGACGCTTTCCTCCTAACCAAAGCTAATCCCCGGGCAACAGCCACAACAGCGCAACATGTTAAGTGGCCACTAACTACGCAAGCGCACATAATTGGTACACTCCAAGTCTCCAACGTGTTTGTATTAACAACTATACTACCTTTGTTTGTTTAGAACCAGAGAAACTGGCTTTAGTTATCATGAAGATTGGATTTTTGGGGTATAATGAAATGAAATTGTTTATTCTATAGATAGTACATCGGAATAACTTTTACACGTCGTATTAAAAAAATATTAAAATAAGCTAGATGAGGTCGGCGTTTCCTAACTGACTACTCTGAGGAGAAAGGCCGAAATAAACTCGGAGATCGCAGTCTCTTTTAAAGTCCAGACATAATCTTGGTCAGGGCACATGAGGACTATGTAGATTAGTGTCTGAAATGGTCTTTTGAGGCAAAAACCACACAGATTTGAGTAGACCTGTCCTGTCAGTGCAAGCATTTGTCAGTAATCGTGGAGCTCAACTCAGAGCTTAAGGAGCTCAACTATATAGTGAGGGTCTTTAATCTTAAGTAGTTTAATGATAATTAGTTACTTCAGTCACTCATTTCCATTTTCAAATATCTTTATAGTAAATAATAAATAAGAACCATTAACAAAATGCACTTATCCTAAGCTACATTAACCCTTATAATTGAGGCACTTTATGAGGTTTCGTTCCCGATTCGCCTTTCAAAGGTTATGAGACCTCGTTTTAACTGAGAACAACATAAATTCAACACAATAATTGTAAGTACTTCAGTAAAATGTGCATAAATCAGTGATGTGTCTGCCAATCTTTGTCATTAGGCTTTATTAGGTATAATTTTTCGGATAACTTTGAAGGATCTTATAAAAAAATATTAACGTCATTGGATTTCGTCAAAATCGCAGTTCAAAGTTCAAAATTAGTGTGACGCAAATACGGGTACAATTTAAACAAAAAAATAAATGAAAAGTAATGCATAACCTTCATAACGAAATTAAATACTTTTATTAGCTGAACAATCAAGATCTAAATCCATTAAAGTTCCATTTTGGAACACATTTTTTTTTAATTTAATATATTTGACAGGTTTTCGACATGCAAACTTACTATTAAAGGAAAAAGATAGTCGATACAAAAAAATACTAATATAAAAACTGAAGAGCGATAGCAAAAACATTTATCTCGATAGCAATTTAACCCTTCGTAACAAATAGCGTGATGATATCGTATCAAAACGATCGCGTGTACCGACAACATAACAGCGAATAAAATATCACGCCATGAAATTTAATTTGTGACCAATAATTGTCCATTTCGTGATCACTGTATGTTTTCTTGATTGCCGCGTGATTTTGAGCTGAATCGATTTATCGATGTTTGAATTCGTAATCGGTTACAAAATCGATCGTATATTTATAAATGTCATGGATTTTACGCTTTATTGTATGAATAATTGAACTATAAAACGGTCCGATGATAGCTCTATTTTATTTAGCCTCGTAATATTTAAGTTTTCTGGGTTTATAGCCTTATAGCCTTAGCTGATTGAAAACCGTTATGCTTGTGGAAAACGGAGCGAAGAAGTAACAGGATTGAAGGTTTTTTTAAAGTCGTGTTGTTATATAGCAGTAATATTAAGTTGGGTATAAGTAACAGTACCTTACGATGGACATAAACTTCCCAAGGGTTAAAAGTTCAAATAATACAGGCGTGGCAAGAAGTCTAGCTTGCTGTCCCAAGAATAAACTTCGTTAGTTATTATGCTATTATTTTCTTCATCGACGCAATAAGTTTAAATTAGAACTTTTCTATTTGTTCGACTTTAGTTACTGGGAACGTGTCATGATTTATTAATATTCCTAACAAACAAAGGATTGAAAACATCGTAGTAGAAAAGTAATTTTGCTCGTACCATACTTACTAATATTCCAATTGCTTTTCTCACAACTTCAGTACCAATCATCTTGTATTTGCATCACTGCCAACACAAAAACCACTAACAAATAAAATCGCCATTTTATTAATGTTTACAAAATAACGATTCCACATCTTAGCTATTTCTCAACAAAGAGACATGATAATAAAAACATCAGTAGTCATAACGTATTGTAGCAATAAAAGCGATGTAAAGCTCCCGCTATTCTGCTGTCCGTACATCGCAATTACAGATCGTTCTACATAACGAAGCGCGTCAATCGCTTTATGAGATTCCCACGACTTACGCCGCGTATTCACATGTGAAATGTGCCTTATTTTTGTATTAAATATGCTTTACTTATGAGTCTAGGAGTTTCTTGCCCGTTCTTCTCCATAGGAACCTACTACGCTTTGAAATGTTCAATTAGCTTCATATTTCTGACTGTCCGACCTCTTAAAAATTCAACAGTGCCCTAATTGGTTTATTTGAAATATATGCTTTGAGTTTGAGTACACAATCTAGAGTCCAGTTCTAAAGGACCAAAAAGTTTGGTCCTTCGGTCCAACATAAGTTACCCAAGAATAATTTGCTATGGAAATGCAGTTTAATCCATTACGTTATTTTTCTCCATTTTTAGTGTCAAGTATTCTTCTCTTCTTACCTGTTTCCAGGTTTGCTTCTGTACTTCTGCCCTTAAGCTGCATTACTGTTCCATTCTAATTCCATTCTATTTTAATGAGAAAAGAAGAAAGACCATGCAAAGTATCATTAAAATAAAATTAAACACGCTTCATGTACTGAAAGCCTTAACAAACAATATGATATTAACCTATTATCATTAGGTCATACACTAACCTTTATACTAAAATTCAATAATTATATAACAAAACTATGTTTACATAACCTCGATTACTGCTTACCCATTTATCAAACACATTAATCTGTTACAACCTTTCGTGTGTGAAACGTTGTATGTTATCACACTTGAGAGAGATTCTACTGATTGGATTAAAACAATAACGTGGTGTTTGTTTTTTTAAATTGGGGGCGTGGCTGGGGCAGATTTTCTAATAGATTTAACCTTTGGATAGATTTATAAGTGTTTTTAGTTGAGTAAGTTTAAATGATCTGGATACGATAAAATGTGTAGCAGAGAATGGGTGTAATCGGTTTAGCTTATACAACCTTCACAAAATGTTCCGTAATTTTTTCGGAGACCGAGGACCAACACCCTGCTATAAACTCATCCCGCCTAAAAAGACCAGTTTCAACAAGACAATCTAAGAAGCATTCTAAACAACCATCGAGCTAATAAACGCGAATGTTAGCCCAAATTCTCAGGCAACACGGAAGAAAACACGAAATAACATACAATTGACTTTCATGTGAGTTCGTAAAAGTGCTAACAAAGCGTCGGAACAACTTGTAATATCACCCGCTAAATGCTCTGTAGGGTGCCCCTGAGATACGCAGCTGTGAGACTGAATCCGACTTCACAGTGATAAAGATTTCTAGAAAAGTTGGCAGAAAAATCTAGGGTCTATATTTGAAAGCTAAAGAAGATTGAAACTGAAACGATTTGAAAAGTATGAGTACCTAAGTGATAGGAAAATTAATGTACATATTTACACACACATTTTGTTTTGAGTAGTTACAAGGTTTGTTTTTGTGTTAATCTCGACCGCGCCTTCCTGTATTAATACATATTTAAAGTTATTTTATGAATATCAATTTATTAAATTATTAATATTCATTGCAAATATTATTCTTACAATGCTTCTGGTTCAAAAATTAAAATATTGAAATCATTATGGCCCCTGACAGATTATAACATATATTCAAGTCGTTAGAAACTGTGCCACACTATAAATCAAACATATTGTGACATTTTATTTAGTAAAACTTAATCTAAAACCGTTTTCTATAGAAATTAACAATTATAATTATAATCGTTTGACATTCAGCAACTGTTTTAATAAAAACAAATCCACAATCGTTCATCATAAAAACTAATAAATATTTACAATTCTGTAACATTTTTGTAAAAAAAAAACCGTAATCGCTGTTTCTAAAACAACTTATACAAAACTAGTAATTACACCAATTTGTTGTATTTGCATAATGATTAGTGCTCAGTGTGCTTTTAATTACAAACTGTTATTATCCACTGCTACATTTAAACCTTCATATTTATTTACCTTGAGAACGGTTTTTATTGGAACTAAAACTCTTAAATGCCATTAAAATTAATTTATATTGTTATTATTCATACAGACAGACAGGTCAAATCGATGCAATAAATTGTATTGAGTTTATTATAAGTACATAAATATTAATAATATCTATCAATGAACGTCTTCTTTGCTAAAACTTCTCAATGTGCACTTAAACGTTTAAATATTTTGAAACTTGTTTAATGATCTTTCAAAGTCACAGTATAACGTCATTAGTTGTAATTGTGCACGAGTTTATGTTGTGTACTTAGCGTCTTACTTTTTATATTTACTAATTTTTATATTCATAAATTTTAAATTTAATGCACAAATTATTTGGACCGGTAACATTAATAACAAAAACTTCTTGGCAAAAAATCTAGTATCTAAACCTCTACACACGTATTAAAACTCCACCAAGTCCCAATAAAAAAAATAAAAATTCAAATAAAAACCTATTTTTTAATTAAAATGTCCATAAATTTCCCCACAATATGGTGCCCCTGATAACCCTGTGCGTGCGTGCGTGGAGGCAGCCTAACAAAAGCCGCTAATTCGTCCTCTATCAATCCGTTGGTCATCTGAACGTGCTAATTTGGAAACTCGGCGACTTTCGCTACACTGTGTTTGTGCGATCATTATCGGCGACAGTACGACAAATAAATAGTAAGTGTATTGATTCATCATAAATTGTGTTTGTTTTTGTAGTTATCGAAAAAATATTGAGTTGTTTGGGTTAAATTGTATGAGCTGTTTTTTGCGTAAAACGGATTTTCCTTTTTTGATGTTTGCTCTGAATAAAAATTTGTATTCATTGCTAAACACAACTTTACGCACATTTTTACTCCAAAATACCCACAATAATAAATTTATTTTTACACCTTCCTTGAATATACAAATAAACTCACAGATGACTTCGACCAACGGTTTCAAATCAACCTCAGGCCACATACTTCCCTACTTTCGTCCATACCACCCATTACAGACAGGACATGCCACCACACGTCTGGTCTATTAACGCAGTCATAACTTGGAAACATCTTTTGTACCATGATTTTTGTGCTAACCGTATTTGAATGCGCGAGCGCATTGTGAGTGTATATTAACACAGCACTTAAGCTGTTAGAGCCTTGGTAATAGCGTAGTGTGGGTGTCCGGAGATCTTACTATTATTGTGCTAGGTACTCGGTAGATGTTTGTTTTTTTTAATAATTGTAAGAGTTTAATTCGTTTGAGGAGTTTTTATCATTATTTAAGTAAAATAACATGTTTATTAGAATCTATACTACTTAGAAAAAATACTTTTCTAAATGCACAACCCACGCTTTTGATACAAACCCAGTTTCAGAAAGTATGCTAAACCGATTTAAATAAACACTATTTCCCGTAAAACCAACAAAGTATCATAATAATCCTACAAAAAATCTATGAATGAATGAATATCCCGTATCCCAAGAAAACAGAAACAAAAACTGCTAAAGTTCCCGTTTTAATCCTGTCATTGCTACCTCTTAAACAAGCCACAAAATGGGTGGCGAGTTGTAAATCAATCAACCCGTGTCATGAGACTTAAGTCGATAATGGGACAAAATAGTCACATTGTTTAACTTGACCGCACCCCGCACGGGAGGGTTAAATAGGATAAGCAGGCTTTCTGTCAATTCTGAGACTTTCCGTTAGTTTTAGTGATAATGAGATATTGAAGTTAAAATGTCAGAAGATTTAAATTAATAGTTAGCTGTTTTGGAAAGTATATTGTTTTGTTTCAAAAATTGGTGACATTATTAATGTTATTTGTTGGTTTTTCAGGTATGTTCTCCATCTTCGTTCTTGATGAGCAATACGGTAAGATATGAACAAAAATGGTTTGATCAATTTATCACCTGCAACAAGAAATTAGATACGAAGGTTATGTTAATAAGGTTCTTAATTCTTCTGTAGATATATTCACTAACTTAACAACAGTAAACAGAAATTTATAATTATTGAGTACAATTGCTTCATAAAAGACACATCAAACTTTATGCTGGTCATTTGCTACATTTTGCAAATTAAATCCTACGCAGATGACTGCCCTCGCAAACCAAGCGTTTATTAATAGCAATAGAACTAATTTCATTATAAAATCCCTTTAAAAACAGTTATTAGCTGAGCAATTCCTAATAGGGGTGGGCGGGATTCACTCGGCTATTCTCGGGCGAGCTCGGTTGGGCTCGGGGTCACTCGGGTCGCCATAGACGCCGATAGAATTATGCTTCAATTGTTTTACGTTCGCGCCGTGCTCGGCCAGTGTTCTTTTTTCAAAATGAAATATCGAACGACGCATCGGGGAATTTGTAGCAAGTTGTTTTTTATCGATTGTCTGGTGCTTAACGGTCGGGAATCGATATTGTTTTATTGCTGTACAACGAGGTGTGAAGCGATGTCGACACGTTTTGAACATCAATAATCGATTCCTGTTGCGTCATCAGATTTCTTATTCGATTTATGATTCAATCTCTGCGCCCTCGAGACAATAATTACACTAAAACACATTCGCACGCTTATTAAAAATAGTTAAAATAAAATCGTCCGGTTACACCGCTCCCGTAATTAACAAAAGGTTAAACTGTAATCAAGATGTAATTGTATACAATCACTTATGACCCGAGGCCGTTCATAATTTAATATCTTTGGAACATTATAAACAAACTATGTTAGGGTTGTACAGTGTACTATAGAATACCTAAATGTATTAAATATAGACGCTCGTACTTTGATTTTGGAAGTGACAGATGTCATGTAAATGTTCGTTAAATAATATTTGTCATTCGGGTCACACTTCAATGTGACAATGAACCGATCATTTGTTCTGTCAAAGTGTAGACATTAACATTGTTATTTGAATCGTACCTACTGTCATGAAAAACATAATAATTTAATATTCATCGCTATGACAACTGTCCCCGCCCTTGTGTATCACTAATCTATGTTAAACTATATAGAATCAACTAAGTATTAATAAGATAATAGATAGTCCCATTGACATGTTGTTAATAAACATTGACTTTGAATAAGATTCCTTCTAATTCCATGTGACGTGAAAGATGGATAATATTTATGCTGTGGCATAAATGTATTACAAGTAATATTTTGTGATTTGAATTCTGAATCTTTGAATTAAACTTATAATTTACACTAAATCAAATTGATCAAGGAAACTGTTACTATGTCCTAAAGCTGATCCTAGGCTCAGGCGCCGAGATAACTCTAAACGCATAAAAATATAACTTTTATAAAATCTAATCTCAATATATATATTGAAAATTAAAAACTATCTCTAATCAAATTCTCTTCGAGCACATCTCTATCAACATTAACATTAACTGTGAGCTCTTAATGTCTCTGTTTGATCTCGATCACCGGCGATTACAACCCGAGTTTTAATTGCAGGTTAACCGTACGATGGCACCGAGCACTCGTAATAATGTTTTAATATTTGCTTTGAGTTTAACTCGGTTATTAATTTATATCGATAGTTGTTGTTTTGTTACTAATTATTTTTAAAGCACGAGCTGTTTCGATTTAATGTTCTAGTTCATGGGAATTTTCTGTTTGGAGTTCTTTTATTATGGGTTAGATTTTATAGATCACTTAATGTTTGCTACAGGAGATTAAAAAACCAGACAAAAATAAGTATAACTTAGAGTCTGTCTCTATACTGAGACATTCTTTAAGTAAGTTTTCCTGAAACTCTTTCAATTTCAGTCAAAAATCTGTTACGCGCCATAGAGCTCGGAGATTTCTCACACGTTTGTCATAAAATCTCCGTCAGCTGTAACTGTAACACCTTCCTTCAACAGTACAGGGATTATTAAATATCTCGCAAAAATTATTCCGAGTATTCGGTCTATTTCTCGGCCGTTTCCATCAATCCCTCAGAGCCTCAACTTTCAACCCATTACAATGAGCCTTAATAACCTCATTTTGTTCAACACATAATAAAGCCATGCGTTTGAACACTTCTTGCAATTTACCAACTTTACTTTGCTTCTCGTAAAAAATTTCAAAAGACACTCAACCTTGTCTCTCACAAAATAAAGTTCAATATGTCAGGTCGTACAACTTTCAAGGTAAAATCAAGTGCATCTATGCAGTAATATCATCATTGCTGCATAGTGCGGCGCCTGGAGCGTTTGGCACGACTCTATAGCTGTCCTTGTCTTTCTCATAAAGGTTCCTATCTCCGTCTCTGTCATGCGGGGTTCTCGCATTGTCATTTTTGTAAATTGACCTCTGATCCTGAAATATAGATATTATTTCACAAATGAATTATAAGTAACTTACGGTTCTTGAATGGATGGCGAGCGTCTACCAGGCCTTGTTTTGGTCCTAATGGTAATGGTCCCTTTATTTTGCATATATAATGGTGTTTGGTATTAAATTGTATTTATTATTGCATTCCTGCGTTATATTTCTTGGAATGTTTACTTTCATTGAGATGACGAGAGACTCCATTCTTGCTTTATCAAACCAAGATTACATTGAACTATCGTTTTTATCTCTAAATGCTACAACAATGAAGAAGATGTTTTATTCTACAACAATTAATGAAACAACAGCAAATCCGTACTTTGTACATTGTCATTTGTAATACGCTTCGCATAATTCATAACACTTATTGTATTGACACACAAACGAATTTTATTTGGTCTTTCTATCCACGTATCTTGTCTCGAAGGATCAACGCAACACATCGCCAACACTATGTACTCATGTACGTGTGTGTGTGTGTGTGTACCAGACTGTCTATTGTTTACACTTGTATCGATCTCTATCTATAAAGATTATCTACAAATTGAAAGCCATAAGTCTGCGTTGTTGCAGAGGCGGCTGTTTTCATAATCTTTATTGGGTCGAGGTTAGAGTTTAAGATGGGTGGTGATAGTTCATCATTTTAGAAGTTTAGGAGATTATTTTTGTGCTACGCTTTATGTGCTTCGCCCGGAGTATGCTTTGCATTATTTTTGTGTCTAATTCTGATTTAGTTATTTATTTGTATATTTTCAAGATTATTAGGATATCACATTAGGTATGCAAAGCAAGGACACACTTTAAAAAAGAAACAAAACCAAGCACTATGACATTAAAATGACTGTTAAATAAAAAAACAACCGATGATTTATACCTACAACTCCAGCATTATTTATTACAAGTCTACTTTACTTATTAAAAACCCAAACTATCCAATTACATTAAACAAATAGCCAGAAAATCCATATTCATACAAAATCAATCACTATTTCCATGTAATATTAATACATAAGTTCACGCGCAGAGCCTTAACGAATGGTTTCTCACGGTCCGCCCGCCCACGCCGCCCGCCCAGCGTATAGCCTTATTTATAACCTTATGGTCATACTTTACACTTAGCTTTTTAGTAGTGGGTTAAATTCTAGATTAAGTTTTAAATGGTTTTTTTTATAATGTTTTAATTAAAATAAGTATGTCTTAAAATTAAATTTAGCTGCACCCGGTTAGACTGGAAGCCGAAAAATATGTATTAAAAAAAAAATTGGATATGCGTAACAAACTTATTAAGATATCAACTGTAACTCTATAGTTATTATTTTTAGACAGTTAAAATGTTCACCCATCTAATGACAATTGAAATTAACAGCAATGCTCGTAGAGTTCTTTAACTAATAATAAAACATGCAATTTCTTTTATCGACCACAATTTACACGAAGGAAATAATAATATGTAAGCATTTATCGCCAATACCAACAACGCAGTAAAAGTTGCAAATCGCGCCTTTAAACAAAATCTTTGAGTATGGAGCACTGTACACTGTACATCAGTACAGAGACCTTAAGAGTGCACTTGCAATACGAAAATAGCCCTTACTGCTAAAACATAAAAGCGCTGTTGTTAGTACAAATTGTTACCACTGACTGTGTATAGCCATACACAGTCAGTGGTAACAATTTGTATGTGCACCATATTTAATTTGACTCAATTATGAGATTATGACAGTGTGATAGTAAATAAAATAATTGTAAACGTATGTAAAAGGAGGGTTTATTTTAGTTTTACAGACCGGTAATCGTATAGGTACTGCAAATCTAATTAGTTAAGGATGAAATATACGGGAGGCTATAAGGAAAGGGCGCGTAGCTAGCTTGGAAGGAGTGGTTAGTCTGTTGAAGGTTGAGTACTTTTTTTATTTTATTTGTAAATATTGAAAATAGAATACAGTATTACAAATGGCTGTAATATCTATCAATAACATTAAAATTCTTAACATAATCCATCGGTTATTTCATGTTATATTTCCAATCTAAGAATGTTTCATGTTGTCATGAATAATGACCATAATCATAGAAATACTTGACAGTTAAAAGTCTACTATCAATGTGTATACAGATAGTTGCAGAAACGGACTTTAACTTTTAAAGCTGTCATTAAATACTAATCTTCCATTAACTTGTTTTAATTTATTGCAGAAAGCAACGTTAGACTCGATTTAATGGTTCTTTGATGAAAATGAAGTCATTAGCGTTAATGATCCATTACGTAATGGGGCATTAATGTTTGTCTTTGTGCAACTGGGTGTTAGTCAAGTTAATTCATCATACACTTACAAATTACAATATCATCAAAAACAAAACACAACCGCTACGCACCCGCCTCAGAAACACGCCCGTATAACCCACCGTCCCCAAACAGGTACGCTATCTAAACTCTTTATATCTTTATAGGTTTTATCTCGAAATATCATCTGTCTGTCCCCTCAGATAACTAGCGTTCCAAGTTAACTGCTTGACTAGAATTAATTCCATATTAGTTACTTTTAGAGTACTTTTGACATCCGGAAGCTTTACATTTGTACTTTATGGCCGCGGAACGATGAAACATAATAAAAAGGGTTGTTTCAGTAATTTTATTTGATTCCTTTGGTGGTTTTTTCCTACAAATGGATGAAAATTTTAATCTGTGAAGAAGTTGGAGGTGAATAAAGCAATTATTATTATCAGATGGACAGATGGCTTCAAATGATAAATTCAATACAATAATATCGTTTTCTAGCGTCCACCTTTAGATAACTTATCGGATTTCGGAAAATTATCGACCGTAACACTGTTTATCTACCGCACCGTGAACGGGACGTCAACGAGAAATGACATTACGCGGCCATAGTAAATATACTGTCGTTACTTCGGCGTCGCGTCGTCATTTTGTTCTCGTTGACGCCCCGTTCACGGTGCGGTGGACAAACGACCTAAGGCCCTTTGTAAATGGCACGGTTTCTTTACGGTACGGCGTATAAACCGCGCCGTAGAAAAACTTATCTGTCAACAAGCTTCCATAGCGATCCATACGACCGTACCTACACACGGCGGATAAACCATAGTTTTTCATGGCAAGAAAAATGGGTGTGTACAAAGGGCCTAATGCAAAGCATGATGATATTAACCCAAGCTTAGTTTTCTGAACATCATTTTACACAATAATAACGTGTTTTAGTCACAAGATTAGATCTTAATAACATGCCAAACAGACAAGGCTATGTCACACAAAATTCCTGTTGTTAACAAATTGGTAGAGGTATCATATTTCATATCATAGCAACAATTTGGTGGAGGCACATAGCGTGTCATCTACAGCCAAGCCCAAAGTCCCAAACCAAGGTACCTACACCTTCTTTTCATTTACTCACAGCACACAACACCTATGAACTTGAAACTGTTTCCCGTCCTAAACCAGGGCTTAACCTGGGAAATTCTTAGCGCCGGTAGCTCGAAGCGTTTCGTGGGTCCCTCCGTAATGGCGCACGATTCCCCACACACGACCACTATGGGAAACCAGGGAGGGAAGCGGGAGGGAAGGAGGGAAAGAGGGAAGGGTAATTGAGACTTCTGTGAGATGTTGACTTTATAACTGTTATTGTAAGCGATTTGTGTTTTGGTGTTTGCTCGTGGCTGATGGATGGGGATGTGGCTTTATTGAGCGGTTGAGTGTAGCTGGAGTTGAGTTTAGTTCCTTTCTTGGATGAAATATTGCTGATGGTGGACGTATACGAGAGATAGGTACCCGACGCGACGAGCGCGACGCGACGCGACTCTAGTAGAATAATTTCTATGAAAACTTCATGTAAATTCTGGGGGGCTTTGTTTAGTTTGGTATACTGGTTTATAAGTTAGAGTTGATATGCAGGTAAAATTGGTCGCAGATCCAGTAAAAGTTTTCCTGTATTGGCTAAAGATAGAGCTTTAGAAATGCCATGTTTTCTATTAGCCTCTCCCTGACCTATGGTGTAGTATCTACTCATACCATCACGTACGTGAGACTTAGAAATTAGTGCTTCATAGAATCGTAATCTTAACCAGACTTAAAAAATACTAATAACAGCGAACCAGAAGTCTTATTTCCCAGATCTTATTACGTACTCTCATTCAAACCAGACATACACAAGGGAGAAAACAAGTATCTAAACTGCATGCAGATTGCAATCTCTAAAACACGATTAGTAAACCATAGGTTAACGACTGTCACTAACGGTAATATCAGTAAAGAAAAATATTCGTCGCAAGCGCATAGAATATGTTATAGAGATCGAATCTCAACATAAACATGTGATATTATTTGATCGCGGCCCGATCTTGTACGAAGATTGCCGATGTTTGCCGATCAGTATCATGATGTTTTTAATTTTATTAGTAGTTCGCTGAGAATATAATGATGTCGACTGTCTTTCGATTGTATCGGGGTAGGTAGAGTTACAGGTGTGGATGATGAGGCATTGGAAGGGTTGAGTTGACGCTGTATCTTAAAGTAGACTTGATAATTATGATAACCAGTCCTTCTATATATGATTAAACGGTTTTCCTCAAACCATCTTATAACTCCTGAATAAAAAGTCCTAAGTAGCAATAAGCTGCTTTTTACTTTCAAACTCAATTATCATTTATTTCAATTATTTACAGGCACATTTGAATAGTCAAGGAGTCAGTCAGTCAGAAATATGAAGCTAGTTGCCCATTCCAAAGTGTAGTAGGTACCTATGGAGAAGAATGGGCAAGAGACTCCATGGACACTCTTTTAAATTATATTGTTACAAAATATATGTCATTAATGTTGAATTGCCAAACTTAAGTGGCATAGGGCAGAGCACATTGCTCGCAGAAAAGATGGTCGATGGGGCCGAAAGGTTCTGGAGTGGCGACCGCGTACCGGAAGACGTAGCGTTGGAAGGCCCCCACAAGGTACACCGGTGATCTTGTGAAAATCTCAGGAAGTCGCAGGAGGCGGGAAGCACAGACCCGGTCGAAGTGGAGGTGCTTGATGATGAAAGTTGAATTTACACTTATAAGTGACAAGCTTCAGATTAAACAAGGGAGTTTTATCGTACGTACACTTTGTGACGCCACACGACATTTTGATTCGTGGCTACCCTTTCAGATAGTTACAAGCCACAGCCTAAGTGAAACAAAGCTAAAACCAGTAGGCTAACTACAAGTACTTAGCAATTGCGTCAAGACTGGATCAATACATTAGTAATACTAGTTTACATGACATTATGCTTAGGTCGAAGCAATTAACATACACATTAGGCTTGGCGTAAGGCCAATATTCTGTCCTACATTCATTGTTTTTCCGTATAAACATATCGATTAATGCAATCGATACAAATCGATACTATTTACGATGCAGTGGATTGTGAAAACTGTGTGTATCTCTGTTTACTGGGTATTCTTGTCTCTTCACTAAGACGCTGATAGCAATGATCGTTAAAATGAATTATTATGAAGAAAAGATGTTTGTTATAATCGCCATATTTCATAGGCAATTAGATGTTTACAGTATAATTAAAGAAAATTCAATGTTTTTTGTCACCAATGAATAATAATTATATTATAAAACAAGCGCGAAGAGGTAACTTCCGCTGTGAAACTGTAACTAAAATACCTTTTGCATTATACTTAAATTCGATTATTTTTCTTTTACATATTTGTAGAATAGCAAGTTCAGAATTTCCTACCTAAACTCGGTCATCACGATACAAAATTTAATAAAACTAATCACAGTCGAGTTTAACACGAAAAATCACAATATTGTCATAAAATATCGGATTTTGAATACATTATACAACCTGACTTGGATTTCTGCTGTCTGTACACGCCTTAAAAGTACGGTTATATTATTAACATAAAGTTGAATTATATTCGATACTAAAATTATTAACAATTTGATGTGTGTGGCTTTTAAAACTACTGTTAATCACTTTGTTAACAGAAAAACCAAAATGTTTAGGCTCTGTTGGAAGATTATTCGGAAAAGAAATCCTTTCCTCTTTACTAGCAAAGAATCATGTGGAAATAACATTCGTATTGAAACCCTAAATCGAAGTACCTAACGCTTGACATAAGTGCAATTTCACCTTTTATTGAAAATATTTGAATTTGAGTTCTATCCTCATCTGTTTTTAGGAAGATGTTGTCAATGAACTAAGCGCGTGCGAAGCAGGCGGGTCGCCATTCTAAAATCATCATATAAAATTGATCGCACGCAAGACACATAATTTTATTCAACTCAATAAACCAGGTAGTACATAAATATTTTAACAAATTAACAAACAACACGTGTTTCGATATTTATAGTTATTATTTTTGTACTTTATTGTCATAAAGATATATTATATTAATATAGAGTCGACCGCTTTTTCCTGGCAATATATAATGGTCAGTTTAGTATATAAAATCGATTGATAATATAACTCAGGTATTAATCATAAGTTATTTGATCGGATTGAATAGTAATAAGGTAGGAGGTCAGAGATGTTCACGGCAGCTTTCGTATACAGGGTGTTCTAGAAACTTAGAATAGGAAACTGGTTTTTTCTAACTTGCTTATGCGTATTTTAGAATAATTTTAGGATTGATAATTATTAAAAAAGTGCTGAACTAAAATAACGTTACCATTTAAATACATCATAAATAACAAACAAAACATTAATTTAAAAATATATTTCCATAAAGTTATCTCTGGCCTGATCAAACTGCTCAGTATAAAAACTATAAACTCCACAGCTAGTTCCTTCAATCTGGATCATTTTACAAGTCGCTCAATAAAATACTTTATCATAAAAAAATCTAGACGTTATGCCACGCCGGTACATAGGTATAACTATTATACAATTCCAAAGATTACATCGAAACATCCAACTGAGCTGGAAATATAAGCGCAGGCGCAGATCCCAGCCTCGATTCCTTGAAGTCCCTCAAAGGGCAGAATGTTAAACTACCTAAAATAAACTTTAAAGTTTCTCAGATAAGGTTTGAAGTTATTCCAAGCAGTCCTAACCACCCGCTGAGCGCGTTAGCAGTCCAATTCGAAAAATAAAATATCAATTTTTTAAATAATAAAATCTTAGAGCAGTCACACGAAGTCATAGCGACCAAAATTTATTTATGCACGGGTTTAAAGAAAATCATGCTATATGCCACCTTATTTCCATGTAATAAGGTTGTGATACATGTTCAGAACATAATAAAATAACTTGGTAACACTGCAAGGAATCGCATAAATTCGAATAAAAACGTCAAAAATGAATTCTCAAGATCGTAATCGCAATAAAGTTAATAATATCGCGATGAAATTTGAAATAAATAAAAAACAAACAATTGATGGGTGGCGTCGTTAGGAATTAGTGTACAATGCGGTTCAGTTTTATTAGGGAGTTACTTTTTTGGGTAGACGACAGTTTTTGTAGACCATAATGTTTATTGAAAAAGTGTACCTACTTTACATAAATTTAAATTAATAGACTAATTAATTTAGAACAGCTTTACTAAATAATCTACAAGACGATGAGAATTGATAAATAATGGAAGGCATTTTATCTTTATATTATTTTAATAAAAAATAATTTAAAATTATTTTTAAAAAATCACTTCAAACAGGTGCTAAAACCACCAATGGATTTAAATTGAATTCTTCCCGTTTTTGTGAAACTTGCGCACGCGCAGAGGTAGCCGGTACGCCACCTTGTAGTTCCAATTACATTTACAATCTATCGGCGGGACGCGATTGGACGGCGAAATGTTAAATTTGATCACTAGACCTACCACTTTATAGAGGGATCGAAGGCAGGAGCGGGAGCGATTGAGATTTTTGAACGTCTTGGTACTTCACTTCTTTCCCATTCTATAAGGATCGGGGTTTGACTTAACCAATATCTATATCGAATGGGTAATTAAGTATCAATGTTTTTTATAATTATAATTTGAAAACCAATTAACAGTGAATGGATTAGACGCTGAATAGGAAATACTCAAGAAAAAAACAGGTTGAAGAGTTCCATTAAAGTATTGCCTCTCTAAGTTAATTTTGTTCTTAAAGATCGCTAGACAGGAAGTTCCTGAATAACACAGCAAAACGTGCATATCATTAGAACCATCAAGATAGCAACAGCTCTTACCGCGTAGACAGTATTATATTACCTAGATTATCTTAAGCCCTGGACACTCCCGCCCTTTGCTCCTCAATCACACCGAAGCCGAGCTATAAACATTCGCGTGTCACCGGATTGACATCCGCCTTCCATTACTTGTGACAAAGCCGCCGACGGTGTAAGGAAGTCCCTTAAACGACTAACGTTACGCGCTCAGAACAGATTCAATTTAAATGTAGGGTCCTATTGGTGGGAAGCCTTTAAGTACTGTCGCCAGTTTGTTAGTGCAGAAAGGGAAATTAGTGTGGAGGGTAAATCTTGTGTAATGTTTAGTTATTTTAGATCTCTTCTTTTCGTGTGGTTAGTGACTAATCTGATGTCAGAGTTTTAAAGCCGCCCATGAGCCTCAGACTTAGCTTCACATTCCGTCGAGAAATATCTCTCAGGCCGGTTTCCTCACGATGTTTTCCTTCACCGTTTTTGAAGCAAGTGATAATATACAATACGCACATGAATTCGAAAAGTCAGAGGTGCATTATAATTGTACAGTTTCGCATTTGTGGGTATAACAAAATCTCAATAGTTTTATCGTCTTCCGCTACCTATGATTTGTTTGATGTATAGAGAAATTACTTTGGACGATTCATATTTTTTTCTCCATAATGACGTTTCCAGTGTACGTCCAAACGGAAGGACCTAAAGGTTACTAAGGCGTATAGATCTATCTTCAAGTAGAATAATCTGGCTATTTCGTACCTATCCACGACCGAAACACAAATAAGAAACATCTAATTAGTGTAGAAGTAGCAACAGGAAGGTTCAAAGAAAGCGATTCCCAGCCTAACGGAAACCATCCTGAACCTTACACTTGCTAAGCAGCTTCTAATTATACGCTCTTAATATAAAATGGCCAAGGGAAGGCAGTTTCCATAAACAACATCACAGATCACGGCTAATCATATACCGGAAACCATCCTCGCAAGGTTCTGGTCGTGCAAAGATTATTTTTACGAGCAGGTCGCGCAGGTGACATACTAGTAACAAATGTTAAGTAAATGTGAAGATGCGGCAAATGAGTGGTTATTGACTTATTTGCAAGTCAATGTTGCCTGTGTTAGTTACAAGGAAATTGGGATAGGTTATTTAGTGTTAGTGCTTATAGTCTCCTTTTTTGGTGTTTCGTATCTTGTGAGTATTGAAATCTTAGTACCTTGGAAACAATATCGATTGTTCTATCAAAATATTCTTAAGATATATTTTTTTTAATAAATACTAATACACCGTATAATATTTTTCAAATAAAAATTTCTTATCAAAAGCTTACTTTAAGAGTAAAGTACTTTAAAAAAAAAATATAACTACACCGTATAATATTTTTTCAAATGAAAATGAAGCCCAGTTTAAGATGATCTCGATACTGTTTCAAGACTTTTATGTTACCAAGTGTTCTTGTTCTATGTTTTTTATTAACTAGGTCAAACATTCTGTCCCGAAGTGTAATACAAGATTTTAATCACTGTTCAATAAATTGATGTCCAACTATAGTATGTTAAAGCTTTATAAGTTATTCAATTTAAAGATATCGGTAATCATTTAGTTTTCCTTTTCGTTAATGAACTGGTATAGGGCTTCGCGAGTGAATAATAAACCCTGAAAGAGGTTTATTGGGTTAAAATAAACTTACTGCAGTACTTAAAGTCATGAGTAAATGAGAAATATTCAATCGAAAAGGTTAATTTTAATGGTTAATTTTTAAATTAACTAAATTAATTTAAATATTTGATGATGGTTCTATAATCTCTCACTTCAGTGTTATTTTATGAAATTGTACCTCGCCCTCAATTTTCGTATTTTAATAAGCTGCTATTTACAATAAAATCAAACAGTATTATCTCACTCAGAGTCAGGACCAAAATCGTCTACATACAGATAATAGACTACATGACTTCATATATTTCGAAAACGAATATGTATAAATGTAACAATAAACTCTACTTACTCTGCAATAAGAACCAGCATTATAATACAAAGTACCACAATGAGACTAAAATAATTCCACATTGTGCGCGATATATGAGACTGAAGATAATTATAGTAAATCATTTTGCCAATTATAATGCGAAATATGGCTGAACTGATTTATATTTTTTATTTATGAACACTGTTCTAGATTGGTCTACAATTATATCGAGATGTTTAGTATGGTCTTGTTTGAGAACGGAGATGATTTAGATGCTGAAGACACTTGATAGCAAGCAAGAGAAGCCGCTATTTTAATGGTATTCATTTGGTAAATCGTTCACCGGTCCGTCAGATAGAGAGTGGTTACGGCCACCTATGGGACACCTAAATATAAAGGAGATTGGCTTCGCCATGCTTTTAATTACTCTGGTACCCTTTAAATAAAGACTGATTGTGACAAAAATAGGTATAGTGGTAGTAATTTTCCGGACAATTGCTGGCATACAAAGCTTTTCCTCTACCACTAATTTGTCGCTTCTTTTGGACGATATAATTTATAGCCGAAGACTAAACCAGCCTAGTGTCCTGCTTACCCCTTTAAATCGTGAATACCCAGACACACAATCACACTTAACCAGCTGAACATAATTCTAATGAATTCCGTTTAATCCCAAATCAGTTTTACTATTACTTATTCAACTAGACCCAGACTGGGGTTACTCGAGTCAGACTTTCTAGTGCAAAACTACTACCACACAAGTTTCCACCTTATTTCTCATTCACCAAGATGCAAATTTCGCTAACAGATACGCTGTCATCTTCACTAACCTGCTGTTTAAGATTGAACTTTATAATGAAAGGGCTATGGTAGGTTTCAGTTTGTCAGGGCCACTTTTTCATGGGCCGAAGGTAGTGGCATGGTAGTTTCCGTGAGGGTCGCGGGATGATACCAACCTTTCACGCGTGGTTCGTTCGCCAGTGGGCACAAATCGTTCATAGAGAATGTTATTCGTTGATATTTGAACAAGGGTGCTGGTTTGTGGCCATTGTTAAAGAGGAGTAGCTTTCGAAAGGTGGTAAAGGTTATGTGGTATACTGGTATCACGTAATTGACCTATTGTGGCCTGTTATGGTAGGCGTTGGGTTGCGTCTTAATAAAACAATAGTGACCGGTTGGGACTGGCTTTCATTTCGGTAGCTCAGGTGAGGAACCATTCTCTTCCTGGCCTCTTCGAAAGTTTATATTTTTATTCAGACCACTTTCTTAGTGGAATAGAAGCTCTTTGAAAATAGATCTTAATAGTTGTAGGAATTCTTCTAAGACCCAGTCATCTGTGAAGTTTCACTCATATAGTTCTACTAAGATTTCAGGACTTTCAAAGAGACCATTTATAAAAATATGCCTGTACCTTTTCGTTTAAAACTCTTACATACATACGTTAAAAGTTTAGCAGTCTTCAAAGTAATATTCCCTTCGGCCACTGTAGACCGCCAAACGCGCGGCATTCAATACATTTCACTATTTCACTCCACCTGGTAGTGTTAGTTATAGTTACTAACGTCTATTGAACTACAGCGCTAGATTGTATGCTAATACCTGACCATCTGATGCGCAGCACAGTGAAGAATCAATGAGAAATTATGACCAAAGACAATAACGTCTGACATAATACCTCTTTGCATGGGTATCTTCGTCAGCTAAATTTTTCGCATGTTGTGTATCGCTAAACATGGACCTTTGAAATACCGAAGTATTGTATTGAAGTAGTAGACAGTCCTCGTCCTCTCGTCTTGACATCAGAATACCAACGCACTTATTTTTTAATGTCGCAACATCATTCTGAGATCGAGAGGAGCCTTTTGGCTTCGTACAGGACTTAACAGGACTTTCTGTTTTTATTTTCATTTTAGTTTGTATATTTTTTTTGTTTCTATGAGTGTAATTTGTCCGGTGCGAGTCCAAATGAATACATTTTCTTTCTTTATTTATTTCTCTCTTTCTTTCATTGTAAGTACGTTTCTTACCTTTGTCGACACTTACAGAGGGAAGAGACTTTGAAAGAAAAGTGAACCGGCGTCATTCAGCATCACACAAAACATAACTTATCCAACCAAAACCGATAAGTCCTCAGTCTACATATGAACCGTCGACGTGGTCACGCTAGGGTGGGTGCACGTGTTATTGGCACAGTTGTCGCGTCCTCGGACGACACTTGCCTCACATCCGAGCGCAGCCACCGTGACCGTCCCCGCGCACTCGATCGTGTACGGGATGATGCAGCACTATATCTTTCAAGTTCTCAGACTAAATAAAAAACAGACAGAGCGCTGCGAACAATACAGTGAAGCATGCCAAAACTGCACCGCCGCTCTGTGCATACACGCTCACACGTACACAATTACAATGACACTACAATCAAACTACACCACACAAAGTGCACACGTATAAATTTACTTCGCTTCACTGTTGACAGTGCTGTCTTGGTTTTTTATTTGGTCTGAGTTCAAATTATTGGTGGTTTGAGAGGGATTAGAGAGATCAAAATTACCATACGTGAGATTTTTTTAAAGAGTGTCCCCGTTGTTTCTTCGCCCTTCTTCTCCATAAGTACCTACTACGCTTTGGAATGGGCAACTACCTTCATATTTCTGACTGACCTACTCTTTTACAATTCAAAAGTGCATGTATATGCTTTAATTGAAATAAATGCTTTGAGTTTGAGGAGCTAAAGGGTCTCTTCCTGGGGGTATTACCAACTCATATTCCGCCACCTAAGTATGACCCACAGCCAACAATCAAACAGCCTGTATACTGCGCCGAACATTTGCATCACCGTTTCCCGGACGGGTCGCTTCCACACGGTCGGACTCGGCTGCCGAACACATAAATCGGAAATAAAGGACGGTTTCTCAATAATGTTGAGGCTAAGTAGTAACATCCTTTGCGATGATTTAATAGCAATAATAGCTGGGCTAGAATACTAATGCTGTATTAATAGGATTGTTTTTTTTGCATATAGATCATGATGGAAACGCAACATTAGATATATGCAAGAGTCAAGGTTTTGCAGTTTTATAATCAACAGCGTGTTTACTGCAATAAATCAATCCGTATAGGTAAGCGATCAAGAGATTACCAAGGACTTATGTGTATCTTTAGTTCCTATTTTAGAACTGAATATGGGTCTTGTTGCAGTTTTCAATCTTATTATATTCTTTTGTCCTTTCCAAATACAATTTTTTCATGTACTCCACTTCTTTTAGTAGACTATTGGAGAACCCATATTCTTAACATTCCCAAGAGAATACCATCTAAACCATATTTTCCTAAGCCTGAGCCATCTTGGCGTCCTCGCACGAATGCACTCCAGTGCAAAAATAAGAGGTCACCACAAAATATTCAAAGATTCCTAACCACTACAATGTAACACACAATTTCCTACAAGCCCGTACACTTGCGTTCAACCCGACTGACACACAACATTGATATTATTTAATGTCGTAATAAGAATTTGATGACTCGTTATTAGCCGGCGAAGGTTGTCGACGGCAAATGTTCCGATGTGACACAAGGTCGGGTAAGTACATGCAACTAAACGTCTTCTGACCTCATGAGATATTTCACAATCCGCACATTTTGTGGCCTTTGTCTTATAGAAATCGACACTGTAATTTGGAGCTAAATGTGGTAAATTTTTCTGTTAGATTGCTGCAAGGATGTTTAGGTCATTAGAAGTTAGAGGCAGGTACATTTTTACAGTACGATATCCAGGGTATGCTATTATACTAGGATATGCTATGCGGTATGTAAATGAAATAGCTGTAAACATTGATATATGCATCCTTTTCTATTGCGTATGCGATTAAATTAAGAGACCCATTCTCTCTAAAAGACCACACAGAGACAAATTGGATGTTTATGTCACAAAAATTATTCGACAAGCTATTTCTGTCATGATTATCTCAATCAAATTAGTTAATTATGTAACATTTACTGCATATTTGAATTCAAAATTACTTAAATTATTACACTTTTATGTGGATTTTAATTCAGTTTGATTGACATATGAGTTACATAAATACTAATGTTTATGCAGCATGATACCGTAACCTGAACTACTTAAAAAAATACTATTAGGTATAGATGCTACATTATTAATGATTTGTCGTCATGATTGCGTCCGTTGGCGTCTACCAATGACGTCAAAAATGCAAGATAAAACTTATTCAAGATTTAACTACAAATGAATGACATGATTTATTTGCACGGCAATGTAAATTTTATTATTCTAATAATGTCGTCTCTAAGATATTTATTAAGTAAGGTTAAATGCAAGCTTCTCAGACTGAAAATATTAAATAATATGACAGATATTATTAAAGCCATTCCACAAACCAGCGAACAAACACAATTTTATATAAATACATTAAATCCGACGTTCTATTTATGAATTCGAATTCGCAGTGCAAGCGCACGAGCGGTGACAGTTGAATGCGCGCGCATCCCGGGCGCCCCTCATCCATATTGATCCATCGATCGATCTATGAGTTATTGCGGCGGCACTGTGTGATCTAGATCGCGATATATTCTATACGAGCGTGTTGTCTAATGCATTTTAATATTGCCCACGCGTGGGAAATGGATCATGGAAATGTCACGTTATGGAATATGGCGGCCTGTCACGACGTTTTTCTTAGGTTTTCTGCGGCTTTTCCTTTGAAGCGAGTTTCGAGAGAAGGATATGTGTTTTTGTTTCACTATTATATACTCGTATATAAAAATAAATCTGTTTATCTATATTTTGTAAGATTACTAAGAACTTTAAAAAAAAAATTATCGACTCTCGCTCCCTTTGCAGTTTTTCTTGGTCCTAAAGTCGACATACTAATGATTCTTACAAAAAATATGTCTTCTACATTCTTTGTAATGTTATAATTACCATACGATAATATGAAAACCCATGAATACACATGAGAAACCTACCCATTATTATACATAACGCAAGTATGTATCTTACATTACGTGCACAAGTACCCACATTCCGTTTAGTCAAGCTATAATTTTCTAACAATTGTACCTATTAAGTATCTGATATTTATAAAGCGAAATATATGCTCATGCTCATGCACCTTGCTTACATATGCACCCGACTGGTTATAGAGGCTAACATATATAATTGTTGGTCATTCGAGTACATACGTGCATCTAATTAGGTATTATTTTCTTGTAATACAATGAAATGAAACTAGTTTCTATTAGCACTGACGAGCTAATTACCTCCACTGTTAAAATGGAGCCTTATTATAGTGCAAAGGAAATCACTGAGTTAGGCTTTTTCTTAAGTATGTAAGTATCCCTTAGCCTGTATCTATGTGTAGGATCAACTTTACGTGTTATTCAACGAGAGCTTCTTATTTAGTTTCTTGTACATGGCGAGATAATTACTGTAATATACTACTTTGATTCATGTTTATTTTAATGTTGTTGTTGACTAAATAGATTATGAAAACTGATTAAATCCTAATCTTAGAGAATTCTATACTCTTCGACAATCATCATTGATTTCTGTTACTCGTCATCCCTTTAGACTTGTAAAGTTGTAACATCGTTTAAAACCAGTTCGACATTAACAACTAATTGTCGAGCCCGAGTGAACGATAACGTGCGTCGCTTGCGCAAGGCGAGGCGGGGCGACATCGACCAATCGTTCGTCAGCGCTGCACGCATGCGCGGCGCGTGCCCGCTATACCTATCAGTCGAGGATCCGGCTTTTTGGGGTGACGTCACCTGTCAATGGACAGATATTGAGATCTATAAATACTTGAATATTCATCGTTTTCGTCGCAGATAATTTGAAATATGTATGTCATCAACATTATCATCCCTATCGTTAGCATACACACTGATGAGCAAAGGGCTCTTATTAGACTCCTATGACAAATGATCTTGAGACAATTTACCGAATGTATGGTCACCAACTCACCAGGCTTCATCAAGATTTTTTATTAAATAATCAATATTGTAAACTATAAGTAGGTACTATCAGAAATTTGAATCTCTTCTTTGATTTATTGGAATTGGAATACGACGTATATTGCTTCTGTGTTCATTACGCAAAGCCAGAAATATTACAAATGCTTTCAAACTGCACATTTTCTTCAAACATGGCTCCAGCTGCTTCCACAGTATTAGTTTACTGCAGCTGTTGGTCATAAGCGTGATAGTACAGACGCACTTAGATCTGTCTTACAGTAAGCACTGGTAGCTATAAAAGCAACATTTTCTCAGCGGCTTTCCGTTGAGCGGTAACTCTAAAGGCCAGCACAATGCTTCGCTAAAGCGTAACTTGTGCAAAATTTCTTTTCTGCGAATAGATCTGTTTTACGACGGCATTTGTTTCGGCGCGCGCGCAGGCCGCCTTTGTCCTTTCATGTGCCGACACTTGTGTTTTTTTACTCGCACGCCCGACACAATTACTCATTGTTAAACCTTTTTAGTGCAAATTGTTTTACTATTCGCAAACTTTTAGGTTTATGCTCGAAGCGGTGCAGCGGTGATAAGACTTTTTAGTTTAACTATTTCCCCAACTGTTGTTGTTGCAAATTTTTGCATGTTAATTTCTTCTTCTATTTGAAGTAATGAGCTTGTATTGTTAATAAATAGTTAGTGTTTTGTATTTGGATATTTGAAGTCGGCCGACTAGCTTGTTGCAATATTTTCATTGTTTGATGTGTAGTAATGTCCGTCATAAAGAGTAAAGAGTTAGCCTGCACCAATACAAACCATTTCCTGAGTTAAGTCTTACGACTTGTGCAAAAGGTCGAGCATTCATACGTTACTTTCATTCTTTGATCTGAATGGAAAAGGTTTATTATTATTATGATAGTAAAAGCTAAAGGAAAACGTTCTTACTTTGCGGCTGGTGTTCACAAAACCTGCTTGTTCAATTCACTTGAAACCATAATATTGAGACTTATTGATTTGAGTACCACCTGTTTGTTAATTATTTAGATATTAAACTATGAAGAAACTATGACGTGTTGAATACCTGTTAATATATACTTATTCATGTAGAAAGATACTGAGGTCATTTAATACCTAGAATGTCCGAACAGTCATACCTACCTCCTAGTAATAATTGCACCTACACTTATAAAACAATACCACTTGACTTGAGCACGTCTTTCTTGCAGATTTAAATTGATTAATTAATCAGTCCAAAACACTACATAATACTTTTCAACGTTACCGAATGTACTTGATTGCGTGGGTATCGGTATCATTGTATTCCAATCCGATTATGAATTGAATCGATTCGGTGCAGCCATTGTGAGTGACAATGACACGCTTGACAGTCGCTTACTTTGACGACTTCATAGTAATAATGTATTCATGTTTTTAAATTAGATTTGTTAGTGATGTCATTTGATCGTTTTCCGGGTGTAGTGGATGGGATATTAGTGTAATGAAGCAGCTGTCGCCCAAATTAAAAGGAATCATTTTAATATTATACAGATATTATAACCGTTTCTATCACTCATTAACTATGAAAATGCTTATTAGATTTTAGATACTCTTGTTGAAATCTTTTGATGTATATAATTAATATCGGATCGTCGGATCAAAAGAATATGGCTTATCAAATAAACTTATCACTGGTAATGATAGGAAAGCAGGTCTGAATAATATATGATGGCGATGTCCAAAAAAAATCAGCATCTTCCATTACTGATCCTTTATTTTCATTCTATCTTCTAGCGCCATCTATTAAAGGATCTATTTCACAAATAGTATCGCTACATATTGCTATCGCTAACATCGAGATGCTCCACTAAGATAGCCACAGAGACACAGGTCACTTGTCATGGGAAGCGAGCCGGTGACTAAGCATTATGTCCAGTTCAGCTTAAGGTACTGCTCTGCTGGTGCGATTAGTCGATATTGGTCGCTCTTTGTCCGAGTTATTTAAGAGCATATCTGTTATGGTTTTCAACTACTATCGAGTTAGCATTTTAACTTGGTAATTAATACTGGTGATGAATTCTGGAGTTCTTATTTAGTAAAGTCATAGTATGCACAAGACTATGCAGCCCACTTTTTCTCTTTACATTATTTCCGTTGATAAAATAAGACTACAATACCACTTCATTACCTCAATATAAAAAAAACGCGCTAACAAAATTCCTCCTTAAAAACTAACAAAGTATAACTTACACCAAACAATAGCAGTAATAACAAAAAACTAGTCAAGTGAAGCCGCGGCACATCATAATACTCCGAATGTACCACTCATCGATTTGATTCCCGAGTCAAAGGTCGGCGCCGAACTTAACAATAATATAATAGAAGTAGAAAGGTCTAATCTAGTCTATTATTTAAATCCGTATCTAATATAATGGGATTTGTCCGTCTATTGACATTTTTAAGAGACATCTGATGGTTCTATAGAGGTTAATGAATTAATTATTCTCTTTGATTTTTCGCTGGTAATCGTTGATGGGAAGATAAGTTATGTCGGGAATGTCTGTTTGAAGTTTTCGTCATAGATGTCAGCTTTATCAAAAGTAGGAACATATTCAATTTTAACCGTTACAGAGATACATAGCTGCAATATCACCTCTAATATCTATAGCAATTCAGCAATCATAACAATTATCAATGTTCTTTCAAGAGACAGGAATAATCAATTCTAACTGTTACTTTTCCAGTATCAGCCAAATCATGGTTGTCATTCCGCACTACTGAGCAGATGTCGATGAAACATTTTTCTTTTAACAAATTGAATTCTTTTAAAATTCACGCAACATGCATCTGCATATCAAAAATTCCAAGTCATCGAATACTAAGCATATCTCGCTCACAGATGATCAATAACCGTCTACAATTCCAAACTCAAATTCATTCATTCGAATTTCAAAAATTTGAATTGATTGCGCAACGTCATTGGTCCCCTTTGCATTCTACTTTTGAACTACAATCGCGAAAACGGTTTTCTGTTATATTTTGTATTTTAACACAATGGTATAAGAGTGAAATATCTTAGAGGGAGCAAAATTATAATTGTTGAGCTACGAGGGATTCCATATAATGAGGGTTGTTCCAATACCGATTGACGCAATTGTTGAAATATTTTGTCACAACAATTTGTCACGGGCTGTCAAAAAATCGCGTGTCACGCTGACAAGTCACGTGACAGACGTCCCGCTGCCAAAAGGGATGAATTATATCAATTAGGAACGATTAATCATTCGTTTTTATCGATAATCGATTGGTTAACGAAATCGTTTAAGATCAGAGGTGAGCCCCTTTTGATATGACAAATAATCGAATGAAAAATCGTTGAGTTTGTGTGTGCCCATTTTTTATTGATGACCTTTTCGTTCCATATCTCTTTTCAAATCTTTATTTCATTCATCATTAACAATATTATAGGTTATGGTAACATTTTACGAGATGAGCTTACAAAATTGCGCATTTTGTGCAGACGCTAGACGTGAGAAAAAATATTTCAGTATTTTTAATATGAAATATGTCCCACAACTCACGCATCATGATTTATATGGTCACCCTTTCATCGCTACACATATTTCATTCGTACTCAGTATACTTTTCAAATAATTACAAGATAATAAAGAAACAAAGTAATTTCCCCATCAACCGTCAATTATCATATTAGTGTAACAAACGCTCAAGCAGCGTGGAAAAATAACGCTTTAGCGCCAAGTATTAATTACAAATTACAATTAATTACTATAACACGTGCACACAATGAGTGCGCCATGTTCGTGAACGAATGAACGAGAGTGAAGTAGAGTGATTGACTGAGCGAATGAACTAGTAGTACGCAGCCATTGTAATTAAACTGTTTGTAATTTGTTTTAAGTGTGTGCATTAAGAATTGCTTGCATGGATTTTAGTGCTGAGCTAATTTTTATATAAAAAATAACTAAGATTTAACTAAAATAAAATCTAAGCTACGTAGGTGCTGATGTAAAGCGATACTTATTTTCAAACCACTTACACAATCCAGATGCCCTTAGTAAACGTTAATTAGCTAAAAATATAAATGCACTACCTACTACCTATGCAATTTTAATTGAATACTAGTAGCATTTACAAAATGAAGCACTTCACTTACATAAAAAATTATCTACTTAACTCTCCAGAAATAATCTTGATAATTTACATACACATTTTACCATAGGTCTTCGTAAACCTAGACCAATTAAAGTGGCAATATTAATTGAACTGTTCGCCACATGTTATTACACTAATTGAAGCTGCGTGTAACGATTGATCAATTTAATTGGACATTTGTACACGTTTCGATGCGCAGGAGTACCTTTGAACTTCAGTCCTTTTGATGTCCTTGCGCAGTGCGCTTTAGATCTGTTGTTTATTTTATTTTGTTGCGTTTACTTCAACTTCATTAGTTCTGTTTCGTAACACTGGTTAATGATTCCTATTGACATTTTGTTTAATGTTTATGAAATTGCATGCATAAAAAAAACTGCCAACAGAAGTGCTTTAGCGGTTTTTATGATCATAATCAATCATCGTGATTTAGTTTATAACTTAATAGATAAAAGCAATAAGCCTCATTATGATCTTATCCTGTAGTTGACTGTTATGAGTTCCCATTCATTCATTTGTGACTATTTATTCTGCAGGAAATTATGCGTCCATAATTCATTTAGTTACAATACTTCTTTACCCACAATCACTCTGCGAATAAAAACATCGTTATCTACAAAAGTAACTTAGCAATTTAATATAGTTTTCAAGATGACATATGGACAGACAAACAGACGGCTCGTAATAATATTGTTACGGTTAACAGGTGTAATGCGCGTGAACCACAAGAGCATGACAAATTAACACCTATCAAAACGAAATCAAGAGTAGAGCCGACTCTATGTAGAGCCAGCAACTTAATGTAGAGATGGTTAAGGGAATTAATTTTATGGTTTTATATCTTATAAGTTAATTATTATGTATTTTATTTAAGATCCCTTGACGCAATTTATAAAGAAACTTAATCGTCTCTATTTTTTCTGATATCAATATCCTAATTATAACAAAATTGATGAAGAGAATATTTTTCGCATCGACCAAAATCACTTCAAAAACACAAGAAAATCATCAACATAAACTCCACGTCTATTTGACAATAACCCGCACTTTGATCTAATATCCAACTCAGCTTAAATACATTTTCTCTCCATGTTTTGTCCTCCGTAGCCTCACCGGTTCGGTTCCCGCGCCATTACACATTAGTCCCGCTCACTTATAACTCTGCTTGTACTTGTCTTTGTGAGAACCTTGCCTGTTCTGGTAAGCTATGGGAATTGGAGGAAAATATGGGGTTCTTTAAGTATTGGCTGCTTTTATTTCTATTTCGGTTGGGTGAGGATCATTGTGATCTTTCAGGTTAATTATTTCTTTCTCATTTTCCGTATTTAGAGTGTCTCCTTAATCACTATCATATTATTTCTATCTTTGCCACGTATATTCAAAACAATTCTCGTGCTTAATTTTACTTCAATATTAACATCTACATGAGTCTTCATGAGGAAATTATTATCACAAAAACTCAATCTACTTGCATGTCTATTTAAGCAATCTTCTTCAACAATCTTCAAGCAAAAAATATGCTCTAAATATTTCTCATACTATAACATGTTTCGGATCAAAGGTTCTCAAATGTCTGCCCATTACATTAATGTAGTATCAAATTAGTTTCACGTTCAGAGTGAACTACGGCCGTATGACAGCTGTGACGTGTGCCCGTCAAAATACAAGTTTATGCATCGCAGCGAACATGTCTACTGACTTCATTTATATATTGTGATATCTAGATTAGATTTTAGATACGGTGATGTTTTTGGTACATCACATTATGAAATTCTATCAGATTATTATTCTCCTGATTTAACAGAGCAAGATATTTTTGAGAATTTATTTCTACCATCATCTCTAAAAACTATAACAGTCACCAAAGATCAAATAACATTTCTAATCCAAACACTATCTAAGAAGCCACAATCTTCCTCAGGAATAACATCACAAATACCACTTCAATCCTCCATTACGACAAGCCATCAGTCAGCGCTTGCCTCCACAAATGCACCTGTTAACCCTGCCTCAGAATCCCATAAACCCCATACATTCCCACGAGGTCACCGCCGAGCCGCATCGATAATGGTGGTCACGCCAAATGACAGGCCACGTCGTCTTTCACACGATACAAATAACATGTCTACCGTAACATCGACAGTTCTAGAGTAATATATGTAGCTATAGATATAGTACGCGCACCTTTAGAGGAAGTTATCCTCTAATAATAATATAAACTTGTCTTATAGCAAGCACACAGCAATGAAGTTATTGATGAAGCTCTGAAAGCATGTCTTGAAGACAATCTGGTGTGAAATGTAGTCGACACTGCGGATATTAATATTCGTACCGTTACAGGAAACGCGTACAGTTCGCTGTTCTGCCCCGGGAACGTTTAAATATGTAGATTTTGAAGCTCTACCCCATAAGCAGTATCTTGAGATGTTTATAGCATAGTGTACACGGATTTGTTACAATTTATTGCAAATCTGAGCAGTTGGTGCTGCGTGGCATTTAAAGTTCAGTGTTTTTGTGTGCGTTAATTCGCTTATTAACTCATCTCCGTCCAACATTCTGTATATTACATAAATATGTTCAGTCATGTACGTAATCTCGATCTATACAAAAACATCTGTATTACGATTAATGGAACCTATAAAACCGATAATTTTGATTTAAAGTGCGACTGTTAGTGCGGAAATTCGTCCTCCTGCAGTACAAGATTTAATGTCTTTAATAGTACACATATTCAGTACTTAATGGATTTCGCCACGATGTTTCATGCTATCGATGATTTCTGGAAACGATTCTAAAGATTGTAATATCGACACGTTTCAGTGAAGCGATTTACGATATAATTTATACAGAACCCGGTGTTAATAAATGTTATGAAATGATATATTTTAAGAAGAGAGTGCGGGTACCGTCTCCTGCGCATTCAGGGATTTAACTATCGATCTTGACTCAATAGACTTCCAGCTAGCATGATGCTCACAAAGCCAGTGAATCGGCGGCGGCCATTAAAATGATCAGATTATAATACTTGTCAACAAATTGACTCATCCAAATTGATTTTTATTAAAACACAAAATGGGTATTATACTAAAATTAACTAGTCATAATAATAATAACTAATAACACACATGTTTAGATTTAAATCCGGCATCCTATTCGAATATAAATCAAAATGAAATCGATTTAAATAAAACGACGGTTTTAATCATCGAAATATGAAGCGATTAATATGCTAATTGCATTTCCAGATTATAAACGAGATATATGATTGGAGACGGACTGACAACGGTGACAGCCATTTCGACTGCGAAGCTTTCGCGACTCGAGACTTGTCATGAGTATTCAATTTATTTGCTTAAATAAACTCCAAATTGGTTCACTATAATATCAACTTTATGTTTCCCATTTATGGTGGATTTTCCATTGAGTTTTATCATCTAAGGAGTGCCCTAAAAAGATGAACGCAAGCGAGAATTAATTAAGTCATGTAGTAAGGGAATCGATCTGTTGCGTCGAGTTACACGGACGGATATCGAGATTATTCGGGCCGTGTGCGCCGGCGCTGAATTTTGTATTTATTAGGTCATTGACCTTGACGTGTTAAAATTAAAATATTATTTTTATACACGTCACAGAGAGTCAATGACAAACTTTTCGATCCAATTATGCCTTCATTGAACAATTTGGAACGCTTATTTTAAATCTTTTTTTTTCGAATATAATACATGCCATTCATTCTTGTTCCTTTTATATTAAAAAATATGATAATTACTCAAAAGTGATCCAACCTTTATGGATGCGGTTGATTGGGCCAATTATCGGTGATTACGTGATGTGGTGCGGTGATTATTGAAATCGATCCCTATATGTGCGCAACACTGTGACATCACCATTTAATCTGTGGTGATCTTAATACTAACGTAATTTATAAATATAAGTCATACATAGATAAATCAGTATAATTTAGAGACGATTGCTAGCTCAGTCTGGTGTTCATACATGCTGTTAACGCACGCTTTTTATTACAAAAGTTATATTGAATTCAAAACACTTCGTTTTCATAAGGTTAATAATTATCATTAAGACATAGGTGACTATACTGACTATAGATACACTTAAATAAACATAAATATTATCTCATACAGCCAGCATTCTGCTGCTTATATAACTATAGCTTCTGCCCGCGACTTCGACTCTTTATAATATTATATTTTTACCTCTTTATAATATAATATTTGTACCTCTTTATAATATTATATTAATTAATTAATAATAACTCTTTAGTATAGATAATGGGCGTAATTAAACGTTACCTAGTTTTCATACAAAATCTAACTTTACCTGAAACTCTGCTGACCCCTGAAAGCCCTTGTTCTAATTTAGAGCTGCGCACGATTCGAAGAGCGATAGGCGACGGTCGCATGCTGCGTGATTTACTCCACGTTGACGGCGACTTAGAACAGGGGAACTAGTGTCGAGACTTTGATTATTATAATATTCAACAACTTTATATTTTGATAGTATGGAAATTGTAAAGGCTTTTTATGAAAAGTGATATTCTCAACAGTTAGAGTGACAGCTAACAGTTACTGTTCTAGACTGTTCTCCTATAACAGGGAAAGAGCCCATATTGTTGAGACCAAAATATCCTAATTTTATCGTAGAAAAAAATCATTAAAACAATTTGAGTATAGGCAAACCTGCAAAAATAAATATGTCCTAGGTACTCTACAATGACGACTTATTCATTCTTATATTGTCCCTAACCTTTAAAACTTCCTGATCTGATTAAGTTTATACATACTTATACAGTCACAAACATGCAACGCTCAACCCAACCTCAAAAAAATCCTTCACAACTTAAGCGTTTCTAACGTTTTAAGTCTCCAGTCCCTTGTTACCCTGCGCGTACACATCCACCTGCATCTCTGCTGATCCCCGCTTGCTAGATAAACGGATTACTTCGTTGTCAACTCGCCTTTGTTCGTTTTGTCCCGATTGGAATCTCGGGAATTTTCTCAAAGTTTATTCCCGTGTATTCGGATAAATCTCGCGATGTTTTGTACGTTTGCAATTGTGTAGTATTGGAAATGTTTTGTTTTTAGGGGAAATGTTATCAGCTGTCTTTGGCAATGTCTGATTCTTGTGTTACCTGATGCTCGTATCTATTCTTCCTCTCTCGAGCCGGCAAGGAGAACTGTGAATACGCACTATAGTAAAAAGTATTGGCTCATCACCAAATTTGTTAGCTGATCTAAGAGCCCAGGATGCGACGGAAGACATATAATTTCGTGGAGGCTCTATCAAGTCGACATGCAACCCATGTTATTTTTAAAACATAAACATTCTCGTTAGTTCACAATATGGAAGGGTTTCATTGCATAAAATGGAAGACCCTTTTGTTATTTAGAAGAGATTATAAAGCCTTTTGTATCAATTGTATCTATCTATCTATCTTTGATATCAATTTACTTCAAAGTATTTTCCCACATACAGTTAGGCACCTCATAACATAAACTTTAATTACTTTAAAACAAGTTAACCCAAATGCTTTCTTCATATTTTGCATCGCAGTATATTATCTCCGATTACTATCACACTGACGCGCGGGACTTGTTTTGGTTAAAGTTTCAGTAATTTTTTTACGGGATTCCGTATGTAAAACTACAATTAGGAACCAAGTCTAGCAGTGGGATAAGATTGAAGACTTTTTAAACTGTGGATCATTTGGACGAAGTCATCTAAGACTCTTTAGTAGTTTTATATAGGTAAGCCTTTATAGTTCCTTTACTACAATTGCCATACGACAAAAACAGAGGTAAAAACCCTTAATCCAAACCAATGCCAAGACATCACTAACGACGGTGAGAACCAGAAGAATTTCAATATCTGATGTAAAAAGTAATGAGGAATCAAAATACATAAATCCAATTTAAGCTAGAGTAGGTACTCATATTATTAAAAGTACTACTGACTCATCCCAGAATTCACAAACCAGAAAATCGCAACACTAAGTATACAAATGACGGTGACAACACCAGCCATACTCTTACAAATTACTTTATTGTGCGTGAATAAATAAATGGATCCTAAATGACACATTCGTTTGGCTTGGTCAAGGATCCCCAACGAACCGGCGATCCTTTAACGACCTGACATTGCAGCCTTCGTTACATGGTAGTCGTCAGCTCGTAACTTCTCCTTTTTTCTTCAACTCTTACATATTTTCAGTGTTAATCACATCATTTCGTTAATAACAGACGTTTTTCTGGATTTACAATGCACATTACATTATATTACGAGCTTAAAAAGTGTAAAAACCGTTGAAAGTACCATTAAAATGTGATACTGCCATTACAATAACTCTGGTGATGACAAGAAAGGCACTTCTTACGAGTTTATTGTTATTTTTATACGAAACAGCCGTCATTTTGTAAAAAATAAGTTCGGTTTAATTAATATTGTTCATTTGTGCATATTAAAGTTTATTCATTCTGATTTTTATGCAATTGAAAAAGTTTTTTATTTTTTTTTACTGACGACTTTGAGCGATGCCGACGGATTGGCTGTAAGCATTCACTTTGTGGTCTCCTTATCTCATATAGCAAGAAAAAACACGGATGGTGACACATATCATGATCGTAAAAAAGAAAATCACCAATCACACAGATACAACAGATTTTAACGTGTCAAATACGTCTATTAAAATAAAACTTATCTAAATGCGTCGCAGTTTTTCAAATATAGAACGCGTAGACCGCGACACGTAACGCATATGAAATAAATCGCAACAATTAATATCGTTTAATCGATACATACAAAACGATTTTATCGCATATGCAACCAATAACATGCCCCATGCTCTTCGAAATTAACAACTAAATGACTGATTGGAAAATGGCGGATCTCGGTCACGGCATATTAACAGTGAATTGGGTTTCTGTGGCGGATTTTCAGTTGCATATTCGTTTATGTCGAGCGATAAGAGCAACAATATTGGTTAGTTCTGTGCGCGCCGCGAGTGTATTTTTTAAATGCTTTTTCTTACTTTGTATAAATTTGATTCTAGAAGGTCTATTTTCAAATTTTCTTATTTTTTTTGCTTCTAAACCTAATCCTTAGATGCTGCTAAGGCCCTCTAGTTCCCTAAAACCATTTATTCCCGTAAATACATAACATCCGATTCTTTTTTTCTCCATATTTCTCAAGTTATCATCCCTTAATTCCAAAATATTTCTCAAACCTATTGGGTACTGCAGACTTGTCCCATTGGCGATTGTGATCCATTTGTATCCATCTTTCTACAAAATCTAACAATCTTCTTTTGTCTATTCCAGATGAACCAAAAGTGCAAAGTATGCGGGGAACCGGCGGCCGGCTTCCATTTCGGCGCATTCACCTGTGAAGGATGCAAGGTAAATATCTAACAAGTATCTTAGTCAACTTTAAAATAAACCAAACAAGCTGACGATGGACATAGGACAGCCCTAAAATCCTTTCGTTTCCTAGTGTTTAACTGAGGAGGAAAAGTGGCAAGACCATGTCGGTTAACTCGTCAGCATATCGTATACAAACTTAGTTCAGTATTAAGGAGTAGACCAAGAAAATTATGATTTAAGACATACAGACTACAAAAAGTGAAAGTACAGTGACTATCTACTACATACAGTGACTATCTTTTGTGAAGTTTCGGCCCCCGTCCCACCGTCGCATCTCTTCGCCCGCATGCGCTATTTATTACTTCGTTTTCGCTTCTGATTTTTTTTAATTTTTCTCGGCTCCTTAGGGTTGTTGCATGATGTTAGATAGCCTAGAACCTTCCGAGAGAATTGGGCTATCGAATGCCAAAAGAATTTTTCAAATCCAATTGGTAGTTCCGAGGATAACCCCCTACATACAAACTTAAAAACAAATAAACAAACAAATTGTACCTCTTTATAATATTATTAAGTATAGATTAGTGTAGATAATCGAACTTTTTTCAAGCCACGTGTGACATTGAACCCTGAATATAGCCACAAAATATGGCCACAAAACTTCTACTGCCTAATATGGTTTTCTCAGACTTTTTCAACGGCCTTTTTAGGCTAGATAATGTGTCAGAAATCTTAGTGAATAATGTGACAGCATGTCATTAATATTCATAAATAAACTCACGCCTTTTTCCCATGGGTGTGGACAGAACCTATGAATCTTACATAGTCCTTAAATCTTTTGAAAATACCCTAGTGGCGAAGTACATACGATAATATGTATGAATACTTCATATTCTAGATTAAAAAGGTAGTTCGACTCTTAAAGGTAAAATAACGGTATAAACGCAGTATAAACAGGCCGGTAATTAAAAATCTGTGTAATCATTAATTTAACAAGCACTTATTTTCTAAACTAAAGTTATGCGATTCGTTCTAATTATTAGGAAATGAAAACAGAAAACAGAAAATCGGAAATGTAAATTTCAACAATCGTATCAAGGACCATCGGTTGTTGCAGACGGGCGTTTATAAAACGGTAATGGCTTTAAAAAGAAACCATATTATGGTATTAATAGCTGCACCCCGCGGTTTCACCCGCATAAATCTCGATCCCGTTGGAATATCGGGATAAAAAGTATTCTATGTCCCAATCCACGTCATGGTCTACCCATGTGCCAAATTTCATCCAAATCCGTTCAGCCGTTTTAGCGTGAAACAGTAACAAAAAAACAAACTCACTTTCACATTTATAATATTAGTTAGGTTTTTAAGTGAAATACTTCAATTAAAATATACTTGATGAAACGTAAATGAATACCAGCCTATTATAAATAGTGCAGGGTAAAAGCCTCTTGTCATACAGAGAAGGCACGAGCATTGTTCACCTCGCTTGCTCAAGACGGGTTGGCGATTTCAGACTTGCTGCATCACTCTCGAACCTTCTAAGAGTCCAAACAATTTTAAACAAGCTACATACAGAATCCAACCCCAGGACCCTGAAACTTCAGCTCGACCTCATTCAAGGCACGAGACCTGACCAGAAACCAATTGTTACAATACCAGAGGTCTTCAACCTTTCTTCAATAAACATGAACCCATAATTAAAACTTCTCGTCAGCTATAAATGGCGATTTATAAACTTTGCGTGACTTCATTAAAATGACGATAAATCGATTGACACCTTATTCGAATATAATTAGTCAGACCAACTTTAATCGATATGGAACATCTGATTAATGTTCTAATTCTAAATTCGATGTCAGATGAAAAATTGCGTCGTGACATATTGATTGGTTTTGAAAACTTTTGAAGGTAGTAAATATAATTAAGGTCAACAAAGTTATTAAAAAAAAAACGCTATATATTTCTATATATATTGGAAAAATATAAAAAAACGCGTTAAAATAAAACCGCTACAGCGTCCAAAAACCCAATGTTTAGGTAAAAAAAAATACATACCGTGATCGATTATTAATATCGATAATTGCTTTAATTCCGATTCTAACTCGATCCATCCTCAGCCCTGCCACTGTTACTGCACCATAACTGAGCAACTTTGATCTTTATTGTTTTGAACATAAGGACTTCATAAGCTGTCGATAAACATGCCAATGTGTAGATATCGACAATGTCCGGGAGATGCACATCGATAATTCGATCAGCACGCAAAATCATCCGTTATACTTTTTTTGTTGATGCGTACTAAATGAGGTTAGTTTTCGGCTGAACTCGCGTGTCTCACACCATTTACCACCTTCCGCAAACATACACTAATAAATCCTAAGTAAATTAATATTCATTTTATACAAACCAATTAGGCATAAACATACGGTAAAGCAAAACGTGGACTCACACAAAAAAAGTGGCTCCATTCCTCCTTGACCAAGGCGTGGTGATAAATTCTCATGCCTTCTCGGGATAAGAAGAGGCCTCGAATCAGCCCTGGCATCGGAAAAGTAGTTCACATATTCATTTACAAAAGAAGTTATTATAGTCTCCCCATTTCATAACTGCGTACCTAAAGAAAATCTCGTTCAATTCTGCAAAACAATTCTCGATTAGCAATCAATCTTCCGCTACATTTATTCTAACAAGGGCGACCGTACTAAACCCACTAGTCCATACAAACGACAATTTCCTTCTTGCGCAACAACAATTTGTATGAATGCAAGTGGAACTGACCGACAATGGCTTGTGCAAGGGTGGATACTGGCTCAGGATGTCTCGAGTCACAATGGGTACCAAGGTTATGTAATAAACTCGTTTTTGGGTTATTAAAGTAGGTTATATTAAAGGAAAAGGCGATTTAAACAGATTGGTTTTTCTGATATTGACAAAACGATTTTGTTGAAAATAGATTCGGGGCATGGATGGATGGGTTCAGATGGACAAGACAAATCTGTCTAGATAACGTAAAAATAATATGAATAAAACAAGTATATCATGCTCCAAAGCCCACCAGATGCTACTAAATATACCTATTTTTTATTTTTCAAATCTCAAAAAAAATATTACAGACATTAGACTGAAGACCCAGTACAACTATTTAATTAAAACATAAAAAGAGCTATTTTATCCCTTGAGCTCAGTGGTTAGCGGTGATCGTTAGCGGGCGGTCGTCAATTTGTCTCGTGTCGTGTAATTAACTGTGGCGTGCGCCCGCGCACCCGTTTGTATGTAAATACGTCGCACGCGACTCGAACCCACGGACTGAACGGTTGATTGTTCTGCTTGTTGCTTGATAGATTTATTTTTTGTCCTATTCACTGCTACTTAAAGAAGTATATTTTAAGTATTTAAAAGTTATTCAACCGTATCGCATCTGCTCAGAATTTAATTGAAGGGTCATGATGATTAACACCTAAATACTATTTTAGCTTAGTTGCATTGCGTTACTTATGTCTTTTCACCTTGTACATTAACCCCATGGGGTTAGAGTAAGCAGATCTATAAGATGCTACATAACAGCTTACCCTTGCTTACCCTTATAGCCACAAGATACAATATGACATAAACAACTCTTTTTTGATAGGTGAACAAACCATCGGACAGCACAGCTGATACTGCTATTTATATTTAAAAGAGTGTCCTCGTAGTTTTTTGCCCGTTCTTCTCCATAAAGATCTACGTTTTGGAATGGGCAGCATCAACTTTCTGACTAACTGACCGACTATTTGACAATTCAAAAGTGCTGGTTTAAATGAAATAAATGCTTTAAGTTCGAGTTATAGGGAAAGTTATTAACACTGCATAATAATGGACATCTACATGAATTGATAAATGAAATGCACCGACCCCTATGTGGTTTACCAGACTCGATTAATCGAATGAACCCAAAGATTTGCACTAGCCCCTGGAGCCTCATGTTTCATGGTGTTACAGAGACCATTGCATATCAAGGAGTAGACCGGGGGGCGCGGTCGCATAATAATGGTCATCTACAAGTTCTACAACACCAAAATTAAATGCCTCATTAGGCACCTGCAAAACCTTTAAAACTAGAACACCAAAAACGTAATAATCTTACCAGCACCTCTAGTTTTCAAATCTAGCTATCTAAATCCAAGATGAATACTAATCAAACCAATTTTCAGCACTAGTTTAAATAATTTCACGGGCAAATTTTTAACCCAGATCTTATATAGTGTTGCGTAGTATTTTCAAAATGGATTCTAAATCAGTTTCGATATTTCGTCGACTATTTTCCGGCTCGTGAACTTAAGTGGCGGTTTGGCAACGTTGCTTGGTACACCATAAACCTTTGGGTTACTATGGATGGTTATCTGCTGGTTACTGGGTAATGGGCCGTGGTTATTTGGGTTAGTAACGATGAATTGTTTGTGGTAGGTGTTGGTATTTGGTGATTGAGATGTATGATGTACGCAATCGCGATTCAAACAAACATTGAACAAGAGATAGAGACGTTTTTTGCTTTTCAGTTGTGTGGTATTTTTTAACCGACTACATCTACCTAATCTACAGTGTGAATTTATGGAGCGTGAGTGGAAATCTAGAAAAATGTAGTCAACGCATTATCTTCCTGCATTTGTCCCCATTAATTCTACTACAGCATAATAATTGCCTTCAGTTCTCTTCCTAAACAAGTTCCTAATGGCCCCTCTTTGCAACTCGAATTTAAACGCCTCTGTCGATGAAACTAATCTCTCTAAGGCCACTCGTTTTAAACTATCCTTCACCTCAGCTCACCTCATAAAGCAGCAACCGTAATGATAACGTACAGAGCATCCAAGAGTTACGCAATAATTGGAGCACAGCCACTAAGCCGGGTTCACACGTTTTTGCCGAGGACAGGCGATCAACATCAATCACGGCTGCCATTAGCTGGCCGTCTGAACCCACCGCTACCCGTAACTATACTGTTGATATCTTTTTTAGTTCACCTTCTGTCCTTTGATGGTGAAGCGTCGATTGCTGGATAGGAATAGTTGCTTTTTAGGTTTTCTACAGATTTAGGTAATTCTCTTTACGACATACGACGATTTGGAAAGGAATCTTGCAACTTTAGTTATTTTTAAGTACTGCTGATATGTGACTGCATTATGTTGAAATCCTAGAACTTTCTGTAGGTTTACTAAAATTACAAAGTAGATTTGGTGACTAGATGAGAAAGCGGGAAAGAAACCCCACAGATAACAAATATAATTGTCAAACATCAAAACAAGGCTGTCACTGTCAAAAGCTCATCCAATAAACGTTCTAATTCGCACGGCCGCGCGTCATCGGGGCGAAACGAATTATTTTCAAATTTGGAGCACATTTAAATTGCGGTACGGCACGCGATCGGGAAACACTGGCGGAAAAGATATTTGACGGTTAGGACGTGTGTATGGCGAGGTTGTAGCCAGTTTGGAAGAATATGTAATAATTGGATGAGATATCATCAGCCTGTTTGGTCTGTTTCAAAGAACATACATTTACTTGAGTTCCTCTTGAAAAGTAAGGTTATGTTTAAATAGCAAAAAGTTATAACGGCATTGTAAGAGCAGCTCTTAAAATTAGATTGGGTACTATGTAGCTGTTACTTTATAAAGACTCTGTTTTTCATTGTTTCCTAAAAACCAAAAGCATCAAACAGTTACATTCAGATTTATAAAAAACACAAAAACTTTTAATTTTTATCAAAATACAAACCACTGTGCTGCCAAAAACCAAGCCATCTACACACACCCTAAACGACACCGCTCAGTTACATTTCGTAACCCGTTCAGTAATAAATCATTCTCTAATTTGCTTTTAAAGGTTTTTCTAGAATTATCTGTGTGTGTAATAGTATTGTACGGAGACAATTGCCCTCTCGCCACGAACTCGCCATGAAAGGCACCGCGTAATTTGTCAACGAGAAACCTTAAAGCGAAAAGAATAAACCTTAATAGCCTCGTCGGCTAATTAATAGGACTATTTTAATTGGCTTTAATGCTTCTATATGTTTAATTATATTTGAATCGATAATGACCTATATTGAGTTAATTAGTTTTCAATTAGATGTTCAAGTAAGTGCTGGTTAGGCTTTAATTGGATTCGCTTGGAGCGGGATCTGTGAAAAAGTATTGCTTGATTAGGTATGTGACTTTTTATGTACGGTAATCGCAAGTCGTTAATGTAAGTAATAAGTACCTACTCGGATATATGCTCATGCTCATTTGCAAATGGTCTTCCTGCTGGAATATGGTCTTGCTTGACATAAGATTCACATTGTGAAATACAAATACTGGTTGCAGAAGATTCTTCAATTTAACGGTTTATACATAACTGTTCGACTCAATAATAGAGAGCTATAATTTCAACATCTGACATTATCAATATTTGTTTAGCATACAACCTTGCAGCGACAAGGTATCAATTAAAAACGAGATCAATATAAAACGGTTCATTTGCCGCAACGGCCGTCATAGTAGCGACACACCGCCTATTCACTTTGCAATACAATTCACGGGGTGAATCGATTCGTCTCGATTCCGCAGCACCCGCAATCGATTCAAATTTGCACTTACTCACTTTTGCGTGTACGGTCTTGTTTTATTTGTATCGATTGGCGATTGACGATTAGTCACGCGAATTTGAATTTTAAATCATTAATTTCTAGTCGACAATTGATTGGCAGGCCGGTTAATGATTGTCATTGTTTTAGAGAGGTTTCGTGTCGAAATTGTCAACGGACGCAACGCAGTTGGCACACCGATCAACTTATTGGAGCATGGCAATAATTTTTATTCCTGTCACGAAATCTGCAGCGGCGTCCGTCGGACATGTTGTACGATTAGTATTGTTGCATAATTTATACGATTGTGCCGGGTTCAAGGATCTATTGTTGTTAATAACGTCAGCTATTGTGTAACTCCTAACGTAAATTGATCGGTCAGAAATTAAATTTTAACAGGTGAATTTCTATCGGTCAGCCTAACTCACATATCCTATTTATTTTATCTTGGCAACATTTGTAACTCTCAAATGACTGTATTCCCAATTCGAATTCTGATAAGTGTATCTAGGCATTTGAAAAAAAAAAACAAATGTTCCAATTTTGAATGTGAACGTCGATTTCCCCGACGAGCAAATCACGAGCGGTATCGATTCAAATTAAACGAATAATCGATTGTATTTGAATGTCAGAGCCAATCAAAACATCGCGGTGCGGTGCAGGTCAGTGCTTCCGAACGCAAACGCGGGATGACACGCGCTCGCGTTTTGAGCCAACATCACTTTACCATCGAAAAAACCCCGAGGCAATCAATTTTAAGGCTTGTCAAGTTGGGATAAGGTTGGTTATTGATGATCTTGAAGTTGAAGGAGTGCAAAATGGTATTGGTACGGGTCACCACAGTAGGAGAAAGGTCAAAATTTGATGTTGTTAATGTTATCTGCTCGTTCTCACGCTTGTTTCGCGTGCGTGATGCTGCCAACGGTTCATTTGGAAAGTCCACACGAGGTCTTCACTCGATTTGTCACACTTATCGATAAAAAATCGCATCGAAAATCGATATAACAAAATGAATCATGTGTTAAATTATAATTTGCATTGTGATGAGACGGTAGTTTATTTTAAAGTTTTCCTTGATAGCATAACAATGGGCGGATTAGTTAGGATGGCCAATTTGTCTCTAACAAGTGATAATGACTGAATTATTAAAAGATTGATATTGAGACACTGAATCATTCTTAGTAATTAAGCCATGATGGGTAGTCTTTCAATGGTTGTTGATGTAAAAGTTGTCTAAACAACGTCCACTTTCCGTTATGATTATAACTAGCAGAAGTTCTATTGACACTAAACAACACCAAGAACCATAGACAAATCAAATTCCAAAGTTAAATCTCTCCATATAACACCGCTATTCTTTCTCTCGACAGTCTAAACCATATATATATACCCACAGATTCCAAATCATACCATACGTTATGTACTTACAATGGCAGTACAAAGTAATCCCCATAAACCTGTGGGGTCCATCACCTATTAATACACCATAAAGCGCCACTACAAAGTTATGGCGCCACAGTTTGTTGCGTTGAGGACTAAAAGACCAGTTTTAGTATACATAGGACCATATTTCATGGGTTATGGGTATGATACTATAAATTTTCGCGGCAGCGTGTCGTTTGAGAAAATTGAATTTTGTTAGACTTAATACTTGTTTCCTATCATCATCGAGGACGAGGCAATAACGAGTATAATTGAATAGTCAAACGAACTTACCTGTAAGTGAAGTTCGACGGTAATTATACGAAGTTATAGATTATTAAAGTACATACGGTGAACGATTTGAGTTGCAGTTTCTTCGACGATTTCTAACTCAGGAGAAACTTGCAGTTTTTTGTCCCAGGGAATTTGTGTATCATGTCGTATATGATGTGTATAATATGATGCATGCGACAAATCACATGTCCCATAAGTCCCATAGACAGATCTTGCCACAGCTTTTAAATAAAACTCGAAACATAGTACATACATATCTTGTGAAGATGGCGGTCTGAAAATACCTGGTATGATCGTTATATAAAAGGTTAAAGAGCGTGAAATAAATGTCCTTCAGCTGCGTTATTATTGGTCCATTAAATCTTATCACTTGATGGCCCATAAATAATAAGCAAACCATAAAAATTTTAGTGCAGGTCGCTCTAATACTAGTTGATATTCGCTACATAAACGGTACTTTGATTAGTAATACCTATAGAATTATTTAAACTTACACTGCACGAAACCCTAAACTGAAAAATACACTTAACTGAAAAAGTGTTTTTTTAGCAAATAGTAAGTTTAGAAGCGTATTTAAAACGGAATAAATTTTAATCACCGATACGACGACGAAGCACAAACACGCAGTTGAAAATAGTTTCAATATTAGAACAACTACCGCCATCTAGTGATATCAGCCGACATCAACGATAACTTGTTTGTTCATGGTGCATATTTATAATAAAATTATGTTATCACGTGTAAGTACTAAGAGCACAAAGTTTATAGCCACAATAACATATTCGTACTACTCCTTTATTTATACTTTATATATCTATCAAAAATCATTAACTTTTTAGTTAAATTCCTAAACTGTCAGTCGGACTAAGATGACCACCATTTAAACGGTTCCTAGTGAGATCTTTAACAAAATTAAAGGTTTAACAAAAACAATAGTGTTCTGTTCAGGTTTCGTCAGACGCCCGCGTTGCCTAGCAACGGATAATTTATTGTTCTCTTACGTTCACCTCTCGCCAGCGATGCGCCCGCGCATCCTTTGCTTTTATGACCGCGAGCTAGAGCTTAGTGTACAATTGCGTACTAGGAACTGAAATATATTGTTTTTTGTTGAGAGAACTTTCTGCACTGTTTTGTTTTATTTTTAGGAATCTTATTTGTGCAGCTAAATGGTTGTTTGAAATGGTTTATGGGCAGATTTGATAAATTCAAAATTACAATTTAAAAATCTATTGATACTAAGATCCTAAAATGGTATTTAAATTTGATAAATTCAAAATTATAATTTAAAAATCTATTGATACTAAGATCCTAAAATGGTATTTAAATTCAACTGGATTTTCAAGGATTTTGTGTCTTATCTTATTATAATCTTCAGATTCACTGAGACTTTCGCAGTTATATACCACCTAACAAACATTGTTCCCAAAAATGTTTCATTAAAGCATTTCAAAGCTCTAGCACGGACTATCAAAAAACATTCACCACTACTCCTGAGCCATCATCAGCACCCACCCTTATCATCGAGCCCCCACCTGTAGGTAAGCGGCGCGCGCGCAGGTCATAGGTGGCTGCGGCCAGGTCGCTCGTAACTTCGCCCGTCGCCCGGCGCCGCCCGCGACTCTTGCGCAACGCAGCCAATTTATGCACATACTGATTATTAACTACAGGTACTGTCACATGCACACGGTCAACGGTGCACGGTGCTTTATTGTGTGGCTGAGATTTCTGGATTAATATCTTTTGTTTTTTGTTTATAAAATGATTACCAAGTATTGGAATAAAAAGTCTTACTTGACTTGTAAATGTCAAGCGTCTTAAAGATGTTTTTATAGCAATTAATGTAATTGTGGAAAGACGCGATTTTTCTTAAGTAAATCGTTTGTGGTTTACGCCAGGTACTTTTAATCGTTGTATAAAAACGACACCTAGCTCGCATTTAAACTTATAAATTTTTAATAGATAATTAATATAATTCGAGTCCAAGAACATTAAAATTAATCATCACCTTTTTTGAATACCACCATTGAAGTTGCTAGTAACAACAATTATTTTTATTTACTAACTCAATAATTATTTTAACCTTTCTTTGTCTTGGTCGTAACAAAGATATTTCAATTGCTGCCAATAAATAAACCAGCAATAATGTTTCTATCGGTGGTGCCAATTTAAAAAATCTTCGAAACAATTGTATACCGACCTGTACCTTAGAATGAAACATATGATGCAATTAATATAACGCATGCGACGGCTGCGATTCCCCACGCTTTTATCTACTCAATTAATTTAAATATCATATTGAATCATTGCACGACACTTTACTTTAATTACTTTAAACGTTTTAAATATGTTGGCGTAGGGGCTTATTGATTGCACTGTGTGCGACTGTCCTTTGCTGGACTTTACTAGTAATGTATGAAGGAATATTGTTCTAAAATAGAAATAAAGGTAGGACTGCATTTGATTTTAGGCTTATAAGGATTAATCCATTTACAGTTTCGTTAGTACTAGAATATGCTTTTAGATTATTGGAGAGTTTTCGTAATGAAAATGACGATGGAAACTTATATTAGCTTGATTGACCTTTTTTACAGTTGTATCTCAAATATCCATATGATACGGATATATCAGGCTAGTGTTCTGTAAGTATCCGAATTAACCGGATAGTAAAACGGGGCGGATAATTGCGTCCCGTAGTTGGTACCTAATTAATGTGTCAAAGTTATACCAAATTCAGAAAATACGAATAAATAAACGCCAGCATTGTATAACAATATAATACAACGTACTTAAAAGTATTTTATATTATCTTTTCTTTTAAATTAGCGATGTCATCACCAAAATAAAGCTTCAATTGCCAACGTAAAATCAGACTTCTGAACACAAAAATAAGGTATAATCTCCTTTGTGATAATTTTATGTAGAATAACGCCGCGCGCGCGCAGTATAATTCGCATCACGCACGCAGCACGTTCAAAGATGGCATTGTTTCAGTTTAAATTCTTCATCTATGACGTGATCCTGCAATTGGTCAATTGTAGTGTCACCATGCTGGGAATTCCCATAATTTACATGCATTTTTTTGCCATTTTTCATCAAACATATTTTCTTGGTATTCTGTTTCCAAGTTTTAGGTCAATTTATTATTTTATTTTAAATTGAAGATGGTCATAAGCTGTATAATTTCTTGGTCAAATGTTGAAGAACGTAATATTTCATAAGAAATAATAATACTCTTAACAGTTCTTAGCATATTCAACTGTCAATTTTTCAGAATGAGAATGTCTAGTTTCGCAATTACAAGGCCAACTCAGAAATTACGTGAGGATTTACATATGAAACTTAAAGACTGAAAATAAATTATTTTTTTACTGATGCATTTACCGAAATTAACCAATCAATTTTAAAATTGTTTTCAATATTTTCAAGAATGTTTATTAGTTTTTAGTATCTTCAATTCTGCTTCATGGAACTAAATTATAATTAGTTAATATTACAAAGAAGAATATTTTGTCATGTGTCAAATTTTGTTAGTTATTAATAGACTATGACTCTTTAACATTGATGCACCTGTAATAAATTCTTCTAGCTCATTTGCAACTTAAGTTTTTTTTTTGTAACTACTTATTTTTTGCTCTTGGCCTGCATCTCACCTGATGGTACGTTATGATCAGGCCGAAGGTCGAAGCGAGCCTCATCCGGAATATAAACAAAATCTAAATCGGAACTGGCTATCTTACCTAACTGGTGAAACACAACAATGTTGTTATGGCGACAGACTTAGATAAGATGATGCGAGCCATGCGGATCTAGAACAAGCCCTACCATCAACCAAATAAAGCAGTTTTATAAAAAAAACATTAAAAAAAACACATACCTAACCAGACATTTTCCTCCATCCATTTTGGGACTGTCCCACTTATCGAAACAACATGGCGTCAGTAGCAGGTGGCAGTTGATTGTCATTCAAGCGACGGTGTGGCGTTTTGCAACCATTTTGGTAATGTTAACGCGTGTATGTTTAGTTAACGCTCGTTTTTCATGTTACTGTGTACTTATGTGTGTTTGATACTTATACAATATACAATATCTTAAGGCTCCTGCAGACGTGCCTCTGATGGAACAATTTCTATAAAAACTCAACGGAAACTGTTCTACCGGTGTCGCGGCGCGCCTGTCTGCGGTATCTTTTAGGTAAAAGATTGTCTGAAGTAGGTTTTAAGCGCGATTTATAAAACGCACTTTTCCTGCTCGAAATTGGAACGAGTTTTTCCCCTGTCAGACCGCAAAGAACTCAGAGGATACCTAAGAAAAACTATTAAACACATAACTACAATAAATGAGTAGATCGTAACATTGTATTCTAAAACCTCGTAAAAACAAAACAGTATCAAGTACAATAACGATTGCAATCAAATAAATCGAGCACTTAAAATCTCCACAATCTAATACTCATCTCGTAAAAAAATCTAAAACAATAGTCCACAGCACTTACGTAAGAAATTCGCCGAAAAATCAAGGTCAAATGAAAACAAAACCATAGTTAAACGCGTGTAACAGACCGGAACCGAACCGGCCCATATCCACCGGAGACCGGAAGTGACGTCTTAAACCGTGAACACGACATTTGTAAGGCGATGTTTTCACTATCGGAGTTACGCGGTCCGGCGGGCGCTAACCGGCCGTGTAACTGCGGCTTTAGGTCAAACTTTACCAAGTTGTCCTGATAGTGAGACTTGTAATGTAATTTATTGGAACTTGAAAGGAAATAATATAGTATATGTATATGCCATTCGTTAAAGAACGGGTAAAACTTGGAGTTATTCCCAAAGTACTCCATTCTTTTGTTCTAAAAAGATAAGAATCTCATATATCCCAAGTTACTCCACGGAATTATTATTATTTAAAAATATTTATTATTTTGTTCCCATTCTGCTCCATAGGTATCTGGAATTATTCTCAAAGTACTCCACCGATTATTCATTATCAGTTCTCAAACTGCTCCATCTACATAATTACATATGGCCGGTTGTTTTAATAATGAATGACGCAACGGGTTTCTTATTGACTCTCATCTGACCTCCCTCCTGACCCTTTGGGAAAACAGATTTTCACATGATACTGCTAATCGATAGACAAATGAATCTTCAAAGACACACAATAAAACAAAAGAGTTTCATAAAAATTGTCGTTACTTCTTTTTCTATTTTTACCAGCCAGTCTCATGTCTCATTCAAAAGCTTCTACACAATATTGAAAACAATAAACTATAGTTCAACATACCATAAACAACACCATAGTTCTCCATTCCATTCACCCTACACTAAAGCCACACATTCCACCAATAACGAGCTTCATATAACGCGATATTTATTAATAACGTTGTCGTTTTAATTAGCAAAAGCTAGGAGCAACCTACGACCTCCCATTTTCAATTTTATTCACCACATGCACCATAATTCTTGGCCATCATATCAATTATACATATTCAATTGAGTTCTATGCATATGCATGCAACCGGTAGCTACCCGTTTTGCTGATTAAATTTAATTAAATAAAGCAATTGCTTTTAGAGCTGACAGTTATTTACGGTCGGTTAATTAACGATATGACAAACAATTGTTAATTGATCGTTGTTCATTATGACGTTGGGAGTGTGAAATGTGTTGCTTCATCTTATAGTGTTAAAGATCAGCTTTAAGAGGGGTTGTCCGTTGTAGATATCACTACGAATAATTAGGATATTACCTTGTCTTGGTTCCATGCAGATTTGTGACCGTAGTTTGCTACTATGGGGAAAGGTTTATAAATCTTATCTTGCAGGAAATACTACTTGTAAAACTATCGGGGACGTCAAGATATAGATTCAAAATATCACTTGTATTAACGTAGTTTTTTCTCTCTTTTTCCAGTCCTTCTTCGGCCGCTCCTACAACAACCTGAACTCCATCACGGAGTGCAAGAACAACGGAGAATGCGTCATCAACAAGAAGAACCGCACGGCTTGCAAGGCGTGTCGGCTGCGCAAGTGCCTCATGGTCGGGATGTCCAAATCAGGCTCGCGATACGGCCGCCGTTCCAACTGGTTCAAGATCCACTGCCTTCTTCAAGAACAACAGCAAGCTGCACAGTCCCAGTCGCCTCCAAGAGTGCCTTCTTCCCCTCACCACCCGCTGGCGCCTCCTTTCCCACCTCATCTTTTCCCAGGACTCGCGAGACCAAGGACAAAAGAAGAACTAGCTCTCCTCGGCTTAGACGACTACAAGCCTCCTTGCTCCGCGTCCCCAGACTCACACAAAAGCGGGTCTTCGCCTAAATTAGACGAAAAATCCAGACTCACACAGTCGCGGCCACCGGACAGACCGCTAACGCCGCCCAGAGATAGCTACGTCCCCCTCCACCTCGCCAATATCGCCTCCTTGCCCCACTTCCCCCATTCGCCCTTCTTACCCCCGCCGCCCTTCAGCCCGTTCGCCCACAACCACCCGCTACTGTTCCCGCCAGGCTTCCACCCAATATACTCAAGACATCTATTAGACCACGCAGCGTTAAGGCAAGCTGCTGAGAACAACAATGACGTCAGAATTGACGACCACAATGAGCGAACAGAGTCGTCAAAACGATTCTTCCTGGATGAGATTTTGAAACAGCAGCGGTCTACTCAGCCTACACCTCAGGAAGATGTAATTTCTGAAGCGGAATTTGTTCCGACGCCGCCAGCTGAGAGGAGGACGTCTGAATCTCCACTGCAGGAGAACCCTATGGACTTGTCAGTTAAATCTGACGGTAGGTCGAGTTCCGCGCGACGAAGATCAGACGACAGTGAAGTTATAGTGCCGGACAATGACGACGGAGAATCCGGCAGCGGCGCGGGGTCTGCCAGCGAAGAGGAGGACGTGTCATATTCACAAATAAAGAGGATCAAGCTGCACCCTCTGGACCTCACCACCAAAGTCTGACGTCACACGCCGCGTCACCTAGTGCCGTTACTATAGACTGTATTATCAGTGAATGAATCAAAGGCCAGTATAGAGGAATGTGATTTTTGTTTAAGCTCAAACACTCGAATGTTGTTTGATTTGTTATCGCTTGAAAGAGTCTATCCAAATACGTATAATAATAAGTAATGTTTAGTAAATACAATTTTATTGGTACTTAACGAGCCCGGTATAAGGTTATGTACAAAACGAATGTAAATAAATAAATTATTCTTTGTATAGTGTAAGTTAGGTTACTATAGTTAATGATTACTGTTTTTTGGAACATGGAAACAGCCGGGTGTTGCAACATTCCATAACTAAGAAAAGAATCTTATATATTTTTGTATAAAAGTTTGAATATAATTTATTTCTAGTAGAATTTCGAAGTGTTGTTTGTGGTTGTAAAGTGTTAACTTCGGGTGCATTGTGAAGCCTTTTATATTTCTAAGTCTTCGTATTTCTATCTGTAGCTAAGTTCTATTATTTAATCACGACTGTCGGCTGTACTTTAATATTGATTTTGTTAAAAAAACTCTTATTATCTCTTTTAGCTTTTGGAGTGTTATTTCTTTTTTAAATTCTTTGTTTCTTTTTTCATTGCTATATTAGGAAGAGATGATAAGAGCTAAAGGATATACTCGATTGTTACACAAACATTCCTATTTTTGCTCAATATTGTTGATGTAAACTCTCTTATACATTTCCATTTACTCAAGGTAGTGAAATTATCTACACATTCATACTCAAATGTAATACTTTGTTTGACAAACGTGTTTTTTTTTTTGTAAATATAAATATAGGTAGAGTGTTTTTTTTTATTTCGTAAACAAATGTTTGTAATGAATACATTCCACGGAGACGTACAAAATAAACTATTCATGCACTCGACTTTGGTTTTTCTTTAAAATTATCCCCCGTTAGCATAGAACAAGCAAGATGACATTTTTGTCAGAAGACAAGATTAAATCATTTATTTTCACAAACATGAGTACAATAAACATTACAAGTTGTCAGCATGCATGAGATGTTAAAAGTAAAAATAAAAACAATTCATCACGTTTGCCTTTAACAATTACATGCAAATATGAATAAATATGTACAAAAGATTGCAAGACATAATAGAAAGAGCTACAAAACTGAAACATCAGTGGATTCCCGTATTTTTAAGAACGTATGCATTCTAATCTGTCTGTCAAAAAAAAACCCCCAATTTTTATAATTTACCCAATTTCTTGACATTGATTGTCGCTAAGATGAGATAGCGACTAGATATTGAACGTTGTTTATTACAGGAATTGGCCTTCAGTTGAAACTTACACATAAACAGTTAATTTAAAGTTGCTACTGCACTATCCAACTCCCAACATAGAATAGATAAAAATAGTTTGGAAATTCCAAAAGTGCACGCCTCATAAGAGTCAAAACACACATTCATAAACGAAAAAGAAATTCAAAACATAGTTTCTAACAAAAATTAACAATTTATCACTTTTCATGAAGTATGTGTTGCTAAGCTGTTTTAGCCATCAATATGGGTAAATTTCTAACCTCGCAATCCTTACGTAATGTCAAAGACTATTTATTTAGATATTTACGTTGTGGGTTGCTAGGCATTATTATATTTTAGTTAGTATTTTATTAAATATAATTAAACTACTTTGAATAAAAGAGCCATTTTCCATAGGGTTCCTTCTACGGCCGAAACGTATGTATAAAAAAAAATTGACTCAATTAATTGATTTTATCGCTAGCAGTTTCATAAATTGACGGACAGGATTTTTTTTCAACTATTTTGATGTTTTTATCATTTCTGCTGCATTAAATCAATTGGTAAATCTCCATTTAATCATCTATACAATGGTATATAAATTAAGTAGGTTCTGTGTACTAGCAGGAGTGTAACAATAAAAACAGTTGCAGAAATGGGGCAAAAAATATTTTTCGATCGTAGAGCACACTCTAATGCTTCGCATTTTGAGTCGTGCAAAATCACGGCTAATCAAGTTGTGCAAGTTGTTAAAATCAACGAATTAATGATTACGCATAATAATGACGGCAAACAGCAATTTTTCAGAAACTGGCTTATCGCAGGTCTCTGTTAATTAAGATACTGTCGAGTCCTTAGGTATGCAGAGGTCTGAAATTTATAGCACTATCTGACTGCCTCGTTGGTCTAGTGAGGTCTTGAGTTCGATTCCTTGGTCGGGCAAAGTGTTATTGGGTTTTTCTATCAGGAAGAATCTCAGTAGCACCCCGGAGTCTAAATTTGTGCCCGGTTGACAGCAAAAGGTCTGCCCCCTATTGCGTGGGACTTAAAAGTACTTCGCAAAATGTTAGTGTACTATAGGTACACCTCTGCCTATCCCTTTAGGGGAAACAGGCGTGATGATATGTTTTCAGACCAGCGCGATTTGTCGCGCGACGCGACGCGAACAATACAAAACTTCACGGTATAACCGCCTGGCCACGGAACGGGCGGCGCGAACGGCGGTGCGTCTTGCGGTGCATGACTAGTACATTTCTATAAATTTGTCTTAGTCGCAAGACGCTTCGCCGTTCGCACCGCGCGAATTTTCGCTGTAGCGAATGTCCCGTGGCCTGGCGGTAACAATTACCGGTGTCGCGTCGCGCCACAAATCGCGCTGGTCTGAAAACAGTTTTACTCTGTGCTGAGAAGCGACTGACTCTACAAACAATTGTTTACATAACAATGCAAATTATTAATAGCCAACTAATAGAGACTAATTGAAATTGCTGCACCAAAAGGAAAACATCTACTAAATTAATATAATAACGGTTTCTTCCCAGTCCAAAGGACCTTGTCTAGTTTAATGGTACCCAATCCATAATAATAATTGATAGATTGACATGCAAATACACGACAGAGGTGCGGCCACTAACAATCAATTCACTAATAAATCTAAGGATTTGTAACAACAAAAAATAGACAAAATGTCAGGTATTTTACATAAATACGGCAGAAATAATGACTCAAATTACATGGAACCAGTAATTTTCGTTCAAAGCCAAATGCCATATTTGTTGACGTAACAAGATATCGTTTGTAAAATAGGTATTTGAGAGGAAAAACTGTACCTCAGTTACCTGTTATTTCAAATTCGAGACATTAAATCATTTCGCAAATTTTAGATTCAGTTGAAATAAGGTGGAATCTCAACATGAAAATCTAATTGAGAAAATGTCAAAAGTCATGGCTGCACATATAGATACCTACATGTACTGGCATGATTAAAGATCGAAGCCCTCTACCTATAACAATAAATCATATGGGTACTAGTGCAGACAGCGGAAATCCCAGCGCTCCTGCCAGAAAAACCTTTTTAATTTCCACCTTCCTCTGACGAAAGATGACTTAAGGGTACACTAGTCGCGACGGCACAAACTCATTGGTGGGCGTAACTAATATGCATTCTAATTAGTCTTATTATTTATTTATATATATAAAAATGTATTTATGCAATAGACAATGATTTATAACGAAAACGAGCGCGTAAAATCTCATGAACAGACCTGGCAGAGGGCGTATAGATATTATGAAAAATATACTGAATGTATTTAATAAAAATAAAAATATTTGAACTGTTGCATAAATTTTATCTATCCCTGTACGGTTTCTATTTTGCCATTTTCTTACTATATAAGTTATTTATTAACACCGATTACGAGTTATATTTAGTGTTGAAATATGGAAGTTTCGACGCTCATAACTTCTAATCCAATTTTTTTTTCCAATTTTAGAAAAAAAAATTGGTAAAATTATATGAATCTGTCTTGGTTTTGAACGTACACCGTCAAACAGACGAGTAATCACCATACTACGCTTGTATGGAAGAATGACCGACTAACATACCCTTAAGGTCATAAGGAATTTCCCACGAGAAAAAAAGGAAACGTAACCTGAAAACAGCCGCAAACTACAACAACGACGGCACGGTAGACGGTAGGCCAACTTCATAGAAACGGACGAAGCGCGAGCTATACCTACGCGCCTCGATCGAGGTATGCGCGAGGTACGCAGACAGTCGCGTCTGTGCCGCAGTGACGAACGAACGGTGTGTTGTTTTTTAACAATAACCGCGCGATTTTTACACTAAAAATAAATTCAAGTACATATTTAATATGACGAGTAGGATATATTGTTGCTGTTTTTGGTTGCATGAATTTGGCAATAACGCATCCAGAGATAACTTTTTTTAGATTACCTGGAAACTTTGAAAGGTATTATTATTAACAAACAACAACAACAAAATTATTTTATAGTCTTACTATAAAATAATTTTACTTACTGGTAGGTAGGTACATATTGTGTGTATTTTTAATGGATAAGTATTTCCTTTTATCTCCCGAAAAAAAGATGTCTGGATTAATAAATAAAGTGAATAGAGTAAAGGAAAGTGATAACACGAGTGAAATAGGTAGTTATAGGAGGTTCATGAATTAATACGGTAGGTACGCTTGTTTTAAAACCTCGGGCATTTGTGTTTTGTTTTGTTATTCAATTCACAAAGTATTTTATTTATTTGTGTAGATAAAAAAAGTATATTTATAATCACAAAACTAAATGGAAACACAAAGTAGGCAAATGTAATTAAAATACTGGAGGCGGGCAGCCCTATCGCATGTTTACGTACCGCGCGGCTGTAGGCACTTATTTCTAAGATATGGCTTAGTTATTCTACCGTCTACCGTGACGACGGTCTTTGGCTATCATCAGTAACATGAGTTCGAATAAATAAATTTTGAAGACCCTACTGCCTCGTATATGTTCTCACATAACTAACCACTTCACCTACATCCAACTACAAGGGATCGCGACACCCATTAACCACCACGTTATGGCAGACCATGGCCCAACAGACACCACTCCCACGTCACTTTGTACCGCCATATTGTTATTCAAATAAATATGTCAAACATACGCGTGATGAAACATATCAAATAAGCATTTTGATGATATATTATTGTATAAAATGTTCTCTAATTAGACAAGTTATTAAAACAATAACGGTATAATATTGGCATAATAAGATTCTTATTAGGCACTTAAGCGTCTGTGATTTCTAAATCAAAGATAACTTGAAACTAACGTGGGAACTTGCTCTATTTAGTTTATGGTTTGCGAATATCTTTTTCAACTCATTAAGTTATTGGAACCTCTAGATAAGAATAACAAGTAAAAATATAAGTCAAAGTCAAATAATTTATTTCAAGTAGCCCATTAAAAGGCACTTTTGAAAGTCAACATTTACAAGAAAATAGAATTAATGCTAAGCGCCCCTTCCACGAGGAAGATCGTATGGAGAAGAATGGTCAAGAAACTTCATAGTTATTCTTTTAAGATATATAAATATAATGGAAGAAATGTGCAATTTGCGAATTGTCAAGTGCGAATTGGAAATATTAAAATGTCAAGGCCAAAAACATAAAAGTCATAGAATTGACGTTGAGTTTTCCCCTATAACCGGAAAACCAGAAAAGGAAAAGCACAGCAGTTTTGGCAAAGTTACGTTACATTATATCCTACCAAATATTTAAATATCAAAACTACGTCTTTCGTGTCGTAACAAAAACCTGCGGCAAAAGTCACAAAATAAATCATTTTAATTATAATTCAAGATTCACACCTAATAACTACTTAGCGTCTTAGGTTACAGAAACTATGATTCGAATAGTTACAAGACTTATACATATCTCAAATATAAAACTGACGTAATGCATATTTCAATGTTCATACTTAATAGCTTAGTTGCGGTATGTTCATGGGCGAAAAACATAGCGCAATGACGTGAATTCAAAAACAAAATATTTTTATTCACATTAATTCACATAAACCTACATGAGCACTTATCAAACGTCAGAAGCTAGGTGCACGGTTCCAATTGGTCGTTTCCTATGGAGAAGAGTCGGCACGAAACACCACGGTTACTCTTTTAAAAATAGTGAATTATAGGTAAACATCTCTAGCTACAATAATCTCTCAATTGGTTCTTTAGTCTAACCTATCTTGTCCTGCATAGGGTTCTATTTCTTCAGATAAAAGAAGAACGGTATAAATATGGTTATAATTAAAAGCATCTTACGTTACATGAAGTAGTTTATATAGAAAAAAGAATTGAATAATACAAGTCCCTACACCTATAACTGTAAACAACAGAGACAACATTTGAGACGAAACAGTATAAAAACCATTTTTAGGAAGACCAAATGGCAGTCCGTTTTAACGAAATGGGACATCTATTTCATAAAGCTTTTTAGCAAAAAACAATGAGCTCCATATAAGCTTTCCAAAAATTAAGCCAATAAACTAAAGTCGTAAGAGGAAAATGTTGTTAATTTTTTTTTTATTGTTAAATTCTATACTTAGCATCATTGTGGTAGGTCGCGTGCTAAGGTCATTAGCAGTTACAGCTAATACATATTCATGACGAACCGGCGATTTTTTTCACGTCTACAACTGATTCCATAGATTGTGCTCTGAGATTCAATAGGATGAATGTCCAATGTATTTGCACATCCAAGTTTTTTTCTGGACATCGGTACGGCTAATTAAAGGGACTGGTTCGTTCATTGGCGAAAGCCTTCATTCAGTATGTGAGCTTGTTTATGTAGAATCTTCCTTAAAAGCTGTTAAAGAAACTAGATTCTTGTAATCTTGTTATGTAATGTTATCAATGGACAAGTTTTCATTCACCTTATCTGTATTCTTGTGTTTTTATCAATAAACGATTGTCGTTACGAAAGCAGAAAAATATCTAAGGCACCAAGAACCTTATCCTATTACGAGCCAAGCACAATTTCGGATCCAAACATTCAAGTCGGGTTCGAAATTATTCGTATAAATTAGGAAATGCGTGTACGTGACTCCGGTAGCGGTAGCAATCACAAGCAACATATCAATTCTACTTACACACATAGTATTTATATGCAAAGAATAATTAGACAGCACATACAAAAAAGTATAAATAGCCATGACCGCACAAGGAAACGCTGCAACACTTACTAAAACGGTACATATCACAAAAAAAATATAAAACAAAGATTTAAAAAATGTTTATGTTTTTAAGACGTCGCTTTAAATACTGTCCAATAACGTTAATACTCTATAAACTGTTGATTATTAAAGCAAAACGCGTTTATCCTCGCGTAACAAAGACGAAAGTACCTACAGGGTGATCTATGACGGTTGTCTCCATAATTCAACGCCCCGCGGCGCACGCGCACCGCGCACACTCATTATTTTTAAAACATAGCTCACTTATACGGTGATATTGCTGCAAAAAGTTGGTATATATTGCTGTAAAAAGTCTTCAGTCGCGGGAAACTTAATGGCTGCCTGTTATACGAGATTCCTTGCGCCCGCGCATTCATTGCCATTAATACGATTTTCGATTAACTGAATGTGTTTTTTTTTTTAATGTAAGGCGCATATTTCATTCATAAAGTGTGATTAACGCCATATTATGTAGACTGGTTTGTTTTGGTGATGTCAGTTTTGCGGAGATATTTATACGAACAGTTGTTGTTGTCTACTTCAAGTCCTTTTTACTAGTATATCTACTATCCGATCTTATGTTGTCGTTGTCCCGTTTTAGTATGGTATTAGCGGTCATTAAACCCTGTGGTGGCATCTATATCGCCACATAAGAACTGCGCATCAAAGGCCTGACGTCACACTAAGTCGTGACATCACACAAATCGAGCATCACGAAAGTACAGTTTTCCGCGCGAACTTTCTGACATCAATCGTTGGGCAGTTGCCCGCCACTCAGACACAACACCCGTCTGGTCGGAGGATCCTCCCTTTTCTATAGAGGATGAGTGAACTTTACACCTTGTTCCTCACACCTCTTCTTCTTTTTTTCGTTTGGTTAGTGACTAACCTGGTGTCAGAGTTTTAAAGCCACCCATGGGCCTCTGACTGGCTTCACATGCCGTCGAGAAATATCTCTCAGGTTTCCTCATGATGTTTTCCTTCACCGTTTTTGAAGCAAGTGATAATTATACACTAAGCACATGAATCCGAAAAGTCAGAGGTGCGTGCCTTGGGTTCGAACTCGAGACCTATGACTCGGCAGTCTGTCGGTCACACCACTTGGCTATCACTGCTATCCTCAACCTCATACCTCTAAAACCCATCTACACTTTCTAGCCTTTTTTGTTTCAATAACTGAAATAAAGTCTGTTAACGTCCTGAATCAATATGTGTCGTGATCTTCAACATGTTCCAGTAACGAAAAACCATACATAATTCATTGTTTCGGTTCCTACAGAGTGATATTATGGAAAGGACAAAGCTAAAATACGACACCAATAGCTGTTCTGACTGATTGGTACCTAGACTGAAAAAACGTCACAAGAGATTATAAAAGCTCATCAACGAAGCTCCTGCCAAATCTCATAATATTTGCTGTTTGTTTAATTGGACTAGTAAACACACGGCTTTTTGAACGCACTGACGTACTTTCAACTGTGTCAACTAATGTTGAATATCTATTTCATAGCCACTGTTATGTAAATCGTTAAACTTTACACAATACGCTAAAGTCATACACCACAATAATTGATACTGCCTCATGAAAGATGGCCTCATTTTACTGCAGTCCTGTATTACAAATAATCAATTGACATCGCATATAAACTTCAAGCTTATACACAAACATCTATCATAAAATTGATCCACACGGACAAATAGATTTTATTGTCAGACATTCGATATGAGCTAACGATCTAAATCATAAACTTGGCTGAATCATAAAGTGTTTTTAGAGCATACACTTGGCTTAGCTATAGTTTAGGTATGAACATATTCAAGGTTCATATTATAAACCACTCATTTGAGAGCTACTCTTAAGTATGTCGTAATAAATGGTTATCTTCTCACTACCAAAGTATGGTCTGTATATTAAGATGCATCACCCATAGCTTTTAATATTGCGTAAAATTGACGAAAATATCTCAAAGTCTGTAAGATGGAGCTGATTGATTGACATTAACGATACGGGTCGTAAGTTTTATACCTGTAAAGATCATTCATTAGATATATAAAATAATGCCTTCTTCACGAACCTTCCTAGACAGGCGATAATTAGATGATCTTTTTGTACTGCAAAATATGAAAACATTCGGTTCATAGACTGTCTAAAATCAACCTCTTCCTATAATAATATTGATGGTCCGGAGTTTTAATTTCAACACAAGACAAATATTATTCGACCAAGAACTTTAGCCGTTCGTTTAACTGCAAATATAATTGCAGTACATTTATTAATAACTCTTTTAAAAAATAATCAATTTTGAAAATATCGAAATAGCAATCCACAGAGTAAATTATATTTTCCGAAATGTAAATTATGGATGATAAGTTATAACAAGAAGTAGTCACAGCAAAATGATATGACCCAATACAGTAGCAGGAAGCATCGTAAATTACAGACAAACCATTTCAAATATAAGCAAAATATGCTCATTAAAAACACAGTAGTACGTTAAGCAGTCGTGGGCTAGGCTAGGTCGGCTCCTAATTACGTATTCATCTACACAAAATGACCTATAACATGGTTATTGTGCGCACACTTTACTACTGTTACACAAGTGGTTTCGACTTGCGTTAGGTATCGTTTGTGACACTGATGTAGGGAGCTAGATGTGGCAACGGAGATCCCGGAACTCCATTGAATTTGCTGAAATATTAGACCTGCTCCAGTTTCACAAAGCACTTACAGTAACCGTGGGCGCTGAGTGACTCTATCAATGACTATAATATGGAAATGGAAAAGACAAAGAAACTTGACGAGTGGCGGTGGCGATTTAAAATGAGACTGATGCATTCTCCCGAAGATAGAAACGAGAGAGGAGTTAGTGTCTATAGACGGTGCACAATGGTCACGTGTGGCCTGCACACTTGCATAGTTAGGTTTCGGGGAGACCTCTTTACAGTGTCCCCAGAGATGTACCCTAAGGGCATTTGTGCACTACACGGAATTTTACCCGTCCGGCAGTCCGATTTTTTACGGTCCTATATAAATGTTTATACTAGTTTGGTCGAAATCGGACTGAGACGGTAAAATTCCGTGTAATGCATAAACGCCCTAACAGGCGTTGCACAGACGGGCTTTCGGATCGGTCTTTTGAGGGGTAACAATGCCCCTTCCATGTGCAGATGGTGACCACTGCGGTGGTTTTAGTGAGGTAAAAATTCCACACTCCCCGGCCTTATCTACATAGCCCGGCCTTTTGAAGGTTGCCTCCGAAAAAAATGACTACAGTGACACTAGTGGCCGTCGTGAATCGTCAGTCTGTTCGCCCAGTCTATGTATAACATGAGAGGTAGGTATTTCATATACACCGCATCAACTGACTCTCCAACTGTTACCAAAAGCCAAATATCAATATTGTAATTGACCGCGCGAAATAGCCAAAACTGGGAGGCTCGATCCCCGCTTTATATCTGTTAATTTATATGGTTTACATGAAGGGTATTCTACTCTATTCTGTTCTCAATAGAATACCATTAACAGTTTCTAAAGAATATATCTAATCTCCATTTATATCTAGTGGTACATCCAGCCCGCTACATCCTCGCGCGGAGATGTGCCTGCTCGTAGTGCGGGTCAAGGCGCGCCGCTCACATCACACGCGACCCGCGACGCTAACAGTACTAACTGCAGACGCAATACGCCATAACTCCTATTTGGAGACGTTTTGCTAATGAAAATCTGGTATTTTTCGTCTTTACTTTATGTGGAGAAGTTGTTAGTTCACCATAAGACAATTTGTACAGAACAGGCTCGGGTGGTACTAATTTTACTGGGCCTTAGGCAGGCTGGGCTGGGTCAGACAGACAACAAAAGAAACGCCATTTTGATTTCAGAAAAAGGTGATTTAATTCAGTTTATTTAGGTACATGATTTCTAGAAGGATTTTAAATACAATTAAGCTTTATTTCAATCAGTGTCAAACCACTGTCTAAGACTTCCTTTTAGATTTCTGTTTTCCCGCAGTTTTAATAACTATTATTTATTACCGCATTATGCGTTAATTACAAATTCTAGGTTTAACAACACTATTTAACTGCAATTTAAGGTTTAGATACAATATCATAAAAAATGGTAGGTAAAGTAAGGTCAACTGAACGTCAGCATTAACACTACAACTATGAACGCAAACCCATGCTACTAAAGACTGTCAAAGTCAAAATGTTACATTGAACCTGCGGTTGTCAGCACATTCACTAGTACCTTATCATGATATCACCACTAACTTTTGGCCTACATCATCACGTCCTGGATAACAAAAGATGCTGGAGCTACACCACATCTGTCTATCATAACGAAACAAGACATGCCAGCGTATTTTCTTGTTAAAATTATGTAAGTGTTATTTGTACTATTATTGTTATTATTTTAGTTCGTAATTTAGTTTCTTGCATGCTGACTATCGCTTAATATTGTGCACTTTGCTTGTTTGTATCTTGGCTTGTGTTAATAGGACGAACTATGTAACGATTCTATAAAGATCAATAAATAAATAAATAAAGCTTCTAAGTATGTTTTGCCCCCTAAAAAAGTTATCATGCTAATGCTGTGCTCACATAAGAGGCTTCGTAATTCTGTGATGAATCGCCATTCGTGCAATTATTGGGACCGTGTTCGATCTTTCGCTACGATAAAGTGGTTAGTCACATCTGCGTGTATCGCGTTGTAGCGTAAAGATTCGTGAAGATAGACGATGCCTCTGGTGCGACCCCAGCATAACAAACACTGATCTTGCATGTCCATCAGACACACTATTACCAAAACCACACTCATCCTAACGCCGGCTCATATCAAAAGCAGTCTACCAGATACCGACTTTTATCAACGAAAACGTTTAATAAACAGTTTTCAATATAACTGTTATAGCTAATAACCGTCGCAGTGTTTATGATATAGTCGCGTCGCGTGACTGTGGCAGCTAGGCAAATTGATAATTATGAGGAGTAGGAATTATGCGGGATTCGTGCGATATGTTTGTGATTTGATTGGATCGCTGCAGTCTTCTTGAAGAAGGATCGGTTGTGCATAATGGATTGAGTTATTTATAAAACATATGTCAGTTATCAATGACAGAACAATAAGTTACAGGTCTATTTGTAACCTCATGTCCCAAATCTCAAACCTCGATAATGTGTTCAATACGCTATTTGTAAAGCTTTTAGATTAAAGAAAAGAAGCGCAATTTTGGCATAATATTTCAAAGCTAAGTCTTTACTTAAAAAGTTTTCATCGCTTGGCCAATAATAGCACAGATCTGTGCAATTAGGAAATCAAGGCTACAGATAACATTAAGAAAAATAAGTTATAACAGAATGGCTTCATGTGTGTACCACAATCACACTGTTCCGTCCGAGAATCAAACGAAGACCTTCACAGCACACTAACTATCACTATCCCAAAGATGTCTCTTTGGGATAGTGATAGCTGAAAAGCTGTCGCTTTTCAGCTTTTCAGCTTTCAGCTTCAATAAACCTCCAACCAACAACATTTATAATTCATAATTCAAACTCAAACAGCCCATCACCTCTCTATACGGATGTGACGTTATTGCGCAAGCGCAGAAACATTGGAAATGGCACGCGACGTAATTAATACTGCGGGGGTCACGACCCGGGGTCACGACCCGGGGTCACAGGGGTCTACAGATTGGATTTTTGGTCGATATTCAATACTGTATTGTGAAATGTTTATAGAGTGAATCTTGGGTAATTACTATTAAAATGGTGGCGGTATGTTTCTGTATGTAATGGTCGTATTTATATGTAGATTGTTAGTTTTGATGGTAGGATATTTAATTGGCAGTTAAAAGTATTTTAGCAAATTGTTTGAATATTCATACTTTGTTTTTGACTCGCTAATCATAAACGCCGTTTGGGTTAATCTTTCTCTACTACGAAGTTCGTTTTGTAATCTTTTGTTACGAAATATATCTATTACAAAAATAAAGCTTCAAACTCCACGTAATGTTATAAATATAATAAAATCAATCGGACAAATTAAAATTCGCACAATAAATACGCCACCATATGATAAAATGGCTGCCATCGCACACTTACTGATTATGGTATTAAACTGATTAGGATCATAATACAGCAATTTAAAAAACGTTTACTTGACACTTTATGATGGCGCTGCTTGCCAAGGAAAACGTCAAACGTCTGTCAAATTCGGTACATTTTAAACGTAATTCCAAATTCCACCGCGTTTCAAGATAAATTGGTAAAATACCCCTACTAGTGGACGGTGAAATATTAAGTTATTCCTACAGCACATTAAACATGCAATTTATCGGTAATTTTACTCTAAATGGCAATCATAATATCATTATTAATATCATAATACAACTTGACTAATTTAATATGCTCACCTTTCGAAAACAACGATAAAAGTCGTAAAACTGTAAGAAATTATGGAACAGCCATTTAAAAACAGCTACTAGAAGATATTAGTGGCACGCACACTAACACCATCGAATGTCCTGAAAGGGGCCATCCATAAATTACGTCACACGAATTTCATGAATTTTGGACACCAATACCACCACCACCACCTGTGACAAGGCGACTAGAATAAATTCTATTTTTTTTTTTTTGTAAATCTTTGACGTTCAAAAGTGCCTTTTATGTGCCTAATTGAAATAAATTATTTGACTTTGACTTTGAAGGACCCCCCGTCCTTCAAAGTCAAAGTCAAATAATTTATTTCCTTTTATCCTTGCCACAGGTGGTCATGTGTGTCGATCACTGTTGTTATGTCACATATTTTGCGATTTTATATTAAACTTTACAATATTAATGAGGGACTTGGTAATATTTTAAAGTTTTTCGCTTGAGTTGAAGTTTATGACTCCTCCCCCCATTATAGGACGATGTCACACTTTTCTGACCCCCGTTTTGACGTAATTTACGCATGGCCCCAAAACACGAAGTAGGTACTTTAAGATGAAATTTATTATGAAACCTTGTTACTATTTGTCGTTACTGGCATTTTTTTTAATTCACCGTTTTTAAAAACTCTACGCACCCACCTGTCATTGAGTCCCATCTAACAGTCACCATAACAGAAAAACATCATCCAGCTAAGTCATACTTATCTATGTCGGCCATAATTCAAGGAAATAAAGAAAAGACACAGGGCATTCCTACTCTTAAACTACGAACGAAACTAACTTAACGTACGAAAAAAAATGACTCACAAGATCACCCACTTAATTTTAATGATAATTAAAACAAGAACATAACACAAAAACATATAAAATACAAGAGATATACAACAACACTAATATTTTATGTAAATATAACGCTTTTTCTATAACTTAGTCGAACAAGAGTAAATTCTTGGCATAACCCGGATCATATTACTACCAGTTTTAATTTGAATGTTATTTTTATAGGTTACGCTTATGAAAGCCAGTGGTATACTAATGATATATTGTTATGGTGGTGCTACTACAAGAATATATGGTATTAATTACATGTAGCCATGTTTTATAAACATTATCGTGTGGTTGCTGCTTCGATAAGACCGTCTTATCAATCTTCATCGCAAGATAGATAGGTAAAGACTTCAGGGTTACTAACACTAATAGCTAAAGGCAAAAACATTGCATTAATATTTTATTCATGTACTTCAAACCGAAGGACTGATTAATAGGCATCGGGGAACAGGACTGAAAGTAGCGACTTTCAG